>CM057459.1:344032500-345377500 GCA_016271365.2 Neoceratodus forsteri
TTCCTTATGTCTTCTGCTACTTTGATGTGTACATTGTATATCAGTGCTTTGTTAGGTAAATGTACGGCTGTTGTTCACCTGTCTTATCCATGTATTTTGCTGCTGCTTTTACCCTGTTGTATTTAACCTCCCAGATTGTGTCTAAAATAGAAAGCTCTGCTGTCTGACCCCACCCCGGTCAACAAAAACTAAGAAAATAAACAACTGTGGAGGCATGGGACTCTTGGGCACAGCAGGTCACAGCAGTCTTGACTGTGTCAACAGGAGGAGTGCAGCAGCCTTGGCTGTGGTGGCAGAGACAGAGAATGGCAGGACACAGTGGGACAGGGTGCATGTGGTGTAGTCCTGCCCATTTAGGGCAATGGAAGTGGATAGCAGATGCAGCAAAGTCCCACCTCTGGTGGCCTGGGGCAACATGGTGCAGCAGCTGCAACTGTGGGCAGGGAACTGGGATTCTAGGGCATAGCAGAGCACAGCAGCCATGACTGCAGAGACAGGAACAGGGGGTAACAGGGTGCACTGGCCCTGACTGTGAGGGTGGGGGTCAGAGGAAGCAGGGTGCAGCAACCAAAACTGTTTGCGCAGGAGGCAGCAGGGTGTGGGAGAAGACAGTGGGCAGAAGGGGTTCAGCACCCTCAAATGTGGGGGCAGGACATGGGGCTGGTGGGGCAGGGGACAAGGGAAGCAGCGTGCAGCTGCCTCAACTGTGGGACAGGAGACAGGGCATCAGAATGCCATATTGTGTTTCTAGTTATATACATACCTGATGCATTTTCACACAGAAACCCTCAAAGAACTGAAGTTTGTGAGTTCATAAAGTACATGTGCCTGAAATAGCAGTGTGGGCTGGTACCTGTTTGTCAATCTGACATGAAAAAAATGTTCTTACATGAACCTATTTATGGAGCTACATCAGAGACAAACTACTTCTATGAAATGAACAAAATTTAAGATTTATTTTATATCCATTAAACCACCCAGTGTTATATAGCTAGAAAACAATGTAGAGTTTTGATGAGAAAGAACTGACAACTGTGATACAGACAAGCTGAATTCTCAGTGAGGAACAGATACTGTATACACTTCAGTTCAGCACTGAAACTCAAATGATCAACTTTTTACAAGAACAGAATGATAGATTTTAAGCTAATCTATCTAAATACAAACCAGAGACTTGAGTTAGTAAAAGACCTGAAAAGAAAACAACTCTACAGACTGCTCTGATTGGGAAGTGAAACAGCTCTTCAGTCAAGCAGAAACTTAACTGCTGATACAGCCAGCTACTCCAATATGATGTCATTGCTCTCCAAGCCTCACTCAGGAGGACAGAAACAATTAAATTGTTTTCAATTACTACAGACCAAGTTAACAAATACTGATTTAAAGAAAACCACAAGACCAAGCGGTATAAAATGTTTAGGAAACACTAATTATGACACAAGGGCTTGAATTCAAGTGAATTCAAGCTTTTATTAACAATATAAAACATTGCACATGATCTTTAAATAGTGTGGGCCCCAATACTGACCTCTGTAGGACTCCACTTGCAACCTTGCCCCACTCGGAGAAATGGCCTGTCACAATTACCCTTTGTCTCCTATTGTCAAGTCATCAGTCCAACCAACTAACTTTATTAGCATCTAGTCTCAGATGTTTTTATTTTGTCTCTTAGATTTGAATGGGGTATCATATCAAATGCTTTGGAGAAGTCTAGAAACAAAACATCTACTGGAGTCTAACATCTATAGCTCTGCTAATTGGATCGAAGAAATGAAATAGGCTGGTTAAACATGATGTTTTAGGTTTAAACCCATGTTGGAAATGTCCACCAATCCTGCCTTATTCATATGATTATCTATTTCTTCTTTTGTGAGTTCTTCCATTATTTTACCTATAATCAGGGCAAGACTTATAGGTCTATAGTTTCTGATGTCATCTCTCGATCCCTTCTTGTGTATGGAGATAACATTAGCCTTCTTCCTTCACTTATTACTCTCCCTTCCCATACGGAGCTTGAAAAATATCTGTTAGTGGGCTTGCTAGTTTATCAGCCAGTTCCTTTATCAGCTTGGGATGCAGCCCATCGGGACCAGGAGATTCATTAGGGTCTCATTTTAAAAGTTAATTTTTGACATTGGTTGCAGTAAAGTTACAGTTCTGTTCTTGTCCACTATGTTGTCTGTTCCTTTTAATCCTTTATGCTGCTAAATGCTCAAGAAGTGGTTATTAAATAATTCTGCCATCTTTAAGCGTCCCTAAACTATTTCATTGTCCATTCTAGTGGGTCAAATTTTAAGCTTCCTTACTTTGGTACTGTTAACACAGCTGTAAAATATTTTTTATCTTGTGTTTTGGTAAATACTGCAACATTCACTTGTAACCTAAGCTTTTACCATATTTGTACACAAGATTTTCAGCAAAATCTTTTATTACACCACCTCATGAACCAGTGGTGAAAATTTTCAAATCCTACTGAAACATCATTCTTCACCACTGAAATGTAATTCTGCACCACAGGTACAAAAACATATTTTACTTTAGTTTTTGGTAACTGGTAAAGCCCACTAGGCACAAGTGCCTGTTTTCAGGGTGACCTGGGAGCACTGGGTGGTTAAGTGACTTGCCCAGAGTCACATATTATGCAAGTGGAAGTTGTGAGAATCAAACCCAGGTCTGGTCTTCTGGATGTACCAAGCTCATTCACAGCTTGTTACTCTAACCTCTAGGCTATACTGCCAGCCCTTTTTAGCCAGTATTTGAAAATAACAGCTGTCACTGAGGTAGTGTGAAAAATGGCTATATTGAAAATTTTAGATCAGAATATTTAAAATTACCAAAGTTATGAGGCGTGTAGAAAAATTTCAATGTACAGTATATGCATAACTTTGCCATTTTACATATTTTAACCCCAAATTTTCAACATAGCCTTATTTTGACCCCACCTCATGAACAAGGGCAGTGAAGATTTTCAAATCATGCCAGAAAGGTGATTTTGCCAACTGACTGCAAAATCACCTTTCAACCTGATTTGCATAATTCCACCACCATTGGTCATGATGTGTGTGTGTGTGGGGATCCCAAAGGTCATGCTGAAAATGTGGGGCCAAGTTGGGCTGGCAGTATAGCTTAGAGGTTAGAGTAATGAGCTGTGAACAGGCTTGTTACATCCAGCAGACCAGACCTGGGTTTGATTCTCACAACCTCCTTGCATACTGTGTGACTCTGAGCAAGTCACTTAACCACCCAATGCTCTCAGGTCACCCTTGAAAACAGGCATGTGTGCCTAGTAGGCTTTACTCAGTTACCAAAGACTTAAAAAAAAAATGCAGTTCAAAATGCCATTGAAGCACATACCTTAGTTTCTCATATTGCAGTTGGCAGTTCCAGCACCAAAATGCATTTTCGATTGGAGAGTGGATCTTCACCGTGGGACCTAGTCAGGTGAGTGAGGGTGTGTGCTGGGGGTGTGGGGTGGGAGGTCAAGGTGGAGGTCAGATCAGTAAGGACTTTTTTCAGGGACAAAAAAAATTAATGAGAGATGGTTTTCTTCTTTACAGGTGATAGTGACATTCTGACACTGGGGATTGGGCACCCAGTGTTGGGCTACTGTTCTGTGGTACTGAGGTGGGCACTGCAGTGCCACCATTTACAATATGGGAATGGGGATGACCAGGAGGGGGTCAAGACAAGTTGTACTGGTTTGGACACCCCAGTCTGCTATAAAATAATATATAATAAGGATAGAGACAAATAGATAGGTAGATGGATAGATGGATATACAGATAGACAGAAAAGTGATAGAAAAGGGGTTTGGCGGGCTGCTGCTCTCAGTGCAGCCGCAATCTGACTTCAAGTGACAGCTGCAGAGCTCAAGAAGACAAATAGAAATGGTGCACTACAAGAAGCTGTGCTGGTGCAAACCAAGATCGAGGAACCAAATTTGTCAACAATACAGACAAAGAGGTTGCACTCAGGTTGAAGCCAGTGCTGAGGTATATGGCAAAGGTGAGTTTATTCAGCCATGAAGACACAGTAACTGACCCCAGCACTTTGACCACATGGGTCTTCCCCAGAGGTTGTCTCAGCTAGAATTACAGAACAGACAAGAATTAATACAGCTCACAATTGATGTCAGGTGAAATCTCTTACATTCAAAGCAACAACAATTTAAGGGTAAAATCGATCTATCTATCTATCTATCTATCTATCTATCTTACTTACAGTGCATATATATATAACTCTAGAACACCATATCAAAAATTATTTTTGTATAAATATGTGATACCCACATCACTAAACACACATATTTCATTAATCAATATTCAGAATCAAACTGAAGGAAACTGAGGAAGGATTTTGTATGCTGATAGCGTTGGATTTGTTAGATTCCCTGGACTACTTTCCTGTACTGGATTACTCTTTATCTGGTGCCATGAGTACTGTGGGCCAGGGTCTGCATTTGATTCTGGCCTTACTTTTGGTTTCTATCCCTGAGTGTATGTTATTTTGGAAGGGCTGCTGATTTGGACGAAGGTGGAATCCTTTGAGTTGGACTCCACTGGTGGTTTCTGGACTACTAGTGGGTTTTTATTTGGATTTGGGGACTTCAGAACTTAATTTCCTGCTTTTATTGCCCTATTTGGTGAATTCCGGCTTCCCAGACTGTAGCGGTGCAGAGGTTAGGCCTCCATCACTGGGAGTCAGCAGGTGGTGGTCGTTTCCTCTAGGGAGCCTAGGGAACCTAACTTGTTGGGTTACGCTGGGGTCTCGTAGCAACTGCTGTAGCCTGGTGGTAGGCTAATGTTTTATTTCTGGGCTTTAGTTCTGGGAATGAAGCCAGTCCAAAAGATGTTTTAGTGCCTTCCTCAGTGGACAGACTGCTCCATGATATAAAACCCCATTTGAATCAGAATGAGTGTTTCTGGGGTTTCTATTCTCTGGTTATGTGTTAAGTTTTGTTCAGTTGTTCTCCATCCTCAACATACTTTCGTACAGAGAATTCCTATGCCTTTGGGACGTTCTGGCAGTGAGAGTGCCCAGGACTGGGGATTTCCTGATGTCTTTCCAGTGACTTTGCCATAATCATTTTGATTTCTTTGGTTTTGTTATTTTTATTTTATTTTGTATCATTATTTTTACAACATATATGGTAGTGAAGTACCATTCAGTTTCTCCTGGCTTCCATAGTGATAGTATTGTGTAGCCTGGGGTTTATTTTATTGGTATTATTTGGTTTATTAGTTTCATTTTACCTAAGTAATATTTAGATAAGGGTTGTTTGGGGCACCAGTTAGTGAGAGTTCCTGGTACCGAGGATTTTATTTTATTTGTTATTGTTTGTTTTATAGTTTATTTATTTACATTTTATTTTGTTTCATTAGTTTTGGGATTTTGGGGTGATGTGGTTTATTTGTATTTTGTTTTATGTTTTTAATGTTTTTAGAGCCCTTCATGTTTAGACTACAACTTTATCTTTAATTGTTTTAGGAAATTAAGATTCTTCATGTTGTTTTGCCACAGTTTGGTGGCTTTTTGTGGAATATTGCCTGCTTGCTCCCCAGTCCTGTGCTATTCGGCCTCCTCTCTCCGTGCCCTCTGCCCATTCTCCCCACCTGCCTCCACTTACCAGTGCTGTTGGGCACTGGGGATTGCTCCAGGGGTGGGCATGGGCGGAACCAGTGAGGCCACGGACGCATAGGGAAGACTTCGGATGAAGCGGTTCTCTCCATAGAGGTTGTTAGAACCAGAAGGCGCCCTGGGGAAAAAGGTGTCTGGAATATGGTGATTCATGTCTAGTCCCTTACCCAAGGGCACCTCCTTTCTGGGCAGGTAAGTAGCTGGGATGGCTCACGAACATCATCTGACCGGCGTTGTTATGCAATGCCAGATCCATTAAGAACAAAACTGCACTTATTGCAGATTTTGATGGAACAGCAATTCTGGTTTGCATCACTGAGACTTGGTTAGATGGAAATGCTGCCCCAATTTTGAGGCAGCTATTCCTCCTAGGTACTCAGTGATACATCATCGAGATTGGATCGTGAGGCGGGGAGTAGCAGTCTGTTTCAAGACTGAATTGGGCCTCACTGGTGTACCAGCTGGGAGGCTGAATATATTGTGGCAACTGGTGTGGGGTACAGGATAGCTCCTATTTACAGTCCACCAGGGATGAAAAGCTGTTCCTGCAGGAAGTAGAGACAGACCGCCAACATGGCATTGAAGTTGCTCAGACTGATGGTTTTGGACTACTTCAACACCTGGGTCAATGACAAATCCTCACTTTTTGACAACTCTTCCTCTGGTTGATGACATCACTGGGCTTCACACAGGTTGTTTCCTCAGCTACCCATAATGGTGGTCACTCTCTTGATCTGGTCTTCCTCCTGGGGATCAAGGCCTCCGATCTGGGGGTGGTACCTGTCAGTTGGTCCAATCATTACACCGTGAGGTTAAATTTTCTACCTCCCTGGGTAAGTCTGCCCCTGGGAAGATGGTCAGTTTTCACCCTTTTGGAAATGGTCCCTGAAGACCTGGCAGTGATGATTGACCTCTCAGTGTTCGGTGAGACCAGCACAGGTCCAGAGCTATTAGTCAAGTCCTATAATAAGGCTATTTCTTCAGCTCTTGACCTGATTGCTCTTGTCTGTGTTCACCCCTTCGCTTCACCCCAGGCCCCATGGTGTGATGGGTCTCTGAGGAGCTGTGGAGGTTGGGACATAGGTTAGGAACATCACTGGTGAAATCCGCCTTGGATGCTGACAATCTTATTTTGTTGGAGCATTATCAACTCTATCAATCAGCGATTTCCCATAAGAAGGCAGAATTCCTGTCAGGAAATTGCCGTTGCTAGAATCGACCAGCTCAACTCTTCCGAACTGTGGACAGGTTGTGCAACCCAGCCTGTCTGCAGCTCAGTCGAGTTTTTCACAAATGAAGTGTGATGAGATCGCTCGATTCTTTGTGCATAAGGTGGCGACATCAGGCAGGAGATCCATCAGTCTCGTCCTATGGGAGATGCTGTTGGTCAATGCTTGGTCACTATGTCCAGTGTTCCCTGGAGTACCTTTGACCTGCTGGAGTTCATTGATATTATGAGGATTGTCCAGGTGATGCACCCCACCTGCTGTAGTTTAGACCCAGGCCCTACCCCCTGATTTTGGATTGTAGTGATATCATTGGCCGGTCTTAGCTCAGATTGTCCGGTGCTCCTTGGAATCGGGTGAGTTCCAAGCTCCCTAAAGGGCGGTGGTGACCCTCTTCTGAAGAAAGCTTCTTTGGACCCAGAGACTCTAGTGAACTACAGACCTGTCTCAAACCTTTCATTTGTGGGAAAGATTATCGAGAAAGTTGTGGCAACTCAACTGGAAATCATTTAACCATCCATAATTTATACAAACCTCTCAGTTGGGTTTTCATGAGAGGCGTAGTACTGAGACTGCTCTGGTTCAGGTGCACAATGATCTCCTGATGGCGAGAGATCAGAGAAACTGCTCCATCCTGGTACTTCTTGATCTCTCTGCAGCTTTTGACACTGTGGACCATGGGGTCCTGCTCGAGCACCTGAGGTCCATCTGTGGGCTGACTGGTACAGTGCTCAGATGGTTTTCATCTTTACTCACGGTAGAACTCAGACAGTTGTCTTGGGAATATTTTCTTCTGAGTCTTTCTCTCTGCCTTGTGGGGTGCCTCAGGGCTCAGTGCTGTCCCCATGTTGTTTGCAGTGTATATGCTGTCCCTCGGAGACATTGTAAGAGGGTATGGGCTGAGGTTTCACTGCTATGCTGATGATACCCAGCTCTAACTGTCTTTGTCCCTGACCAGGTTAGTGCTCTCTCGGTTTAACAGCTGCCTCACTGAAATCCAGGATTGGATGAGTTCCAGCAGGTTAAAGTTGAATGCAGAGAGACTGAGGTTTTGGTGGTGGACCCAGGTCACAGGACAGAGGGCTGAGGACTGATCTGCCCTCTGGTTTATTTTTGGAAGCGCTCAGATCCTTACCTCTGAATGGGTGCACGACCTGGGAGTGATACTTGACGTTGGCTGACCCTTCATCATCAGGTGTCGAGTCATCAAGTTACCCTTTACCATCTTAGGAACATTGCCAGGATCAAGCACCTTGTTCCATCCAGTGATTTGCCCATTTTGGTCCCGCCTTTGTGACCTCGCACCTTGACTACTGTAACTCCCTTTACTTAGGGCTTCCTGGGGTGATATCTGCCACTGGCAGCTAATGCAGAACACTGCTACATGTTTATTGACTGGGGTTTCAAGGAGCCTCATATTACCCCAGTGCTGCGATCTGCACTGACTGCCGGTTCAGTGGTGGATCACCTTTAAGGTAGGTTTGTTAACCTACAAAGCCCTACACCGACTTGGTCCTGACTACTTGAAAGAGCTTCTGATTCCTTACACCCTGTGCAACAGCTCTGCTCGGCTGATGAGGTTGCTGGAGATTCGAGGGCTAGTTTAAATTCATCTGGGGCTCACACTTTTGTGTTTGTTGCCCCAACCCTCTGAATTCTCTGCCACGTAAGCTCCGGGAGTGCAGGACAGTGGGGAGCTTTAAGCAGGCACTGAAGACTTTTATGGAGCAAAGCTTTTCCGATTTTCTGTGATTTTATCTATATTTATTGAATTTATTGAATTTTGTATGTATCTGTGAAGCGCCTTGATATTATAAAGATGCTCTACCAAATAAAGTTATTACTATTATTAAACTGGTGTTTTATAATATAAAATGCTGAAAAATACTGAGTGAATACATTTTTCTCACTGTAATTTAATTCACTACCCACTCAACTTTCAACACTGCCTGTGACACCTACGCACCAGTAAAAGCATAAAATCAAAGTGCTCTCAAATCCCTGGCTCACGCCAAACTACTGGCCCAACTCAAAGCTTGGGACCACCTCTGGGCCATAGCCAGAGCCACAGACTCCTTGACAGATATCCAGAAGTATAAACAGGCACGAAACCAATGTACCAAACAAATCTGACTAATGAAGAGCTCCTATTTCAAAATGCCCTCAAACTCCTGGGGTGACGGGAGATCATTCTGGGACAACATCAGAAATATCATGGGTAAGCAGTCCAAATCCTCTCCCACTATAATGACTGTCGAGGAACCACTACCCTAGACCCAATGGTCATGGCAAAGGCCTTAAATAAAACTTTCACTGACCTCAGTGGGGTCTTTCTGCCAGACTTCTTCTCGACATGGACTCGCCAAAACCAACATCTCCTACTGCCTCACCTGACCAACCGCTTTTCCACTTCAAAATAGTTAAGGCACATGAAGTCTACAAATATAAAAAGGTTATCTCTAAATCCAGAGCAAGCAGTGATACAATTGATCTTAAAATTCTGTCCCTTACCCTGGAAGAGGTGGTGCACCCACTCACTAAAATTTTCAATCTCTCCCTCTGCCTTAGTCAATTTCCCAGCAAGTGGAAGTCTGCTATAGTCACACCAGTGTTCAAAAGTGCCGACAAGTCCCTACCAGGAAACTATCAGCCTATGTCTATACTTCCACCCCTCCAAGGCCCTCGAATGCATTGTGGCTGACCAACTCTCAGACTACCTGCATAAGTATAACATACTCTGCTTGCAGCAACATGGATTTAGGAAAGGACACAGTACATCGACCGCCCTACTGGAATTCTCAGGAGAAATTCACACTGCCTTGGACAAAGGATATCAAACTAGAGCTGTTTTCATTGACCTAACAAAGGCATTTGATACTGTTCACCATGGCTTACTTATCACACAACTACACAGTCTTGGGCTCTCAGAAGGACCAGGTGCCTGAGTTAAAAGTTACCTGTCCCAATGCTCTCAATCAGTAAAAATCTCAGAAGTTCTCTCAGACTCAAAACCGGTCCTCTCAGGTGTTCCACAGGGGTCAATCCTAGGCCCCTCCTTTTCAGCCTTTTCCTAAACTCTCTCCCAAATCCTGCCCGAACAAATAATCCTTTATGCTGACGATGCCGTGATTCTCTCCTCTCATAAGGACCTGAAACCCTTACTCCAGAACCTGCAACAGCTTTCTCCAATGTTGAAAAGTGGTTCCTAGATCACAAGCTGGTCCTAAATCACAAAAACAAACAAAATCCATGCTTTTCTTCAGTCCAAAAACAGAAAAAGACAAATTCCACTAATATCAAAACATACCCAGGAAATACCCTTGAACAAGTGTCAACATTTAAATACCTTGGAATCACCTTTGATCAAGGTCTTACCTTTCGACCCACATTGATAACACAGCGAAATGGTGAACCAGTGCATTGGTATCCTGTTCAAACCGGCAATTCCTTACCCAAGCTGCACTGAGGATTGCTATCCAAAGCTGTGTCATCTCAATCATAGACTATGGCTTAATTATCTATGGCTCTGCCACTACCACCGCACTAAGGCGCATCACAACCACCCTAAACAAGGCCTGTCGGCTCGCTCACTGGAGTGCAAAGACGCATCATACATGTGAGCTCTACACTGAAACAGGATGGTTGCAACTCTCAAATCGCATAAGGTACCTCACATGCTTGATGGCAAAAAAATCCATCTTGGGCGCACTCCGCCGTGTATCCAAGATCTGCTTTGCCCGAATACAGCATCCATCCCACCAGAAGATCGGAGCGCCAGCCTCTCCAGGTCACTAGATGCTGGACCACACAGGCCAAAGATCTTTTGCCTATCGTGCCCCCAGCTGGTACAATGCCCTGAGCTCGCTTATTACATCCTCCATGTCACTAGGAGCTTTCAAATCTATACTTTACCTCACCTCTCAGCCTCTAGCTACTGTGACTGCCTTGACTAATGATTCTTCCCTCATGGTGTTTTTACTGTTTTCATCCTCCTCCTCCTCTGCTCCTTTCTTGACAAAGCATCTGAGTACCTCTAACTACTCTAAGTCTGCTCCCTCCCCATATCTCCTCCTACCCTTCCCACCTTGACCATTCCTCCAATGTTTTTTTTCCTGTGATGTACTGTATTATACTGGCTTATTGAAACCTTTATAATTTGCTGACCATTCTATGTAACATGTCTTGTTTGTTCGTACATTGATGACATGGAACCTTTGTAAAAGAGCCATTGGCTCAAAGGTAATAATTCCTAGAACAATAAACTAAACTAAACTAAACTGGACCAAGCCTCTGGGGCAGTACTATGGACTAAAAGATTTCCAATCAAACTTCATTGTTATATTTTTATACTTTTATTCAGTGGATATGATGAGTTGTTATATCAAGGAAGAACAGAAACATTCTGATGGCTACAAGTACAGTTTAAAAATCAATTTCTTCAGTTAGCCCATTCCATTCAATGTATTCAGTACTGTTATCCATTTTGTTTCTTTTTGTAGAAGGAGCTCTTTGTGATTTCCCCTCTAATCAATGGTGGAACATGTTCAATTCCTGAAAACTTTAATAAATTATTATTAGGCATAATATATTTTTTGAAATGTGACTCCAGAGCATTCCTTTCATCTTTATTCTTAATAGCCCTTACATGCTCCTGTATTCTCTTCTTTAAAATACACAGTTTTACCAATGTAATATTTTTGACACGCACAAGCAACATAGGCGTCAAATGGTGCACTGCAAGTGATAAGATGTTTTAAATCTATTTTATAGCCATCTTTGATAAATGCTTTTCCTTCTTTATTTATTTATTTATTGAAATGTTTCACCAGTAGGGTTACACTGAGCATGAAGCTCATCTCACGGTACATCGTGGGGAAAGGGAGTGGACAATGAGTAATACAACATGATGCATACGTTAGCAACTAGATTAACTATATATACACACACACACACACACACACACACACACACACACAGGAGTCAAACCAGAACAGTTACAACCAAGGCAATGGCTAACAACATTTCTAGACTAGTAAACATTTGAGAGTGACTGACGGGGGTAGTAGAAGGTAGACGAGGTAGGAGGTGGGAAGAAGAGGTGAGATAAGTGCTACATTGGAAAAAGAGCAAGCTGCATGAGAGGTTTGAGGTGGGCATATTTTGCCCAGCTGGAGGTAGGGAGGTATGATGAGAGATTTGTGGGAGCCCACAGGGCTAGGTGCAATTATAGTTCATCACAAGGTAGTTTGCTAGGGATGAAGAGAGGAGTAAGCTGATGAGGGTGGTGGATTTGGGTTGGTAGTTGGTTCCAGGGCTTTGGTAGCGATAAGAGAATGCCAATTGGCAGGATGTGGTATTTCTATAAAGAATATTTAGTGAGCTGGTGTCCTCAGAACTGATGTGTGTTTGCAAGAAACACAATTTTTAGAAGTGAAAAAACCATGGGGTGCAACCAATTTCTAGATGCTGTAGATACAGAAGATTTTTACTAACCTCAAAGTGACTTGAAGTTAAAATGTCTCCAAGATTCCTTGCCTTTCTAAATGTCACTATAGGGGATCATTGTATGTGGCTTTTCGATATTATCTGCTTGTAAATCATCCACAATTTATGCACTAATGCTCCTGCCTCACCTGCTATTGGATTGTATTAGGTGAAAAAAATAAGCCTAGCTTAGCAACTATTTTCACCCTACTATTACCTTGATGTTTTGGTTTGGGATGTAGTAGCATTTCTCTTTCTGTTGTCTGAACTCTACCTAAAGCAATTTGCAAAACCTCATAATAATAGCTTCTATTGAGAAAGCACTGTGTAAATTCCTGGGTTTGTATTTCAAATAACCGCTGCCACCATCCCCCAAGCATGGAAGCACACCACTGTCATTCCTCTCCCAGAAGGAGGTACCCCCACCTCCCCTCAACTACTACCCTATTTCCTTCTCCCAGTACTAGCAAAACTACAAGAGCACCTTGTGCTCACCCAACTTACTTCATTCCTCACTGACTTTAATTTCTTCACACCCTACCAGTCAGGTTTCAGAAAGGGACACTCCACCATCCTCCCTGAAAAGGCTCACTCACTCCATCCCACAGCTGGTATGGACAGTGGGCACGATCACCTTAGCCATCTGGCCGACCTTGCGAAAGCCTTCAACATCGTCTCCCACCCCATACTGCTGTCTTGTCTCACTGAATCAGGCCTCTCTGTTGCTGCCACCAACTGGTTCAGATTTTACCTCTTTGGCAGAACTCAGTCCATTAGAGTCGCATAATGCTATCTCCTCCCCCTTCCCTTAACTACCAGTGTCCCCAGGGGTCGGTTCTGGGACCCATACTGTTCTCTATATTCCTAACTTACTTACTGCTCATCTGCTGTACTACCTCAATCCACATGTATGCCAGATGACACTGTACTCTTCTCCTCAGGCTCCGACCCTGAAGTGGTACAAACTAACCTCCAAACCAACTTCAACAAAGTACAGCAATGGTTCAGCTCTCACTAGCTCTTCCTAAATGTAAAAAACTGTCACGATGACTTTTGGCACACGACAACGCCTGTCCAGACTCCCATCCCTTCCCTAGTTCCACACCCTGGATGGTCAAAATTTCAAAGATGTCTCTTCATTCCGCTACTTGGGGTATGGCTCGACTGCCATCTTTCCTTCTCAGACCACATTGATGCTATTTCAAAAACTATGCCCCATGCTTGGTGCACCTTATAGGAATTGCAGTAGCCTCCCTCCCACCATCCGACTTGAACGGTCCAGAAGATGATACTTCCCTCCTTTGATTACTGTGACATTGTTTACGGTACAGCCCCTAAGTCCACCCTATCTAAGCTGGATACACTTTTTAATGCCTTCTGCTGCTTCATTGTTGATGCCTCACTCCTTACCCACCACTGCAACCTTTACCATTCCTGGCACTACCGTCCCTTGAGAACCACCGCATTTCACACCGCTAATATGTATCTAATCTATGGCTTGGCACCATCCCTTCCTACCCCACCTCCATGCTCTCAGTGCCCCTCCCCACCAATTATCTTAGATCCTCGACTACTGCCAACTATCAATCCCTGGGTGGAAGACTACTGCTGGGCAAGCCGCCATCTCACACTGTTACCCAAGCTGTAGAATGATCTCCCACCTCAAATTCGGCATTCCTCCTCTGCCCACTCTCTTTTTACCACCTAGCTAACTTCCTCACCACTAATTGCTCCTGTACCTGGCCAGCCATGCACCAATTGCCCCTCCCCACTGCCCGACCAGCGGCCTTAGCTTTGCTATAAATGCTGACATATAGCCCTAACCTATGTACTTTTGTCCTGTGCCTTTTGTCCTGCACCATCATGTGTTCTATGTCTTCTGTTGCTTATACCTGCATAGTACTGTGTGCTAAATTTTCCCTTGTATTGCTGCTATATGTCAAGTAAATGTTATATGCTCCATACATAGCCAATGTACTCCATGTGTTGTTGCTTGTTGTTTAATGCAATTGTATCCATATGCTGCTACTTGCCTCTATTATTGCTCAGTTGATAACCTGCATGCTATCCAACCCCTTCTATCCCTCTCCCAGGTCACACGGAGATGAACATCTTGTTGCTCAGTGTGCCTTTCCTGGTGAAGCTATTTCAATAAATAAATAAATAAACCCCTCATCCATGCAGTTTCTTTTCACCCGTAAATATTGCCCATATGGGATTGAATCTCTCAATTGGTTTGGGTGATGACTGCCCTAATCGAGTTACATTCATGTGTAAATTTCAAATTCATGTTATTATGATTAATATATTCCAGAAACTCTTGTCTCCTCTGCTCACTTTCCTCCCAGACACACAAAATATCAATAAAGTGCCATAAAACACAATGTGTTCCATATACTTACTATAAGCATGCACTTTTCTTCCCCATACTATATATATATATATATATATATATATATATATTAGAGCAAAAAACTGCATTTAATGCATTAGTTAGGAGTTGTTCACAGCGACAAAAGTGAGAAATTAGGTGTTAGGGTTGAAAACCCCTTGGAACCCCGCCCACCCCCAACCGGCATTGGGGTGCGCATTGGGATCATCAGCCTTAACTCTCACCCCATGACATGTGTAAAGCAGCATAAGTATGGGAGAATGGGGTGAGAATTGGACCGGCGATCCCAATCGCACCCCAATGCCGTTGGGGGGGTGGCGAGGGTCAAGGGGTTTTCAAACCTAACACCAATTCTCACTTTTGTCACTGTGGAACAACTACTAATGCATTAAATGATTTTTACCTCTAATTCCTTCTTTTGAGAATGATAACGAGAAATAGTAAATGTAATGCAGCGGGAGGGCCCCAGCCGCTTCCACCACGTGATGTCTTGTGGCATAGTAATAGGAACAGCAATGCAAACAGAAGCACTAACAGTGGTGCACTTGGTAATGCAAGCGCTGAATGAGAACAGAAAGGGTACGCACTACGGTGGCGTGAGCGGAGCGGTCTGCCACGTGATTTGTTATCACATAGTAACATGGTGCCTGCAAGCGGAAATGTCAATGGGCATGGTGCGCAAAGTGAAACAGAAAGAGAAACAGTACTGTAGACACAAATGGCAAAAATAACAGAAACACAAGTGCAAATGAAAGCGCAAAGGAAAATGCATGGTGGCGTGAGACGCTCAATGGTAAGTGAAACGGGTACAAAACCACAAGTGTAAAGGGCAATGGTAACAGTAATGTAAGGGGCACAGGCTGGTTTACCCCAAAAGCTGCATAGAGAAAGACAGTGAGTACAAAGAATGTATGCATAATAATGGGTATCGGAGCAGAAAATGAGGACTTGGAATACTAAATAGATTATATCTCAGGAACCATCGACATAGAAAAAACATTCAAAAGTCATATGATTTACGACTGTCCTGGCTAGTTTCTCTTAGCCCCACTAGGGGCTAAGCATTTTCTGACAAAAAGTCTGCATCTCGCGCCATTTCGAGATCACGGGCCCTGAAAGGCACTACGGAGTACCGTATGTTATCCTGGGAAAAAAGAGAGTTCGGATGCTATAACTTTGCCTCTCTGTAATATTTTTCACCAAACCACTAAAAGGCACATCTGTGGGCTGTTGGCTGTCTTCTCCAAATTTCAGGAAAAGCGACCAAACGTTATTTTGCAGAGGTGCCAAAGGATTCCTGTAATGCGTCAGAGCCATAATGTTATCCTATGGGAAAAACCATCAACTTTGGAGTGCCGTAACTTTGCCGCCATGTAATATTTTCAATACAACACTGAAAGACACATCTGTGAGATGTGGCTGCATTCCCTCAAATTTCAGACCAAAACTCCTACCGTTCTTTTGCAGTGGAGTGCAAATAATTACTGTTATTTTGGGTATGAGTGTCATAAAAGTAGTGTACTTAATTGTAAGCTTTCATAAAAATTCACGACACTTTCATGAGTGTGACACTACTTTGCGAAAGTACTTTTCAGAAATCTGAAAACATATATCTGGGGTGTTTTACCCCAAAATAAAGACATGGCTAGCATCCTCAGGGGCCCGACTAGGTAAATACAATAAAATTAGGTTGCTAGAGGTCTCAATTTTAAATGCCAAGCATTTTTCTGATCACTAACTGAAAACAAGATGGCAGATTTGCGACAGTAACAGGGCCATTGCGACAGTAAAAGTGCATTTCGACACTGTCGAACTTTTGTTAACTTTTCCCATTGACTTATAATGGGAAATTGTTTTTGAATAACTTTTGAACCGTTTAATATTTTTCACGAAATCTTTGAAAGGCACATCGGGGACCCGGCCAAACATTCCTTGAAGATTTTGGGCAGGTCCACGAAACCGTGCAACCTGTAGGTGCGACAGCAGAATTCCAGAAAAGCGTAAATGCACACGCAGATCACGCTTAATAACTCCAGCAGCTGTATATCCAACCAGTACAAAACTTGGCAGATCCCAAGGCCTATGGTTCTTGATTGTGTATTCCAAATTTCAGGTAGATCAGTCAAACGGTTGCAAAGTTATTAGGGTGCAAAATTTAGGGTTTAACATAGAAATGGCTCCTCAGCCTAACTATGGTAGCACTACTGTGCTACCATAATATATATATATATATATCTATATATATATATATATATATACACATAGGCATATGTGGGGCTACAGTAGCCTCCATCACTGTTCCACAGATTTGAATATTTATATATATATATATATATATATATATATATATATATATATATATATATATTATAGTGGTACGGTAGTCCCACTATAGTTAGGGTTGAGTACCCCATTTAAGCTTAAACTCTGAAATTTGGTAGCTTAATAACTTTGCCATTGTATGATGGATTTGCCTGAAATTTGGTATGCACAGTGTGGTAATAGTCGGATATACAGTTGCGGAGCAACATAGCACCGGAGAATGCAGTAATTAAGCATTTTTATGCATTCTTTCCTCGTTCCTACAGGACGCCGCAGTCTGCATGACTGGTCAAAACCTTCAGGGAACATGCAACCATGGTTCCCAATGTGCCTTTGAAGATTTTGTGAAAAAATATTAAACGGTTCAAAAGTTATTCAAAAACAAGTTTCAATTAAGTCAATGGGAAAGTTAACAAAAATTCGAAAGTGTCGCAAATGCAGTTTTTAGTGTCGCAATGACCCCTGTAGTGTCGCAAATCTTTCATCTTGTTTTCCATTATGGTCACAGAAATCTTGGCATTTAAATTTGGGACCCTTTAGGGACACAATTCTTGCTGTGTTCACCTAGTCAGTCCTGAGGATGCTAGCCATGTCTTTTTGGGGTGTTAACACCCTAGAAATAGGTTTTTGAAATTTTTGTAAACAGTAGTGTCACAAAGTACTGTTGTATATTCTACACTTTCGTGGATTTTTTTGCAAAGTGTCACAAATCACAACACTACTTTGCAACACTAGGCAAAAAGAATAGGAAATCTTTGCCACCCTGCTGCAAAAGAACAGTTTGGTCTTTTGGGCTGAAATTTGGTGGAAAGAAAGCCAGAATCCCACAGATGTGCTTTTGGTGGTTTGCAACAAAATATTAGAGACCTGCAAAGTTACGGCCTCCAAAGTTGACAATTTTCCCATAGGCTAACATTACGGCATCCGCTAGGCTGGGGCCCATATCTCAAAAACGCCCAAGATATGGACTTCTCATCAGAAAAATGCTTAGCCCCCACACTAGGGAGCTAAGTGCAAAACTAGCCAAGAACGCATAAATAATATGAGATTTTCATTTTTTCTACAGTAACGTTCCTGAGATACAAGCAATTTAGTATTCCAAGGGTTCATTTTCTGCTCTGAGGGCCATTATTATGCATCCATTCTTTGTATTCACTGTGCTTCTGAATGCACCTTTTGGGGAAAAAGTGTGTGCTTTACATTACTGTTACAGTTAGCATTTCCACTTGCATTTCCGTTACCGTTTGCGTTTCCGTTTATGACATCATGTCGTTACCTTAAGGTTTGCACTTCTGTTTAGCTTACTGTTACCATTTGCATTTCCATTACTGGTTTTGTTTGTGTTTCTTTTGTGTCACCATGTGCATTACCATTTGCATTTGCACACACTCTTCCATTGCATTTCTCTTTCCTTTGGTCGTCGTTGGTGTCACCGTAAGTGTTTGCATTTCCAGTTCGTTACTGTGACCATGCATGTTACCATTAGCATTTGTGTATGGGCTTCCATTTCGTTTCCATTTCTATTACTCTTTCCTTTCGTCATCGTTGCTGTTACCGTAATCATTTGCATTTGCAGTTTGTTACCGTTAATGTTTGCATATTCATCACTGTTTTCCTTTCTGTTAGCCTTAGCATTTGCATTTTGGTAGCGTTTCTGTTGTTGATTGCATTACTGATTCCTTCTGCGTTGCCATTGCCTTTCTGGTTTGCATTTCTGTTTGCGTTTCTCTTACTGTTTGCATTTTCATTACCATTTGCATTTCTGTTAGCGTTTGCATTACTGTTTTCATTACTGTTTGTGTTTCTGTTGCCGTTAGTGTTTGCATTACCATTTTGTCACCATTTGTTTTCATTAGCGTTTGCTTGCATTTCTCTTACCCTTGGCGTTATTTACATTTGTGTCACCATGTGTGTACGTTTACGCTTGCATTTGCGATACCGTTACTGCTTTCCAGTCACCATTTATAGTGCACATTCTCAAAGAAGGAATCCATGGCAAAAACCTCCATTTAGTGCATCAGTTAGAGTTGTTCCACAGTGATAAAAGTGAGGAAGTTCGCAAGTTAGGTTGAAACCCTAACTGAGCATCCCCCCCACCCCCACCACACACACACATACATGTAAGTAGAGGAAGGACCAAGGTAACACAACCAATCTGGCAGCTTAGTTGACCTGTACTAACCTACAGAAACTGGATTGGAAATCATAGATTACACCTGCAGTGGAATTTTGTTTTCTGCTTTCTACGGTTATGGAGATATTGACAAATTAGTGTCACAGGGTTCCAAGGATGCCTTTTCAGTGCATTTTGGTGCCAGTATCTCAGAAATGATGCGAGCTTTAAATTCAGTTGATTTGTATTGCATAATGTACTCGCTGTCATGATTACAACGGCACTGGAATTTTTTCTAGCTACTACGGTTGCTGAGATATTGGCAAATTAGTCTTACAAGGGTTCCTTGCCCTGTAGGGCTGCTGTAAGGCTCCATAGTTATGTGTGAAGTAGGGTGCAGGGCCCGGAGGACTCACGCTCCCACACACATACCATTACACAAAAATGGGCAATATGAAGGGTGCAGGACCCACGCTTCCACTAACACATATCATTTACCAGTTACATTACACTTTATCAAAAGAAGGAAATTCATGGCAAAAACTCCATTAATGCATCAGTTGAGGTTCATATCACAGTGACAAAAGCATGGAAATGTGGTGTTAGGGTTACCCTACCACCCCTCCACACTCCACACCAACAGGCATCAGGGTGTGCGTTTGAGTCATCATGCCTAACTCTCACCCCATTCTCCTGTACTGCACCACCTCAGCTTCTTTTACACATGGATGGGGTGGGAGTTCGCTGATGATTTAGCACTTCGATGCCTCTTGGTGTGTGGGGGGTGGTAGTGGTGAACCCTAGCACTACATTTCCATGCTTTTGTCGCTGTGGTATGAACCCCAACTGATGCATTAACAGAGTTTTCGCCATGAAAATATAGTTAAAGATGAAAAGTTTTATGCAGGATGAATTCTGAAGCTGTTAGAAATAACTTTTCCCAGTAAATGTGTTTTTGCCTAAATAATGACTTATTGCATTAATACTTTGATCATGTGGTATACAAATTACATACATTTATTGCAATCCTAGAAAAGCAGTATTTCCAAACCAAATCATCCAACTCTGATAAAACATACATACTGTCTTTTAAGTAAGTTGGAGGTGTGAACACAAGTGGTTGCAAATAATCAATTACTTTGCATAAATTGTAAGGGATGGAATTAATGCTAGAAATTATTGGTCTCAAAGAAGGCTTTATAGGATCTTTGTGCAATTTAAAGAGTGCATAGAGAATGGGCATAACTGAACAATCAATTTTTATGAACTCAGCTTTTTTGAGTTGCCCACCCTGCGCTCAGCCTTATTCACAAAGTCATATAGCTCCACTAACACACCAGTTGGGATCTTTTGACAGTTTTTGTATTCATGTGTTTGATTAAGTATTTTGATAATTTGTTTCACATACCAATCTGCAGACAAGATGAGGTTCACCCCTTATCTGAGGGTTTAATGATGACCCGTGATAATTCCGTTAGTTCTATTAATGCCATTTTTCTGCCATTGTAGAATTAGACATTGTTCTGCTATTGTTAGCATTCTTAATATAAATCTGTTTGATACCATCTAAAAGCTTCTCAAAAGTTGCTGTTATTGCATTTTGTCCTATAAAGGGACAGAACCTCGACTTAGGTCTGAAGGTAATTTTTGTTGGAACATTGTCACACATTTCAGTTTGCTGACTCAAAAGACTCAGATTTAAATCATCTGTGAACTTGGTTTCATTACCAATTGCAGTGTCAATTTCTAACACATCAATTAAATAATCTAAATTGTTATGATTTTCTATTTCCTTAACACAATCTCTCTCATTAGACAAATAACCATTAATTTCATCACTTTGATTATCTTTATTGAAGAAAATTGTTAACTTTAAATTACAGATAAGTTTAAAAACATGAATTTTAACTTGAATAAATTGGGTTTAGGCACAGGAACAAAATTAAGTCCTTTCTGTAAAACAGATATTTCCGAAGAGCTAGCTTAAAAGTGATCAAGTTTACAACTGATATGTCCTCCGCTAAGGTTCTTCAAGGTGCTTGGATTTCTGTTTGACTCTCCATCGGGTTCTTCATTTGTATACAGTTTTGAAGGGTGGCTGTTTCCCCGACTTTCTTCTTGGACAAAAGGATAATTTTGCTGGGCTGCAGCAGTTGGTACATTAATATCTCTATTTTGCACAGTTGTTTCTTCAAAATGAGCTGATTTTGATATGTTCTAGTTGTAATTAGTATTTCTTTTTTTTTATATATAAGCTTTTTGATCCCCATTGCCACCTCCCACCTACTTGGCGATGGGGATATGGAGATGGAGCTAGTGGGTGGCTCCACCCCCAGGAGCTCAGTCTCTGGTCCACTGTGTCCCTGCCCGACCTCCTTATTTTCTCTCTCCCTTGCCACGGTGGCCCACACATGTGTGGAGGCATGCTCATGCAGCAACCCATGACACCCTCCTATTTGAGTCACTCTCAACTGCACTACCTCCAGACCTCCACCCAGGGGCAGCCTTGCAGTGGGCATGGCTGGGTCACCACCCAGGAGGGGAGAGCCACCTTATGGATGCTCAGTCCATCTTCTGGCCTCCCCTGCTGACCTGGGCTTGTTCCTGAACCGGGTCACCAGTGTAGCATGAGGTGTGTGCATCCAGTTCTCAACCCTCACGCACGAGGGCCAGCCCACTGTAGTATTTTTGACTTTTCTCTGCTTAGTGACCTCTTCAATTGTTAATATGGGCTGATTCTCCCAGGCAAAACTTCACCCCTTTGTCTTGTAACTGTTTTTTTAGCTGAAAAGTTCTTTCTCTACTCTCTATTCATTTTGTTATTATATGCTTTATTTAATTTTCTTTTAAATTCTGGGTGATCTTTATGATCTTTTATGTTTGCTTTGAACAGTATTTATTTATTTGTTTAATCTCTCAGGATGTTGCTTATCTCATTTATGATGATCATCATTAATTTATCTGTGCATTCAAGCTAAAGCATTTTCCATTCATCCTTGAATTCAGGCTCATCTAAGCCACAGGTTGGAAATTTATCCATTCTAAGCCCTCTCGGGATATGGCCCAGCTCTAGGTAACGTTCCAATAATATTTGATTGAAAAAGTGGTTTAGTTCCTGTGTTTTCAATTTTCAAAACTCTATAAATTGTTCAGAACACTCAGTATCTCTTTCAGTGTATTTCTTTCAGTATCTTTTTCAACAGTAGGATTGCCCATTTTCAAATAATGCAGTTCTTGTGCTCTCCTTTGAATGAATTGTCTCTGCATCTTCAAACAGTCATCAGTAATGTAACCTACCCCGATCGCTCCTGAAAAGGGACCTCTGGTCTCAGTGAGCTTACCCATTTATCAAAATCTAAATAAATAAATATTAATCTCCTCAGGTGTACAACCTGTCAAGGCTGGAGACTGACTCATTCTATAGCCATTATTCTCTAGTTGTTACTTTTCCAGAATGGCCAAAATGATAATAATGACTGTCAAAGTCTGTTCACACACCACAACCTCACAGTAGGCTCTGTCATCCACATTCAACTGTTTATGCAGCAAAATGCTCCTGCATTATGATCTCTCCACTTAAAATGTCCAAGACTCTAAACAAACTGAAAAGGGGTACCACAAAAAGCTGCACTGGTCCTAACCAAGATCCAGGATCCAAATTTGATGACAATACAGACAAAGAGGTTGCACTCAGGTTGAAACCAGGTATATGGCAAAAGGTGAGTTTATTCAGACACAAAGACACAATAATTGACCCCAGTGCTTCAACAGGTGGCTCTTCCTCAGAGGGTGTGTCAGTTAGAATTACAGAACAGACATGAATTTATACAGCTCACAATTGATCTCAGGTGAAATCTATTACATTCAAAGCAACAACAGTCTAAGGGTAAACACCCCCATATATATATATATATATATATATATATAAAATAAAGTACATATAACTCTAAAACACTTTATAAAAAAATATTTTTATATAAATATGTGACACCCCATCACTAAAAATACATATTTCATTAATCAATATTCAGATCTGAATTGGTGTTTTGTAATATGAAATGTTGAACAAATACTGAGTGAATATAGTTTTCTCACTATAATTTAGTTTGGTACACCACTCACTGGACCAAGCCTCTGGGGCAATACTGTGGACTTAAAGTTCTCCAGTTTTTAAACTTCATTGTTGTATTTTATATTTTATACTTATTCAGTGGGTATGTTGAGTTCTTATATCAAGGAAGAATAGAAACACTCTGATGGCTACATGTATGGTTTAAAATAAATTTCTTCATTTAGTCCATTTGGTACCAGTGTGTTCAGTACTGTTACCCATTTGTTTCCTTTTGTAGAAGGAGCTCTTTGGATTTCCCCTCTAATCAATGGTGGAACATGTTCAATTCCGAAAACTTTAGTAAATTATTATTAGAAGCATGGTATTTATTGAAATGTGACCAGAGCATTCCTTTCATATTTATTCTGAATAGCCCTTATGTGCTGTTGTATACTTTTCTTTAAGGGATGCACTGTTTTACCAATGTAATATTTTGACAAGGCACCAAGCAGCATAGATGACAAATGGTGTACTGCAAGCTATAAGATGTTTTAAATCTATTTCATAGCCATCTTTGATAAATGATTTTCCTTCTGATGCATGTTTGCAAGAAATACAATTTTTACAAGTGAAAAAACTGTGCCCCCAATTTCTAGATACTGTAGATATAGAAGACTTTTACTAACCTCAAAGTGACTTGAGGTTAAAATGTTTCCAATTAATTTGCTTTTTTATATAACAACTCCTCATACCCACTGAATAAAATCATAAAATATAAACTATAACAAAGTTTGATTGAAAACATTTTAGAGTTATATATATATATATATATATATATATATATATATATATCACTTTTATATATATGGGTGTTTTACCCTTAAATTGTTGTTACTTTGAATGTAATAGATTTCACCTCAGATCAATTGTGAGCTGTATAAATTCTGTCTTTCTGTAATTCTAACTGACACACCCCTAGAGGAAGACCCATGTAGTCTAAGTGCTAGAATAGTTACATGGTTCCTTGTGTCTGAAGGAACTCACCTTTTACCATACACCTGAGCATTGGTTTCAACCTGAATGCAACCTCTTTGTCTATAGAGCTCAAGAAAATCCTGCTGTTCTCATACAGAGAATATGGGTGAATGGCTCCTCTCACAAAGCTGGGCACCTTGTATTTTGGGGTGCTTGGAAAAGGTGCTAGTGGCAGCTTTTTAAAAACAAACAGCAAAATCTGCAAAACAGGTCCCATTTAACTAGTTTTTTTTTTTTAAAGAGATGCGTTTTATGTATTTTCAATGTCTGTGAGTTTAAAATGACAAAATAAAATGGCAGCCATCATGATTAGTAGTTGTTTTGAGTACAGGAGCTAAAGCATGAAAATAAACACTTGCAAAAGTCTGTCTTTTTACTGGTTGAACTTGAACATTAACTCAAAAAATCATTATAACTCTAAAATGGTATAATATTTTTTTCACAAAACCTTCAAAGGTCACACCCTTGACATCTAGCCCCTTTACACCTGAAAATTTCATGAACAAATTCCACACCATCTAGACTGGTACTGTAGGTGACAGCAACAAATACACAATGGTAAGTGTAGGTTTTCTTTTCATTTTTTGGCACTCCATATCTTGAAACCCATACAAGATGCTGTCACAAAACTTTTCATGTCTTGAGACTCTGACATCTGGCCTGCACATGCCAACTTTTGTGTTATTTTGTCCAAATGATGCCAAAGTTATTGAGGTACAAAATTTGGAGTATAACATTGAACAGCCAAATTGACCCCTAACTATGGGGCACTACCATGCCCCTATAATATATGGGATAATCAATGGCTGACTCAAAATATACAATTTATCTTTATGTGTAAGGGCAGGACCATAACTCACAAGTAGCAGAGCCACAGCAGTTTATGGTAGTCATGTCCACACAATTGATAATTTGCCTATTTTGAGTTAGGCTATTGTATATTTGATACATACAACAGTAGTTTACAAGTTATAGCTTTTAAATGTGAAGTTTATCTGAAGATTTTTCTGTTTTTCTTTGATTTTAACAGCTTGCTTCAGTGCTTCATTAGGCAGTGTGATGTCATCAACATTGTGAAAGCTGTCTCTGATTGGTAGAGTATCCAACTGTGATGACTGTAACTGTAAAATATCCACTATGACAACAGTAACAACAATATTTTTGATATGTTGCTGTTACTGATGTCAGTAGCTAAGATTTATTTTTTATCTTGCCATTTTACCCCAGCTGTTGTTGTTGTTCTTGTGTATGTGTGTGTGTGTGTGTGTGTGTGTGTGTGTATGTGTATGTAAGGGAATGAAGATCTCTATGTTATTTTCACTGAGTGCAGCTAACTTGGTTGACTCAGTTGTACTAAATGAGGTAACTGAAACACAGTGTTCTACAAATGATGGGTATACAACAGAAATACCACTAGAAATACATTTCTGGCACTAGCAAGCTTCCAGTGATTGGCAGCTGGCAATGCAAGAGGATGCCTCAGATACAACTAACCTGGAACATAAGGGTTTGTTATATCTATCATGTAATATTGCTGGGCAGAGTAGCAAGTCCAGTGATAGTGATTGGAAATATTTTTGATGGGATTTGAAGAGCTGTGCCTGCAGGAAACCTAGCATAATGAAATTGATAACATCAACATAATTGGTTATGAATGTTTTCATTTTCCTTGCAGTAAAATATATAAATTAGGCTGATGTTCTGGTGGGTTGGCAGTCTTTGTTAAGATTGAAAGTTTTGGTAGGGTACAGTACTTGAAAATACATATTAATTTTGTGGTAATTTTTATAGGACAAGAGTCAATGGGTTTTATTCTTATAAATTGTTATATTCTCCCAGACAACTCTAATTTTTATCTGTCCACAGTATGGGATAATCCTACTAAATATATCTTGGAGGCCTGGCAAGCTTTTCCAGCTGTTGATATCTTATTGTTAGTTGATTTTAACGCTAGAATTGGGGAATACGAGGGACTGGCTGACAACTCTTATTTTATTCACTCTCATTCCCAGTTAAGCTTAATAGCCAGCAAGAACAAAGACATGCAAACAAATAAGGCTGGTAAAAATGAATTGAAATTTAAATGAGTGTAACATCTATCCTCTCAATGGAAGGATTGCTGGGGATAAGGAAGGATTTCATCCATGTTTCTTTGAGGGACACCTCTTTGGTGGACCTGCCCTTTGGTCAGGATCACCTGATCTGTGGAATAATGTGTGTTCAAGTAAGGCCAGAAAGACCACTTCCACTCATTTTAGAATATGCTAATAGAGTAGAGCAAAAGATGAATCTTGCCCTGAGGTGGTGCCTTTTCGAAATCAGGGCAGCAAAAGGATAATGTGGCAACACAGTTCTGAGAGTGAAATTGCTCTGTAATTTTAAACTCTTTTGACTGATGATATTGGTAATTTGTTAATGAAGGACACAGGTCAGCTATTGGATGCTTAAATGCTTTGTTTGGGAGATAAAACAGAAATTAGAATGCCCTCAAAGAACATTTAATAGACACCAAGCCTACATAGGCTGGTTTGACCAAGAGTGTAAAAACCTCAAGTCCTATATTAAAACATTATATACAGTAGATCATACAAGAACTGTCAAATAGAAAAGTACTGAGGGATCTTAATACTGCAAGAAAGAACTACAAAGAAGTGTTTAAAGAAAGAAAAAATCATTATTATGCTAACCAATGGAGACTGATGTTGGAGGCAGTTACAACAGACAATAGCAAAATGTTTTGGATGTTAGTCACAAAAGGGACTAATAACGAATAAAACAATAGACATATGTATGTACCTGAAATAAAATGGGTGGAATTTTTTCAAAGATATTTTATGACCCTATGGATTATGAAGTATCTCCCATGGCTGAAAGCAGTTGGACTAACTATTACCCAATTTCTATGGATGAGGTTTATTTAGCTATACATACATTATGGAAACATCAAGCCACTCTTCCCAATGTAATACTGGCTGAAGTTTATTTCTGTCACACTGCACTGTGGTGTAAGATGTTAGCTGTCTTCTATAATAAATGTATCAATACTAAATGTTTTCTGGAGACTTAGCGAGATGCCAATATAATACTGGTGCATATAAATGGTAGCCTGACAGATCCGCCATGTATCGCCTATAAACCTCCTTGAATCTAAAAGTATTCTAAAATTTTACTAGAAAAGCTGAAGGCCTAAGTTGACTTGACCAGGGCATTTCTGATATCCAGACAGGCTTCAGAGCTGATTATTCCACCTTAGGCAATATTTTGTATTAAGGCACCTCATTGAGAAATATGTCTTGTTGCTCAGACAGAAGCTCTATACAGTTTTTAGTGATTATTCATTTGCTTTTGACTCTATCTATAGAACATGTTGTGGAAACTTCTTTTAGACAGAGGTATCGATAAAATTTGGTTTCAATAATTGCCAGCTTTTACAATACTTGGACTAATATAAGAGTGGGTGCCAACTGCAAATTAATCATTTTCCTTTAAAATAAATAGGGCATCTGCCAGGGATGCACTCTGGCACCCTTGCTCTTTTCATTATATGTGGATAAAATGCTGAGTGAATGTGATTTTACCCTGTCTGACTCACCAAAGATTAAACCTTATCTTGTGCTGTCTTGCTTATGCAGATTATTTTGTCTTGTCATTACCCAAGAAAGGACTTCAAAAGAAATTAGACTATATGCATTTAAAATTGGTAGAACTGCAGTTAGAGTAATCTCAAGAAAACTAAAATTGTCATATTTAGGGATAAAAATAGGACAGGTACATCGATGTATAGGGCAGGACAAGATTGAGATAGTCCTTAGCTCACTTTATCTATCTATCTATTTGTCTATCTATCTATCTATCTATCTCAATCTTAGTAACCCCCAATTATTTTTTAAATTTGTCCAAAATCAGATCTATGTGGGCATTCCAAAGACAATTAATATGAATCCAATCCCTATATATATATATATATATTAGAGGCAAATAATCTGTTTAATGCATCAGTTGTTGTTCCACAGCAAAAAGGAAATTTGAGTTAGGTTGAAACCTTCTTGGACTCTCCAGCCCACCCCCAACTGGCATTGGGGTGCGTGTTAGTAGTCGGCCCTAACTCTCACCCCATCACATATGTAATAAAGCTGAGGAATAGGACAATGGAGTGAGAGTTAGGACCAATGACCCCAGTGCGCACTTGATGCTGGTTGAGGGATAGGCTGAGGGGTCCAAGGGGTTTCAACCTAACACCAAATTTCCTTGCTTTTGTTGCTGTGGAACAACCCTAACTGACGATTAAACTGAGTTTTTGCCTCTAATTTCCTTCTTTTGAGAATGATGATGAGAAATAGTGAAAGCAATGCAGCGGCAGGAGTGTGAGGCCCTTTGGGACCACAGGCTATGCATACTCCTGATGAAAATTCTGTATCTCGCACCATTTTTTGAGATATGAGGCCCGAAAGGTGCAGCATACGCCACCATGTTAGTCTATGGGGAAAAAATGTCAACTTCAGAGTACCATAACATAGCAGCCATGCAATATTTTTTCACCAAACCACTGAAAGGCACATCTGTGAGTTGTTGGCTGCCTTCCTCTAATTTCAGCCCAAATGACCAAACGGTTCTTTTGCAGCAGGGTGTCAAAGGACTCTGTCATTTTGGCCATAGTCTAGAAAAGTACTGTCGAATTTTCATAAAGCTTTTGCAAAACAGCATGAAAGTGTTGCATGTAACGACACTACTTTGTGACAGTACTTTTGCAGAAATTTAGAAAACATGTTTCCTGGGTGTTTCACTCAAAATAAAGATATGGCTAGCATCCTCATGCTTCGACTAGGTGAATACAAAAAGAATTTGGTTGCTAGAGGGTCCCAAATTTAAGTGGCAAGCATTTTCTGATCACCAACTGAAGAAAAATGGCAGATTTATGAAAGTAAAGGGCCATTTGTGAAAGTAAAACTGCATTTGTGACACTTTCAAACTTTTTGTTAACTTTTCCCATTGACTTATAATGGGAACTTGTTTTTGAATAACTTTTAACTGTTTAATATTTTTCATGAAATCTTTGAAAGGCACACCAGGCACCCTGTCTACACATTTCCTGAAGTTTTGGACCACCTAGGCGTGAGCAAAGAATTCACCAAACCGTAAATGGATGCACAGATCTGACTTAATAACCCACAGCCATATATCTGACTGGTACAAAAGTTGGCAGACCCTAAGATGTATGTTTTTGATCGTATGCTCCAAATTTCAGGTACATCTGTTGAATGGTGGCAAGTTATTAAGGTGTAAAGTTTGACCTTTAACCTAAGAGTGCCACTCAACCCTAATTCATGGTAGCATCTACTGTATATATATATATATATATATATATATATATATATATATATATATATATTGATTCCATGCTAATTGTCTTTGGAATGCCCACATAGATCTGATTTTGGACAAATTAAGAAAATAATTAAATGGGTTACTAAACTCAAGTACAAGTATGGGGGATTAACCATCAGATCTTTGTTACGTGTAGTAAAAGCAAAATTTGAGGCACAATTACTATATGATGCAGAGATATGGAATATAAAAATACAAATAAATTGACATCACCTTTATTTAAGTTGTTAAGGAACATAGTGAGGCTAGGACATTCCTGCCCTGCAGCTTAGATGAGAGCTGAACTTGGGTTACCAAACATAAATGCATGGATTGAAATTAGAAAATTAAATTTCTGCATGAGAGTGACTCAGCTACCTAATTCTACATTAGCAAAGCAATGTCTAATAGAAAAGAAAGCTTTACACATTGGGATACAGATATAAATACTGGTTTACTAATCTGATCTCCTTGCTGAGCAAACACAAGTCATTACATCTTAAGAAAACAGTAGACAAGGGAATTTTTATTTAATTTTGTTAACTGGTAAGTGCACTAGCCATAAAATGACTGTTTTCAGGCACAACCCGGGAAAGTACAGACATGCAGAAACTTAACAGGATAACAATTTGTAAGTGCTTTACATACAATGAGTTAAAGAGGATACAATATATCGGAACATACAAAGTAAAGCGCTTACATACAGTGAGTTAAAGTGGATAACACATCAGAGACATACAGAGTAGACCATTCATAAGTTCATAGGTACCTACCTATGCAATGAATAGAGAGGACCTTGGACAATAAATTATCAAGTGACATATCATATAAACAGAACAAGGTCACAAAAACAAAAACAGGTAATACAAAAGGAAGAAATAACCATTGAGAGCAGGGGTGTCATTAAGGAAAAGGTCAGTAAGTGAGAAAAGGGTAGCAAACCATGAAATTAGATTATATGAATATATGTAGTGTAAGGAGATACCTGCAGTGCAAGATTATATAGGCAAGGACAGGCTGAGGCAGTATAAGGGTTATATAGAGGTGGCAAAATACTATTGTATGGTAAGAGACATCAGTCATTAGGTAGGGTGAAAGCAAGGAACAGGTATCAGCAATTAGCAGATTTGAAAGCGCACTTTTCTTAAAGCATGTGGGAGCTAGAAAGTCTAATGTCGAAGGGAAGGGAATTCCACAGCTGTGGAGCCGCATGCTCAAATGCAACAGTTCCTTTCCTATCATGCACTCGCAAATTCAGAAAGGATTTATCAGCTGATTGTAGACCATGGAGTGTGTCCTGAGGAACAAACATAGCTGCATAACACCTAGGGGTTTGATTTTGAATTATCAAATCAAAAAGGGAGCCAAGGTAGTATTTTCTACTAGCTAATGGAGAGAGCCAACCAAGGTCATTATAAAGTTGACAGTGGTGTTTAAGTCGAGGAGCAGAAGAGGCATAGCGACATATGTTGTGATACGTAATATCCCATCTGACTAGGTCAGTTTTATGAGCAGCCCCAAATAAGGGAGCCCCATAGGTTAGGGTGAGGAGCAGAACCCCTCACAATGGTCATTTAGCTGATGGCATGATCATATAACTAGTCTTATATGCAACACCCATTTTGAGTTGACAGCTCTGCAAAGAGACTGTTTATGAAGATTAAGATCAAGAGATTGATCTAGCAGGATGTCCAGGTACTTGAAAGAGGTCTCGTATTCCAGTAATTGACCTTTCTAAGTCCTGTACCATCAGGTACTGTTGTGCAAGCCCAGCTTTGGGGCTAATCCAAGCAGCATGGCTTTTGGTTTTGATAGTGTTGACAGCCAGTTTGTGGTTGTGTAGCCAGTTTTGTATTTTGTTAAAGTCAGAGGAAGGGTTGTATTGATAGTGTCTATGTTAGTAGAACTTGTATAGATGAGAAGATCATCAGCATATAGAATAGCAGAGCAGGATTTTAGAGCAGCTGCAATGTTATTTATATAAAGAGAGAATAGGAGGAGCCCTAGGATGGAGCCCTGAAGTACACTGATGCTAATGGTGGTACTGTTCGATAGAGAGGAATTAAATTTCACCACTTGAGTTATATTCGCCAGGTGGCTTTTTTGCACCAGTCAACAACAAAGGAGGAGAAATGCAGGTGTCGAATCGAGGAGAGAAGCAAAGTGTGATCAACAAGGCCAAAAGCCTTTGTGAGGTCAATAAAGACAGCCCCAGTCAGATTGCCAGTATCCATTTTTGAAGAGTGTCTGTGGTGGTGAGAGTGCAATCATTGTGCTATGTCCTTTCCTGAAGCCATGTTGGGTATCTGAGAGCAGACTGTGCTTAAGTAGATAATCAGTTGTCTGAGTTGTGACAATTTTCTCCAGGATTTTGCCTCAGTACCAAGAGTATGGCAATTGGTCTGTAGTTCATGACAACCTTAGGATCCCCTTTTAGCTACTGGGTGTGATCCGAGCAGCCTCCAGAGGTCAGGGACCATTCCACCTGAAAGTGATAACGTATAAATTTTGGCCACCGTAATGCAACAATGGGAGCTGTAAGTTTCAAGAGGTGGGTCCAGGGAGTCTGAGCCAGAGCTGGTATGATCAGAGATGGACCTCAGGAGCTTCAGGACTTCTTTTCAGACACAACCTTAAAATAGAATGGAGGAGAATAAAGAGGCACAGGGCACAACACTTCCATCTTATCCAGACAGGTTTCTGATGAGGAGGGAGGACACTGCAGGATTGAAGGAAGGTATATTGGGAGAGATCAGAGGAATGCAGGTTGAAAGAATTACCTATGGTTTGTGAGTCATTGCAATGCACATCATTTATCAGCATCACCAGGGTAGTTGACTGTGAGGATCCTAGGAAGGATTTGATGTGTGACCAGAATTTTCTGGAATCATTGGCCGAGTTAATCAGTAGGTCTTTACAGTACTTGCCTTAGCAGCTCTGACTTGTCTTTACATGAATTCCGAGTAGCACGGTAAGCATTGAAATCTGTTTGCTGGCCTGATGTTTTGTAGCACTTCCAGAGTTTATCTCTAAGGCGCAAACTTTTGAGCAAGTCTTTGTTTAGACATCTTTTGTTTACCCCTCACCTCCAGGTGATCTTTGGGGCATGTTTACATTGAACTGTAAGGAATTTAGTGATGAAGAGGTTAAGAGTGTCCTGAGAACAGTGTGATAGATAGATCTCCAACCAATCAATTCTGAGTCATCATACAGAAACACCTCTTGGTCTAGGTGAAAAGTTTATGAGAGTGATGAGACGTGGTGGAGGAGATGGAGGTGCCCCAAGGACAGGATGCAGAAAGTAGGAGAATGGTCAGTTAAGGCATCAGCAAGAGTACCAGTGGCTGAGATGTGTTCGATCCGGTTTACCAGCACCCAATCCAATAGTGTGCCTAGTGGTGATGAAGACAGACTTCTAGTCAGCACTGTTACCGCTGATGCAGGTTGCAGCTATGAGACAGAGATTGAAGAGAACTGAGAGCTGCCCCAAACCAGTTTAAGTTTAGGTCCCCTAAGATGAAAACCTCATTAGGATTAAAATTCTGAGAGGTATTTTCCAACAGGTACACTAGACCCACAATCCTCCTGCTTAGGGGGTTATATGCACAGATAACATGCAGTTTCTGGCTCCCAACGCAAGGGTAGCATGCAAGTATTCACATACCGATTGAGCATCCGGGATAGCGAAGAGAGACAGTCAGATTATTTTGTAGTACAGAGCAACTCCACCACCATGTTTGTTTGATTTCCTATCCCTTCAATAATAGAGTAATTTGGCAGGAGCAGAGGGAGTTAGTAACTGATGGTTTTAGCCAGGTCTCAGTGAGACAGAGGATATCAGGATTGTACAGTTTGACCAATGACTAGTTCCAAGAAGTGACACATCAAACTTCTTTATTCAAGTGTGCAATTAATAGCCCATGTTTGACATATTATGTATGTCATCTGCTGAGAAGTAAGCATCTAGTGGCCCAGGATTTGTCTCTATATCCCCAGATAGCAGAATGGCAATGATGACAAGGAACCACAGCCCCATGTTTAGAAAAGGATGGATAATGCAGACTTGTTCCATAGTTTCCTAAACATATAGAGAGAACGTAGGGACAGCCTTTGATAGAGAAGAAGATTAGTTTGTAGTATCCTTGTATTATAAACAATAAGGTTGAGAAAGTAAAATCATGGTGCTCGGTCCTAGATTTATTTGAGCCATTCTCATTCCATAAGGATAGTGTAATTCTGTCAAGGCAAAGCAGGACAAGAAAAGTTATGAGGGCAACCCCAGACAGCTGTTGGACATGGTGTGACTGTTGGTACAACAGTGGTTGAACTCATGACAGAGGTCACCCAGGGTCACAGCTAGGCAGGGATTGACAAGAGGCTTTGGCTATGCAAGATCTTGCAGGCATGCACTCCCAGCCCCATTACATTGATAGCCTGGGGCACACTTACTCAAGTACAAGTGTAGGATGAAATCATTTTGTCCTTGTGCTTCCTTTGTTATTTAAAGAGGTTGTTTAAAAGTCCACAAATAGATCCCTTAGGATCAAGCCAGACAAAAATGTGGATCTCGAGCAGGACCCAGAGTCACTGGCGCTGTAAGACCTAATTGCCTGATTTCTGTTTTGCTTGGGGATAGCTTCCAAAAGTTGATTTTAAACTGAAAATGCAACTACCTTGTGGTGATGTTTTGCAGAAAATCCAGTCCAGAAGACCTTCACAGATGTAGTGAGCAAGAATGGTGTAGCTGCTCCAAGCAGAAGATCTTGTAAATCCTAAAAGACTTAGCTACAGACACAGACAAACACAAACAGCCTCCCACATAGACCTAAGTCAGCAATTTTATGCTAAGCAGTCAATATAAAAAATATATTACAAAAGGGTAACCAATAATTGGAATAATGGGGATTTAAAGGATATATATAACTCTCATTATTCAGGGTGGTTTGCCAAAATAATTTCTTCTTTGGGTTTAATGCCTATTTGGATATTTTAAGAGATGTTGACTTGAGAACCACTTTATTAGAATTGTGACTGGACCTGTAGAGGGATTGTTTGGAGCTGGCGAATGTGGTCAGCAGTTTGCTGAGGGGAGCAGAGAAGTAGCTGATTTCGCTGTATTCTGTGGAAAGAGGTCCGGCTCAGCAGTTGGAAGCCAGGTAGGAGACCGGATTGGCAGGGGAGAAATGAAGGGACTTGTAATTTTATGGTCACATTTGGTGACCACGAGGGGCAGGACCGTCAGCACCAGGAGGCCTATCAGGAAGGCCAGGCACGAAAAATCAAACTGCTTTCTTGTGGCTGGGCATATAAGGGCAGGCCCAGCCACATTTGGACTAGTGACTGAACTGTAGGGGGATTGTTAGTCCTGCCCCCGACCTCTATTAAATGGGCTGAGGAGGTGTGTCCAAGTAGGGCCAAAAGGCGATGATTGATGATTGTTCACATAGTAGGGTTATAAGGTGATGTTTGGTGTTTGATCACGTGGTATGATAAATTAATGAAATCTGGCTGAGCTGTTAGCTACTTCAATGTTAGCAATTGTCTATTCTGTATGATCAGTTAGAGGATAAGTGTCTGTCTAGAGCAGGGCTGTTTTTCTATGTCTGAAGTCATCTGCATCTCATTATTGATTGGGGAGGGGGCACTAAATTTGTTAAAAGTGAATAGGACTGATCTAGTACACCCCAGTGATGGCCACTTGAGGGGAGGGATAGTATTCCAGGGGAAGGAACTGGGAAAAGGCAGATGGTCCCAATATGTCTGCAGAGGTAAAACACAGTGGCCTCAATCCACCACAGCAGGCATCTTCGGAAGGGTTGTGGGGCTGCACAGGCTGTTGGGAAGCAATACTTTGAACTGGGCCTGGAGGGAGGCCGTCCACCTGCAGGCAGCTTTTTTGAACAGGCATGAAGGATATTGGCTAAGGAGAAAGCTGGGGGTTTGAGGGTGCGCTAAAGGATAAGGGGTGTGCTTATGGTGGCAGACGGGTCTGGTAGAGGTGAGGCTGGGGCAACACTCAGAAAATGGAGGAGGCCACATTTCAGCAAGTGGGAGGGGGGATTTAGGGAAAGAGGACCTTCAGATAGGGATATTGGACACCATGGGGAAAACTTATGGGGGTAAATGTCCCAAATAAAAAGAGAGTGGAGGGGTAGAGTCAGAGGGGATGTTGGGGAAGCCTAGAAAGCAGACAGTGGGAAGGGAGCTCCAAAGAAGGACAGGGTTGGGGAGGAGATGGAGAAGCTTAGAGGGGCAGTTGGGAAAGCAGGTCATTTGATGGAGGCTGGCATAGAGTGTTACAACAAATTTGAGCTACTAAACAACCTAGAAGGGGAGGAAGAGTTTGGTGGAAATGAGGGAACTGATACAGAGGCTGAGGGAGGGAGTCAGATACCCAGAGGGCATCACAGACCAGAAATGGAAAGGATAGAAATAGTTTCAGGAAGAAGAAACTTAAATATTAAGCAGATGGGGAAATGCAACATACAGCAGGCATGAGGGAGAAGAGCATGACTGGAAAGAAACTGGAAGATAAGAAGGTGAGGGAGGGCCCCTTCAGGAGGGGGGGTCCCACCAAGGATGGGGCCTTAGGTAAAGGGGACCCATAGGGGCCACTGAGGTAGGGGGCACCTATTACGAGGGGGTGGATGATGGTGGTGTGGAGAAGGGAAATGATCAGGCCAGGATTAATGGCCTGATAAGAGTGGTTAAAGGACACCCATTCGGGGTGGTCTGAGTTAAGTGGGCACATAAGGGAGGAAGGAAGGAGGGTGACAAGGGGTCTCATAAGAAGGCAGGAGGACTTCTATGGAAAGGAGATTATGGATAAAGGGGAGGGGAGTTGAGAGCACATAATGGAGGTAACCATAAGAATGATGGAGGTGTTACGGTTCTATTACTGGGAGACTCGATGATTAGGGTATCCATTGGGAGAGACGGGGATCCATAGTCAGGTTAAGGTAGTAAGTATCTCTGGACTGACAGTGTATAGGGTAAAGTTCATGGTGCATGAACTGGTTAGGGATTGTGGAGGGAAACCAGATTTCCTGGTGCATTTGGGGACTAATGATATAGTGGGAAATAGCATTTTGAAATCTAAGCAAGATTCTGAGAACTTGCTAGAGTCTGTTGGATAATGGATGCAACATTTCCTTTTTGAAATATTGCTGGTACCAAAGGCCTTGGTGGAGAACAAATGAAGATTATAGGAGGTTAATGACTGGCTCAGGAAGTGGGGTGAAGAAAGTGGGTTGGGGTGTTAGAGAACTGGGAGGAGTTTGGTAGGATAAGGGACTGTATGCCAAGGGACAGGCTTCATCTTACCCCTGTTAGGAAAGAAGTCCTAAACAGGAGTGGCAGACTGTATTCAAGAAAGGTGGGGTATAAACTTGTGAGGGGAGGGATAAGGGGAGGGCCAGAAGCCCTCTTCAAGATGAGGGGATTAGCCTTCAGACCCATGGGAGGGAGGGAGGGAAGGGGGAACAGACTGGGGAGGATGATTCAGGAGGAACAGGGGAGGATGGAAGCATGGAGCCCGGGAGGGTTTGATGAAAAGGATCAGGGACAAGGGTGGGAGGAAAGAAGTTAATGCCAGAAGCTTGGGAAACAAGTTGCCAGAGTTCCAGGCCATGCTGTTCGAGGGGAGGTGGAATGTAGCGGTGGTCATGTGAACGGGGCCAACAAAACCACGAATGGGACCTTAAATGTGAAGGTACACTATGCTTAGGGAAGGATAGAAAGGAGGGCAGAGGGGTGAAGTGGCTATGCATTAGAGATGGAGAAATTTTTTTTTTATTATTTTTTTTTTTTTTTTTATTTAAACAGCAGTTTGAAAACTTTGAGCCATAGGCTCATTTATAAAGGTACTTGTCACAGTAAGACAAACCAAATACACAGGTATAGCAGTACAACACTGGCATAACAGTAAAATTAAGACATAGATACAAACAAGCTGGTACAGGTAGGATGGATGCATCAATACCAGAGTTATAGTCATCCTTAGCAGCTTAGTAATAAGCTTTGTCATAAGTATTGAGTACGGCTTGACTAGTGGCAGTTACAGCATCGGGTGTTAATAAGGTGGTTATGTATGGAAGCTTTGAAGCACGATATAGTTGGAGCTCGGAGACGGAGGGGGCAGTGTATGAACCGAGAAGGGGCCCTAAAAGCTGAAGGCTCTTGGGCCATGAGAGGTCCTAGCTCTAGGGATATGAGAGGTTGTCCCAGAGGTCTGAGTATGAACTAGTGGGACAGAGCGGCGATGGTGGTGGTCAATCCTGGTGGGGAAAGCCCAGGAGGGTCTTTTGTAGGGTACAGGCAAGATATTTGAGGCGCTGTCGAGACTGGTCACCAGTGCTTTAGCATACAGTAGACAGGTGTGTCATCCTAGGTGCTCCAGTAATTAACCTGCAGCCTTATTCAGAGAAAAGGGATTTTATGGAGTGTTGGTCTGATCAGCAGCACCATACACCAGCAGTCCATAGTCCACTAGGGACAGGATAGAGGAGGTGATCATGTCAAGAGATTCGGGGAGGCAGTTTATACTGATGTAAGATGCCCAATCGGATATTAGTGGCAGTGGCTAGGGCAGCATGTGTCCATGGAAGGAGAGGAGGGGTCAAAATGGATCCCTAGGTATTTATAGGAGCAAACTTGTTCGAGTGGGAATGAGGACCCAGAGTGAATGAGGAGTTTGAAGTTGCAGGACTTGTTTTGGGGATGAGTGAAGAACATGGTTTTTGTTTTTAAGATTTATCACCAATCTATGTTCTTGAACCAGCCCTCGCTTCAGTGAAAGACTTCTGCAGCGAGTCCTGGAGGGCAGTAGGGTTACGACTTGAGGCAAAGATGACTGCATCATCAGCGTGCAATAGAATGTTCCCGAGCAAGAGCTTGGAAGGTGTTAAGGTAAAGGAGAAATAGTAAGGGGCCCAGAATGGAGCCCTGGGAACCCCAGAAAGATGGGACAGATGTCTGAGTAGGTCCTATTAATTTGTACACGCCTGTGAGCGGTCAGACAGATAACTGGTGCACCAGGAGATAGGCCCAGCAGCAAAACCAGACAGACTAAGGGCATCAAGAAGGAGGGGCGGAGACAGTGTCAAAAGCTTTTGAGAGGTCAATGAAGACAGCACCAGCCAGGAGAACCAGTGTCTAAGGAGGAGTGAGAAAGTTGGAGAACTCTAGGAGGGCTGTGTTGGTACTGTGGCCCATCAGAAGCCATGCTGCTCAGGACAAAGGACATTGTAGGTGGAGAGGTAGTCAGAGATTTGAGAGGCCACCACTTTTTCCAAGGCCTTGGAGAGAGGAGAGAATGGAGATCGGTCGATAGTTTCCAGTCACAGTCCTATCACCACCTTTAAAGATAGGGGTGACAGTGGTGACTTTCCAGGCAGTTGGAACCTTCCCCAGGCAAAGAGAGTGGTTGATGAGGCATGTGATCGGGGTAAGGACTGTGTCTAAGACCAGCCGTAGGACACACGGAGTCCAGGGTGTCACTGCCTGTACTTATTACTCTTGAGGGAGTGACAAGGTGCGGCCTAAGTTCTGGGCAGAAACACGGTGGAGGAGAAAAATAAGGGCGAGAAAGATTTACTGCAGGTGCTGGGGAGGAGGGTCAAAAAATTTGTAGGAGGATAGGGCTAAGGTCAGTGAATGAGGCGCTGAGGTGGTTGGCTATGAGGGCTGGGTCTGAGGAGATCACACCATTAATGTTGATCTGGTGGTGGGGGGAGTGTGCACTCCCATTTAACTGTTTAATGTTATCCCAGAAGGTTCTGGGATTCCCCATGAGGCAGTGAGTGAGGACCGATAGTGCTCAGACTTGGCTTTTCTGATGGCCGAGTGCACTTGTTTCGGCGGCAGCATATAACCACCTGTCATTGGGCCGGCCAGTCTCAATGGCACGGTGCCATAGGTTGTCCCTATGTTTGAGCTGGTGGATCAAAGCTGGGGCAACCTAGGGGCATTCTTCCTTTTAGAACAGCGGGTCAACACTGGGGCAAAGATATCACAGGCATTATTAAAAGTTTGGGTAAAGAAGGAGAGAGCTGTGTCGATGTCAGGAGTTGCCTGTATAGGAGACCAGTCAATTTGGGACAGAAGTTCCTTAAGTTTTATCAGTCCACCAGGTATTAGACGCCGGCATGTGGACTGTGCTATGGGTTTGGGGACTGAGGTTGACCAGTGGAATAGAATGGGGAGTGATCGCTGAGAGATCTGGGAGGACTTGTACATTGGGGATCCGATTAGGGGTTAGTGAGTACCACATCAAGCAGGGTACTGGAGCCTCTCTTGGGTTAGTCCTGGTAGGGTGGGTAACTAGTTGCGTTAGGGTCTATTGCAGAAAAGGAGTCTCGGGTAGAGGAGGAGGAGGGGCTGAGCCAGTTGACATTTAAGTCACCCACCAGAATTTGATCAGCGGAAGGAGGTAGAGAGGTAAGGTATTCTGTAAGAGAGGCAATGGCTCATGCGTTTGGTCCCTGGGGGCACTTTATGGTAGTCAGATAAAGGGGTCCCTTTAAAGGGTCAGGGTTAGTTTCAGCTGCAGCTCTTGGGCCCTGGAGCTCATGGATGGGAGGCAGGCTAGTACAGGGAGAGATTCCTTGACATAAATAGCACAGCCGCCGCCTGCCTCCCAACACGGTCGGACCGGAAAAGGGTGAAACCAGGAAGGAGACTAGGAGTCAGGGGAGGATTTTGACAGCCAAGTCTCAACCAGGGTGATGACATCAGGGTTAATTGATGTGACCAGGCATTGTAGTGAGTCAAACTATTTTAGGAGGCTACAGATATTCATGGAGATCATGCATAGGCCTGTGGTGTGAGTTGAGGAGCTCCTGGAACCGGCCAGGGTTTGATGAATGTTCTCCTGACAGAGTAGTAGCATGACTAACACCCTGGCTGGGAGATGGTGAGAGGTTTTCCTACGACTGACATGAGAGGGAGGGAGGGGAGGCTAAGGAGCAGGGGTGGGCAGGGAGGTACAGGAGGGGAAAGCAAGAATAAGAAGACACCCAGATGTGCCTGAGGTGAAGAGAAAGCTAGGGGAGGGCAGGGGATGGGGACACAGAGGTCCCAAGGGCAGGAGGAGGAGGTTCAGGAGCAAGGGAGGGAGGGTGCCAGGGCACAGTGTGGACTAGCAGATGGATAAGTGGGTAAGTGCACTGCTAGTGGGGATAGGCAAAGGCAGAGTGTGAGGCAGGGCCAATACATTGTGGTGAGCAAGATCCCAGGGAAGTAGTGCTGTACAGGTAGGGAGAGAAGTAGTGAGGGAGCATAGGTCCTCTAGTGGCCAGCAGGTATAACCTGCAAATGGGAAAGTGGGAGATAGGTTCTGGGCAACAGGATGTGATATCACCGGATGTGATGTCACAGGGTGGATCCTTAATTGACAGCCGCCCTGGGTGGGAGGGTGGTTGGGGCGGTGGGGCAGACTGTGAGCGCGGTCGGCTAGCACCCCTCTGCAGGCGTCCAGACGAAGAAAAGAGGCTCTCTTTACCTTGAAAGTTATCAGGCTGGAGATTTGGCTTCCTCAGCTACTCAGGTGAGCTGCTTGTGCTTCAGTTGCTTGATTGTCCTGAGTGCCTAGCTTTGGGGAGCTGCCTATGTTGTGGAGAAACAAAGCCTCTCATTACTATGCAGCGGGAGAATATGTTGTGGCTTACACAAAGGAGCTCCACTCTAAGCAAACAGGGCTATTCCAAAATGAGGTCACACTAGGACCCAGCTAACCTAATGCCTTCAGTAACAAGCACAATTAGCTCAATACCACCATATTAAACAAGTCTGATCTATATTAGCTGCTTGGTATATCTGGCTTTAAGATGAAATCAGCAGTTAGCTCCAAATACCACCATATTAAACAAGTCTGATCTATATTAGCTGCTTGGTATATCTGGTTTAAGATGAAATCAGCAAGGCAACTCTAGAAAAGCCAGTGAGTCCCTTAGCTTTACACTTCAGCAATTAGTAGCACAAAGAGAATCAAATAACAAGCCCACCCAGTGGTGAACAGGAACAAAGTTCATAAAATATAAGTGTTCATCAGGTAGCACCCTCTGCAGGCGTCCAGACAAAGAGAAGAGGCTCTTTACCTCGAAGTTATCAGGCTGAGATTTGGCTTCCCAGCTACTCAGGTGAGCTGCTTGTGCTTCAGTTGCTTGATTGTCCCGAGTGCCTAGCTTGGGGAGCTGCCTCGAAAGTTATCAGGCTGGAGATTTGGCTTCCTCAGCTACTCAGGTGAGCTGCTTGTGCTTCAGTTGCTTGATTGTCCCGAGTGCCTAGCTTGGGGGAGCTGCCTCGAAGTTATCAGGCTGGAGATTTGGCTTCCTCAGCTACTCAGGTGAGCTGCTTGTGCTTCAGTTGCTTGATTGTCCCGAGTGCCTAGCTTGGGGAGCTGCCTCGAAAGTTATCAGGCTGGAGATTTGGCTTCCTCAGCTACTCAGGTGAGCTGCTTGTGCTTCAGTTGCTTGATTGTCCCGAGTGCCTAGCTTGGGGGAGCTGCCTCGAAGTTATCAGGCTGAGATTTGGCTTCCTCAGCTACTCAGGTGAGCTGCTTGTGCTTCAGTTGCTTGATTGTCCCGAGTGCCTAGCTTGGGGAGGGGAGCTGCCTCAAAAGTTATCAGGCTGGAGATTTGGCTTCCTCAGCTACTCAGGTGAGCTGCTTGTGCTTCAGCTAAGGTAGGTGAGGCAGGGGGAAACATGGAGGCCTTATGGGTCACCTTACGAACCCCTGCAGGAGGTAAGGTCAAGCTGCGTATAATATATAGGCCCCTCAGGATGGGGGATGTTCTGGGGATGGTTTTCTGGACAATATTATAGCCCAGTGCAGACCAAAAGGGAAGGAGGTGCTGATGGGGACTTTAATATGCCAGGTACAAATTGGGGAACCATGTCCTCTAAGGTGGCCAAGGAGCAGAGGCTGCTGGACAGCTTCCAGGATGTCTTCTTAACACATCACATGGTGGATCCCACAATGAAGGGGCATGTTCTGGTGTAGTTCTGGTAGATGGGGATCTGGTAGGGACCTGGATGTAGAGGAACCCTGGTTGGGAGTGACCATGTTACTGTCTGGTTTCAAATTAACTTGGGGAGAGCTCTAGGACACTGGCTGTGAACTTCCGGGGGCAGACTTTATGGGCATGGAAACATTCTCAAGGATCACTTGAAGGATTACAACAATGACAGATGTGGAAAAGAGATGAGAGGTCATTAAATAGGATCTTCATGAGGCAGTCAGGACCTCGCTGCGGAGGTGAAACTAAGGGAGCTAGTCATATAAACCATGCTGGTGGTCTAGAGAGGTTCAGGTAGTGGTCAGGGAAAAGAAGGCTGCCTACAAAAATACAAAACAACGAGAGGGGAAAGGAAAAGTAAACGCACTGCCTTGCATCTAGAAAAGTCCAGTGCAGCAATTGGCACAGAGGATATGGGGAGGGAAAAGGGTTCTTCAGGTACATTGCGGAGTGGAGAAACCAAGAGCCAGCTCAGCAGATTGAGACAGAAGGAGGTGGGGAAGAGGTGAGGGGTTAGGTGAAGGTATTAAATGAGTACTTTGCCTCTATTTTCACTAGGGAGGAGGATGGGCTATTTACAAAGCAAGACACAGTGGGGCTAGAAGGGTAGTGTGTGGATCAAGGGAGCAACAGAAAGGGAGGGGAGGTACCACAGGGTGTCACATCAGGATACAGATAAAAAGGACAATAAGGTGGGGGTGGATGATGCTATCCACACTGAACGGTGTGGAAAGCCCTTAAGGCCCTGAAGAAAGATAAATCCCTATGCTGGATGGCATTCATCTCTGAGTACTATGGGAGTTGGCAGATGTACTGGCTGCAGTCCTGGCAGAGCTCTTCAACAGGTCGCTAAGACAGGGAAGGTACCTAGGATTGGCTAGAGGCTCATGTGGTGCCAATCCATAAAGGGGGATCAAGGGAAGTGCCAGGTAACTATAGACCCATCAGTCTGACATCGGTGGTGGGAAAATTAATGGAGCGATACTGAAGGAACGATTGGGGGTGTTCTTGGAGTAGATGAGAGGCTGGATAGCCAGCAACATGGTTTGTGCCAGTCAGATCATGTCAAACTAACCTTGTGGAATTCTACGAATGGATAACATCTGAACTGGACAGGGAAAGCCTGTGGATGTACTATTTTTAGACTTCAGCAAGGCGTTTGACTCTGTCCCCTACAATGGCCTGGTGGAGAAACTGACGGTTGGGTGTGGGCCCATTGATGGTCAGATGGATAGGAAACTGGCTAACTGACGCATTCAGAGAATAGTGGTCGGTGGAGAGCTCTCGAACCCTAGGGGGTCAGTAGTGAGGTACACAAGGCTCAGTCCTGGGTCTGATCCTGTTTAATGTATATATATCTGATATTAGGGAGGAAATAGGGTGTGAAATGAGTCTCTTTGCAGATGACTCCAAGATGGGAGCAGTAGTAGAGGGGAAGAGGGAGGTTGGCCCTGCAGAAGGACCTGGAGACCCTGGTTAGGTGGGCTCACACCTGAGATTAAATGTCAATGCCTCCAGTGCAAGGTGTTAATCTTGGGTGGGAACCCCAAACATGAATATACTTTGGGAGGGGAGGCACTGAGGCCTCAACAGGGGAAAAACCTAGGGGTCATGGTGGATGCAATTATGAATAACTCTGAGCGGTATAGGACAGCATCTGTCAAAGCAAACAGGATGTTGGGATGCATTGCAATGGGATCACCTCGAGGAGCAGGGAAGTGATTCTGCTGCATACAATGGTCTGGTTAGACCACACCTTGAGTACTGTGTGCAGTACTGAGACTGCACTTGAAAGAGGGACATACAGCTCCTGGAGAGTTCAGAGGAGGGCTACCAAGATGATATGGAGGACTAGGGATTTGATGTATGAGGAAAGACTTGAGGAGCTCTGCCTGTTTTCAGTGGAGTAGAGGAGAGACAGGGGACATGATTGAGGTCTTCAAGTACCTCCAGGGAATAAATAGGGTAAACATGGAGGGATATTTAGACTAAAGGATGGAGGTATCACCTGAGAGCATGGTTCAAGGTGGAAGGATTGGGGGTAAAGAGGAGGTTTTTCACTGAGAGGGTGGTGGAACCTTGGAACGTGCTGCCTGGTGAGCTAGTTCAGACTTCTACAGTGGAGGCTTTAAGAGAGGATGGGACAGATACAGAAAGGGGAAGTATCAGGGGAAGTCCTGGCCCAGAGGGCAGGGATAGATGATAGGGGTTTCTGGAACACAAAGGGGGAGGCCTCGTTATCAACTAGGGATCTGAGGTTCAGGCAGACTTGATAGACAGTAAAGCCTAATCTGCTGGCAATTAGTATATTAGACAAAAATTTGAGCACTTTTCCAGCAGTGTTTTGCAATATCGATATAACAAATCTTCTGCAGAATCAGAAAATTGTGCATGCCTAGCTGGAGGAATAGAAGATCTGGTGCATGTAATGTGGTCCTGCACTTAGTACATGAAAGAAAGATTGTACTGGCTTGGACCATTCTTAAGCTCTGTATATAAAATAGATAGAAATATACTGACAAATATATTGATCCATGCAAGAGACTAGTGGACTGCAGAAAGAATTTCAAAATTCTTTCTTTCCATTACAAGGTTAAAAGTAGGGTGACACAAGGATGATTGTTAAGTAATGTATTAAACTCTGAGAGGTGATGTGCAATAAGTAGAACAATGGAACTGTTTTCTTTAAAATATCTGAATGGAATAAGTGGAACATAGCTGTTTATTAACTGTTTTCATTATAAATGTAATATATACTGTCTATTTATGTAATATGTGTATTTTAATTGTAAATTATATTTAGCTGAATAATAAAAGATGATAAGTGCAGTTTGTCCTTATGATATCAGGAGTGGTGGAGTCACAAGTGATGTCAAAGGTCAAACTGCTCAAGGGAAAATAACATAGATATGTTTACTAGGGACATGTCATATTCACTTTATACCATGCCATTAACTTTTGCAATGTTTTTGGTGTTTTTTTTTTTCTTATTTTGTTCTTTTTTTTCCAGTTACAGCGATCGAATGGAGTGAGTTCTGCTGAATTGGGGCTATGGCATTGGTGAGGAGCACAGCATCGATGTTGATCCTCAGAATCATTTATTTACCTATTTAGCTTTTAATGACCAGGTAAGCACACTAGACAAACATATGCATATTTTCAGGTGTGACCAGGAGATTATAGGGAATATACAGACAGAGCAAAGGTTAACATGATATTGCATCAGCATGCTTGCTGACATGAGTTTGCAGCCTGAATTTTCACCAACCTGAAGTGTCCTGCAATGTGGTGTGTGGCGGATGGATTGTGACCAACTACGGTACTGGGAGAGTGGCAGCTATGTGCAGGGCAGGGCATGAGGAGTAGTCAACAGTTCAGGAGTAAAGGAGAATTGGCAGTACTTTAATGAAAGAGGTGAGTGTGTGAGTTCTGAGATAAAATAAATGGGTAACTTGGACAAGCACATTTTAATCTGCAGGGCTAAATGTTTTTAAGTGCAGTTTACGCTGATGGCTGAAGCCAGCATGTGAGGCAGCTGTAACAATTTGAAAGTGAAGTGTGCTCATGCTACCTGCTCCAGCCAGTTGTGATCTACAGTGAGAATATTTTGCCACTATGGACCTAGAGTAAGAATACTGAGATAGGGCCTCATAGTGGCAAAATTATCACTGATATGTGTGACTATTTATCTTTACAGGTATGTCATAAATATATCTATATCTACAGTATCTATCTACAGTACCTTATCTATCTGGCAAGAAAATATGTTAATGTTCAGCTAAGAAAATGCCATAAAAATGCAAACCTCACTAAGTTAGGAAATATGTCACTAGGGTTGTTTTGTATAAGTCTTACCCTCTCATATGTTCACTACCTTATAAATGTGAACCACTGTATATGTAATGACTATTAATCCATGATCCAATACCTTATACTGGGTCTCTATTTTTAAAATTGTTTAGTAGGAACTCTAATCACTACTCCCTTCCCTTGTTAAGCAAAGACATGCAATAAATATAAACTCAAGCCACGCATACGTACTGTGTTATATATGTGTCACAAACCCGCTCAGCAGGTCAGCCCTCTACTCCCAAAGTGCCAACCTCTGAGTGCAGTCTTGTGAACAGTTAACAGAACAAGGTAGCCCTCTTGTCTGTTTTTGTGGATTCGAATCAACCTTTGGTCTCAAGTTCTGGAGGGATTCAAACTGTGAACCTTGTTAGTGTACCCAATGTGCAGGCGCAGATAATTCTGTCTTCAGGGGCCAGATATCTTTGCCTCCGGGCACCAAACCAGGTGTACAGAAATGAACCCATAAAAACTGTAATAAAAGACCTCAGATTTAAAATGGTTACCTTTTCCAGTTTGGTATCACCATTCAAGCTTATGTATAGTGTCTGCTTTAACCATATATACTCTACTTGTAAAGAAAAGAAATCAAGACAGACCAAGTAAGCTCTAAAATAGAGTTTTACTAAAATAGATAAAATATGTAACACATAAAATACAGAACTATTATATCACAAAACATACAAATCACTTAAACAAAACAGGTTTTAACGGTACAATTCTTAATACAGCACTTAGATTTCTCTCTCTCTCTAAATACCTGCTTAAAGTGCTCACAGATGTTTCTTTGTCAGAATCTAGATAGAAGTGTCTCTCTGAAGTAAAACAGAATATTCCTTAAAGAAAACTGTATTTGCCAACCCTTTGTGTGAGGTCACCTAACTCCTCCTCTGTCAGAATATATTAAAAAAATATCTATACAAAACAGGATGTCTTTTCAAAGTATTAAATTCTGTAATCCTCAGCATAACTCATGTTCTTCAAATGACTCTCTTTGATCTATGATAAGCTTCCTCTCTCACACAGACATCAAGGAACATTTACAACTTTGCACCCGTGTAATAACCTGGTTTTCCTCCAAACGCTCATAAAATGGATATGATCTTCCTCTTAGCAACTACAGCTATAATTAACTCAGACAAACAGGAGATCCTTGATTAAGGCCTGGTCTGTAATTAGCTCATGGCTTTCATCTTTTCACAGAGACCTGGGGGAGGTGAGTGAGGGTCATTCCCAGAGCACCAGATTTCTCAGCAGAGACAATCTTTAATACATTTTATATTAAAAAATGATACAGGGATCAGAATCAGCTGTCCAAGTGTCACAATACCTCCCCACCTAGACTGAATTTGGGTCTCTAACCCCTGCATGGAATGAGCTTCCCAAATCAGTTCACCCTCATAGACCCTAGACAGCCCATCAGAGTTCTGATTTTTGGCTCCAGACCTATGTAATATTGTCATATCATACCCTTGCAAAGCAAGACTCCATCTTAGCAATCTACCATTGTTCTTTCCGATCTGAGTCAGCCAAACCAGAGGGTTGTGGTCAGTCTGCATCACAAAATGCTGCCCATATAAGTATGGCTCTAATTTCTTTAGGGCCCACACTATGACAAGACACTCCTTTTCCACCATGGAGTATGCTTGCTCCTGGGAAGTAAATTCCTACTCAGGTACACTACTGGGTGATCTGTCCCTTGGCTGGATGTCTGACTCAGTACTGCCCTAATACCCATGTCTGAGGTGTCAGTCTGAACTATAAAGGTTTTGCTATAGTCAGGACTTGTCAAAACAGGAGCACTGCACAGTGCCTCCTTTAGTTTGGAAAGGCTCCCTCATAGGTCGGGCCCCAGGTAATTTTCTTGGGCATCCTTTCTTTGTCAGGTCAGATGGGGGCAGCCAGGGCACTGTAATTGGGTACACATTTTCTGTAGTACCCTGCTGTCCCTAGAAAACTCCTGACCTGCTTCTGGTCTGGGCCATGCCTGGATTACCTCTATCTTATTTGGTTAGGATGGAGCTGTCCCCAGCTCTACCACATGCCTGAGGTATGCCACTTCTCCAATGGCCACCTGGCACTTCTCGGCTTTGACAGTGAGCCCGGCCCTCTGTATCCTGCCCAGCACTTCCCTAAGGTGGGATAGGTGTTCCTCCCAGCTGGTACTAAAGATGGCAGTGTCATCCAGGTTTGCCATGGCATACTCCTCAGCACCATTTAACACCTGGTTCATCAACTTTTGGAAAGTGGCTGGGCTTTCTTCATTCTGAAAGGCATTACTTTAAACTCAAATAAGCCTATTGGAGTGATGAAGGTCGACCCTCCCTTGCTCTGTCTGTCAACTCTACCTGCCAATACCCCTTGGTTAGGTCAATAGTCGTGGGTAGGTCGCCCTCCCAGCTTGTCCAGGAGTTTGTCTGTCCTGGGCATTGGGTGGGCATCTGACTTCGTGACTGCATTCAGTCCATGATAGTCCACACAGAAATGAGTAGAGCCATCTGACTTGGGCACAAGGACTATGGGTAAGGCCCAGGGCTGTGGGATCTCTGGATTATCCCTAAATCCAGCATCTCCTCCACTTCCCTCCTAATGTCCTGTTGGACAGCCTCTGACACCAATATGCTGTCTCGCAGATGGGCGTCTGTGTCCCTGTCTCCACATCGTGAGTCGCTAAGGGGTTAGTCCAGGCTTGGCGCTAAACAATGGGGCAAAGTCTGCTAAAACCTCCCTTACTTTCTGGATCTGGTCTGGGGCCAGCTGGGGAGACAATTTTACTGCCTCCACAGAGGACTCCCACTTACTTTCTTCCAGCAAATCCAGAAGGGGGTCTCCTTCGTCTGCCTCCTCCCATGACTATACACTGCAACACCATGTCAGCCCTATTTGCATATGGCTTCATCATGTTGACATGGTACATCCTTTCTGTCTGTCTTCTGTCAGGTAACTCCACAATGTAGTTCACGCCATTTACCTTCCTAACCACTTTGTACGGTCCTGCCCACTCAGCCTGTAGCTTGTCTTTCCGGACCAGAATAAGGACCATGACTTCCGATCCACCATGTACGAGTGAGCTCTGGCTCTGCAGTCATACCACACTTTTTGTTTCTGTTGGGCAGCTGCCAGGTTGTTCTGGGCTGTCCCCATAAGCTCCTTCAGCCTTTCCCTAAACCTAAGGACATAATCCACAATGGGAGTTCCCTAGGTGGTATGCTTGCCTTCCCAGTCCTCCCAGATCAAGTCTAGGGGCCCACTGATCTGGCGGCCCATATAAGAGTTCAAAGGGGAAAATCATGTTGACTCATGGGGCACCTCCTGTATGCAAACAACAGGTGGGGAAGGTATTTCTCCCAGACCTTCCCATGCTATTCAGCTAATGCCCAGAGCATTGACTTTAGGGTACCATTGATTCTTTCCCCAAGCCCATTGGCTTGTGGGTGATACAGTGTCGTGCATCTCTTCACCACCTCACACTTCTCCCATAAACATTTCAACAGGTCCGACATGAAGGAACCCCTCGATCGGTGATTACCTTCTGCAGAAACCCAACACGGAGAAAATCCCAAGTAGGGCATCTGCCCTTTGCTCGTTCTCAGTGAGGATAGGGTGACTGTCTCTGGGTACCAGGTGGCATAATCCACCACAGTCAGTATGAATCTGTTCCCTGAGGAGTGGGGGTATTGAAGGCTCCCACAATATCCATTCCCACCCTCAGGAATAGCTCCCCCATTATGGGCAATGGAATCAGGGCAGCTTGGGTTTTCTTGCCTGCCTTCCCTATTTCTTGGCACCAGTGACAAGACCTGTAATACTCCTTCACCTGCTGGGTGAAGTTAGGCCAGTAAAATTCTGGGCTAACCGCTGCATAGTGCATGCAATTCCCAGATAACCAGACAAGGGAATATCATGTGCAATTTTGAGCAACTGCTCACGATACCCCTTGGGGAACAAAAACTGCCTGCCTAGCATCCCTCCCTCTATCTGTACTGCCTGAGTATACATAAGTCCATTTTCCCAATAAACCTTATGTCTGCCATCACCTCCTGTGCACCGCCTGAGTCTGCCCAAGCCCTCAGCTTGTCTAAACTAGGGTCACTTCTCTGAGCAGCTGCAAACTCCTCACAAATTCCCAAGGCATGGGACAGATCCCCTTCAGTCACTTAACCAGGGTCCCTAGCACTAGCATCAGAGCACTCAGGATCACTGTCAGTCCCAACCCTCTGGCAAGGGGTCACCCTCCTCTTCGGAGTAACCCTCTGTAGCTGTGTGGTTACTTGCTTCTGGGGAAATTTCTACCCCTTTTCATTAATCTTCATATCAGGAGACACAGGCTGGGGACAAGCTCTCAGTGGTTTCCACAATGGCTTCTGTGGGTTCAGGAACTACAATTTTCCCTTGCCGCTTGGCTACAGGTAACAGCACATACTATCCCTTGTTTGAGATTGTTGTCCAGGATCACATCCACTGTTAAGGTTTTGGCTACAGCCACCTGTTGCTGATTTCCCTGTTTCACCCCAGTCCAGGAGAACACTGGCCAGTGCAATGTTTTGCCTCACCAGTGAAGTCCTGTACAGCGACGTATTTATTGGGTATAAGCCAACCAGGCTCTACCAGATCCCCTTTACCAAGGTCAGGGATGCCCCGTATCACTTAAACCCCGCGTCTGGTACACCATTCACCATGACTGGGGTGCATGTGTTCTTTCATGTTCACTGGCATGCTTTCAGGGACACACAAACAACCCACTTCTTTCTAGCACCACCTTGAATATTATTGCTCTCCTTTTGGGACACTGTCTGGCAATATGCCCAGTTTCTTTACATAACCAACATTCACTTCTTTTCAGAGAATCTTTTCTCTGAAACCTGAGGCTAACTGTTTTCGGTGGAGGCAGTGAGGGTTTTAGCTGCCCTGAAGGCGCGGGTTTTCCCTTTCTGCACTGCCACACCCACCTCATTTGCTCTCAGAGCAGGTCTGCTCTTGGCATAGTGGTCCCGAGAGTTCAGCAACCTCTTGCACTGTTTTGGGATCTTGGTCCTCTAGCCAGGTTTTTAGCTCTGCTGGGCATGCCCAATAAACCGTTCTAATAAAATCACATTTTCAATTTTATCAACAGAGTTTGCCTCAGTTCCTTCCCACCAACTTTTAAAAAGCTTCTCCTGAGCTTATGGAATTTAGCTCTATATGATTCAGCTGTTAATTCAAACTTTTTTGATAGTGCAGCTTTTAGTTTGCTGTAATTATCACTGTCCTCATTGTCCATTTGACCCAATGCATCCGAGCTTTCCCGGTAAGTGGCGGGGATAGCTGGAAGCTCCAGGACTCTCTAGGAATTTAGCCTGAATACAAGCCTTTTAAAAGAATTTAAAAGGCATCCATATCCTCCCCTCTTTAAACTCGCTATTAATTTGGAATTCAATTTGTAACCCAGTCCTGCAGTCCCAGTTAAACCCAAGCCACTTACCTGCTCTGGTGCCACTGGTCAGAGTTGTAGCTTCTCCAGTTCATGTTGCCTCTGGTGCTCTCTCTCTTCTCCTCTGCCTCACGGTGTTCTCACTCTGCCTTCTCTTCTGCAGCTCACTGGCGCTCCACTCCTTATGGTCTGCCTCCTGCTGTTCCTGCTCTGCCTCTCTGCGTTCTCGCTCTGCCTCACGGTCTGCCTCTCACTTCTCTTGCTCCCTCTTCTCCTGGAACCCAGCTCCATCCTGTGCAACTCAATTTGCAGCCTGAGTACTTCTGGATTCAGGATACTGGTGACCTTTCCTGCTGCTGTGGCCCTTCACTGACAGTGGCCTGTTGCCCTCTTCATTGGATCTGGACACTGCACTGGCCACTAGCCCTGCCACACTCAAGGTTTGGTCCTTTTCAGTCACAGTCCGTGACTCACTGTTCTGGTACCTGCTACCATCAGGGCATCTATGAGGTTCTGCTTGCTGGCTTTCACCGCAAACCGGACTCCTCTGTCCACACACAACTGCTTTAAGGAGTCTACAGTGTGCCTGCTGTAGTCAGAAACCATCTTCTTCCCTCACTACTGCTACTCTGATTTGCACTTTTAGAAAAAATAAAGTGGGTAGGAACTTGACTGTACACCAAGTGATATAGTTCTGTTTTCTTTTAAAATAAATCACTGCCTTTTTCTTTCTTTGCAAGTGAGCTTACGGTCTCAGCGAACACACTGAACAATACAAGCTTGTGATAACAAAATTATGCCACCGCTGCCAACCAATCTGTCACAAACCCACTCAGCAGGTCAGCCCTCTACTCCCAAAGTGCCAACCTCTGAGCGCAGTCTTGAGAACAGTTAACAGAATGATTCACAGATAGGGCGGATGCCCGGCACATCAGATATGCTGCAGTGAACAGGCTGCACCGTAGATGCATGTTAATGATATGCGGCGCAACTAGAGGGAGTACACATGCATACACAGCACAAAGCAATTCACAGTGCAAATGGAAGGAGCAACTACAGAGCAAACAGGTGCAAGTACCAGATGCACCAAGGAAAGATAAGTATAAAGAAGCAGACTTAAGTGCAAGCCACCAGCAGGCCATCAGCAGCACTACAGAAGCAAGCAGACAGAGAGAGAGAGAGAGAGAGAACAGCACACAAGCATGGATGGTGCACCATTCCTGATGATGGAAATGATAATGGATATGAGGACACAGGGCAGAGGAAGGCACCAGAGGTGGCTGGCCCCATGGCGTATCATGCCAGGCTGTCATTTGAGCAGCTCACTGACATGGAGACAGTAGGCTGATACCACCTGAATAGGACCATTCTGAGGTAGCTTTGCAAGCTGTACCATGAGGAAATGCAGACACCCACCAGACGAGGTCATGCCATATCAGTGGAGACCAAGGTGACAACAGTAATGTGCCTGCTCACCATGGGAACCTTCCAGAGGCCATCTGGGGCACCAATGGCATCTCTCAGGCATCCACCCTTTCTCCTCACACAATTCCTCACTGCACTTCTACCACATGCTTCAGAATACATCCACTTCCCAAGCACACAGGCAGAGCAGACAGAAGCCATGCAGGGACCATTGACTGCACTCATGTAGCAGTCTGCACACCACCTGGCAATGGCAGCAGAGACATACATAAACCGCAAAGGCAACCACTCCATAAACTGCTAGGTGGTGTGCAATGCCACAGTGCACATCAGCAATGTCTGTACTACACACCCTGGGAGCACACATGATGCCTTCATATGACACCAGTCTGCCCTCTGCCACAGATTTGAGGCAGGGGACATACTGAATGGCCACCTAGTAGATCGTGGAGGACATGGCAACCTGCCACACAATAGGACACAATGGCACAGGATAGGAAGGGATGCAGGTGTGCAGGTAGCATGATGCACAAAGCGCAGAGGGTACAGCAGATATGGAACAGCAGAGGGGACAGTGCCACAGGCAGGCACCAACCAGTACAGGGTGGCACACGTGAAATGCATGGAATGTAGGGTGCAGTGCCATGGGGGCATGAGTGGCAGGGCCTAGCACTACACATGCAGACAGCGGGCACTGCCGCCATATACTGGGCTGGACAATGATATGTGGGGCACGTGTGAATGCAATGGCATGTGCAGCCTGGGGCCAGCAGCAGGGCGAGACAACAGCAGGTGGATAGGGAGGTAGGATGGCATGGAAGGACAAACACAGTCAGTGGTGGACGCACACCACACACAGCTACGCAGCATGGTGTGGGGGACATGCAGTACATGTGACCAGTATACTAATAGCCACCCTTGCCCCCCACAGGTGACGTGGCATACACACTGAGACCCTGGCTCCTCACACCTATCTGATGACACAGAACAGAGGTGGAGGAGTGGTACAAGGAGGCACACACACCGCCATGGGCACTATCATAGAATGCATCTTGGCATGCTGAAGATGTGCTTCCAGTGCCTGGATAGGTCAGGTGGGGCCCTACAGTACAGCTCTGAGAAGGCTTGTGGTATATTTCTGGCCTGTTGTATACTACACAACATGGCCATGGACCATGGAATAGCTGTTGAGGCCAGTGAGGGTGACAGTTCTGGGGAGGAGGAGGGTAGGGAGGAAGATGCACTGCCACGGAGCCTGCAGATGGGACCACCAATGGCACAGCATGACCCACGCTCTGGTTGTGAGGTCATGACACTACAGGGGCACACTGGTGGGGAGCACTTCAGGAACCACAGGTGGGTAGCACAGGTTTGTATAATGGAGATGCACAATGGTGACTGCAGGTAGTAACATAGGCATGCAGTGCACATTAGACACAGCACAACACACATACAGTCCCACACAGGCACACCCACAGCACATGCCACACAGTGGTGGCAGGGCAGCAGTGGACCGCAGACATGCCAGGGACCATGAGGCCTAGAGACACACACATACACCATGCAACACAGCCATGACCACAATGACAGTGCCAGGGATGGCATGGATCAGTGTGCACTGCTGCTGGCACACATGCACAGCAGACACTGGACCACTCTCATCATGCCAATGCCACATGGCACAACAGTGGTGCACACAGACATGCAGGTGGCACTGCACAGGGGCCCACGATGGTGGTACACTGGGGCAGGTGCATGCCACCCATGCACCCCATGCATCAGTATCCAGGCAAGTAGACACAGAAGTGGCAAGTGCAGTGGCCATTGGATCGGGTCCTGGACATCACAGGACAGCACCATAGCCACCACAGACATGTGGATGGCCTCTGCCATGACTGGTGGATGCAGCCACAGCACCATCAGCCACAGGAGTGTTGCCAACACCCTTGTAGGGTACTGCAATGAGTCTATGAACGGTGCTCATTGCTGTAGTGACCCCATGATCCATGTCTGTGCTGGGGATGCTGGGCATTGTGATGTGTGGTGATGGCATCTGCAGCAATGGGTCTACCTGACACCACTGCCTGAGCATGCGAGGAGGCACTTGGTGTCCGCCTGAGGCCCGATGGCCACAGCAGGCACCGAATACACACACTGAGAACCACGGTCATGCCCACCCGCAGTAGGCACACCATGCAACCGCAGACTTGTGATCCAGGGCCATCAGCATCCAGAAGCCCCTGAATTCTGCACTTAGGCTGACTGCCCCATCCACGGTATCTCGCAGGAGGCGGGATAACTCTAATCTCGTTGGTGGGTGATGGCTCACAGTGACATCGGGCGATGGATGGGTGGTGGTGATCTAGCCTGCTGTGGGGCATCCACGGATGGTGGCTCATGGCAGGCTGTGACATGGGCATGCATGGCCTCATGATGTGCACGGGCTGGTGGTGTCACAGGCCAATGGCCCTGCATGTGTCACACAGCACCCAGGCATGACACGCTGGATGACCCCACTGCTACATCAGGACTGGATGCAGAGGGCACAGCACCCACCACTGTGGGCAACTATGCAGTCTCTGCAGCCATGCCATGTGCATCAGGAGACCAGTGGTGTCAGGTGCCACCTGTGCAGGCACCTGTATGCTGCGCTGCCCTACTGTCGACTGTGTCTCCCTGTATCTGTGTGGTGTCGTTATCTGCAGGGACATCGCTGTATGTCCCTCGGCATGCCAGATGGCAGCACAAGTAGGGCATCAGTGATGTCCACTGCATCTGCTGGTTCATCATCAGAAAACCCAGTAGACCCTCCAGCCATGTGGTGACATGCCCACCAGCAGAGGCAGCAATGGCTGAAAGGTCTGATGGGCCTGCCACCACTGGCACTGCAGCTGGTGATACTGGTGCAGTGGATGGTCCAGGATGGCACCGCCCCCGCTGTACCTGCAGTCCTGTGTGATGGGCCAGCATCATCACCTGCTAAGGCATCCTGTGCACACGACTGCACCTGTGAGGCATGATGGAGCTGTGAAAAGAAGAAAGAAGAAAGGAGAACATGGTCAGTGTCAATGGATAAATCAGTGGCAAACAGACATGCACAGTGTGTCACAGTGTTATGCCATCGCTGCGCATGACAGTCCCTGGCACAGCTGTGCAACACCTGTAATGCTGCTGCAGCCATGCACCAGCTGTGACTGTGTGGTGACTGGACATGTCCACATGGCACCGTGTGCCAGTGCTACACCATGCCCATCCAACAGTGGGAGTGTCCCACTAGCCTGATTGGCACTGGCACAGCACATGTGCTACCATGGGCATGGATTGGCAGACACAGCTGAGCACAGCATGGGCCACTACCACACGTGGCACAGGCCATGGGCACACAGTTGCACAGAAGTGAACATTGGATCTGGCATGGTGGCCATGGCACACACATGTGGCCTCACATGTCATGGGCATGGCTACTCACAGTGCTGTGATGGGCTGCCACCCATCTGGAACCCTCCAGGGACACCCTGCACAGCAGACCAGGCAATGCTGGCCACTAGTAGCTCCTCATTTGGGCTGAGGTGCACGCCGGACTGTGGATCACCCTCTGTCCTTTGCAGTGAGGCCTCAATGTTGGCCACCTTCTCCTTGGTTCTCCACTTCCCATTGTTGAGGAGCTCTGACACTCCAGGGGAGTCTGATTGTACTTGCCCATAGCATTGACATAGCATGCCACCTCCTCCCAGCCTCCCCCATGCTGCATGGTTGCCACCCCTGCCAGTCAGGACATCCTGGCACTGCTTATATGCCTCTATGAGGGCTCTCTCCTCATTCTTTGTAAAGTTTGGCCACCTGCAACTGGTGGCACTGTCTGTTCCAGACATTCTAGCTTCTGTGGGAGAGAACAGACAGACATTAGACATGCACATGCAGGTTCCTGTGTGCCCAGTACCACCATACAGTGGCCACAGTGTTCCACCACAACAACCGCCTGACAAAGGCCTGCAGTCAATACATGTCTGTTGTGGTGCACGGTCTGTTGGGCCAGTCTGTACTGCGCCTGCTGTGGTCATCTGCAATGCCATGGACAGCTACATATCCATGAACATGCCACAAGTGTTGCATGTCCAGATACACATGCAGCTGGCCTGGCCATCACTGACACTAAGCACACCTCACTGTTTTTGCATGCACAGCAGCTGACAGCATCCCCCATTATAGGGTGGCATGTGGACAGTGTGTGGCACAGAATGGTGTGCAACAGGTGTCTCTGCACATGTCTGGATGGCAACAGGCTGCCCGCTGACCATTGCATCATGTGGATTGGCTACACTGGCAATGGTATTGTAAACAGTACTTACCTTCAAGGCTGTGAATCCTCTCAGTCACCTATTCTCGGTATGGGCTGAGTTGGGAGCATTTATGGCTCAGTGCATGCAAATGAGTACTGGGGCAATGATAGTGAAATGCTAAACAGCTGCAATGACTCTGAATACGTTAATAGGCTGATTTTGGCATTATCTATGAATTGCATAATTGCCTCGGCTCATCTCAATCAGCATGGTGCATCTGCTGCATTGAGCGTATTTCTAAACAATGCATTACCCACGCATGCACCATGTGTTTGGGGCATCTTTCTGAATGGGGTGCAAGTGCATGGGCTCATTCTGCATGCATGCACTGTATATGTTGTACGGCTGGTGCCACACTGCATATGCGTGATTGGGCCAACAGTTGCATCATGGACATGCATATAGTGCATGTCATGCAGTGCCATCTGTACATGCATGCAAGTCCATATTTGCAATGCACATTATGCCACCTGTTTAAGGGTGTGTACTGATTGTGCATTACATGCCATAGCGCAGCATTGTGGTACTGCGCGAGCACAGGCGCTTATGCGTGATGATGTGACACACATATCATGGCAGACACATATGTATCATGCATGCATGGCCCAACTCGACCCATGACCCCACATTGCCACCATAACATTGCACATGCACCTGTGAGCACATGAGTGTCCAATGGGCATCACGCTGCTGTGTGGGGGGACTGCACTTGGTCTAGTGGGCACATGCAGCGTGATTAGGCAATTCAGTAACACAGGCCTCAGATACTGCATTGTTGAAACACTGTGCTGTAGCCATGCCCAGAGACAGGAGGTCAGGTCCAAGGCCATGAACTGGTCAGACCTGGAACTGCTTCTCCTGGTGACCTGGTGATGCAGGTGGAGGGCCAGCTATTTGGGTGAGAAGACCTGCTGGTGCCCAGGGCACTGGTGTTGTCTGACATTGTGCAGCAGCTGGTGCACCGACAGGGGAAACAGTGCAGGCACTGGTATGGTGTCCTGGGGTGAAGGGATGGTGTGTAGCTGAGCAGCTGAGGGACTGTGCACACAGGGTGCACTGCCACACCCAGGTATGTGCCACACCTAGGTATGTATCACGACATGCGTGTGGCACAGGCAGTGGGTGGGTGGCAGCACAACACAACATCACACCCACATGAGCAATAAACAACATGCACAAGCACACATGGGTGTGGCTGCACCTGCCCTGTGGTGCCCTGTCAATGTCATGCATGCCACATGGGGTGGGCTTCTGTGGTGGTGGTGTGTGTGTGTGACAGGTACACTGTGTCACACATGGAGTTGGATCACCATTTGCAGTGCATAACCACTGCTGGGCACTTTGAGGGCTCAGGCCAGGGTGCTGTGTGCAGCTGCAGATTGGCAGGCCATTCACCGTGTTGCACTGGCCGCTTACACCATCACTGCATGCCCACACTGGTGTTGGGGGTGTTTGTGGCATGTTGTGTCTACTCATAGCGGTCTCTGTCTTTGTGTCCTGCAGTACCGGAGGCAAGGCAGCGGGCTGTAGAGGCCAATGAAGAGTGCAGGCGGGGGCTATGGACAGAGCATGGCATGGTAGCCATATGAGTGCAGGTAGGTGGCTATCTTGTGCATGCAGTGTCTGTAGGGTGGGGTGGGCTTCTGTTCAGTGGGGGTTGTGTGTCTTCAATGGCACTTAGTATCTGTTCTCTGTGTTCCTGCCTAAGTCCCCAGGATGGTCACGGTGTGGCAGGATGTGGATGGCCACAGGGATGATGCCATTATGTTGGGCCTGGTGTGGAGGGCCATCACGGAGTCATTGCAGCCCATCCTGCGCCAACAAGGCCAGATGATGCGGACCTTGCAGCAGTTGTCCAACTGTTGTTGGCACGTGGCCACCAGTGGGTGTGCAGATGTGTTGCTTGTCACGCCCATAATTGTATATAGTGTACATAGTGTGTCTCTTACTATACAGTATAGTGTGTTTACGACCTCTCCCTACATATGTTGCTGTCCCTTCCCCTATGCACATCCCCACGTCCTGTCTGCTCCCCATTTCACACCTGTTGTTGTGGTACATAGTTCCTCACACCCCATCCCTTGTTATACATAGTCCTGTATATAGTTTAGTTTACCTTGTATATACCGCTGTTGGTGCTGTATGTTTTTGTATAAAATATTTTCTTATCTGACACATTGTCTGTGGTCCTTCACTGTTCCTTGGGCCTGGGATTGTTGTTGTCTCTAGCTCTTCACTGTCCCCTTGCTGCCATACCCTGTATGCTCCCTGTGTTTGTACAGTCTGCTTCCCCTGCCCCAGCCTCCGTGAGACCCCACTGCTGCCTGTGGCATGTGGGTGGGCCTTATGTCCTGCTGCTCATTTCTGTGGCCCTGGTCTGTGTGTGCTGCTTGTGGAATGCATACATTGCACTGCTGCACTATTGGTCTGTGGCCCTGTGTGCAATGTCCTGTGGTTGGGGTCTGGACTGGCTGCATGGCACTGTGGTGGCACTATGTGCCACCCAATATATGCCACAATGTCACCCTGTGTGGCTCCCACACAGCCGCAGTCTTGGCACACCTGTGGTGTTGGCCTTGTCCAGGGGCCACCACCTTGCTGCTTGCTTTCCCTGTTGTTGTGTGGCACCATGCCGGCGACAGTGTACCTGTTCTGTGTGCCTGTCATGGGCCTGTGTGAGGTGTGCCCTGTGCTTCTGGGTGTTGTTCTGTATGACCAGTCTCGGTATTGTGCCTGATTCGCCACTGTTTTACCCTTGGCCACTCTGGTTTGTCCCTTTGGTTGTGTGTCCTCTCCTTTATCCCACTGCATTGTCCCTGTTGCTCCCACATGCCTTGCTGGGTTACTTCTGTATTCACTGTTATGCTCCCTGCTTATTGTGCACATCCAGTATGTGCTGGGGCATCTCCACTTGTGCCACACTCACTCGCCGCAATTCACAGTGGGTTGCATATGGTGCATCCCATGATGCATCCTTTTGTGAATCACTTTGCATTTGATGGGCGCATCCTATTTGTGCTGGAGCATCTCATTTGCGCGCGCACATCTCTTTTGTGAATCCTGCCCTCAATGTTTATATAAGTGTTTAGATATTGTTATTAATGTTACTGCATGTTATAAATAGTGATAAGGTATTACCACTGTACCTATAGCGCTAACTAACATGTTTTCCCTCACAGGAATACCCAGAGTCAACAGTAAACAGAAGACACAATAGAAATTTTAACATATCAATATTACGCTATAAAAATTCTGTCTTGGTTTATATATGGTGAATATTATTATGCAGGATTTTTCTTTTGGATAAAACTTACTTTTTGTTCTTTTAAATGATATAATACTACATCATGCATTGCTATTGTATACTTTCTAAATAAAGCAGACAATAGACCAATAGAATAGTAACATTGTCTTTATTATTTTTAAAGCTGATTTCAAATTATACCTTGTGATATTGTGCAAGTTTTATGAATTAATGAAAATGTTAGACTTGTGTACTTACTTTATAATAAAGAAAAATCTGACTCAGTTGTGTAGTTACTTTGCAATTAAATAAAGTTAATTCCACTGTATGGTTGCTTTAGATATTAACATTCAGTGCTGGCTATAAAAGCTCTTTAAAAGCAATAAGTTCAAACACCACCTAAGATATTTCAACTTTATCAGAAACATTGGGTCAGGGTGGAGATTAAGGTTGCTACAAAACAATTTTAAAAATATAGCTCTAGTATAAGTTGTTAGACTGTGGATTAATAGTCATGTACCCATATAGTGATTCACTCTAATGAAGGTATTGGACATAGGAAATGAGAAGAGACTTATACATGACAACCCTAATAATATATTTCCTAACTTTGTGGGTCATGTTTTTTTTTTTTTATAGTAACAACCCTAATGGGCATTAACATAGTTTTTTTGCCATAACTTTCCTTACTTTCTAAGTAATCAAACCATTTAAAAATCATACTTAAATTCATGTTATATGCACCAGGCATACATTTATAACCTCAACAACTAATAAGTGTTATAAGAAATAAACACACAATACAAGGAAATCATTTAAAAATGTATTTAAAAATAGCCAATTTTGGAAAAATAGCCATTTTAACCAATTGAAAAAGGCTAATTTCTCAGAACAGGTGAAAACCAGAATCAATGAATAATTAAAACATAACACAAATAACTACAGTGGTCTGGAAAATTTCTGGTTAACCCTATAAAGGGGCAATCAAAAGTCAGGGAAAGGTCAATCTGTCATTTGTGGCAAATGCTGCAGTTACAGATTTAATAAATGTTTAATGTTAAACCAGTCCATATATCAACAACTTTTATACTATGTACTTTAGACCCCGGAGCCATCGGCCATCGAATCGTGGGCTGCAATTTAATGCGGTGCAGTTAATTGCAATTACACTGAATTGCAGCCATAATATGCGCAGTTAATTCTGGCGCGGAAGTCGACAATTCGCCATAGCTTCTGGCTTCAGATGACAGTGCTGCCCGACAGTAATACAGTTAAACTTGATGTCTCCTTATTTTTGTTTTGAATTTGTGTGTGGGGTAGACTTTTTCAACTTCCAGCCAATTAATGTACCCCTGGTCCTTGGCCTACCTCTGCCAATGAGTAATGAGAGAGGGGAGCCAGGAGTTGTGTGCCCACTATCTATGACTGCACGAGGTGATGAGACAGAGCTGGGCAGCAGCGCAAGTAGTTGTTGAGGTGAGGACAGAGATAATAGTGCTCAGGCAGCGGGCAGGCTAAATTCTGAAAAACTTAATTTCTTAGGTGTTACAGCCCTTAAGGTCTGCAGTGTAGGGAGACATCACAGCATTAGCAGCACAGTCAGGCACAGCAGGACTTGGAATTGAGGTCAGGAATCCATACCAGCCCAGACCACACCAACACCGGTCAGGAGAGAGTGAGGTGAGTCGAGAGGCCTAGAGGGACTCAGGAGTGACCCACCAGACACCAGGAGACAGAGAGCAGGGAGTAGTGGATGGACGTGGTGATGAAACGGTGAGGTGAGCAGGGCAGCCCAGTGGGATTAGTGCAGAGGAAAGGAGGACAGCACAGCCAGCCACTCACAGTGAGACTCAGGAGGTGAGGTCAGGCCCAGGGAGCCAGCCAATGAGACCATCATCAGTCAAGGGAGACTGCTTGGAGAGAGTGAAAGTGAGGGAGTCCAATGAGGGTGAGGCTGAGCTGAGCAGCCTACTAGGCCGAGACTGCATGCCATGGGTGGACTGGGTGGTAGGGTGGCATGGGTAGGAGACTCAGAAGGAAACAGAGTGAGTCGCCCTTTGGTCAGTGGCCTCAGCTTACTGACCATGGGAGGTGTGAGAAGTGCTAGTGCTGGTAGCAGTGAAAATGTGAAGGGAGGAGGGAGGGAGGAAGTCGCTGATAACTCGACCACCACCACCACCACCACCACACATGCAGCCAGTGGCAGGAGGCCATACTATGCCAGGAGTGGATGGATCCGCTGCAAACCACTGCGCAACAAGCACCAAGCAATGAGACCTCATGGGGAGTGGTGGGCACACAGTATGGTATAGTCAGCCGAGACAGCGAGTGGGTGGTTGAGGGCTGGGCAGCACTGCCACCAACACTTTAGTCACAGCTAAGTAGAAAAGACAGACAAAGAAAGAAGAAAGTCAAGGGACTGACTCTGAGGGACAATGGAGATGAGACCGGAGGAGAGAGTCGGAGAGACAGCTGCCTCAGTCAGTGATGTACTCTGAGCTTCCTGGGATGATAGACAACTGGCAAGTGAAATGTTGATGTCTGTTGTTCTTTTCCTATTTTCTGAGAGACTGAGTTGGATTTCTGGCAGGCACAGGGTGGCAGCAATCAACATGCATTAGCATATATTTAAAACTAAAGCAACAGTGCTATTTAGCAGCAGAGAAGGGGATTTATTCTCAATTTAGCCATTTATCTCTGCTGTTGTGGTGATGTGTTTTTTTTTTTGCAACTGAACTGGCTGAGGTCAGGGCAGCAGGCTGTGTACTGTTTATGTGGCTTCAGGGTGGGTTGAGTGTAGCGTCCCACTGAAGAGTGATGGATCTAAGGTCGTTTATGTTGATTTGAAGGTGTACTACTGTAGTAACAAACACCAGGGTCTAAGTCTGTTTATGTAGCTAGAAGCTTCAGGGTGTGCTGCAGTAGTAACGCCTACACTGGATGGTTGGTTATGTGGGTTTGCTTTGTGGGGTACAGCAGCATCCCATACCCTAAGGCTGTTGATATGGATTTGCACTGGGTGTACTGCTACTGCTGCAGCCACACCATGGCAGTGTAAACCTGTTTATGTGGCTTCAGGAGTGTATGGCAGCATCCCACCAGGGTGTAAGGCTGTTTATGTGGCTTTGGTATGGTGGAAGTTGAAAAATTGGTTGGATTTTCTTTAGTGAGTAAGTCATAAATTTTAAACTGGTTGAAATAATCAGTCATAATGTGTTGTAAGTCAGTCATAATTGGTTTTTCAACTGACTTCAGGGTCTACTATATTTTACATATCAAAAATATAACATAATAATAATTAACTGAACACATCTGTACACCATATAAAACTTAAAAAGGTACAGATTTATAAATATACAGTACACTCTGTATTATCTGCCAGCATTGCTGCATCAGCTTTTGGCAGATAATAAAGGGTGATGAATAAGAGAGGTGTGCTAGTTTGCATAGATAAAATTCTTTGAAAGCAACACAGGACTCTAATTACTATATAAGCTATTCATTGTCTTTGTGTATGTATTCTATGAAGAAATTATTAAAATATTTAAACTCATTTGGTTTCAGTGGTCTTCTTTTCAATAAACTTTAGTCAACTTTAAAATAATCGGTTGTGGGTCATTTTACTTTAGCATCCAAGTGAAAACACATGTGTATATCATTTTCATCAGTCATCTCATTTGCTTCAAGAAAGCTTGTGCATCAGTGTGTCAGCAGTTTTTTTTTGCTTTAGCAGTAGACAGCGGGCTGGTAACTTTTGATCAGCTTTAAAGTTGTCTAAAGTGTCTTCAGTGCTGCCCTGTGCTGCTTTATCCATGTATTCACCTCTCACTGTGGCCATAATTCTACTGTCCGTGATTTTATTAAAAACTTCACAGTCATTTACAAAAGTGAGAGTTATCTGCAGTGCATTTTATGGTAGAATCAATACCTAACACAGTTGTAGCATTGGCAATATGTTCACTCAGTTCACTGTGGTTATCTGTGCTCACCACACCTGATTGTCTTGGCATTATGCCTGTGCATCCCCAGCAGTTCTGTTTGGTCTTAGTTGTTGCTGCATCCCATACAATGTTGATGAAGTGTACAGCATAGCTCAGTAATAGTGTAGGTGCTGTGATTTGGTCAATACACTCAATTAAATCCTTTAAGTTATGTTTTCTGTAATGTCCTTTTAAATGATTGTAAGATCCCAGCATCTAGAGGCTGCTTTGTTGTTATGCTAAGAAATTAATTTTCACATTTGAGAACATGTGAGGTGCCATGCATAGGGGAATTGTCCATCATTAATAAAATTTTTCTTTTCTTTCTTTGCATGGTGTTGTTCAGGTTGCTGAGCCATGCAGAAAAATTGAGAAGTACAGCCATGCTATTTTGTTTCTAGCATACCCACATACAGTTTGCCACTGAAATTTCTGAAGCATCCAGGGTTTTCTGCCTTTCCTGTAACAAGAGGTTTGAGTCTGTCAGAGCCATCATCATTGCAACAGAGAACAACTGTTATTCTGTCCTTGGATCTTTTTATGCCCTTTTTAAATTCAGTCATTGCCAGAGACCTGTCTGGTAGTGTCTTAAAGAAGAGACATATTTTGTCCATGTTATAGACATTGCAGCTTTCATAATGTTCTGCAGCCTTTTTGCATTTAACAGTCCCTCTGAAATAAGTTGTTTACTCACCCCCACACTCTCGCCTGAGATGATGTGGCAGGCTGTGTTGTTTATTGTGCATCTGGCTATGCTGCCACAGGGTAGAGAAGTAGTTGGGGATGGCCTGCTGGCTACATGTAGGGTTCTGAGCTAAAAATGAACAATGTCTGCCTTTTGCTGGGCTCCAGAACATTTCTATTCCTCTTATTTTATGTGGATACCAGAGCAGCCATCATGCCCCCATGCCAGTCTCAGACCATTACTGATTGCAACTCATGTATTCACACTTAAATGCTGCAAGAGGGCACCTAATTGGTGAACAGTTGGGCTGAATTGTTTTCCAACATTTATAAGTTTAATTTAGCTGTACTGAATTATTAATAACATACAATTTGCAGAGTTTGAGTGAGAGTTACCAGCACTGGCAGCACAAGCTGACAGGCTCCCTCCTTCACAAGCATGGGAAATGGCATCCAGACAAAGTCTGGAGAAGTCCAATAGTGAATGTAACCCACATAACCACTTTACATTATTTTACCCAGCTCACTGTTCACTAAACATGTTCTATGTTATTGTTTGTGGGTTAAACTGACTGTGATTGAAAACAGGACCGCAATGCACCATGCTCTGTCAAGTGTGCCGCTTCAACCTGCCTCACTAGGTAAACACACAAAAAACCTATTGTGTTTAGTGAAATGTGCCATTTTCAGTTAATAAGAGAATAAAAAATAAATGGAGCAAGTGAATGACAAGCAGGCGGGGGCTGAGCCTAGTGGTAACCTGTGAATAGTCCAAATACACAGTGACCTGCTTGGAGACTAGAGTTTCCATTTTACAAAGTAAAGGAGCTACAAGGACCAGCCCCAGTCTCTATCACATAAAGCCAATGGGTTTGAAACCTTTTGATGAAATGGAGAAATTGTATTTGAAGCTGCCTGAAAAGACTCTCCATCTTTTGGAATCATTCGTGGTTCAAGTAGTTCAACAACAGATGGAAACAAGTTTCCAACTCTTAAATATCATGAAAGATCCCTATATATGTGATCATGATTCTTTATCATATTTTGTGTCAGCTCCTCATATCAGAAAACATGCCACAAATTGAGACCACCAATGCAACCTATACTTTTCTTCACTTCAGCTGCAGTCAAAATACAAAAGATAGGTTTACCATTCACAGGAGTAAGCTAAAGTAGATCCCCAAAGACTACTACATTCCCTCCTTCAAAAGGAACATCGGTGTCACCTCCCAAAATCTCATCCAACCTCAAATAAATAGAAGTAAGCATGATATTTGAAACCATAATTACTTCATCCACTACTAACAATTTTAAATCAGTATCTCTGCGTGCAGAAGCAACCTCCATGCCAGTTTCCGATATTGACTGGTTGTGCCATGCTCAACTAGCAACATAATGAATTGGTGCAGTCACACCACCAGTGTTATAAGATGCCAATCCAGTCAGAGCTGTAATTGCACAAGACTGGGCAAAATGTGTGAAGTCCCCAATCTTGTTCCAAAGGTATGGATAAGTTGACTCTAGCCAGTGCCAGCTGCTCCACTAACAGAGCAGTTCATATGCTGAAGAATTGCACATTTTTCATCATGTCTTAAACCATGAGAAACATTTGCAATGATGAAGTCATGTATTATCTGCTACTGCACATTTAAAGTATTTCCCATCATGGCAATATCTACTTTTTCATGGAAGACTTGTTCCATGTAATCAGTGACTTCTGCCATAAATTCTTTCATGCCATGGAAAGGTAGATGGTCGCCTAAAGTACAAACTGATTCTTTGGCAACACACTCAGGATGATTCTGGGGTGTCTTTTTCAAGCTTGGCTCTATCTCTGTCTCTTCTAACTCCTTGTCTAGCTTCAGTCTTTCTAGATATTGCTGAAACTTTGGATAAGTAATACTATCCACAGATGCTTTAAAAGCCTGCTGATGGTTCTCATATCTTGTTTGAGTTGCTCTTCCTCTTTCCATGGCTTAAAAATGAAAAGTAATGTAAGTAAAGCTCAGCCTTTTCAGATGTGGCAACAGGTACAGTAGCTTCATGTGATAATCAGTATGGTTTCTGTTGTCTCAACAGAAATCCTCTCATTTAAGACAGCAAAATTCCTATCCGTGATTTTCAGTAGCTAATTGTTGAAATTGAACCACTGAACAATCTCATACAAAACTCTGACAATTCAGTTGGATGATGAGAATATTAGGTATCAACCAGATTACTACAAAGTATATCTGTTGATTCTGGATAACATTTAGCCAGGTTCTCAATTTTTTCATGTCTATCAACACACAATCCCAATTTTGTTTCAGGTTTACACTGATGTAGCAGATCCTTGCCAATTTGCCAAACAAAGAAGTACTTATTAATCTATCACTGGCATTATATGCTTCACATTCTCTGTAAGACACTGTTTTCAAGCCCGTGACCACAAAAGAATCAAGGATGTGGAAGCAGACATTTCTTCCACATTTCCTAAAGTGCCATTTGCTCATGTTTGATAATGTATGAGGTAACGTAGCATGCAACTGCAATTGAATTGTCAGCAACATATTACACTTTTATGTTTGTCTGCTCTCATCAAAACAACAGCAGCGCTGTAACCATTGATGTTCATTTCCTTCTCACAATGTGACAACTCATACATCCATTTCTGGGACAGTGCCTTCAAAATGATGCCTAATTCCAGAAAAGACATCATGAAGAACTACAGTTAGCACAAACATCTAGGAAGTCCAAACTGACATCTTTTATACCGTTGCTTTCCACTCTTAACTGTTTTCAGGCAGTAGGTAATACTGCACCTGTGCATCTGCAATTTTCAACATGCTTCCTTAGTGTTGGACTATCAACTGCATCCAGAAGATTGCAAGTCACATATTTTGGGATGAATTGAAGAATAACAGAGCTCTCAGCATCACCAATCAGTTCAGCATCCTTAACACATAACAACACACAGTATGAATATGAGGAGCTCCACAACTCTGATACTCCATCTGCTAGAAATAGTGCTCCACTAATCCTAAAAAGGAGAATGGTCTTATTTTGGATGAACTCCAACAAACACAATAACTGGTGATTGAAATGGGATCAAGTGAACAAAGTTCTTCTTGTGTTTTGGAATTCACATCCTCCAAATCCTCATTCACCCAAATCAGAAGAACTCATAACTCCTCTCAGCTGTACTCTACACAACTTAGAGTTGCAAATCAATTTGGAGCACCATACTTTCTAAGCATACACATAAAATCACCATGGCATCTGTACCAATATTCCTTGGTGCCTCACAATGGCTTGATGCTTGATGCACAGGTGTCAGCCATCGTCAGAAGTGTTTTCTACCATCTGAGAAACATTGCTTAGATACGAGCCCTGATACTAACTGAGGACCTGATCACCCTGGTGCATGCCTTTGTCACATCCAGACTGGACTACTGCAATGCCTCATACCTGGGGCTATCTGGAGGCAATCTCTGCCACCTGCAGCTGGTGCAGAACATGGTGGCTAGGTTGCTGACTGGTACTTTGAGATCTGACCATAGTATGCCTGTCTTCTGTGAACTGCACTGGCTGCCAGTAAGGTGGAGGATTACCCTGAAGGTTGGATTACTGACCTATAAAGACCTGCATGGTGGAGGGGAGACCAGCCTACCTGCAAAATCTCCTGGTTCCTCATTGCCAATCTCGATCTCTCCATTCCTCTGAGGGTTGCTTCCTTGTGGTTCCCTAGAATTCAGGTTGTGGCATTCTGGGACTGTGTGTTCTCAGTTGCCACAACAACCCCTGGAGCTCCTTGCAAAGTCATCTAAGGGAGGCGCCCTCAGTGGTAACCTTTAAAAAGGATTGAAACTGCTGTTATTCAATCAGGCATTTAACATATATAATTTGCAATGAGGCTGAAGATTAAAATGAACTGACTGTTATTTTATTGCTGTGTTATCTTAGTGAATGATAACATTTTATATTGAATTCTGCATTATGTTTTGAAGTTGTTTATTCTGTATGGATTGTTTTAAATATTGTTAAGTGCTCAGAGCCTCCGGAAGTGGTGCTATACAAATAAAGTTTCTATCTATCTATCTATCTATCTATCTATCTATCTATCTATCTATCTATCTATCTATCTATCTCACTTAGGAAGTATGCTACTCAAATTGTCTGTCAGTTCTTTATGTTTGTCCAGAATCTTTTGCAAAAGTTCCTGTATAGACATATTTGTCAAACCATAAGTGACCTGTAAAGTATGAGCAATACTAATAGACTGAATACTAAGTTCACTTTCCCACAATGTGAAATAAATACTGAATGTTTATATGAAATCTCAGATCTGCATACAGAACTCATGAATTTCTGCATTCTGGTCCAGATATTCTAACTTAACATTCATCTAATAAACCTCCAGTACTGAAAGGGAGCAGATCAGGAAAGCATTGCACTTTCAGAGTAGTTTCCACACATTGAGTGGTGCATCCTTGATCTGTTTCATCAGCTACAATTCCAAATTGTATGCCACAGAATCACTTCCATGAAGAGGATGAATGGTGTACTGGTCATAAATGTCTTCAACCTGTGTTGTGGAAATGTTCTCCATTGTTGGTTCTTTACTCTCACCCAGCAAATGTAACATTCTGTATTCTGAAAAATGTCCACTTGAAGGTCTCAGTAAAAACATTATTCTTTATCAGAACCTGAAGGGCTGCCCACATTTTATGAATGTCTGCCATGTCCTGTCAAAGGGCTGCCCACATTTTATGCATGTCTACAACATCCTGTCAAATGGTTTTGTTTTCTGTAGGAACCCCAATTGCTAAAATAAATAAACTGTCACTTTCTGCAACAGTTTTTACACATTAGTCTTCACTGGCAAACGTAGATACATACTTGACTTCTTCAAAGACTTCACTGATTTTGTGGAAGATGATTTGCCTCTTTTGGAGTTAATCTCAAAATCGTTTGAAAGGGTTTCACTGGCAGAATCAAAATGTTTTCAAACATGTTTAAGAAACATAGAAACATAGAATTTGATGGCAGATAAGGACCGCTAGGCCCACCCTGTCTGCCCATTTCCTACCTAATGGATAATCTGCAGATCCTAGTTAACCAGCAGCCTACTTCTTTCTAACCCCCTAGAATTGCCTTATTGCTGTCCCATGCATGCTTGAATTCAACCACTGTTTTTGACTCCATAACCTCCTCTGGAAGGCCATTCCATGCATCCACAACCTCTCTGTGAAAAAATACTTCCTTACATTCCCTCTGAGCCACCACCCCATCTTCAAATTATGCCCCTTGTTCTTGCACACAATTTAGGAGACATAGGATCCACACCCATCTTATTCAGTACCAATCAAAGTGAGATAGCATTGCTCTGTAACTTGGAAAACAATTCTGACACAAAGTCACTGAACACAAAGTCACAGAATCTAATGAGGCAGTCTCATTCTTTAAAAGATAAAAAGCAATGAAACAAAACCAAACATCATTCTGACAAACTTCAGACATGAGATCTACTGGGACTGTTTCAGCTTTATAAAACAATTGTTCACAGCAGATACAAATCTGATCACATTCCTTTCTTTTGCAATTTCAAATTTAGCAATTTCATGTCCAAAGCTTTGAATCAGATTGTTTTCTGATGCTAAATCTTGAAGAGAAGATTCCAGTTCTAAATTATAACCAGTGCCCTTTAAAACCTGATCCATACCTCTGAATTAAATGAAGAAGTAACTTGACAGAGTTAGCCATGTCTTCACCTTTTAGAAATGTTTCCAACTTTGCCAATCCAAGAATAAGTCCTCTAACATAATAAATTAATTGAACAAATTATCTTATTCCTGTTTGATGTACAGCCACTCATATACATGTCATGCAAAAGCTATGACATACACCAAGAGCCAAGAATGTCAACTGTGACCCAACAGAGTAATGTAATCACAAATTAGACAGTTATTTACATATTCAATTAATTTCATCCTTTCAGATTCACAACCATTGACACATCTGTTCACAAATAAAAATGGTGTCCAATGACTCCTGCCTGACATTGCTGTTCTCATCACATGTCCATGTTAGAGCCTTTTCAGTTTGCTATGTCTTAGTCTGAGTATCCATGATATCCTCCACTACATAATCTTTTAATTCTGTGAGTGGCAGAACATTAAGAACAAGTCCTTCAGTGTCCCACACTAGCCTTTTGGAAATATTGAATGAAGGCTTCCTCTGAAAGAATGCTTCAATGTGAACACTATGCAACTATTTGCCACCATAAACCACTTTCAGATTTGACTGGGTAAGATGACAAAATGTCTGCAGTTTCATTTTCAATTGATAAATTCTGTGATTTAGTGTGTTCATATGCAACTTCAAGATGTTCCACTGTCAGCTCTTCAGAGCAAAGACCATGAGAACAAAACACTGCACAGAGTACCATTCTCATCCAAGCAAACTTACTTTTCAAGTGTTTGTCTTTTTTCACATAATGGCACTAACAATATTATTAATTCAAGCATGATTAGCAATATTTCTAAAATACTGCAATCATCCCTGCTGAATGTTTGTGTGGAAACATCAGATTGTTTCCTTTTTTGTGTTGAGACAAGTCCCTTTTTATCAGTTTTACCAGTCCTTGTAGTAATTCCTATCTATTTAAATGTTACCAACTTTTGGACTAGTGTGATTTATCTGCACCACTTGTCCTGCTTCTCTTCCAACTAGTTTAGACTGTTTTAACATCTCAGTACTAGTCTCTTAAACAGTGCTATAAAGTGCTTTTCTAGTCTGCCTCATCTTTTTACCAAAGTTGGCAGCATGTTTGAATCTAAATTCTTTCTCTAAGTCTCTGGAAAAAGAAAATAAAAGAAGGCTATAATTAGTAAACACATATATGGGGAAAAAAAACATAATATATTACATAAACACGTAATGACCTGCATTATAAATTCAACTTTATTATGAAGTTCTTAAAAAGTAAAGATTCCCATGTAATACATTTTACAATTATGAACTAGAAACTGTTTTAACACTAAACATATATATTTCTACATCCAAACATATTTAATAATACATGAAGTACATAGAAGAGAACTATGACTATATTTTACATAATTCAGCAAAAAGCACATCAAATACAATTCACCAGTCTGCAAAATATTCAGAAATCATAAAAAGCAATAGCTTAAAAAAAATACAAAGCACACACTCTATATAAACATAGAAACATAGAATTTGATGGCAGATAAGGACCGCTTGGGCCCACCCAGTCTGCCCATTTCCTTCTAATGGATAAGCTGCAGATCCTAGATAACCAGCAGCCTACTTCTTTCTACCCCACCCCTAGAATTGCCTTATGACTGTCCCATGCATGCTTGAATTCAACCACTGTTTTTGACTCCACAACCTCCTCCGAAGGCCGCTCCATGCATCCACAACCCTCTGTGTGAAAAATATATAGACACTATTTACACACATCTGGTATTTTATTATGTTTGGAAAGCACAATAGTTTGTATATTTTGCAAAACTTATGAGAAATAACCTAATCTTAAAAGCACGATGACTCAAAATACATCATGTACACACCTCCTGTATAGTTTTTAATATTCACAAAGCACAATAATTTGCATATATACCTAAAATCTATGAGAACTAGCCTAATCATAGCAAAGCAAAATGATTCATGTAGTTTAATAAAATCTATGAAAATGAACCTAAATATAGCAGCAAAAGATATGAGCATTGTATATATTTAAAAACATTCACAAAACATGATGCATCACATATTATGAACTAGTTTGCAAAACATACTCTTGAATTTAGTCTACACACATCTCATCTATTTAAAAAAATTGAAAAGCATGACTAACTTATTTCAAACAAATCAATGAGAAGCATATACAGTCCAAAATGCACATGCATCTCTTAGATATTCTTAAATTAAATGGAAAGTTCACACATCATATTAAAAACTATGGAAATATGATAATTATTTATCAAATATTAAACTCAACATATAAAACCAACATATATATTTTAAATAAAATATCAGTAAAATCAAAGTACCAAAACACTTTTTACAAAGGTGATATAAAATCAGTGAACATATCTATATTTTTAATAAACTATAAATGTGAAGTACTAAAACATGCTTTACAAAGGTAACATCATAAAACTATTCTAAAAACAAAGGTAATATCATAAACTGTTCCAAAAGCAATCAAACAAAAATATTGACATTAAATGAAGGTACTAAAACTATAATTGTACAAATGAGAAACTTCAGTTTAGTAACTATTTTCATACTACAAGTATCAAGAAACTAAAGGGAGATAATTCACATAATAAACAAATCAAATGTAATTCACAAACATTATTTTACATTGTTTTAAAAATGGTGAGGACTAAAACCAATGCTAACAAAAGTACCTTAACACTTATAGGTATATAAGGTTTCTATAATATTACCAACACACAAAATAAAGCCAAAAACTTAAATAATATAAAACTATACATAGAACATGCCACAACCTAACAGCATTTACTTACTTCAAGAAATCAGTGTTACCAATAAAATTATGATCCCAGCTATAATATATTACTGCAATATAAACATTACTTATTAAAAAGGCATGTGTTAGCTTATATTAATCTTCTGCCTACACCACTAATCTTCCTTCTTAAAATACTAATAATGAATTACTTCAAAGATAATAATGCTATCTTTCTGAGCTGCATGGATAGTAAAGAGGAGAAACTAATTCAAATCATATAAAGCATTACTACTAAATCAATGTTAATACTTATAATAACAGCCTACCTACCCCCATGTTTCCTTTTTAAAACACTAATAATAACTTACTTCAAATATATTAATGGTCTCTCTAAAATGCGTAAATGGTAAATATGCAGAAACTACTTTAAATCCTAACAAGCAATAATTCAACAGTGGTAAGAGTTGTTATATTTATATCACATAAAAGCAGTACATTATCACCACAAATGCCAGATAAAGAACCACTAGTTAGACAAGTCACCTAAATCTAAAACCTAATAAAATTCAACAAATCAAAAATGACCTCTTGTCCTCTGACCAGTCCCCATTAAACACACCATGCACACTTTGTTTAGGTGCTCAGTCAGCCTTGCAGTTTATTGTAAAAACATCCATTTACCAATTTTACACATCCATTCATGACATACATTTTTCATAAATTAAACACATGTTGACAATACTTTATCGATTTCCTTGGCCCAGGTGTATACTTGGGTCCCACTAATCCACCATTATGGGCCGGATGTACATCCCAGCCCTTCCTTTTTGTTTCGTTCTCTGATCTGAGCATGTGTGTAAACAGCATGCCTCTTCCAGGAGCCTCGGGTGTACCCCCAAGGCTCCATCCTCTCTCCTGCTCTGGTGTGCACCCTAAGCTTGGTCCTCCCCTTTGCCTCGCTAGACCACAAACCATGCCGTCCACCTCTGACAGGTCCCACCCGGTCCCAGCTGACTGGCCTTAAAAACAACCCCTTCTCCTTGTACAACCTTTCCCTCTTTCACTTACTCATGGTGGAGGGTGGGAAAAGCAACCAGCAAGGAAACCGACAAGAAAAGAGGGTTGCTGAACTGCATGCCTCCTTTTATTGCCCTCACTTGCCCCTCTCTCTTTTTCTTGACCAGTCTTTAGTCCACTTTACCTTTGGGCATGCCCCTACCCACACCTGTCTGTCACTTGCTCCACCCTCTCCACTGACCTCAGGCTTTTACTTTCCACCCCATCAACCTTGTCCCAGGTTAACCTGACTGCACAGCACCAATGTGAGGTTGCCAGGGACAAATAGCCTTGCCCTTTTAAGAGGGCAAGACCACTTGTCCTCTGACCAATCCCCCATAAAACACACCTACACACTTTGTTTGAGTGCTCAATCAGTCTTGTAGTTTATTGTAACAAACCATCCGTTTACCAATTTTAAACATCCAAGTTTACTTTGAATATATTCATAACATACATTTTTCATAAATGAAACATACGTTGCAATACTTTATTGATTTTCTGGCCCAGGTGTATACTTGGGTCCCACCAATCTACCATTATGGGCCAGATGTACATCCCATCCCTTCCTTTTTGTTTTCTTCACCTGATCTGAACACGTGTGTAAACAGCGTGCCCTCTTCAGGGGCTCCGGTGTACCCCGAGGCTCCCCATCCTCTCCCTGCCCTGGTGTAAACCCTAGGCTGGGTCTTCCCCCATTTTGCCCACTAGACCACCTCCAGCTCAATTAGATGGTGGTCTCCCCACCTACCCCTCTCCCCCATCCCCATAAGCTGTCTCTGCTACCTCCTGCCCTCACCGCCTGTCTCCACCCATCTATTGCAAGACCAATCTCTGTGTTAAACAGATCTAATCCCATGTTGGAGAGGTGTACCCCATCTGACCTATCGTATTCTGCATTGATCTACTTAATGCTCTTGTGCCTTATACTCCTCCCACTCATGGCAGTGAACAGCCCTGCCACCCTATGATTTATTCTCCACCTTACTTTATCCAGGGCCTTATGGTCTTGGGCCTGCCTCCATACCCTCCTAGGAAGCATCTCAGACCACAACAAGGTGGATTCTGGCCACCACTCCTTTATGGTTGCAATGTCCACTTTATCTGTAAATAAATGTCCAGCCAGGGGCAGGTCCCCAGGTCATTACCCCAGATGGATAATTAACAAGTCCAGTGTGGGCCTTGTCCTATGCATCTCCTGTAGCAATGGTAGCAGTTGACCCATCAAATTCCCTCTTAAGCCGTTCCATTTAGCAGCAGCATTTGTTCCAGTTGATACAGCTGGCAACCCTCTGCACCGCACTCTCCGCCTGCCCAGTAAATTAATAAGTGGCCACAGATTCACACTTCCAACTTGCCCTCCTTGCCCAGGCACAAAAAGGAGAGACAGAGTATGTGGGATATACAAAATGATAACAAACCCTCCCCTTGGATCCCCACCCCCTTTCTCCCACTCTCCCCTCATTTTAAATTTTTTTGTTACTTCCACCTCCAGTCTTTGGCAAACTGGTCTGTCCACCTGCAGGGAAAAAATGAACAGTGTTAGTGTCAATCACACAGTTGTCTGATATATGCTCTATAGCATCTAGACTCTACCTGCCTCAAACTGCCTGATGTCTTCCCCAGCACTCACCCGGGCTGTGGGCTGTGAAACCGCCCCTATTCTAAAAGTAGGAAATGTACCCGGCAGGATCCTCCCCAGGAAAAGTAGGCACTTCTTTAGTACTGCTGTTGTTTTGCTGCTGGTTACCCGTGATCCATCCCCATGCAAGAAAAGTGGTCCTTTGCCAACTGGACGTGCAGCTGCATATGCCCACAATGCCCTCACCAGGCATACCCAAAGCTGCTCCTGCTTGTCTAGCTTCACTATTCCCCCTACCTGCTTGGTCTGTCTTTGACCATCTGAGTGTCAGGCTCACAGCATCTTTCAACCACTGGAGATTGTCCCAATGGAAAAACTCCCACCCCACCCGCGTCCCTACAACCTCACTTACCCTAAAGGCCCCATGGTCAGGTGGTGAAAATTGTGGCAAACAATGCTGCCTCAAGTGAGGAGCGGCACACTCTGGCTGGGCCTCCACCAAATGCCTCAACGGGTCATCTGATATTGACTGCCTCCTCTTTATTCCTGATCCGTAACAATCCCTGCATCCTCCTCCTGACTATGTTACTTTTCCTTGGGTACCCTCAGCCCTTTAGGCTGCACATGATGCCTATTGAAGATAGGTGAACCCTAGGATAGAGTAGGCCATCCCTCCCTCCAACTGCTAACAATAAACTTTGCCAGCTGCTCCTCAGTTGCTACCCCATTTACCTCAATTCCCAAGCTCTTCAGAAAGCCTGGAAGGCCTTCCAGGATGCCTCATATGCCAACAAGGTCCTTGATGCCTACGAGCTTCAAACAGGAGCTCGCCTCCTCCAAGCAATTTCCACGCAAGCTGTGGAACCACTGTTTCTCACCCCAGGAATACTCCAATATTCCTAACTCTTCTGCAGTTCACCTTTAAGGTCAGATCTGCTCAGAGATAGAATGCTATGCAAAGGATAGAATCATTGGCATGAGCCACTTTTCAAATGCTGCCACCTATCAACTGCCTACATTCTAACCCCTCAGATGTCTCTCTCTCATTTGTCAAGATCTGACGCCGGAGAGTTCTCCTCTTCATCTCAACAGAGAAGCCTTAATTAATAACAAATACTTAAGTATTATTTATTTATTTTCATTTGCTGCCTCTTATCAGTGTTATTTTAATAACCGTTAGCTTATTCAGCTAGTTTTGTGTTTTTCTTAGTTTCTCATGGTTCGGGATAACCGCTGAGGAACTGAGGTAATTCTAGTTAGTCTTCGAGGTTTTCCCCATTTATTTACTGTTTTCTGACAAATTTAAGTTTTAAATTTATTGTTTTTGTTAACGATAACTTTTGTTTCTGAACCGATAACTCTGGCAGCATTCTTATCGGTTCCTGGTTCTGATCGGTTTCTCCGATCGGTTTCTGAACTGACCGCAACTAATAAAGTTGTTGTTTTTGAATTTAAAACTCCTTAGTGTTTTGCGGTTGCAGTTTTTCTTCAATATGTCAGAAAAGCCAAAAAGAGAACCCGGTTTTAAAACTGTTCTGAATTCAGGAAGTATAGAAACACAGAAGGAGCAGGACAGAAAGCTGTACCAGTTAAGGCAGAAGGAAGCAGGGAGGGAAGTCAGAATAGCAAAGGCACAAACTGAGGAAAAGATAGCCAACTCAGTTAAGAAGGGGATTAAACCTTTATAGGTACATCAGGGAGCATAGAAAGACAAAGGAGGGATAGTGAGACTGAATAGAATGGACGGTGGGTTGGCAGAGAGGGACAGTGAAAAAGCAGGGATCCTGAACAAATATTTCTGCTTAATATTCATAAAAGAGGAGGAGGGGAGGTGCCTAATCCAATTAACAGAAGCAATGGATAGGGGGTCTGATCCCAGTCCTTTCACAGAAGAAAGGGTTCTGAAAGAACTCCTAAAACTGAAGGTGGACAAAGCAACAGGGCCTGATGGAATTCACCCCAGAATTCTAAAAGAATTAAGGGGAGAACTAGTGAAACCACTGACTACCCTTTTAACAAATCATGGGAGAATGGTGTGGTACCTGAGGACTGGAGAAAGGCAGATGTGATTTCCCTTCACAAAAGTGGGACCAAGACAGAGGCAGGAAACTACAGACCTGTCAGTTTGACCTCTGTGGTAGGGAAAGTAATGGAATCACTTCTGAAGGAAAGAATTGTTGAGTACCTGGAGGTCAGTGGGGCACAGGACCCAAGGCAGCACGGGTTCACATCGGAAGGTCATGTCAGAAGAATCTAATTGATTCCTTTGACTGAGTGACACTAAGGCTCTAGCCACAAATGGTTACCAGGGCACAGCTGCGGCACAAGAGATGGCAGCCAGGGCACTGATATATGGTTACTATGGGGAAGCTCTGCCACCATATGGGGCACCAACTGGGGCACAGCATTTTTTTTACCAGGGCAAGTGCCTGGCAGGCCCTGGTGTAGAGCCGCCACTGCTGGGTGACCAAAGTAGTAGACCAGGAGGGCTGGTCTACCTAGACTTTAGCAAGGCATTTGACACAGTCCCACACAAAAGATTAATAGTCAGATTAACCAGCTTGGGAGCGGGTTTCAGGGTGGTAGCCTGGGTAAAACATTGGCTGGACAACAGGACACAGAAGGTAATTGTAAATGGAGTCCACGCTGAAGAAAGAGGGGTTATAGTGGGTAACGTGAGGGTTCAGTACTGGTCCAGTCCTTTTAATGTCTTTATATGACATTGCAGAGGGACTGGAAGGAAGAGTATGCCTCTTTGCAGATGACACAAAGATCTGCAACAGGGTTAATACATTGGTACACAAGAAGGCATGGAAAGGATGAGAAGGGACTTGGAAAGGTTGGAGGAATGGTCAAAGTATGGCGCTTGGATTTAATGCAAAAAGTGCAAATAATGCACCTGGGAAACAAAACCCAGGAAGATTACACAAATGGGGTAGTAACAACAACAAAAAGGAAAGTGACCTGGGGGTAATCATATCAGATGACCTTAAGGTTAGCAAGCAATGTGAGAAGGCAGTAGGGAGGATTAGGGGATACTGGGATGTATAGGAGAGTCATAACCAGCAGAAAACAGGAAGTTGTTATCCCTCTGTACAGACAGTTGGTGAGACAGCATGTGAGTACTGCATCCAGTTCTGAGACCCCACCCTGCAAGGACATAGACAGGATGGAGGCTGTCCAGAGGAGGGCAACTAAAATGGTGCAGGGTCTGCAAGAGAAGCCATATGAGGAGAGACTAAAGGAGTTTAGTATATATTCTTGAGGAAAGGAGGGAGAAGGGGGACATGATAGAAACTTTAAGTACCTCAGTGGAACTCAACAAAGTCCAGGAGGGTAGCATCTTTCAGAAAAGGAGATGTGCAAGAACAAGGGACACAATTTGAAGATGGGGGCAGTTCAGGAGCAATGTGAGGAAGTATTTTGTCACAGAGAGGGTGGTGAACACATGGAACAGCTTTCCTGAGGAGGTTGTGGGATCTAAAACTGTGGAGAATTCAAGAATGCATGGGACAGATATGAGCAATTTTTGGGGGGTGAGAAGAAATAGGCTGTTGGTTAACTAGGATCTGCAGCTTATCCAGTAGGTAGGGAAAGGGCAGAGTAGGTGGGCCAAGTGGTCCTATCTGCCATCAAAGTCTATGTTTCTATGTGGTAGAAGTTTTTGCCAAGGCAGATAAATATTCCAGTCGTGTCTTCTGCCTTGGCTTTGATCATTTAAAACCAGTTGTGAAATCTGTAAATCTTTCTTGAAAAATGTCTGGAGATTAAATAAGAAATTGAAGGGTTCCTCTTGCTCTGACCAGTCGAAACCTCAAGGTCTGTGGGTGACACCACAACCGCTACTAGTACTACTCCTGATACAGGTAAAAGAGCTTCTGAACTGGCTAGCTTCCGGTTCCAGGCAAGAAAATGAAGAAAACAAAGCACACTGAACCTCTTCTGGAAAAGGGGACTTCTGTGGTGCCTGCCACTGTGCCTTCTTCTTCAGAGATTGAACAGGCAATAAAAATAATGCAACTTTGCAAGGTCTGCTGCCTGTGGTTTCACAGTCCCCAGTCCAGACCTCTGCACCTCCAACTCACCCCTCCTTTCCTGAGGAGCATGGCGAGGAGGAGAAGAAGAAGGTGAGCTAATAGAGCCTGAGGTCTCCCTAAAAAGGAGTTTGGCTCTTCTCCCATGACTATAGAAGATTCTTCTTCTCATTTTTCCTTTATCAGGAAAATTGCTGTTGCCTTGGACATCCCTACCTCTGAAGCTGTAGATGATGAGTGGGAGGCTGAGTGTCAAGAGATGATGGGGTTAATGCTCACTAATCAGCTGTTTACTCCCATAAAAACACATTTTTAAAAGAGATGCTTTAAAACTCCTCCAGGCTCCTGGCTCTGTCCCTCCTTTAGACAAAATGTTGGATAAAAAGTACCAGCTTGACAAGACAGGGGCTGAATTTTGTTTCACACCTGACCACCAGAGAGTGGTGCAAGCTGCAGCTTGTGACAAGGAAAAAGTCCTCTGGCTTCCCACTTTCCGGAGAAGACTTGTAAAATAGACAATATGGCCAAGAAATGTTACTTGTCAACCTCTGGCCATCAGGCAGGCAACCATCAAGCCTATGCAGCCCAGTACCAGAAGACTCTCTGGCAGTCTGTTCTAACTATGGCTGAGAAAACACCACCTCCTCTCTGCAGACCTAGCTGAAATGGCTAGGTTTGGTTTGAGGCTGCCAAATACCAATTTCAAATGGCAGCAGATAGTAATGAGACTGCTGCTAGGCGGATGGCTAATACAAGTGCACAAAGAAGGTTTGCCTGGTTAGGGAGCCACTAAACCTTACACAGGATACCCAGAATAAAGCTCTGGATTTCCTTGTGAAGGGTACATCCCTGTTTGGCAGCCATACAGAGGCCTAAATGAAGAAGGTGGACTATAAAGGCCACCTTCTGGAATACTCTGCAAAAGAGAAGTCCTCCACCTCTTCTAGACCCTTTAATAGGGGAGGCAGGGGCAGGCAGTTTCATACCAGGCCCTTTTTATTAGGCCATGGTAGTCCCTCAGGCACCCCAGTATCCGCAGCAGGGCTACTGTAGAGGTAGGGGCAGAGAGGTGCAGGTGTGGTGCCCAGCCCTCAGCCCCAATCCAAGCAGGACCTGACTTCCTAGATCAGGCTGCCTGTCCCCTCCAGTAGGGGGCAGACTGACCCATTATTTCCAGAATTGGAAAACATCACCACAGACAAAGTGGGTTTTGGAAATAATGGATCAGGGCCTGTCCTTAAGTTTCAAGTCCTTTCCTTCCAAAAAACAGAGTATTCAAACCAGCTTCTTCGTAGAGAGAAACTGTTGAAAAGAGGTCAGGCACTTACTGTCACTAAAGACAGTGGAACTAGTGCCTCCACAGCAAAGGAAAAGGATTATATTCAAGATATTTCCTTACACAAAGAAAAATGAGAGTTGTGGCTATCTTGGACCTAAGGGTCCTCAATAGGTTCCTGACAAAACCAAAATTCAAAATGGTAATATTATCTCTGATTCTGCCAGCACTGCAAAGGAGATTAGCTGGCATCATTGGACTTGAAAGATGCCTATTTCCACATTCCCATAAGGGAGTCTCACAGAAAACCTCAGGTTCAGACTTTCTTCAGCTCATTATCAGTTCTCAGCTCTACCTTTTGGTCTCCCGCCAGCCCCAAGGGTGTTCACAAAGTGTCTGGCTGTGGTAGTGGCACACTTGCAAAGACAAGGTGTCTCAGTATTCCCTTATCTAGATGACTGGCTGGTGGTGGGAAAGTCACCACAGCAGTTAACAGAGCATCTTGATCTCACTCAGCAACTTCTGGAGTCTCTGGGTTTCTTTTAAATCTAAAGAAATCAGTTCTCTTTCCTTCACAAATTCTGCAGTTTATGGAGCAGGAATTGAATGCCAAAATGGATAGAGCCTTTTACCCAGGGACAGGGTAAAAGCATTCTCATGGCTGGCAGATTCCTTCAAACGAAATGTTCCGAGACCTGCAAGGCAATCCTTCAACTTCTGGGACACATGGCAGCTGCCACAGGCAAAGTCCTGAGGAGCTTCAGGTTTCAGATGAGGGACATCCAATTTCACTAAGAGCTCACTGATGCTAAAGAAAGGATTCTCTCTCAAAACTCGTCCCTGTAACAAAACTTTCATCCAGGCCTCCAGTGGTGGAAGGAGGAAGCCAACCTCAGAGAAGGGGTTCCTTCCAAAGAGCTTCCATCAGTGGTTCTCACAACAGATGCATCCCTAGTAGGATGGGGGCTCATCTGGCAGAGCACATGACCCAGGTCACTTGGTCAGGTGCAGAGACTCCTCTACATACTTTTCTGCTGTAACCTAAATGTTTGTGCTGTAACCTAAATTTGTTCTGTCTGTCCTCTATGTGATGAGGTAGCTTTGGAAATGAGCCTCTGGCTCAAGGTTTATAAACTGACGATGAAATAAATAAATAAAATAAATAAACATACCACCCTGTTAGAGCTCAGGGCAGTATTTCTGGCAATGCAAGCTTTCACACCACTGATACAAGGAAAGGTAGCAAGTCAGAACAGACAACACTACCACCATGTATTACATAAACAAGCAAGGGAACAAGGTCAAATCTTCTCTGCACAGACGCAATACAAATCTGACCTTGGTGTACTCTCTGGGATCCTCTCTGCATGCTGTTCACCTGCCAGGCAAGAACAGTGTCCTGGCAGATGCTCTAAGTTGAATCAGTCAGGCCCATCACGAATGGTCACTGAACAAACAGGTGGTGCAGACTGTATTCAGGAGGTGGGGTACTCAGAGATAGATCTTTTGCCTCACATCAAAGTCACCACCTACCACAGTACTGTTGCAGGCCTCCAGCAGTGGGATCAATCCCCTGGATGCTCTCATTCTGGACTGGGCAGGGAAATTCCTGCACGATTTCCTCCATTCCCCTGGTGTACAGGGTACTACTAGAAATGAGGCTTCAACCAGCCACAATGATTTTGATAGCTCCAGACTGGGCCAGACAGCCATGGTATCCCCTACTGTTATCCATGTCAGTGGACAAACCTAGGAGGCACAGTCCTCTGACCTCCAATCAGGGATGCTCCTATACCCGAACCTCAAGTCTCTTAGGCTCAAAGCTTGGCTCTTGAGAACTTAGAATATGCAGGTTTGCACCCTCTGAAGGGGTCATGGATGTGTTAAGGGGTATAGAAAACCCTCTACTAAGAAAACCTATGCTGCAAAGTGGAAAAGTTTCTCTATCTGGTATTCCAGCAGAAGTATAGTGCCAGCACAGGCAGGAGTGCCACTTGTCTTGGATTATTTAGTTTATCTGCAATCTGTGGGTTTGCAGCTTTCTACTTTAAAGATCCATTTGGCTTCAGTCTCTGCCTATACCTCAGCAGGTAACCCTGTTTCTTTGGCATTGAATCCTATTTTTAAAGATTCTTCAAAGTCCTATCCCATATGTCCCCACCGGTCAGGGAACAGGTTCCAGCCTGGGATCTTAACATCTGTATTGCTCAACTTATGGGTCCTCCCTTTGAGCCCATGTTTTCAACACCTCTGAGTATGTCACATGGAAAGCCGTGTTTTCAGTTGCCATCACTTCAGCTAGAAGATCAGTAGTTCAGGCCTTATCTACTAAGAAAGACTACATATCCTTTCACAGAGATAAAGTGGTCCTCCAGACTAATAGGAAATTCCTTTCCAAGGTGGTCTCAGACTTTCATTTGAACCAGTCTATCACTCTGCCAGTGTTTTCACTGAACATTCCTCTTCTGGTGAGTGTAAGCTGCATAGCCTGGATGTCAAGAGAGCTTTGAGCTACTACATGACAGCCACTAAGCCCCATCGGCTGGGCAGGACAGGACAAGACACAGCTCTTCCTCACTTATGGGGATGTAGGAAAGGAAATCCAGCATCCAAGAGGTCCATTTCTTGCTGGATTATTCAGTGTATCCAATTTTGTTACTCATAGGTGGGCAAGAGGCCCCAGCAGGACTCTGAGCCCATTCCACAGGGTACAGTTGCCACACTGGTGGCTGCAAGGATGTCCCTTGGTGGATATTTGTAAAACAGTGGTAGTTGATAGGTGGCAGCATTTGAAAAGTGGCTCATGCCAATGATTCTGTCATTTGCATAGCATTCTATCTCCAGACAGATCGGACCTTAAAGGTATACTGCAGAAGAGTTAGGAATATTGGAGTATCCCTGGGAGAAACAAAGGTTACTATGGTAAGTACATTTTTCTTTCTGCTGCACTGCCACTGGGGTGACAGCCAGGCGGTCCATCTGTAGGCGGGAAGAGCTATCAGCTATGATGTTCTTTGTCCCTCAATGTGACTAGCCCTATAAGATAGGATTTAACCTTATTCCTGCAGCACTAGCTGCCGCATCACCTTCATTACTGTCTCGGACCTCACTGCCTTCCTATTTATCACTTCCACCTCTGCCTGGTTATCACACCTGAAGGTGATTCTCTGGTTTCACAAGCATCCCCCACACCAAGGTAGCCACCCAAATTGGGAATATTTTCCAGAAATGTGATGTCCTTTCCAGCCCCATTGGATCCTTTCCTCAGGCCAGGGTTCCGACATCCATTTTCCTTGAAATACACCCCATCCCTATCCCCACCGATCAGTGTACAGCTGCAGGTCAGCGTTGAAGACCCAGTCCTCTTGCCAAAATGTGATGCCATTGTACTGGGCCAGGAGTGCTCCCACACCCTCAAATCATCCCGGCTTCCTTCTTGATATCCACCCAGTGGTGCGATCTGCAGGCTCACCATGTGGATTGTGCTAGACATGTAAATGCCCACCCCAGAGCTATGGTATGGCACGCAAAATTCATGTTCCCCAGCAGCTTCTGCACAATGTGAAGGGGACCGTCCTGTGTCCCCTGATAACCATCAGCAACTCCTTCAGTCATATGAGTTTATCCCCGGTAGCTGGAAAACTCCAGCAGCTGAGTTGATTTCAACTCTAGAACTCAATGCATTGGCTAGGCCCTTCTGTGTTGTCGGGTGCCAGAGGTACCTCAAAAGTTTGACACGTGAAACTGAATTGTTCCAACATCTGCTCTACAGTGTGGCATCCTTCCCAATCAGCAGGAAATCATCCAAGTAATGCAGAACTTTTCCATGTCCAAATTTAGTCTGAAACGCCATTGCAACCAGGTGCTGAAGGTTTTGAAGGCTACACACCACCGAGCAGCCCATAGGCATGACTTTATCAGAATAGTATTCATTCCCTATCCAGAAACCTAGTAGGTCCCAGTCCTCTGGTCATACAGGGAGCAAGCGGAAAGTCACCTCCGTGTCTGTTTTTGCTAGCCAGGGGCCCCAAGCACTCTGATCAGCCTCACAGCTTCATCCAGGGTCACATATAACACCTTGCTATCTTCTTCACTGATGTAGTCATTGACCAACTTGCCCTCCAGGTAGGACAAATGGTGGATCACCCTGAATTCACCTGACTGTTTCTTGGGAAGCAGGCCCAGTGGAGAGATCCTAAGGTTGGGCACTGGGGATCTGGGAAGGACCCTCCACTCACCCTCTGCCACCTCCTTGTCTATCTTATGACGAGGATATTCTCCTCCCTTTACCGACTTTGCCCATGTCACCACTCATTGTCCCTTATAACAGAGGCTAAAGCCCTTCCAAAAATCCTCCTCAAGTGTCCCTGCTGCCCTCTCATCCAGATGACCAAACAGCCATGCTGACAGAACCTCCCTCTTTACTGGGGTTCTAGCCAAAGCAAATTCCCCACCCCTGTCTCCCACCCCTGCCTCTCTCCTTCTCCTCCCTAGCTAGTGGTGGGCCCCCGCCCCCATAGAAACCCCATCCCCTGCTGGCCACCCCATGCCCTCGCAAGCCTGAGTGGCCTGCCCACAGGACTGGTTGTTGTACACTGGGACCACAGGAATTTGCTGCATAAGTCGCAGGGTGCCTACGTCGCATTTGTAGCAGGCATGCAGGAAATGGCAGTTGAACCAAGAGCAGTAAGCCCTGTTGAATCCCCAACAGCATTCTGAGATGTGCTGGCTGCCTTGCCCCTCCCTTCTGTACCACTGAGCATCATCATGGTCTCAAACCAGATATCCAACTGCCACGTATCCCAATGAACATCCCCATCTGTTGCCATGTGGATTCTGAACATCTCATCGTACTGGATTAAGTGTGTACTCCCTCATCTTGTAGGCACTGCAAACAATCATAAAATAGGTCAGCAGCAGCCTTGCCAACTCTGGCCTCTTTTCCTGCACAATTGTGCTTTAGTGGATAAAACCCACCATCCACGCATCCCACATTTTCCATTTTGCAGCCTTGTCCCCTCCTACTTACCCAACAGCATTACAGCTACGGCCATATCCTTCTCCCTGAAACTCTCCTTTTTCTCATCCCTTTTCAAGCTCTCCTTGGTCACTAAAGAAAACATGTCGATGTATTTCCTCCTCCAGATATTTTCCTTTTTGCCAGAGGTCGTGGTTTCCTAGGCACACCCTGGGGTGCCTATGTCTAACTGTTTTGTCCTGTACCTTCCGAGGCAGTCGGCTCAGCATGCACAACTGCCCACTCCCTTTCTTGATTTCCCTGAGCATCTTCTCTAGTTGTGCCACCCATTATCTCCCACTGCCCTAGCATCTGCTCTACATATTCTCTTATGTTGCCTTCAATTGTTTTGTCTGTTGTACCTGATCGGGAGTGGCCTGGAACTTTGGCGAGGTGCGGTCCTATCAAGGTCCTGTCGTGTGGAGGAGTGGGCTGTAGAGGTTCACCCAAGTCCCCTCCTGCTATTGGGGGTAGAGCCAGAAGGACCACTGGAGCAGCAGTTCAGAGGCATCTGAAGTGAAGGAGCCAGAGGCAGGACTGGGTTTAAAGGGCAGTGGGCCATGGGCCATCCGAGTGTTCTGGAACTGTCTCACTGGGTGCCAGCCACTTACTCCCATGACCACCTCTCCCGCCCCAGCCGCACCCTATCCTTCCTTTTTCTCCTCCCTCTTCCCCAGTTCTGGCTCCTGCCACCCATCCTCCATGGCATCCAGCAGCTTCTTAGCTTACTTCATCATTTGAGTCCACTCCCTAGTTGTCTTCTTTGAGGAGCCATTGCCTTGTCTGTGCAAAACACTGTGGAACATAAAGAACAAGTTAGACAACTGAGAAAAGAAAAAGGGGGCTAATACAGCTGACTGTCCCTGTGTAGGACCCCACCCCTGGACAAAACAAATTCCATTCTAAGGGTCCGCTTCACCTGCTACCCAAGGAACATAAACAGTAGCCTGGAAGAAAATTGATAAATCACCTGCCAACCAGGAACTGGAAGAAACAGCTGATAAATTCAATATATTTCACACACTACTACAAGATATTCACTCAGATCAGGCATGCTATGCATTTTGGGTTGTGTTAGTTTCAAAGGGACATATAAGGGGAATGGTCGGTACATCCATTTCCTGTGCCACATTCCTATTTACAAAGGGCATTTGGCAGTATGAATAGTTTTAAACCAAGTTAGAGCAGATGCCCTGAAATCCAGTAAAACGATTATAATCAACAAATGATGGCACTTCAGGAATGAGGCATGTAAAGCAAAACATCAATGGATGCTCAACCTCTGTGAGAGGCACATGGAGCTAGACCCCAGTAAATTGATCGGAGCCAAACTGCTGTAACCTGCACCTTGCTTGCTATTTAGACACTGTGGATATGATGCTAAAAGTATGCTGTTTTGAAACACACCTTCTCCTATTTAAATCATTTTCTACCCTTATAGCAGAGCCATTAAACTGGGGAGCTCATCCCTGTGGCATGGCGGGCTGCCTGATTCAAAATCGCCACCGCCACATGGCATCCCCAAATGGTGCCTCCGGCACCTCTGCCAGATGCGCCATCAAAACTCTTCATTTGTCACTGCCCTGTGACCTTTTAATGATGTCCCAAATAAAATATTTTTTCTGGTACTTGATCACAAGGATTCCCACTTGATCCTCCCCATATGCTGCTCCTTTCACTGCTTGAAGTGCTGAAAGAACCCCGCGGCAGAAAAAAACAAAACAAACCGGTTCTGGCCAAACAGCTGCATCCCTCTGTAGATCTTCCAAAGGGCCCACGCTAGCCCCCAGCCACCTGTTACTCTCCTGGGATCTGGTCAGGAGGAGCACTAACCCTTCAGGTGGAGTACGCCCTGCCTCTGTAGTCTACCATTACTTGGCATGGAGCCCTTACCCTGTAACATCTTGACAGTACACTCTGTGCTGGCCAGCCCAGTGTTCAGTCTTACCTATTTGCCCAATCTGGAACTATCGACCACTGTCTTCCTTCCATCACCCGCTAGCTCCTCGGATCGGCTTTATGAGAGTGCTTGATGGAAAACCACTGCAAAAATCCTGCCGACCTGCACAAATGCGAGCAAGCTCCTGAGCCACCAAAAACAAGTGAAAATGGTGATCCTCCGAATCCCGCTGTTTGGACAACTCAAAATGTGCACAGGCCAAGCCCCACTACTGCAGATGGGTCTAATCTTGCACCAAGAAATACCAAATACCAGTGAGAGAAAATGGTGCCAATGTTACAGCCAACTGAAAAGTGCTGGGTCCAGAAAGGAAACCAGCAAGAAAAGAGGGTTTGCTGAACTGGGTGCCTTCTTTTATTGTCCTTGCTTACCTTTGTTTCTCTTTTTTTGACCAATCTTTAGCCCACTTTACCTTGGGCACACCCAGAACCACACCTGTCTGTCACTTGCTCCACCCTCTCCACTGACCTCAGTCATCACTCTCCCCTCTCCCCCACACTCCCTTGTCCCAGGTTAACCTGACTGCACAGCACTGTGAGGGCTGCCAGGGACAAATAGCTCTGCCCATTTAAGAGGAAAAGACCCATTGTAACTAGGAAAACCGGTACCATTAAAATTATGAACCCGACTATAGTACATTACTGCAATATAAACATTACTTATTAAAAGTAGTTAAGTGTTAGGTTAACAATCAACTTATATTAGTCTTCTACCTATACCACTAAGTTTCCTTCTTAACATACTAATAATGAATTACTTCAAAAGATAATGCTCTCTTTCTGAACTACATGGATAGTAAAGAGAAAGAACCTAATTTAAATCATAAAAACAATTACCACTAAATCAATGTTAATACTTATATCCTACTTACCACTATGTTTCCTTTTTAAAACACTAATAATACATTACTTCCAAAGACAATAATGGTCTCTTACTAAAATGCATAAATGGTAATATGCAGAAACTATTTTAAATCCTAATAAGCATTAACACTGCAACAGTGGTAAGAGTTATCATAGTCATATAACAAAGAGCAGTACATTATTTCCACAAATGCCAGATAAAGAACCCTAATTACACAAGTCACCTAGTTATAATATCTAAAACCTAATACAATTCAGCAATAATAAAAAATATATATATCTATTGCAACTGGGAAAACCATGCACCATCTGAACACTACTGAAATCCAAACAAATCAAAAGCTATGGCTAAGAAAGAAAAGAATCAGCCAATGAACACATAATATAATGTTTTAAAATATAATTGACCTAACAATTAACTCCTAATAATCAAAAATAAACATATGGTTAAGACCAACTACTACAAATGAACCAGTCAATCGATAAATGTGTTTTCCAAAATGATCAAAACAAAAACTTCACATTCAGATTTCATAAAACGCAAGCTCATATTTATGAATGGACAGCCAAAACAATAAAACTAGAAAAAATTACAATACTGATATAACAGAAATATAAACATTTCAAATGTAAAACAGTACAACACTACATAAAGCACCATATATCAGGGGATGGAGGAGATAAGAATCTACAAGGATAAACTCAGGGAAGCAAGAAGAACAATTAGACAGGCAAAGGCAAGCACAGAAGAGAAAATAGCTAGGGAGGTGAAAAGGCTACAAAAATTTTATAGGTATCTGAATGATAAGGGGAAGAACAGACAGGGATTCCAAAACTTAGGGGAGGTGGGTAAAATAGTTGTAAGAGAGAAGGAGAAGGCAACCATCCTTAATGGATATTTTGGATCCACTTTCATGACAGAGAGGGATGGGAAAGGCCCGAATTGGAGTAGAAAGGGGAAAGAGAGGGCATCAAAGTGACACAAGTCCCTTCATAGTGGAGAGGTGATGAAGGAGATTGGAAAGCTAAAAACAGACAAGGCTATGGGGCTGATCGGATACACCCAAGGGTGCTTCAGGAGCTAAGGGAGATCTTGCAGGCCTCTGGCAAGGCTGTTTAATCTATCCCTGAATTGGGAGGGTCCCAGAAGACTGGAAAAAGGCAGATGCAGTACCAGTATACAAGGGGAGGAGAAAGGAGGAGAAAGGAGGAGCCAGGCAACTACCGTCCAGTCACAGTCTCACCTCGGTTGTGGGCAAGCATGGAGGCTCTCATAAAGGAGAGACTGGTGAGGTACCTAGAGGAGGAGGAGGAGGAGGATCTGGTTGATGATAACCAATATGGGTTCACAGCTGGCAGGGCTTGCCAGACCAACCTAATAGATTTCTTTGAGGGGTTACAGAGATGTTTGATGGGGGTGGATGTGGCCTATCTGGATTTCTGGAAGGTGTTCGATTCCACCCCACATAGAAGGTTGGTAAGTAAGTTGAACAGTCTGGGGGTGAGGACTAGGCTTACAAAATGGGTAGAAAATTGGCTGAATGGGAGGACCCAGAGAGTGGTGGTACATGGTAGTCACCCAGGGAACTAGGGTGAGGAGCGAGTGCCACAGGGTTGGTGTTGGGGCCCATACTATTTAATGTGTATGTGGGGACTTAATGGAGGGTCTGAATGATAAGGTGTCTTGTTCATAGATGACACAAAGTTATGTAATAGGGTGGACATCTGGGGGATGGAGAGGATGAGGCAGGATCTAGCAAGGCTGGAGGAGGAGCAGAACAGTGGCAGCTGCAGTTTAATGCAGAAAAGTACAAAATAATGCATATAGGTCAAAATAACCCAAGAAACACTTACTACCTAAGGGGGTATCACTGCAGGCCACAGAGCAGGAAAAGGACCTAGGGATCTGGATCACGGACACATTAAAGGCTAGGGAGGCAGTGTGAGGGAGGCAGCTGGGAAAGCAACAGGAATACTGGCATGCATTGGGAGGGGCTTCACTAGTAGGAGGAAGGAGGTGCTCGTGTTATTATATAAAACACTAGTTAGACCACAGCTGGAGTATGGAGTTCAATTTGAGGCCCCACTTGCAAGGAGACAGGAACAGGCTGGAGAGGGTACAGAGAAGGGCTTACCAAGATGATCCAGGGGATGCAGGGAAGAACATATGGGGAAAGGTTGGAAAAACTCAGTCTTTATACACTGGAAATGGGGGGCATGGTGGAAACCTTCAAGTATATGAAGGGAATAAACAAGGTTAAGAATGCGAACACTTTCAGGCTAAGCAAGAACAAAACTACCAGAGTACATGTTTATAAGCTGAGGGGGGCAGATTTAAGGGGATGTGAGGGGCATTATTTCAGAGAGGTTGTACAGCCATGGAATAGGTTGCGGAGAGGGTAGTGGAGGTGGACATGGTGGAAAAATTCAAAAGAGAGGGGACAACTATATGGGACTAGGGAGGAAGGTAAAAGTGAGGGGGCTACATCAGGCAGACTATAAGGGCCATATGGTCTTTTCCTGCAGGCAAAATTCTATGATTCTGTTATATCTGGAATCTGTCCATCTTTACCAGTTCCAGATAACAGCCTCATGATGGTTCAGAAACAGATAAATGGTTCAGAAAAAGACTGTATGGATTGTGGAAACCTCCTGGATAAGATGAGCAGAGGCTTTTCTTAAGGAGGCAAACCAATAAATCAATCTGGATCTACTAGACTATAATATTATTGGATGGGTAGAGGGAAGGTGCTGGCATTGGTTCATACCTATGATTGAGTGAGACCTCCAGAGGCATACTGCTGCTGATGTTCTGATTGTACACCTCTGTGGAAATGACCTAGGATATATTTCTGGACATCAGCTGATTTTAACAGCCAAGGACGATTTTTATTGGATTTGCCATGAATCCTCATACTGAAATTCTGTTCTCTACTATCCCTCAGAGACAGATTTGGTTAGGCAACATGGCATGGTGGGTATAGAATGCCATCTGCAAAGTAAATATACTAGTATCTGTTTTCCTAAGAGATCAAGGAATGGGGAAATTACAGTAGGTATCCAAATATTAAGTTCTCTGACAATTTATGTTTAAAAGATGGTATACTTCTGACCACCTATGGAAACAACATTTTGTTGCAAGTCTTAGGGTGGCACTTAATCAGCTAAACTGATAGGAGGGAGGTATTTCTGAGAGAAAAAGGTGCTCTAGAACCAATGGGCATGATATGAAGCTTGAGAGGGTAAAGTCAGAAGAGATGTGAGGAAGTACTATTCATAGAAAGGTGGTGGATCCTGGAACAACTTTCCAGTGTTACATAGCGGGGCAAAAACAGTGGAAGGGTTAAAAATGCCTGGGACAAGCACCAAGGAATTGTAGGGATAAGAAAGGGAAGGAAAGGGTTGGCACTGTAGATCAAGTGTGGCCTACAGAAAAGAAAAAAAAAAAAAACAGGACAATATAAGCAGACTGGGTGGGCCATACAGCCTCTATCTGTCACATATTCTATGCTTCCATGCAACTGACAAAATATGTTCCCATCCACACCAGCACAACCAAAGGTTCTTTTCTGAACCACCTAATTTGTTAAAAATAGATATAACATAATTAAAATGGAAATAATATTAAAATCAGCAAGAGAATTGTTGATTTTAATAAGTAATTCTTATTTCTAATCTTTTAAAAAATTCAACAATAAGCACATCTACTATTAAAATTGATGTACTACTCAGTAACTTGAAAACATTTTAAAATATTGTCACATTTTATTAAAACCAACAAGAAGTACATTGACTGTATTTATAAAATCATCACTTTTACATTTATTTGTTCAAATTATATGACAAAACCAAATAACACAAACAACAAGAATATGCAATATAACAATAAATTTAAAATCATAAGGCAGTCAGGGCTAAATAAGTGCTGATGCACAGGTTAAACATTGAAAATTACAACAAACCTTGCACTCAGGGCTACTGTGTACCAAGTGACTCAGATCTTAACCTATGTATCACAAAATAGTCATTTTATTTCTGTTTATGACAGCATTTTAAAAATGATGATGAAGTAGCATGACACAAAAATGCTCAATGTTTCGTGCATGCTCATGAGCATTATCTAGAGAGTGAAGCAATAAAAACAATGCTCTTTTATACAAACTTTAAACTCGTGCAAATGTGCAGTACAAATAACTTACCAATTAAGCATCACATTTTAGTTAGAAGCATTTCTAAAATGGCTGATTAATTCATGTTGCAGGGCTGCACACTCATAATGATGTCATATAACATCTACTAAATTAGCTACATAATTAGAGACCTAGTCTATTGACTGTAAAGTCACTTTGACTTCTTGATTCAGTTCACAACCACTGCATAAAATATCATCTGGGTCCCAATGGTTTGTGTAGCATGTTGTCATGGTAACAAAAACACTCCATAAGATTCACCATTAAGAGGACAAACAAAAACTATTAACCCAGGACATTAGATAAAGGTAACAAATCCAGCCTATCATTCAGACCCTTTCCTGGGTAGCTTTTAATTTAGAGATCCACATGGACCTTCTTAGTAGTGCTTTAGTATTCAAACCTCCACCTTGTGGTCTCACTGAGACCTTTTCTGTTCCCATAAAGAGAATTGCCTGATATTAGGAAACAGGCTAATGTTACACCAGTATTTAAGTCTGGGAACTGTGCCACTGTGCTCAACTATAGGCCCATTTCCATTTTGTCCCCTTGTCCAATGCTCTTGAGAGGGTAGTTAGCACCAATTGCTGGACTACATCGTTAAGTATGATTTACTTACACAGAAACAGCATGGCTTTCGTAAACTATGTAACACTACAACTGTCATGATTGAATTAACTGAGGACCTTTGAAGAGCCTTGATGGGGTGAGTATACTGGAACTGCCTTCCTTGATTTATTGAAGGCTTTGATCTTGTAGATCATAGCTTGTTAGTAAAACAATTATGTGAAATGGGCCTGTCGCTGATGCAGTGGCATGGTTTTCAGATTATCTGACAAATCAAACACAAAGGGTAAAATGCAATGACCAGTTGTATTTTGCCTCCGAATACGTGGTCCCACAGGGGTCAGTTTTAGGTCCTTTATTGTTTACTATTTTTATAAATCCAGTATCTAGTGTTCCAACGTATTCCCATATAATTTTATATATAATGGTACTGCTCTTTTTACTTCTGGGTGAATATTATTAACATGCAGGAACATTTGCAATTGGATTTTAAGTTAATCTGGGAATGGTTTGAACAAAATGGATTGATTAGTACTATGAAAAAGATTAAGATTATGTTATTTGAAGTAGACACAATTTAGGAAAATGTTCGACAATAATGACCCCAGAGATGATTGTATTGAACAAGTGCAGTCTTTTAAATACTTGGGGGTCTTTCTAGACCTATTGTTGTCTTTTGGGATCTTCAGGACCCAGTGGGCCTACCCGTTAACAACATTGTAATAAATAAATAAATATTGATTATGTGTAAAAATGCAAATTGCCATATAGGCTTTCTTTATTGGAATAGGAATAATTTCACTCTTGAAGTAAAAAGTTGTTGGTTAATAGTTAGATTTTTTCAGTTGTTGATTACAGGCTAGTGGTATATTCAGCAGCCAGTAATACGGCACTTGAAAGAATTAATGTTGCTATAAATAATGCTTGTAGATTTGTTCTTAATAGTAAAAGAGATAGTCATAGGTGCTGTTTATATACTACTCTTAATTGGCTACCATTGTATTCTAAATTGATTATAATCATGGAACTATGTGTAAAAATGCTCTTTTGGGCTGTATTTCTGTTGGAGTTAAAAAGCTTTTAACTGTGTTTCTAATAGATATTCCACAATGAACATGGCAGATGAGAAACTTCAAGTATTATTAAATAGAACACACTTGGGACAGAGGTCCTTTTCAATGAGAGCAGTAAAGATTTGAAATTAGCTTCCTTCTGAGATTTGTTGTTTAAGCACTTTAAATGCTTTTAAAACTAATGTATTGCAGATGTTCTTAAGACTGTATGTGATTAAAATAATGCATTTGTGTATTGTTGTATTGTCTGTTTAGTATCTTGATGTACACACCTTTGAAAAAGGGCTATTTTAGCTCAAAGGTTTTCTGAAATAAAGATAATGAAATGAGAATATATGTCCTGAGCCATTGCTTAAAACATGGACTGCCAAAGCATTATCTTTATTCTGTTTTTGGATGCTGTTTACATGATCACCAATGTGCACTTTCAATTTTCTACAGATTTTTCCAACATAACAGCCAGAGTTACACTCTGCTAAGTAAATTACAGCTTCAGTGTTAGTTGCATTGTCTCACAAAATATTAATTTCAACAATATCTTGCCTAATTGTGTTACTTTTCACATTGATTTACAAAACGTACAATGGCTGCCAGCAAGGTTGCCTACTGGGAGGATGGGCATCCATTCTGGCCACATTGGTTTCTGTTGTGCAGTCTGAAAAGTATGGATCCACATCATCCCCATGAATGTGGAAACCGCAAGTGAAAGAGCATGTAGTGACGTGAGCTACAGCTGCGTGAGTGGGTGTACTGTTGAGCACCAACAAGCTGATGCAGTTGCACGAAACTCATAGAGTGCAGGTGTTCACACATGGCAGACATGGGGTGCAGAAGAGCTGGCCATGAGGTGAGCAGTTGAAGGGGGCCAGAGGAGGGTGTGTGCAGATCAGGTTGGCAGGGCACTGACACAGAGGCACAACCACACTGAGCATGGAAAGCCTGCACACATGGAGTGCAAGCAGTGTCCGTGGGCAACGCGATACCATTGGGTGATGGCAGCCTGGCACTGTATCAATGCAGGCAGTGTGCGCGTGTGCTGCTCCATTTGTGTGTCGGCTGTGCACTGCATTTATCATTACATGGGGTTGAGTTAGCTGTCCATTGCCATGTGTGGCTCTATGTTGTATTATTATTCCCACTTTTGTGCTGCTAAGTGTGGGCATCCACTGGGTTGATGTGGATCCAAAAAGTATGCACTACATTATCTTTTAAAATATGACTGTGTCTATATACAAAACATGGTTGTGCCATGTTCCTTTAAAGACCTATCAGAATATAAAACCAATTTTGTTAATAATCTTTTGGATTCTGTCTAACTAAACTATATGCAGTTACCAAATATAAATGGTTCTGATTTCTTCTATTGTCCGTGTAAGCAATTACAGCATTCTAATCGTTATCTTATGTTTCATTGTGCCCTTCTGCCACTTCTGGTCTCTTCATTTCTGTAGCCCCAAATATCAGATCACCTCTTTTTTAAACTGAATGTCTTTATTGAAATATTGATAAGTACAGGTACATAAAAGAGAAACAGACAGAAATAATCAATTAATACATTGATCTAAAGGGCAAAGTTAATCAGATAATCTCTTAATTTGATATTGGCTTTCTCTCTCTGCAAGTATACATTGCTCAGAATACCCTTTGAAAAACAGTCAGTCAAAATATCTGCTTGCTTTTTGTAATCTATCTCATCTCTGCAGTTTCTTTTCAATCTGTAAAACTGACTTAAAGGTATATTTTGAGTCAGATGCCTCTGGTGACAACTTTTATGATGAAGGTCTGAGTTGTGGTCAGTTTTTACCAAAATAAATATGTTTTTATTCCCCATACCATCCTTTTATAGTCAGATCCAAAAACTCATTTGGTTTTTCAATCATATTTCATTGTAAATTTTAAATGTCATTTGTATTTTCTAAGTACTGGTCAAAAGACTGCAACTCACTCTTGGTACCATCCCATATCATAACTATATCATCAAAAAAAAGTGATATAGTTGAAAGTTGTGAAAAAGGGGTTCTGTTCAGAATGTCTTGACATATTCATGCTTCCAAATGCCAAGATATATATTAGCATAGTTGGGTAAAGGATATCACCATAGTCGCTCCCTTTATTTGGTGATACCAATTTGCCAGAAAAGAGGACATAGAGGTTAACATTTTGCGGACAGCTTCATACATCTGGGGCTATTTTCCATTTACTCTCTTGTGTGTGGAGGTGGGCGTGCAATGATGCCGCAGAGACAGTGCACATGCTTCTGCATGTGCTCTCCAAGCATCAGCCCCATCTCTTCCCTCTTAACTGCAGCATGGTGCGCTGCCCCCAGCAGCTGCTAGGGGCTGACAACTGAAATCCTCCCCGGAGAAGGAGAGCAGTCCTCAGACACTCAACTCTTCTTCTCCCTACTGACCCCAATGGCTGGTCTCATTACTGAACACGGTCGCTGATGTAGTGTGAGGTAAGGCCCAGCACCTCAGCCTTCAATGCCACCGGGCTGGCTGATGCCAGTAATCTTTACTAAAGGTCCACACTCCCTCTCTATGTGGAATATTTGTGCATAAGTTGACTATATCCAGCATAACCAAATACAAATTTTGCTTCACATGTACATTTCCTAAAATCTTCAAGACATCTGCAGTGTCTTTAAGATATGAACCAAAACTTGCTACTAAACTTTGAATGTGGGCATCAATATATCTGGCCAAAGGCTCCATGAGGAAACTGATGCAAGAAACAATAGGTCTCCGGCAAGGTATAGATTGTAGCCCATACTGGATGTTAAACTGAAAGTAATTTAAAGGCTTTTCTACTGATGATGTTTTGTTGTTCTGCTGCCAGTAATAGTTTATCAGTCTCACTTTTGAATACAGTGGTAGGGTCTCTACTTAATTTGCAGTAAAACTTCTCATTATTTAGTTGTTTTATAATTTCAACCTCATACCAATCTGTATCCATTATCACGCCTGAGCCCCCTTTGTCAGTGGGCCTGATTGTGATTATTTTGTTGTAATTTGGAAATACAGAAGCTTTTTTTCTGCCCTTGTGAAGTTTATGTAATATGGATTTTGTAAGCTCTAAACAACTTTTCTTTATCATATTCATATAGATTCAAAAGGTTAGTACTGTTCTGTTCATATGACGACAAATCTTGATTTTGATTTAAACAGCAAAAGCATTTTTACATTACCCTCCTCCCATTCAGTCATTTGGATTAATTGCATCTCAACTGGGGATCATCACATTTATCTTCGTGATAAAAAGATTTCAAATTAACAACCGAACAAACTCATTGGTACTACAAGATAGCACAAGACTTAAACCCTTTATGTAAGATGTGGGTTTCTTCAGTTAATGCATATTTTGAGATATTTATAACGCTCATCCTTTCAGGTATTGTATTTTGAACTAGTGCCAACTTAGGCATTTTCTGTCCCTCCCCTTGTTTCTGCCTATCCCAGTCTGTCCTCTGGACTCCTGTTGGTGGTATCTACTTCTTCTTGTTCCTTCTGCCAACCTTGTTGTTTGTCTTCTGCTCCCTGAGATGTACTAGCCTCGGCTGCGGCATGCGTAAGTCCTTTGTACATCTTGGTGTGGAAGCAGAGGCTGGGCACATGATATTTCCTCCTCTTCTTCTAAAAGAAATAGATGAATGACTTAGAATCACTAGTTACTGATGAATCCCCATAGAAAACAATCTTCTTAAGGATGGATTTTGGCTTAGCATTATTTCCAGATTTTTCCAATCTATTATGTGTTCTACTTAAAAGTCATTTTCATTTTAGTTAACATTTGTTTTAAATGGCACTAATCTTTTCATCATGATATTTTATTGTTTCTTGTAGAAATTTTCTGTAGTCCTCTTACTCAGAAGATGAGAAGTCACCGCTTTTTCTTTCTGCATCAGCTCAGCTTTGACTTCAGTCTCTGTTTCTGCTGCATCTTCTAGTATTAAGTGCATGAACACTGCTGAGACTTCAATACTGCTGATGCAATGCTAAAGATAAAGTCCAAAATCTCAAGATATAAAGCAGCTCAGGGCTGAATAAATGCTGTTGCACAGATAAAACTTTAAATGGAAAATTATAACAAACCTTGCACTCAGAATTGCTGTGCACCAAATGACTTAGACCTTAACCATTGTATCACAAAGCAGTCATTTTATTTCTGCAATTTAAAATGATGGTAAAGTGGCATGACATAAAAATGCTTACAGTTTCATGCCTGCTTGTGGTGTTTTAGCAAGAGATAATAGAACAGTACTCTGTTATACAAACTATAAACTTGTGCAAATATGTACAAATAACATCAATTAAGCATCACGATTTTAGTTAGAAACATTTGTAAAATGGCTACTTCATTCATGTTACCAGGGCTACAAACTCATCATGATATTAAATGGCATCCACTAAATTTGCTACTACATAATTAGAGACCCATTCTATTGACTGTCAATCACTTTGACTTGACAGCATGTGCAGTAAGCAGTGTTACGTTCTAATCATGCCCTTGTTGCCTGCAGAATGTTAGAATTTTGAAAAGTGGAGACCTGAGTTGTGTTGATGGGTGGGCTAGGTTCATACCCTGCTGAGTTAAGGTACAGTGGTCAGACTTTAAAAATTGAAAGGACAAGCCATGCCTTCAAGTGATGAAGGAACTAGGCACTGGAAGCTGCTGCCAATTGGAGGGAGGAGAGTCACTCTACAAATTACAAATTTGGATGACAAAAACTTTTAATGCACATGCTGCCTTTTAAACACACAGTTCTCCTTAGTAATAAATTAACATGATTGCAAAACTAATAGGGCTAGGCCCTACCACTTACAACTGTGGTACAGTCATAGATATAGTGCTCCCCGTTCCAGCACCTCTGATTTTAAGTGTGCTTGACTGTTTAAACAGTATATCATGTCAACATGTCTTCACTTCATGTCAGCACATGAAATGCTTTCATATGTGATACCTTGTACTGAACATTAGAACTCTGGTTAATAGACTATAATAAAATTATAATTTTTAAAATAAATTATTAAATGCATTGGTGGCAGAATGGTCTGAAAAGTGGTATAGCTGAGGGTGTAAGAGTCAAATTCTCCTCACCTTAAATGAGTCTACCCACTGAATAAGTTTTTTCATACAAATTTGTAATCTGTTGAGTGACCCCCTCGCCCAGTTGTTAGCAGCTTCCATTTCTAGTTCCTTGATACCCACCTGAAGGCCTGTGCCTTCCTTTTTATTTTTAAAGTTTGACTTAACTCAGCAGACCCATGAACCCAACACACCCCATCAAAAATACTCAGGCCTTCACTTTTCAACATTCTGCTGACACCCTGCAAGCCACAAGGGAGCGATTAGAAAGTAACACTGCTTACTGCATATGCTGCATTTTAAAGGCCTTATCCTTCCTAGTAATAAATTAACATGATTGCAAAAACTGATAGGACCAGGCCCTACCACTTATAAAAGTGGTAGGGTCATAGCTATTGTGGCCCCTCCCATTCTGACACCTATGATTGTATATGTGTTGGATATTTTAAACAGTATATCATTTAAATGCCCAAGAAGAGTCCTGATACCACAGGATCTTTAGTAATGCTGAATCTGCCACTGCTGACTGGCACTTGTACATACCCAATGTATAATTTAGTTTACTTAACTAATGTAAGCAATAATGTATTCTGTAGTGAACAACATTAAGCTACATAGAAACATAGAATCTGATGGAAGATAAGGGTTGGCCCACCCAGTCTGCCTATATTATTTATTTGTTTATTTATTTATTTATTATTCTTCATTTTCACTGTAGACCCACTTGATCTATGGTGCTGTCTCTTCCCGCTCCTTTCGCCTATGATTCCCTTATACCTTTCTCATGCATCTTTGAACCCCACCACTGTTTTTGCCCCCACCACCTTAGCTGGAAGGCTGTTCCATGAATCTACCACTCTTTCTGTGAAGAAGCATCTCCTCACATCTCTCCTGACCCTTTCCACTCCAGTTTCATAGCATGTCCCCTTGTTCTAGAGTACCTTTTTTCTGAAATATACACCTGTCAGCAAAGAGCTGACATTCACTTCTGGCCCCTCAGCTGTGTCACTAATAAAGGCATTAAAGAGGATCAGTCCAGCACTGAACCCTGAGGTACCCCACTGGTCACCCTCTTCCTTCCTTCCTTCCTAAGAGCCTACTCCATTTACCACCACCCTCTATCTCCTATCCCTAACCAGTTCCTTACCTAGGTTATCACCTTGTTACTCATCCCAAGCTATTCAGCTTGTTTACCAGTCTCCTATGTGGGAGTGGTGGGAAAGTCTTGTTGAAATCCAGATAGGCCATGTCCACTGCTCCACCGTGATCTAACTCCTTGGTCACCCAGTCAAAGAAATCTATCAGGTTTGTTTGACATGCTCTCACCCTGAGAATCCATGCTGCCTCGGGTCCTGTAATTCATGGGGATCCAGATATCCCACTATCCTTTCCTTAAGTAGTGTTTACCCATCACCGTGTCAGACTGACAGGCCTATAATTGCCTGCCTCTTCCTTACTACCACTTTCATGAAGTGGGACTATATCTGCCCTTCTCCAGTCCTCTGGGACCCTCTGGTCTCCAGAGATCTGTTAAATAGTTATGTCAAAGGTGCAGTCCATACCTGCCTGAGTTTCTGCAGCACTCTTGGATGCATCCCGTCTGGTCCTATAGTTGTATCCACCTTCAGGTTAGCGAGTGATTTCCAAACTTTGTCTTCAGAGAAAGGACTAGTGACCACTTTCCATCAAGCTCCTAATGCTTTTCTGTGGTCCCTCCTTTCCCTTCCATTGTAAACACTGAGCAGAAGTATCTGTTCAAGATGTCTGCCTTTTCTGGTCCTCCACCATAGAGTTCCCTTCCTCCCTCCTTAACCTTACAAGTCTCTTCTCTAATATCTTTTTGCCAACATACCAAATTGTGTCTTGCCCACTTTTGATTCCACCTGAGCTATTCTTTCTTCAGTTTGTGCCTTAGCCTCCTTCATGCTTTTCCTGCCTCTGTCTGTTTTCCTGATACACTTCCTTGTCCTCCTCTCTCTGGGTCTCCTCATATAGTCTGACTGTTAGCCTTACATTACTTGCCACTTCCTTCGAGAACTCATAGTGGTCTCCTCTTTCTTTCAGTTTTTTGCTAAATATTTATTAAATGAACTAAAGTATTATCATGTGTAATTACACATAAAATAAATGTAAACAGTATACAACATTAATTACTGTATGTTAAACATTTAATAATATGGATTTATTTCCTGAAGAAGAACATGGGATGCAAGTCTCTCAGCTGGTCCGCCTAAAACCAGTTCTGGTGCCTTGGTCTCCACTTCACTCACATTGAGTCTGACTCCTCCTTCTTCAATGAAGAAGGAGTCCCAATAAGTGAAGGAAGAACTTGAAGCAGAGGGCACCCCACCCATGGATGAGGATACAGAAGGTAAATATTTAATCACTACAATTAAAACAACTACCTGCCAACACAGCTGTAACACTACTGCTTGCAGTTTACAAATTATGTTCAGAAGTGACCTTAAACTCAGAAGGTCAGCTCAAGGGAAAACAATGAAGCACTATATAGACTCTCTACTCCTCTGGGGATGGAGGAAATAGAAACTAGTATCTACCAGACCCCTGAGGGAAACCAGGGATCAGGCAGTCCAAGTCCATCCCTAAAGTGCTGTAGGGCAGAAACTAATGACAAACATCACACATGAGCATGCGGGTTGCATTATAACAGCACTGCACATCTGCACCTCCTGGGCAAAAGACAAAGAGTGAGAAAATCGTAGCCAATAATCAGTATAATGCTGGTCTCCCACATGCCCTGCACCCAGCCAGACAGACACAGCCCATGCAGAAGTGGGTTTTGTTCAGTTGTGGGGTTTGTAGAAACCCATTGCCCACCTGAGGAGTAAACCTTTGGGGAATACACTGAACAAAAACAAATCCTGGTGGATGCAGAGGTAAGAAAGCTGTGGAAATTGGGGTTGTGGTAAGTTGGGGTACAAAAGAAACAGATTAATCAAATGTGCAAACAAATAACAAAAGTAAAAAATGAAATTAGAAATATGTTTTCCTTGTTGTTCTTTTTGTTCAGTTGGACAAAGACCTTAGCACCCCTCAGAAACCCTGTACCAAACCACTCCCCTTTCTGATAAGCTTATTTTCCAATCAGTATTATTCCTTCATGTTTAGCAACCAACCACACCCAATCCCGTAAAATTAAAAGTACTGCCAATAGAGCATTGCACAGGCCACAGTAAAACTTATTTAGAAATATGAAATAAATATTTTTCTACATAACTTATGTAAAATATTAAGTATTTGATAGCAGGAATATACAATTGTTATTCTGTAAAATGGAATACAATACTGATAACCTGATACTGGAAAACTTGAATTCTGTAAACCCAAAATAAATACTCATGTAATAAATCTGCATACCTTTTGTAATACCCACCAGACTAGCAACCCACCCCACCAAACCTGGAAAATCTTCCCTTTTCTGTTACTCTTTTCTTTCCTGTCACTGGAAGGTACCAATGTGCTGGGCACCCCAGCCCTGTCACCCTGATGTCCACCATGACTTACCTGCTGGCCATTCTTTCCCTTAGGGCTTGCCCCCAAGTGGGGCACAGGGATTCCTAACCCTGTAGAAGGATCCATTTTCTGGGTGATAATCTCAGCTGGTTAGGACTGGGACCTGCAGGTGTCCTAGTGCCATCCTGCTAGTGGTGACATTTTCTCCTCCTGTAGTTCTGCTGAGAGACATAGCATGCAATGACACACATTCTCATGCACTGCACAAATGTCTGCCATGCTCCCTTTCCCTCCATGCAGTCTTGGGTGCCTTTCCCCAGCTTCCACTAGGGGCCAGGTGATCACTGGTATCTGCCACCCTTCCCTCGGAGGAGGAGAGCAATCTGTCAGATGAGCAATCCTCATCCACCCCTGCTGACCATCCAGCCTGAGTGACTATCCTTATCCCAGCCTAGTAGGTATATTACATGTAGTTTAACCTGTTATACCTTGCAGTGGCTTATTATAATTATGAAATGAAAAGTACATTTTTGTAAATGTAAAAGTTTCATGTTCCTAAAATTCATTTGCTGCTAGGCAGAATACTTAAATTTAGTAATGAAGGCTACATGCATTTGAATCAACTGTGAACTTGCATTTAATCTGAAAACAGCGAATGTCCTGTTGTAATTTCTTTTTTAAATAAATGGAACATAAATGTATTTATGTGGAAATAGAGTGAATAATCATTTACTTTGGTTGTTGCTAGGTAAATAAATGCAGGTTAACTAGCAATTCTGCAGTTTCTAGGTAAATGATCATGAATCATGTACTTAAGCAATAAGGCACGACAGTTTATCATTGTTTCACTGTTGTGTTCTGTCTGCTGTGATGTCTGACATCAGTCTCCCTCACGGTTGTTTGCTTGCCCGTTAAACTGGGCTGTACTTCAACTTTCTTTCTTTCTTTGCTTTTCTATTGTGTAAATTATAGCTGTTTGTCTCTGTGGTTGTCGAACCGCTTGGTGATTGTACTGCAGGAGACTAAAATGTATACGTAAGCAACATGATTTTAGTGCTGAGGAGGAGATGGAAACACCATTTGTTTTTTGTTGAAGTTTCACCGGTGATTACAGGAAGGAGTATGGCAGGGTGGAGGATCTGTGTCAGGGGTTAAATTGAGGACAGAAAATACATTTAATTTTTGTCACTTTTTCCTGAACTGAGTGGTTTCAGTGAACCATGCAATCGACAGTTACGATCCACGTGGTTCGGGAAAAATGTGGTAGAAAAATTCAATTTATTTTGTTTGCTGCAATATGGAAATACATATTTGCTATGACTGGTGAAGTGAGGGACAGAATTGTTTTTGGGGAGGGGGTTGTTAAGCTGTGATGGCTTAAGTATTCGTAATGTTTGCCTTGTATCAGGGTGGATATTCTTCAGTGTTGTGTGATCATCTTTGTGCCTGTCTAAGATACAGTAATGTTATTGTCTAATAACATTACTGGGTCAGGGTCAACAAATCAGGTTGCTAGAATTTTTCTTGCTACTGTATAATATATTTTAAATAGCTGTTTTTTCACATGTAATGAATCTCCTATGTGCTAAATTATATGAAAATAAAATTGTTGATACAAAGATTATGAAGCTGCTGCTTGGTAAAATACAATAGCATAGTAATCAACTTTAAACATATGAGAACTAAATATGAACTTATGTAATAAATATATATATTTTATATGTATCAGAACCTACCCAAACTGTTGCCCAACCCACCACCTACCCAACCCTGACAAACCAGCCTCAACCCAACCTAGCAAGTATATTACATAAAATTAAATTACCATACCAAGGAGTGTGTTGTTGCATGTATACATTTTTTTAAAGAATAAGGTTTTAGTTTCCTTAAGTTACGTTGTTGCTAGGTAGAATAACTCAGTTTAGTAACAAAGACTGTATACCTTTTAAGGGACCATGTATCTGTGTGTCTTAAAAAATCTATGCCTGTTGTGAGTTTTTGTCTTTAATAAAACTGAAAATTAATGTCTCTAAATGTGAAAAGGTTATATTTTCATTTACTTAGATGTTGCTAGGTAGATTAGTACAGATTAGTTGCACACACTGCAGCTTATAGCCAAATAATCAAACATTATTTACTGTATTTTAAGCAATGATTTCCTTGATAAGTAACAAGCCTTTGTGTAACCTTTTTCTCCCCTCCGTTGTGCACTGGGACCTGCTCCTCCTCCTTCAAGCCACCTAGTACCACCAGCGACCCCTTCCTGCAATTCCCCAGAGCTGCCTACCTCATATTTGCAGCCTTCCTTCCGGTTAGCCCGGCATATCCCTTTACCAGGAAGGTCCCTCTCCTTTGAGAGGGAAGGCACCAGCTGGGGGACACCAGCACACTATTTTCTTTCTTGCCTGGGTGCTGCTGAGGTGGCAAGCATTTGCCGGGATTGCTTGAGGGCATCATTGGGGATGGCCACTGTCATCCGGCCGATCCCAGTGTGCAGTTTCAGCTTTTCTGTGGTGTTCCTTAGTGCGACCCCTCTGCTGTGCTCCAGGTCTCCACCGGGAACCACTGCAGAGTGACCATGCATCCCCAACCCACCTCAGGGAGGAGAGCAGTTCCACGGACACTCAATCCTACCCCTTCCCTGCTGACCCCGGTGCCCGAGTCCGCTCCTAACCGGTCACCAGCGTGGTTCGAGGTATGGCATCCAGTGCCTCAGCCCTCACGCCACTGGGCAGCAAACAAGCCTTTAATAGATAACTTTATATTAACAATAAAGTTGTTAAGACAAACATGCAGTTGTTAATAGATAAAATACAATAGTATAGTAATAAACAGATAATAATGTGTACATGTATAAGAACTAAATCTGAACTCAGTGAACAAATCTATATACCTTTTAGTTTTATCAGAACCATCCCAAACACTAACCAGTCAAACACCCACCCAACCCACTGAATCAGAAAAGCCAGCCTCAACCCAATCAAGTAAGTATATTACGTATTATAAAAGTAACTGTCATAAAAGGAAAAACGTGTCATTATCTTTCAAATAGCTTCCTAAAACATACATTACATGACTTTGGAAACAAAGGCTATGCCTTTGAAAGAATACATGACCTACATTTATTTTGCAAAGACCCTAGGTAAATTAACGCAGATTAGTTATGAACTGTGTATTTCTATAAAGAATCAGCACAAAGGTGCTGGTTTTAATAAATTAAATTGATTTGATAACTTTATTATACCTAGGGATGTAAGTTTGTCATGGATGAGGTTTTTATGACTCATTGTTTGTTCATGAAATCATCAGTAAAGGCGTAATGTTGTGGCACTGTCATCATTGCTACATTCTGATGACACTAATGAAAGTCATGGAAGTCCTGAATTAAGATCAAACGTCATGGAATCAATGACGTGTAGGACTGCTATGACAAACTTACATCCCTAATTATGCCCTCAGACATAAAATCATGTAATGCTTTCTTAATACTGAAAATATTAACATTGCTAAGCAATAGATTGTTATACTGTATGTAACACATAAAACAACATAGAACTTTTAAATTATAAATACTAGAAAACAAAGAATACATCAACAATATGTCATAACAGCAACTTAAAATTATACTTAAGATTTGTTTAGTACCGATGAAGAAAGTATTTGCACGCAACCCAAAATCTAACAACAGAACTTGCACCCAAGACACAAAAGTAGTAACTCTTTCATATTATACTGACACAGTAAACTAAAACCTAAATGAGTGCTGAATGAGATACAAGAGGGGAGTATTATTCATATAAAAGATGAATGAGAATGACATTAAGCTGGAAGGAGGAACATTTAAAAGAGATATGAGGAAGCACTTCTTCACTGAAAGAGTGGTGGATGCCTGGAGTAGTCTTCCAGCAGAGGTGGGGGGAGGGGCAAAACAGTGGTGGGCTTCAAGCATGCATGGATAGGCACAAGGGAATCTTATTTGGGAAGCAAAGGGGGAGGGTGTTGGAGATGAAGTAGGCTGTGTGGTGTCAGTATAGGTAGAATATATCTCTACACACTTGTACTAACTTGCTTACCCCACGATGGGAGAGAGGAAAAGTGTAAAAGGGAAATGGATTGTGAAGCACATTTATAACACCTGCGTGCATTAATCCTACATAAACATCACCAAGCCTGGAAATTTCTGTATGTGAACTCCCCAGTGGAGGGGACAGGAGATGAAAAACAAGCTTTCAACCTTCTGACACCACCATGTAAGGCACTGTATGCATACCTTTCAAGTCAGATAACTGTTAGTGTTGTACTTCTCACAGGAGAAGAAACAATCATGTAAAATACATAATTCAATACACTATTTATGTTCTAATATTTACAGTCAAACTTCAGAAGCAACATGGTGTTCCTGCTCCCCATCAAATGTTGGAAAGGTCCCTCATTGTCGGAGCAAGAAGATCCTTGATATGAGTATCCTTGATATGAGTAAGTACCATCATACCTAAACTTGATTTTATCTTATTTTCTTTTGTATTATTGTATTACCTCTGTCAGCAATTCAGCAATGATAACAGCAACATTTAATCAGCTCCAATGACAATAACAGAGTAATGGATATAAGACTAAAAGTTCGACAAAACGCAAACTAGCTGCTCTGTCAGGTAATTGCAATCCCTTTCTCCTATCAAAACCAGCCCCCATTTCAGTTAATGAGAGTATTTCAGAGAACCCACAATCTTTCCAGAGTAACTGTTCTAGTTATGGAACCCCTCCTGCAGAGCAAACCGCTCCGAACAGCAGAATAATTCTGACAGTTGCATGTTAACTGTTATAGACATTATCTTTCATATGAACAAAGAGATCTCATCATATAACTACCTTCTGCACAGCAAACGGGCTATGGATCGCAGAAAGTTAACAGCTGCAGGCTGAGTGTGGCAGAGACAAATTGACCATAAATAATTATTTCATTTTACCCAAGCAACCCTAGATAATTTGCAAACCACACCAATTTTACAGGCAAATGTAGATGTGAAAGTACTAAATGAAGTAATACAACCTAGATGGAACTGTTTAAAATAATGTATCATACATGAATATATCCTACTCACTGCCGGGAGAGCAGGAGCATCCACTGCTTTTCCTTTCATCCCTTCTACCACCAACCCTCCCTGTTACATCTAGTGGACCCCAAAATACCTCTTTTCCTCTTTCCTCTTTCTCTCTCTCTCTCCCTCCATCCTCCTTCCACTCAACACACCCATATTCTATCTACTGCACTCCAACCCACCTCTTCTACTGTTTTAAACCCTTGTACCTTCTAAATCAAAACTACCTATTCTCTCCCTTCTAAAGCTAAAACTATCCCTACTGCACCTGGTATAACTCACCTTACTCTTCTTAGGCTTCTGCCTCTTCTCATCCCTTGAAACCTACCTCTTCTAAACCTGCACCTTCTTTATCTATTTGTACTTCACCTCAGCCTCTCCATTCTACTTCTTCTCTCCCTTCTAAACCTAAACCTTCCCTACTGCGCCTACTAAAACTTACCCTAAATCTTCCTAGACTTCTATCTCTTCCCATTCTTTACAATCTACCATTTCTAAACCTCTACCTTCCCGCTGTTACTACTCCACCTCAACCTCCATGTTCTCTGCCTTCTATTAGAGGCAGTATAGCATAGCATAGCATAGTAGTTAAGGGCACTGAGCTGCAAACCTGGAGACCTGGGTTTGAATCCCATCAGCTCTCATTTGCATATTAGCGACCCTGAGCACATCACTTAAATTCCTTGTGCTTCCAGGCTGGACCTGGAAACAAGCTCCTGCTTAGTGGGCCTTTCCTGGTTAAAAATTTCCCTTTCCATTTCCTATTATCCTTTTACTGATTTTTCATTCTGAACCTTCTCACCTCCCTATTCTTCCCCTCAACTACTTCCTTCTATGCTAGTTCAAACCCTCCATGTATCCTCTGAATACCCCCAGAATTACAAATTCCCCATAATAAATACATTCTATTCCATAACCATTTTTTGTAATCTGCCCCTCTCATTCCCATCCCTTTGTAAATATGTTTTATGTACTTTATTTACATTTTTGTATAATATGTATTTTAAATGGCAATAATTTGGGCAAATCGGCCATTTTTTTTTTTTGTTCAGAGAATGTATGTGTTTGCTGTGCTTTGTTTTGATAGATAAGTTCTCCATCTGTTTGTTTATTCCTTTACAATATTATGTAAATATGTATCAGAGAGTTTTTTTGGGGAACCACTCTTTTATGTTAGTAAGCATATTTTGTTTACATTTTATTTAACGATGTGTGCATGCTTTATTATTTTTGAAATTTTTCAAACCTTATACAGCTTAGTATTGTACAACATACTTACTGGGCCAGATATTCAGACTGTGCCGGGTAGTGGCGCAAGCCTGGGCACAGCGCAACTGGACTGTGCCAGGGCCAGGACCAGGTGATATTAAACGGTGATGCACCATGGCACAGCACCATTGAATATGGCAAAGTCAGCACACATACTGCGCGTGGCGCAGTGGCACTGTGCCAGTGCAAGCCACAGAGGGAGCACAGGGATGCTCCAGCACAGTTGTGCTAGGTGCATCACCCATGATATTCAGCTGGGGCATGCAAATGAGGCCATAATATATGCAAGGTGCAAATGGGGCCATTTGCATGTCATTATGGACCCATTTGCATGTGTTCTTGCAAGGCGGCTCCGTGAAATCGCCTGGCACCCTGTCTAGCTGATGTCATCAGGGGTGGGTCCATGGTGGACATTTGTAACCCTCCCTATGCCCAATCACGGGCATCTGTAATATAAAAAGTACCTGGTGGTCTAGTGTTTCCACCAGTATGCCCAATCATGGGCAGCTGTAATATGAAACAAATAAACTGGTGGTCTATTGGGTCCCTTCTCATACACCTGATCATGGGCATCTATAATATTGAACAAATAACCTGGTGGTCTAGTGGGTCCCTCTCCGTATGCCCGATCATGGGCATCTGTAATAACATTAATTACCTGGTGGTCTTGTGGTCCTCTCCCATATGCCCGAGTGTGGGCTGTTGTAATGAGAAAGTCTAACCTGGTGATCAGTGCACCCCCTCCCCACCATCCACGGAGGATCCCGCCACCCAGCACCCCCTGTCATCGGAGGTGCAGCACCCCATCCGCATACCACCCAGCTGCCCAGCCACCGCTGAATGACGAGTGTACAGTTTGATCTGTATGCCTATTGGTCCACAGTTTGGACCAATGGAAGCAGACCATACTGTACCACACAAGAACCAGATATGTGAATGAGTGGTCATTCACATATCTGGTCCTGTGTAGTACAGTATGGTCTGCAAGCCCATTGGTCCACACTGTGGACCAATAGGACATACAGATCATACTGTCCACTGTCATTCAGCGGGCGGCCAGGCAGTATGTGGGTGGGGTGCCACCTCCAATGATGGGGGAATGCTGGGTGGCTAGGGGATCCTCTGTGGTGGGTGGGTGGGGAGGGGGTACCACTAGACCACCAGCTTAGACTTTCTTATTACAACAGCCCATGATCAGGTGTACAGGGAGGAGACCACTAGACCACCAGGTACTTTTTAGTTATAGATGCCCGCGATCGGGCATAGGGGAGGGACCTCACTAGACCACCAGGTACTTTTTAATGTTACAGATACCCATGATCTGGCATATGGGGAGGGACCCACTAGACCACCAGGTACTTTTTATGTTACAGATGCCCATGATTGGGCATACGGGGGTTCACTAGACTACCAGGGAGGGTCCGGGCGCTTGTGGAGGGTGTTCCTGCTGGGCGGGTGACCACCCACAGCTGGCGGTTGTTGTGTTGCACCTTGCAATACAGCCACCCACCTGTGGGTGGCCAGCATTTTGAACCTGTTATTGTTGGCTCAACTTTGAGCACCCATGTGCAGCGCATGTAGGGTTGTGCCAGCATCTGCACTGCACATCCTGAGCTGACTATCGGATGTGTCGCATATGCATGGGCTTGCCCCTGCATCTGCGCCACATACATTACCAATACACCCCAGTGCATCGAGGGTTGCGCTGTGCAAGCTGCCCCATTGAGTATCATGCCAGAGTGCATTGGAGGGTTATGCATGGTGCAACCCTTTGAATATTCCAGCCCCTGTTAAGTTGTGGTTGAACAGGTAAATTCAAATCAAAATTTGAAACAGTTGTGGTTGAACATATAAATTCAAATCAATTATTTACAAAACACAAACACATTACCTCAATTAATACACAAAGTGCATATACTTTGTATTTTTATATGCAAAACTCACCCATTTTAAGATGAAAAATCATTGAACCGCATGAATACTTCCACAAAGAAATTTTACTGTGTGAAGGTGTTTTATCATCTGAATCATTGCAAAGTACAAAAACTATCAGGCAGTACAAATATTATAAGAAACAAACTTCTTAATGGGTTTAAAAATCTTAGCAAAAGGCAAAACTGCCAATCAGCATGATTTCCATCATGAAGTATGAATATTCTAAGAAATACTTTATAACCTCACTAGGAGTTAGAAACGTTTAGTAAAGGACAAAAATGGTAATCACCACACATATATTGTAAAAATGAGTTTTAATAATCATGCTCTCTCTCTATATATATATATATATACACTGTATATATATATATATATATATATATATATATATATATATATATATATATATTTAATACAGCAAATATATTTGTGAAGAATTCCTTTACAAAGTATTTTATTTTTAATGAAAAATATCTGATTACTATTAATCTTTTAATATAAAATACATTTTTAACTTGTACTAACCCTCCTCACAAACACTACACTGTCACCCTTAAGTTTTACTAAATTAAAAGTTATTTTATCTTACAATAATGCATTACTTCCAATAGCTTTGTATGAAGTCCAAACTATTCATTGTTTACCTGACACAAAATGGCTGCCGGGTAGTAATGAGTTATTATCTCAAAAACTACAAAAGCTGTCTTTATACAGTTTGGGGGTTAAGACCCTAGGCCTGTGAAGGAGCTTGCCAAATTTCGTAGTCCTAGAGTCTAAGATGGCTGAGATATAAGGCTCTGAAAATGGTAATTTTAATGATTCCTAAAAAGGAGGCAGTATAGTGCTGTGGTTTAGGACACTGAGCTGCAGACCTGGAGAGCTGGGTTTGAATACCACAGCCCCCACTTGCATATGCAACTCTAATATACAGATGTAGATGAGCCTATATATGAGGATTGGAGTAAGTAATGTTAAACCCCAATTTCTGCACCTTTGATAACTCCCCTCATTCAACCAATTTACTGGAAATGTGGAATGCATAGAGATGGTGCCAGGATCGCTGTATCCTGTCAAGTTCATGGCAGTTGGTTTAGTGGTGGTGGTGGTGGGGGTGGCAAAGTTACAGAGGAACAAAAAAAATGACATCCATTAAGACCTTTTTGTGCACACCTACAAATAAAACAAACTCTGGTCAGAGCCAAAATGTCTGCTAATGCATTCATCTGACAAGGGTATAGAATTAATGTGTGGATTGGATTGTAGTGAATAGTCACGTGTGTGCACATGCACACACATCTTTTATTACCTCACTTTGTGATGAAGACAAGTAGGTTTTTAAATCCCTTCTTAAAGGTGATTTTGTGGAGGGACTGCAAAAACATGTTTCAGAGTTGATTTGAAGAACTACACTGGTCTTGTTCATGAGGTGCATTAAAACAAGGTTATGTTGAAAATATGGGGTCTAAATCTGGAAAATTATTAAAGTTATGAGTAAACAATGAAGAATTTCAATGTTGCTTCATAACTTTGTTGTTTTGAGATTTTGACCCCAAATTTTCAACATAGGCTTCTTATATCCACACTTCATGAACCCGGTAGGAGAAAATGTTTAAATCCCTCTGAAGTATTATTTCATGCTACATGTGGGAAAGATATTTTGGCCAGAATTTGAGAAACAACACCTTTAGGCATCTCCTGTACATTCTACCCTTCCAGCCAGCCTCTGATCTCAGATCCTATCTGCATGATTTTGTCTTCCCTTTAGCTTCCTTTGATCTCCTACTGACCTGTTCTTACTATGCCCCTCCCATTTCTTCTCATGTTTTTATTTTTGCATCTTAGATTTTCATCTAGTCCCCTTTATCACCTTTCTACTTCACTTCCTGATTTTTAATTGCTCCACATTGGATATAAATTACTGCTTATTGCTCAGTTTTGCTATTCACCTGAAGAAGGGACCTGTGTGGCCCGAAAGCTTGTGTATAATTCCATCTTTGTACAAGACACTTGTTGGTCCAATAGAAGGTATCAAACCTTCCATCTTCTCCTGTTTTGCAAGGACCAATATGGCTGAAATCTCTTTACAGAAACAACACCTGACACATTCATGAGGTAATGTGAAAAAGGCTATATTGAACTTTTACTGTAAAATGTTGAAAATTACCAAAGTTATGAGTGCGAGGGTTGAAAATGTCAGTGCATGTTCAGAAATTTTTGTTTTTAATATTCTGATCCCAAATTGTCAACATGGACTTCTTATGATGTCTCCTCATGAATCCAGTAGTTGAAAATGTTTAAATCCTGCCTGGAAGATGATTTCACTGAGCAACTGTGAAATCACCTTATGGTGCAGATTTGAACATTTTCACAAAAAGGCACATCGAAAAGCTGGAGTGAAAATATTTAAAAAATTACCAAGTTATGAATAAAAGTTCAAATGAATTGAAAATACATTTACTGGACTTACCTTATTTCCTCAGTTTGCAGTTGTGGTTCCAGGAGGAGCATGTGTTTTAGCTCAGAGACTTAATCTATGGTGCCAGACTCAATCTATATGACTGAGGGGTGTGGGGGTGAGAGGTGATGGGTGCTGAGTGGGGATCAGGGTGGTGTGGGGAGCTGGGGGTATACTTGCCAGTGAGAGGGAGTTTCTGTGAATGGACAGGGCACAGAGGAAAGAACAGAGAGAGAGATGTTCTCTGACCTCAGGGCAGGCAGCGGGGTTAGGAGCAAGAAACTAGTGCGGTGGCAGGGGAGGCAGGAGGAAGTGCACTGTAGTCAATGCAGAGGATGTGGAGAGATTTACAGGAGGATGTGCTTCAACTCCAGTTGAGATGAGCTGCATTAGAATTCTGGTCAAATCCCAAATTCTCTTCTTCTTTCACAGTACATCAGCATAGCTCCACTATGCACCCATAAAATACAAGAGTATTTGTTTTGGATGTCAGGCAGCAGGAAAAAGAGGTATCATAGGGAGAGTATAAAGAGAGGGACAGAGAGAGAGAGAGAGAGAGAGATTGAGATTGAGAGATTTTGTTTTTTGGGAGATTTTCTTTTAGTTATACTGATTTCATGTTTAGAAAAAGGGGACTTGTGACCCAGGACATTTACCCAAAATGCAATGAATGCCCCAGATCAGTCGGTACCAGCTGTGTGTGTGTGCGAACAAGGGGGCTATGGCAATTGTCAGATTGCAGCAATGGTAGAAGGCAGAACAGTTGGAAGGCCTGCAAATGTCTCAGGAAAATATAAGGCAAAAAATACAGAACACATGGATTACATGATACATGATACATTACTTCTCATTTTTAAAAGTGATAGAGGGTAGGGAGCATGAAAATAAAATAGTGCATGCATGGAGGGAGGAAGAGGACATGCAGTGAGGGAGGGAGAAGTGGAGATGGAAGAAGAGGACGTGCACTGAGTGGTTTTATTGGGGTGACTGGCATGTGCAGCCAAGTAGGTTTGGTTTTTGGGAGATTTTAATTTTAATTATACTGATTTCATGATTGGGAAGGGAGGAGACTTGTGATCCAGGACATTTACCCAAAATGCAATGAATGCCCTGGACCAGTCAGTACCTGCTACGTGTGTGAACAAGGGACTCAATAATTGACAGATTCGGCAATGGTAGAAGAGAAACCATCGGAACACCTGCAAGTGTCTCAGGGAAAATATAAGGCAAAGAAATAATGAACACATGGGTTACATTACTTCCCATTTGTAAAAGTGATAGGGATAGGGGAGCATGAAAATAAAATAGTGCATGTGTGGGGAGGGGCAGGATGTGCTCTGAGGGAAGGAGAGGCGGAGAGGGAAGAAGAGGAGGTGCATTGAGTGATTTGTATTAGGGGTGATTGGGACTACATATGTGGCCAAGTAGCTTGGTGAGTGCCAGCAGAACTACAAGTGCCTCTGAGCAGCATCCTTATCTGGGCCCTGAGGCAGTAAGGGAGGAGCACTCAAAAAATCAATACTCACCAAACAAGTTTTCTTGCTTTCTTCTGGTAGACCTACTCTTAAAGCAACATGAAGTCTGTTGCCTTTCAGCAAACAGCCTTAAAAATGAGCACAAGGGAACAAACATGTAATCTAGTGTTATGCTGTATGTGGTGCATAAACATGCATATACACTTGTTTCTCAAAATACATGGCAGGCATAAGCTACAGACAGTTTTTGTTAGTTGCTGCTTTTCTGTTAAAACTGCTACAGGAAATACTGCTTTGGGACAGTATTTTGTTATTTATTATATTCTTATAAAGTTCACGTCTTAGTTATCTTCATGCAAACTCTTATGAACAACCCAATAAAAGAAGCACTATGTGCTGTAAGCTATCAGATAAAGTCAATGTTGTATAAACAAGAATAACACATGTGGCCTTGGGTTTGTCTCCTGATAAGAACATGACCAGGTGCTTTATGCTTCTGGGCATGCTCTTATCAGGGGATAATCCACACCTCAGAGTGTGTTATTGCGCTATAAAATGGGCCCCAAAGTAATTATTGTAAGGAAAAGAAAAGAAAAAATCTGTTATATATATATATATATATATATATATATATATATATATATATATATATATATGAAAACATTTTTAATGGGAGAAAAGTGAAAAAATAATCCTGTTTCAACCCCCAACTACCAATGGCAAAGATAGGCTATTTTATTTCATATTATCTTTTTAAAATTCATACTGTTTTCTGTGGTTTTGGAAGACTGAGAGCATTATATGTTTTTGTGTGCATGCCTCCCAGCTTTTTAGGGAGTGAGCATGCCATTCTGTGGATCAGAAATGGAGGACGTTGGTGGATCTGTACCAAATTTAAAACTGCCTGCTTGCATTTGCAGCATTTGTTGCCATCGTGTGGAACTATAGGAGAGGTCATACTTTACACAAATAGTTTTATTTTTGCCATGTACTTTATATTTTGTTTGAAGATTTCTTTTGGTGCCCACTTGTGTGTGAGTGAGCATGTCCCTTGGTGGCCACCATACTGTATGGTTTTCCTTTCAGTTTTGTGAAATGGTGGGGTTTGTGATGTGTGGTGCCATTCATAAAGTAGCTGGAGGACCGAGTCTGTTTTTTTATTTATTCAAAGCTGATGCATCTTTCAAGGATTACTAATGGAGGAGTAAGGGTGGATCTATACTGGGATTTGAAAGAGTCACCTCACACTTCTGGGATTTGAAAAAGTTGCCTTGTGGTTCGCTCATTTCAGTGCAGTTGGGTTTACTACAGTACTACAGGAGTAGCAGATGCAGGCTGCACTTGGTAACAACAGTGCCTGGCAAAAGAACAAGCCTGAAAGAGAACAGTAAAAATAATTGCTAGCACATACACATCAGTGTTGATTTCACCAGTCAATGCTGCACACTTATTCTCATTAAAGAGGAGAGCATACCTTGTTATAACCAAAAGTGCTTGATTGTATTCAAAGTGCACATAAATAGTTTACATAAAAATCCAATGTATGCAGTTGCAAGCAGCTAAATTCTTAATCCCCTCTCTATAGTTAGGTGGTCCATGTGATCTGATGCATTTCACGCATCAAGCTTTTTCTCAAAGGTTATGTGACTTATGTGTACTTTGAATAAAATCAAGCACTTTTGGATATAACAAGGTATACCTCCTCTTTAATATGAATAAGTGTGCAGCACTGACTGATGAAATCAACACTGAGGTGTGGCTTGTGCCGGCAGTTCTTTTACTGCTCCTTACAGTACTACAGGTTAGACTTTTAAAGAAAAGAGTGGTGTAAATGATACAACATCTTGCACAGTCACAGTCTGAACTATAAAATAAGATGCTAGCTGTCACAGCAGTGCAGAATTTTGCACTGCTGTTGCGCTAGTGTGTGCCCACCTGTGAAACCAGTTTGGACTTCTGATAGGTGTTATTTGTTTGTTGTGAGGTCACCTAGTGAAAGACAGTGGTGGTTGACATCAATATGGGCTGATAAGGACACGGTTCAAAACTCCCTCAGCCAATCAGAATGAGCCATTCTCTTTTGCATTTTATAAGCTCAAATATACAACTTCAAAGAGATCTCAATCACCTTCAAATACTCTCTGCACAGTTCAACTATGATGATCTTATAAATCCATGTGCTAAGAAGGCTAAAAAAGAGAATGACATTATGATACATTTTCTTACTGATACAGTTCTTCACTGAGCTCCCAACTGATATCTTTCCTGTGGTACATGTTGCAATATTACTTTTTATGGCTGCAGTGGGTATAGTCCTGCAGACATCTTGCTATGACAGTAGAGAAAGAGAGCTCTCCAGATATCTAATGGACTAGATAAAATTAGAGCTTTTGTGATATTACTCTGCTTCGTTCAGCTGAGCAGTGTTTTGAAGCATTATTTTGTGTGCTAAGCTTCAATCTAGTTAGAACTGTCTTTCAAGAAAGATTCATAGCTCATAAACATGTCAGCTCAGTCAGCCTTTCCAAGCTATAAAGGGAGATAAGCAGACAGCACTGGGACCACAGCAGTGAGTAAGTCAAATGTCACAGAATGGAATGTTTGTGTAGAAAATTATCTGATGTTACAACTCTCACTGAATATAAGTTAAAGGACCTCTAAACGCAGTTCATTTAAGTTACAGTTTTTTTTTGCAGTAGGGGTTTGAAATGGAATGTTCATATGCACTTTTTCATCTTAAAACTTACCATGCTGTTGAAATTTGTTGCTAAAGTACTTAAAAAGGAGTTCGCTAGTCTGTGCTGGTTATGTACCTTCTTCCTGAAAACATAGATCAGCTAAGCTAGCTATTTTACAGGGAGTGTATTTTTACCTTTGTATTTCAATAATCTTTACTGTGCCTCACTATTCATCATGTTTGAGGTAGAGGAATATTAAGATGCCGGAACACATATTTAAACTTTCATATTGGTATCTAACCTTGCCAATCTGAGCCCGCAGTATCAAGTGTTAATCAGTGCAGTGGGTACAAGCTGCATCTGATTCTGATATAGAGACTGATAGTTCTGATTCAGATGACATGAATCAGAGACTTACAGTACCTTGGATTGGTTAGTATTTTTAATTATTACCTAATCGTTGTTTTATCTGTAATCTAGGAGTCATTGTAAGTTTTATTTAGCAACATAAAGGTATTCCAGTCCTTCATATAATCTGTGATAGCCCCCTATTATATTGTATAGCAACTCATTGACCTATGCTGCATCACAAATTGTATAGCTATATTTTTTAGTATGTCTTTGTACTCATCAGTTCTAAACTATATCAAGTCATACTGTTCATTGTGCATGCATATATGTGTGTGTGGAGGGGGGTCTGCAAAGGTGCCATGTGCCCATGCAGAGGTGCCCATGTACACCCATTGTTATAATTTGATGGTGCTTCATATTAGTTTATTAGGGGCTGTGTTTGGATATGGTTTCATCTTGTGTTGCAGTACAAGTATGTGTGTACATTTTGGTCTCATTGTATATGTTACTTATTCTGGTGTGTGTGTGTGTGTGTGTGTGTGTGTACTGCAAGGGTGGTCCTGACTGTCTGTTTTGTACTGTCACCTGTGTGACTACATGTGGATGTTGATGCACAGTGGTTGAAACTGGCACCAGTCCCACTTGCCAAATGCTGTTAGATATTGTTTTGGGTTAGACAAAAATCTTCACAAGAATAAAAAGAGCATTGAAAGTCTTACTTTACCACTTTGAAAACAAGACTGCGATCCTGAGCATGTGCGTGATGTTGCCATGGATGTGACATGCATGCTTAGGATCATGGTCCTGTTTTTCAAAGTGGTAAAAGTAAGACTTCAACACTCTTCATTATTCTTACAAAGAGCCCCATGCTCAGAAAAGCATATACTTTTAGCACCAACTATCAATCATACTTGTTCAGGAAATTTGCACACGGTAATGCGTGTTCACATTGAGAAGAGGCATCCGATGGTGGAAGATCCACCAATCACTAAGGTAATGTGCTTGATCCAAGCTAATGTATATATTTTTAAAATGTAGGTAATTTAGGAACTGGAGGAGTGTCAAGGAGAGGAGAAATTAAGTGGTTCTGTATCACAACCTCCAGGAATGGTTTACAGCAGGGCACCCAACCTTCATGATCACCTCACATATCTTGTAGGCAATCTCCTGTCCTGGCATGTGGCTCCCATTTCTTCTGGCTGGTTGTCACCATTGTGGGTGATGCAAATACTGTGAGGGATCTCTGTGACTGATTGCTTTGTCAACCTGAGTGATGGCATAAGGATGACCATAAAGAGATGTAACAACTGTGACACAGCTCATGTTATGTATCTTGCTGTATGTAGTTGTAGCTCACTTTATGTTGGCAAGACAAGATGGAAACTTAAATGGGAACAGTCACCAGAAAGGACCCCACCCAAGTGTGGGGTTGGTCCCAATGTGCACTTTGTTTGCAAAAAAAAGGTTTACTATTTGCTGTAGTATAGTAGATTGTATCAGACCAATTTTGTTTACTTCTAGGATGACATCTTCTGTTACCATACATCCCAGAATATCCTGCACAGTGCTCCAGATAAGGTAAGTACTGGTCTATTTTACTCTCCCATCTTATCAGACATACTCCTAAAAATATTTTTGATGAGTACCCATACATCCCAATCCTTGAAATGTCCCACAAGTGCTTCAAAAGGAACTTTTTCAAAGTTTAAATTACTTTTACTCATCAAAATTATATTTTACTAACTTAATGTCAAAAATGGTAAGTTACTCTTTAATGCTAATGTTATTTGAGTACTGCACCTACAGCTGATATCAGAGCAGTAGGCAGCAGTGAGAGATGTAATAGCCTTCAATGTATGTTACAGCTTTTATAATTTCTTATCAGATGTTTCCTGGTTCTACTTTTCTAGGGGCTAAATACAGTCTTCTGTGACTGTATGTAGCCAGGGAGGACAGTGGAACCAGCAAACAAAGACAGAGCTTATATAAACTCTAATATGCAGACTATTGAATATCCCACTGCTGCCTACTGCTCTGATGTCAGCTGTAGGGAGTCTGAGATTTGTAGTAATAGATTATGCCCACCTATAAGTAAACAAAACAGTCTAATGCAATCTAGTATACTATGGTAAACAATAAGTAGACCAAAATGTTTTTGCACACAATGTGCACATTGGAACCAGCCTCACACTTGAGTATGGGGCCATTTGCTGCTGACTGTTCCCCTTAAAAAAGTGGTGACCATATCTGGGTTATCTTATGTGACTAAGGATTATATTTTGGTGGCCCATATCTGTCAGGCAAGTAATCAAAGTGTCCATAAGTAGACCTTCACATGTATTGAAAAGGTGGTAGTGGGTCCTGGAGGAGAGAAGGGGGAATTGAAGCAAATTTAGCTCACAGGGAAACTTTTAGATCTTCAAATTGAGAGCCACTATTAAAGAAATACAAAAAGTGTAAAGTACAACACGTTGGAGAAAACAATGTTAGGAAGGATTATTACTTATATTTTTTGTTTATTTATGTGCAATTTTGACCAGGAAAGGCACACTATGCTATGATAGCTTGTTTCCAGGAGCTCCTAGGGGTGAGTTGCATGATCCTGTTTTATTTACAGGGGAATGTTGGTCATGACACCAAGCAATGAGAAAAAGCAGCACTAAGGGCAAATGGCATGCTGGGCTGCATAGGAAGGGATTACCAGCATAAAAAGAGAGGTCATCCTGCCACTCGGTAGATCACTGGTGAGGCCACATCTGGAGTACAGCATCCAGTTCAGGAAGCTGCACCTTAAAAAGGATATGCACAAACTGGAAACAGTGCAAGGAGAGCAACAAAAATGATACAGGGAATGCACAAGCAAAACATGTGATGAACAGCTGCAGGACCTAAACATCTGTGCCCTGGAGCAGTGAAGGAGAGGGAGACATGATAGAGACCTTAAAGTTCCTAAATGGAATAAACAAGGTGCATGTTCAGGACCAGTTTTGGATAAAGAATCACACAGAACCAGGGGCACGATATAAAGCTGGAGGAAATTCAGGGCAACACACACACAAGTTCTTCTTTACAGAGAGGGTGGTAGATGCATGGAACAACTTTCCATGGGTAGTGGTGGAGGTGAAAACAGTGGGAACTTTCAAAATGCTTGGGATATGTACAAGGGCACTATAACACTGAATAGCAGTTAAGGAAGGGTAGGAACAAGAGCAGACAAGATGGACCATTTGGGCCCCTTCTGCCATCACTTTCTTTGTTTCTGTGTTTCTGTAATCCTCCCATACAATGATTACATTTCTGGGAAATGATTGGTGAACCTTGTAAAACATATACTTTCAACATCACATACCTGTACAGTGCCTGGTTGATCTGTTCAGGACAACCTTTCTCTTTAGAGGGAGCTAATCAAATGTGGGAACCAAAATACAGAACAAGGCTTCCTCCTGTTATGGGAAAATGTTTGATTTGGTATTGCATGATTTTCTTTTTCTGTTCTATGGGCATATGGTATCCCTGATGAGTTTATACAGTGAATTGAACTTTTTATGGCTCTGCTTACATATCCTCAATTGCCAATGGTGTTGTAGTCTGCAACTGAAGATAAATAATGGAGTTTTCAAGGGTATCCTTTAAGCCCAATTTTATATGTATTTATCCAAGGCCCCCTGCCCAGGAGACTAAGGCAGTACATGGTATCTGGTATTAAGGGTCCCAATAGGATTAAATGTCCCTGTATTTCAGCTTATGCTGATGATTCATGTGTCTTGATACAGGATTAATATTAGGAAGTGTGTGGGCATAGAGTGAGTAGTTCCAGAGTCCTCCAGTGTCAGACGAGGGAGGAATACACATTAGTCAGATTCAAGTTAAATTTTGGGGTTACCTTTGGGATCTCCAATGAGGCTGAAGTTAATTGGAAGCAGAAACTGGAGTCAGTGAAGTCCAAGATAGACCGGTGGAAGTCTTGCCCATGATGCAGAAAAACAGGTTCATCTTGTCCCAATTTTTCTTTTTTGAGTTCTGTGTTTCTGATCCCAAACTATGGAAACAAAGCTTTATAATATTTTCTTTTGGCTGTTATGGGGCAACAGATTAAATCCTGTAAAGTGTAACGTAACATATAAATCAATAAAACAAGGTGGGTTGGATATGGTTAGTAACACTGCTTTTCTTTAGTATTTGTCTCTGTGGGAATCTTTTCCCCTCTTGCAAGGTTTATTTAAATATCAGAAGCCATTTTTTCGGGTGTAGTGCGCTTATTTTCTGGGAAATGGCAGTTAGGTATTTTAAGGGTCTTCTGTAATGCTCCTGTGACTGCTTCTTTATATCTGCTTGATTAAAAAAGCTGCTTGATTTTTCTAAAGTAAAATTTGGAAACTGCATACAGAGGATGTCAGGTGCCACACTAGAAAGCATCTATACCAAATGGTCCTAGACAAGAACATATCTCAGAAACCCACTTTCAACTATCCCCAGGATCCAGGAGAAATGTTTGACAGACCAGTTGATAGACATAAGATTCTTAAAGAAGCTGGATACTTTACAGATGTGCTGCCATGAAAGACTAAACACGAGAAACAGCCATCACCATAATAGCATTTCTGACCATTTGTGCCTTTGGCCAGACTGTCATATGATTTCTGAAACTATGTATCATATATTTTTAATTTTGCCTATATTAGTGGTTTCTGGAGGAGTTAGCCAGGTGTGGAACTGTGGGGCATTTCAACATGTGACATTTGTCGTTCTTATATATGGGGACTTCAAGACAGAGTGGTCTAATGTTCATCTGAGCACTATGTAGTAATACAGTTTTGAAGCAGTGGATTTGGTAGATTAGGGACCCCATATTCAGAGCTGGCCAGATGTGTTGCATAACAGTGCGCCACACAAAAAGATATGCCAGCCAGCTCTGTTGTGATATTCAAACAGAATGTGTGATGTGAACAGAGGACACATTCCATATGAATATTGGACCCTGGATGCATGGCATATAGCAAGCAGCCGCTATGTATGGCCGCAGGCATACAGGGTGTGGGGCTGAAGACCACCCACAGGGGAATGCATGGCACATACCTGGATGTGCCACAGAGACTCCATGGGTGCTATTCAGCCACAAACATGGGCCGAGCAGCCCATTGGGCATGCATTTGCATGCCCATTATGGGCTCATTTGTGTGGCTGTGCCTGTGGAATGCACTGGGCTAGCCCCTCCCCAGCCCTGATCACTGTTATAAACAAAACACATGTCCTCGATCCCTGTTTCCATAGTGTAGTAGACCCTCTCCCCAGCCCCCACACTGTCATAAATAAAATAACAACAGGTTCTCATTTCCATAGTGTAGCAGACCCCCTCCCTGGCCCGATCAGTGTAAAAATAATACAAACACTGATCTCCTTTTCCATAGGGTAGAGACCCCATTCCTGGCCCAATCACTGACATAAAATGCAGTAATACAAGCACTGATCCCCTTTTCCCATAGTGTAGGGACCCCCCTTCTAAGGCCCCATTCACTGAAAAATGTAATGCAAACACTGATCCCCTTTCCATAGTGTAGGGCGCCTGTGACGTAATCACTAAAATAAAATACAGTAATACAAACACGATCCCTTTTCTATAGTGCAGGGACTCCCTTTCCTGGCCCTGGTCACTGAAAATGTACATTTGATCCCTTTTTCCATAATGTAGGGACCCCGGCTCTGATCACCGCATTAAATAAAATAAAATCACTCCTTTTTCATAGTGTAGGGACCCCCCCTCCCCAGCCCAAGCAATCGTAATAAATAAAACATCATTCCAATCCCTTGTTCTATAGTGTAGTCTCCCTCCCACCCTGGTATGCAGTGACTCACCACCCCACGCCCCCAATCCTGACCCATACTGGTGACTGGCACAGCCTTCCTCACCCTGCCACAGCCAGCCACTGACTGATCTGCACCAGAGCTTGTACAGTAAATAGTACATGCTCGTTGATTGTTGAATTATGTTTTATTTATTATGGTGCCTGGGCCAGGGAGGTCCATACACTTTGGAAAAAGGAACTGATTTTTTTATTTATTACAGTGACCGGGCCAGGAAAGGGGGTCCCCTACACAATGGAAGAGGGATTGGTGTTTGTATTACATTGTTCTGGGAGGGGTCCCTATACTATGGAAAAGGGATTGGTGTTTGTATTATTTTTACAGTGATCAGGCCAGGAAGGGGGACTCACACTATGGAAATGGGGATCCTGTTGTTATTTTATATATGTCAGTGGGGGTTGGGGAGGGGTCACTACACTATGGAAATGGGGATCGGTGTTTGTATTATTTTTACAGTGATCGGGCCGGGGTCCCTATTCTACTTCAGTTATATACTTGGGAAAAATAGATAAAATAGAATGTTTATTAGTGAAGTCCAGGACCTAAATATGGTATTAGGTGTTGTTTATTCACCCCTAATGTAAATACAGGCTCCTTTGAAACACTCTCTCAATGCTTTCTAAATAAAACTATGAGTAAATATACATTATTAGTGAGGAACTTTAAATCTGTCTGGGAACTACCTTAGGGCAAGGCCTTAGAAAAGAGCTTACAGCCACTGAACATAACTTAACTTGTGATAAGTCCTACAAAAGTACTGTAACAAGTGTGGGGAATATTTTTGACTTGATTTTGTTTCCTCAAAAATTGTGCCTATTGAAGTAAATGTTGAACAGCCGATATTAGGAGATCATTGCACATTGATTGGCTGATTTAGAAATTAGAGACAAAATGATAAATAAAGTAAAATCTGACACTAATACAAACTATAGTAGATCTTTTAAAAACTATACAGAAGATCACCTATTGGCACAATTGCCAAGATAAATTGGAACAGAATATTTTAATTCCAAGTTTGGATCTAGCAGTTCAACATTTTACAGAATTTTTTATGGAAATGTGATTCTGTAAGCACCTTTCATTAAAAAATATACAAAAAAAGGAGCAAACTGCATGGATTTCTGAAAAATTAAAAAGTAAATCAGGGTCAAAAATAGGTTATGGAAAAAGTTAATATCCCTAAATTCAGCAGATTGGGACAATTATAAAAGGCTAGAAACAGATTAAAACAAAATCTTAGAAATACAAAACAAAAATATTATAAAAATAAAATAGCTGAAACAACAGACTCACGACAATACTGGTAATTTAACAAGTCATTTGAAACACCAGCAAATAACAGATCAGTAATACAGGTGGCTAAAAATGGTGTACTGCAGTCTACTAACGTATTAATCTAGTAATCTAGTAATGCACCTGGGAAACAAAACCCAGGGGAAGAGTACACAATTGGGGTGAGATACTGACTACAACAAAATGGAAAGGGACCTGGGGTAGTCATATCAGATGATCCAAGGTGGGCCAGCAAGGTGAGAAGCCAGTAAAGAGGGCTGGGGTATACTGGGATGCGTAGGAGAGGCATCACCAGTAGAAAACAGGAAGTTGTTGGCCCTCTGTACAGACAGTTGGTAAGACCACATCTGAGTACTGTGTACAGTTCTGGAGACCCCATCTCCACAAAGACATACAGTAAACAGAGTGGAGGCTGTCCAGAGAAGGGCAACAAAATGATGCAGGGTCTGCATCAGAAGACATATGAAGAAAGACTAAAGAAACTAAAGATGTATAGCCTCGAGGAAAGCAGGGAGAGGGGACATGATAGAAACTTTCAAATACCTCTAGGGAATCAACAAAGTCCAAGAGGTAGCATCTTTCAGAAAAGAGATGTGCAAAAACAAGGGGCACAATTTGAAGATAGAGGGGGATGGCTCAGAGGTAATGTGGGGAAGTATTTCTTCACAGAGAGGGTTGTGGATACATGGAACAGCCTTTCTGAGGAGGTTGTGGAGTCAAAAACAGTGGGGAATTCAAGAATGCATGTGACAGACATAAGGCAATTCTAGTGGGGGAGTAGGAGGAAGTAGGCTGTTGGTTAACTAGGATCTGCAGCTTATTCGTTAGGTAGGGAAATGGGCAGACTAGGTGGGCCAAGCAGTCCTTATCTGCGGCAAATTCTATGTTTCTATGTTTCTACTAAAGAGTCTGCTGATCTGTTAAATTCATATTTTGTAACACTCCTGATGTAGACATTCCAAAAGTTAACATTAAAATAATAAATACATCTGTAGGGATAAGTTTAAGCTTAGATAGACCAGTTTTGAGATTTAGGGTAACCAAGTGAAGTGAAAAACATATACAAATATTGAAAACCAATAAGGCATGTGGTTTGGATGGAATTGAGATCAGATTCCTGAAGGATTCGCTGGATATAATAGCTCAGTCTTGACCAGGCTATACAACTGGAGCTCAATAGAAAAGAAATTTCCAGCCAGTTGGAAGCTGGCAAAGATTGTTCTGGTTTATAAGGGGCCCCAAAATGGGCCAGCAACCTACTGTCCAATAGCCGCTCTCCTATCATCTCAAATATTTTAGAAGCTTTGGTGCAGGAACAACTAAGAGATTATTTGTGGCAATATAAATTATTGTTGACTTATCAATCAAACTTTAGGAGGGTTATTCCATGGACACCACAGTCACTGACCTTTGTTGATCTGATTGTAACACCTTTAAACAGCAAGCGGAGGTGGGTGTGGTGTTTGTGGATTAACCAAAGCCTTTGACACAGTCGATCATGAGACGATGGGAGAAAGGCTACTGGACCTGGGGTAGTGGGAGATACTTGTAGGTGATTTCATTCTTATCTAACTAATAGATTTCAACAAGTCCAGTTAAGTAATGAACTTTCAAAAGCAAGGAACCTAAGGAGTTCCCCAAGGTTCCATTTTGACCAACTTTGTCTCTGATGTATGCAACCAAGTCTCAGAGAGTATGAAAACAAATCATATTAGACTTTATGCCGATGATATGGTTTTGATTGCTAGTGGTGTGGATTTAGTGGATATGGAGAAAACCTACAGCATTATTTTTATACTTTCTGTGAATGGTTTACAGACTCAGAGTTGGTCCTAAATAGTAAAATTCCAAAATAATGATCTTTGGACCTTCATCTATTATTAAAAAGGCTAACAAAATCTGTATCAAAACAAATAAAGAAGACCTTAGAACAGGTAAAGAAGTATAAATACTTGGGCGATGGATAGACAGTAGTCTAAAGTTTGAACACCATATAGAGGAAATGATTAATAGTGTTGCTTCTAGACTTGGAGCATTTAGTGGTTCCAGATTCTGCTTGGAATATAGGATGAGATCTATGATAGTAAAACCAACTGATTATTCCAGTCCTGGATTACGATGATCACATTTATGGACTAGCAAACAAAAATCATTAACCAAAGTAAATAAATTATATAACAAGCTAGCTAGATTTGTAGTAAGATGTGATTATTATACATCATTGTGATATGTATAAATCTTTGAGTTGAAGGCTCTAGAGAGAAAAGAGAAATGAAGTGGATAAGTCAGATATACAAAACTATTTGTACAACTACTTCTTGCACCTGATGGATAAATTGCAAATAGACAAGCATAAATATGGATTACGTTAAAATGACAAACCTAATTTTATATTTACCAAAGTAGCAAACAGATTTTGCAAAATGACTTTGCCTATCTAACCAATAAATACTGGCATACAATGAATGTCCAAGACAAACAAATGGGAAAACCCAATGGCTTTTTTGAATAGTCTTAAAGCAGAAACAACAGCCTGGAGTCCATGTATAAAATAACCTGGACATGCTGGATCATAACCAAAAGACACAAAACTGCACTTGGCTACCTAATCTGTTAGTATGTACTTTTTAACTTGTTATATATATAGTATATGTTTTTACTGTGTTCGCCACTTTTGCATTGACCGATGAACTATGTTAGTAGTTGCTGTATGTATGTAATATTTGATATGTGTTCTAGCCCATATTCCTAAATTAAATTTTAACAGGTCTACCTTTTGAAAACAGGTCCTTTGGACCTAATGGTGTGTATTCCAACTACCTGTATAAAAATAAAGATTTTACTACTACTACTCTATGGAAAAGGGGGTCAGTGTTTGTATTATTTTTTACAGTGATTGGGCGGGAGGGATCCCTACACTATGGAAAAGGGATCAGTGTTTGTATTACTGTATTTTATTTCAGTGATCAGGGCTGGGGTGGGGGGATCCCTGCACTATGAGAAATGGGATCAGGGCTTTTTTTATGTTTACATTGGTGATCGGGGCTTGGGGGGGGGGATCATACACTATGGAAAAAGAGCTTGGGTGATTGGGGTATGAGGGGGTAACATCTTGTCAGACCAGTGCTCAGGGCTCAGAGGGGCTCATGTGACCAGCCCTGACTGTGTACAGGGCATCACCTTGTCCTGCACATAGTTAAGGTAGGGTTTTTGAACTTTCGCGCCACAGTCGGCTGTGTCTTCGCTTTTTTTTTTAATATTGCAATGTTTGACATATGCATGAGGGACCCTCATTTGCATTCACACATCGCAATATTCTGCATGATGGTGCAGTCAGGTTTATGGGCACATTGGGGCTTCTGAATATCACCACACTGCCGACTGCCTCGAAAGTCTGAGATGTGGCTAGGGATTCCCACATCTCGCCTGCTGAATATCTCTGCCTTGGTGTCAATTTGTTTTCAGCAGACACACACCCTGCCCTCTGTTCTAGTTGAAAATATAATTAAAGAACTACTATCTGTTTATTGCAGTGAACAAAAGACCCTTCCCCAACCCATATTTCATGACTGGTGGAAACACGCCCTGGGTCCTGGATTTACTTCCTTGAGACATATTACGATTAAGATCTCTATATATTTTGGCTTTTCTTTTTAGATATATTCTGTTTTGCTTTTTCTTTTACTGGCATCAGTGTGGTGTACCTACACTTTTGATTTGATTCATAATGATTTGTAATCAGTTTTGTTTTGTTTTATTTTTGTTCTTACTAAACATTCCCCACATTTCCCTGATAAGTGCCATGGGATCCTTTACTTCCACCTGACAGTGACAAGAGATAGGCAGAAGGGATCTCAGTTTAACATCTAATCTGAAGGATGGCACTTCAACAGAGCAGTACCCCCTGCATTTCACAATACTGTGTATGTCACTGGCATCAGGCTACAGCACTCAGATACAGAGAACAATCTGAGAGTCTTTGCTGAGAATTACTTGCTGGATAATTTGATAAACCACAAACCTCAATGCAATAAAACCATCATAAATGTAATAAATTATGAAATACTAGAAGGAGAATTTGTGAACAGGGATCAAAGAGTGTGATGTCAATGTATTGATCCCTGGTCCACACCATGAGTGTTGTGGTCAATTTTGCACACCAAAGAAAGGAGTCAAAGGCTTAAGTTGGAGAGGGTACAGTGCAGGGCCACTGGGGCAGTAAGGGGTATGGAGGGTGAAAGTTATGAGGACAGATTGCCTAACATAGGTTTATTATCGCTGGACAGAGAAAGAGCTAGGGGACATGATTTTAATTTACAAATCTTCCCGGATCCCTCTTTACTACGCTCCTTCACCTGACCATCAAGGTCAAAACTACATCAACTACAGGCCATGATTTTCATCTTTGTAATGCACAAATTAGAACAAACAAATGAGGAGCCACTTCAGACAGAGGGTGGTGGCAACATGGAACAACCTCCTAGATGGGCAAATTCCTTCAGCTATGCTTTGAATGCACACATGAAAGTATTATGTGGCTCTAACCATTGAATAATGGAAGAAATGTGTTCACTTTCTTTCTTCAGTCTTGAGATTATGTTCTTGGATATCACTAGAGAGGAAGAGGTTGGGTCAAGAAACCTCAAACTTCATAAGAAGTGGGGTAAAAAAGCATCAGCCAGTGTAGCAAGTTTAAGGGTGCGGGGAACATGATGGGGTGAAATTCTATATTTGGGTTTGTTCCACAGAGCCTGTCAAGGAAACATATTACTGACTTGATAAGAGGGGGACATGATGTTATATGGAAAGATCTAGAAAAGGAGCATGCCTCATATGCCCCGCCCACATACGGTACCTGAGAACGTGAGGGTTACAGAAGTATAGAGCTCCACCGAGCCCACGTGCACTGCTCATAGCCACATTGGAAACATGGCACAGGGTACTGAAAGAGGAGGGCAGAGCAACAAATACCAGCAGCAGAGAACCACAATTTACACCAGGGTTACAGGATGGGGGTTGCATTATGGCAACAGGCGATATTTATACTTGGGGATCTGGTGGCAGAGGAAGGTATAACACCAAGGGATCTGGTGACACAGGAAGGTATAACACCAGGGAGCTCTAGTGACAGAGGAAGGTATAACACCTGGGTGATCTGGTGACACAGGAAGGTATAACGATGTGTGATCTGGTGACAGTATACAGTATAATACCAGTGAGACCTGGTGACAGAGGAAGGCATAAAACCAGAGGATTTAGTAACAGAAGAAGGTATAACACCTGGTGGATCTGGTGACAGAAGAAGGTATGACACCTGGGAGATCTAGATACAGAGGAATGTATAGCATCTGGGGGATCTGGTGACAGAGGAAGGTATACACCTGGGGATCTGGTGACAGAGGAAGGTATAACACCTGGGGATCTAGTGACAGAGGAAGGTATAACACCTGGGGATCTGGTGACAGAGGAAGGTATAATACATGTGGGATCTGGTGACAGTATACAGTATAATACCAGTGAGATCTGTGACAGAGGAAGGTATAAAACCTGAGGATTTAGTAACAGAAGAAGGTATAACACCTGGTGGATCTGGTGACAGAAGAAGGTATAACATCTGTGGGATCTGGTGACTGAGGAAGGTATAACACCTGGGAGATCTAGTTACAGAGGAAGGTATAACACCTGGGGATCTGGTGACAGAGAAGGTATAACACCTGGGGATCTGGTGACAGAGGAAGGTATAACACCTGGGGATCTAGTGACAGAGGAAGTATAACACCTGGGGATCTAGTGACAGAGGAAGGTATAACACCTGTGGGATCTGGTGACAAAGAAGGTATAACACCTGGGGGATCTGGTGACAGAGAGGTATACACCAGTGGATCTGGTGACAGAGGATGCTATAACAATTTAGGGGATCTGGTGATGGAGGAAGGTATAACACCTGGGGATCTGGTGATAGAAGAAGGTATAACATCTGGGGTATCTAGTGACATGGAAGGTATAACACCTGGGAGATCTAGTTACAGAGGAAGGTATACCACCTAGGGATCTGAGTGACAGAGGAAGGTTTAACATCTGGGATCTAGTAACAGAGGAAGGTATAACACCAGGTGGCTCTGGTGACAGAAGAAGGTATAACACCAGGGGATCTAGTAACAGAGGAAGGTAGAAAACCTGGGGACCTGGAGACAGAGGAAGGTATAACACCAGTGGGGATCTGGAGACAGAGGATGCTATAACGCTTAGGGATCTGATGACAGAGGAAGGTATAACACCTGGGGATCTGGTGATAGAAGAAGGTATAACATCTGGAGTATCTAGTGACATGGGTAGGTATAACACCTGGGAGATCTGCTGACAGAAGAAAGTATAACACCTGGAAGATCTGGTTACAGAGGAAGGTATACCACCTAGGGGATCTGGTGACAGAGGAAGGTTTAACATCTGAGAATTTAGTAACAGAGGAAGGTATAACACCAGGTGGCTCTGGTGACAGAAGAAGGTATAACACCAAAGGGGTCTAGTAACAGAGGAAGGTAGAAACACCTGGGGATCTGGAGACAGAGGAAGGTATAACACCTGGGGGATCTGGTGACAGAGGAAGGTATAACACCTGGGGATCTGGTGATAGAAGAAGGTATAACATCTGGGGTATCTAGTGACATGGGTAGGTATAACACCTGGGAGATCTGCTGACAGAAGAAGGTATAACACCTGGAAGATCTGGTTACAGAGGAAGGTATACCACATGGGGATCTGGTGACAGAGGAAGGTTTAACATCTGAGAATTTAGTAACAGAGGAAGGTATACACCAGATGGATCTGGTGACAGAAGAAGGTATAACACCAAGGGATCTAGTGACAGAGGAAGGTAGAAACACCTGGGGATCTGGAGACAGAGGAAGGTACAACACCTTGGGGATCTGGTGACAGAGGAAGGTATAACACCTGGGGATCTGGTGACTGAGGAAGGTATAACATCTGGGGTATCTAGTGACAGAGGAAGGCATAACACCTGGGGAATCTAGTGACAACACCTGGGAGATCTGCTGACAGAAGAAGGTATAACACCTGGGGATCTGGTGACACTGGAAGGTATAATGCATGTGGGATCTGGTGACAGTGTACAGTATAATACCAGTGAGATCTGGTGAAAGAGGAAGGTATAAAACCTGAGGATTTAGTAACAGAGGAAGGTATAACGCCTGGTGGATCTGGTGACAGAAGAAGGTATAACATCTGGGGATCTGGTGACTGAGGAAGGTATAACACCTGGGAGATCTAGTTACAGAGGAATGTACAGCACCTGGGGATCTGGTGACACAGGAAGGTATAACACTAGGGGATCTGGTGATAGCAAAAGTATAACACCAGTGGGTTTTGGTGACCGAGGAAGGTATAACACCAGGGGAAATAGTGACAGAGAAAGGTATAACACCTGGGGATTGGATGACAGTGGAAAATATAACACCTGGGGATCTAGTGACAGAGGAAGGTATAACACCTGGGGGATCTGGTGACAAAGAAGGTATAACACCTGGGGATCTGGTGACAGTAGAAGGTATAACACCAGTGGGATCTGGTGACAGAGGATGCTATAACACTTAGGGGATCTGGTGATGGAGGAAGGTATAACACCTGGGGATCTGGTGATAGAAGAAGGCATAACATCTGGGGTATCTAGTGACATGGGGAGGTATAACACCTGGGAGATCTGCTGACAGAAGAAGGTATAACACCTGGAAGATCTGGTTACAGAGGACAGTATACCACCTAGGGGATCTGGTGACAGAGGAAGGTTTAACATCTGAGAATTTAGTAACAGAGGAAGGTATAACACCAGGTGGCTCTGGTGACAGAAGAAGGTATAACACCAAAGGGGTCTAGTAACAGAGGAAGGTAGAAACACCTGGGGATCTGGAGACAGAGGAAGGTATAACACCTGGTGGATCTGGTGACAGAGGTTGCTATAACGCTTTAGGGATCTGTGACAGAGGAAGGTATAACATCTGGGGATCTGGTGATAGAAGAAGGTATAACATCTGGGGTATGTAGTGACATGGGAAGGTATAACACCTGGGAGATCTGCTGACAGAAGAAGGTATAACACCTGGAAGATCTGGTTACAGAGGAAGGTATACCACCTGGGGATCTGGTGACAGAGGAAGGTTTAACATCTGAGAATTTAGTAACAGAGGAAGGTATAACACAGATGGATCTGGTGACAGAAGAAGGTATAACACCAAGGGATCTAGTGACAGAGGAAGGTAGAAACACCTGGGGATCTGGAGACAGAGGAAGGTACAACACCTTGGGATCTGGTGACAGAGGAAGGTATAACACCTGGGGATCTGGTGACTGAGGAAGGTATAACATCTGGGGTATCTAGTGACAGAGGAAGGGATAACACCTGGGGATCTAAGTGACAACACCAGGGAGATCTGACAGAAGAAGGTATAACACCTGGGGATCTGGTGACAGAGGAAGGTTTAACACCTGAGAATTTAGTAGCAGAGGAAGGTAAAGCACCTGGTGGATCTGGTGAAGAAGAAAGTACAACACCTAGGAGCTAGTGACAGAGGAAGGTATAATTTTTTTTCAATTCATCTTATTTTTAAAAGGCGCTTTTCTTAAAATCAAAGCACCTGTACAAATTCACAAAACAATAAATACAATAAAGTTAAAAACTAATATAAGTCCTTAAAAGCTATACTAAAAGGTGGGTTTTCAAATCTCCTTAAAACTAAGGACGGTCGGGCAATCCTCGTTAATCTGACGAGGTAGAGAATTCCACAGGGTAGGTGCCATAAAACCAAACGATCTAGCACCGGATGTTTCTAAACGAACCCTGGGAATTCTAGCAATCCTCGTCACAGTGGATCGGAGGGAGCGGAGGGATTGTAGGGCAAAGGAGCTCTTCAGGTAGGTAGGTCCCAGATCATGTAGGGCCTTTATAGGTCAGTAAACCGAATTTGAAGGTGATTCGCTGAACACTGGCAGCCAGTGCAGTCCGCTGGAAGCAGCAGGCATTATATGGCTGGATCTAGAAGATCCTGGCCAACAACCTGGCTGCCGATTCTGCACTAGCTGCAGACGGCGAAGTTCAACCCCAGATAGCCCTAGGTATAAGGAATTACAGTAGTCAAGACGGAGGTAACGTCGATGCGGATCAATGTTGGAAGGTCCTCTGGAGGAACCAGGTGCTTCACCCTGGCAATATTCCTCAGATGAAAAGGGGAGTTTTGACCACCGCTGACACCTGAGTTTTAAGTGTCAGACGGTCGCCAATTATTACACCAAGATTCCGCGACCTGATCTGAGGTCGCCAGTTGAACACCTCCAAGCCATAAGCCTGAGGGTGATCCTCCGCAGACCCGCCCACAGCGACCTTTGTCCATGACCAACACCTCAGTTTCTCCGGATTTAACCTCAGCCAACTCCCATTCATCCAGTCTTGGATTTCTTCAAGGCAGTTATTAAATACCGACAAGGCAGCATCCTGGCTGGGCACAAACGACATATACAGTTGGGTATCATCTGCATAGCAGTGAAAACCAAACCGTATCGCCTAATAATCGCCTTAACGGTAGCATATACACCGAAAACAACATAGGTGCTAAAAATAGAACCCCTGTCACCCGCAGGGTAGGGAGAATGATGCTGAGGAAAAATTCCCACCACTCTGAGTCCTACCTCAAGGTAAGATTGAAACCATCTGAGGACCTACCAGACAGTCCACAGACTGACCGCAGACACTCCAACAGCACACCATGGTCAACGGTGTCAAATGCTGCAGAGAGACCAAGTAGTACCAAGATGGATCGGGTCCCACGATCTCTCGCTATTAGGAGGTCATTTAGTACCCGCATTAGCATTGTCTTGGTACTATGCCTTTCCTAAATCCAGACTGAGAGAATCGTAGATATTGTTCTTGGTCAGATGATCCTCCAACTGCACTGCGACCACTTTCTCAATAACTTTACCCACAAAGGGTAAGTTAGAGACTGGCCTGTAATTTGCTAGACAAATCTGGATCTAAGGAGGATTTTTAATAGAGGCTTAACTATAGCCTCTTTATGGATCTAGAAAATCCCCTTTCCAAAGACTTCCAGACGATCAAAGCTAGGACTAGGTCGATCTTATCCACACAACCCACTAAAAGGCTTGTAGGGCCAGGTTCCAAATCACAGCAAGTCGGTCGAGTGCTCGAATGATCATCACAACATCCTCGATTGTGGGAAGGCTGAAGTCAGACCATCTAAACTGGGTGTTCGACATCTCCTGCCAACTACCTCACTCCCATTGGGAGGAAGAGCGAATATCCGATCTGATTTTGACAACCTTATCTGCAAAGAAGAGACAAGCCCTCACACCATTCTTGAGATAAAGCTCTTCTGGGCTGAAGACAGACTGGATTGCACAGTCTGTCCACAGTCCGAAGAGTGAGCTGGTCTATTCTGTGCAGCCGCTATCTCTGGACAGGAACTCTGCCTTCTTACGAGATTGCGGATTGATAGGCCAAATAATGGTCCATCAAACTAAGCCTGTCATCATCAAGACCGACCTTCACCAACGCCTCTCCAGCCTTTGTCCAACCCTCCTCAACTCCCTCATGGTCTCATCAAACCAGGGAGACCTGAGGGCGAGGAGTAAGAGGATGAACACTGAACTGGTGTAATAGAATCCAGGGCCCCTGTTACTGCCTCATTATAAGCATGTACCAGGTCACCTGGATCTAAGCAATCTATCGGTAGGTTTGATAGGTCCAACACTGCCATCAGGTCATCTGGGGATACACCCTCAAAGGGCGGTATCGGACCATCTCCATAGGGGCAGACCTAACAGGGTGGCCTCAAAACTGAACCTAATGGAGTGATGGTCAGACCATCCGACCAGTTCCACCACCAAGTCGGATATCCCCATCCCCAGAAGGAACACCAGGTCCAATGAGTGTCCACCAACATGGGTCAAGGAGGAACCACCTGTGTGAAGCCCAGTGATATCATCAACTGGAGGAAGTCTTGACCAAATCGAGAGAGTTCATCGTTGACCCAGCATTGAAATCCCCAGAACCAACCATCTGGGGACCCCAACGTTAGGTCGACAATGAAGTCTGCGACTTCCTGCAGGGAAGACATTCTCGCCACCTGGTGGACGGTATACAAGAAGTATCCTGCACCCCACACCCTCACCCACAATACACTCCAAAGGATCTGGTGACTCCGCTGGTACCTCCACCAGACCCAGTTCTGACTTAAAACATATGGCAACACCCCGCCTTACGATCCTGCTCGGCGGTGTAATGAAAAGCCCAGCTGGAATTGCTGCGGCTAAAACTGGCCCAGCTGCTATCCAGCCAAGTCTCGTGATGCACGCCAGGTCAGATGACTCGACAAGATCGGCTATAACAGCCGCCTTGTTTTTAATAGACCTGGCATTGCATAACACCGCCGAGTAGGACAAACCTCTGATAATGACCGCCCTACCCGCTGATCCAAATCAGAACCTTTGGTATGGGCACAAGACAGGAGAACCTCTCCTGTGCCCATTTTGCCCCAGGGTGTCTCCTTGCCCCAATCTCCCAACTGCCCACTCCTTTCATTCCCCCAAGCCCAGCACCAACCCTCTGTCTCCTCTCACAATCCCCAGAGCCCTACATTTTCTGTAGACTTCCGTGACAAAGGGGGACAAGAGAAAGGATGGAGGTCCCTGAGCGAGAGGGGAATAATATCTCACCGCCTTTATTATCATTCCAGCACATAGTTCACACCACAATTAATAATAATCAACACTACTCAACTTATATAAACAAATTTAAATAAACTTATATAAAACAAAATTCCAAATAAAACTAAAAATAAAACACTAAATAATCATAATATAATACAAAATCTATTAATCAGTTCTAGTGCTGTCAAATTATCAAAACATATTATATTTCTACCCCACCCACAGTATCTCTCACCACTGAGGGAGAGGAGCATACCACCTAAAACCACAAAATGGCCCTTTATTTTAAAACTCATCCATCAGTACCCTCATTTAACTCAAAACAGAGTTCAAAGTTTTCATTTTATAGTCACACTTCTGTGCTCTCACTACACTGTATGGCTCCAACATTAATCAGACTCTCTCACGAGACTGATATTTCAAATGAACTCAGTTATAGTTAAATTTCATGTTGGTCTCCCATAGTCTCCTAGTAATTAAAACACAGCAGTTACAGCAAGAAATGATTCAGGAATACTTCACCAAATCCAACTCCACACTGCTCTAAGTTCTGTCACAGTCTCCGAAATTCCCAGTAGCCGAGATCCTGGAAGCAGCAGACGAGCATATAACAGATAGCACCAACAACTCCTCCACCTCCACAGATATTAACCACAGGCTCCAGTTCACCCGACCTCGCTATGATGAGGCAGGCAGAACCACCCTCCGATAGCACCCTGCCTCACCCAGGGAGCAAAGCAAGCCCCACCACCCTCCGGAGGCAGGACAAACCAGCCTCCCTGCCTGGACCAGGGAGCCAAACCTCCAGGTTATGTGGACAGCTATCCCTCAATCTTCACTGCCGTTCTTCTGCCATCCACTTCCTTGTCGAATAGTCCCACACACGAGAGCTGACAGCCTCTTTCCCTAGTCCGGCGAAGATTTTGTCCCGAACAGAAACTGATGTTCACCTTGCTGAGTTCCAAACGAGCGCTCTCTACAGTTCCCGGAACGTGCTCTGTGTGTGCTCCAGCAGAAGGAAAGAGTCAGCCACCAAGCTCCAGGCTACAAACCACCAACCTCTCCAAAACGTCCAGGCAGACCGACACCCAGCACAGCACCAAACGAACCATCTACTGACCAGGTCAGTCTCTCCAACGATCACCGACTTTTAAATAACAAAACATAAATAGTCGCAATATTAAACGACTGCTAGCTGATTATATAACGGGTGGGTACTGTAATTCAAATGGCAAACGTTAAATAACATAAAATAACATAAAATCAGGCCAAAGATCAGAACTTCTAACACTCATAGATGGCAGCCCAGCGTGGCGCTATCTTGCCTCCTTTTCTCATATATACACCTGGGGATCTGGTGAGAGAGGAAGGTATAACACCTGGTGAATCTGGTGACAGAGGAAGGTATAACACCTGGGAGATCTGATGACAGAGGAAGGTATAACACCTGGGGATCTAGTGACATAGGAAGGTATAGCACCTGGGGATCTGGTAACAGGAAAGTATAACACTGGGGATCTGGTTACAGAAGAAGGTATAACACCTGGGGATCTGATGACAGAGGAAGGTATAACACCTGAGAGATCTGGTAACAGAGGAAGGTATAACACCTGAGGATTTAGTAACAGAGAAAGGTATAACACCTGGGGATCTGGTGACTGAGGAAGGTATAATACCTGGGGGTTCTAGTGACAGAATAAGGTATAACACCTGGGGATCTGATGACAGAGGAAAGTATAACACCTGGGGGATCTGATGACAAAGAAAGTATAACACCAGGGGCTTTTGTGACAGTAGAAGGTATAACACCAGTGGAATCTGTGACAGAGGATGGTATAACACCTGTGGGATCTGGTGACAGAGGAAAGTATAACACCTGGGGATCTAGTGACAGAGGAAGGTATAACGCCGGGGATCTGGTGACAACACCTGGGAGATCTGCAGACAAGAAGGTGTAACATTGCTATTCCTGAGTATTCCCCTCCAGACAAGATTGATTGGGTCACAGAGGGGAATGGCCATGTATATCCTGCTCTCACTGCAGTTTACTACCACCCTAGCTACCTCCATCCCAGCTACCTATGAAGTCCTTTGTCACCTGTATTACTCTTCCTTTCTCAGTCTCAATCTTTATGGCTGGCATCTATTGCTGCCCAAGCATTCAACCCTTGGTCATGAATGAACTCTTAGCAAATCACCTCCTCTTGCAATCTGGTGAACTGTTCATAATGGGTGATGTGAATCTAAATTGGGTGTCTCCTAAGTTAAACAGAGATGAACTAACATGATTGTCCACCTGGGAACAGAAGTAGGAGGTTGTTTAGGAAAGAGGTTTGGTTTATATTCTTTTAACTGAAATATTTGAATTGTTTTGTACTTGAAATTAGTTCTCTGTGTTAAAAATTACTACTTTGAGTTAGAACTGTTTCTTGGGCTGTGATATTGTAACTATTGGGGCTTGTGGGAACTCTTGTTTGACAGTGATAATTAGAGTGAAATTTAACGGATGATTGCCTGGTGGTGGTAGAGCTCTCCCACCCACTTTGTTTTGTAGGCTTTCTTAAATACCGAAAAGCCACTGGGGTTGGGATTGAAGACCTGTGCATTTCTGTTTGTGACTGAAATTTGAAGCAACAGGAACTGGTGGGCTTGTGACATCATATGGTACCTGGTGTCTGCATACACACACTGTTAGCAGGACTGGACACACCTGGACTGTATGTGTTTGTGAGACTTAGGAACATTACTGGTGGGATTGAAATGGGGTTCTAAAACAAATGCAGTCAGTATAGAGAGAGAGAAACGGTATTCCAGGGGAAGGGACAGAGAAAAGGGTGTGTGTCATTATGAACAGAGAGCTACAAACAGGGTGGCCACATTCCACCATGGCAGGCATCTTTGGAAGGGTTGTAGGCTGCACAGGCTGTGGGTGGCAACTGGGCCTGGAGAGAGGAGGCTGCCCACTCTGTAGACAGCTATCTCATATCAGGAGTAAAGTATATTGGTTAAGGAGTATGCTGGGGAGTTGGGGGTGTGTCCAAGGATAAGGGGTGTGGATATGGGTGGCAGAAGGGTGGGGCTGAGGGAAGGCAGGGGCAACGCCAGAAATTTCAGGACGTTATGTTACACCAAGCAGGAGGGGGATATTAGGAACAGAGGACCTTAAATAGGGATGTTGACGCTAAGGGGAAAACTTACAGGGTAAAACATTCTGAATATAAAGAGAGTGTAGGGGAAAGAGTCAGGAGCGGCTGTTGTGGGAAGTCTAGAAGAGCAGACAGTGAGAAGGAAGGGCTATTGTGGGAAGCCTAAAAGAGCAGACTGTGGGAAGGGAGCTCCTAAGGAGAACAGGGCAAGAGGGAGGAAGAAGGGCAGTTTAGAGGGGCAGTGGGGAAACTCAGGTTACTTGATGGAGGCTGGCATAGGGTGTTACAATAAATTTAGCTACTAAGCAACCTAGAGGGAGGAAGGGGTTGGTGGAAATGAAGAAACTGATACAGAGGCCGGGGAGGGAGTCTGATACCCATAGGGCATCACGGACTGGCAACGCAGAGGATAGAAATAGTCCCAGAGACAGAAGAGGAAACGAAATGTTAAGCAGATGGGGAAGATGCAACATATTGCAGACATGAGGGAGGAGAGCATGACTGGAGAGAAACTGGGAGACAAGGAGGCAGGGAGGGCCCCCTTCAGTATGGGGGTCTGTACCAAGGATGGGGCCCTAGGTAAAGGGGACCCACAGAGGGTCTCTGAGGCAGGGTACTATTACAAGGGGGATGGTGGTGTGGGGAAGGGAAGGGAAACCATCAGGGCCAGGATAAATGGTTCTGATAAGAGAGGGTTAAAGGGACACTCTATTCATGGGGGTCTGAGTTAAGTGGGCAAAATAACAAGGGAGGCAGAAAGGGAGGGTAACAAGGGGTCTCTAATAAGGTGGGAAACTCCCATGGAATTTAGATCATGAATAAGGGAGGATGGGGGTTGATAGCAGATAGTGGAGGTAACCTAAGGATGATGGCGTGTTAAGGTTCTGTTATTGGGAGACTCGATGATTAGGGGTATCCATTGGGAGGGATAGGGGGTGGATGCCATACCCAGGTGAAGGTAGGAGTATGTCTGGGCTGATGGTGCACAGAGCAAAGTTCATGGTATACGAACTGGTTAGGGATTGTGAGGAAACCAGATTTCCTGGTGCATTTGGGAACTAATGATCTAGAGGAAATAGTGTTCGAAATCCAAGCAAAGTTCTGAGAACTTGCACAGAGTCTGTCAGGATAATGGATGCAACATTTCCTTTCAGAGGTATTGCCGGTACCAAAGGCCCTCAGTGCAGAAAAATGAATATCACAGAGGTTAATGACTGGCTCAGGAAGTGGGTGAAAGAATGGGTCAGGGGTGTTAGGGAACTGGAAAGGAGTTTGGGAGGATGAAGGACTGTATGCCAAGGACAGGTTTATCTGCCCCATTAGGAAGGAAGTCCAAAACAGGGGTGGCTGACTACATTCAAGAAAAGTGGGGTTTAAAACTTGTGAGGGGAGGGATAAGGAGGAGCTGACCAGAATCCTCTCCTCCAGATGAGGGAGTAGACTTCAAACCCAAGGGGGACAGACTGGGGAGGAGGTTTCAGGAGGAGCAGAGGATGGATGGAAGTATAAGGAACCTGGGTGGGGTTTGACAAAGGGATCAGGGATAAGAGGTAGGGGGTGGTGTTAGTAAATGCCAGGAGCTTGAGAAATAAGTTTCCAGAGTTCCAGGCCATGCTGTTCTAGGGGGGATGGATGTGGCGGAGGGCCAACAAAACCATGAATGGGACCTAAACATGTGGGGGTACACTATGCTTAGGAAGGACAGAAAGGTGGGCAGAGGGGTGGAGTGGCTATGTTCATTAGAGATGACATAGAAATTGCTAGGGTAGAAGAGGCTGAGGGAAACGTGGAGGGCTTATGGGTCACCTTATGAATCCCGGCAGGAGGTAAGGTCAAGCTGGGTGTAGTATATAGGCCCCCAGGATGGGTGATGTTCTGGAGGATGGTTTGCTGGACAACATCATTGCCCAGTGGGACCAAAAGGGGAGGGAGGGTGTTGATGTGGGACCTAATATGCCAGGTACAAACTGGGGAACCATGTCCTCTAAGGTGGCCAAGGGGCAGAGGCTGCTGGACAGCTTCTAGGATGTGTTCTTAACACAGCATGATGGAGCCCACAACGGAGGGGCATATCCAGGATGTGGTTCTGGCAGATGGGGATCTGGTAAGGGACCTGGTTGTAGAGGATCCCTGATTGGGAGTGACCACAATACTGTCTGGTTTCAAATAAGCATGGGGGAGGGAGAGAGATCTAGGACACTGGCAGTGGACTTTGGGGTAGACTTGTGGGCATGGGAAATATTCTCAAGGATCACTTAAAGGGGATTACAACAATGACAAATGTGGAAAAGAGATGGGAGGTCATAAATGGGACTTCATGAGGCAGTCAGGACCTGCACTAATGTGAAGCGTAATGGAGCAAGGTCACATAAACCATGCTGGTGGTCCAGTGAGGTTCAGGTAGCAGTTAGAGAAAAGAAGGCTGCCTACAAAAAATATAAAACAATGAGAGGATAGGGAAAACGAAATGTACCATCTTGCATCTAGAAAAGTCAACCAGATGGTGCAGGGGCAAAGTCCAGTAAAAGACAGCGCTGGCACAGGGATACAGGGAGGGAAAAGGGGTTCTTCCAGTACATTGGGGAGAGGAGAAAACTAAGAGCCATCTTGGCAGGTTGAGATCAGAAGGAAGGTGGGTGGAAGAGGCGAGGGACCAGGCAGAGGTATTAAACAAGTACTTTGCCTCTGTGTTCACTAGGGAGAGGGATGGGATATCTACAAAGCAAGGCATGATGGGGATAGAAGCAGTAGTGAGGGATCAGGGGAGCAGCAGAAATGGAGCAAGTGGTACCTCAGGGTGTCACATCAGGATAAGGATAAAAGGCCAGTAAGGTGGAGGGACAGATGATGCTATCTCCACCAAAAGGATGTGGTTAGCCCTTAAGGCCCTAAAGAAAGATAAATCTCTGGGCCGGATGGCATTCATCCCAGAGTACTATGGGAATTGATGGACATACTGGCTGCACCCCTGGCAGAGCTCTTCAACAGGTCACTTGAGACAGGGAGGTTATCTAGATTGTTGAGAGGCACATGGTGCCAATCCATCAAGGGGGGTCGAGGGAAGTACCAGGTAACTATAGACCCATCAGTTTGACCTCAGTGGTGGGAAAATTAATGGGCAGTATACTAAAGGAACGATTGGGGTGTACTTGAGGAGGTGGGAGGTTTGGATAGTTGGCAACATGGGTTTGTGCCAGCTAGATCATGTCAAACCAATCTTGTGGAGTTCTACTGAATGGGTAACATCAGAACTGGACAAGGAAAAGCCTGTGGATGTATTATTCTTGGACTTCAGCAAGGCTCTCACTCTGTCCCCACAATGGTCTGGTGGAGAAACTGACAGGGTTGGGAGTAGGCCCTTGATGGTCAGATGGATTGAAAAACTGGCTAGCCACACACCAGAGAGTAGTGGTCGGTGGGGAGCTCTCAACCCTAGAGAGAGTTGGTAGTGGGGTACTGTAGGTCGTGGGTCCTGGGTCCAATCCTGTTTAATGCATACATTTCGGACATCAGGAGGGTATAGGTGTGAAGAAGATGGAAAAGATGGCTGCCAGGCTGGGCGTGTTGCTGTCACTCGGGCTTTAACTTCTGTTTGTGTGTTAGTTTTTTCGTTATTTTAATTTATTATTTTAGTCCATTTTAGACTTTGTGAACTCTTGGGCTTTATGCTCGATTTGGCAGGACAATCGAGGGATTAGCGGTTTGTCTCCGGCTTTCGTTATTTCGGACCTGCAGTGGCGTCTTTGGAGTTTTGACAAGGGACTGTTTCGGCAGAGTTACGTTGGAGGATTTCTTCGTTTCTGCTCTAACCTCGGTAACTTTTGGGTCTCCGACAGGATTCACTTTAGCGGAGGAACGCGGAGGGGTTTTCTTGCTTCCGCCCCTCCTTTCGGTTTCAGCTCCTGGACGAGTTCGGAAAGAGAGTGGGAAGCTTTCCGGCCCGAAAGAACACTTAATCTTATTTTCTGGGACTGTTTGTTGGTCTGGTCATCCTCCTGACACCGCCTGGAAGGCTCGTGGAGTTCCGATTTGTTCTGGGTTAGATGTCTTGGACTTCTATGTCGTTGCTTTCCTGCGATTAATTTATGGATTTATTTCGCTGGGAATTAGGGCCTGAAGAGCCCACTACTTCAGCGCATTCTGAATTTTGATGAGGATTGGAATGGAGTTACATAGGATGGGTTTGCCTCTCTTCCTTTCTACTAATATTTAATTTGACGTTATTTGACTTGGTCTAGTTTGTGATCAGCTTAGTTTTCAGAGTACTGAATGGCCCTGTCTGAGCAAGGTTTCAAATCTGGTTGTGTAACTCTGTCTGTTAGTTAATTTCTGATAGGTGTCCTGACCTGGAGCTTTTGCTACCCTGCAGGGGTTTGGGGGTATTTTTAGTTAGGAGCTGGCTGGAGTACCCCACCCCTTGAGTCGTGAGGACTGCCACTTTACCTATTCGGGAGAAATATGGGCATGAGTTAAACCGATTTTTTCTGACCAAAATTCTACAGACTCTCGGATTATTCTTGTGAATCTTCGGACTCTTCCTGCTTTATTCCCATTTGTTCCTGCCTGATATGGACACACTAATTTTATGGACTTTGTATTGGTTTGATTTGTTTTATCTCTGAGTTTTGATTACGGCTTTTGGACACGGGGGTGAGAGGTCTTTGTGTCCTTAGCCTTTTTAGTTTTGTTTTATTTTTCTTTTGTAAGGCTAGAACAAATTTCATCTTCCCTAGTTGTGAGAGAACTTGTGTGGAGTTCTGTTCTTGGCCCTCTGCTGTTATACCTTATAAGGGCTAGGCAGTGAGAGTGCTTTGTCCCTTTCCTCTCCCGTGGTGAGAGCAATCTGGGGTAAACAGGTTAGGTTAGATTTTCTTTTCTTTTCTTTCAAGCTTATTCTTATGGTGTTGTTTAAACTGTTTTTAATTAGTTTTTGTTGCGGGTTCTGGTTTTATTTAAGTTTTAACATGTGTTGGCCTTTAGCTCCCACAGTAGTGCGCTACTCATCCTCCTCCTCGCCAGCCTCCGCCCTTTGTCACTCCTCCTCTACTTTTTGATACTTACCAGCGCTGTAGGGCTCTGGATTGTCCATAAAGGGGGTACTAACAGGGGTGATGAATGAGCGGGTTCATCGTATCGGGTAGTCAGGTCCAGGAGGCGCCTGGGGTGAAATGGAATCCAGATCGAGGTTCTCCCTGTCTGGTAGCCATACCCAAGGGCCCCACAGAAATTAGTGGGCAGATAGGCTTGACAACCCCTGAAGTTTGTCCAACTCGGTGGTGTTATGTAATGCCAGGTCTGTTAGAATAAGACCGCTATTATTGCCGATCTTGTTGATTTGGCTGACCTGGCTTGCATCACTGAGACCTGGCTGGATGAAACTCTGGCCCCACCTTGGAGGCCATGATTCCGACGGTGCTGGGTATTCCTGCCAGGGATTGGACCGCAGGCGGGGGTTGCAGTCTGTTTTAGAGGCATTGGGTCTCACGAATGTGGTAGTTGGTGAGACTGGGTCTTTGAGTGTACAGTCGTAGCAGGTGTAGGCGTCGAATCGCCCTCATCTACCATCCACCGAGATGGGAGACGCTTACAGGAAGTAGCAGACTCTCGTCGACATGTCATTTGAGTCGCCCAGGTTGATGGTCCTATGTGACTTCAACGCCTGGGTCGATGGTGAACTCTCAAATTTGGGTAATGACTTCCTCCAATTGATGTCCTCTCTGGGCCTTACACAGGTGGTTTCACTGCAACGCACAAATCTGGACACTCTTTAGATCTAGTCTTCCTTCTAGGGATCAACGCATCCGACATGGGGTGGAACCAGTCGCCTGGTCTGATCACCACATCGTGAGGTTCAATTTTGCACCTCTGAGAAGACCGGCCCCTGTGGAGATGGTCAGGTACTGCCTATTATGGAATGTTACTCCACAAGGTCTAGCGGCGGTCCTTGACCTCTCATCCTTCGATTTGGTAAGCAATGGTCCAGAAGCACTAGTGTCGGCTCTATAATAAGGCCGTCCTTGACGGCACTGGATTCCATTGCTCCTGTTCGTGAGTGCCCCAGATCCCTTCGCCTGGAGCCCCATGGTTTGATGGGACCCTAAGGAGATGCGGAGACAGGGGCAAGGTTAGAGCATCTCTGGCGCAGGTCCGCCCTTGATGCCGACCACTCTAGATTGATGGAACATTATGTTAATCTATCAATCTGCAATCACCCATAAGAAGGCAGAATTCCTGTCCAGGAGATTGCAGTTGCTCCGAATCGACCGGCTCATCTGTTCGAACTGTAGACAGACTGTGCAACCCAGCCTGCCTGCATGTTCGGAAGCTTTTTCGCAAGTAGAGTGCGACGAGCTCGCTCGATACTTTGCAACTAAAGTGGCCGACATCAGGAAGAACTCGTCCGCAAGCTCTATGGGTGAAGCCTTTGGTCAGCATGAGATGACAGTGCCCCATTTCTCCTGGAGTTCCTTCGACGACCTGAGTTCGTGGACATCATGAGGATCATCCATTCTATGCGCCTCACAAGCTGTGGTTTGGATCCCGTCCGACTCTTATTTTGGGTTGTTTGGATATCATTGGTCCGGTCCTGGCGAAATAGTCTGGTGCTCCTTGGAATTGGGTGAGTTTCCTGTTCCTTGAAAGAGGCTGTGGTAACTCCTCTCTTGAAAAAGCTTCCTTGGACCCGGACTTTATTCTAGCTATCGATCTATCTCTAACCTCCCTTTATTGGGAAGGTTATCGAGAAGGTCAGAAGCGGTTCAATTGATGACCATTTAACCATCCATAATGTCTATGAATCCTTCCAGTCGGGCTTCCGTAAAAGACATAGCACCGAGACTGCGCTGGTTCGTGTTAAATGATCTTCTGATGGTGAGGATCAGAAGAGACGCCCATTCTTGTTCTTTCTGATCTCTCTGCAGCCTTTGACACAGTGGACCACATGGTGCTATTAGCTCGTCTGCAGCATATTTGTGGAATGTCTGGAACTGTTCTGCAATGGTTCACGCTCATTTCTTACGGAGATCACAGAGAGTTGTGTCGGGATTTTTCCTCTGACCCAACCCCTCTGTTGTGTGGAGTGCCCCAGGGATCCGTGTTGTCGCCTCATGTTGTTTGCTGTGTATATGCTGCCCTCGGAGGTATCATTACGCATATAGGCTGAGGTTTCACTGCTATGGCGGATGACACCCAGCTCTATCTGTCCTTTGAACCCGACCAGGATGGAGCTCTCTCGGTGTTTAACAGCTGTCTGAGGGAGATCCAAGACTGGATGGATTCTAGTTGGCTAAAGTTGAACTCGGAGAAAACAGAGGTGCTGGTGGTGGATCCTGGTGGTCGGGTGGTGAGGCCGGATATCGGTGCTCTGTCTGGAATTATTCTTGGTGGAGTATCTTTGCCGCCCTCAGAACAGGTGCGTGAGCCTTGATTTATTCTTGATGATAAGCTGACTCTTAAAGCTCAGGTGTCAGCTGTTGTCAAGACTTCCTTTTATCATCTTAGGAACATTGCCAGGGTGAAGCATCTTGTTCCGTCTGACTCCCTGCCTACTTTGGTTCATGCCTTTGTATCTTCACGCTTAGACTATTGCACGCCCTGTACTTTGGGCTTTTGGGTTGAAATCCATTGCCTGCAGCTGGTGCAGAATGCTGCAGCCAGGTTTTGACTGGGACAAGTCGTTTCTGTCACATCACTCCCGTGCTCGTGCGCGAACTGCACTGGCTGTGGCGATCACCTTAAAGTCATTTTGTTGACTTTCAAAGCCCTTCACGACCAGGGTCCAGCCTACCTGAAAGACCTCCTGGTCCCTTACCCCTGGCCGATCACTCCGCTTGGCCGACATGGGTTGTTAGAGATCCCAAGAGTGAGTCTGAGATCTTCTGCAGCACAGCATTTTCATTTGCTGCACCCACTTGGAACTCTCTACCATTTCGCACGGCAGTGCACCTCCGTGGAACTCTTTAAAAAGAGCTGAAAACTTATTTGTGGAGCATGGCTTTGTTAGATAATTAATTATTTATTAATGCTCTGGATTTTATTATGATATATTTTATCTTGTGGTATGCTGATTTTATGTATATGTTTGTGTATGTAGTGTTTGAATTGTTAAATTGTTCAGCACCTTGACATGTTGAAAGGTGCTATATAAATACAATTATTATTATTATTATTAAATGAGTCTCTTTGCTGATGACTTCAAGATGGAGGCAGTAGTTGAGGGGAAAGAGGGAGGCTGGCCTTGCAATGGGACCTGGACACCATGGAAAGGTGGGCTCACACATGGAAATTAAATTTCAATATCACCAAGTGCAAGGTGTTACATCTTGGGCAGGAAACCCTAAACACAGGTACACCCTGGGAGAGGAGGCGCTGGAGGCCTCTACAGGGAAAAAGACCTAGGGGTCATGGTGGATACATGTATGAATAACTCTGAGCAGTGCAGGAGAGTGACTAGAAAAGCAAACAGGATGTTGGGATGCATCATGGGGGATCACCTCTAGGAGCAGGGAAGCAATTCTGCCGCTGTACAATGGATTGGTTAGACCACACCTTGAGTACTGTGTACAGTACTGGAGACCACACTTAAAGAGGGACATACAACTCCTGGAGAGGGTACAGAGGAGGGCAACTAAGATGATACGAGGACTAGGGTTTGACGATGAGGACAGACTTGATGAGCTCTGCCTGTTTTCATTGGAGGAGAGGAGAGATGGGGACATGATTGAGATCTTCAAGTACCTCAAGGGAATAAATAGGGTAAACATGGAGGGATCTTTAGACTGAAGCAGGAGGCATCACCAGAGGGCATGGTTTGAAGTTGGAAGGTGGAAGGGTGAGGGAAAAAGGAGGAGGTTTTCAGTGAGAGGGTGGTGGATCCTTGGAACGTGCTGCCTGGCAAGCTGGTTCAGAGATCAACAGTGGAGGCTTCAAGAGAGGGTGGAACAGACACAGAAAGTGGATGTATCAGATGATGACCTGGCCCAGGGGGTGGGGATGGATGATGGGGTTTCTGGAACACAAAGGAGGTGGGTCTCGGTACCCAACTAGGGATCTGAGGTTCGAGCAGACTTGATAGACCGTAAGGCCTAATCTGCTGGCAATGTGTATGTTAGTACACAGTGATGTCACTGCTCTAAACCTCACTCAACCTATACTTGAGCCCACGCTAATCACAAAACCACACCCTGCTTGACCGGCACTCACAACCCAACGCACCGCATCATTAAATCTGGTCTCCTCCTGATGCCCTTATGATCACAACCCCATTTTCATTGTACGTAGGTCCATTTCCAAACCTTCCCTAAAATCATACAGCTCCAGTCCTTTAAATCCTTAGACCTTACCCACTCAACTCTGCACTTGCTTCCATTGACTGGGTCCCCTCTCCACTGCCATTTCTGTCAACCAAGCCCCTGACTATTTTAAGGATAAATTCATTGCCACCTGGAATGCCTTTGCTCCTTTCAGAAGGACCAGAGTCCATGGGCTTCATCTCCCAGATCACCCCTGAACTTCTGGCCTGCTTCAGGGGCGTGATCAGGCCAGGAGAAAACACAAATCTACTAAACATCCAAATACAGCTACACCAAGTACAAAATGCTCATGAATTCATGTACTAAAGCTACTAGACTGGCTAAGATTGATTATTTCAACTCCTCATTCCTGTCTAACAATAACTCTCCATCTAAATTCTGGAGGGTAGTTCATGTCTTATTCTCTTCCCCTCCTCCCTTCCCTTCAGGTCTCAAAATAAATAACTCCCTAGTTTCTGACCCTGGCTCCATGGCCAATTAATTTAATGCCTACTACACCTTATGCACCACATCTCTTCAAATTCCTCTCCTCTTGTCACCACTAATTTCAGCCCTTCATCTCAGCCAGTGTCTACCTCCCCATTTTCCTTTTCTACTATCTCCTCTGATGAAGCTCTTGGTGCCCTCCTATCCCTGAACCTCTAAGGCTCCTCACCAGATGAGCTCAATCCTAAACTTTTCTACCTTTCTGCTCCTGCACTTGCTTATCCTAGCTCCCTAATCCTTAACCTCTCCTTCATTTCTGCCCAAGTGTCCTCATTCTGGAAATACGCTGTAGTCCTTCCTCCCTAAGGGTGGAGACATCCACTCCTAGCAACTATTTCACCATTTCCTCCTTCCTACCCTTGCAACTTCAAGAACATACTTTTATCTTTCAGCTATCACCCTTTCTCTCAAATTCCTAATTCTTCACCCCTTCCAATCTGGATTCGGAAGAACCACTCAACCAACCACCTCCTCCAAGCTTACTGACTCCATCCTTTCAGGGATGGACGATAGCCTGATCACCTCAGCCATCTTTGTCGACCTAGGCAAAGCTTTCAACACCGCTTCCCATCCCTGCTTCTGATTCCCTCTCTTCAGCTGGCCTTGTTCCATCAACCACCAACTGCTTAAATCCTACCTCATTGGCAGGACCCAATCGGTGAGAATCCTTGATTCCATCTCCCTCCACTCCTGTCAACACTGGTGTCTCTCAGTGCTTGGTCCCTCACTTTCTCCATTTTCCTTAATGATCTTCCCATGGCCTGCTCATCGTCATCTAACCACATATGCGCTGACAATACTGTCTTATACAGTTCTGGCAAAAACCCTCCTTCTGTGGAAACCAGTTTACAGCATGACTTAGACAAAGTTCAGCTGTGGTTTGCTCCTCACCATCTTTTCTAAACACTCAGAAGACAGTCTCAATGACCTTTGGCACCAGGCAGAGACTCTCTAGGCTCCTATCCCTACCCACCTTCACACCCTTGATGGAACCATCCTGGAGGACACCTCTCATTTAGATATCTAGGGTTTGGCTGGACCAGCACCTCAACGTCTCTGTGCATATCGATGCTATCCTGAAAGAAAATGTGCCCCAGCTTGGTGCTCTGTACAGGAATCATAGTTGCATCACACTGACTGTGAGGCATGAAATTGTCCAGAAGATGATACTCCCCATCTTTGACTACTATGACATAGTCTGTGGTGCTACTCCCAGATCTTTCCTGACCAAGTTGGATACTCTCTTAACTCCTTCTGCAGCTTTGCTCTCAACTTCCCTTCCTGCTCCCACCACTGTGAACTCTATTGCTCTCTAACCTTTCTTCCACTATCTCACAGATGCATCTACATTATGCCAAACTAACCTCCAAATTCTGGTTCGAGAGCTCCCTCCTATCTCTCATCCTCTCCCTCACCCACTCTCTCAGATCTAATGATGCCTGCATCTTGATGGTCCCTCACCACTCCACCTCATCGGTCAGACTGGCTTTGCCCATCACTTCCCAAAATCTAGAATCCCCAATCGACACTCCTCCTCCAACTACTCCCTACCTCTGCCCTACACAATTACCTGTCCCTCAGCTGTTCTTGCTTTAACCTCCTTATACCTATCCCCAGTTTCTGCTCTTCCTGCCTGAACTCCCTCCCCGCAGGGTTCTTTTAAGATCCTGAAGGGGGAATCAGGAAATGGCTGCCCTTCTCCTCTTATTCAGTTCTTGCCTCTCCCGCTCTCTTCTTCCCCTGCCCTTCTGGGTCACTTGTGTGCACAACTACCCTGTCCTTTTACTCCAACAGCACTAGCATACTACCTCGAGCCTGCTTCTGGTCACACTCATGCACTATAATGGTTCTGGTCGCATTATTATTGTTTTGTAAGTTTATATGTTCTTTGTATGATTTTGGACATGTACTATAATTTACCCAATGCTCCACTACTATTTATTGTACAATACCTTGTGTTCCAGCTGTTGCATAATCTTACAAATCTGTATTGCTTGTACTGCCCACATAATATTGTAACTGGTCATCCTTCACAACCCTATGTAACCCCTTTTCTCCAAGTCACACTGTGAGATGAACAACTTGTTGTTCAGTGTGCCCTCCTGGTGAAACATTTCAATAAATAAATAAATAACACCTGGGGATCTAGTGACAGAGGAAGATATAACACCTGGGTGATCTGGTGACATAGGAAGGTATAACACCAGTGGAATCTGGTGACAGAGGAAGGTATAACACATGGGGATCTGGATACAGAGAATGGTATAACACCTGGGGATCTGGTGACAGAGGAAGGTATAACACCTGTGGGATCTAGTGACAGAGTAAGGTATAACACCTGGGAGATCTGGTGACAAAGGAAGGTATAATACATGGGGATCTGATGACAGAAGAAGGTATAACATCTGGGGATCTAGTGACAGGGTAAAGTATAACACCTGTGGAATCTAGTAACAGAGGAAGGTATAACACCTGGGAGATCCAGTGACAGAGGAATATATAGCACCTGGGAATCTGGTTACAGAGGAAGGTATAACACCTGGGAATCTGGTGACAGAGGAAGGTTTAACACTCAAGGATCAGGTAACAAAGGATGTTATAACATCTGGGGATCTGGTGACAGAGGAAGGTATAACACCTGGGGATCTGGTGATAGAGGAAGGTTTAAAACCTGGATGATTTAGTAACAGAGGAAGGTATAACACCTGGGAGATCTGGTAACAGAGGAAGTTATAACATCTGGGGATCTGGTGACGGAGGAAGGTATGACATCTGGGGGATCTAGTGACAGAGGAGGGTATAACACCTGGCGGATCTAGTGGCAGAGGAAGGCATAACACCTAGGAGATCTGGTGACAGAGGAAGGTATAATGCCCTTCATGGACATTAGAGAAATGGCAGGATTGCCACATCACCATTTGTATAAATATTTCTAGGTCAGCATATACACGGAAACAGCAAAGTGGACCAGAATGCCCAAAGCCCAGTGAGCTAGAGGGGCAGCTACTGAGGAGGAGGCACAGTTGCCCAGGTATACCAGACCTCGTGGAGAGAGGCCGGACCCTTCATAGAGATGTTGAGATGGCAGGAAAAGGATTTGATATAAGGGTGAAAAAAAAAAACATGGGCTGAAATCTGATCTGGACATATGGGCTTATTTGTTTGCAACAGATTTAAAGAAACAGTTTAAGTTCTTAAATTGATTATTTTTCCCCATCTACGATAGTCCATACCATACTCTTTAATACCATTAGCAGTAAGTAATCATTTGCTATCTGCTGTCTCATGATATGGAATCGTATTCCCCTGGGGCTGAGGCTAAGTTGTGGCCTATTACAATCTTTTCATAAACAGAGAAACATAGATGTTGACAGCAAAAAAGGCCCAATGGACCATTGAGTCTTTCCATTACCCACCTGCATTCAACCCCTGTGTAATGTTGGGCCAGAGCTAGTATATCTGTAGCCCTGACTGTATTTCAGCCCCCAACCCACTCGTCTCCTTCTCTTAGCTTCCCACTGTCAGCCCCTTCTCTGGTTGGGGCTATTTCCTTGCACCTATTCCACCTGTGCTTGCAGCTCATGACTAACTGTGATGACCACTTCAGGCAATTAATTCCACCTCTCCTTCACCCTTTCTGTAGACAAAGAACATGCTTAGATCCCTCCTGAATGTTCCATGCACCAGCTTCCATCCATGGCTTCTTGTTACCCTGCCCTCACTTTTGTGAACAGGGCACTGGTGTCCACTTTATAAACACCCTTGGGAACTTAGAGGTCCCTATGATGTCTTCCCATGCCCCTGGCCTCCAGCGTGTACACATTGAGAATCTCCAGCCTTTCCTCATACATCTTCCCTTGCTGCCCTGAATCATCTTTGTGGCCTCCACTGAGCAGCCTCCAAGAGGTTCCTATCCTTCTTCAGTTGTGGTCTCCAGACAATACATAGTACTCAGGGAGGTCTCACCAACAATCTTAACAGGTATCACATACTTTCTCCTGCTAGCAAACTCCCTTCCTATACACCCCAGCATCCTTTTGTTTTTCCCTCAGCCTTCTGGCATTGGGCATAGGACTTTACACTGTCACTACTACTGTAATGATCCTAGATCTCTTTTCTCTGATGTCTGCTCCACTCTGTCCCTCCCCAACTACTATTCTGTTTTGGGTTTCTTTTGTCAATGTGCATAACTTTACACTTTTGATGTTAAATTTGAGTTGCCATATCTTGCACAGCTTTTTCCACTCTGCACAACTCCCTTTAATTCCTAGTACTTCCTGTCTGTATCCCGCTCCACTGGTTTTGGTATCCATTTGCAATAAGGTGATTTTCCTTGAGTCCCTCCCTATATTGCACATGAATGTGTTAAAGAAGACCAGTCCCAAGACCAATCCATGTGGCACCTTACTAGTAACTTCTAACCCCCAGTATTCCCTGTTGACAAATACCCTCTGAGTTCTTCCCCAGCCAGTTACCAATCCAGCTGGCTTATCTGTGTCCCATCTGCAGATCCCCCATATTTTCTACAAGTTTCCTGTGGGATCCCAAGTTGAAGGCCTTGCTAATGTCCAGATATAGTATGTCTACTACTTAACTCTTACCATCTGCTTTTGTGACACAATCAAATAAGTCTATTGAATTTGTCTGGCTTGATCTGTCTGACATGAATCCATGCTGCCACTTATCCTGGAGCCCTTTGACCTTCAGTCACTCCACTGTAAGCTCTTTTAAAATGGTTTCAAGCAGCTTCCCAAGTTGGAAGTCAGACTGACTGGTCTGTAGTCCTTAGCTCTCTATGCTCCCACTGTTGTGGACTGTGACAACATTGGTCACTCTCCAGTCCACCAGAACCACACCTGTTTCTATAGAATTGTTAAAGATGTCAGTAGGTGATTCCACCAGGAACCATGCAACCTTCTCTAGCACCCTAAGGCATAGTTAATCTGGACCTGTTGACTTGTTTATCATCAAGGTCCTGAGTCCTTTCCACCACTATTCACCAATCTCTAATCCATGCACCCCTTGGCTCAAATCCCACACTCTAGTTGCAGTACCACCTCCTCCTCCTTCATGAAGACTGAGCAAGTATTCATTTAAAATACCTGTCTTCTAATCAACTTACACTGTTCCTTCCTTTGTGTAATCTGACAATTCCCCATTTATCTTCCACTTTTCCTCCTTGACATGGAAGAAAGTTGTATCCTCTCCTTTATATCTTCTGCTGAAGTATTTTCAACTCGACCTCTGCCTTCTATTTTCTTACCACTCTGTTGGCCTCAGTTGCTTTCTCTACGAGAGGCCCCTATTTCCCATTTTATTGTCCCCTTTGTACTTCCTAAAAGCTGCTTTCTTTATACTTATTGCCCCTTGCTGCTTCTTTCTAGAACCAATTAAGTCTTTTATGTTTCTTTTTCTTTCTTACCTGCCTCAGACAGGAGCTAATTTCTTCCATAATTCCCTGCTGGATAATTTCCTACTTGGCCTAAGCCCTTCTGCTTCCCTCATCCCCCCAATTTCTTTTATAAATTTACTCCCCATCTTACAATTTGCACTTGAAATCCAGGATCACTGTCCTTGAGTTTAAGCATTCAGTTTCCAGTGTGATGTTAAACCCCACTGAGCTGAGGTCAGTGGTCCTAAGTGACTCCTCTACTCTGATCTCTCCATGCTGTCCACACTGGAGAGCACTAAGTCCAGTATAACCCCACCCCTGGTAGGCTACTTAACCCATTCAGTTAGTAGACATGCTTGCATTATCATAACCAGCACCTGCCTCCATGTACTTTTGGTCAACAGAAGTTTCTAGCCCACTTCTGGTAGATCGAGGTCTCCCATTGGTGCAACCATATCCATAGTGTCTGTCTGATTTGGGGTTTGTACAACACCTGACGCTAATGACCCTCCCATATCTGTTGTTAACTGTTTCCATATCAGTTCCTCACTCTCCCCCATTAGCAGGATGTCTTCTGTGGCCTCTGTGCATTCTTATATGTACAGTGCCACCACAACTCCTCTGCTCTATACTCTGTCATACCTAAAAAGCAGTATCCAGGAATAGCTCAATCTCATTCATGATACTGTGTCACCTATTTTCTGTTACTGCCAACAAATCTATTTGTGCCTCTGCTACTACCACCACCTGGTGCGCCCCACTTTATTTCTGTAACTAAATAACTAAACTAAACAAATTCTGGACAAAGCCAACATGGCTGCAAAATTATTTTATTAATGGTGGTGAAAGTAGCTAAAGAAAGAGGAGTATTAGAAGTTGTTTTTAAGGAACATAGTAACAGAATGGAGGAATGTTTAAAACATTAAGCTAGGTGGCCGAAACATCTTGCACTGGTAACACCAACTGTCCACAGTGAACCTTATGCTTTCAAAGATTGTTGCTGATCACTACCTGCATCTCTATAGTATGCAAGAAGATATTTTATGCCTGACCCTCTGTCAGTCTGATGTCCGTCCACTGCTTTCCTGTTTCCCACCAGGTCCTAGTAAGCAGCAGAGGCTATGTGCTGTGGTGGCAATACCAGAGACATCAGTGGGGCAGGAGCAAGTGCAGTTTAAAAGTGCAGCCATGCTAGTCAGTATCCAGCCATATGGGCATTAACATCTTGCCCCAGGACACACCAGCTGCCCACAGTATACCTTGTGGCTTTAAGGACTGTAGCTGATCATTACCTGCATCTCCAGCCTGCAAGAGAAGACTTTTCCACCTGAGCCTGTGTCAGCCTGATGTCTTGTCCACTACTGTCCTTGTTTCCCACCAGGTCCCAGTATGCAGGAAGGGCTACCAGAGGTGGAGACAGTACCAGAGATGTCAGTGGGGGTAGTTGAAGTGCAACTTAAAACCACAGTCATGCTAGTCAGGCTCCAGCTGGTGGACATGAACATCTTGCCCAGGACACACCAGCTGCCCACAGGACTCCATGTGCCTTTAAAGACTGCACTGACCATTACTTGCATCTCTGGCCTGCAAGAAGAGACCTTTACACCCGCCCCTCTGTCAGTCTGACATATGGTCTGCTGTTGTTCTTGTCTCCCATCAAGTACCACTAAGCGGGTGGGCTACTGTGGGTGGAGGTGGTACCAGAGATTATAGTGGGGTGGGTGCAAGTTCAGGGCAACACTGCACTCTCTGTATGTATTTACACTGCCTGTTTAAACACATGTTTGTGTATTTTGAGGAATAAAGTGTTTTTCCTACAAACCTGGTGCCAGTCTCTTTTGCTTGTTAGTCTTCTAATTTTGATTTAGCACAGGTTATAGAGCTGAGCTACAGTTGCTGTTTGGAGTTGCAAGTTCAGTTTACAGTGAAGTCACACTAGTGGCTGCCTGCAGAACAGCTGCACGTGGTGGCTCAGATAGGAATGGTGAATTGTGACGTGATAGCTAGTTCTGAGTGCTGTATCATTTTTATTAATATAAAATGTATTGCTGACTGTCTCTGTTGAAAATCTGATACTCTTAGAATGACCTCACTCATCTCCCCGATTTTAGCTAAAAGATGAAAGCCATAAGAAAAATACTGACAGCATGTGAGCTCACACACACTCAGTTTTTAGAGACAATGTGTTACATGGAAGACTTTAATCAAGGATCCTGTTTCTCTAAGTTAATTACAGACTTGTTTAAGTTAATTTTGTTAAGAGAGAAATCATAAAGAAGGTTTATGATGTTGGAGAAGAACCTAGGTTGTTACACAGGAGTGCAAGGTTGTAAATGTCCTGTGAAGCCTCTGTGAGGGAGGATACAGCATGGGATCAAACAAAGTGGCATTTGAAAGACATGAAATATGCTGAAGTTGCAGAATGTAATACTTTTGTATAAGATATATATTTTCATATTTCCTGACAGGGAGGAGCTAGGTGACTTCTTGAAAAGATGTGGGGTAAAAGCCAGCTTTTAATTTAGTCTGTTTTACTTCACAGAGTGACATTTTTACCTAGACTCTGACAAAGAACACATCTTTGGAGCACTTTAAGCAAGTATTTAGAGACTAAGTACTGAAGTAGGAATTTGCACTGTTTAAACCTTGTTCTTTTAAAAGATTTGTATGCCTTGTGATATAACAGTTCTGTATTTTGTGGTTTGACATATATTTAACTATTTAGTAAAATTCTTTTAGAACTTACTTGGTCTGTCTTTAACTTCTTTTAGTTGTAAGAAAAGTATATGGTTATTGCAGTTACTAAACATAAGCTTGAATGGTGATACCAAACTGGAAAGATAAGTGTTTTAAATCTGAGGTCTTTATTAAAGTTTTAAAAGGGTTCATCTCTGTATACCTGGTTAGGTGCCCATAGGCAAAGATATCTGGCCCCTGAAGACAGATCTATCTGAGCCTGTGCATTGGGTATGCTAGCAAGAGGTTAACAGTTTGAATCCCTCCAGAACTTGAGATCAAAGGTTGATCCAAACTCACAAAACAGACAGCACGGTTACCTTGTCTGTTACACTGTTCACAAGACTGCTCTCAGAGGTTGGCACTTTGGGAGTAGAGGGCCTGACCTGCTGAGTGAGTTTGTCACAGATTTGGTGGGCAGCGGTGGCATAATTTTGGTATCACAAGCTTTATTGTTCTATGGCAGCTGAGACCATAAGCTCTCTTACAAAGAAAGAAAAAGCAGAGTTTTATTTAAAAAGGAAACAGAACTATATATCACTTGGCATACAGTCCAGTTCCTACCCATTTATTTTTTTTTTCTCGAAGTGCAAGTCAGAGTAGCCGTAGTCAGGGAAGAAGAAGATGGCTTCTGATTACAGCAGGCACACTGTAGATTACTTGAAGAGTTGTGCAGGGACAGGGAGTCCTGTTGGAGGTGACAGCCAAAAGCAGAATCTCATAGAGGCCCTGATGGTAGCAGATACCCAGAGCAGCGAGTCACCAACTGTGACTGAAAAGGACAGCAGGGCCACTGTCAGGAAGGCCACAGCAACAGGGGATGGACACCAGTATCCTGAATCCAGAGGTACTCAAACTGCAAATTGAGTTGTACAGGATGGAACTGGAGGCAGGCGAGAACAGAGGGAGGCAGACCATGAGGAGCATGAGTGCCAGTGAGCTGCAGAGGAGAAGAAGAGAGCAAGAACAGAGGGAGGTGGACCGTGAGGAGCATGAGCACCAGCGAGCTGCAGAGGAGAAGAGAGAGGAGAACACAGAGAGGCAGAGGAGAGGAGAGGAGAGGAGAGCGCCAGTGGCAACATGAACTGGAGAAGCTATGACTCCAACCAGTGGCACCAGAGCAGGTAAGTGGCTTGTGTTTAACTGGGACTGCAGGACTGGGTTACAAATTGAACTCTAAATTAATAGCCGAGTTTAAGGAAGGGAGGACATGGATGCCTTTTAAATTCTTTTGAAAGTTTTATTCAGGCTAAAATTCCCAGAGAGTCCTGGAGCTTCCAGCTATCCCGCTACTTACCGGAAAGCTCGGGATGCATTGGGTCAAATGAACAATGAGGACAGTGATGATTACAGCAAGCTAAAAGCTGCACTATTAAAAGTTTGACTTAACTGCTGAATCATAAAGAGCTAAATTCCATAAGCTCAGGAGAAGCCCTGATATGAACTATGAGGAGCTAGCCACGAAACAACATCAGTTTTTAAAACGTTGGTGGGAAGGAATTGAGGCAAACTCTGTTGATAAAATTGAAAATGTGATTTTATTAGAACAGTTTTATTGGGCATGCCCAGCAGAGCTAAAATCCTGGCTAGGGGACCGAGATCCAAAAATAGTGCAAGAAGCTGCTGAACTCTCGGATTGCTATGCTAAGAGCAGACCTGCTCTGAGAGTGAATGGGTGGGTGTGGCAGCACAGAAAGGAAAAGCATGCCTTCAGGGCAGCTAAAACCCTCACTGCCACTACCAAAACCAATTAGCCCCAGGTTTCAATGAAAAGATTTATCTGAAGTAAGAAATGCATGTTGGCTATGTATGAAACTGGGCATATTGCCAGACAGTGCCCCAAAAGGCAAGGCAAAATACATAACAGGGTGCTAGAAAAGAAGTGGTTGTTTGTGTGTCCTGGAAACATGCCAGTGAACATGAGGGAACACATGCACCCAGTCAGAGTAAATGGTGTATAGACACAGGGTTAAGGGACACAAGGGCATCCCTGACATTGGTAAAGGGGATCTGTACAGCCTGGTCAGCTTATACCCAATAAATACATAACTGTCCAAGGGTTCACTGGTGAAGAGAAAACATTGCCCCCGCTAGTGTTCTCTTAGACTGGGGTGAAACAGGGGAACTGTGCTACAGGTGGCTGTAGCCAACACATTAGCAGTGGATGTGATCCTGGGTAACAATCTCCAGCAGGGATGGTATGTGCAGTTACCCATAGCCAAGTGGCAATGGAAAACTGTAGCCCCTGAACCCCACAGAAACCAGTGTGGAAACCACTGAGAGGCTGGTTCCCAGCCTGTGTCTCCAGATGGGGAGACTGATAAAAGGGGTAGAAATTTCCCCAGTAGCAAGTAACCACACAGCTACAGAGGGTTACTCTGAAGAGGAGGGGTGACCCCTTGTCAGAGGGTTAGGATCGACAGTGATCCTGAGGGCCCTGATGCTAGTGCTAGGGACCCTAGTTTAGTGACTGAAGAGGACCTGTCCCTTGCCTTGGGACTATGTGAGGGGTTGCAGCTGCTCAGAGGGGTGACCTAATTTAGAGAAGCTGAGGGCTTGGGCAGACTCAGAAGGCACACAGGGAGGTGACGGCAGACATAAGGTTTATTGGGAAAATGGACTTATGTATACAAAGGCAGTACAGACAGAGGAGGGCTGCTAGGCAGGCAGCTTGTCATTCCCAGGGATATCATGAGCAGTTGCTCAAGGTTACCCATGATATTCCCTTATCTGGCCATCTGGGAATTGCATGAACTATGCAGTGGTTAGCCCAGAATTTCTACTGGCCTAACTTCACCCAGCAGGTGAAGGAGTATTGCAGGTCTTGTCATTGGTGCCAAGAAATAGGGAAGGCGGGCAAAAAAAACAAGCAGCTCTGATCCCTTGCCCATAGTGGAGGAGCCATTCCAGAGGGTGGAATGGATATTGTGGGGCCTTAAATACCCCCAGCTCCTCAGGAAGAGATTCATCCTGACTGTGGTGGATTATGCCACCCAGTTCCCGGAGGCATCGTCCCTATCCTCACTAAGGACAGACAAAGTGGCAGATGTCTTACTTGGGATTTTCTCCCGTGTTGGGTTTCTGCAGAAGGCAATCACCAATCAAGGGTTCCTTCATGTCGGACATGATGAAATGTTTATGGCAGAAGTGTGGGTGCTGCAGAGATGCATGACATCAGTATCACCCACAAGCCAATGGACTTGTGGAATGATTCAATGGTACCTAAAGTCAATGCACTGGGTGTTTGCTGAACAGCATGGGAGGACTAGGAGAAATACCTTCCCATCTGTTGTTTGCATACAGGAGGTGCCCCAAGAGCCAACAGGATTTTCCCCTTCGAACTCTTATATGGATGCTGGGTACGTGGGCCCCTAGACTTGATCCGGGAGGATTGGGAAGGCAAGCACACCACCCAGGGAACTCCCATTGTGGATTATGTCCTAGGTTTAGGGAAAGGCTGAAGGAGCTTATGGGGACAGCCCAGAGCAACCTGACAGCTGCCCAACAGAAACAAAAGGTATGTTATGACTGCAGAGTCGGAGCTCACTCGTACATGGTGGGTCAGGAAGTCATGGTCCTTATTCCGGTCCAGAAAGACAAGCTGCAAGCTGAGTGAGCAGGACCATACAAAGTGGTTAGAAGGTTAATGATGTGAACTGCATTGTGGAGTTACCTGACAGAAGACAGACTGAAAGGATGTACCATGTCAACATGATGAAGCCATATGTGAATAGGGCTGACATGGTGTTTGCAGTGTGTAGTCATGGGGAGAGGATGGACGAAGGACCACTTCTGGATTTGCTGGAAGAAAGTAAGCGGGAGTCCCTGTGGGGCAATAAAATTGTCTCCCCAGCTGGTCCCAGACCAGGTCCAGAAAGTAAGGAAGTTTTAGCAGACTTTGCCTCTTGTTTAGCACCAAGCTTGGACTAACCCCTTAGCGACACTGTGTGGAGACAGGGACACAAACGCCCATTCGGCAGACAGCATATCGGTGTCAGAGGCTGTCCAAAAGGACATTAGGAGGGAAGTGGAGGAGATGCTGGATTTAGGGGTAATCCAGAGATCCCACAGCCCTGGGCCTCACCAGTAGTCCTTGTACCTAAGCCAGATGGCTCAACTCATTTCTGTGTGGACTATTGTGGACTGAATGCAGTCACAAAGTCTGACACCCACCCGATGCCCTGGGCAGATGAACTTCTGGACAATTTGGGAGGCAGCCTACCTTATGACCATTGACCTGACCAAGGGGTATTGGCAGGTAGAATTGACAGACAGAGCTAGGGAGAGGTCAGCCTTCATCACTCTGATAGGCTTATTTGAGTTTAAAGTAATGCCTTCGAATTAAGAACGCCCGCCACTTTCCAAAGGTGGGTGAATCAGGTGTTAAATGGTGCTGAGGAGTACGCTGTGGTGTACCTGGATGACATTGCCATCTTTAGTACCAGCTGGAGGAACACCTATCCCACCTTAGAGAAGTGCTGGGCAGGATACAGAGGGCTGGGCTTACTGTCAAGCTGAAAAGTGCCAGGTGGCAATGGAGGAAGTGGCATTCCTTCGGGCATGTGGTTAGGCTGAGGACAGCTCCGGCCCTAACCAAATAAACATAGAGGTGATCCAAGCATGGCCCAGACAAAAACCAAGAAGCAGGTCAGGAGCTTTCTAGGGACAGTAGGGTACTACAGGAAATTTGTACCCAACTACAGTGCCCTGGCTGCTCCCCTATCTGACCTGACAAAGAAAAAGATGCCAAAGAAAAATTACCTGTGGCCCAGCCTGTGAGGAAGACTTTACTAGACTGAAGGAGGCACTGTGCAGTGCTCCTGTTTTGACAAGTCCTAACTATAGCGAAACCTTATAGTCTGGGACGAATGCCTCAGACGTGGGTATTGGGGCAGTACTAAGCCAGATGTCTAGCCAAAGGACAGATCACCCAGTAGTATATCTGAGCAGGAAGCTATTTCCAGGAGCAAGCATACCCATGGTGGAAAAGTAGTGTCTTGCCATAGTGTGGGTCAGAAGAAATTAGAGCCCATACCTGTATGGGCAGCATTTTGTGGTGCAGACTGACCACAACCCCTGGTTTGGCTGATGCAGATGGGAAAGAACAATGGCAGACTACTAAGATGGAGTCTTGCTTTACAAGGGTATGATCTAAAAATCGTACATAGGGCTGGAGAGAAGAATCAGAACTCAGATGGCCTGTCTAGGGTCTATGAGGTGTGAACTGATTTGGGATGCTCATCCCATGTAGAGGATAGAGCCCCAAATTCAGTCTAGGTGGGGAAGAGTGTGATGTAGACAGCAGTTCTGAGTGCAGTATCATTTTTATTAATATAAAATGCATTACTGACTGTCTCTGTTGAAAATCTGATGCTCTTAGAATGACCTCACTCATCCCCCAGATTTTAGATAAAAGATGAAAGCCATAAGAAAAATGCTGACAGCATGTGAGTTCACACACACTCAGTTTTAGAGACAAAGTGTTACATGGAAGACTTTAATCAAGGATCATGTTTCTCTGAGTTAATTACAGACTTGTTTAAGTTAATTTTGTTAAGAGAGAAATCATAAAGAAGGTTTATGACGTTGGAGAGGAACCTAGGGTTGTAACACAGGGGTGCAAGGTTGTAAATGTCCCTGTGAAGCCTGTGCGAGGAGGATACAGCATGGTATCAAACGAAGTGTCATTTGAAAGACATGAAGTATGCTGAAGTTGTAGAAGGTAATACTTTTGTATAAGATATATATTTTCATATATCCTGACAGGGAGGAGCTAGGTGACTTCCTGAAAAGATGTGGGTAAAAGCCAGCTTTTAATTTAGTCTGTTTTACTTCACAGAGTGACATTTTTACCTAGACTCTGACAAGGACACATCTTTGGAGCACTTTAATTTGTGCTGTTTTCTTGAATCTTAGTAAGGCATTCGACACAGTCGATCACAGCCTGCTTCTTTCCTCCCTAAGCACCTTAGGCCTGGACCGTAAATCTATGTGCTGGTTTGCAGACTACCTCGAGAACGGAAACAGCAGGTTAAAACTGAAGGTGATCTTTTCCATTAAAACCTATGTTGAGGGCGTCCCATGGATCTATCCTTGGTCCCTCCTCTTTGCAGTCTACATTAACAACATCAATGACCCCATCAAAAAGCCAACATCCAGTTATTCATGGACGACACTGTACTGTACTTGAGTTGTCCCACGCTGGAAGCAGCTTATGAAGACCTCCAAGCTGAATTTAACCTTCTACAATACCAGCTCATAAACAAAAGCTTTGCTCAATGCAAAAAAGACAAAAGCCATGCTCTTCTTCCTCCTTGCATGTGGCAATTCCTGCTGGGGATGAAGCTATCCCACAAATTACCACTGTTCCTGGAGAAACACTAGAGTATGTAGATAAATTCAAATATCTAGGAGTTTGGCTCGATCATAAACTTTCCTTCGCTGACCATCTCGAAGAACTACAGAAGAAACTAAGGCAAAGATTAGGACTATTCTACAGAATTAACCACCTGCTCACAAAGGAGGCCAAGATTCAACTGGTTCAAGCTACCTTCCTATCTTTAATAGATTACACGGACCTGCTCTACAGCCACTGCACTGGCTAAGTTGAACACCTCTACTACAGAGCTATCAGGTTCATTACTGGCCTTCCACTTTCCACACACCACTGCTCCTGTACTCATCGTTAGGCTGGACTTCCTTCACTACAGAAGGAATAGAAACGCCATCCTATGGGCCTTCAGGTGGTGACCAACAAGCTCCTCTCATATGTCTCAGATTGTATTCCCTGGAGTATGTTAGGCACCTACACTCTAAGGAGCTATTCCCTAATTGCCCTCAAGTACCAAGGGTCAAAACTCATTTTGGCAAAGCTGCTGTAAGCTTCTCTTTACCCACATTGTGGAACGGTTTACAAAGGAACTTGAAGCTGAGCTGCCCTGTTAGCCTGAATATCTTCAAAGCACTCTACAATCGCTACATGAAAATACCTTGCAAATGTTTCCTCACCACTAGCCCACTAATTCCACAACTCCCCTTTCCATCCTGCCTGCCGCCATGTTTCTACCCTGGCTGTCACTCTTTCCCTATTAACTCTTCCTATTGCACCCACCCTTCCCTGTCCACTCCAGCCTGGCTAAAGTCCCACCCCATCCATAGTAGTGTCCCAATTATCTACCCTCCTTCGTCATTATCATAATAAACAAGTACATGACAGCCATCGTCACTTCTGTGGTTTTAGCTCAATTTTCCCCAGTCATCGTAACATATCCTCCTCTTCTTTACCTCTCTAACCTGCCACCCCATAGGCCTCTTTCCCTAATTGTGTAGTTGCTGGCTGCCTCACTCAAAAGATATCTGCTTATAACCCTGTATGCCTATGGTCAAGGCCACTGATTTACGGATTAAAACAATTAAATTCGTTTAAGACTTAAGATTCCAGAATTTCACCGTGATTGTTACTCTAATTTCTGGATTTTACGGATTCTGTTATCATTCTTTAGTATGTGCATAAATAATCAGAACTAAAGAAGGCAATATACAGAGCATTAAATAAAACAAATGAAAATAGTACAGGAAGGAATGAAAAGAAAAACACACTTTTTATAGATTTACTGATCTGATAGAAATTGCCAGATTCCATGAAATCTTCATTTTTACTGTTTTTAGCAGCACTAATTCGAATATTACCGGATTTTCCGTTAAAACCGAAAACAGTGGCCTTGCCTATGGTTGATTGTACATCTGCTGACTTCTTCAACTGTAAAATAATGCTGTTTTTTTATTTATTTCAACCTGTACTGTACTGTTACTGTATATACATTTTCTTCCTTGTGTATTATTGCTTTTGTATACCTGCTTCTGTACTGTACTTTGATGTATTCATGACCAGGTCCACCTTGCAAATGAGCCTTGTTCAATGGTGCCCGCCTGGATAAATAAAGATTTTGATTGATTGATTGATTGTATTTAGAGACTAAGTACTGAAGTAGGAATTTGCACTGTTTAAACTTTGTTCTTTTAAAAGATTTGTATGCCTTGTGATATAACAGTTCTGCATTTTGTGGTTTGACATATTTTTAACTATTTAGTAAAACTGTTTTTAGAACTTACTTGGTCAGTCTTTGACTTCTTTTAGTTGTAAGAAAAGTATATGGTTATTGCAGATACTAAACATAAGCTTGAATGGTGATACCAAACTGGAAAGAGAAGTGTTTTAAATCTGAGGTCTTTATTAAAGTTTTAAAGGGTTCATCTCTGTATACCTGGTTAGGTGCCCGTAGGCAAAGATATCTGGACCCCCGAAGAAGACAGATATATCTGAGCCTGTGCATTGGGTATGCTAGCAAGAGGTTAACAGTTTGAATCCCTCCATAACTTGAGACCAAAGGTTAATCCAAACTCACAAAAACAGACAGGAGGGTTACCTTGTCTGTTACACTGTTCTAAGACTATGCTCAGAGGTTGGCATTTTGGAAGTAGAGGGCCTGATCTGCTGAGTGGGTTTGTGACATGAATCAGCCAGCATGAGTCTGACAGTGAGAGACCCTTTTCGCATTACTCGGTTTAGTAAGGTAGGAGGCACAAGGCCCATCGTGTCTCCTCCCCACACCTTGTGGGAAATAATGTTAGATACCCAGGATACATTTATCCAACTTAGCCTTGAATTGCTCAGCATTGGTAGCATCCACAATAGTCTGTGGCAGTTTACTCCAGAGCACAGTAGCCCCAATAGTATAAAAATGTTTATTTTATTTATAACTGCCCTAGGCACTATTAATTGTTTAGTATTACATCTAAGATTGGTTGGTTTCTTAGCATATGTGATATCTTATTCTGTCATCAGTTGTTCATCATGTAAGAATTTGAATAATAATAGAAGGTCACCCTCTGACATCTTGCTTCTAATTCAAATAACTTAAATTCCCTACGTCTATCATGATATGAGAGTTTGTGCAGCCTGGGGATGATGTTGGTAGCTTTTCTCTGGACACTGTCTAGAAGTTTCTTTTCCTTGGTTAAAAATGGGGCCCAGAATGATGCCTTTTAATCTAGATTTATATAAAGGTAGGATACAGGCTTCTTGTCTAGATGTGAATACCCTCTTTATGGATGCCAGTATCCTATTTGCCCTTAGTGCTGTGTGTCTACAGTGTTCTCCTGGTAAAAATGGTTATTTATTATTATACCTAGGTCGTTTTTCAGATTTGACTTGTTTTGAAGGATTATTATTCAAATAATATTGTGTCTGATGGTTCCCTAGCCCCAAGGTGCATTATGACACATTTCTCTTAGTTGAATGTCATTTTATTTAGGTTGCCCCAATTCTCCAGAAGTGTGATAACCTCTTGGAAGTCTCAATTTTGTTGACAGAATCAAATTGTAAAGAAGGAATTACCTAATTATATATATTCACTGCAATAAAATTTGTTGTTCCAGTATCCGTCAGGATACAAACATTAACATTTCAAATATTAGAGAAAGCAGTTGCTTACAACGCTAGTATTGGCTAATTTTCTACAAACATTCTATGTACAATAGCACTCACTGTGCTGACACTGCTAGGATTTTTACCTCACAAGCCATAGAAACAAGCCTATAAAACGAGAGCAGCTATAACTTCTAATTAAGTTCATGAAGTTCTAAACAAAACAAAAAATGACAGACCAAAAGGCTCTAATTGCTGAGATTATATCTCTCCAGAAGGGCCCGATCTGGGGCATGAACAGAAAATGTGCAAATGATTAGCCATTGTCTCTCCACAGTGCCACCAACAGGATGGTTGTCTGGAAGGGTCACTCCTGTTAATGGTAGAGAGGGTGAGAAAGTACGCACCCTAATCCTCCATGCAAACTCCTGCCAGTGTGGGGAGTGGGTGGTCTTTGAAGTCATAGGACATACAGAGTCCAAATCTATTTCCCCAGGGTCTGTCTGTCCTCCAGGTCTGGGAGGGCTCCCCCCCTTACTTTTGTGTATCTAGTATATGGATATTTATTCTGGGTCTTATATTATTCCATTCAAATTTTGAGATTAGCCTCTGCCAAATCTTGAAGTGAGGTGGGAAGACATTGGAATAGGTATAGGAACCTAGGAAGTATATTCATGGTGATTCTCTGTATCCTATTTATCAGGGTCCACTTATCAAAACCTGTCTTCATCTGTTTTACCAGCAGGATATAGTTTGCTTTAAATAACTTTGAGTTATGTTTAGTGATATAGGCTCCCAGGTACTTCATCTTTTCTGCAGCCCAGTTCAGAGGAAGAAGGTTCAGGATTGTCTGTGACGGGGCATAATAAAAGTTAAGGACCTCCATCTTAGATCGATTGAGATAGTATCCTGAATGTTTACTAAACTTCTCCAATGCAGACTTGACCTGGGGATGGACTGCTCTGGGCTGGACAGGCAAAGCAGAACATCGTCTGCATATAGGGATATCTTTTGGTGTTGGCCTCCTACCTCAACCCCATATATGGAATCTGAGCTGCATATGGCTTCAGCTAGGGGTTCTATGTATAAGGCAAACAAAAGGGGGATAAGGGGCATTCCTGGCGAGTACCCTGGTCAGCCTGAATCTGTTAGAGATCCCTCCGTTTACCCTGATGTATGCTTGTGGGCCTGAGTAAAGAGTCTTGGCGGTGCCTATAAAAGTCTGTGAGAAATCCATATGTTCTAGGACTAGAAATAGAAAACTCCAGAAGAGTTTATCAAATGCCTTTTCATCGTCCAAACTCATCGGGCAGGCAGGGGAATGGGTGCGTGGATGGAGTCGATCACATTAAGAGTGGAGCAGACACTGTCTGGGGCCTGATGGCCAGAGGCAAAACCGTCTGATCCATATTGATCAGATCTGGTAATAGCAGATTAAGTCTGGAAGCTATAATGGAAGTGAATATTTTATAATCTGTATTAAGGAGGGAGGTGGGGGTGGTAGGATTTGCATCTTGCCAGATCTTTGTTTTCTTTATGTATAAGGAAATGGTGGCATATTGCCATGAAAGGGGACGGTTCCCTCTTTCCAAATCTCAGTGAATACTTCTGCGAGCAGGGGACCATCTCCGCTTTAAAAAGTCTTATAGAATTCTGTGCTGAAGCCACCTGGGCCAGGACATTTCCCGTTTTAGATTTTAATGGTGTTTAATATTTCCAGCTGTGTGATGACTTAGTCAATGCTTGGCTGTTTTCAATGTGAGGGTAGGGAGGGACAGGGGTTGGAGGTAATTTATTTTAGCTTGAGCGGTTGTTTCTGCCTGGGGCCATACAGTTTGGAACAGCATGTGATGAAGGCCTCTGCAATTTGTTCTGATTTACTGACTGGGAGACCAGTTGAGGGATATACTATCTTAGTGATAGTCGCTTTGGCTGCATATTGCCTGAGCTGAAATGCAAGAGCCTCATCCCTTGGGGTCCCCCTCATAGTACCTCTGCTTCAGGTAGAAGAGGACCTTTCAATTTCCTCACTTTACATCCTCTGCAGGTCCCCTCTGCAATCCTTTAACTACAGGTCTCTAGGCCTATCCCATTTATTTTTCTGGGCATCCTCTAGCTCCCATATTCGGGCTAGAAGTTCTTGTTGTTTTGTGTCTGGGCTTTTTCTTATGCGTGGCTACTGAGATCAACTTTCCCTGATAGTGACTTTGAGGTTGTGCAAGAGTATCTGAGTTATACTCCCCTATGGCATTTTGGGCTAGTGTGTTTTTAATGTGCCATTGAGCTCATCCACTACCTCTTTGTCTTGAAGAAGTGAAGTGTTCAGCCTCCACTGGGTATTTTTTAGGCAAGCAAGGTCAACCTCCAGGAAGATAGGATTATGGTTGAACAAGGTCGAGGGTTCCCACCACATGGATGGGATGGAGGAGAGGTTCCTAGAGAATGTGACAAATGTATCTAATCTAGAGAAAATTTTAAATCTGGGTGAATAGAATATATGATCCTTAGTTCTGGGATATTTCTCCCATCAGATATTATTCCTATAGTTTTATATTGTCATGGGGGTGGACATAGAGCTAAATGCCAGCCCCAAAAAGGCAACAAACAATATTGAAAGTTGCACATGACAATGTAAGAAGTTTAGTCAGGAAAATTGATCAGTTTCATTTATGGGTTAACAATTTAAAACTGGATGTTGTTGGTTTATTTGAAACCTGGTTGCCCAAAAGATTCTAGACAACAAAATTGAACTATCAGAATATTATCACTTTAGACAAGATCGGCCAAAAGGGAAAGGGTAATACTGTACTTAAAACAAGATCTGGGACACTCTGAGCTTTTTGTACTTAGGGGCCTGATTCTCAAAGCTTTGAATTTGATGCAGGGTGCCTGCATCACATAACATTACACTCGTGCTACATGACCCCTCATATTTCTCCATAAGATCCAAATTGTTTCCCCTCGACCCCTGCTGGCGTTGTGGAGCTCCTGAGTGGTAATCTCCATCATATCCTTGGTCCTGTTCCTACCTTTGTGCATTTTGACAATGGGTGTACCATTTTGTCATCATGTTTATTCTCAGACATTTCCATGTTCGGTTACTTTATTAATTTGGGGGGTCACATCTGAGGCTCCACATCTCACTTCATTTGAACATAGGTGGCTTGTATTGTTATGCATGCAGGCCAAGAGGCTACTTCTTAATAAATGGTGACAACCTCTATTCCTTCTTTTTCTAAACTCTTACCACTTCAACACACGTTGCTACTCTAGATCATTTATCTCATTTGACTACTGATTCCTTAGACGATTACTTCACCTGCTGGCTCCCTTACTTTCGTTTTCTCACCCTGGAACTAGTATAGAGCGACTGCCATATTATCTGCTGTTATTGATTCCTCCTAGTTAATTATGTTTCTTTCATTACTTTTTTTTATACAGTGGCTTCATTGTTTTCTTTGACCCATTCCTTCTCTTGTGCTGCTTACTAGTTACAGTATAGTGTTGGTTGTGCAATGTTTGTATGATTTTGGCACAGTCCCTGATATTTCCAGTTTAGATGTTTTATACCTCTATATTGTGCTTTCCAAAGTTGATCTTGATATATATGATTATATTACTTGTATTTCTTGTTTTGTTTAGGACTGTGGAATTCTTGTTATTTGTATGTTGCTTTGATATAGGCTTGGATGGTATTCTGTGCAAGCTTCTAAAATATGCCTCTCCATCACTGCCACCCTTTGACTTATATATTTAATTTATCACTTAGAACTGGGGAATATGCAGTAGCTTGGAAATGATTCAAAGTAGTGCCAATTTTAAAGGAGAAATAGAGAATTACTATCAATTTCCCTTCTGCCCCAGGTTTCTAAGATATTTGAGAAATTAATATCAGCCCAGATAAAAGGTTATCTGGAATCACAAGGAAAAATAAATGAGATGCAGTTGGGGTTCAGACAGTCATCATAGTACCACAACTGCTCTAGTTAAGGTGGTGAGCAATGTGCAGGCAGACCTGGATAGGAGAACATCAGTAGGTGCAATATGTCGATCTATCCAAGGTGTTTGATTACTTGGACCATGATGTCCTCCTTTCCAGGGTGGCCTCACTGGGAATGGCAGGTGATGGATTAAAATGACTAAGTTCCTACCTAAAGGGAAGGTCACTGTTGGTGCATATTGGGAATTTTGTTCCAGGACTGGTATCTGTTATTTTGGGGTCCCCAGGGTTCCATATTAGGTGCCTCTCTTGTTTAATATTTATGTAAACAAACTATGTTTCTCAGACCCATCCATTATGTTTCATCTGTATGCAGATGATACAATCATTTATACATCTGATGTTGCCATATAAAAATTCAAGATAAACTGCAGAAGGCAATTAATGGTTTACAAGTTTTCTTGAGCACAGTAAATTTGTGCTTATTTCTAAAAAACACAAACTATGTTGTTTTTGTGTTCTAACGATGGGCCGAAAATCATTATTAAATCGCGGTTACCCTAGGAGGATCCCCAATACAACAGGTCCAATCATATAAGTACTTGAGTCTATGGTTGGACAGCTCCCTTAAGTGGGATGTACATATAGACAAAATGATGACAAATGTGGGAAGGAGATTAGAAGCCTTATATAGGGCAAAATCATGTTTGTCATTAGAAATAAGAAAGCGTGTGGTCAGTCCCATGATAATACCAGTTTTTGACTACGGGGACATCTTGTATGCAGGATGGACCAATGGGGACTCAGCGAAACTGACACCTATTACAGCAGGCTGCGCAGGTTTATCCTTGGTGCCCGCATTTAACACATAAATGTGAGCTATATGATAGTTTGGGATGGCAAAAATTGAGTGAAAGAAGGCATGAACATCTAATTGCTTTCATACATAAAGGGCTGGAAGGTAAACTTCCATCTTATATATCTACTCACCTAGTATATAGAAAAGAAAGGCTCTTTAAGATCAGCAGCGGGTGTGAACTTGGAAATCCTAGATGTAACTTAGAGATGGGGCATGATTCTATTATGTAGGCATCTTGGGATGGAACAGTATTCCACATAAATTAAGGACATCAATTGGGAAGAATACTTGGAAGGAATACTTCAAATGCACTATGGACTGTACCAATAGGATTAAAACTCTAATTAACAAAGCATGTCACCTTGCTCTGGAGTTGATCACTGGACACACACGTTCCCTATATCAAGACACTGGGTGGCTCCTTTACTGACAGGATTGTTTACCAGTTGTGCCTACTGCGAAGAAGTCCCTGTTAGAGCTTACCCTAGTTGAACATCCAGACTATTCATTACATCACAGCCTTCCATTAGGACCCAAAGAGAAAAAGGTGGCCTAGTGGTGCCATTTAAGAGAACATCTCAAGCACAGAGTCTCTCTCTCCTACAGATAATCCAAGTGGATTAACAAACTACCTAAGGACCTGCTAGAAAGAAATAAGAATAGCCAATTCAGACTAGGCCTAAAAGCTCATTTGGCTAAGGAGAATGTCTGTAAATACCTTCTCTAATCATTTACCTCTTTCTTACATACCATTATGAATGTTCCCTGGCTGACATCCTACCTCCTCCCTCGGGCACCAGGGTAACCTGCTTTTCTCCCATCATTCAACTCTGCACTAACTCCCTTCTCCACCCTCCTTTTCCAGCCACCCCCTTTCTGAACCCTCCCTACTCCACCCTCCAATCCCTTCCAACATCCCTCTTCCCATCCCCAGCCTATCACCTCCCCCCCACTCCTCTTCTCTCCCTCTTCCTGCATGGCCTACCCTCTCCTCCCACTGCTCCCTGTCTCCCTCACCTTACTGAAAAAAGCCTTCTCTTGCTGCTCTACTTGACCATGCAGGTCTTCTCTATGTCACTATTGCTGTTCCTGCACTTACCCTGGTCTGGACATAAGTTCCAATTCTACTCCTGAATTGCTACACAGCACTCTCTATTTGGCTCAGATCCACAAACTAGTTATTTCTTGCACTAGGAAACCAGGTTTAACTGACTACCGCTGTAACTTATGTATTAATACTGACAAATTGTAACCTACAATGCTTGCCATGTTATCTTTGTAACCTTATGTAACCTATGTTTTGTCTTTTCCATCCTATGTACTTGTATGACTTGGGACCTTTGTAAATGAGTCTCTGACTCAAACATATTAATCACTGTCATGAGCTGTGGGTAAAGTATGGACTCACAAGGCAAATTGGCAGCAAAATAAAGTATTTATTTACATAAACTTAAAAGCGAACTGTTAAACGCAAAATAAAAAGAGAAGCAAAGGCAGCAAAACTTAAAAGAAATACAGCTAGTAATAACTAGCCACACAGGATATTCACAACTTCACATCCTCCTGTGACTGACTATCTGTCTTAGGTGCACCATTATATAGCTCTGAGGGTCATATGACTTGCTAACTCCACCCTGTTTACTCATTTAGGTATTATTTTCTTTAATACAGTGCAAATCTTTATTTTACATGTCACAAACATTTTTAAATCATAATAACAACTTGAATGCAGTCAGCTAAATTAATTTTCAGCATTTTAAAGAATAAAAATTGTCTTTGGGCTCTGAGAAGCACCACCCTTCTAGCAACAGCATAAATATGTTTAGTAAGCGGCGGACGGCTCTTAGTACATTGCTGAAGCTGAAGGTGGTGTGTTTCAGGAGCACTTAGACGCCTAACAGCAACAGGAGAGCAGTCGTTTTAACAGACCCAGAAAACCCCAAGAAAACTCCACAGGACACACTGTCTCAACAGCCAGGGGTATGTACAGGAGTAACTCACTTGGTTTCTGGGAGAAAAGTAAAATGGGCAGGAATTACAGGCATTTTTACTTTTTGTGATAGTGCGCTTGTTGTGCAGGCATAAGATTACGGCGCACTGCCGAGAAGGAATGCATCGCTTATTTTCATTACAAGCACATTTTCTGGGGAGCTTTCACTATTTTAAACATAACGAGGATAAACAGCTAAACCTAAAGGTTCCCAGCATTATATTTATTTTAACCAACAAAAGGAGCAACAGGGCATTTCTATTACAGTGTTCTGCAAACTTTAAAAACATGAAGGATTTCTTTTACAGCCCTTCCTAAAATGGGGCTAACCTGCAGGCATTTTACAGGGAAGCTCTGGAGCGAAAACAGCCCAAAATATACATTTGTACAGGGAAACATGAGGGTTTTATTATAAGGAGCAAAACAAGCTCCAGGCACACAAACTATAGAGGGACAGGATGCTTTTCCTATTTTAAACAGGCAGGAAGCAGTCCTGACGTTCTCAGTCTTTAGACTTTACTTTTGTAACCATGGCTTTTGCAAGCAGGAATAGTGACGCTAGAATGTACAGAATAGACAGACAGACAGATGACACTACAACTTATAAACAAAGTGGGTGGCCAGCCCAACAAACAAACATAGAGTAATACAAATACCACAAAGACAAAGAAGCAGGAGTACATCCAGGACCACTATCCTTTTCACAAAAACAAATGGGGTGGGGGGCAGAGTCACTCTCTCACAATCACAATCTTAAATAAATAAAATAAAAGGAATAAAGACTTGGTTAGATAATACAACACCTAAATCAGACTGTGTTGTATAACATAGCATTGGACTGCATATAATTGAGAAGAGCATGCTGTTGGATATTTTACTGTATAACATTTGTGTATTGTCTGATTAACTTTGATTTTGCTCCTATATGGGTGTCTTATATGTATTGCTTGTATCGTAGTATTAATATGTTATAAATATTGCACTATGGACCTTGCTGTAAATGAGTTGCTGGCTCAGTCGAGTAAATCCTGATTCATAAGATTTTATGAATAATATATTTTACTACTACTAATATACTCTAATTGTTGGTTCTAGTTCTAAACTTACAATAAATTGCTTAACTGCAAAAAACAAAAGGTGCCTGCATCACATAGCAGTGATGCAAGGCACCTGCATCAGAACTTGTGGATATTCTTATAGAAGTAATAATATGAAATGTTTTCATGCTGCATGCATAAAACTTGCCAGACAATATGCATGCTGCAAGCATGATTTAAATGTTAAATTGGAGCTGATTGCATGCATGTGGCATGCATGCCTAACAAGTGTGGAAAGCATGCTTTTATGTTAAATGGAACAGACTATGTGGCACGTGTGCAAAACAAGTGGTCACTGATAACTGCACACATAAAAGTTTAAGTGACTTACTCAGGATCACACAGTATACAAGTGGAGGTCAATGAGATTCAAATGCAGATCTTCTGGTCTTCTGGTTTGCAGTTCAGTGCCTTTAACCACTAAACTATACTGCCTGCATATATATGGATTGCTTGTGCTTCAATACAAATCTGCATATATCTGCATGCTTGCAACATGTTATAGCCACCATTATACTTTTTAGTTTTCTTGTTCCCCTAATCTCAGATGCACAGTTGAACTGCAGCACACATACCAATGGAAACACATGTGGTTCTTCCGGTTCCACCTATACAGGGCACAGGCGGCAGTGTGCCTGGTGCCTATGCACCACGTCTCGATGTTGCCATCCCCATTTTCTGTGGAGGATGATCCTCACACACACACATGTGGGGCTATGCCCTCCACACACCTCTTTCTAAATATTCTAACTCCGGGGGTGGACCTTGGGGTGGGGTGGTGAATTCTACTATGTGGCACCCTAATGATGGGCACACTGCTGTGGTGCACAGAGGGTCAGAAGGGGTTCTTCCCACCCCAATAAACACACTTACCCACAAACTACTTAAGTATTTCTGCCTGGACTGTACTCCTTCTATTTTCTCACCACAGTTTGAATGCTTCCATGCAAACAGACTTTCTGGAGCAAACACAAAAGTAGCAATAACTTAACACCCCCACCCAGTCAGCCCCCATGCACACACACTGTAGCAGGTGCAGCCACACTGCAACAGACAACCCACCAAGTATAGATATAAGTTGAGAGTCTCTTACCTGAGTACTAAGAGTCAGAGGTAGGAGTCTTTAAGAGATGATGTTGATGGGTCAGGTGCTGGGGCATACCAATTAAAGGAATGGAGTTATTTTTATTACTACTTTATACATTATGGTGGCAAGTTGGAGAATAATGAAGGCTACTCTTCTACAAACAAGGCCTTGTTAGTTGAGTGGTGGCCTTCATTAATCTCAACTCTCCATCAATAATATATAAAATAGTGATTAAAAATACCCTTATTCATTTCAACGGGCATGCCCTGCATTCTCCTTGTCCTGTGTCATAATGTGCCTGAGCATGGTGCTGTGAAGGTTAGCTTCACTGGGGGAACATAAGCCTGATTATAGTGGGGCTCCAACAGTCTGTGCATACCATGCTGTTCAACTGTCCCTGAATGCAAGGGACAGCCCTCATTTTATCTCTGAAAACTGCTCTACCTTTCATCCATCCCTCATGGAAAACATGCTGCTCATACAGAGGATGTCCTATAAATTTAGACTTTATGGCAGGGCACCATTTCAGATTTCAGCAGGGGACCAACAACCAGTAGAGACCAGGTGCTAGTTAGCCCCTAGGTGGCAAGCTCTGGAATGTCTGGAATGTCTCTAAAAGGTAAAACTTATTTGTTGTGACTTAAAATGATATGCAAATCAGGAAAATTCAAATGTATAAGATTCATCTACCTTTACCCCGGAGCAGTGCATCAGATTTGGGCTTAAACCCACCGAGTTACTAACCAATTTTTCTCCTAGCTGAAGTTCTGAATTCCCCTCCAAAAAAAAGTTGTCCCAATTTCTCTCCCTAACTCTATTCCATTCAATATCCATCCAATGTGGGTAGTAAAGCCACCCAAAGGAACAGAAACATGAAAAACACATCAATATTTCAGTCCTTCCTCCTTCCTCAATCCACCTGTAAAAATGATTTAGTTTTACTTACCTGGCCATCTGGCCAGAACCTGTGGCCTAGCCTGGTATGCCACCAGCCCAGTTTTCAGTCCATTCCTCTTTCTTCCTTCTGCAAGAAGCTGTATGCTGTATTTATTTAGTTTAGCTTTTAGCTACGGATGATTTGTTTTAAATGTCTGATTTTATATTTATGTATATGGTTTTATGTACAGTGCCTTGGTTTTGAAAGGCGCTATAAAAATAAAGATGATTTGATTTGATTTGATATGCTAGAACTGACCAACCCAGTTCCCGAACATGATCTGTGACCAAGTCACCTCACCAACCACACCCACCCAACCTGTGTTGCTTGCTTCTTGCTTGGCTGTTGCCATGACTGCTGCTGCACTGCACTGATCAAGGCCTATGAGGCCACCCAGACCACTGCCACTGCTGCTGTGAGGCCTACCTTGCTGCCACGGAGGGCCCATGCCTTTTTGCAAGGCAAGCCTAGTAGAGTAGGTAGATAGCCTAGTCTCAAGTTAGCTTCTTGCTCACCCCAAGACCCTTCAGCCACTAAGGAGACAGAGACTCACTAAGAGTAGACCAACAAAAATATGCAACCACAATGCTGCTATTGAGAGTTCAGTGCTCACTGACTCCTCCAAGCTGTAATGTGTAGCCTGTCTACTATGTGGTGGGAAGGGCAGTGTCCCTCATGTGACTCACATGCTCTTGCTTGGTTGAGCTCCTCCATGTCACGTATGATGCCACTGCTGCTAATAGGTGGAGAGAGTAGACAACACAATACAGATACAGTCGAGTGAGGAGTGTACCTGCAGCTGAGTGCAACACAGGCCAGTGGGGCACTTATTGTGCAAGATTAAATCAAATTGAATGCCATTATTACCACACCATAAGAACAACATAGGAACAAATGCAGCGGAGGGGCAAATGACCCCTCTGCCCTAACTAAATGGCACCCCTGCTTTATGATAGAAATTAATTCTCAGGGCTAACATCAGTACAAGTAAGTATTATGGTTTCCACTGTGTTCTGAGTGTACTGTATCTCCATATGTGTCCTGATTATCGTGAGGGTTATTGTTCCTCATTGTGCCTCATTTGAGTGTCCATGTCCCTTTTTCAGTGACAAAATGTGAGGCATGGTGCATGTTTCAAGACCCTTCTCAGCACAAAGAGTGCTGAGCATGTCATAGTGTATATGCTCCATACAGAATGACAATGGGAAAGTAAGTGAGCTGTAACAGTCATGGAGAAACACATTTGTAGCACTCAATATGCATAAGAGTTTGCATGGCCCAAAACAAAAGGTCAGGCTTCACAACACAGAGGCCCTTTTGCACATCTGGAATGGGGGATGTTGGCTGACTATATCCTAGGCATTTAATGCAGTAAGCAAACAATACTTTACAAATTAATGGCCATTTAATGACAAAAATCAAAGCCATTAAACAACTTGCAAAGGATCAGAATTAATGAGTTTACCTAATTTTAATGGAAATCAATGAAAAAGGTATTTTAATGGCTCTAATTGCTAACAGTAGTATGAGAAAAAGAAACTGATGTTTGTTTAGATGAAACTTCCACCAGCTTAGTTGCTGCACACATGGCAAGTGTGCAACATGCGAACCTGATGTGATTTTTAGAAGATGTTTGTACCAGCTTACCTGATGCACACATGTCAAGCTTGCAGCATGCAAACCTGATGTACTTCTTAGACCTGGTTCACTTTGTGCATGCAAACCGCATGAAAACATTGCACAATTAAGCATGGGCATACATTCTGCTATATGCAGCACACCTATATTTCTGTAAGGGTTGCAATTCACAAGGACCCCCTGAACCACACCAGGACCCTGTGCACTAGACCGGACCTGTGCTAGGCCTGCCAAGCTGCTGAATGCACCAGGGTGCTTGGGACTTATGGCAGACAAAGCTAGCATACCCCTAAATTGGGATTCTGTAAACCCTCCCAGAGGCACACTTACAAGTACTGTTAGACCAACCAGGGCTCATCTAATGACCCTGGTGCCATCCCTAGAGCCCTCCCTTTGTGGGAGGAACATATGCCACTGCCTGGCCATGGTCACCCATGCCCCACTACAGCCTTGCCTTCATGTTGTCTTCCTTGCAAAAGGTTTTTACAGTATAATGGAAAAGCAGTTTAGAAAGACGACACTTTTTGAGTCACCAATAGGAACTAAGGAAATGTTACTAAATCCACATATAGGTTTATTTTTCATTATCTACAGTACCTACTCTAGACTATTACATATTATATAATATATAGTTGTATAATAAGTAGTTACAATTAAGCCACATTTGAATCACCTGTGAATACTGTCATTTGTCTTCATTCAGATTAGTTATATTATTTTGTGCTGTTGCTTATTATATATATATATATATATATATATGAGACAAAAAAAGAACCTCTATACTTAAACACTAGAGGCAAGGTTACCCAAAGGGCATTTGGCTCGGAAGCCAAGTTTCAAGAAAATACAAAATCACACATGCCCCCACAATGCAAAGCATCATGGGCTGCATATACAAATCACAACAGAATGTTATGCTGGTCCAACTTTAAGCAGAATTGCATGGTGCCAAAGGCCTCTCACAAGTTTGCAAGGAGGTGCTAACAGAAGACATAGACACGTGTTTCGTCCTACCAGAACTCATCAGTATGCCTTGTCTGTTTGACACCCCAGTGGAATGGACCAGCTACCCTTAAGGCAGTGTGCCTTGGATATATTGTGGTGAACCCATTAAAATAAAAACTATTTAAAAGACAAAGAACCTCTGTCGTCCTGGTAGGACTGAAACACAAGTCTATGTCTTCTGTTAGCACCCTTTGCAAACTGTGTGAGAGGCCTTTGGCACCATGCAATTCTGCTTAAAGCTGGACCGCATAACATTCTGTGGTGATTTGCATATGCAGCCCATGATGCTTTGCATTGGCAGGGCATGTGTGATTTGTATTTTCTTGAAACTTGGCTTCCCAGCCAAATGCCCTTTGAGGGTAACCCTTGCCTCAGTGTTTGTGCACAGAGGTTCTTTGTCTTTTAAATAGTTTTTATTTTAATGGGTTCACCACAATATCCAAGGCACACTGCCTTAAGGGTAGCTGGTCCATTCCACTGGGGTGTCAAACAGACGAGGCATACTGGTGAGTCCTGGTAGGACAAAACACGTGTCTATGTCTTCTGTTAGCACCTTTGCAAACTGTGTGAGAGGCCTTTTGGCACCATGCAATTCTGCTTAAAATTGGACCAGCATAACATTCTGTTGTGATTTTGCATATGCAGCCCATGATGCTTTTCATTGTGGGGCATGTGTGATTTTGTATTTTCTTATATATATATATATATATATATATATATATATATCTCATAAAAGTTCTGGATTGTTTGCATTACCCCACACATTATTCCTACCCTTCTGAGAGTGCTGCCTGACCACCCCACAGCTTGTAACAGACCTCTCAGGTGTGCTGTCTCTTTGCTGCACTGCCACATTTGCCACAAACTGTGTGACTTTGGTGCCAGGACCCTACCAGATAGAGGGTGGGTGGAGGGTACCTGGTGCACTGGTGATTGGCACAAGCTGCCAGTGGCATGGCTTGTGCTGCACTTTGAGAATCAGGCCCAGGGTCTACAAATGGTATTGAATGTGTAACAGTACACACTTTAAAACCAGCATCTGTGTTCGTGTAATTTTTCCCCACCAAAAACCATCCCAGCACAATTTGAAAACTTCACTAAGATTTTGGAACACCATGTAAAGGCAGATCATTAATCCTTTTGGTGATTTGAATGCCTCCTGGCAAGGTCCTAGAGGAGAAAAGTTAGTGAATGCTTTAACTCCAATCAACCTGAGGTAGATTGTTGCCATTCCAACAAGGAATGGATGCATTACAGGTAAAGGCAATGTACTGGACTTGATCTTTGACATCAGATTTGAAAACTCATAATGGCAGAATATTGTCACAAGTCTGGGTGATCACAATCAGTATATTGTGAAGTAAAAATAAAATGAAGGTTCAGATAGAACAGCAATACTTTACCAAACAATGTTCCAAAACGTTTGCAGTGAGGTGTTCCTGAATAAATTAGGTAAGGAGTGATGCCATAGACTGAATCTTATTCTGGATTTAGATCTGGCAATACAAGAATTCACTAATATGTTTTTCAACTTCTGCAACCAGCGTGTCCCCTTAAAAAGTAAAAAACTTAAGAAATGAATGTGAAAAACTGATTCACAAAACAAAAAGTCTACTATAACAAGAGAATAGACTCCACTAAAAATCCACCTTCATATTGTAAACTAATTAGAGTTTTGACCTAGCTAAGGGCACTAAGGCCAAAGTGAATTTTGTAAATGAAAATGGTTTGACTCAACCTCCTCAGTTTACAGCAAATGAACTAAATGAGTATTTCTTTGATGTACCAGATATTAATATTCGAAATGCTGATATCCAAAAGAGGAAGAAATTTTGATCAGTGAAAGTTCACAGGTACCAAAATTCAGAGTTAAACAAATCAAAACTAAAGATTTGATTACTGAACTTGCTAAACTTAATATAAACAAATCACAGGATTTGACCAAGTTGAAATAAAGTTTTTGAAATTATCAGCTAAAATGATATTCCCAGTGTTAGACTGTTTAATAGAAGCCTTATAGAGAAATATTCAAAGACTAGAAATGCACCTAAGTAGTACAAATCTTTAAAGGGGTGACTGAAATGTTCCATCAAATCATAGACCAATTGCACTATTATCAGTTGTCTACAAGTTGATGCAATGGATGGTTTATACACAATGGACCCAATATTTGCAACAATATTTATTGTTGATGGGACTAATTGGGCTTCAGGGTAGGAAGGTCAATGGAGACCACGTTCATTGAATTTGTAAGTACAGTGGCTAAAGATTTGAATGAAGGGAAGGTTGTGGGTAAAGTGTACATTGACCTCTTAAAAGCATTTGATCTTGCAACAAAATCTTATCTAAAGAATGGAGAATATTGGCATAGCTTCTGACATTCTAAAATGGTTTCAAGATATTCTACGGACAGATCAAAACTGGTAGCGGTGGAAAATGTTAAGTCTAAGGTAGAGAAACTAGTTAGAAGGGCCCCCAAGGGTCAATTTGTGGCTCATTAATGCTCCTAATGTACATAAATGGTCTGACAAAATCAATAACAAATGTGGATATAAAATGATATGCAGATAACACAGTTTTAATATGTTCATCACATGAAAAACAGGCTATGGAGAAAAAGACTTGGAAGATTTTATTAGGTTAGAGGCATGGCTCAAAACTCATCTAGTACTGAGTCAGAAAGGGCCCAATCCATGCATTTCACAATAAATGGAGAGGGAAAATGAAAACAAACTGAATATTAAATTACTAAATGAAGATTCAATTGACATGGTGAACAGTACAAATATTTCGGCATTCAAATTGATAGTACTTTAAAGTCTAATGAGCATTTGGCAAACATTAAAAAGTAAACAGCAGAATTGGAGCACTATGGAGAACTTCATCAACTAAAAAGGAAAGCCAGAGAAAATATAACAATACAGCTTATATTACCTTATACTGGAATATGGTAGTGTTGTGTATAGCAAGGCATCTAAACAAATTTTAAACCAACTTGACATAACCTTCAATAAACTGGCATGATTTGTCTCCAGGAAAACCACTACAAACCCATCACTGTGAGCTTTATAAAGCTTTAAACTGGGACCCCCTCTCTGTAACGAGAGATAAACATAAAAAGGCCTGTAAAATTGTCAAGGTTTCATATCCAGCGTTAAGTTTTATTGTTGCCAACAAATCTCAATAGATATCAATTTAGAAATATCAGCAACAGGGGATATTTAGTAACAACAATTCATACAAGATTGGGTAACCTCTTAGCCAATTACTGGGTATCTAAGACCTGGAACCAATTTACACCAGCACTGAGATCCCTAGACAAATGAAAGCTTTTTGTGATCAGATCCAAAAGGAATCTACATACATTTGTGATTGCTTTTGAATCTTGCTTTAATGAATTTGAATATTTTGATCTTGAGTTATGTCAATGTAATTTATTGTTGTTTGTGAATATTATATTGAATTTCATGTTTGTTAGTTTGGTTTCAAATATTTCTCCTGCACTGTAAGTGAGGCTAGGAGGCAGTGTGATGTAGTGATTTAAGGCTCTGAGCTACAAACTTGAAGACCTGGGTTTGAATCCACAGCCTCCACTTTTATAATGTGTGATACTGAGCAAGTCAGTTAACTTCTTCGTACTCCCAGGTCACACCTGAAACAAGCTTCAACTAGTGTGCCTTTCCTGGTTAAACAATTTCCTCCTGTCTCTTCCTCTCTCCTCTTTGTACACAGGGTACTTTTTAAACAGGACTTTCAGGCCCTAACAGTTCTATCCTGCATATAAAATAAAGCTTTTACTACTACTACTACTATATCCTGTATGTCATGAGTCAGTATCGTTTAGTAGTATGTTTTACTTTTATAGCGGTATACTGTTGTATGGATGTAATGTTCATTGATATGAGTTTATTGTAGCTCAGTTTGTTGTTTAAAGTCTGTTGTTGTATTGGCAGCAACTTGAATAAGTCTTTGTAGATGAAGCTGGAGTGGAATGTTGTTGGTGGAAATAGTTGATTTTCTTGATTGGTAAACGGTTTGAGGTTTGCAGATTTCCTTCTAAAAAGATTTACATAGAATTTTAGATTTATGCATATTTTGGAATGAAAAATGGCCAACCCCTACAAGTAGACTAGTGTGCATCAGATTACTGCTAAAAATCTTTGATTGGGCAAAGCTTTCATAAAATAAATCATTACTTCAAAGTAACATTAAAAATGTTGGGGAAATAACAACCAGGAGGCTAGTGTACATCACATTAAGGCTGAAAGCTTGGGATTGGAAACTTTCATAAAGAAATCAATACTTCAAAGTAAAATGGTAAAATGTTTACAAGTAAAATTCACTGGCAAAGAAAACATGTTACAAATCCTGTTTTCAGGTTGTTAATAAATTCTGCAAATAGACCTTTGTGCTTTGTTAATAAAGTGACAAGTTGATGCAAATGAATGTTTGAATCCGCTGGCATTATAGGACTCCTGGACTATTTTTATGCTTAAGTGAGAATTAGATGCCTGTAGTTGTGATCCAGTAAAGAAAGATTATGCTCGAAAGGAACTGTTGTAATACAACAGTTAGTAAGTACAATGCATTCAGAAAAATATTGCATTTAAAAAATTGCACGTTACTTGTGGTTGGTGGAAACTCCTGAGGGTCTGATTCACAAGGTCTGTATAAGTTGCACCGAATGCAGTTTGCACTGACCCCTGGTACAGGACCTGCACCAATTCACTGTTGGTAGGGTCGTGGCAGCAAAGTTCTGTGCTGCGCCATCCCTGGCACTGCACCAAACAGTCAGTGCATTCTGAAGATGTGCCGCTAACCAAGGGCAGCCATGTGGCAGTAACACCATGGACAGCAGTCCCTGGTGCTTCTTCCCCCAACCCTGATCCCAATGAAACAGTAAAAATAAAAAATTCCCTGGTGGTCTAGTGGATTCCGGTCGCCATGATCCTTGATATGCTCAGTGAAAATGAACCTGTTGGTCTAGTGGTTCCCCAATCATCCTGACCCGAGACAGTAAATAAAAAAACCTAATAATAAACCTAGTGGTCTAGTGGTCCCCCAACCATCCGACCATCCCTGATCTCTGGTATGTAAAGTACAAAAAATACCGGTGGTCACCGCCATTTACTCAACCCAATCCCCAATTGTGTAGAACTGAAATAATAAGCAGCCCCAGTGATCTAATGACCCTGCACCCCGGCAGGCAGTGTCCCATCATCCCGCTGCCCCAACCTGAAACATAGCGGTGACTGCACAGCCTTCCTCACACCACCGTGTCTGACCACCAACTGAACAGTCAATAAGGGCACATAATATGGCTCATTAATGACAACTCAGTCAGCTGCTGGATGCTGTGGTGGTGAGGAGGGATGTTCTGGTTGCCGGTTCTGTTTCAGGTTGAGGGCAGCGGGTGGTGGACACTGCCTGCTGGGTGGGGATGGGGCCACTAGATCACCAGGGCTGCTTATTTCTAGTTCTACAGAATAGGGGATTGGGGCTGGGGTTGAGGGTGGGTGAGGGACAGCTAGACCACTGGGTATTTTGTACCACACATATCAGGGACTGGGGATAGTCGGGGACCACCAGACCACCAGGTTTATTTTTCTTAACATATCAGGGATTGAGGATGACTTGAGGGACCACTAGACCACCAGGTCTAATTTTACTTACATTGGGGATCGGGGATGATCAGGGATCACTAGACCACCAGGAATGTTTGGTCTATATTTTGCATGGATTGGGGCTGGGTAAGGGGCGCATTGCAGCAACTGTCAAAACTCTCAAGGCGCCATTCTAGGAACGCTATAGACCAGCCTTGGCTGGTCTAAGGTACCTAATGTAGCCCTCTGGGAGATTTTATGAATACTGAAATGGGGATATGGCAGCCCCTGCATCTGCTGCAAGCTGCCTAGGCATACCACAGCCCATTTTGTGCTGCAAGGCTGGTGCAAGTCCCCTTTGGCTACATGCCTGCCTTTCTGAATAGGTCCTGGGGCATCTTTTGGTGCAAGGTGTCACTTGTGTCATTTATGTTTGATGCAGGCACCTTGCATCAATTGAAGGGCTTTGTGAATCAGGCCCTAGTTTCTAGTCAAGCTAAAGCCAGTGACAAGTCATGCTCCCTTCTTCAATCGCCCTGCTCTGTAGAAAGGCAAGAAGCAGCACCAGTGTGGCAGAGTATGCTCAGTGTGAGCTGGGCTATCCTCAGGCTATAACTGAAGAGCTCTACAAGTTCTAGTAGTATTACAAGCTCTGTTATCACAGCTTGTATTAGTATCATAACCACTACGACCATGATTGCTGCCACCAGTAAAGTCATGTTTTCTTCTAGGTCATGCTGATTTTAAATCTTTAGCTTCTCGTATGCAATACCACCATAATCTGTTATGACAAATGTTTAAAAGGCAAGTTGAACATAACAGAAAACTTTTGCTATGACTACACAGTGTACAAGCAAGTGTTCAGGATCTCTCTTAGTAGTACTAGTAATAGTAGAACTTGTAGTAGCACAATCACTTCCACTGTGACAACCACAATTATCACTGTCACTACCACTAGCAAAATAATGCTTTTGCTCCTGAATATTATAAGATGTATTTGTGACACCTATTTTTTAAACATACGGTGGTGTAATATATGGATAAGCCATAATAATACTATCCTAACCCATACAAAATGCCCTATAATACACTGCTCCCATGCTGATAATGCTATCATTGGAGCAGTGATATACTCATCATTCCATGACATGATACTATCGTTCAGAGCTGATAATACTATCATTTCAGCTCTGAACAATAGTAATATCATCACAGCACAGAAACATGAATGCAGCAAACAGTACGTGCTGAGCATGATCTGACTTTCACTGTAACTGTCCCCTACAGTGAAAGCTGACCCGCTCACCTGGTAAATCAGAAACAGCTAACCTGCAGCAAACAGTAGGTCTCCTCCTCACTCTGTATCCTAAAAAAGTTTTCATGTTAAAGTGCCCAAAAATAAAGCCACACTAAACCAAAAAATGAGCACCTCCTTAACTACTTCTAAGACGAGCTGCCATGTTGTCTAGATAATTATGCATAAAACAAACAAGCACCAATAGAATCACACGCTAGCTCCTTGACCTTCAAAGGCATCATGATGTTCTGGCATCCATGAAACACATGGAAACCAGATCCTCTTAAAGAGACAACCATACACACTTTACTACCCTTGGAGCTTCTTACCACATCTCAAGGGAACAGTAAAAACAATGTGGATCCATATATTACAACAAATAAAAGATAGATAAGTGAGTATCTCAGTGCAGTAAAACCATTCAAGGTTTTGGGAACTTTGGAACCGAGCTTCGCTCTTTGATTTTCCAAGTCCCCAAAACCTTTAATAGAGCCATTGCCTTGCAATACACACTTATCTATCATTTATTCTATTTATAATGTAATGTGATTGCATCAAACAAAGATTAAAATACAAAAGATTTCATGTGATATTGCCATATCTGTAATGAAAATAAAAAGTGGAACATGAGAAGGAAGAGTTCCTATAACGGTACTGTGTAATATTAAATTGTGAAGGTAGTATTAGTACCTGTAATCATGGGATATGTGACTATAGTACTAATTGACAACATAATAAAGGCACAGTTCAAGCATGCCTTTCAACAGCCTCTGATATGGAGGACATCTCTATTTACACATCAAAATTGCTTTGTCCCTCATTTAAGAATGCCTTGAAAACTTATCTTTTTGGTTTGGCATTGGGGATTAATGCTGCTATTACGATATTGTATTTTATTGTAATTTATATGTTCTGTTTTCAAGATAATTTATCTTATATATTGTATATATTTTATTGTACAGGCACCTTGGTTTTAGAAAGGTGCCTTTTATAAATAAAGATTTGATTTGATTTGAAAATGTGCCATACACACACAGAATATCCTGGAAATGTTGACTTAAAGGAGAAATTCATAATATTCTAAGATGCTTAATCAAAAATAAACTTTGTATAAGTAAACACAATGATTTACACATTATTTGAGTTTGTGTCTCTGTGTTTGAGGATATGTCCCTCATTATGAGGGTCAGTGCTCCTCATTTCATTGACAAAAGGTTGAGAGTTATGAGTTCAAGTACTATATTATTAACTTTCTTATACAATAATATAATATTGAAATATAATAGTAAAGAAGTAAAAGCAGTACTATTTAATACAAGTTATGAGTAGAGTTAGCAGAATTTGATTTTTATTTTTTATAGTAACTGATCAGCAATTTCTCTCAGTGTACTAACCAGGTTGATATTTTCCATAACAACCGGCTGGTTGTTATGACATTCATGAACCATATGCCAGTCAAACTATGCTGCTGCTTCATTGGCCAACATTCTGTATGGGGTGGGGCCAAACAGTCTCTAAACTGCTGGAGAAAAATTGCTGGCCTGTTATTATAAAAAATAAAAGATGGGGAGGGTGTTTCATATGAGAATTTACTGCACACCCTCATTGCGGAATGCTTTGATAAACCCCTCGGGCCGCCCTTGGGGTTTATGTAGCATCCCACAACTCGGTGTGCATTAAATTCTCATATCAAACCCTTCCCCATCCATTATCCTCTATATAATTTTAATGGAAAATATTGATTTTAACTGATTTAAATTTTTACAGTTGCTGAAATTATGGGTTTTAAGCATTTATTTCAATTTGTATCAATTTACACAATTTTCATAGGTGCAGTTAATGATAACAATCCTTCCTGGCACTAGAAAACCACTGTGACTGCTTTACCCAATGATGGTCTCCCACACAGCTCCTCTCACCATCCCTAGCTCCTTATCAGTACCTAAACCTTCTAATGACCACCTCTGTCTTACTCCATGCTAAACACCTACTTCTCCACCACCTCTCCTTTAACTCTTTCTTCCTGACCTACTCCCATCCCCTTTCCTCTTCTTGAGAAAATGCCTTATCGCAGTGACTTTCAGATTGTAACCTGAATGTAACCTACACTTAGCAACAGTCTCATGTGGACTTTTCTCTTTACTTTATTGTTGCCATGATGACCTGTTCATTATGTTTTGTCCTTGAACTACATAGCTCCTATTTGTAACTTGTATGCAACCCAACTTCTTATGTACCCACCAGCCTCTATACAATGTGTTTTTATGTCTGCTGTTGTCTGTATTATTGATTGTTTGACATGGAACCTCTGTAAAGAGTCATTCTGGCTCAAAGATGTTAATCCGCATCCTGAAAAAAAATTATACTTAAACATTGAGGATTTATAAATTGTTAAAAGCACAAATTGTTATAATTATGTGTCAAATTAGCAATAGAGCTTACTTTGCCTATCTGTAAATTTAGATTATCATCAATGGAAATATTTTTTCATCGGTTTATGTGTGCAGTGAAATCAATGTTTACCAACATTTACCGATGTAAATCTAATATTTTCAAAGCCTAGTTATGGGTCAGATGTAACATATTATTCTTGTGCTACCTTTCCTTTCCTGTATCTTAAAACAAAAATAGCCTTAGCATGGAAAACACATTGTAAAAGACTATTTGTATAGGAAGCAGGCACACCATATTAACACACAGATCTGCCAGAGCAGGAACAAAAGCACATTTGCTTCAAAAACTCTGTATCTTGTCTGCATCACTACATAGCTTTAAAGTAAATTCATCAACATTTTAAAATGCTAGAACCAACTGCAAAATGCTCTATTTTAAAAATCAAGTAGAGCTTTGCTTAATTACTATAATACCTTAGACCCTCAGGGTTCTCACTAGTGCGTTTGTTTCACCAAATGATTTATTTGAGAATATTGCCTTGTCTGTTTGTATATAAACTAATGATAGTCACCTACTAGTCATGATGCTTAAGTCAAGTGACTGACAAAAGTTTGACTTTCCGCACAAAAGTCTGATTTGGCTACAAGTGATTGGCTAAAATTTGCCTAAAGGTTAACAATTTTAAAACAGGGCTATGGCTGAATTGAACTTCTAGGAGTCCAGAACCACAAAAGAATCCCAGCAGTCATGTAGTATTTGCTTGATTCCCACTGCTGCATCCGACTACAGTGCATGCAGGAGTCAAGCAGTGGATCTTGCACCCTGACATGCTTGCAGTGTATCTCAGGTAGGTAAGTTACTGATGGAGGTTGAAACCCAATATGTTGCCAAAGGGTGGAGGACTTGGCAAACCCTGATCTCTAATTCATCTACACAGGTTGGCCCCTTAACTGAATAGTTGGCTCAAGGTAAACCTTGGTCCTGAACTACATGGTGTCATTCCATGTTTAACAGTGTGACCATGTGAAAGACAGCAAGCATCTTCCAAAACCAGCAAGCAAAGAACTGGCCATTCATGTACCAGGAAGGTGCATCCAGATATGTCACCAAATCAGTTGCACAAACAGAAAATGAATGGCACACAGAGACACATAGACAGACAGACAGACAGACACACACACACACACACACACCTCACTCTGCCATTAGTAACTGATCTCATGTCCAAGATTGGCAACCTCCCCCACACACACACACACTTCACGCTCTTTGAGAAACAGCAGTCACTTGTTAGTCACTGCTTACAATAAAGTTGAATCAAAGCACCTAACATTCTGGAGATAGGAAATCAGGAACCAAGGCAGACGTGCCCTCAAATTATCTTGAAATCATCTTGGAGCAAGTCTGCCTCTGATTCTGGAGGATGGCATTGTGTGCAATTTGTTTCACTTTTATCAATAAATTTGGATTCATTGTAGTTCTAGGGGTGTGTGTGTATGTGTGTGTGTCAAAGGACACCTTGTAAAACATGAAAAAGAATATTCTAAATTAAATCAAATGGCAGAGTACAGCCTTACTTTGATTAAGCTTTATTATGTGCAACTTAACAAGTGACAGTCATTTCCCAAAGTGTGTTTTTCGGGGAGGGCTACCACCCTTGAATTTGGGACTAGGTTCACTAACTGTTGTGTGTGTGTGGGAGGGAGTCCTCCCTCACCAGATAGCAATGCCTCTCATGGGTGGAGTCACAACTTTGGAGCCTGCAGCTGCAGCTGCATCCACAGATCCTGCTGAATTAAACTAATGATAGAAACATTTCTCTACAGTATACCACTATTCATAAACTTGTTATTCTTTAACTAAGCATGTGCTACATTTTGACCATTTGCACTGTAGTTGTAAGGCCACTGTTGCACATTATTCCTGTTGCAAAATATTCTATGTAATGTAGACAAATTAAATTAACAAATGCAGCTCCATCAATCCTTCTTTTTGGGGGCGAGCTGCATGATTCTGCCCTATAGTTACCCATGGAGGAATATGTTATATCCAAACTAGATGGTTGGTTAAAATAGTTTTTTATGGTGCTATATTTTATTTTATTTTTACCATTTCTGACTTTAAATTTTGCAGCCTGGAGTAGCCCTGAATCCCAACTGTCACATAATGTCAGGATGCAATATGTGGTGCATGCCACATCATTTTAGTCACAAAACAAATCATAATGAATGGTGTTGACAGCTAAGAATACTGATGAAAAACAACGTTTAATGGAGTCCTATTTCACTAACTTCAAAATTAAACAGTCAAAGCTTTAGTAGACACCCACTGGTTATGATGCTTAAGTCAGCGCCAGCTAGAAGTTTTACTTTATTAAGATAATTTGAGGACAACATCTCTCCTCTGTTCTCAATTTCCATTTTGCAGAACCTTAAGAAAAGTTATAATAAAGGCTATGGAACAACTAAGAGTACTGATTAACAAATCTGGGAAAATGAACATTAATGGAGTCCTTCCTACTTCACTTACTGCACATGCCCCCCTCCCTCCCCGTCTCTACTGAGAGATTTTGCTTCATCTCTGGGATAGCTGGAGCTGCATGACTCTGCCCTGTACTTATCCATGGAGGAAGATGATATATCAAACTGGATGATTGGTTAAAGATCTATTTTTATGGCACCTTATTTAAGAAAAGAAATGTGTGTGTGGGGGGAGAGAGAGAGATATCTGTGGGGCAGGAAATAGACTCAAGGGAGAGACAATCTTTATGGAGACTGGCTTTACTAATTTCAAAATTAAACAAACAAAGCTTAAGTAGACTCCGACTGGCCATGACACTTAAATCAATCCCTACCAACAATGTGACTTTATCTAGATAATTTGAGGGAGACCTCTCTCTCTCTCCCTCCTTCCTCTCTCTCTCTCTCTCTCTCTCTCTCCCCAATCTCTCCTCCTCTCTCTCTTTCTCTCTCTCTCTCTCTCTCTCCATTTGTCCTGATTTGCTTTTTACAGAATATTACAAAAGTTATCACAAAGTGTGGGGGCAGCTAAGAATACTGATGTTAAAAAACTGGAAAACAATCTTTACTGGAGTCCTACTTCACTTATTGCACATGCCCTTTAAGCCAACATGTGTAGACCACCCAGTCCACTCTCTCTCTCTCTCTCTCTCTGTCTGTGTCTCTGGCTGACTCTGCTGTCAGATATTGCTTCTTCTCAGGGGTAGCTTGGAGCTGCACAACACTGTCTTGTAGTTACTCATGGAGGAAGATATTACATCCAAACTAGATGGTTGGTTAACAATCTGTTTTCATGGTGCCATATTTAAGAAAGATGTGCTGGGATGGGGAACAGAGAGTGAGAGAGACAGAGGAAACGCCTGATCGGAGAGCTGCAGAGGGGCAAGGAACAGACTGAGAATGACAGAGAGAGAGATTTGAAAGGCCTGATTGGAGAGCTGCACAGGGGCAGAGAACAGATGCACTGATTCATGCAATATGTTTCAACACCACTCATCGGGTGGAGTGTGGAGCACACAAACTGCTATGCATTCAGTATCCAGTCAGACCCTTTCTCTCTTCTCCTCCTTCTTTAGCTATATGACAGCACAGCTCTCACTATGCAGCCATAAAATAAGACTTACCTCCATGGAAGTAAAGTGTAGCAGCTCTTGTCTTAATTTTGCATTTTTACTATATATTTTATGCCTTTGTAATTTTAAGAGTATGTCATGTATCTGTACTTACTTTAAATTCTGATATGATTGACTCTACTATGTAACCCATTGTAGCTTGTATGGGATGCCATTGGAATTGAGCTTTGATTCAGTGACTTTGTTCCCTCCTCAACAAAATGTAAACTCAGTGTCACCCTTCTCAAAAATGGCTGAGCAGCAGCACTGGTCAATGCATTATTTGGGGGCTTGGAGGCACATCATACAGTCATTCTGAGCAGAATAGCAACTGTTAACAACGTCCATGCACTGGTGGCTATGGCAGCTGTTGTAGTATTGTTTGTACAAGATGGGCAGGAGAAGGCTTGCCTTTGCATTTCTGATGGATCACATCTATTCCAAGTATAGGAACTGGAACTGGATGCACTTGAAGGAAGAAGAGGGGAAACCAGAGTAATGTGTATGGTGCAAGGAAATGCCATGGTGCCACATGACTGGCAAGATGACAGGGATGAGAGAAGATGACTGAGAGCTACCCACCAGATCATTTGTCCACAAGCAGTGATAGTCTCACATCAACCCACGAAAGGTTTAGTGTCTGACAGTAGCCTACTTCAATTTTCACTTATTGAATGACTCACAATAAAAATAAATAAAGATGGATTTCTGGGTCCTGCACTACCATCAATCAATAGCATAAAACGTATTAGTCAAACAAAACCTTTCAAAATCCCTCTGCCACATTCTCTGGCTACTACAGCCACTGCTCTGCTGCAAGCCAGTAGCTGCAAAATGCCAACACTACACTCCCTCTGCAGCAGCTGCACAGTTTAATTAGCCTGCCTGAAACTAAATGTCAGTGTTGTAAACTAACTAACTAGAATGATGATGCACAGTCCCTGATGATTTCTAATTTTTCTGATCACAAATCACTAATTTTTAAAATAAATTAATTGCCCTCAGGCTAGGTCCTTCTGTGGGAGAGAGCTGGAAATAGCCTGAAATGTGCACAGTGGAAAAGTTCTCAATCTCAGTTTTGCTGATTGGCTGCTGCAGGTCATGTGGCTTACAACAACATGCACATGCTAACTATGTGCTTCCTGTAAAAATGCTAATTCAGGGCTGTCCAGTTGCTCAGTTGGTAGTAGGCTTCATTCCCAAACTAGCTCCCCACTTTTGTGAGTGGACTCAGGAGCTAGCTGATCTGGGGTGGATGACATCAGGTTCTGCAGAACTAGCAACCCCTGTGGTGAGCCAGGAGCTACACCTTCTCTGCAGGGGCATGTTATGTGCCTACATGGCCTTTCAGAGTGCTGCCTGGTGCCATGAGGGAGGTGGATAGAGTTAAAGGAGAAAGTTAAGAAAAACACCTATGTGCACCAGCTGCCATTTGTGACTGTTCTGGTACTGTTGTGTCCCACTCCATGTAGATCCCACTGGCATGACAGCAGGAGAAAGTGGCAAATGGGACTGAGGAACTGGAAATGCCTGATGCAGGTGTGAGGTGGCAGCCAGGGGCCTAAAGCTTGGTTACAAAAATGCTAAGTCAAGATGCTGACATGTTGAAAGGGTAATTGAATCCCTCTGGATAGGCTTTGCCAGTGTCAAACGTGACTGAGTTTGTCTCTTTCCTGAGTGCCAATTCAGCATTTGATCACTCTTACCCTTGTACTGTACTGTACTACACAGCAGCGCTGGAATTCTGCACTGGTGTGGGACCTGAATTCATTACATTTAGCCCAGAAGCATGAGTGCTACCAACTGTGCCATATAGACAACTGCAGATTTTACAGACTACCAATAATCTGTTTGTTCATACCTATGGAGAGAATTTATCAACTGCAGGCCAGTAAGCCTAACTTCAGTGGTGGGAAATTAATGGAATTATTAAAAAGAAACTGGTTAATTACCTAGAAGTCAATGAGCTGCAGGAACACAAGCAGCATGGGCTCAGAGAGAGTCATGCCAAAGGAATCTGATAAGTTCTTTGACTGGGTGACCACAGAAATAGACCAAGGGAGGAAGTGGAGTAGACTATCTAGACTTCAGCAAGGCCTTCGGCACTGTGTCACACAGAAGACTCATTAGGGAAGCTGACCAGTTTGGGGTGGGGGTCAAAATAGGTAAATTGGGTTTGTAACTGGCTATCAGATAGCAGAGGGTAGTGATAAATGGAACACACTCTGATGATGGGGGGCGATCAGCAGGATACTGCAGAGTTTAATGCTGGGACCAGTCTTCAATTTCTTCATAGGGACATTACAGAGTAACTAGAAGGAATGTCTCATGTTTTTGCATATGAAAACAAAATCTGCAATAAGGTGAACACCAGGAGGGAGCTGAGAAAATGCACAGGGATCTAGGGAAACTAGAGTAGTCAACTGCCTGGCAGTTGGGTCCAATGCCACAAAGTGTAAAATCATGCACATAGGGCACACAAACCCAGGTGCTGAGTAAAGGATAGAGGGAGGTGTTGGCAGTCACTAGGCAGGAAAGGGACCTTGAAGTTATTATTTCAGGAGACCTTAAGGTGACAACAGGGTGTGACAAGCCATGGCAGGGCTAATGGAATGCCGGGGTTCATAGGGGCAGCATCAGCAGGATGTGGAAGGTGGTGCTGCCACTGTACTGCTCTCTGGTGCCCTCCATCTGGAATACTATGTACAGTTCTAGAGATGGTACCCAGGAAGACATAGACAGGGTGGAGGTAGTCAGAGAAGGGCAACTAAGATGGTATAGGAGTTGCAAGGGAAGCCCTATGAGGAGGGATTGAGGGATCTCAACATGTACACTCTGGATGACAGAAAAGAGTGAGGTGACATGTTCCAGGCCTTCAAGTACCTCACAGGTGAACAGAGTGCAGGAGGAAGCCTCTTCCAACAAAGGAGGAACTTTAGGACATAGGACCATATAATGAAATTGAAGTAGGAAATTTTAGAAAGGATTTAAGGAGATACTGCTTGACAGAGGGGTGGTAGAAGCGTGGAACCTGCTGCCAGTTGAAGTTGTAGAGACTAGGAACAGTGGAAGGCTTCAAAAACACATGGGAAAGACACAGGGCATAATACACTCTGATGATATCACTGCATGTATGTATGTATGCTGCTTTTTATGTCTCTAGTTACTGTCTTCTCTGTCCCATCTCTCAACCTCATCATGTTGGTGGCAGCCTTCCTGTGTCTCTTTGCCTCACTGACTCTCCTTTTCTTTTTAATTTCCATGGGAAAATGTGAAAATGCTGCTTTCATATAATTCCATATCTCTTCCTATCAGTGCTCCCCTGATGGAGGTCTTTGGTCAGAACTCTGCAAATTTGTATTTTTTTTGTGTGGAATAGCATTCCGTTACTAATTATTATAAAATGTATATGGTGGCATAGTAACTCAATCATATTTACTAAATATCTTCAGAGAAGCAAGAAAAATATCTTTTAGATAGTTATGTGAGACCCATTTGGGATCATCCATTCTGTGGGCAGGAAAGGTGTTGTGATGATGTCATAGACTCACCACCACTAACGAGTGCAGTGAAGCTGGTGAGAACAAATTGGTTTTGCTGACAGTAATCCTAATGAATTGTGAAATAAAGAACACCAGATGCTCTTTTAACCTTTGCCAGAAAGCTGATCCAGTATTTTTGTACAGTTCTGCAATACAGCTGTCTGCTGGAGCAATTTATTTATTTTACATTAGTTTCACTACACACTGTTAGGACTGGTAAGGCTGTCAAATCAACACAACACTTTCCTTGCAGTTAAAATGGATGCTCCTACAAAATGTGTTTATTTATTGAAGAAATTTGCTAACTCTAACCTACATACCCAGCGCCACATCTCTGCTCTGGAGTTTATAATAATCTCTTATCTATGAGGAACTGGCATTGACCTAGAATCCTCCTGCTTTCTGAGATATTTAACTAAACCTATTCCATATACACACTAAACACCTAGATTTCATTTCTTATATTGTATTCCTGCCTTCTGAGTTGGGCATGGTAAGATGTTATTCAGTGTCAACAGTGCAGATCTTGCCAGGTAATCACTTAAACCCTTTGTTGTCAAGAAGTTAGTCTATTTGTTCAGATGCTGAGCTCTTCTGTTTCATTACAGTAAAGCCTACTTTCAGATGAGATGATGCAAGTATGATCTGGCATGCGTTGCATTACTTGCCTCTGTTATGACTTGTGGAAAATGTTATGGCTCTACTTTATTTAAGATTTGACTGCAGGCGTCTAAACAAAAGGTTGGTGTTCATTATTCTTTAAAGTTGAAATAATCCTAACTGATCTGAAGTCAGGACCCACACTAATCTGATTCTGAGGGAACCACAGCACACTGTCTTGCAGATGTGCATTTGGTATGCTTCATGTGCAATTGCTACCTACATTATAGGAAACTATATGCTGGTGCTTAAAAACATTCAAGTAAAGTTTTAGAAAAAAAAAATCTCGCTACTGAACTATCTCCAACTTTCCACACATGCCTTTCAACTACATTCAGAAAAAGGGCATCAATATCTGTATTTAATTATTACACAAATGTACCTCATTATAAAACAGCACATATTCAGTAGAAACAGTGACCATGTGCCAAATTCATGTGTTAATGTTACAAAGATCATTCACATATATTCCGATCTGAATAAAGTTCATGTGCTTCTAACTAAATGAGCAATTGTGCTGAAACTTGGCTATAATTCAGTATCCAGATTTAATTCTAAAAATACCACAAGAAAAGTATTTTAATATGATTTATAATGTCTTTGTATATATCCCATGACTTGTGGAGTAGACATTCAGTACTGAGTAACACGATTGAGAGAAACATAAAAGCTGCAAAGTAAGTAGACTGAAGTCATGACCCAGAGTTTCATTTTGCTCAGTATGCAGCCCATGCAAGATGTATAATCCTTGTTGAATATAGGCCACCAAAACAAAACCATATGATTGCCAGGAGTGGATAACATTGCTTAATGTTCTGACCCAGTACAGTACAATAAACACACTCTTTAACTCAGACACAACTGGTGAGTTGCAGGACAAAGGTGCTGTTAAGTTGTGCTCATCAGGGTTTTGGAGGAAGGGTGACTGTTGAGGCCAAGTGCCTTTTTCTCTACAGTCACCATCCTCCATCCCAACATTGGAACATTGGGAAACTGCAGCTGTGTCTTGACCTCTTAGAGGGACAAGCAAGTGGCTGTCTTTGCAATTAGCCCCAGTGCCTTTTCATTGTCAGCTGGCAGGGGATGAGTGACTGCATGGTGACTCCTTGCTGGAATATGTGGTATTTGGTGGATCACAGTGATGTGACAAATGTGTCATGTGGCATCAATGCAGACAGTGTACCTAAAATAAGTATGTACTACATGATTGACCCCATTACCCACTAATTTCCTATTGCTGAAAAATACCATTACACACTGTAATGACATCACTGCAGTGGGTAACAGATTATTGATATGTCAATTAACACACAGTTTTTCACTGAAGTTATGACACTGTAGTGATAAAAGGGAAAAATGAATAGCTCCACTTTTAAGCTGAAAATATATATATATATATATGTATGTATATATGTATATATATTTATCCATTACTAAAATCCAGTAATGCACCAGTTAGGGTTTCTATTACAGTGAGAAAGTATGGAAATTCTGTGTTAGGGTTGCCAATCCTAACAACTCCCTCACCCTCCACACACCAACAGGAATCGGGTGTGCCTGGGATCACCAGCCTAACTCTCACCCCATTCCATGTGTAAAAGAATCTGACATGGAACAGTATAAGAGAATGGGGTGAGAGTTAGGCCCAATGTGTGGAGGGTGGAAGTGGTTTGTTAGGGTTGGTATCCGTAACACTGAATTTCCATACTTTGGTCACTGCAATAGAAACCCTAACTGATGCATTAATGGAGTTTTTCAATGAATTCTCTTCTTTTTGAGAAAGTGTAATCTTACCCACATGTGGTTGTTGGAGTGCAAAGAAGCCTAGAGCACATCAGAAAGAGTGGTTCATGAGCCTGTGATCTAGTCAATATATGTTGTCGTGTAGACTGTATTTGTTTCTGAACATTTATGTTTGTACTGCAGTCTAAGAAATAATAAAAAAAACTTCCCGGGCTGAACAATGACAGTGACCCCCAGGAGTGTAAATGGGGACCTGCACATCATATCACTTTCATTCCTCTGGGTGAATTCTCTGAGAACACAAAGGCAGTAGAGCAGAGGATGAGAGATCAGATGCTGAGCTCTTCTGTTTCATTACAGTAAACCTAATTTCAGATGAGATGATGCAAGTATGATCTGGCATGTGTTGCATTACTTGCCCCTGTTATGACTTGTAGAAAATGTTATAGACCAGCTCTGGTCATGGTCAGGCACAGTGGGACTGGGACAGGCTGTATGGACCCTAATATATCTCATCACTGCTCTTTTGTTTACTTATAACAAAAAGAAGTGATAAGATAGTTTACAAAGGGATGACGCAAGTGCCCAGTCATGGCAGAGCTGCTTGGCTGATGGGGAAATGTGCTGGATTCTGAAAGTGTGAAGTGCTGTCAATGGAGGGGAAGGAGGATTTGTTTCTGGTGGTGCCAGCTAAGGAAGGTACAAATCACTTCATTGAAGTGAGTAGTTAATGCTGGAGACAGTCCGATCACCATAGATATTTTCTGTTGTACACAGATGACTGGGGCTCTCTATTGCATGATTACTCCCTTCAGTGTGTAAATATCTGCTAGTAACATATCATTTGATGGGATACCCACTCCTAAGCTGAGGTCAGGTAAATGTCACAGAGTCATATTGAACCAAACATAAAAATAAAAATGCACCTGGGAAGAAAGGGCAACTCATAACATAAATAAAAACACATTCACAATGTAATTGCAGTTACATGGTGATCATTATTATCAGAGCATTCTACATTTGCACATTTGGTAAGAAGAGAACTATAAACTTGTGGCACATTTTTATTACACCAGTTACCTAAATATTGCAAATCTTAGTAATTAGTGATTGACAGAAACCAACTGATTTTAAAAATGGTATTCAAATGAGTAACTATCTTGAAACTCAACCCGTATTTACTAAGGGCACAAATAGTACAGCAGTCTTTAGTATTTTCTCTTCAGCTTCAAATGCAAATTGTCAATATACTCAGTAAAACATGCCATGCAAAGTCCCCAAATTATCATGCAAATACAAGGCTTCCTGTTACAAATTCGTTTGTTTTCAGCAGTCTCTACCAGTATCTCATGCAGCTAATGGACACTGTTGACAGTACTGCTTTAGATCGAATTAATGAAATTGAATGATTGCCTGGAGAAATAAACTAAACTAACAGTTATACCACTTTATAAACTTAACAGTAAGTTACACGATGTCTCCAGTAAAGTGGTCGTTTACTCTTACTCCTTAGGAGGAGCGTGCTGGGGTGAAGGGAGAGGGTTTAAGGAGTTAGGCTTCTAGGTGGGATGTGATCACTTTGCCTTCCTACAGCACTTTACTTTGTCCCTATCTATCTTGAAGCAATTACAATAATAGTACTTTCTAGAACATGGGGACTGTGGAGGAGGTGGAGGCTGCTAGATCACCAGGGAATTAATATAAAACTATTTTGGGGCACAACAGGGATCAGGGAGGGTATCCACTACACCATCAGGGATTTAATATCAAAGTAATTTTGCTAGCATTGGTGATGGGGGCTATACCACCTGTGATATAGTTAGAAAGGGGGCTGGGCTTGGTAGTGGGAATGCTAGATCATCAAGACTATTATGTATGCAATGGCAATCAATCCATAAATTAAAAATGATTGAAATCCTCTGAGGGTTGATCTGTAAATTCAAAAAAATGTCAAAGCTTTGATCTGTAAGCTGAGGACAGTGGTCGAAGGTTACAGTGATAACTATTACAAACAGTCAGATTTAACATTAATTGGGATTAGAAAATTGAGCCCCTTACCCAATTGCACTGAACTGAAACTCACAGTACCACTGCTGATACTAGTGAGTATCTCCTGGTACTGCTCAGTACTGAAATTCCTCTCCCAGTAGGTTCTGATTATTCCCATAGAGAGAGAATGCACACTGAGATGGGAGAACAGTCTGTGAACATGAAAGCAACCATGTGAACCAAATATCACATGACCACACCAAAGCGAATGTATATTGATGTGTTAACCTTGTCTTTAAGCGTTGCTGTTGGTACCATATATGTATGTTCCAAGAAATGTTGTGTCATGAGAGAACTAGAAAATTATGTCATGTACCCTAAGAACAATCTGAAGAGTGAGCATCCTTGAAAGGCAAGCAAAAGGTGCCTACTCCTACAACCCTTCTAACCCAACCTATCTCCACTGCTGCTTTGGCTATCAGAGCCGGGATATAATGCCAGATGCCTTGTAAGAGATGCCAGTGTCTAGTCTATTGATCCATAGAATGGGATTACAAAATATAGTTTTCTCTTTTTCACACTTTTAGCAAAGACCGTAGTAAAAGTTACTGGTTAATTTTGCCACGCTGTATAGCAAGATGGAAGGGGAGTGGAACCAACAACCAGGAAACTGTACCAACATTTTGGTAAACTAGCAGCTCCAGGCATAGTCAGTTAACTTCTTCTTTGCCCAGCAATACTTTATGCAAACAACTCTATACAGGAGTTGATACCAGCATCCACTGTATGTAATAAGCGTACTTTAACTCTCCTAAAAAGGTAGCACCATGCTCATCAGTCATGCCAACATGAGCATGTGCTATCGTTGTTGTTTTTTTCGTGTTGCATGTGTTGCTGAATATTGGATGCTGATACTCGGCTTAGGTATGGAGCTAAGTTTCTTAATGGATACTGGTATCAGTTCCTGTATAGATTTAAGTTTGCACAAAGTACTGCTGAGCAAGGAAGAAGGTAGCAGAATACTCTTAGGAGTTGCTGCTTTACTAAAATGTTGGACGGTGAGCTTTTGACCAAAATACACCATAATAAATAATTGCTGCATTTTGTAAGCCCTGTTTGAGACTTATAATTCATTCATTTTGTGTTGCTGACCCATAACCCACAATTAACTGATATAAATTTGGATCCCTGTTACTAAACCATTGAAAAGTAAATAGTTCCCAATGATCACACATTTTTTTATAATATGCATTATGCCATAAAAAGCAGTACTGAGAAATTCAAGGTTTATTGATGGATCTCATTTATAACATCTTGGTGTATGATTTGTACTAACAATTAACAGCTCAGACTGTTTTCATTTACCTGCCTGTCTAACAGCTCTGCTATAATTCAAAACTGGTGAGATATCTTAGCTGTAAATTTAGACTTTAATGCAGAAATTTTGTCATATTCTAAGATGATAAATAAAAAAAAATGAACTCTGTGCTAGTAAACACAATGACTTCCCCACATTCTGAGCTTGTATCTGGATGTTTGAGGATGTGTCTCTTATAGTGAGGGCCATTGTCCCTCACTGTCCCTCATTTATGTGATTAAAGGTTTACAGGTGTGAATGCCTTGGTGGCAACAAATGCCATCACTGCTGCCCAGTTTAGATAAATCAAACCTTACGGGCTATAGAGGAGAGAGAGAGAGAGACATTATTGTTAGACCACTGGGGCCAGGAGAGAGCAAAGACAAGAAACTCACTCTGAAAACTTTAGGATTGTTGGAGGGTGGATGGGTTAGCTTTTAGTAGATTAACTGAAGATCTGTCATCCTGCAGCTGATTTTCCCACCTTGCATTTCTGATAAGTGTTCTGCCAGCAGCACGGACCTCATTTAAGAAAGTTGGAGGTGGGCAATGTCTAAAAGTGCATTATAGACAGTCACATCTTTATGAAATATGCAGCACTTTGTCAGGGGACTAAATCAATTTTTCCTGTTTGCGCTATGTGCAGATTTCTCATATAGTGCTTACAGCAAATTATCAGTGTGGGCAGCACCTTTTCAGTGAGGAGCTAATGAGGACATAACAATTCTCAGTGAAAAATAGGGATGTCACTCAAAATCAGGGGCCAGTCGAGAACAGGGCCAGATTAAGGCAACCTGGAGCCCTAGGCCCAAGAGAAATCTGGGCCTCCCTCACTGTAACCATGCCCCTTTGCTGTGACCACACCTCTTGGCTATTGTATATCAGTTACTGAAACTTGAAACAATATTCTTATTGTCCCTAAAAAGTGGTACAAAATGCTTCCAATTTAATGAAACTGGCCAGCCCAGTGGCACTGAGGTTGAGGTGTTGGACGCCACACCTTGCACCCGTCGGTGACCCAGGTTTGGTGATGGACTCGGGTTGCCGGGCTGGCTAGAGATAGAAGGATTGAGCACCCAATGGCTGCTCTTATTCTCTGGGAGGAGTGGGATGCTGGCCCTGCCACTATGCCGCCACTGCCTGGGTGACCACAGGTGGTGCTGCTGCAGTTGGGAAAGCAGATAGACAGGAGGAGGGCAGAAGTCACCAGAGGACTGGAGAAGAGAGTCGTCTCATTGGTCCTCCTTCAGGCTGACATCAGCAAGGGGTGGACCAGAATAAGGAAAACACCCTGCAGCCATCTAGGCAAAGGGCTCCTGCACCACTGCGACCATGGAGGAACCGTGAAGGAGCTCCAGTTGCATGTTCCACTGAGGATCAGAGGAGGTAGGATGGACTCTTCCACCCCACCCTGGGGGCAAACCAGGCTTCTAGAGTTGCATAGGAGTGGGGCATCTATGGGAGCATCCTCCCAGTCCTCATGGTGTAGACTGGGTGCATTGGGATGCCTGGAGAGAGGGATCAGTCATGGTACAAGGGGAGTATAAAGAGATAGTAAAAAAAAAAAAAAAATTATGAAACTAATACTATCAGTGTGGAAAAATAACAATAGCCTGAGTTTTGATAATTTAGAAAATAATTAATAATAAGCCTGGTAAAACAATTTGTTTTATGCAAAATGTCATGATTTACACTTCTCCAAAGCCCCCACCTCCAAACACACATGTGTGCACTTGCAGTCTGGGTGTTATCATACTGTCATTTCAGGTAGTATGAACCAGGATGTGGAAGTTTTATTGGGTTGGGTAGGGACCGATCTCTAAAAGAGGCTAAGTCCTGGGTGGTGTAGGAGTTAAGTTTGTGGTTTATTAGGGGTTATGAACTTTAGAGATTATGCTGCAAGCGAATGATTATTGGAAGAATTTGAAATCATTCCCAGGATCAGACATTTCTGTTATTGATAAGTAAGCCAGCCAATCAAGATCCATAAATAGCAAGATTTACTGATGGAATCTTGAAATACATTCATTTGTTCACCCTGAAAACAAAGCTGTATCAAGGTCAGAACTTCAGTATGAGCGAGAGGAGAGAATTTTAAAAACAAAAGAGTATAATTTTTAATTGTACCACTGAAACTTATTATGAATTTCTTAATTTTAGGAGTGAGATTAAATATTTATTTTTATCTATTGAGATATCAGAATTATAAACCTTGAGTCACAGACTCCTTTACAAAGGCTCCACGTCATAAGTACAAAACAAGAGAAATGGACAATGCACTGAAAGGTATCACAAATGAATGCAGAGGGTAAAACAACCCAGAGCCAAGTATGGTACAAAGGTAACAAACAATACACTGAAAGGTATTTCATCTGAATGCGGAGGGTAAAACAACTCAGAGCTAAACGTGGTACAAAGGTTTTGAGCAAATTAAGCTATTGCTTGCATTCAAATTTCAAGGATGATAGAAGGTTTCCTAAACCAACAAAACAGATACTTAAGATACAATATAAAGCATACACACTGAGTTGCACTGTTAGTCTTTTATAGTTAAGAGTAAGATTCTAAGCTGGGATTCTAACTGGGTGTGGGAGACAAAGCAAAGGAAATGGGTTTATTCACACCTTAAAGGTCATCCTGGCTGGGGCTAAAGCTGTCAGCTGCACTTAACACCTAATCAGGGAGGTGAAAGTTATGTCACAGTTCAGCCCCTGACTTACTCCGTGGCTGAGTCCTTTACAAAAAAACATGCAGCTCAGGCAGAAAGAAAAGGATATATAGCAAATATCTGTTGGGGATTGCTGGGGGCTCCCTGGCAGGCAGGGAGCCCTAGGCCTGTGCCTATGTTTGCCTATGCCTTAATCTGGCCCTGGTCGGGGAGTTATGTGTGCAGGGAGGGTGTGCACTTGACTTGATAATTTTTGCAGGAAGGTGGTCGTTTGACTCTCCAGATACCCTCCTTCATGTTCACACCCTGTGATGCTCTAACACAAACACTTCAGTGCAAGGGCAAGAGACTGATGAGAAACAATACCCCCATTAAATGGTTACTGAGGCTTGCCACCTCCTTATCTGTTTGCCCAATACCTGTCAGTTATAAACCAAGAGTAATTGTAAGGAGAAACAGCCGATGACTGCATAATGCTGCAGGAAGTGTTTCTGAACAAATCTAGGCAATCAATACATACTGTACAGCTCTTTGCATCCTGCAACACAAATGAATGTCTATTACACCTCTGTTCATAGTTTTCAAAACTATATCATCTCCTCCTCACAGCCATGTATCTGCCTGGCCTTATGTCCCTATGATTGGACCAACTAATATAACCCAATTCCTAGAATGCAGTAATGCTCTTATTAAACTTTGATGTTGACATTGTATTTTTTAAATATTTAAGTCCAAAGGTTCTTTTGTATATAATGGGTTCCAGCAGTTAGTCTGTATTTTTTAGTATGCTGCCGGACCAGCTCCTTTGCCAACCACTGCTTGATTATTGACGTCAAAAGCATGGTTTTATACTGCATAGTGTCTCCTTTTCATTCTAGTTTATTTTTATAACTACTACAATTCAGACTGATGTGTTTTGCAAGTAATCTACAGTATATCCTCCAAGGTAAAATAGGATCATGCAACCTTTTTAAAAAGTGATGCCACAGACAGCCCTCCACATTAAGCATTTTGGTCTTTGTAGAGTAGGTTCAGTCCCGGTCACTGCAGCTTGCTGTTTGACAGTTTCACAGGTGCACAGCAGTGTGATTAAGAAGAGAGTGAACAAAAAATCTAAATAATATTTATTGAGCAAAAGCAAATATTGTTTTACTGTGTGTGTGCGTGTGTGTGTCTGTGTGTGTGTGTGTGCCATAAGCTGATACCTCACCATTTAAAAGCTGCTGCTGGGGCAGATTTCAAGTAGGAAAACAGTACTTGCTACCTTTTTAATAACTGTTTGTGTGTCTGCACCCCATTTACATGCACTGTTTCAGCAGCCTAACACAATCAGCACCAGCATTACGCTCCCTGTTTGTCACTGGCAAACTCCCAGCCTCTAATCCACTTATTTGTTTATTTATTCACTCTTTTATTAATTTAAGGATCTCCTTGGACTTTGGCTGCCTGTCCCATGCCAATATGTAGGGTCCATTGAAATAGCCTGACGGCAGCCACAGTCATCATGACTGAATGCTAGACTGCATTCTTACAAAGTCAGGACTTGGGGATAAGATGCTTATTTTCAGTCATTGAGAAGATCATGGGTGGTGAAAGAACCCACGGTCTTCCTCCTGTTTTGTGTAGGCTAATTTCAACCACTTAATGGTAAGGCAGCTCCACGGTGAGTGAGTGACTCTTAGTAAATTAAGGGACAGGGATCGGAGAATGGAGGGGAACCACTGTACTACCAAGGGGTTAAAAAAGAATACAGAGGGCTGTGATCAGAGAATGGGAAGGGCCACCAGACTACCAGGAAATAAGAAAATAATACAGGGGAGGGTGATTGGAGAATGGGAGGGACCACTGTGCTACCAACAGAAATAAACAAATAGTAGATGGGAATGGCAATCAGAGAATGGGAGATTGGGGACCTCTGTACTACCAACAGAAAAGTAAAATTTAAGGGGACAGCCAGGGAATACTTTAAAAATATACAGTGAAGGTGATGAGAGAATGAGGAAGGGGAGGGACCTCTGAACTACCAGGGCATATTATGTATTATCTTCAGGGGAGGGGTATGGGCAGGTAAGTTCTGCCACTAGACACCAAGGAAACTATAACAGTTGGACCTGTTTTTGGGGGCCCTCACAGGTTGCCTGTGCGGCCAGGTGCTGACCCCTGCCCTGCCATGTGAAACACCTTTTCCAGGTTCCCACTAACCTCACGTGAATTCACGAGGCTATGGGAATCACAGCAAATAATTAAAATGAAGCTCTGCAACTGCAGCATATGAGACAGCTTGTTACTGATCCTTAAATGCTACCGAGACATCTTTTAGATGTTGCTGCTCACCGTGAAAAACCCTAATCTGGCAACCGATCATAATCTGCAATCTCACACAGAAGTACCGAAAGAACACGAACTGTATGAGAAGAACCTTTTACAATGCAATACATATTGCATATTGTGAACAATATATTGGAGGACAGACTACCAAGTGCATTTCATAATTTCACTACCTTAAGCTCAGACTTGTTTCGACTGCATCTAAATCGTTTGGACTGTATCTACATTCTTTTCTTGGTCAGTCCGCTCGGCAATGTTTTAAAGGTGTTTTTTTTTGTCCTTGTCAGCAGCAATCCGATTCACAGCATAGGGATTGATGGCACTGGAAACTAAACTGTCTATATTATTCCAGCAAGGACTGCCGAAACTTAAACAATTCCAGGTGTTTTAATTATGAATAGCACTCCTCACAGTACAGAGTCAAGAAAACCTAGCTCAAGCTAGGGCTACTAGCAACCCCAATCAATGGGGTAAGGGTGCCGCTAGACACAGAGAGCAAACTTCGCCCAGCTCAATGGCAAGTTTTCTCTGCCACATCAAAAGCTGTGGACTGTAGCCTGCCCTGTTTATCTTTTTAACTTTTGCTGGCCTTTTAGTTGTTTGACAGCAATATTTGTCACTAGGCTTGGCTGGATAGGGCATTTATTATCAAGTTAGCCCAATCATCCAAAAGGCACAGATAGTTGCACCTATTTGGTACAACGATTTGATGTGATTTAATTGGGGCTGTTTCTTTGAATTGGAGACCTATATCTTCTAATTTCAAGCCTATTTTGATGTGTTGTTTGTGAAGCTGCTTGAATTGGAGACCTGTTTCTTTTGGTAGCAAATCTATTTTGGGGTCTTTGGGTGGAATTGTGATTCCTTTTGCTGGATCACTAGCTGCAAAGTTTAGTGCATAGTGAGGGAAGGATGCTAATGGTCTGACCAGGGGCCTCAGCTACCTGATTATTTCTGGAAGGCTTGGGCTGGTCCCACCTCCCAGCCCCTCACCTCATTCACCACAGGTCTGTGATTTCCTTTATACCAGGGGTTCTGATATCACTTCCTCAAATGGGCAAAGGACATGCACCTGTCATAGCAGAAGCAGACATCCAGGAAAGGAACAGCAGCGAGTGAAGAGTGACTGCTATCTCAGTAGAAGGAAGTAACAGCAAATCAAGGAGCTTTCATTGTTAATTCTTTGCATTGCTATTTGCATTGTGGAAAGGAGGCATTGGAGTTTGAAGAAGGTTGTTTAATAGTTACTTAAAGTCTCTTTTTGGGTGTGGATAGAAAGGATAGGAATGTAAAAGCAGTTGCTCAGTCTATCTGAGCATGTGTACAACAAAGGGGTAAGGGGAATTAAGAAAAGAAGAATGTTTTGCACTGATGGGAGAGGGGAGACTTGGGGAGTGTTTGGTATCCTTCATCTAGAAGGGTGGTGGGGTCACTGGTGGGCAACGAGCAATGAGAGAACTTACCGTGGAAGACCCACTGTCAGGAGTGACCACCACTCAGTATGGCTCACATTGGATAAGGGCAAGGGAAGAGTGGAATCTGGCACAGTGCTGGACTTCAGAAGACCAACTTTGGGAGAATGGGAAGTGGTAAAGGGTACCTGGCCAGAATTCAACCTAGTATGGACACTAACCAGAGGTGGGAGCTCATAAAACTGGGGATAGTGGAGGCAACCAAACCTGCTGCAAGACCCAGAGTAAGAAGGCTAGAGCTAAGAAACCAAGCTGGTTGAGCAAGGAGGTCATGGAAAGGTAAGGAGGAAAAGAGCTGCCCTTAGGAGGTACAAGAAAGCTGGAAGAGGGAGGAAAGGGAGGAATACTTGATGGAATCGAAGGGGTGACATGGGCAGTAAGGGAGCCAAGGCATCTATGGAGCTCAGGCTGGCACAAGGCATTAAGACAAAGGAGAAGAACTTCTTTAGGTACATCAGGGAGAAAAGGAGCTGTAAGGACCACATAGTAAGGATTAGGAAGGATGGGGTTGGGTGGAAGCAGGGTGCGATAAGGCAGAAGCACTAAATGATTGCTTCTGCTCGGTATTTACTAAGGAGAAGAGGGGTGATACCTAAGGGGAAGAAATGGCAGAAACAGGGAGGGGTGACAGATGGGAAATCATGGAGGGAAGAGTTTGGGAAGGTTTGAAGGCATGAGGGTGGACAAGGTGCCAGGCCCAGATGGTATTCACCCAGGGTACTGAAGGAGCTGGCAGAGGTACTTGTGGGACCTTTGGTAGACCTATTTAGTGTCTCACTACACTCATATGTGTGTACCTCAGGACTGGAGGATGGCTCTGTGGTGCCCCTCCACAATAGTGGCCCCTAGGATGAACCGGGGAACTACAGACCGATGAGCCTCTAATGGGTAAGCTAATGGAGACTATCCTGAAGGAGGCTGGTGGCCCTCCTAGAGACCAAAGGACTACAGGACAGCAGACAGCATGGCTTCATATGTGGCAGATCCTGCCAAACCAACCTAGTGGAGTTCTATGACTGGATAACTAGGCAACTGGACAGGAGCCATGCAGTGGATGTCCTGTATCTGGAATTCAGTAAGACATCCGACTTGGTGCTGCATGGGAGGCTGGGAAGTAAGTTAGAAGGCACAGGGGTGGGTGCAAAGCTGGTGAGATGGGTAGGGAACTGGCTTCGGGAAAGCAACAGAGGGTGGTGGTGGGTGGAGCTCTCACACCCAAGGGTAGTGATGAGTGATGTTCCACAGGGCTCGGTGTTGGGACCAGTGTTGTTTGGGATATTCATTGCAGACATATCATTGGACATCAAGAGCAAGATCAGTCTGTTTGCTGATGATACCAAGATGGGAGCAGTTGTGGACAACCTAGGGGATGGCATGGGTTGCAGGATGATCTGGCAAAGCTTGAAACCTGATCAGGCACCTGGCAACTGGGTTTAATGACAAAAGTGCAAGGTGCTGCATTTTGGGATGAAGAATCCAAGGAGGAGTTACCAGCTGGGTGGAGTGCAGCTAGCCCAGACAGAGGAGGAGAAGGATCTGGGGTGCTCATTACAGGGTCAATGAACAACTCGGCACAATGTAGGAAAGCATCTGCAAAGGCCAGTAAAATGCTGGGTTGCATTACAAGGGTATATCCTCGAGGGAGGAGGTGATTCTGCCACTGTATAGGTCATTAGTTAGACTGCACCTGAGTACTGCGTGCAATACTGGCACCTGTATCTGAAGAGGACATTAAGTTACTGGAGTGGGTGTAGCACAGGGTGACAAAGATGATCTAGGGGCTGAGGGTCTTATCACACAAGAGGAGGCTGAGGAGCTGAACATGTACTCACTGGAGGAGAGGAGGAAGGGGGACATGATTGAAACTGTTAAGTACATGAAAGGAATAAACAAGACAGGTACAGAGGGGCTGTTCAAAGTAAGGAGGGAGGGACACCAGGGGCCATGATATGAGACTGGAGGGCGAAGGTTCAGGAGGAGATGAGGAGATACTTTTTACAGAGAGGGTGGTAGCTGGGTGGAATGCGTTACCTGCAGAAGTGGTATCCAGTAGAACAGTGGACTGCTTCAAAGGGGATGGAACAGGACAAGGGGAGGACCAATGGAGGGAAGGGTGGAAGGAGGGCAGCTGCAGAATAGGGTGCTAACTGCACATTCGAGCAGACTTGATAGACCTCTAGGTCTTTATCTGCTAAGCAAATTTTGTATGTTCGTATTAGTGGTGCATTACCTAGGTGTACTTGGTCCATTAACCCAGACAACTGCCATTGTTTGAACTACCAAAATGTGATAGGCAAGCTTTACAGGAGATTCCACATGGTCTGTGCAGTGTGAACATCAGCACCGCACTATCCAGAAGCCCCAGTCATTGCCCACTACCCCAACCACCTTAGAAATGCCACAGCAGGCATGCAAAATGCACAAGAGCAGCAGGAAAACCAAACATTACAGGTGTACTAGTATAAATATTTTCAAGGGTAATGTGTTTTTTTTTTTAACTAAACTTTTTTTTCTTTACAGCATTTACAAAGTTACTATGCATGGCAGCTTTAAAATGGAAAGTGTTAGGAGGCACAATATCTGGTTGGCAGTTTCATTACAGTTTGCTCATTTTACATTCCCCATAAAGATTCAAACAAGCCATGTCCTGAGAACCATTTATCTTTTCCCTCTCCTTATAAATTTTTATTTTTTCAACATCTGCCATCTTATCCCCCTCCACTCTCTGTCTGGCTGCCAATGACCGCTAAGCCGTTTCCTCCTCGCTGCCCACTGACTGTCCAACTTACCTTCATACAACAGGCTGGGACTGTTTTATTCAGGGTGAGAGCTGACTGAATGGGCAGCATTGTCAAACTTCTTTCTAGTCACCTAACACCGGTTCCCTGACACTTAACCTCCACTCTTCTTGTGCGAGCAGCCAACCTCAGTGTTGCCCAAAAAGCTACCCCACTGCCTCACAGCTCAACCTGCTGCTCTACCCCGGACTGCAGCCTATTCAGAGATCACTATCCATAGTAGCTGTCCCCCTTCTTTGTTTTTTGTTAGCCTCACATGCTCCCTTTTGCTACCAGTGTCAGCCACCATTACAAGTGCAAGCTTACCACCTCACCTGGAAATCAACTCCCCAACAAATGCACCAATCTTCTGAGAAACTAAGTTTACAGTTTATTTTCATGCTGCATGCTGACTAGTGATTTTAATAAAAATGATGGTGAAAAGATAAGCAGCCTGTCAGCAACAGCATGTCCAGCCCACCCACGCTGCCATTTTAAAGTTACATTAGTTTTTTTCATATCAGTTAAGCAAACACCAGATTTTCATCAAAAGACTTCACTCTATTAAATTAAACTGAGATTGCACTGAAATCAATTGCCAGTGCCTCTCTACTCTCAGGGATGGGGTGGACAGCACATGGAGGGAGGAGGCGGAGGCTTACAGTAAATGCTGGGTTCTGGACTGGGAACAGAGGGTTGAGGTGGACAGCACAGAGGGAGGAGTGGGAGAATTTAATTGAAGGCTGGGTGTGGGGACGAGGAACAGAGGGTGGGGGCAGAAGCGGACAGAGAGGAGGTTTAACTGAAAGCTTGGTAGTCTGAAAGATTCAAAAGGGTGCCCAAATAGCTACAGGAAAGGGCAGTAGTGTTGTGACATTTCGAACAATAAAGTTAAAACAGTATCAATTCAATTTAATTTTACTTTATTGTTCGACCATTTTCTCTCTACAATTTAACAAAGAAAACATATTAAATGTACATTATGTACACATAAAATATACAATAAAAATGAGTATTGCTAAAAACAATACATTACACAGACTAAGCAAAAATATCAGCAGCAATAGCATAGAATGCTGTACATCCCTAATTAGTCCATTCCAGTTGAATTAATTAATATCAGGCAGTTATCCATTCAGCAAAGCATTAGCTAAGTGCCAATTAGCTTTTCCTTTACAAAGTGTCTAAGTTTATCATACTATTGTGTTCCCATTAAGATCACGTGACAATAAATTAAGAACAGTTGTCCAATGATCTAATTTAATTGAGGTACATTAATTATTTGGACCTATAAGTACTAGTACATTTCCCATTGGACTTCAAAATGACTGCATATTCATTTACCACACTTTTATTTATAATTTTCCAGAATATCATAGAGTTCCCTGTTAATGCAGGGCATCATAACATTTTTATAGATTTCACTAACTGACAAGCTATGCTTGCCAACTTCGTGAATAGATTTTTAATATATAATGCAGTCACATTGCATGTAATTATTTTCCTTAGTCAAATATCCACAATTTTCAATCCTGTTATAGTTCAATATCTGTGGTATACTCTACAGTTAGTCATTGTGGAGTAATAAAGTTTGCAGAACTCCATACATACTTCAAAGAACATCATCTAAAGGAGTAGCTTGAAAAGCTATGTACTGATATATAAAGACTTAACTGTTTCATATAAACTAACATTTATAGTGCCTCATAACCACCAAAAGCACAAACTATTTTTGAAACCAAGCACAATAAAATTGGCCTAACTCAGTACCAGTTCAAATACCTCAAAGTGTTCCAAATAGAGTTCAGAATTTGGACTTAGGATTCTTTGAGTACATATCTCATCTAACGCTCAGTGCCACGTTATTCATTTACATGTGGTCCAAAATATTTCTTCATGGAGAGTAGCACTGAAAATATAAGTACAAGGGACTCCAATCTGAAACCTTCTAGTTAAACCAGATCAGCTGTATTTCTTTTCAGCAGCACAAGTTCCCTTATTTGCATCATTGCATGACAGCATTTTGTTAATAAAGTTTCTATGCAGCCAGAAAATGAGAACATTTTAATTTAAGCATTCCACTTTGGGAGACTGACAAGAGCCAAAGTTTTATACTTATGTGAAACAAGCTGTCAGCACAAAGGAAGAACAATAACAAATACTGCATTCTAAAAGTAGAAGCATAGGGGCACTCTGTTGAGTCTGTTCCTGTCTTTAGAGCACATGAAGATTTCTGTACAATGCTCCTTTTAGTGTAATGACTCACGTATTGGCTGTTTGCAACTCAAATCCATTTTAAAGAACCATGCCAAGGGCTTCTGTTTTAAGTAGAATAATTTGCTCTGTAAACTGAAATAATTTCTTACAGACATGGAAAATTAACTGTAACAGGAGTTCAGCTCTGTTAATAGAATTCAAGCTCTGTGGCGGGGATGAATTTCCCCACAGCCATGCTCCACAGTCACTGAGACAACATTTGTAAAATACTTGTGACAGGAATTTGATATAACAAGAAATCCAACTATTAAAATGATAAAGGGTATAAGTGCATACTGCAGGAGTTCAGGCTCCATAAAGGTAATCGTTTGGATGGTGCCAAGACATTCAGTTACCTGAGTTCATTAATTAATTTGGATATCAAGTCAGTAGCTGAAAGAAAAATTAAAGAAACAGTGCCTAATGGGGAGGTTACCCTTAATCTACTTTCACCTGGTGATGAACAGCATCTTAGAAGAATTTTGAGGAGGGTTCATGGCAGATAACACATGACCTTGACCCCCTCTCTTAGTCCAAGAGTCAGGGAGACAGAGGCTCTTCAAAAGTTTCAAAGCATTTTCACCTGAAAAGATGCTAAGCATTATTCAGTATTACAAGCTGCTTTCTTTTCTCCCCAAGAGCAATTACACCTTCTTGCCTGTCAACCACTACCAGGACTGTTTTGCTGCTTTACTTCTTCCATCAGTATCTGCAAAGAAGCATAAATTGCTCTCTAGGCACACTAAGTTATGCCCACTAACTGAATTTTCTCTGAACTACTGACATAGCTGGCATATCTTGATTTATTCACTTTGCTTTTCAGCACTTTCAGTGCAGCTGTTGATCTATAATGCTGTCTACAGATGATAAAACCTCTGGCAAGTGAACACTCCCAGTCCACAGGCACTGCAATAGACTTGTTAAGAGCCCTGCCATTTTAGTCAAAACACTCTGCCTTTAGCTTAGTGCTCTGAGAAGCAGCAATAACATAGTTTTGAGAGAGTTTAATTTTACTCTGACACCCCAGTTCAGTAGATATATCAGAACACCATAAACCAACGGTTGGCCAGCATGCCCTTTCATAGGAAAACACACACTTTTGCCTTTTACACCATAAAATGAATACATATCTAGGGGCTGTAAATTAAAATAATCTAAGTTTCATTCATAGCAACTTAATGAAACTTTATAATAATTGAAAGTGAGAAACAAAGATAATACAGCAGGGAGCAGCATCGTGGCTATCTTGCACCCCATAACAGATCAGTTCAAACAGAAAATGGTATTTGCTGTTCGAATGATAAATACCATTACTGTTCAAATGGTAAATGTTATTCACCATTTGAACAATCTGTCCTGCATCTATCACAAAAATCATTATAATTCAAAAATAATAATATATTTTACACCAAACCGTCTAAAGGCACACCCTTGGCATACACCCCATCATCCTAGAAAATATCAGAAGCAAATTTAATTCTGTGTGTGCTGTACATGAGAGTAAATAAATCCCATGTTATCCTATGGGAAAACAAAATGTTCTATTTTTGACCACTTTATATCTCAAATCTATTAAAGCTGCTGTCATGAAACTTCCCACATCTTGTGACCCTGACAACATGACAGCACATACCAATTTTAGGTTATTTAGTTGTCAAATATATGCATTATTAAGGTGCAAAATTGAGATTTAACATTCAAAGGCTATACCAACCCTAACTATAAGGGCACTATCACACCCTTATAATGTGTATATGTGTATGTATGTATGTATGTGTATATATATATATATATATATATATATATATATTTCTACAATGCCAGTTGATGGCTTATTTAATAAACAGTGAGGGTCCAATAATCATTAAAAGAACATCAAACTACATTGGTGCATTATTAAAATTAGAGTTCAAAACATAAATATGACAAAATAGATTGGAATAATAATTCCTTTTCTTATTGTTGAAAATAGAAATACTTCACATTTGCAAATATGAGCAGAGCAAGAAACAGCAGGAGATAGCAGGATATGAGTGAAAGCAAGGTTATTAAGCAGAGTTAATTACTTGTGTTATGTTTGTTTACATTGTCTGTTTCCAGTATTCTGGTGGATGTTTTCACTGGATGTTTGATATGCATTTTATAGTAACAGATTGTAAAGATCAACTGGTTGGGCAATAAAGCTGTAACCATCCTGTAGCGATAATGGTATGTTCACTGATAATGTCAATCATCCATTGCCCATTGCAGTGATGTTACACACTATGTTACCTGCCTAAAAAAGTAAAGTAATAGAGACCTGATTTCAATGGAACCAAAGTAACACTTATCCTCAAAGGATCTCACATACTCTGTAACCTGTCTATAAGATCAAAATAAAGAAAACCTGCTTACAGCAGAACAAAGTAGCTCTGACCCGCTATCTTATACAAACAAGTGAAAAAAAGACAGCCCTGAAAAACAATATAAAATACAACAAAGAAAAATTAACATGAATCTGTAAGAAAACTCCTACACAAAATAACACAAACTAGAGCAATCTCTTGAATTTAAATGTTTAAAACCACTGTGTTCATTCAATCACCAAATCAACTGAACTAAAATAAAGCAGCGACACTTAAAATGTGAACCTGAAGCAGACAGCTCCTTAAACATCTGCTTTAAGAATACACACTGGCAGTTGTCAAATAAACAGCTATATTTAATAGCGATAAAAAGAAAATGTACATGTTTATAAAGGAAAGAAACTAGATCTAGCAGCAGATGCCAAGCAGCACAAAAAGCTTGCACCGGCTGGATTCAGCAGAAAGAACAGCACAAAGAACACCTGGACCAGAGCTATCAATCAGAATTAGAGGCATTAATATAAATCCCTAGGTAAAACCAGGACTGGAATCTGTTAGAAAAACAACATTGTTTTCTTGTCTCCTGCACATAGTTTTTTTAAATGTGTATCTTCCCAAACATGCAATATGCTGTAACTCATTAGGCTTAGATGCCTGTGAAGAAAAGGGCAGTGATTTCATCTCTTGAAGCTGGAGGTTATTCTGCTCCAGGTTTTCTCAATGAAATTACCACCTTGTATTTCATAGGCAGCCATGCTATAATTCTATATGCATAGTATACATGCTTCAACATTTTTCCTTTTATTTCACTATATTGTCATTATGAGTAAAAAGAAAATCATAATTTTTAATCTGAAAAAAAAGTACACTCTTGATTAAATATTCTTAAATAAAATATCCCTAAGCCTGTACTTGTACATCAACAGGAATCCTCTATGGTAGGGTCTTGGTTCTAGTCAACTGAAAAATGAGACCCTGAATGTCCACTTTGTCATTGATATTGTGCTTAACTCCCTTTCCCAAGTAGTGAGGGCTCAAATACTACTTTCCGCATTTAGCAGCACTGCCGTCCTTCCAGGAGCAGCAGAATATAAAATACTAACACCACACATTCCATGGCGACAGTAGCAGAAGAGCAGAACGTCTGATTGTTAAACACCTACATCCTGTGATGTGAGGTGTTATGTTTGGCGATCAGGGGTGTGGCGGCAAATTATTTTAAATATTTTGGGAGGACAGTTGGGACTATAGAGGAGAGTTGTATTATTCACGATTAACAGAAAAGCTAAGACTGAACAAGAGGTAAAGCCAATACAGAGAGCAACTTTTTTGTTCTGCTGGGGCCTTGACAGCTTGCCCTTACACAAGGATTTGCATACCCATGATACTTTACACAAGGATTTGCATATCCATGATACTGTACACAAGGATTTGCATACACATGATACTTTACACATGTTTGCATATCCATGATACTTTACACAAGGATTTGCATATCCATGATACTGTACACAAGGATTTGCATACATGTGATACTGTACACAAGGATCTGCATACCCATGATACTGTACACAATGATATGCATACCCATGATACTGTAGGAACAGTGGGGAGATTAAAATGAGCCATGATGGGTAACTAACCAATGCATTAGGATAGTGGCCAAAGGAAAAGAAGAAATAAACCACTTTGGCTCTCTAAAGGGTGGGAGACAAAGTAAGTGCAAAAGAGCAAGTTTCAGGAAGTATAAGGGACCCAAAGGGAGGAGGACAGATGGGTGTACCTTGAATGTCTCAGAGAGACAATGAAGGCTGTTAGGAAAGCCAAGACACAGACAGAGGAGAGTTTAGCACCAACTGTGAAAAAAGGGACAAGACATTCTATAGGTACATCAGCAATAGAATAAAAACTGTGGGGCGGATTGAGAGGCTGAAAGGGAGGAGGGAGAGTGCAAGGGGGTCTAGACAAGGCAGAAATACTGAACAAATATTTCTGTTCAGTATTCACTGAGGAGGAGAGGTCAAGGACCAGAGTTGGGGAGCAGAGGCAATTGTGGGGAAGTGGACATCAGTCCATTCACAGTGGAGAGAGTTCAGGAGGAACTCACAAAGCTGAAGGTGGATAAAGCCATGGGGGCCAGATGACATACACCTGATGATATTAAGGGAGCTGTGGAGGAACTAGCAGCATGTCTGGCCTCTCTGTTCATAGAGTCACTCAACACAGGCATGGTTCCAGAGGACTGGAGGAGGCGCATGTAGTCCTACTGCACAAAAGTGGTAGTGGGGTGCAAGCGAGAACTACAGGCTACTCAGCCTCACCTCAGTGGTGGGGAAGATCATGGAGACACTGCTGAAAGAAAGGATAGTTGCACACCTGCAATCCATTGGTGCCCAGGATCTGAGGCAGCATGGATTCACACTGAAAGGTCTTGTCAAACAAATTTGATAGATTTTTTGATTGGGTGACTAGGAAGTGAATCAGGGAGGTGCCAGATGTCGCCATACCTGGATTTCATCAAAGTCTACGTTACTGCCCCACACAGAAGGCTGGTAAACAAGATGAGTAGTCTGGGCATGGGGCATAAGGTGATACAATGGATTAGAAACTGGCTGATGGACAGAAGGCAGAGGGCAGTGGCAAATGGGATCCAATCTGGGGAGAGGGATGACCAGCAGAGTGCCACAAGGATCAGTACTGTTCAATATCTTCATCAGTGACATTGCAGAGGGCTGGAAAGAAAGTCTTCCTATTTGCAGATACACAAAGATCTGCAACAGGGTGGATACTCAGAAGGGTGCAGAAAATGAAGAGGGACCTGGAGAAGCTTGAAAGATGGTCGGAGGTTGGCAACTGAGGTTCAATGCGAAAAGTGCAAGATAATGCACCTGGTTAGGGAGACCCTGGGAGAGCTACAGGATGGGAGGGGTGCTGTCCATCACCAAAGAGAGAGGGACCTAGGGTTATCATGTCTGATGACCTTAAGGTATCAAAGCAGTGTGCAAAGGCTGCTGGGAGGGCAGTGGCATGCTGGGTGCATAGGCAGAGGTATTACTAGTAAGAGGTGGGAAGTGGTGATGCGTTGTTATAAAACACTGGTAAGGTCTCACCTGGAGTAGTGTGCGCAGTACTGGAGACCACACATGTGTAAGGACATAAACAAGATGGAGGCTGTCCAGAGAAGGGCAACAAAGATGGTGCATGGTTTGCACCACAAAACATATGAGGAGAGACTAAGAGACCTCGATATGTACTCACTGGAGGAGAGGAGAGAAAGGGCAACATGCTAGAAACTTTTAAGTGCCTCAAGGGAATAAACAAGGTGCAGGTGGGAGATCTTTCCAATGTAGAAAAGATGAGGGGCATGATATGAAATTGGAGGGAGATTAAGGCGTAACATGAAGTTTTTCTACACAGAGGGTGGTGAATGCTTGGAATAGTTTGACACAAGAGGTCGGGAGGCAAGCACAGTGGATGGGTTTAAACATGCCTCGGACAAGCACAGAATAACCTTGGGTGGGAAGGGAGTGATGAAAAGCCATTGACCACTTAGGGTGAGTGGATGCATACATGTATAGGGCCTATGGGCAGACTGGATGGGCCTAGTGGTCCTTATCTGCTGGCAATTTCTGTTTCTATGTTTCTGTACACAAGGTTTTGAATACCCATGATACTTTACACTGGATGTGAGGCTTGAGAGTGTAAGCATGTGGTTTGAAGAGATAGACAAAAACCAAACAGTTTGGAAAGTTGCTCTCTCCTGTATCCTTTATGGATCCTGCATACTGCTCTTTTTCCAGTCTGGCTCTCAGGTGCGCTACTTGCAAACAGTGATGCTTGGATAGTGCTTTGACTGTCCTAATGGGATCTGATAGACAGGACATCTATTCAGCTCCTGATCTGAAATTCTGTCTGACCCCATTCAAATTTTAGATCCAAGGTCAGTAACTGGGTAACTGGGATCGAGGTGGATGTCTGGCTTGGATCCTTTGGATCCTGAATAGTCACATTGGATAGTTGGTAGCCTATTGGATCCTAGGTGACAGGATCCAAATGGTGGATACCAATGGTATCTGATGTCATCCGTATCCGACAAAATCAGTGGAACAGTATATGGTGGTAATCGATTCCATAAGATACTGTCTGAGCAACACTATAGGTGTACAAATGCCTGTGCTTATTATTTTGACAGTTTGGCTATTGCTATTAGCATCATTCAGAGCATGTTTGGGATGTGGATTTAAGCCAGTGAATAGGTCAAGATTCCTAACTGTAGAGCTGTTTTTGTAATGCTGATTGTTTATTGTTTATTGGAAATATTCAGAAAAACCTTTGAGTCAAAGATTCAATTACAAAGGTTTCACATCATACATTAAAGTACAGAGCAAACATTAGCTAACAGAGATGAGACAGTACAGTATAATACATAATGAAGAATTACATTACATTTCAATACATGGCAGTCAGAGTTGACCAGGAGGAGGTCTAGATCAGTAAAGTAATTGAGTCACACTTTAGCACAGCCACCTAGTTGTAGAAAAGACTGTAACCAGCTGAATAGTCAGATAGTGAGGTAGTAGAGATTTTGAACCAGAAACAGAGATAGTTATGGGTGCCAATAGGATTGCATGCTGCAGGACTGTGTCAGGGCAATACACATGTTAGAGTCTTGGAGGAGTTCCTTAGTCTAGCTTTAAAAGGACCTAGCCTTGTTTCGTTGGCAATTTGGATTGGGAGAGAGTTAGTCCAATTAGGGCTTGGTAGCTGAAAGTCCTTTGCAGTCGGGAGGTATGGGGTCAGAGGTACCCATAGTAGCGGCTTGTTTGAGTTTCATGTGGATCTGGCTGGGGATGCTGGTCAAATAATAGAGGAGAGAGAGAGGAGGGTGAGACCTAAGACTATCTTCTTTGTCATTAGGCATGTATGATATCGGATTCTGCTATCCAGATTTAGCCATTTTGAAGTTGTAGAGTGTACAGGTGTGGGTGAGGCGATCACAGCCTAGGATGAGACGGCAGGCTTTGTTGAGTACCAGGCGGAGTGTGTCTAGCACAGAGTTGGGGCAGCACAGTACATGGTTATACCTTAGTCAAGGAGGGTGAGGACGGAGGAATTGATGGTGATCCATAGAGCCTCCGGGTGAGGCAATGTTTGTACCTATAAAGCACACCTAATCTTGAGTTTAGGGCTGAGGCAAGGAGGAGAATGTGTTGTTTATAGTTGAGGCCGGGTCTAGAATGATCCCTAGGTTTAAAGTTGCTAACTTGCTCGAGGGGGGTGTGGTTGACAGTGAGGAAATGGGGACAGAGGTTCTTACGGGGGTTCTGTGGGTGGGAGAAGATCATGACTTTTGTTTTCTTGTAGTTGATTATTAGACGCTGGGTGGAGAACCAATGTTCTGCTTTGTGGAAGCTATGTTGGAGTGTTTGGTGGAGTTTAGGTGGGTCAGAGTTGGAGGCGAACAGTACGGCGTCATCTGCATAGAGGAGCAGGTTTCCTGAGACAGCCAACAGGAGGGAGTTTAGGTATAGGCTGAAAAGTAGGGGCCAAGAATCAAACTTGTGGGACATCAGAGCAGACCGAGGCAAAGGGACAGGACAGTGCCTACCTTGACCTGTTGTGTTCTATCCGACAGGTAGATGGCTAACCAGTTTAGAGTATCGTTGGAGAAGCCACTGGAGGCGAGAGTGTTAAGCAGTAGGCGTGGTTGACAGTGTCAAAAGCTTTAGAGAGGTCCATGAAGATAGCACCTGTGAGGTGGCCGCAATCCAAGGCGGAGTGGGCATGCAAGGTGAAGACAAGGAGGGCAGTGGTGGTACTATACCCTTATGGAAGCCATGTTGTTGGTCGCAGAGAAGATTGTATTTTGTGAGGTGGTTGGTGATTTGGTCGTGACGATACACTTTAAGGGTTTGGGGGAGAATGGATATAGGGCAGTAGTTGTTGGTGGAGGTGTGGTCCCCACTCTTAAAGATAGGGGTGATGTTGGCCAGCTTCCAATGGGAGGAAATTTCCTTGACGAAGGGCGATTTAGGATATGAGTGAGAGGGTAGAGGCCTTCCAGGAGAGTAAGGCGGAGAAGTTTCAGGTCTAGGGAATCGCTGCAGTTTATTGAGTGGCTAAGGGCTTTGGCTGGGTGGGAGCGAACCAACCAACTACTGTCCATGGTGAAGTGAAGTTCATGGGGAACTTCACAAAACACACTCTTTAGATGCAGGTGATGGGCAGTACGGTCCATGAACTTCCTGTGAAGTTTTCTGGTGAACTTCTCCAATGTTTGCAGAGTAGTTCTCTACTACTCTTCACAATTCTTATTATCCAAACTTCTTCCTGAGATGAGTAGCGAAGTTTGAAAACTTCTTGTAGTGGACATACTTTACTATCTACACTGTGAGGCAGTGAAGCAGATGCACACGCACAGCTTCACCATATTGTACCCTTGTACTGAGAACTTCATTACACTTTTCAAGTCACTACTATTTATTGCATGTGTATGTATGTGTATGAATGTATGCATGTATTTATTTGAAAATTGGTGACTGGGAAAGGCACACTGAGCCGAGGCTCATTTCCAGGTGCAACCTAGAGGAACGGAATAGGGATACAAATACACTGAAAAGGCATAATTCACAGTTACAATAAAGAATGATCAAAGAACACAAATTAATTCTAGGAGTAAGTGAAAATGAGCAATCAAAGTAGAAACAACCAAATAAGGCATTTCAGCCACCTCTATACTGGGGTAGGAGCCAAACGCAAGGGGAATAGACAAGTAAAGGGAAAACAAGAGCTGGGGGTTCAGCTAATAACTGAGAGAGCTTGGGAGGCAGTGAAACAGAGGAAAAGGGCAGCTGTTGACAAAGTGATGGGAGACAATAGGAAAAGACTGATTGACTAGTAGAGGCATGGAGATGAGGAATGGCAAAGGGCGAGGATCCCTAGAGCAGAGGAAGCAGGAGGTAGAATTGATGAGGGAGAGGAGGGCAAGAGGTAAGGGCCCCAAACTAGACTCTGGATATGAAAGAGGCATAATGCATCTGGCAAGCGGAGGATACAGGGAGAGTGGCTAAAGAGGAATAAAGTGGGCAATAATGAGTACGAGAGGGACTTGTTCATAAAGCAGCAAAGGAGCTACAGAGGGTGTCCAGTCTAGCAAGGAAGGTTGAGGGAGCAGTACCATGAACCACATCTGCACAGTCATTACTTCTGTGATCCACAGTCATAGCCATACCTTGGACTTGGTATTTTCACTGGGACTCGAGATAAATAACCTCAAGTTTGATCTGGTCATTTGGTCAAATCATTGCACAGTGAAGTTCTCATTTGTGCCCCTGAGAGTTCTACCTCTATGGAGATGGTTCATTTCCACCCTTTAAAGGGTGTGACCCCAGAAGGAATGATGGCGGAGCTGGACCTATCGAGTGTTCTGGATGCTTGTGAGACAGGGCCAGAGGAGGTGGTGGTGGCCTATAATAGGGCTGTTGCTGCAACTCTTGATTCTGTAGTACCACTCTGTGTGTGACACAGGACTTCATGCCTAAGGTCCCCATGGTTCAAAGGGAACTCAGGGAGCTGAAGAGCCTGGGTCAGAGGTTAAAATGCCACTGGTGGAAGTCTCGCTAAGGGTAACAAATTGGCTTTGAAAACTCATAATACTGAGTATCAAAGGCAACGTCCCATACAGTAAGAAGTCAGAGTTTGTGTCCAGGGAGATTGTTGTAGCAATGAACAGATCAGCTCAGCTTTTCTGGATGGTAAACAGCCTTATCCATTCTTCCTGTCTCCAGCCGGTAAGAGCACTGTATGCTGCAAAATGCAATGAGTTTGCTCTGTTCTTTCCTGACAAGGTGTCTTTGATCAGGGTAGGTATCTCCACAGCAGGGTTTCATTTGGCATGCAGTGTTGGATCTGGGGTAAATAGAAACAATCCTCATGTCTGGTTCAAGTTTAGTTTTGTGGGGAGAGGTTAGTGAGATAATCTTGAAGCTATGGCCTACATGTTGTGAACTGGACCTGGGGACACATCTCTTAATGAGATATGTAGAATCCTTAAGTCCAGTGTTTGCTGAGATAATCTGGTGCTCCCTCTTGAAGGGGTATTTCCCATTTCTCTTAAAGAGGCATTGGTGAAACCCTTTTGAAGAAACTATCTTTGGGACCAGATTGTCTCATGAATTATAGACCTGTCTCTAACCTTCCTTTTCTAGGGAATGTTATTGACAAAGTAGTGCCATTCAGCTCAAGGCACATCTCACTGCCTTTGACATCTATGAGCCTCTGCAGTCTGGTTTCTAGTCCAGGCACAATACAGACACAGCACTAGTTGGGGTGCAGAATAAGCTCCTCGGAGCGAGAGATTGATGCAGTGATCAGTTCTCATTCTCCATGATCTCTCCTCAGCATCTGACACTGTAGATCATGGGGTGTTGCTGGATTGCATCAGGGAGCTCTGTGGACTCGCTGATCAACTGGTTTGAGTCCTTTTACAGGTAGGATGCAAAGGATGGTGATGGGAACCTATTGCTCCTGCCTGATGTTCCTGTCCTGTGGAGTTCTCCAGGGTTCAATCCTTTCACCAATGTTATTCGTGGTGTACATGCTACCCCTGGGGATATCATTAGATGCTACAGGGTGGGTTTTAACTGCTATGCAGATGATACCCAATTGTATATATTGTTTTGAGGGGCTTTATAGGTTTTCTTCATGGATGTGTGGTAGTGCAGTGATGCTCAAGGTGCAACCAAATGTGCTCCCATGCTTGGGGACATCAGCGTCTCCCATCAATTTCAGCCCCAGATCTGGTGATTTCTGGCTGCTATTCTTCTAGCCTCTGCTAGGAAACAGATGGATGCCAGGTGCTGCCCCCCACCCTGGAGGAGGAGATCAGTCCATTGGACACTCATCCTACACCCCCAGCTCTCTGGTGTCCCAGGCTCATTCCTAAACCCAGGTCACCAGCATCATGAAGTAGCCCTACTGCTACTCCATCAGGACAGATTGTATGTATTTATGTACGTTTGTACAATATATATATGTGAGTCTTTGTGCTACTGTATTGGCCTTGGACTAAATGACTATATGACTGTATTACCACACTCAGGGTCATGTGTCTTGATTATAATCCACCACTGGCAGAAACACACAATAAACAAGCTCTCCAGTGTAACTGAGATAGCCTGTTAAAAAAATGTTTAAATAAGTAAAATTGGACCTTTCTGTCTTCATAGTCTGTCTGCAGGCTTACATAAAAGGGAGAGTTGATTAATCGTAAAATTGAAAGTTTAAGGATTCTTGCTAGGTAGTAATTTTATTTTTCTGCTGCTGTACTGCTCTTGTGACCTGGTCTGTGACTAACTGGCTCCCTACCTATGTCTCACTTCATCTTTTCTGTTGCTCAATTAATAAAACAGACTGTATAACAGCCGGGCAGGGATATTCAAAAGTCATTAATTGCAGCACAAAACACTATTAGTGATCACAAATCAGCACTAGTAACTAAACAACGGCATATTGGAACAATCACAAACTGACACAGCAGTTATACAAATCGACAACAGGTAGGAATAAACTAATAAAGTTTGCAGATGATGTTAAGTTGGGAGGGGTTGTAAATACCTATGAGGATAGACTACAATCGGTCAAGATCTAGTCTATATATCAGAGTGGACAAATAAAATAAAATGCATTTCAATTTAGATAAATGTGTAATGATGCACATGGGGCAGGAAATATAAAGCAGGATTATTATATACAAGGTGTAAAACTTAAGGATTCAGTCTGTGAAAAGACTTGGGGTACATATTAGTCATAATTTGAAAAGGTGCCCATTGCAAAGTAGCAGCGAATAAGGCTATGCACTTGGTTAATTGCATTCAAGAAGTTTTCAGTCAAGGAATGAAGAGGTGTTGATGCCTCTTTACAAATCCTATGTGAGACCTCATTTGGACTACTGTTCAACGGTCTGGAGTCCATATTTGAGGAAGGCATAAAATGGTTGAAAAGTCACAAAGGACTTGTACAAAATTTATTAAAGGAATTAAAGACAAACCATATGAAGAAGGCCTGAAGGTTCTAGGATTGTGGTCAATGGATATTAGATGTGTTAGGGGTGACTTGCTGCTGTTTTACAAAATCATGGGACAAGAAACATTAAAATGTGATCTCGGTCTTCAGACAAGGAAACAAAATTATAATCTAGGCGCACAAATACCAGCTAAAGAAGAATATTGCAGGACAAGGCTAAGACAATTTAGCTTTGGACGAGAGTAGTCAGATCATGGAAAAAATTACCAGCTGAATTAGTTGAAGCTCCTAGCTTTAATGCTTTTAAGGCAGGTATAGATAGATATATATCAGTTGGTAACTTTGGTTTCCTCCACTGAAATGGTGGGAACAACCTATATGGGCTTATGCCTTCTGGTTGTCTTAACAATCCAGGATGAACTCCAGTATGATCCAATGTAGCAGGCAGTGGTGGAAGTAAGTAAATTCATCTGCAAACACTGCTGCAAAGTGCTCTGCAAACCCCTCTTGTGATTGCAAAGGAATCCTCAGAACAAAGGCACAGCATGAATGCTGTAATACAGACAGTACCACCAACCCCTCCACCCCAAATATACACAGAACTATGACGGACAACAGACACGCCTGTAGTGAAAATAGAGCATAATTAATAATAGAAAAGAAATAATGGAAACTGGCAAAAGACCAGAAACAAAACTAAGTGGCACAGTGCCAGGAACAAAAGTAATGTGGCAAACAGCGAGCCATGAAATAAAAAATGTGGAAAGCTGTCAGAAAATAAACACAAAACTGACAAATGGCCATAAACAAAACTAATGTGTCACAGTGCCAGAAACAAAACTAAAGTGGCACACAATCATTAAATAAATGAAATACGGATAACGTCTGTAAAATGAATAATAAAAGGGCAACCTGCTCATCAAAAACAAAAATGGCATACAGTCAGGGACAAAATAAATATTGGTCAACCCCCCATCAAAAACAAAAAAGACAGCCACAGACACAAAAATATAGGTCAACCCAGCCATCAAAAACAAAACAGGCACACAAACAGGAAAGGAAAACAATGTGGCAACACATCCATTAAAATGAAAAAAGAAACACAGCAGGGAAAACATATAAAAAGGGCAAGCCGCACATCACAAGTGTAAACATCCCACAACAAAGCGTGACTAATGGCTGGCACCTGGTGCCTGCTGTTGCTGCTGTCACTGGGCCCGGCAAGATGCTAGAGTCTGGAGGCTATTTCCCAGAGCAGGCCTGTGGATTCCCACAACAGGCCTGTCGTTTCACCAGTCAGGGCATGCGTGCCCCTGACATGGTGTGTGGATCCCGCGCACCATGGTCTGAAGTGCATCAGTCTCCATCTGGCTCATCAGTTGTGGACAAACCATGGAACAACAAAGAAAGATAATAAGCATATATGCCATACAGGGCACATGGGCAGACCTGTTTTGTGGACATGACCCTCTGTTGGGCAGCACACAATATGTACACCAGACATCCCACCTGTACAGTGCAGCATAACATGTATGGACATGGCCAGTGTCAGACATGCACACTGCAGGTCATGTTAATGACTGTGGTGGACCGAGAAAATGTCCACCACAACACTGGTAGTATATCTGTGGTGCTGTGGACATGCTGTGTGTGACACCATGGGTCTCTGACCCCTGTAGGGGTCCCAAGACAGCACACACATGTCCAGAGGTCACATGACACAGTGACAAGATTGTGCTAACAATAGTATTCCGTGACACAGGTGTCACAGGTGAGTCACAGGGTGTGTGGTAGGTAATTGACCATTGGTACTGTGACATATACCCACCAGAGTGTGCAACTGTAGTGTACTGTAGATAACAGCGTGCAGGCTGGTGGGTCAAATTCTGGGGAACAGCTGGAGTGTATGGTGGGTGATGATCCACACTGGGATGACCCACTGTACAGAAACATACATAGGGCACTCACTGTGTACCAGCAGATATGCCACCAGACACAGGAGGCACGAGGCATTGAAGAATGCACAGTGGTGGTAGTCTAAGCATTTACTGTACCAGTATAAGTCTGAGGTACAGTGTGGCACCTGACCTACACAGTGCAATGTAGAAAATGTGATTCACCTCCAGCATACACAGGCATCACCAGGGTACCAGTCAACAGCTGCACAACTACCATGGGGCATACACATCATTAGGGACAAACCAGACACAATTACAGGCATAGGCAACAGCATGTGGTACATATGACACACATGTGCATTGTTTCATCTTTCTGTGCTGTCATTTGTTTGCACTTGTTATTCCTTGTATTAAATGCTTCAGTGTTTATACCGATGTGTCATTGTGCCTGTGGTAACTAATGTAAGTCATACTAAATGTACCCTCTTCCTACTGTATAACATGTTAAATGTATCTCACTTGATAACCTGTGAGTTATCCTTTCCTTTGTTCCCCTCCCAACAGATCACACTGGGAGACGAGTGTCTTGTTGCTCTGTGTGCCTTTCCTGGTGAAACACTTCATTAAATAAATAAATAAATGTACACAGTAGGGATAAACTGAACACAATTACAGGCATGGGGAGCAGCATGTGGAACATATTAAAAACACATACGAGATACGCAGCGCTGCAGGAATGTCCATGGAACACCATGATGATGTGATCACTAATGCATGGCCTCTGTGTGAAACATGCAGTGGAAGAAGGCACTGCTACACATTTGTAACTTGTGTAGCATTAGGACCATAGTAAGGACAGTACCATACTGCAGACCCACATGATGGTGCAGCCAAGAATGCCTGACATGTGCCATACCTCACATGACCCACCGTGTTTGCCCCACACCTTGTGGACATGGCCAGCTGAGCAACACATACACCATGCACACCATATAGTGTAGTACATCACACATAAGGAGCAGACAGACAGTAGGACATACAGTACACATCAGTGGCGGATATCTGATGGAACACTGTGGGCACATGTATAAGGAAAACAACCATGCTGAATGGTGGACCTTGTCCAAGCAGACAGCACCACATAAGGGCCAACACATGGCCACTCCCAACTGTATCTTGCAGAAACACAGGACATGGATACCACCAATGTGGGAGGGCTTGGTGATGGTGGTGACATGTGTTAGCCCCTGCCACTGTATGGATATGATGCGTCTGTGTGTGACACAGTGAATGTCAGCAGGAGTGACAGCCTGCACTGCATGGGTGCAGAACAGGGACAGCAGAAACAATCACCACTTGTGTCCTGCCAATGTAACAGAGCTGCAGTGCTGCACAATGGACTGCACACCAGAGGACTGCTGAAGCAAGGGCCATGCAACATGTGTATACCTGAAGTGTGACATTTCTATGAGTGGTGCTATGGTGTCTATACAGTTGCCACACTGTCTACCATGATGTGTATGGACACCTCAGGTGCATCCTGGAACATTCATTAGCCATCTGTGACACCACCATTTGCAACACTGCTGTCCAGCATTGGCACTGATGGCAGCCAAGCATACTGAGGATGTCTGTGCCAATGTTGACACAGCTACATGGATACCCTGTATGAACATACATCACTATGGTACATTGGAGAGGTGCCCATGCTGTTCCCAGCATAGGTGGTTATGCAGCACATGTGGGATCACTGGCCTGCAGTACATACACAATAACCACACAAAACTCTCATTGTAAAGTCCCCTCCCAGGATACCATGCAGATGGTGCAGTGTATATGCTGCACCATACACAGGGCAGCTTTGGGTTCCACAGTACAGTCCACAGGCATGTATGTGTGGAACATCCTGCAAAGCCAGAAGACAGAGCACAGCACATGTGTAGACAATGCACAGTGCATCACAATGGCAGTAGACATGCATAGCCCTGGAATCTGCATGCCACATGCATGAGGAATGTACATTAACCAGCATTCATATGGTGCAAAGGTTGGATTGTGCATTATGTAAACAAATGGGGACATACCTGAGTGTAACACCCTATGTGTGTGTGCTGGTGGATCCCTCCTGGAACCAGTCCCTGATGTTCTAGAACATGTACCTTTGCATGGCTACCTCTTGCTGCTCTCCAGCTCAATGCTGATGTCGTCTCTTGGACAATGGTTGTTGTGGTTCCTCCCTTCCTCCTTTGGTGAGTCCAGCTGTGGGTGCCTGGGAAGCAGCTGCTCCCATTCTTGCTTCTGCTCCTCATTCCTGCCTCTGTGACACCTCATCCCTGCTTCTGGAGCTGTTGAGGCGTGAAATACAGAAAACAGTCTGTAAGTAAATGACAGGGTACTGAGGGAACAACAGGTATGTGTCATACACACCCATGTTGCAAAGAAGTCACTGAACACAGAGTACTGCACAGATATGCACAGGTACAGGGCAGTGCCTACTATGTGGATCAGCAACACTGGCACTGCTCTACATACAGTGGTGGAGATATGTAAATGTTGCAAGCATTAAGGATACCCACATTGTATCACCTCATCTTGAGGACCCACAGATGGACATTAGGCACAGTCGCATGTCATGCTACCCACAGACTAAACATTGCACTGAATATAGGGCACACACATTGCCACCTGTGTACCTTATGAGTAGTGCACCTTGATGTGTACTGTAGGTGTCCATGGCTGCAGGTGTAAGGACACAGTCACTGTTTCCAGGATATGTCTGACGGTGTCTAATTCCCAGTTATAGCAGTGACACTCGCAGCTCTGTCACATAACATGAACAGCACCATTGTGTACACACTCTATGCCTCCCTCAACTAGGGTCCTGAACTGTTGTTCTGCAAGGCAGAGGTGATAGCAATCCGCAGTTAACAGGACCCAATGCATGCTTGCCCACCACTGATTGGTGGTATTATCCATTGATAGAGCTTATCAAGGACAGATGAACTGCCTGAGGCACTCAGTTTTCGTGTTGTCTGGGATCATGAATCTGTGCAAGTGCCCCACAAATAGCATATAACCTGCTCAGTGGGAAAGGATGTGCAGGTTCCATGGAGCACAGGTCCACTGGTCTGAATAAGCATACCTAATGGTGAAGCATACTAGGTCCGGGACATGTCCATGTAGTAGTCCAGCAACAGTATGATTCACATAAAATGCAGGTACAGAACTATGGTACTATATAGGATGAGAATACATATATCATATTGCAGATAATTCACACCTCCACCGTCACATACAATCATAGTAACAGTAAGCGGCTAAAATGGGGGGCAGCCCGGCAATGGCCCCCCACAGTTATTCAAGGGGCCACAAATGTATTTTGGCTCCCCACTTTCTGATGCTTTTTTTTAAATGTATTCCTGGACCGTACAGTGCAGCACTGACAAAACTTATATATTGTGCTGAACAAGCACTGGTGAAAGGAGATCACCGATGGCTGCTGTTGTCGATGGAGCGTTCCCAATCTGCCTGCCTGCCTGCCATGCAACTGGGGTACTGGAAACCAAGATGTTCTATTGGTTCTCCCTGATAGATAGTATTTCTATGGTAACTTGGGAAGAATGCAGTCAATGCCATAGTAATACTGGGAGAACAATTACAAAATTATCTCTATCCAATCAAAATGAGAGCACTGCAGCCACTACTTTGAGCAGGAGCTCTACAGTTGTTATGCTGTGTGTGTGTGTGTCCGTAACCCTACAGTATGAGCATTTCTCAACATGGTGGTCTGAGGCAAAAGAATAGGTATATTTATACCTTAGTCACAATTCTGCTGTATTTTAATTGATAATAGGTAATTCCCAACAGTGGAGTGGTGTGCCAGTCACATAGTTTATGTATGTGAAGAGTGGCTAGGTTCTGAGGATCTTACGGTGCTGAGGTGATGAGTAAATGAGCGTAACAGAATGGACTGTTTGATATGGGTTTTTTTATGGTTTGTTTTAATGTGAAACCTAATTCTGCACATAATCAGTTGGTGAAATGTGCTATTGAAAATATGCTGACTGATGACTTACTTTGTCCTTCAATGCAAGTGGTGTGTTGCTGTGCATGTCAGTGGCCCAGACATTGGTTTATTGAATGGTGAGAAAGATATCTAGAAATGTAAAATAAGAACTGTATCTTTATCTTTTCCTCACTATATCTAGCTATAACATTACAGATAATGATTAAAATGCAGCTATTTGTATCAGTATGATACAGAGAGGTTTTATTGCTATTCAAAATGATGTTTTGGCAGTCACACTCGCACATGCAACTGCATGCATAGAAACAATTCCTTTTTTTTAATTACCTGTGATAATTGTTTAAATGTTGTATGGGTAGTCTAAAACAAAGGTCCACCATATTCCTGTGCCTAGTGACTCCTAGCGAACTGAACTTCTGTATTGCTGGGCTTGCACTTGAGACAGGAGTTTGTCACTATGGCCCTGATTCACTTCGCTCCCATGTTGCCTCCAGGGCCAGATTAACCTGTTGGAAGAAGGGTACTTGCCCAGGGCACCCAGTACGAGAATGACCTCCAGATTCAGTGCAATGTTTTAATTTTTATTGTTGCTGTTGTTGTTTTGTTTTAGCAGCTGTGCTGTGTTCATACCAGACATTTTTTTTTCTTTGAGGAAGACAGCAACGGAACCCATGAGGCTATGACCCAGTGAAAGGAAGGGTGTCTTCACTTGACTCTGTTGCTTTGATTACTTGGTTAATAGATTTATTCGTTATCTACAGTGTTACACTCAGAGGGAAATGGTCTTAATACACTCAGATGGAATACTAGTTGTCAGCAAACTGCATAAAATATTCTTTTCGACCAGTAGTATGAGGTTAATGCTAGAGTTTCTGTTTTTGTTACAACACATGGTTAGATGAATGCTTTTCTTTGGATAATATATTCACATATCTTTATATTTGGCTGCAATTACTTTTACAGAGAATACTGTTAGTATTCATTCCTTGCTTGCAGTGTGATGTAATACTGTAGCTCAGTTACAGTGACTGGCTGGGCTGAGAGTATAGTTTATTGTACATACTTACAGTCTTGGCAGCAATTGTTTTGGAACCACAAAGGATGGATTGTGTGTGTCATCGGGTGCACATAGGTAGCACACTATCATTCATTTCACTTGACTGATGCAGCTGCCTGGGTGGTGGTCAGAAAGACATCTTTGACTTCATGTTTAAAAGGTGTTGCTGAGTAAAAGAAAGAAAACAGTATCACCTGTTGGACCAGGTAGTGCACTGTGCCATATTACACTGGGAAATGCAATGCAGTTGCCACAAATGGGAAAAGGTGGGTGGGCTCATACTGCTGCTTATTTGCACATTCTTTCATAGCTGTGTTTTGGCCTCTGGCACAGTCAGAAAAAGAATAGCCAGCCTTAATAGAAAACATTTCAGCTGCTTGGTATTGGTAGGTAGTAGTACTTGCATCTCTCTCTCTCTCTCTCTTTCTCTCTCTCACTCTTTCTCTCTCTCTCAGCACCATATGTTATTCAAGTCTTTAGTCCCATGGACTCCAAAAAAAGACTTGAAACTACTCTGTGAATACTGTACACTGTGCAGTACTTTAATTTAAATAGAGCGCTCTCTCTTTCTCAGCACTGACAAGGGCCCAAGTAGGTATACCACTTACAGAGGCCATGAAGGAGCTCCTGATAGCTTTGCTACATCACATGTCATAGCTGACCCCTCACTGCTCTCAGAGGATGCCACCACCTGGCTTGTTTGTCTCCCACGTTAGCAGTTTTACTTTATTTTTTATACAAATAATGAATTAAAGTATTCCCTTTGGCCCTCTGTGTATAAAACTACAGTGTTTGGTCCCTTTTAGTGCATATTAATGCATTTATTTAACTTTAAATAGTCAGGACTAGTCAGATCTGCTCCCCCATGTTCTGGTTCTTTTTATAATAAGGGTCAGAACTTTATTGAAAGAGGGTCAGAACTTTACGAGCTCTGCCAGCCCTATTTAGTATGTTGTTGTCTTCTTCTTCTTCTTCTTCTTCCTCTTCTTCTTTTCCTTTTCCTTCGCCATCTCCTCCTCTTATGCCAGCTGGGCTGTTAGCCCACTACCTTATGGGGCCTGGTGAGATGATCACACCTTGACTCCTTTGGGCTGTTTGGCCTTACAGCTCAGCAAGTGTCAGTGACTCAGTAGGTAGCACCTCGCCTCTGAGGCTGGGAGATCAGAGGGCTGTGGGTTCGGTTCCCATCTGGCACTTAGGTTAATTTCCCAATACTGACACTGTAGTGCAGCATGAGAGGGTGCTGCACTTCTGAGGTGCCGTCTTCGGATGAGACGTTAAACCGAGGTCCCATCTGCTTGGACTGGTGGTAGTTCAGGTGATGTTAAAGATCCCATGGCACTTCTCGAAAGAGTAGGGGAATTTTATTAGGAAATAAATCATAACATCATACATAGGCATACAGAAACAAAATCACAAAGACCATATAATAGTCAAGCAGGTATAAAGAAAATACAATCATTTAAGACAAAAAAAAATAGAAAGAAAAAAAATAATATATACCAAGCAAGAAACAATATAAAAATTATAACAAGAAAGAAATAGACTTCCATAAAATGTGAAATCGATGTAACGGAAGTCTCTGACATTCAGATTCCATAATAGTCAATAGAGCATGTTCAATATGCTGTATAATAACAGTTGGTACAGTCTGAATTTGCTGTAATACAAATTGGCATCGAGCTACATATAATATTTGCATATCGTAAAAATAAGTCTAAGGGTACTAGGTGAAATCTATTCCAAACATCTGACAATTCCCCAATATCAGGACCTGATATGTTATTCTGCTAAGAAAAGGCCATTTCACTTATTTGCCAAAGTTTTCCAAAATAATAAAGCATCTTGACATTCAAAAAGAAATGTGACATAGTTTCAAATAATATGTACACGGTAGGTTTAGGGCAAAATTGTTCTTGAGAAGATTTATGTTTAAGAGTCCCCTTAACTTGGAGCTTGCCATGACAACACAGCCAAGGACACATCCCACATATGAAGTGGTATTCTTTTATCAGTAAGGATAGACAGGGCACAATTTTGCCTAGAAGGGGGCAGTAAGGAAGACATAACACTGGTCTAGTAATAACTAGAAAGGCCTCATATAGTTGTTTTCTGGATAATGCTAATAGGGAGGATTTACAAAGCTTCCAGATCCTTAACTTACTGAAAGCTGTCTTTAGCATATGTGGGATAGCAGGTATGACGAGATGGTATAGGCGGAGTAAATCCCATTTCTCCATAACTGAATGTAGTGCAAAGTCAATCCAAGCATCACTAATGTTAGATGTATATTTAATACTCTGAAATAGGTGAAAAGAAAAAGAAAGAAAAAAAGCTATAGGATGTATCATACCAAGTCCACCGTGAAAATCGACAAGTATGTAATATCTCGTTTAATGAGGTTAAGTCTGCTACCCCAAACCATCTGAAAACACACACTAAAAATACGGGTTTCTAATTGTTTAGGAGGCATAAATATGACTGAGAAACAAAAGACAGGGAGGATAAACTTTTTAACAACTAAAATCTCTTCCGTTTGCCTAATTTCCATGATTTCCAAATACTCACTTTACTTTCACCTATATGTAAGTGCTTTTCCCAATTATAAGTAGCAGCCTCATCTCGTTAAACCAAATCCCCAAAATTTTCTGAGGGAGAGGGATATCGAATACCAGCAACTGTAGCAACAGTAGCAGAGTCTGCATCAAGGGATTGTGACACATTTTGAAGGTTCAATCTGCCTCCCAAAAAATCAAAAATCGTGAAATACTTGAACGCTTTATTACCAGAAAATATCTTGCATAAATAAAACAACATCATCCGCATAAGCTGCAACCTTAACCTTGGGAAGGAATAATAAGGTGCTAAGCCTATAATTTAGGAATCCCAATTAATTTGTCATATAATGGGATCTAAAAGAAAACATATAACAGTGGACTTAATGGGCATCCTTATGGTACCCGAGTCTTCTGAAGTAAAGGTTCCCCAATGAAGCCGTTAACCAGCGGGAAAAATATGCAAAGGAAAAATACGGGCTATCCATTGTATAAAAGCTGTTGGAATACCATATAAGTGTAAAACCTGAAAGAGATACGAATGATACACGAATCAAAAGCTTTAGCCTGATCCAGGGATAATACAAATCCCGAAATGTCATTACGGTGTTTCGCCTCAAAATTTCACGTAAAGAAATAGATTGGTATTGATGGATCTCCAGGCACAGCACAAGATTGAGCAGGGTCTATAAGATCTGGTGCCATACGCTGTAAATGTGTACTAAGTATAGGCGTTAAAATTTTAAAATCAGTGTTCAGAAGGTGACGAGGTCTCCAATTCACAGTGACTGCTTGTCACCTTTTGAATATAAATTTGAGAAAATAAATACCAAAATTCATTATCGGAGAAGAGTCTCATAAACGAGTTGTAAACTGGGTCAATATTTCCACCAAATCTTCCTTAACAAATTTATAAAATTCATGTGTAAGACCATCAGGTCCAGGCGCCACCTGCAATTTAAGATGAGAAATAGCCAAAAAACTTCTTCCTGAGAAATGGGAGCAACCAGCTCTTCAACAAGATGGAAGGAAGTTGTGGAGCGGGGCCGTAAAATCTGAGATAAATCAGGAATGCGATGGGGTATAGTACCAAATCGGAAATTAAATGATCATGAACAATCGAGGCATACCAGAAACATCTGAAACAACGCATCCTGAGTCATCAAAAGACCATGCATGACTGTAGCTTGAAGTCTAGAAGCATGTGCAGAAAATGAGTTAGCTGAAGGGGACACTGATGTCCCCACTCTCATAAGGAAATCTAGGAACAAGTACTCTTGTATTGATGTGCAAACATATGACGTTTAACCTTAGCAATTTGTGAGGAATAGTCTATCGAGGAAGACACGAAAGAGACATTAAGTAATATAGTTGATTCCGAAAATCCAAATAAGTAAGGTAAGAATCACGTGCCATGCAATGACCAATCTTTTGAAACAGCTTACGTAGATCGTGTTTTTCAGATCCCACCACCCACCCTTTGATTGAATCACAACAACAAAGAACCGGATTCTAGTCTGAAAGAAGGATTTCACTTGTGCTTGAACCACAGGCTTGGTCAATAAGGTATTATTTAATTTCCACTGAGGTGTTGGGGACATAACAGGTAAGGAGTCATTATCTAAGGAAAACTTACAGGACAATAAGAAGTGATCTGAAAGTTCAGTAGGTCTAATGGAAGCTGCCAATGGAATACAATATCTAGAGGAGAAGAGATAATCTATGTGGGTGTGATATATGGATCTATGGTATGTATAGCCAGGATCTTTATGTAAATATCGGTAAGCATCATGTAAACTAGCTTGTTTGACAATATGAGAAAGAGCAGTAGAATCACAATAAACCTTTTTTCCAGCATCCGTCCCTACAAGAAATGTCAAAGAACAATTAAAATCACCACCCCACATAAGATGTTTCCTGGTACAGAGAAAAGGAGTGATGAGATCTAGTAACTGTATCTGAGCATGCTTTGATTGGGGACCATAAAAGTTTATGAGACGTATAGGATGTTCCTGAAAAGTACAGTCAAGTATCAAAACTCTACCAGGATAAATGTCCAGAACGCGTGAGATCGAAAACGACATAGAAAAAAATAAAATAGCTATGCCATCAGCATAATCATCTCCAAAATCCAGTATGAGGGACCTTTATACCAACCCCGTTTAAGAAGCTTGCTTTACCTAGCGAGGTGAGATGTGTTTCTTGTAAAGAGTACATCCAAGGAGAAAGATGCAGCAAGATGGAAAAAAACATTCTCCGTTTGTAGCTCTTCAGGCTACAAACATTGAAAAACCAAGCAAAGAAGAACCAGTGTGGAGAATAAGCAATCAACCACTTCCTTCCGTAACATTCATATTTTTACGCTTTTTACTTCCTTTATTGGTTTTAGACAGTTTTTACGAGAAACATCAGGAGGCTTAGGTATAGTAATATCCATATCAGAAGGTAAGACAGACGATTCTGAATCACCTTCCAGTCCTCCCTTCCATCTCTCAAACAGTCAAAAGGGTTAGAAAGGAAACTTCAGGCAGCTTCAGTGATTTACGAGGCGCTGCCCTGGTTATTCTCCTGCTAGTCTGAAAACCATCTGAGTCCAACAAGGAGTATTCTTGGGTTGATTAGTTAAAGATGGTAGAGGATGTAACCAATACCTGAGCAGTGGGAATAAGCTCTACATCCTTAGGAGGGTCACTTGCAGGTGTAGTGGTAACAGAGGCATCAAGCATATTGGGGCGCATGCACCTCAGGTACATCAGACAGGGATATCAAATTCATAGATTGATCTTGAGCTTTCTCCTGTGCTTTTGAACTAGGACAGTGGAATCCCACCTCTTGTCTATTCTTGCTAGCCCAAGGGCATAGATGATACGATGCCCTTTCTCGTCACATAAGTTGCACTGGAATACATTAGGTGCAAGACACACTAGGATGTCCAAAATCCCCACATAAGCTACATTTAGCAAGTCACATGTGCTACTGAGATGCATGCAGGGAGACACATTTATAACAGGCTCTGGGTTGACCTCCATAAAAACATACCCTCTATCTTTACCCAAAAAAGGCTGTTGGGAAGGTGAACAACTTCAGAATTGACTTGAAACAGCTTTACACGAAACTTCCAGCTACCTGTCCAAAGACCTTCCTCGTCTATAACAGCTTCAGGAGGGATAGGACTGTACATCTATTCTGTAGCCAATGATAAATATCACTGACACTAACTCCCTCATTAGAAACATGATAGTTACAGTTCGAACTGCTGGTTTGGTGAGGGAATGACTGAAAAGGGGAACCATAGAGGAGAAGTTTTCAGTGTAGCGTATTTATTCCAAAATTTATCCAAACCATTAGCATGTTTAAAGCTAATATCAAAGGTTTCCTCCCAGAGATATGTATTAAAGCATAAATATCAGATGCCTGAAAATGCATATCACCTTTCAATAAGTTTCGGCTACATAATACCGGTCAGGAAACACAGAGAGGCCTCCTTTATAACGTAGAGCGTACTGCATGACGCCTGGGTGCCTGATCTAACTTATTTTTAAACAAATCAGACAAGATAGGACCTTTGTCAGATGCTATACCTGGTTGTAATGGGGAGTCGAAGAGAGAAAGTTCCTTCTCCTGGATCCATAACAAGGCATAACTGGTGCTAGTATGGAGGGGGATGAACTGAGAACTGTGGACGGAGTGGGTAGACACATTAACTACAGAATGAGGTATGCCTGAAAGGTCTGAAGTAGATAAGTCAGTACTGGATTGTTGTGCTTTCTGGAAAACACCCAGTGTGGAGGAGAAAGAAGGAATATCAGGGAGGGATGGACAGAAGTCATAGGAGGGGTACCAGAAGATATCTGAGGCCTAGAAGTATCACTCTCCTGCAATAACAGAGTAGGATGAGCATCAGGGACGTCACTAGAAACAGTAGAACCAAGCTTATGCATACCATTTGCAGACATACTACATGGATCTATAGAATCCATCTTATCCCCCTGTAGTCCCATGAGTAGTATGGAGTAGATAATGTAACAGGAGTGGAAACAATATTATCAGTCAAAATAGCAGCTGCAGAGTTAGGTACCTCGGTGGAGCTGATGGTCGAGGGTGCAGGCCTGTGTGAGAGTAGAACCCGTGGGTATCCGTGATCCCACGTCGGGTCCGGTGTCCAAGAATCTGAGTCCGTTTAATCCAACCAGCTTGCATGAGAGCTGAAGAGACTGACCACGGAGGGTTCACTATAGTGTGGTCCTTGTGAATACCAAAACGTGTGCGAATCAATGAGGAGGTAGATACAGAATCAGTACTCACTGTTTTTGTCACTGGGAGTGTAGTAGCAGGCAAGGGAGAGCCAAGTGTAAAATTTACATCCCCTACTGTTTCAAACGTAAGCCGTATCCGTGTCATGAGTAGAGAAACAAGCAATCGGAATTGGCAGGGGAAGACAAGACATCGTGACCGGCAAGCACCAGGGCAGAAGGTTCCATCCTCCTGGACGCATCAAGTCTCCGAAGTGTCCAATCAAGATGCTGAAGGAGATCGTACAGGAAACAGCATCAGTGCCTTCCTCGGTGTGTAAATCAGCCGCTGCAGTTTCAAGCACCTCAGCAGCACATTCAGGCAGTGAAAATGATCACGTGGCAGGAGCTTCCAAAACAGTCTCCCGTGTAGTCGTGCAGGCAGGCATCGCCTCCGGTAATATCTGCATCAAGAGGTAAGCCACCACCAGAGCATCACTGGACTCCGACCGAATCCTCCATCTCAGCAGCAGGAAACCCGCCACTGGAAAGAGTAGGGAATTTCCCCAGTGTCCTGGCCAAATTTCCTTCATTCACTAAAAATACCACCAACAGCTTAATCTGGTACAAGGTCAGTTGGCATTCATCTGTATCCTCTCCCTGGGTCATGCCTGAAAATAGGCAGGATTTGTCTAGTGCACTTACCGGTCAACAAAAACTAAATAAATAAATAAAATAAAGTACCTGGGATTCTTTCCTTTTTCCCCTGACAGGAAAAAGATGGACATATATTTGACTAGAAATTCATCCAATCCTTCATCAGGTAGCCTGGAGGTTGTTTCCCAGGACTTTATGTTATTTATCCTATGTTTGTACATTGTTAGCATCTTAATTACAGGGGTCCCAATCCTGTACATTCCCTTTGTCTTTCTACCAGAGCCACATGCTTCAGGGTTGCTGCCTCAGACATCACTACCCATCTGCTGTCTGCCTAGTGGTGTTGAGGCTCTGATCCCATACCCAACTACCTCTGGTGTCACCAAGTTTGTTCTCTTTTTCCTTTATTCAAAGGTTGGTAGTGGGGTTTTATTTTGTTGTTTATTTCTATTTCATATAACCTTTCTCTGTCTCATTGGGCTAGGAACATTCTTGGCCTTCTCTTATTTTGCTCCCCACTTTGTTTCTCTCTGGTGAACAGAACTGTGGTTTTGAGGCTGGGGAGTACTAACTGAAGTCCATAAGGAGGATGAGTTCACTGCAGGAGGAGGAGGAGGAGGGGAGGTAAGAGTAGAGAGAGACTGTCAACCAGTGAAGAGGAGATTTTAGGTGTGGCATATGAAACCCCAATGAGGATGAGTAAGGTAGAAGTAAAGGAAAGTTTTGCAAGGAGAAACTTATGGGAGAAGGGTACTGACTCCTGACAGCAATGGTGAAGACGAAGACATAGGAGGCAACACCACCACTCCATTTTCCATGGTCCTGCCTGAAGAGATGGTAATCAGAAACTGACAGGCTAGATTCTGGAGGTGAACCAGGATTTGGAAATGCAGAGGAGGTCAGGAGAGTTAGGAAACCCAGATGTTAAGGAGATCACTTTTAGGGAGAAGGCTCCTAGTGTTGCAGTGAAAATGTTAAGGCCTTTGGGAGTTAAAGAAGAGAAGGGAGGAGGAGGACCAGGATTAGTTTCAACATTGCCAGATAAAAGGAGGAGCAGGGACTTCGGTGATGTCATGTTCCCGCCACATCTTAGTTTAGGAGCTCCCACGGTGATCGCCATTAAACCTCCAAATTTCAGCCTTTCCAGCAAAACTAACCTATCTAAACTACACAGAGGATATAGAATGCCACGAGCAAGAGACCGGTCAAAGATCAAACCGTGTACAGAGCTGGATGAAGAGGGATTGTTGGGGAGAGGCCTGGAGCGAGGGCTCCTGGGCCACTTCGGCCCTCGCTGGGCTGCAGAGTGCCCACCTGCAGTCATGCCTCCACAGAGATCCTACAAAGACAAATGACACAGATGTTGACCGAGCTTCGGACTCCGAAAAGAAATGAGATCTACAATTACTGGCCCACGCACTGACGTAACTAATTGGAGAAACGCCAGGAGGCTACTGAGGCACAGGTTACTGAAACAGATGGCAGGGTGGATAATACTGAACGAGCCATAGTGCAACCACTCCATAATATAAAGCAACTTCAAGACAGGGCAGCGGATGCAGAGAGCAGGAACCACTGCAATAACATTCAAATTGCAGGCATACCTGGAAGGAGCCAAGGGCTCAGATATCATACAGTTTCTCCAGGACACCCTCCATGAGTTGCTCACCCTCCCACCTCACTGCATCCTGAGTTTGAGCCTGTCCACCACTCTAGGTCCAAAACCAGCCCCTGGAGCTTGACTGAGAGTGATTTTGGCCAAGTTCCTTCATTTTCAGGAAAAGGAATCTGTGCTGCATGCTGCATGGAAGAAAAGGTGGTACTCCTCAACAATCAGAGGTTATTTTTCGAAAATGATTTTGCCCGGAGGTTATGTCAAGATGGAAGGCCTAAAACCCCATCGTGAAAGTGCTTAAAAATGCAGGCATCCGATTTAGGACACCATACCCAGCAAAGATGACAATTTTCTTCAAGGATGGCGCCCTCTCCTTTGACTCGGCGACTGCGGCAATGTTGGCCCTGAAGATGAGGAAAATAGATATCCCCTGCAGAGACCTAGAGCTGACGCAGCTGGCCCCTGTATTGGCGGGCAAGACTCTCCTCAAGAAGATGTGGAGTGGTGTGCCAGCGTGGCGGAGGCACGCGTCGGGGGCAGAGGCTATAGAAGACGTTATGAACAGCCTGAAGGCAAGGCAGCCTGTCCATGCCACTGAACATTTGGATCCTCGGATGACCCCCATGAAACTAGAACTGGCTGTCTCAAACAGCAAGTATTCTCTATGTGACTGACATTTCTAATATAAAAATACTATTGTTTGATTGATCGGTTGAGATGGGGGTTGGAGGAGTGGGTGGGGTTTGGGGTGCAATTTGCACTGGTACAACTGGATAACTATAGTTGTGGGGTCGGTGGGGCCCTAGTAAGCCTGCTGTTTCCTCTTGGCGGGAATGCTGCCACCGCCTCACCCTTACCTGCTTCTCCAAAACTGCTCTGAGACTGGAGGGGCTGACCACGAATCCCTAATTACCTATCTCAATGTTCCCTGTCTCCCTTTCTCCCTCTGGGTCTTTGTTCCTGCCAGGATGTCCAGACCCAGAATTGCAGATGGGGCTTACTCTCTGGGGTGCGGGTCATGGCTCGGTGATACTGTTTGAATGTCTGGCTTGTGCCTTGAGGTGTGACTTGGCACTGCACGCTGCAACCAGCAACCAGCGTGTGCCTACAAGGCTTATTGAGAGATTGCCGTAGAGAATGGTATGATTTGGAGAGGGGTCCCTGCCCTGGTGCGATGGGTGGATCCGCTTTGTTTCGTATGCCCCATGTTTTAGATCAGGATGAGTGAGGCCCATCTCGCCTGGTTCCTGATGTTTCATTGCACTGGTTTAGTCTAGGCTTTGGGATGTGGGCCTTTGCTCCAAATTGTGAGAGTCTGGAGCAGCGAGACACCTCTGTCTCTCAGTTTCTTGCCTCTACTCTTCTTCTCTGGACTACTTTGAGCTCTGGCCTGGGAGGGGATGATGAATTTAGTCACAGGTGTGCTGTTGTACATGCTGTGCTGCCCTCAATGGGCTGAGCTACATCACGCCATCCCAATCTCAGCAAGGACAGTAAATGTGCTGCTCAGGATTAAGTGTTTTTTGGTGAAGGGCGGGCGCGGTGCACCACCGAAGTGCCTTAAACCACTTATTTGGATGTCTCTGGTTTCTTCCTCCTCCTGCAGGGCGCTTGCCTCCACGGAGATGTCTGGGCCTGGAGACTGCAATGGGATGTGTCCTCCTGGGAGCGGGGTGCAGGGCACAACTATGTGCTGCCTGGTTGCCGGGCTTGCTCCTGGTGGCGGGCTTGATGCTGCGTTATGCCCCTGAGTTGGCTAGACCTATTGAGGGGCAGGAGTGGATAGCAGAGCTCAGTGGGGAAAGGGCCTCTTCCTGAGAGATGAGGCTGGATATGTGCCATTGGGTATATCCCTGCATCTTGTGAATGGGGTGCAGGAGGCTTGCAATGCCCTGACCCCTAAGGTGTCTGTGACGCTGGCTTTGTGAGGGAACCGGAAAGTGGGCTTTCCACTTTAGGGAGAGAGTCTTGGGAACAGCGAGACATCTCCTGTTGTCATGGACTCCTCTCACTTCTCTCCTCGGGATTGCTTTGGGCTCAGCTGGGGCGGGGGAGAATGATGAATCTAGCCACTGACATGATACTGCGCACAGTCCTGCCTTGCCTTGCCTGTGATGATGGGGAACCATTTAAGTGTATGGGTTGAATGCACTTCATTCCTTGCCAAAGTGGAACTATTAGACCAGATTGGGCAGGATAACAATTGTGGAGGGCTCTGCTCTCCCTCTGCACACTACATTAGACTGAGGCTTTGGGAACACTGGTGGCTCCAACCTTCCTCCTTCGAGCTGGTAGCCCCTATGTGGATCCTTGCTCAAGGCTAACCTTTTCCTATCACATCCCTCAGTGGTTGACCACTGCCTCTCTTATGCGTTCTGTATATTTATTTCTCCCTCTCTTTTTTTTCCCCTTCTCTTTCTATACCCTATTTAGACACCGTAGGTGTCCGGAGGACCCCATCATGGGAAGATTCCTCCTTGGAAGGAGATTTCTCTTCAGGGCCTAGAAATGACCCTGCCCCATGGAAGTACCAGTTACTGTTTTTCTGACGGTGTAGCCAGTTGGCGCTTGTTGGAACCTGTTACATGTTAGGTTTTTAATGTTAGTAAATGTTGAGTCCCTGTTACAAGTTAACGCTTTTCAAGAAGTACCTGTTGGAATCAACTGTATGAATGTCAGATTTATTGTTTTAATAACCTAGTCGACTATCACTATGTAATTGGATCAAGAAAACTCGGACGGAGGACCCCGCTATATCCTGATTGCTCTGGGGAGGGGTGGGGACCCTTGGCAGCATCTTACCCCAGCTCAGCTCATGACTCTTCACATTTAAAACTTTATCCCATAACATAAATGGCTTAACCTCCCCAGTCAAGAGGAAAAGCAGAGCTGATTTGATCTACCTACAAGAAACTCACCTAAGCCTACAGAGCATGCTAAATTAGCATGGCTAAGTCGAGGTGAAGTTTTTATTCCTCTAGCAGTACTGGCAGACATAGAGGAGTGGTAATTATAATACCCTCACATACCTCCTTTAATCCGAGACTGCAATGGGCTGATCCTGACGGTAGGCTTGTTATTGTGCAGGGCATGATTGGAACTAGGCAGGTAACTCTGGCGAATGCATATTTTCCCTGGGACTTCCTGCCCAACTAAAGACACTCCTGGATAAAATAGTCCAAATGACCAGAGGATACTCCTTCTGGCAGGAGACTTTAATCTCCTTCCAGACATTGTTCTAGACTCCTCCAACCCCGCCCCCTAGGCAAACAGCTAACCAAAAGCTCTTTAAGAGATTTGTACAAGAAGAGTGGGCTGGTGTGATGTTTGTGCCGCACACGCCCAAACACAGAATTATACCCACTACTCTTCAGTACATGCGTACTATTCCAGCATAGACCAAACCTATACCCAAACTGAGAAACTAAGTATATTACAGGAAGCAAGGATGGGTGATATAGCCTTTCCTATCATGCCCCTTAGTTACCACTTGGGACATGGGACTACAGACCAAAAATACCAGATGGAAACTTAACCTTTATTATCTCCACTCCAAACAATTCAAGAATACCTCCTAGACAAGATTAAGGAAATCATAGGAACAACCCCCAGAAGAATCAACCCCTGCAATACACTGGGACACAGTGAAATCTGTCCTTCGTGGACATATAATTCAGCACACAGCGGAACTAAATAAACAAAGAAGGGAGCAGAAGACTAAATTAGAGGACACACTACACTTTTTGCAAATGGCTCACAAACAAGGGATACTTCAGTCTTCCCAACTACAACAAACCAAGTCAGACCTTGACCGTTTGGTCCTACAACAAACAGAGATTGCTCTAACTTATCTGAGATGGAGATATTATGAGGCAGGACCCAGAGCAACACAGTTATTAGCCTACCAAATTGAAAGCAGAAGTCCTCTGTTATATCCTCTATCAGACACCCCTCCATGGCCAGCTGCTAACCAAGTTGCATGATGTTACGGGGCATTCACTTCCTAGTACATCACATTATACACTACAGAACAATCTCCTACTGCCCAGCAAATACATCATTATCTCCACCCTATTACTGTGCCTACACTCTCAGATCAGCAGAGAGAAACCCTGACTAATCCGATCTCAGACATAGAGTTGTCCGCTGCTTTAGCTAGAAGAAACTTTAAAGGCCGGGGCCAGATGGATACGGAATAGAGTCATACAGGGTGACTAAGTCCAAGGTCCACCATAAACTTTTGAGACTATTCAACTCAATCCTGGAAGGAGACTTACCCCACCCTCTTGGTCATATCGACCATTTCAGTTATCCTAAACCAGGAACCCACCTAACTCTGTAGCTCCTACAGACCAATTTCGGTTTTAAATGCTGATTAAAAATTATATATGTCTATCCTGGCACATCGCCTAGATTCCTTTCTTCCTCAGCTCATAGACAGAGATCAAACTAGTTTTGTGAGTACCGAACCACCACTGATAATATTAAATGCACCCTCCATTTAACCCATGAGATGCATTATTCTAACACCCCTCAGTCTTAATCAGCCTTGACGCCAGAAAGGCGTTCGATAAGTGGCATGGCCATTCCTATATCAGGTCTTCCACAAAATTGGGATCCTCCCAACCCTGGTAAAAAATTCAAAACATTTATGCTACCCCAGGCCTGTGTAAAATTGATGGGCATCACTCTGGGTATTTTCAGCTGGGTAGAGGAACCACACAGGGCTGTCCCTCTCCCACTCTTATTTGCTTTATTCATAGAACCTCTCACACAGTATATTCGGGAATCACAGCATCTCACTGGAGTTGCGTTGGGAAGCTAGGAGCACTGCATAGCATTGTATGCTGATGAAGTGCTACTTTACCTCAGAACCCGAAAAATCACTCCCAGCAATAAGGCAGCTCTTAGATGAGTTTGGACAGGTGTCAGGATATAAGCTCAACCTTTCCAAAACTGAGATCCTACATTTCACTACTCCCCATCCTCCAACGTACAAAATGTATTCCTGCAACTGGACCTTGATTAAATTGAAATACCTGGGTATTCAACTTTCCCAATCTCCAACAGACTATTATAAAACAACTATGCCCTTTCACCTCTCAACTAAAACCGATCTGGCCACTTGGAACACACTGCCACTGGGCCTCAGCAGAAGAATAGAGCTAATTAGAATGGTAGTACTCCCTAGGGCCCCTTTACTTATTCCAGAACATCACCATTCCTTTACGAATAAAACATTCCAGATATGGAACCACTCCATTTCTAGATTCATTTGGGCAGGGCAGAGACCCAGGGTCTGCTTCAAGGTGCTCACTGTCCCAAGATCGGAGGGGGGACTCACACTTCCGACCTCTGGCTTTACCATATATGCCTGCTTTTCGCACCTGATGGCGAGACAAAATGGCATAACCACCCCACACTGGGCAGAAATTAAAATGTCTCTTATAAGCAATAGGGACTACTTTAGGATTATATACGAGCAACATAATGAATCGCCTTCTTCCAACCTTATGAATCCGTGGATAATTCACTACCTAAACGCCTGGAGAACCATAAGGAGCTCACAACACCTAAAGTTTTTCTTGCCCCTTATATGTCCCATAGTAAGCATAGACCAGTTCTTTCCCAACAGAATGGTTCATGGGTTCTTAATGTGAGAAAAATTGGGCCTGATATACCTCCCGAGATCACAGCTCTGGGAGTGTGACCTTACTGAAATTCAAACCTAATACAATGTACCGCGCTGAGGGATTTTACAGGTTTTACAACTCCGCCACTACTATGAATCCCTGCGGCTCCTGCTCAAACGCCTGCTCAGATACCCCACCCGATTTATCTTCAGATTCAACTGAACAATTCCATGAACAAAGACACCTACTCAGCTTACTATCACTCCTAAAAATCTCACCAACTAACCATTACTGATAATGTTAGACTCAATGGCAAACAGAGCTGGAGCACCCCATTACCACTGAGGAATGGCAGAAAGCATGCCAATATGTCACTAAGGTAACTAGCTCTCATCAATGGCATGATTGCACTTGAAGAACCTTGTCAGATATTTCAGAACCCCTGTAATCACCAGTCACTATGCTCAATCTGGATCCTACAGTTTGCTGGCGTCAATGCGGAGAGGTGGGAGCGACTCACTACACATTATGTGGTCCTGCCCTAAACTTCAACCCTTTATATTAGCCTCCAGGCTAACCTATGAGAACTCTTTAGCCCACAATTTCAATTAACTGGGAAAGTATATCGCTTACTATTAATTCCTAAAGAACTAAGGAAACCGTCCTATTAGATACCTCCTCTTCCTTCTTCTCACAGCGGCCAAGAGGCCATTACAAAAAGTATAGTTATACACAAAATGCCAACCATACAAGATTGGTGGCAGATCTCTAATCAGATATACCATATGGAGCGGATAACTCATAACCTAAATGACCAAGGAGACCAATTTAATTCCAGATGGTCTCGATGGCAGTTATATTACATGCTACAGGATGACTCTTTGTCCCTTGAATCGCACTACTGAGTAGAAGAATCTCTTTAAATGGTTAAAGTCACTCAGAGTCTTCCTAGAATCTCATGATTGACTGCCCACTTGCTATCCTTCCTTGCCCTTCCCCTATTACAAGCCCCTCCCTCCCCAATTTCCCCTCCCCGTGGAGCTCGGTTGAGACGCTGCTGAATCATTCACTGGATGTCCTCCGCTCTCTCCTCCTATACCACCCCTCCCCTCATCCAGTGGGTTGCTCCATGGGACATGATTTCTATCCACAAGTAAATATATAAACGGGTCATGAACCCACAAGAATTTTCTGCTTAACCTGTAGTTCTGTTATTTCCTCTACCTAATATTAAGTGGCAGTGCTAGACCTTCTATAGGAACATTGAATGCTCAGGTCATCAACTCGTCTTTTTATTTAACTTATCAAAGCTAATATAATAGTGACCTCTGTCATAAGCTATAATCCTATTGTATTATATGCTTTTAGACTTGATTCCATGTCCATATGTAAAAATTGAACGTTGTAAACAGTCTGAAATGTCGACTATGCATGCTAAAAGCATAATAAAAATTAAATTATAAAAAAGGAGGAGTAGGATAAAGAGCAGGAGGAGGTGGGACATACATCCCTGGACTGGGAAAATTGGAAGGAAAGGAAGGAAAGAAAGGCTTGACAGATAATTTCCAGGTTCAGGGAGAGGTAGAAGAGAGAGGAGACCTGGGTGGGAGGGAGGATGAGAGAGGGGAAGGTGGGTGGGTGGGAGACAAGTGGATGGAGGGAGGAGGGAGAGTAGGCAGAGGAGAAGGAGTGGTAGGAGAGAGGGTAAGGAGTAGAATAGGATGAGGATAAAGCAGAGGAAAGCAAGGCATAATGGTCAGGTAGGTGAGATGAAATTACTAATGGCTAATTAGCATGGCAGGAATAGCAGTAACTGGCTAGAGAAAGCAGGCTAACAAGGCTATGAGTAGCAGTACAACAGAATTAGGGCTGTTAAACAAAATTGTAGATGATGCACTGTACAATAGAGTAGCCCAGTTTGAATATATCACTTTAGCGCAGATTCAGGATATCCAGTATAAAAGGGCTACTTATTTCCTTGTGGAACATAGGTTCAGTACTCAAGGTGAGACAGTTACTGGCAATGCTTTTTTAATTAAGTTGTTTGCTCTTTTGGCCACCTGCTCCTGTCAGCAGCCCCTTCTGCCCCAACCCTATTAGCCTCTCCCCACTGTCTTACTGGATGGGGATATGCAAGGAGCAGGGTCAGAGAGCATCAGGGCCAGTCACATACAGCCACAGAAAGACATGGCATTTTCTGGGGTTTCTCCCACGTGGAGCAATAGTGTGCATAGTGAGTATGTATGCATGGAGGCATGTGTGCTCCCGGAAACTGAGTGCTCCTTCCACCCTTCCAACATTGCATCAGCTCCCTAAGCCTCTAGTCTGCCACCTGGCCTCCATCGGTGTCAGCCTAGAGCAAGAAACTCACCTCCCAATCTGGGAGATGACAGCAGCCCTGAGGCCACTACTATCATCTCCAAGCCCCTCTCCCACCAACCCTGGCAACCTGAGCTCACTCCTAAATTCAGGTCTCCAGCATGGTGTGAGGTGTGGCATCCAGTGCCTCAAACCTCAGCGCCACCGGCCAACCACTGGCAATGGTTCTGAAAACTGCAAGGTAAGAATTAGAAACAGGGTGATGGTAAGTCTGAGAAATGCTACAGAAGTTTGTTCTTTTAATACCGATATTATGGAACTTGCTAGGGAGCATGCTGTGAACTTGCTGGGGCAGCAGCCTTATGCAATAGTAGTGAGAAGTATTTAGCAGGAGTAGAATTCCTCCACTGTCTCAAGTACTGAGTCAAGATTTGGTCTGACCTGCTTAAGAACAAAAGGTAGCAGAGCTATTTCCTCCTTGCATGATAAAACTGCCGAGGGAACAATATGTTACCACAGAGTTTTTAAAAACTTAAAGATTATGCAGCTAAGTTTTTGTTCTTTTATTTCAGTTTTGGATGGGAACAGGTCATTGTGGCTCTTCTTTGAGGAAGCATTATTGATCTTCTATACAAACAAAGGGAGTCCATTTGCAGTTAGGTAACTGGTGACCAATCTATTTACTTAATACATATGACAAAATCTTGGCCCATTCAATATTGGTAAATAAAGGTGGATCGGTGAAATCCTGGTAACAGGCCAGGAAAAAGAGCATGGCCATGATGGAAACCTTTATTTTCCCTATTTCTCCTCCTATGTCTTGCTTACTTACCACCTAAATCTGTAGAGGCTAAACTGTATAGTCTTTTTTTCAGTTGGTTTGTGGTTGCTGTCTGAACCTCATTAAAATTCTGTACATGCATTTAATAAAGGGAGTATGAATATGGTGAACCTGGGGACTTTATTTATTTCTTTAAACCAATCTGGGTCCCATTCTACTTGGTACTTTCAAAATGTGGTCTGAAATGGAGAGGTCTTGACCTGCATCTTTCTTCCAAGCATGGACTGAACAGTTTTGGAAGTGAATCAATTGGGATTAGCTACCTGGATGAGCAGTGGGTTTGAGGAAAAATTGAGGATCTGGGAATTGTCTCCAGAGGTGGTGGATAAGGAATCTATGTCTACCTTGTATACTAGGGTTCTAGAAACTTGTTTTACTGGGGTTTGTGATTTTGGGGGCCTAGCAGATATGCATGCACCCAACATTTTAACTCAACTGGTAGATGAGAGAATTCCTCTTAGGCTATGATCTATATATCTGCCCAGTGATATTATCACTAATTTTACTCATTGTCATTTTGCCAGCATCCAGCCAAATAAAGAAAGGGTTCCATATTTTATGAAATTTATCCAGGGTTTTGAAATTATGTGACGATTCTGTCATTCATAGCTGTACTTGACATACATTTTATACACTCTTTAATTTTTAGGTCTGTGGTGTCTTTCTAGCTATGGAGGTTATACATGTTAGCCCTGTAGCAGCTATCAACAACTATCTCTTTTCTTCAGAATTCAGGGAGAACAGAGTGCTAGGATCTCCCAGAATAAAGATCTTGGGATCCAGTGTAATATTTTTGATTAAAGATTTTGGAACATCATTTTGAATTATAACCCAGTCTGATGTAATCCGAGGGCAGTCCTACAGCATATTTATTTATTTGGTTACTTTTTGTTGACTGGGTAAGTGCACTAGACAAAACACTACCTATTTTCAGGCATAGCCCAGGAGGTTACAGAACAATGGTACAACAGCAGAACAATCAGACAGTAGTGAACAATGCAGTATACATAACATTAACCTCTGAGCAATATAGTTCTGGAGGAAGTAGGTACAAAACATAACACTTTGAACTTAGATGGAGAGAATAAGTTCAGATTACTACAGTGCAGGAGAATGTTAGTGAAACCCAATTAGATGAAGATCGGGTGGGGGGATACTGATAGAAAAAGTTTGAAAACATTTAGGGTGGGAAAGGCAGCAATAATATGGAGTCAGTTGCAGGTACAGATTTTGGAGTCACTGAGGAACTTGTGAAGTGCTTGCTTGAAACAGAAGCGGGACTGCACAGCTCTGAGGTGGGATAGTAGTGCATTCCAGGTTCTGGGAGTAAAGGTGACAAAGGCCTGTTCACTCATTTTGGTGGAACATCTTGGGACCATCAGGAGATTGTACGTAGAAGAGCTGTACTGTGAAAGAGCAGGGGGCAAGATTGTTCCTGGGGTATCATCAAGGCTGCGAGGGCAGCTGATTTGGAGGATTGGATAATGTTGCCAATCATGCAGCCAAGTGCAAGTAGATGGTGAGAGGGAGGGATGGCCAACCAAGCATAGTATACAGAGAGCAGTGGTGAGTCATTCTGGGAGTGGAGAGAGCAAACAGCATACGTTGTTGTATGGCACGTTCCATTTGTCCAGGTTGGAAGTGCTAGTCATGTAGTAGGGGTAAGACCATACCTGAGGGTGGGAAGTAGCTGGCCCTTGCTTTGCAAGTCTGGTGGCAGGAGTCAGAGAATATTTAACTTTGTAGGCCAGACTGAGTTTGGCATCGGCAAACTTGCAGACACTGGTGATGTGCAGATTGAAATTGAGGGCAGGGTCCAGAGTAATGCCAAGATATTTGAAGGCTTTGATGGATGAGAGGAGAGAGCCATATGAGCATTGGATGGTTAGGGCTGGTGTTGCAGGATCTGAGTTTAGGGTGGAGGACCCACATAGCATAGCCTGGGTCTTGCTAGCATTTAGAATGAGGCTGTTTTGTTTAAGCCAGGTCTGAAGTCTACCAAAATCGGCAACCAGTTGTAAGTTGATCTCAACTGTACTGTGACATCTTGTGTAGAGAACCATGTCATCACCATATAAAAGGATGCCGTAGTATAATGGTTTTGGGAGTATCATTTGGGAATATGGAAAACAGCAGCAGTCCAAGAATTGAACCTAGGGGCACTGCAGAGTTGATAGTGATAAGTGAGGAGATGTCCTTGTTTACTTTGGCAAATTGTTGCCTTTGTCTTAGATAGCTGGAGAACCATTTAAGAGCTGTGTTGGAAATGCCTAGAGAGGAGAGTCTGGACTGCAGTTTGGAATGATTGATGAGGTCTAACACCTTTGTTTAATCAATAAAGATGGAATCAGTAAGTTTCCCATTATCATCCTCAATTTGATATCACTAGTGAGTTGGGTTAGTGCTGGAGTGGTGCTGTGGGCTGGTCTGAAACCATGTTGCTCTGGAGATAGTAGGTTATACTTATTTAGGTGATCAGTGACTTGGAGGGCAATACATTCTCAAGTAGTTTGCTAAGAACAGGAAGGATGGGTATTAAGCGATAGTTCATAAGACTGCTTGTTACCTTTTTAAGGACATGAACTATTTTGGCTGTTTTCCAGTTCTGCAGGACAGTACCTGATATTAGTGACAAGTTAAATATCCTGGTTATTGGGACCACTAGTGTTGCGCTGTAATCTTGAGTGGCCTAGGTTCGATTCTTTCAGGGCCTACACTCCCACTGGAAGAGATGGAGTTAAAGAGTTTTAATACTTCCTTTGTGAGACAGTGCAGAAATAGAAAGGCAGTGAGGGAGGACTGAATTGTGAGAGATCATCTTCTTTAGATGTCATGGGTTGTTCTGTAGTGCAGAGTAGACTAGCAAAGTGGTTGTTGAAAGTGTTGGTTATTGTTGCCAAGTTATTGAAATTTATCCTGTCAATTGTCATGTCAGACAGTGATTGTTTGGAATCTTCCCAGAACCCATGAAACCTATGATGTGGCTCCAGAAGCATTTTGAGTCCTTTGCAGAGGCTTGCAACAACTGCCTATGAAAGCTCCTTGAGCAGCCTCTTCCTTTTTCTGGTGTCTCAAGGCCTCAAGGTAGTCAATCCAGTCATTTTGCTCTGAGAGTGCTTTGTATTTGTGCCAACATCTCTCTAGCTTTAAGAAGGGTCAGAAGTCTGTGTGTAGCCACTTGGTAGGTTTTCCCTTTACTCTTGCGTCCTGACCTTAGGGACACATGTCTATCCTGGAGACTGAGGAAACTGGTGGAAAAATAATCAAGGGCAATGTCAACATCTTCAGTTTTGTAGAGTTGGGACCAGTCAACTTGTTCTAGATCATGCAGGAAAGCTACTAGATCGAGCCTAGAGACATCTCAAAATTCAAGCTCCTTGGGTAGATGATGGAGCACAAGCATTCCTGATATAGTAGAAGGAGTATGATCACTTATTGCATCAGCAAGGGTACCAGCAGTTGTTATCCTGTCCTTCCTGTTTGAGAGAACTCAGTCTATGAGAGAGTGATTTCCTTGATATAGATAGCCTAGTTGGGTCACTGATCAGCTAGGAGGTGGAGTTTGCTTAAGAGAGTCATAAGTGTGTTTTCCTATCCAGTTGAGATTAAAGTCCCCAGAACGATAAGCTCATTCTTCCCAGTGGCAATGGACAGGTAGTTGATCTTGTCAGAGAGGCCAGATATGCCACTCTTTGGAAGATTATAAACACATAAAATATGCAATTTTTGGCCCCACCCAAGGTTAGAAGAGAGTTTAGAACCTCACTGGAGGAAGGCTTAGCACCTGAGTGTTAGTTAGTTGCAGATGGCTTTTGTAGTAGATAATGACCCTCTACCTTGTTTGGTGAAGGGGCGGTCAGCCCAGAGCATGCTGTATCCAGTAAGGCAAAACACTGAGTCAGGGATCAATGGTTTTAGCCAAGATTCAGTAATCCTAGTATGTCAGGATTGTGGCAGGAGACCCAAGCTTCCAGCTCAGGAAGATTCACCATGATGCTTCTTATACTGAGGTGTGTAATACAGAGCCTTGGAATTCAGCCATTGGGAGTAATTTGAAAGAGTGGGAAAGGGGGGCTGGGGTTGGTTTCAACATCCCAGACAGTGTAAGACAGAGAAATAAGCCAAAGCATGCAAAATAGTGTAAGGGGTTCCAGAGTGAGGCCTGCAGAAGAGGAACTTGGTTTGATACTGCATGATGTAGAAAATGTGTCTGGGTTGATGTACCATGATAGGTTCTTAATCAGCGTAAACAGAACAGGGTACTGGAGTATTGAAAGTCAAACAGGGTTTTTCAGCAGTCTGCATAGTGCAGTCAGAAGTAGGGATACAGAGATCAGAAACAGTAAGTAGAAATAAAAGGGTTAGGCCAATGACTATTGTAGGGGTATGGAACATCATTCTGAGGCCAAGGAGACTGGAAGGCGGAAACAGGGAAAGAGGCGGTAACACCCTACCTGACTTATGGAAGGAGTTGGGGAATCTATAAATTAATATAGATCAGAAATTTAACATACACTGGCTAATTGGTATTAGTAAACTAAGGTGTAGCAAAACCCAATATAACGTGGCAAAAGGTTAAGCAGCACAACAACAGATAAAATATTCTTACACTGTCTAATTAGGAGCAGAACCCAATTTTAGGCAGTGTCATAGATACTGTTACTCAGTTGGTCTAGCATATATTTTTAGAAATGTCAGCCATTAGTCTTACCAACCTCCCAAAACAGTATAAGTGAATAGCATTTTCAAGTTCATATCCCACCTGAAATATGACAGAATTATATATGCGCGCTTGCAGTAACTCAACCAGTAAGAGCAGTAGGAATACCCAGCCCAGGTACCCACTAAGATTAGAATAACTAGGTTAATCTCAGTTGTATACATTAGGTCCAGTGCTGGCAGATGCAGTAATCAACATTCAGCTTAGCCTCAAAACCACATTTATGTCTCCCCAGGCTCCCAAATCAGAAACCCCGCTCTGATATCACCTCCTTCAAAATCCACTACAGGTAATGAGTGAGTGGGCCAGAAAACTTTGTGTGAGCTGGTGCGGTTGGAGATACAGAGTGGGTCTCCCAGATAGAAAACAGTAATTAAGGCTCCAATTATCCAGCTGCAAACTGCTCCATTTCTGCAATGCAGGGAGGGCAACCAACAATCAGTAGAGCCCCTCTGACCTCCTGTGAAAGAACGGCTGACAATAAACTAAAGAGACTTCTGGTAGCCTTAGGGAATTTAAGGAGCCAGAAATATTAAAAACATGGTGCTAATTACATTTCCAGCATTTATCATCATCGGACAATTTATTTTAAACAGTTTCTGTTGTGTGTAATGCTATATATGTATAATTTTATATTGTATAAAATGTAACTGAATATTCTTATTTGATTTGTAAGTATTTCACTGCTCAAATCCAGGATTTCAGAGAAATGTCATTATCCTGTAGTTACTTCCATTACTCTTTGATGCTTTTGTCAGATCTGATCCTGAAGCCAAAAAGCAAATTTTATAACTGTATGCCCCTCCTTGCTTCCACCATGGTACTTAATGTGTCCAATTCCTTACTGGTTGTGATGGAAAGGTCTCTTCCCAAGATGGTCTTCAAGGGTGTTTCTGAGCTGCAGGTGCCAGTGAAAATGTGTGACAGGTAAAGAGAGTTTGTTCCTAATTTCCACAAAGGTGTAGAGATTCCTGAGTCAGTATTATATGGGCATGGTCATGCCCCTATAGTTAGGGTTGAATAACACGCTTAATGTTAAACCTCAGATTTTGTACTTTAACCACTTTGCAACCAAATCAATGGATTTATACAAAATTTGGCATGCACTTTCCGTAGGGTAGATCTTTTGACATGGCAATTTTGTTCTGGTTGATGTCGGATTCTGAGATCCAGATACTGCAAAAACCTTAAAAGTTGCCACTTTTGCAGTTTATCCTCATCGCCTTGCTTCCAGACAGTGTAGAAGTTTGGTATGAATTTTATGGTGGAAACAACTTGAGTAACAGAACTGCCATGCCATTTTCTGAAAAGGATTTTGGCCTCACGAAAAAGATTCTTTTCATGAGGGTTTTGTGAGGGGCCAATCCTTTTCAACAGAAAAAGTTATTTTTTTGTGAGCTGCCATCTTGTTTTTTTTTGTTTGTCACGCAACAAATTGTCATAACATTGTCCAGGGATGTCTTTACAGACATCCAAACATGTATCTTGCTCATCAGGAGGTAATGCAATTCATTTAGTAATTTTTATAGCTTCCATGGCCTCTGAACATTTTTTATAACTTTAAAGCCTTTTTGTCACTTGTTAAGATCATTTTCTAGAATCCTTTTTTAATTAAAATGAAAAAGGATTATGCGTGATGAAAAGATATTTAGATACACTGAAAACGCCCCTTCCCAGCCTTTTCCCAGTAATTTCTATGTAGTGGTCCCTCACCCTCTCCAGTCACCGATCCCATGTGAAGCATTAGTTTTCAATAGTGTAGTGGTCCCTCCTTTTCTGGTCACCAATCCCTTATTAAAGAATAGCTTTCCATAGTATAGTGGTCCCTCCTCCATCCTCCAATCACCGTTCCTCATTTCCCTAGTGTCTAGTGGCACCCCTATCAACCAATCATTGTTGCCCATTTCTGGTGTCTAATGGCAGCCCACACCTGACAATCACCATCCCCTTCCACTGTCATATTCCCTGTTGTTTAGTGGCATCCTACACCCTCCCAATGTGGCCAAAACCTGAAATAAAGCGGTCCCTCAATTTTTTTACCTATAGAAAATTCAAAAAGGTCCCTTGCGATCAGCCACCACCCACCTCCCATTCAGCACTCACCACCCCACACTGCCACTACACCCCACACATCCTCACTCACCTGAACAGGTCCCAGGTTCAAGATCCACTCTCCAATCAAAGACACATCTTGCTGCTGGAACTGGCGACTGCAGTATGAGAAACTAGGTAAATGCAGTTCAATGTATTTCAATGGAGGTTTCAACTTTTATGCATAACTTCTTTGAGGTTTGACCCCAAATTTTCAACATAGCCTTTTAGGGACCCCACCTCATGAACAATAGGACTGTCATAATGCAACTTCCACCTGAAAGGTGATTTTGTGGCTGCTTGGTGAATTCACCTTTTGGGCAGGATCTGGAATTTTGTTCTGCCCTTGTTCATGAAGTGGGTCAAAGAGGCTATGTTGAAAATTGTGAATCAAAATATGAAAATGCCAAAGTTATGATCATTCATTCCAGTTTTGCTATGCATGCTCGTAACTTTGGAAATTTTAAATATTTTGACCCCAGATTTTCAGCATAGCCTTCTTATTGCCACACCTCACATATGTCACAGTTGTCATTTTTCAAATCCTGGCCAAAATGTGTTTTCTCACCTGTGGAGTGGAATTGTTTTGCAGTTGAGCAGAACTATGTTTTGGCAGAGATTAGAAAACTTTCTGTACCGGTACATAAGGTGGGGTAATAAGATGGCTATGATGACAATTTGGCATTGTTATTCTATAAATGGGCCCTGTGCTTCCACAGTTGCATACATATGCATCTACAGAAGGATAGGAGTGCAGGGTTCAAAGGACCCTGCACTCCCACAGTAAAATAAGGATACTATTATTACTATCAGTACTAAACAGTAAGTAAGTTGCAAAAACTTTCTTTATGCTCCAGTGAGGGTCAAAGCAACAAATGCTGTTAAATGAGACATTAGGGTTTCACTAACACCCCACCCTCCCAAACCAGGTAGAACAGCAGGTGTGGGGTGCTCTTTGGATTTCTCAAGCCTAATACTCATCCCATTCTCATAAAGTCTACACTTCTGACCTTATTTACAGATGAAATAGGGTGAGCCTTAGACTTGAAAAGCTCAAGGTACACCCCACTGCTTTCCTGCCTGGTTTGGGAGGGTGGGTTGTTAGGGTTGGAAACCCTAATGCCTCATTTCAACTTTTGTCACTTTGACCCTAACTGAGCATTGACAAAGTTTTGTTGCAACTTATTTATAATATATTTAAGTAGCTTGATTCTCTTTCTTTCCCATTATTTGTTTAATAGTACAGCACCACTGTATCTAATATTAGGATTCCTTCACAATGAAATATAATCTTTTGGTATTGAGTACCCCTACAATGTTGCTAAAGTTAATGCAAGATTTTGCAGAGATTTTCAAACATAGGTGCAAGCTAGTGTTTTGGAGTAAACATTAAATAGTAGATGTATTAAAGAATAAGGTTGCACTAGTGCCTGTTCATATCTATTTATATTGCACTGGGGGTGGGGGGGGGGGAGACTTTGCTCCAGGAGAAACCAGTATCTTGTTTGTTTAAATAGAAAGGCTATATGATGGGCTTTGATGTTTGGGAGACCCCTACCCTTTCTCCCTTTATTCCTCAGTTTGTCACTGCTTATTCCGGGGTCTTGCCTTCCCATAAAAAATGGCTTATGAGCTTATTGATTTCATGGAGCCAGATGTTATTGATATAAATAGGTAGATTGCCTAATAAAACACAACATTGGCAGCAAAAATAATTTTAAGTACATTTATCTTGCCACATAAGGATAAGTTAATTTTTCCTATTTTTCTAGATCAATTTGAATCTTGTTGATGAGGTGTTGTAAACTAATTCTGGACAGATTGGATAAATTGCACGGAATCTGGATCCCTAAATAGGTTGCATAAAAGTTCACCCATTTCAGTCCTAGGTCTATGCAACCTTGTTTTAGCCTCTCACTATTAAGACCATTATTTCAGTTTTGGACCAATTGATAGCAAGACCGGATAGGGATTTAAAGCTATCAAATACTTCATAGCTAATTTGAGAGATGATTGAGGTTTTAACGTCATATCATCAGGGTATGCTAACATTTGATGTTATTTTTGATTGAGAAGGACTCCTGAAATATTTTTTAATCTGTCTTATTACACAATGTATAGGTCCTAAGCTTGGATTGAATAATAGGGGAAAGGAGCAGCCTTGCCTGGTACCTCTCCCTAAATTATTTTTATCTTTGACTACATGGATGTGGACTATGGTACCATCCCTCCTCTCCCTCCCCAGACTGGATACCCACAATGCCTTTTGTCAGGTTGCTACCAACCCCCAACTCATCACAGCCCCCTACTCCTCCCTGTCCATCCACCTTTATATTGCCAGTCCACTGCATCTCCTTCATCTCCAAATACTGGTTTGGGTCCCTTCCCCTTATCTATCCTTATTCCTCTCTCCAGTTCCCTTTGCTTCATATTCCTCTGCTCCAGAGATCCTCGCACCTTCTCCATTTCACACCATCACTCCACTGCTCAGCAATCAGCCTTCTTCTATCACCTTCCTCTGTCTGGAACCTGCTCTCCTCCTCCCTATCTCCCACTCAATTCATTAATTATTGATCGGCTAAAAGCCATTACAATATCAAAAAGGAATACACAGACCATAAATGTCATCATGAGTTTAAATACAAAATACAATTTCTGCACTTTAAAATATTGAAAATTAGCAGCATTACATATAATTCATAGTAATTATACCTTTTATATCCTAAAAGCAAGCTTACAGATGTATGGCTTTACAAAAATACTATCTTGTCTAAAATCAGCTTGCCATTCTGATTTAAGGATAAATTTCACCACATAATCTCCACTCTAATGGCTCCCTCAGGTGCCAGTTGAAACACCTCCCTATCCCTACCAGCTTCTGTCACCCCTCTCCTGACCTCTCCTGTTGGAGCCTACTTTCCATGATGTTTGGCCTCCTCCTGATCTCTACCTCAGTTTATATCAGCTTCCTACCTTTCCACCTCTGCACTGCTGTCATTCCTATGTTGTGCTGGTCTCTCTATTGATGCATTATTGCTGCTCATTGTGCCTTGCTGCTTTTAATTTACACTTGTACTGTGCTATAATATAATTTGATTACACTTTGTTTGTACCGAACTATGATACTGTATATGATTTATTGTATCTCCTGTTACCTTCCCACAGGTTCCACCTAAAACAAGCCTTGGTTCAGTGTGCCTTTCCCAGTTACCAGTTTCCAACTAAATAAATAAGTAAGTAAATAAATAAAATCCTATCAATACATACATTGCTGTACAGGGTAGAGACCAATTCAGAAAAATGATGTCCTAAGTTAAACTTATCTAGTATTCTAAAAAGACAGTTTCACTCTATGGAATCAGATATGTTCTGAAGTCTAGTGAAAGCAAAATAGCAGGATCTATTTACCATTTAGCACTCCATATAGTTGACAGTAATCTCCTTATGCTCTCAAAGCCGTGTTTCCTTTTTATAAAGTGTACTTGCTCCATATGGATAAGTGTGATATGACACCTTGTATTCTAACTGCTAGGACTTTTGCAAGAATTGTGTAGTCTACATTCAAAGATGACACTGGTCTATAATTACCTGGATTTGTAGGGTCCTTATCTTTGTTATGAAAGACTATAATTATGGCTTCAGAGAAGGTGGAAGAGGTAGTGTCTTATCATATGCCTCATTGTACATATTATTAAAGTGTCCATCAACTTCTTTGCTTAAGATGGATTAAAATTCTTCTGAAGAGCATCTGCTTCTGGTGTTTTGATGAAGGAAGGATTTAAGGGCTATATTTATTTAATTTTTTTGACTGGGTAAGTGCAATAAACAACAACATTGTCTATTTTCAGGCATGACTGAGTTACAGACAAAACCAGCATATTATAATGGGAGTTTCAGACAGCATACAGCACAGAAAACAGTTGGGTACATGATAAACACATGGTATACAATGAATATATACAGAGAGTACAAGAATTCAATGGGCAATCATCACTGCAAGGAAACAAAATAACACATGTAAGTACATAGGAACCATGAAACAGAGGGTGGGAAGAATTACCTAGAGGACTATTAGGGAGTAAAGGATAAGTGACCAGCATCTTGGTTCTAAGAACAGTGAGCTGGATAGGGGACTTCCAGAGGTGCTAGTGGGGCCTTTGGGAGAGACAAGAACCAGGTCAGTACTCCATATGGTTTAGAGGCAAAAGCATTTGTCCTTGATTTGTAGGTGGCTTTTGAGGCTATTTTAAAGATATGGTGGGACTGCTTGTGTTTCAGTTCCTTAGAGAGAGAGTTCCAGAGTTTTGGTCCAGACACTGCAAAGGCATACTCGCACCCTAGTGTTGCATATAGGAATATCCAGTAAAGAGCTGTCCACCGAGCGCAGGGAGTAGGTCGAGTAAGAAAGGTTTGAACCAGCAAGCGACAGACTCAGGAAGACCTTCTCTGATTATTTTGTCTATGGCACAACCAGTGGCATATGTCCAGTACAAGGGAGGGAAGAGACAGCCAAGGTCAGCATAGAGCACACAGTGGTGGGTGCATTTTGAATAGATAGAACAGCATGACAGATGCTGTTATAAAAGGTCTCCCGTTTGCTTAGAATAGCTTTATTTGCACCCATTTATGATAAGAGGCCATATGTGAGGCAAGTTTTAGTACACACCCTGAATGATGGCTAATCTCACAGTAGAGGTAAGGTTGTGGTAAGTTTTAGTTTATGCTAAGCTTAATGTGACATATATGCATACTGAAACATGAAGGTTGAAGTCAAAAGATGGATCAAGAGTGATGCCCAGATACTTGAAAGAGTCCACTATGTCAAGAGAAGCGCCCAGGGCTCCTTATAATAGGTATAGAAGGCAGGCCCTGAGCGAGCCAAAGAGCATGGTGACTGTTTTTGCAAGATGTCCATGAGTGGATGGTGACAAATACAGTTTAGTTTGCTGTTGATGTCAGTGATGTTGGCAGCACTGGTACAGAGGACCATGTCATCTGCATACAGAAGGGCTTCAGAGGAGCCAAGAGATTTGGGCAGGTTGTTGACAAATAGAGAATAGTAGTGCCCAAGGTTGGACCCTGGGGAACTCTGACCTCGATGCAGGCAAGACCTGATTTGGCGCCACTTATTTTGACAAATTGTCAACTATCAGACAGGTAGCTTTTGAACAAAGACAGTGCAGGAGATGAGAATCCCAAAGCAAGCAGTTTCTCTAGCAGCAGGTGTGATCTGTTTCTCTAGCAGCAGGGTGTGATCTACCAGGTCGAATGCCTTGGTTAAGTCTTTGAACATCATTCCCATGAGCATCCCTTATCCATAGCTGTTCTGATGCTATTAGTCAGTTTTAGGAGAGCTGTAGTGGTACTGTGATCACTCCTGAAACCATGGTGGCATGGAGTAACCTGTTGGTTTTGTTGCAGAAAGCCTGTAACTGGAGGGGTGACAATTTTCTTGAGAAGTTTGTTGAGGGTGGAGAGAATTGCATGGGCCAATAATTATCCATACATCTGGTGTCACCTTTTTGTGTATGGGAATGACCTGAGCTGTATTCCAAAGTGTAGGCACAGACCCTGAGGCAAGGAACAGATTGAACAGTCTTGTGATGGGGGTGTCATGAGAGAGGTGGCCAGCTTAAGAAACCTCAGTAGAAGCCTAACTGAGCCAGCACAGCCACAGTCAGGGATGTATCTGAGAAGTCAAAAACATCCTTCTTGGTGACTGGCTTGAGGTCAAGGCATGGGGAGCTTGGGAACGGGGGTCCATGGAAGAAGTCAAATCATGATCAAATTGCAGGAGAAATGGTGTAGGTCCGAGAAGTGAGTATTTAGGGCATTAGCAATGGTAACTAAGCTATTTCAGTTTGGGCCATCCAGAGTCATGTCAGTTATAGATGAATTAGTACCTTTTCCCATGCAGGATTTCACATGGTTCCAAAACTTCAGGGATCACAACTAGATGTACAAAGGAGCTGTTGGTAATAGGCACTTCTAGCTTTGTGGATAGCTTTCTTGCATTCCTTCTTGAGCTGTCTGTATGCAGTCCAGTTCAAGTGATTTTGAAGCTAGCACTGGACCATGCTTTATCCCTCCTTTTCATTAGTGTAAGTAGTTGACTGTTTATCCATTTGGTCAGGGAGCCTCTGATATGCCATTTCTTGAGGGGAACAAATGCGTCTTGAGGGTAAGAAGGGTGGTATGCAGGAAGTTGAATGCTTCATCTACGCCAGTGGTATGATAGAGTGGGAACCAGTCAATGAGTTGGGCGGCTTGGAGCCAGGATCCATAGTCTAGGCTAGAGAAGTCTCAGAAGTGGATTTCTTTGGGAGAAGGTTTATGAGAGTGAGCACTCCATACACAAAAGTCAGGCATGTGGTCACTGATAGCATTGGGCAGTGTTACAGCATTTTTATCCTATCCCTCCTGTTTGTGAGGATCCAGTTTATAAGGGATTGATGGTTCTTATTGGGTGCAGTTCTAGTCAGACTTATCATGTGAGAGATGGAGCTTGCCTAGAACTTCCTCCAATGAACCAGTATTACGCCTGAGCCAATCAAAGTTAAAACTCTGATGAGTAATTCCGATTTCCCTTCAGCAATGTAAGACATTAAATGACCTCAGTCAATCCTTTCAATCTGTTCTTTGGAGGGTTGTAGCCACAGACGATGCTCAATTTCTTGGCATTTCCCAGAAGGAGGATGTGCAGTAACTCACAACCATTTGGAGGTTGGTCTGGAGAGAGGTTGAGTGAGAGGTGCTCTTTAAAGTAGAACACAACACCATCCCCACGATTAGATATGGAGCTATCAGCCCTCAAGAACTTTTAACATTTTAGTGCACACAGGAATCTGGTATTGTAGGTCTGAGCCAGATCTCCTTGAGGCCAAGTATGTATGGGGAGTAGTGGGCAACCCAGGCTTCCAGTTTGGCAAAGTCAGTGGTGAGGCTGTGACTATTCATATACATGATTTTGAGACCCTTTGAAGAAAACCATGTGGGGTATTTTTAGGCAAAGCTACAAATGGAGGACCTGGGTTTGACTCAACATCTCAGGCCAAACAAATCTGTAATAGGTAGAGCCAGATTTCCTGGTACCATTTAAGTTGGGAGCACCAAGAATCAAGACCGGGAACAAAGGAGAAGTAGTACGCTTTATGAGCAGGACTGATGAAGCTCAGGTACATGTGGCTGCAAGGAAGGGTCGCTTTTCCCAGAAAGAGGTTTGAGTAAGAAGAGGCTCAGCTGCATAACATTGTGGAGTGCAATGAGCAGCTGGGACCATTAAGAGGTCAATCTCATAGATTTCATTGACTGGGTATCCAGAGTGGTGGACCAAGGGGGAGCAGTTGATGTTGCCTACCTTGACTTCAGCAAAGCTTTCATACTGTTCCATAAGAAGATTGATTAACTCATTGCCTCCACAGGCTCACTCTGAGATTACATCACTTGTCTCCTGAATCTCCTGTATACTTTTAACAGTGAATCCTGGGCTTTTCTACAAATCAAGCCATAGTCAGCATGTCGCAAATAAATGCTAATAGCTCAATAACTGTACATGCTAGACCCAAGGTATGAGTGGCAGAGTTATTCAGCACAAAATTGCCTTTCCAATGGTGGTATGCATGTAATAATAAGTAATTTAGTTTTTTTTATGCTGGTCGAAACCAGAAAAAATCACTAAAAAGGCAACATAAGCCATTTTATTGGAAAATATGTCAAATATCACCAAATTAAGCATACAGACATTAGCTGGTGTTTTACTATTATGTTTGTTAAAAAAGATATTTTGTTACAATGAAACATAATTTTCTCCATTTTAGTCAAGGTGCTGGTGAGATTTGAGGATGAATCTCAACCACACACACCATCTCATAAACAAATGCATATAACTCCAAAAGTACACATGATACACACAAGTATCAGCATGAAAGATGATGAGCACAAAATTGCCTTTCCAACGATGCTATGTGATCAATTGTAATCAATACTTTTTTATGCCTGCTGAAGTGTCAAAAAGTGCATCTTATTCAAGCTGCTTAGGTGAGTCTTGATGGAAAAATGTCAGCCATACACACCATACCATAAGCAAATGCATATAACTCCTGAAGTATACATGACACACAATGTATCAGTGGCATAGTTGTTCCCACAAATTGCCTTTCCAACAGATCTATGCAATCAGCTGTACTCAATTTGGTTTTTGTTTTATACTGGCTAAGATACACAGAATGTGAATTTTTTTCAAAGTGCTTCGGTAGTTCTGGATTGACAAAATGTCATAAACAAATATGAATAACTCCTAATGTGAACATGATACACACAAAGTGTCAGTGGCAAGGTTGTTCAGCACAACATTGCCTTTCTATTGGTACTATGCAGTCAATTCTAATCAATTCTGGCTGGCAAGTAATATTAAAATATATGAGTGACTTCTCCAGATGTTTCCAGGGCATACAGGAAGTCTGTAGGTGACTTCTGTAGACATTCTGGGACACACTGTAGTTAGATTTGCTGGCCTACAGGCGTTTCTAGGAGGCAATGAGTTAATAAGCTGGGTAGGCTCAGGGTGGGTCAGATGTTGGTCAACTGGGTGGCAAACTGGTTGATGGGCAGAAAACGAGAGTGGTGGTAAATGGTATACAGTCAGAAGAGATGCAAGTCACAAGTGGGGTACCTCGGGATCAGTCCTGGGGCCAGTCCTCTTCAATATCTTCATCAGTGGCATTACAGATGGACTGGCGGTAAGGTTTGTCTGTTTGCAGATGACACCAAGATCTGCAGCAGAGTAGATTATCCAGATGGGGTGGGCAGAATGAGAAGAGATCTGGATAAACTAGCAAAATGGTTGGAAGAGTGGCAACTGGGGTTTAATACAAAGAAGTGCAAGATCATGCATATAGGGAAGAGAAATCCTAAAGCCACCTATAGGCTGGGAGGGGATGCTGGCAGTCACAAGAGAAGAAAGAGACTTGGGCGCCATCATCACCGATGTCTGAAATCATCCAAGCAGACTTCTAAAGCAGTAAGTAAGGCTAGAGCAATGTTGGGGTGTATTAGTAGGGGTATCACAAGTCGGAAGAGGGAGGTAATAATCCCTCTTTACAAGACACTTGTTAGGCCCCATCTTGAGTATGGAGGCCACACCTTCACAAAGACATTAACCACATTGAGGCAGTCCCGAGAAGGGCAACCAAAATGGTGTAGGGACTGCAGCAGAAAACACATGTGGACAGATTAACTGAACTCAATATGTATAGCCTAGCGCAAAGGAGGGAGAGAGGTGATATGATTGAAACATTCAAACACCTTAAGGGCATTAACAAGGTGAAAGAGTCTAACATGTTTCAATATAATAAAATAGCAGGACAAGAGGACACAGCATGAAATTAGAGAGAGGCCGATTAAGGGTAATGTGACGAGCCTTTTTCACAGAAAGGGTGGTGGATGCATGGACCGGCCTACCCAGGAAGTGGTGGATATGAATACAGTGCAGGGCTTCAAACATGCATGGGATAGGCATAATGGAGCAATATAGATGAATATGAATAGATAGGCCATTGACAGAGCAAAGCTGTCAGCACATCATAAGGTAGAAAAGAAATGGGCAGACTGGATGGGCCTTGCAGTCCTTATCTGCCATCAACTTCTATGTTTCTATGTTTCTATGTAACACAGGCAAACATTAGAGAAAGCCCTACCCCTATTGCAAAGCAGGAGCTAAGCAGCTTCATCATAAGGGCCAAGTTCCTCTCCCTAATGACCTGGAGGAGGCAGAAGGGAAAGAATAAGGGAACGGGGTCCAGGCACCACTAGTCTACTCAGAGGAGAGTGAGCAGTAGTAATTAGAGGTCAGGGTTAGGTAAGAAATCTAAAACTCAAAGACAATCCCATTACCTAGTATTCTAGATATCAATCAATTTTTATTTTAAACTGGTGAGTATGTGAGCAAAAATGCCCAGACATCAAGATACAAGTTACCTATTGACTTAGACCATCTAGTTGCAGTCCCTGCAGGCACGTGTTAAAGATAAACACCCCCAGCTAAAGTGCCTGCATTTCTACTACTGGGCAGTTAAGTATTAAGCAATATCAATGATTACAATAGTTTGGCAGTTTGCATGTTTCCTTTGCTCTTCAAAGTATTTGTCTGAACTGGCTGCCTCCTCTGGCTGACATAAGAGTCAAAGAATGAAACTTCTTACAGTGTTACAGTATGTCTACATTAAGTAATAGTTTATCTTCCTCTGAAATGGTGGGATGCTAACGTTTTGCAGGAAGAAAACCATTTTCCTGATCAAATGTATATCTATTTTTGTATAGCTACTTGTAGAATTAATAAAAGACCATATATAGTGTCCTTTGGTTTAACCATTACTGTCTTGTTTTTGTCAGCATAATAATAAATGTTGTTTCTGTTGTTAATGTGCTTTAGTCTGTAAGACAATAATTTACTAACCTTCTCACCAAACTCCAGTAAGATTTGTTTTGTTCTGTAAATGAAATATTTTGCTTTTTTCTAGATTGTGTAGTTACTTTCCTATTTAAGTTTGATTATGCTCATAAGTGGCAGAATGTTAGGTCCTTTATTTTTACGGCTGCAGTGGTCATAGCCTTGTAGACCTCCTTCTAATGAGAAAAGGACTCCTGCATTCTTTCCGATTGAACAGCATGTTGGAGTGTCAACGCAGTTACCTCCTGTCTGTAAAGCACTCTGCTTGCTATCTCTGCAGGCAGTTGCATTGCACTATTTTACTGTCGGCATGACTGCCAGTTTTTTTTTAAAGTGTACATATCCCCATCCAACCCTCCCTCTCAACACACACCACCCCAGAAACATAATAGTGACACTGGGGTACCCAATCCTCCAGTGTCCAGATCACAAAATCCTGTTACTGACCCCCCGTCCACTACCATGCTGTGTGGTTATACGTGCCATTTTTTAAATATATTTATTGTTTCCTCCCCCACCCAACCTTCCCTCTCAGCATCCACTACCCCTTCCCCAGAAACATAACAGTTGCACTGGAAGATGCCCAATCCCCAGTGCAGGAATCCTCATTTGTTATCCTCTTAATGACCCCCCATCCACTACTGTGCATGCATGGTTATTTGTCCCAATTTTAAATATCTTTATTGTTTCCCAGCCAACCCTCCCTCTCAACATCCACCCTCCAGTACCCCCAGAAATGTAACAGTGGCACGGGGGGGGTGCTCAATCCCCTGTGCAGGAATGCTCATTTTGTTTAACCTGTAAAAAAAAAAGGCCATCATTTTGTGGCCACTGCAATCCCCACCACCTGACCCTCCCACTCAGTATGTGCCACCACACCCCCCCAAGCACTTACTTACCAAATGGGGTACAACACCATAATCCTCTGGGCCACAGACACATCTTCACTCTTCAAAGTTGGACTGCAAACTGAAGAAACAGGTATGTGGTTCAATGTCTTTCAATGGTGTTTTGAGCTTATTGGCATAAACTTGGCCATTGTTTTATATTTTTGGCCCAAATTTTCCACATGGCTTTTTGGGGACCACACCTCATGAACAATGGCACTGTCATTAAGCAAATCTGTCCTGAAAGGTGATTTTGCAGTCCCTGCACAAAATCACCTTTTGGGCAGGAGTCAAAATTTTCTCTGCCCTTGTTTATGAGGTGAGGTCATAAGAAGGCCATGTTGAAAATTTGGTGTAAAAATATTAAAAACAACAAAGTTCTGAGACTACATTGAATTTTGTGAATGCAGGCTTGTAATTTTGGTAATTTTCAATATTTTGACTACACATTTACAACACAGCCATATCTTTATAGCACCTCATGAATGTGACAGCTGTCATTTTTCAAATTCTGGCAAAATGTTTTTTCACATCCTGAAATGTGATTTTGTGGTCCCTGTACAAATTCACCTTTGTAGGAGTTAAAAATATTCTTTTCCTTGTTCATGAGATGGGTCGTAAGAAGGCTATGTTAAAAATTTGGTGTACAAATATTAAAAACAACAACGTTATGAGCCTACGTTGAATTTTTACGAATGAAGGTTCATACTTTGGTAATTTTAATACTTTTACCCTAAATTTACAACATAGCCATTTCTTTACAGCAGCTAATGAATGTAACAGCTGTCATTTTTCAACTCTGGCCCAAAATGTGTTTTGCATCCCGAAGTTGATTTCTCAGTCCTGTGCTAAATCACCTTTTGTGCAGGAGTTGAACATTTGCTCTGCCCTTCTTCATGAGGCAGGGTCATAACAAGGCTATGTTGAAAATGTGGTGTACAAATGGTACAAAACAAGAAATTTAGTGAGCCTGCATTACATTTTGCTAATGCAGGCTTGTAACTTTGGTAATTTTCAATATTTTTACCCCAAATGCCTCTTGTGCAGACCTATTGACTCTGGCCAGAGTTTGTTGTAGATAGATTCCAATTGTTTTAGTGTTGCCTCTTTTCTAGCAGTAGTTTCTCCTTCCTTTTTACCTCACTGAATGATAACCTATTACTCTTCCCTTGATATAAGCCTTTTAGGCCTCCCATAGCGTGGCTTGAGAGGTCTCACCATTGTTGCAATAAAAACCTTGCTTTCAGATTTGAGCCAAGAACAGAATTTGCCATTCTTTAGTGAAGAACAGCTCAGTCTCCATCTGTGGGAAGGTTTGGACTCTCGTGATACCAGGAATTAGAAAGAGACTGGAAATGGTCTGAGATAATACAAGAGACTATCTCAGTGCTGATAATGTTATTTACCAATGATTTATATGCAAATGGCATCTGTTCGACTATATGAGTTGTGCAGATAACAGTAAAAGGTATAATCTTGCCTCTTTGGATGTAATAAATGACATGAGTCTATAGCCCCATGTCTGACATTATGTCCTTCAGTATGTTTCTGGCCTCAGGTATTTGACTCTTTGGGGGAAGTTGTTCCTATCAGGAAGTGGTGTGGTACCAAATTAAAACTTCTCCCAAAATTGTTTCCCCACCTTTAATATTCATTAGTTCATTAAAGATTTCCTCAAAAGTGTCTGGATTCTCCATTGGGAGCATATATATTGCAAATGGCTCTATCCAATCAATCCATTTTCCAGTCCAGAATCTGCCATCTGCCTTCACCATCAACTTTATGGCTGGAGATGGAAAGGTTAACCCTTTTAATAGAAACATAGAATGTGCTGGTAGAAAAGGACCGGTAGGTCCATCCAGTTTGCCCTATCTTCACCTGCCCATTACTAAACCCTGGACACTATTTGGTCATGGGCTTCCTCCAACCTCCCTTACTTCTACTTATTATACCCATGTGCCTGCTCTATGCACATATGAAGCTCCACTGTCTTCATCCTTCCATCTCTTCTGGCAGGCTGTTTCAGGCATCCCCATATCTTTCTGTGAAGAAGTATTTCCTCACATACCTTTTAAACTCCTCCCCAACCTTCATATTGCCCCTGTGTTCTGAGACTCTTCCTCCTAAGAACGAGAATCTCCTCCTGCACCTTGTTCACCCTGTGAGGTACTTATAGGTCTCAGTCATGTCCTCTCTCACTCTCTCTTCCTCCAGAGAGTTTATGTTGAATTTCCTCAGCCTCTCTTGTATGGTTTGTCAGGTAACTCCTGCACCATTTTGGTAGTCCTCTGGACTTCTTCCACCTTGTAGATGTCCTTGCAGATGTGTGGGCTCCAGATTGGATGCAGTATTTCAGGTGGGTTTACCAAGTGAGGGATACAGAGGCAACACCACTTCCTTCTAACCCTCCCTGTGCACCCAGCATCTGATTAGCCTTGATTATTGCCTTGTCACACTGCCCTGCCACCTTGAGGTCATCAGATATGAATACTCCAAGGTCTCTCTTTGCTTAGTAACTGTAAATATCCCCCATCTTACACATAGCCATCAGGTTTCCTGCCCCAGGTGCATGACTTTGCACTTTTTGGCATTGATACCCAACTGCCACTCTCCCAGACCTCTTCTCTGCTTCCCAGATCTCTTTGCATTCTCTCCATCTCCTCCTGGGTGTTCTCCTGTTGCAGATTCTTGTGTCATCTACAAAGAGATGCACTTTCCTTCCAGTTCATCAGCAATGTCACATATGAAGACACTGAAGGGAACAGACCCAGTACTGATCCCTGTGGTACTCTGCTGGTCACTCTCTTGACTACTGAGTTAATTATTATTTGCAACACCTTTCTTTTATTACTTACTGAATTATGTGACACACTACTGACCCACATTCTTTGCAGTATGTCCCTTCAATGGCCCTGAGTTGGTTTTCCTGTAAAAGGCTATGTCAGCTGCCATCTGCTGCAGGTGGATTAGAATCAAGCCCTTCACTTTTCATTAGATGCATTTTTGTATGTGTATTGTTTTATTAAATTTTTGAATGCTCAAGACATACAACAATACATACAGTAAAAACTTAAATCACTGAAAATAAGTATGTTCAAGTCTGATATAAGTCTGAAAGAGGACAATTAAAATATATACACACTTCCTGACATGCATTAGTAGCTATAAAGTCCATTTCTAAAGAACTAGAAGAAAAAAGGGGAGAAGCATGTTGTAAATCAGCCATGAAGCCTGTAAATTGTTCCTATTTCTGAAAGCCCCATCTAGAGACCCAACATTATCTCTCACCCAGAGCCTCCCAAGACCCCTCTTCCATCTTCAAGCCACAGTAGGCCCTCTCATAAAATCAGAGCTTCCACCAGTGGTAGGGAGCTTACTAATGTGCTCCATGTTCTCTCAAAAGAGCCTCCTTACCTCTCAGCACAAAGTGAGTCTCTTCATAGCCAGTGTTTGCAGAGCTAGGGACTTCCATTGCACAAAAGTGGATGTCACCAGGAAACTGAAGTGTTTTTATCACCTGTCTCGCTACAGTAAGTAGGACCCTCACCCATCTGGGAGGGGCTCCCATTCCTCCTCCCCATATCTTCCATCCCAAAAAGCATTGTGAGAATTGTACACAGTAAGAGACTCCCCAACATTCAGATGAGTTCCTGCACCACAATATAGGCAATGTGGTTGCAACTTTGTGCAGTTCCAAAACTAGTGCGTATACATCCCCACCTGAGCCCAACACCTCCAGCACATTGGAGACACAACTGCAGAGTTGAATTTATGCACCACATTTGGTGGGCGGTACAACAGATGAATACATTTTATTGCAGTTCTTACATTTGTTACACAGTAATAATCTTAAATGCTGTTTAAGAATCTCCCACCAATTATCCTCCATAATTGGGAACCCAAGTCCTATTCCCATAACCATTTTACCTTCCCAGAAATGTCGGGTAAGGCAGCCTTATCTTTTAGAAACATAGAAACATAGAAGCTAATGGCAGATAAGGGCTGCAAGGCCCATCCAGTCTGCCCACTTCTTTTCTACCTCTTAAATGTGCCATCGGCCTTTGCTCTGTCAGTGGCCTATCTATTCATACTCCTCTGTATTGCTCCCTTATGCCTATCTCATGCCTGTTTGAAGCCCAGCACTGTATTCATATCCACCACTTCCTGAGGTAGGCCATTCCATGCATCCACCACCCTTTCTGTGAAAAAACTCCTCCACATTACCCTTAATCAGCCTCCCTCTAACCTCATGCTGTGTCCTCTTGTCCTGCTATTTTTTTTATGTTGAAACATGTTAGACTTTTCACCTTGTTAATGTCGTTAAGGTGTTTGAATGTTTGATCATATCACCTCTCTACCTCCTTTGCTCTAGGGTGTACATATTGAGCTCTGTTAATCTGTCCTCATAGGTTTTCTGATGCAGTCCCTGCACCATTTTGGTTGCCTTTCTCTGACTGCCTCAATTTGGTTAATGTCCTTGTGAAGGTGTGGCCTCAGTACTGCATGCAACACTCCAGATGGGGCTTAACCAGTGTTTTGTAAAGAGCAGTATTACCTCCCTCTTCTGACTTGTGATAACCCTACTAATGCACCCTAACATCCCCTAGCCTTACCTTCTGCTTTACTGGTGTGCTTGGATGATTTCAGGTCATCGGTGATGATGATGCCCAAGTCTCTTACTTCCCTTGTGACTGCCAGCAACTCCTCCCAGCCTATATAGGTGGCTTCAGCAGTTTCTCTTCCCTATGTGCATGATCTTGCACTTCTTTGCATTAAACCCCAGTTGCCACTCTTCCCACCATTTTGCTAGTTTATCCAGATCTTCTTCTCATTCTGCCCAACCCATCTGGATCATCAACTCTGTTGCAGATCTTGGGTGTCATCTGCAAACAGACGACTCTCTATCTCACTACCACAGCTATGCACCATTTCAACTAGATCCTAGCCCTTATAATTGTTTACTCTAAGGGATATAATGGAGTGGCATCAGTTGGTTCCCTGCTCATCTGCCTATGAGCTCTCACTTGTAGGTATCTAAAATGATTAGCTGCTTCCAATCCCCACTTCACTTGCACCTCTGCAAAGGAATGCAGGTCCTGACTGCCACCAAATCTCCTATACAAAGTCATTCTTTTCCTTTCCACTCCTTAAATCCTTTATCCTCAAGACCTGGTTGAAACCAAGGGCTGCCCACCTACATATACCACTAAGGTATTATCCACCTGGGCTTTTCACCCATACCATGCCTTTCCCCAAACCTCCAGGGTATGCTCTATGATAGGATTTGTACCCCTAGTGGATCAGTATACTCTTTTACCCTCCAGAGCCAGATACACTGACAGTCTGCTCTTGATTCCTTCATTCACTAGCTCAACCTAACTTGCACTATCCCTTATTTACTCAATCCGAACATAATTAATGGCTGTCTTCTTTTCCCATTGGGAGACTGTGCCATAATTTGCTGTTATAAAGGCGTTTATAATGGCAAACACTTGCATAGTTTCCTGGACTTATGTGTCTGCCAGAGTTTTCTCTTCATGCCGCTTGCCGTTTGCTTCTCAGGTGAAACTCAGCCACAAGTGGAACTTGTGGTAAGTTATTTTTTAAAAAGTATATATAACTTTCTACATATACTGGGCAAAGAAAACAGCTTTAAACACTTATAAATCTGTGACTTTCAAAATGTGGGTACCACCAAAAATGGAACAAGAGTGCGGCAGCACCGAACATCTGAAGGAACATCTTGTATTTTATATAATTATTATAGTGAAAAGGGGCCCCAGCAATTATATGAAATAAAATAAGGGGTAGTGTGTGTAAACTCAAAGTTACACCCCCTCAGTGTTAGATGCTTTAATAAACCCCTTGAGTTTCACTCTCAGGGTTTATGTGCATTTAACACCGGGGAGTGTAAACTTTTGTTATACATGCCACCCCATACTTTATTCTATCTATATCACTGTTGTCCAGCCTCATAACATCCCTGGATATCTGGGAAGCCTAATCCTCCCTGCTCCACTCCTCCCTTAGCTGCTGGAGGCTTGGTCCTTTGTTATATAATATAAAGGCTGAAAAATCCTGTCTTTAACTAAAAATTTTAATGTTCACCTTCATGGGGCCTACTGGGAGCATCTGCATCAAATACAGAATGTAGGGTAACACATTCATTTTTAAATGATTGATATGCCCCAACCAGCTGTTTGTCTAACAGAACACAATCTGTAAAGTCTGAAGGTGTTGTACCTACCACTGAAAACATAAACTGTAGAGTCCCCAGAGCTTAATTTTTGACCTCTTCCTAGTTTCAATTTTATAATTACTTTACCAGATATCTCCGAAAGCTCTGAAATGTTGCATTATGAAGATAATGCTGCAATTCATGTCAGTCTAAATACGTGACAAATGTTAACAAGTCATTAAAGTCCAACTTTCTAAAACTACAAAGCTAGATAACTCAGAACAGATTGATACTTAATAGAAATCAAAACAAAGCTATGCTGTTCGGTTCTGTACCCAACGTTCCAGCTCAAATAAATGTCTTCAGTGTTTTGACATCTTGCAGCAAGTTGAATAGTTTACATACCTTTGTATCTGTATTGACCCATATGACCCATAAAGAAACATTTAAATACATTAAGGGATTTAACATAACTCAGACAGGAAATCTGTTCCAGGAAAACAAGGCTGCATGTACAAGAGGGTACAAACTGCGTCTAGGAGGTAGGTTCAAAAGCTACTCCAGGAAGTATTTTTCACCAAAAGAGTGATAGACCCATGGAACAGACTGCCAATGGAAGTGGTAGCATCAAAGACAGTAAGAGAGTTCAAACTCTCTGGGAAAGGCATTGTGGGCAACTTGGGAAGAAAGACAGCTAGGGAGGGGTAGGCACTTTGGGCAGACTAGATGGGTAATTCGGTCCCCATCTGCAGACTCTTTCTTATGCTCTTATGACTGTCCCTGTCCATCTCAAGATGGTAACTTCAAAACTCATCAAATTTATTATGTCTTTATAGACTCAAAACATTTAACTCAGGAGTTTAGGATTCTGCTACCACTGCAAAACTAGTTACCTATTCTAGAATTTGAGGCCATGGTAGTAAACTCAACTGCCATGGCACTACCAACAAATGAATATTTTATTTTATGATAGGAAAATTTGCTGTCATGTGTAAATGTTGACTACACCATTGAGCAGTGTTTTTTCTCAGCTGGAATGTTTGCCATTCAAAGTCAAATCAAGCACCACTTTGGCCTGCTTTGTCTTCAGGGTCTTGACCAGAAGAGTACCACAGTGTCTAACTGAAAACTGATATTGTGTTACAATAATGTCAGTTCTCTTTTTCTCTGAAAAGCTTTGCCAGGTCCCTCCATGTATACCATATTGGGCCACTGCTAATTTGGAGTTAATCCTGTAAAACATTTATATTTGTTTCCACTACTTTGCTACTACTGATATAAAATTCACTGGCTTGTAATTTTCTGGGTTTTCCTATTATCACCCTTATCTGGAGATCACTGACCTGGGGTGGAACCAGTCAGTTGGTCGGACCATTACACCATAAGGTTCAGTTTCAGGGCCCCTCTAAAGGTCTGCCCTTACGGAGATGGTCCAATACTAAGGGGTATTGGGCCCCAATGACCTAATGGTGCTGGATCTATCGAGTTTGTAGGTGAATGCATGAGTCCAGATGGTCTTGTATTTGCCTATAATAAGGCTGTGGGAGATGCTCTGGACAAAATTGCTCCTGTTCATGTTTGGCCTCTCACCATCCGTCCAAGGAGTCCATGGTTTGATGGCCTTGAAGGAATTAAGGCGACTAGGTCAAGGCTGGAGAGAGCCTGGCGGAAATCGGGCCTTGATGCTGACAGGCTTAGATTGCTAGCCCATGATGATGACTACCAATCAGAAATCACCGTAAGAAGGCAGAATTTCTGTCCAGAGAGATTTCTGCTGCAAAGAATCGACTGGCTCAGCTTTTCCGGACTGTGGACAGACTGTGCAATCCAGTCTGTCTTCAGCCTAGAAGCCTTTTCTCAGCTTAGATGCTAGGAGTTAGCTCACTTCTTTGCAGATAAGGTTGCCAGCATCAGGTTCGCATCGGTCCGACCTCTCCTTGAGGGATTGTGGTGGACGACTGGTGGTATCTAGTCCTCGGCCTGTCTGGTTGGATTTTCATCGCCTGGAATTCGTTGACATTGTGAAGATCATCCAAACAATGCGACCAACTAGTTGTAGTTTGGATCCGGTCCTACACTGTTAGTAGGTTGTGTAGAAGTTATCTACCCAATCCTTGCTGACATTGTCTGAAATCCTTGGAGAGGGGGTTTTAACCCCCTTAAGGAGGCAGTAGTCTCGACCACCCTAAAAAATCCTCTTGGACCCAGACTGTCTAGCTAACTACTGGCCTATCTCTAACCTGCCATTTGTTGGTAAGGTTATTGAAAAGGCAGTTGCACTGCAATTGGATGATCATCTTACCTCTCATAATGTCTATGATACTCTCAATCTGGCTTCAGGAAAAGGCATAGTACTGAGACTGCCCTGGTTCGGGTATTGAGCGACCTCCTAATGGCCAGAGATCGAAAGGCTTGTACCATCCTGGTCCTTCTTGATCTTTCTGCTGCATTTGACACTGTAGACCATGGGGTGCTACTGGAGTGACTCGGATTTTTGTGGGCTGTCTGGTACAGTCCACAAATGGTTTCGTTCCTACCTCACTGGTAGGTCTCAGAGAGTTATCGCCGAATTTATTCCTCTGGCGTCTTCTCCCTACGTGTGTGGGGTACCACAGGGCTCCATTTTAGCTCCCATGTTGTTTGCAGTGTATATGCTGCCATTGGAGAAATCATCAGGAGATACAGTTTGAGTTTTCACTGCTATGCAGATGATACTCAGCTGTACCTATCCTTTCTCCCGATCAGAGTGATGCACTCTCCGTACTTAATAACTGCCTGGATGAGATCAGAATTTGGATGAGTTTGAGCTGGTTAAGACTTAATCCGGATAAGACTGAGGTATTGGTTGTGGATCCAGGTCATCCTGGGAGGGGTTTGGGTGTTGGACAGCCATCGGGTTTATTATTTGGTGGTGTACTGCTCTCTAGCTCTCGACAGGTGCGAAATCTGGGCGTTATTTTTGATGATGGTCTGACGCTGAAATCACAAGTGTCAGCTGTTGTCAAATCCTCTTTTACCATCTGAGGAATATTGCCGGGTGAAACATCAGATTCCTGGGAGGACCTTCCAACTTTGGTCCACGCCTTTGTTACCAGTCGGCTGGACTACTGTAATTCCTCTACCTAGGGCTACCAGGGGTTGATATCCGCCGCCTTCAGCTGGTGCAGAGCGCTGCAGCCAGGCTTTTGACTGGGACTCTTGAACCAGTCAATTCATCTGTGCCGCGAACTGCACTGGCTGCCTGTTCGTGGTGGATCACCTTTAAGGTTGGTTTACTAACCTTCAAAGCCCACACGATCAGGGACCCGGTTACCTGAAAGATCTTCTGGTTCCCTATTGCCCCTCCGCCTTCTCCACTCGGCCAGTGAGGGATTGCTAGAGATTCCCAGGTTCGCTTGAAGTTGTCGGGATCTCGTGCCTTTGCCTTTTCAGCTCCAACCCTGTGGAATTCTTCACCTCACTGGTTAAGAGAATGCCCGACCGCTGACAGTTTTAAAATTGCTCTAAAACATATCTTTTACTTTGGCTTATTCTTTATAGTTATGATTGTTTAGTGTTGGATTTCCCTGTTTTATTTAATTTGTACAGCGCCTTGATTTTGAAAGACGCTTTAAAATAAACATGAAGTGAATTGAATTGAATTATCCAGAGGGACCAAATTCACCACCCTTCAGTCCATTTGGACCTCCTCACTACCAATGGTTCATTAAATAGGTTTCCAAGGGTGCTGCTGGAGCTTGTCTTGCCTCCAAAACTGCATCAGAAAGTAGATGCACAGCTGTTGATTTTACTGAGTGGTTTGTGTACCTTGTTGTGAGATCTTCCTTGCAGAGATGTGGCATCATGGATGATAGATAGTTGACACTCCTCTGGCTCTAGGGACCTGTTTACATTCATGTTATGCAGACCCTTCAGTACGCTTTCCTTAGATATGTATCCTGTCTCTATTATTAACCTATCAGCACACGAGAATCTAATCTTGCTGACTGAGACGGGCCTTGTAGCCTCCACTGTAAATACAGAACTGAAGTGCTCATTTCATATGTTTGTCTACCCCATGGACTCATCCTGGCTTTATCCATCTTTCTTCATCCTCTTCATGTGATCCTTTGCTTGCCATTTTTCCCAAAACATTGAAGAAAGTTTTATTTTCCTTGATCCTCTTTGCTGTCCTTAGCTCTATGTATGTTTTCACGCTTTCATCCACCCTTCATGATTTTCTTGGTTTTCCTAAAGTTTCCTTACAAAGTACACTACTCTGTTACTATTCTGTTCCTTCTGCCCCCATAATGCCCTAGAAGCACTCATTCGGTCCTAGATTATGTCCCTTATCTGCTTAGCTAGCCAGATAGGTTTCTTCTGTTGTTTACCTTACTAACACATTCTATGTACTTGTGGCGCTATTATACAGACCCATTTACTGTGACCCACTGTTTTTCTGCCTCCTATATTTGGTGTATTTCCTTCAGCTGCTCTTTGATTAATTTTGTCAGTTTTCCAAAGTCAGTTTTCTAAAGTCAGGGACAACAGTACTGGAATTTAATCACTGACAATGCAGTAGAATGTTGAATTTGTAATGTGGTCACGCTACACACTTGGATCTTCAGTCAAGATACCCTTGATAATATGCTGGTTGGACATCCCCAGGTCTAAGACTGCAGTTATCTCCTCACCCTTTGGTGAGAAAGCCATCCAGTGTAATCTCTACAGATGACTGGATATTTTGGAACTTTGCTGCTTTCAGCTTCATGTGTGGGAGACTGAAGTCTTTGATGAGTATAGTTGTTGCTAGACATGCTACCTTCCTAATTTCCCTCTCTAGCTCCTCATATTTGCCAGTTGTCTAGTTAGGTAGCTTATAGAATACTCCTATATCTTTGTCACCATTATCCATCATATGAAGCTGTAATTACTGCACACCCTCTCCCCAGAGACAGATTTTCCTATGAAATTGTTATGGTCTCCTTTAACATATGATATCACATCCCCTACCTTCACCTTTTCCTGTCATTTCTAAGCAAGATATTCCAAGGATGTTCAGGTCCCAGCTATTGTTCTGGCTAGCCAACATTTAATTTATTGCTTCTATTGCCATATGGTCTACAGCCATTAATATGGGTGGTTCATCCATTTTATTCCTTACGCTCCTTTCCTTTGTATAACTTGCTCCCCACTGCCCTTCCTTTTACTGTAGACCTTCTGAGCTTGATGATTTTTTCAATTAGTGTTTCATCTCCTGTACTGCTGACCTGGCCCCATTCTGTACTGGTTCCCCTGCCCCATCACTCAGCTTCTCTGCGACTTACCTATGGTTGTTGCCAGTAATCCTCTGCCAGGAGGTCCCTGGAGAGCCCAGTCATGGGTATGGAGCCTGTAGAAGACTGGACCTTCATCCTGCCATGGTCAGAGGGTCCTCTAGTGTTGTCTCTGTGGGCCTGAGGCATGTGCAATGACATGGTTTGTGAGCTCCTTCCCAGTGGTGATGACCCCAGCATCAAGTGGGTGGGACATCTTCCATGGCATCCGCTCTGCTGCCAACCAAATTCTCTAGGTAGTAGCTGCCTAAGGATACACTTCCCTCCCCAAGTGAGGAGAGCTCTCCTTGGGATGCTCAATCCTCCCTCTGTGGCCATTTTCCGAGTTACCCACATCTGTTCACAAACCGAGTCATTGGCGTGGCAGGAGTTGTGGTGCCCAGTGCCTCAGCACTCCACGCCACTAGCCAGCCCTGCTTGATGATTTTGAAAGTTCTATGTTCTACATTGTATCCAATCTGCTTCTCCATCTTCCTATATCCTGTGTGTACTGTGGGAGCTATATTGGGTCCCATTCTGTGACTGTGTATGTTCCTGTGCTCTAACGCTGCCCTCCCTCTCCTAGTTCATAAACTTGCTAACTGCCACATCTAGCTTTTATTCTATTGCACTGCTTACCCTGCTCAGATACAGGAAGGAACATTAGTATTCAAATATTCAGTCTTCTAAGTTGTTTTATTAGCTGCACCAGTCCAGCTTTTGAAAAATGTTTTTTAAAAATTGGTACTCATTTTGAACACCAATGAAAATGAAAATCATCAGCTTCTAGAAATTCATGTGAGTGAAAATGCCAACTAAACATTTGTTCTTTTTTCACAAGTGGTGTCAGAGACAGCAGGCGGTCTATAAAAGCCTAGAATCATCATAGGTTTACCATTTGGATACCAGATTTCAGTACATCAGAATTTGTAGTGAGATTGAATAATTATTTGCATATTTATTTATATCGTGATTCGGAGATAACCTTTGAGCAGGATGCTTTTTCAAAGGTTCTACGTCCAGTGTATACAAAGACAAAAACATATGGAATAATATTACAAAACACATTATACAAAGTCACAATCACATGTACAATGGATACAGATATTGATAAACCAAGTTAAGGTGCCTAAAGGTACCCAAACAATAACTACAAGGCACTGAGCAGTTCCACATACTTAAGAAACTGACTAGGAGGGCAGCTGAGAGGTAGGCTTTGTCATTGATAGGTCAAGTGGGATATGGGAGAGGAAAGAGGAAGGCCAGAGATGGCAAGAGAGTGAGCGGAGCCCAAGGGAATCAACCAGGACAGCCTAGTGGGGGAATAGGCCACCAGTGAGGGAGAGAGAAAGAGAGAGAGAGAGAGAGAGAGAGAGATACAGATGAGGGAAGCTGTAGTCCTTAGAGGAGTGAACAGGGAAAGCAGAAAGATAGAGGGTAGACTGGGTTTCAAGCCAGGGAGGGAGAGAGCAGGGGATGTAAATCAAGACTGTGGGCAAGAAGACTAGAGACCACAGGGGACCACCTTTCGGTGGCAGAGTCTGGGGAGAGAAGGGAAACTGAACTGTGAAGAAGGGGTGATGGATCAGGTGACTGTTCAACATGAGCACATACTCATGTCCAGGAGGTGGTTTTTCAATTGAGTTTTGAAGGAGGGAGGCTCTCCAGTTTTAGAAGGGGGCAGGGACCTCATTTAACCAGAGCAGAGCTCTGTATTCAAAGGATCATTGTCCAAAGGATGTTCTCCTGAAAGGACCACCAGGGTCCAGGTCCATGCCCTTGTCTGGTAGCAAGATTGATTTGTTTGAAAATATCAGTGATACATGGCGGAGTCTTACCAAGCAGTGTTTTCTGCTCAACAGACATGTCTAGAACTTTATCCTAGAGTTCAGGTTCAGCCATTTAGTTTGCTCATACAGCGAGCAAGAGTGCATAAATCTGTCAGCGCCAAGTGTGAGTTTGCAGGCTTTGTTGAGGACAGTCACCACCCTCTTAAGTGTAGTAAGCACAATGACATGAAGACCAGAACCTATTATGCATATGCAGACGTAACCCCTGTTTCTCTCTCTCTCTCTCATTAACTTTGTCTACTCTATAGAGTACATAGTCTGGTAATGGTATCTTTTACTTTTCTATCTGCATGCATTATCATTTTCTTATCTCTATTATGATGGCATATGTGCATGTATAAGATCTGGATACTGTTGGTATGATTTTCTGATACTTATTACGTCTAATTAATTACATATGAGGCCAACACACTTTTCAGTTGGTTGCTATACTGAGTATTAATCTCCTAGAAATGCCCAGTACAGCTCAAAGCAGTTTCAGATTATGTAGTTCATTTTGCTTTTGGAATGCCATTTTGAAAGCATGCAATTAGACTTATGATCGCATTAATGCTCTTACAAGTGGGCATTTCAGGAATTAACACCTGGACCAGGAATGCTGCTTCCTTTGGCCATTAAACATTCCCCAAGCAAGTGTTAATCCCACCTTCCTTGGGTTACTGCTGAGTTGATGGCTTGCCTACATACCAGAGATCAGGCATGGAAGTTGCACAAATCCACTGGATCCTTTATTACCTTCCTGAAGTACTGCACACTCAAAAATGCTTGCACAGGGCAATTAGGCTGGCCAAAGCTGAATACTTCTCAGCCACAATAACTCAAACATAAACCAGCTGTCCAAATTCTGGAAAGTGGTTCAATCCTATTCTCCCTCCATCTCAGCCCCTTCAACAGTCCTCAAAGTGGGCGATGTCGCCTAGCTGATCCCATCTCTGTGCCTCAGAATTTAACACATATTTCACCTCCTGTGCCTCCTCACTTCTCTCTACCATCCTTCTTCCTCATTGCCTCCTCTACCCTAAGCCTTCTAATTCAATCTGGCCCTCCTCTCCTCTTTCTCTTTCAGTCCTATATCTCCAGCAAAAGCCCTAAGGCTCTTCTTGCCCTCAACCTCTCTAAGGGTAAATGAGCCTCTGATTTTGACTCCAAAATTCTATACCTGTCTGCTCGTGCTATTGCTTCCTCTCTTGCTTCTCTATTAAATATTTCTTCTCTTGCATCTATCCCTTCTGGCTGGAAACATGACACTTTTATTTCCCTCACAAAAGGTGGTGACCCCTCTCCCCAGGTAACTACTGGCCTATCTCCTCACTACTCATTCTTGTCAAGCTTCAAGAGCATTTGGTGCTATCCCAACTCTCCTCCTACCTTAACTCCTCCTCATTCTTCACACCATAGCAGTCTGGTTTCTGGAAATGTCACTCCACTACCTCCTCCTCCTTAGGCTTACTGACTCATACTCACTGGCATGGACCAGGGTCTCATCACTTCTGCTATTTTTGTCACCCCTGCCAAGGTTTTCAACATAGTCTCTCACCCTCTGCTTGCCAAACTCTCAGCTGCGGACTTTTGATTGCAGCTACTAGCTAGTTCCACTCCTACCTCATGGGTAGAACACAATCCATTCAGAATAGTGATACAACATCCCCACCCCATCAGCACTGGAGGGCCACAGGGTTTCATGTTGGGTTCACTACTCATCTCCATCTTCCTAAATGATCTTCCTTTCCTGTCATCTCACCTCCACCCATATGTATCTGGACAATACTGACCTGTATACATCTGGCCCTCCCACTGAAGTGGTGTCCAGACTTCAGCAAGACTTTGTTATGGTCCAGCTCTGGTGTTACTCAAACCAGTTATTCCTGAATGCCAAGAAGACAGCCTCCATGATCTTTGGCACGAGGCAGACCTCTTCCTGCTCAAATCCCTCCCTCTTTCCACACCCTAGATGTGACTTTATTTGAGGACAACTCCTCCTTTAGGTACCCTGGGTCTGGCTTGACTGGTACCTCACCTTCTCTGGACACATGGATGCCATCCACAAAACTGCACCACATTGGGTGCCCTATACAGACATTATGGATGTATTCCACTGCTGGCCCACTGTGCTCTTGTTCAGAAGATAATCTTACCTATTTTTGACTATAGGGACATAGTCTACAGTGCTGCTCCCAAATCTTCCCTAACCAGGCTGGACCCTCTTTCCACTTCTTCTGCCATTTCGCTCTTGACTGCCCTCCCCTGATTCATCCATTCACCCTATACCAGCCTCTCTCCCACCCCCAGTGGACAGACCTCACTCGACTGTATAAACATTCTTGCTAAATTCTGGTGTCACTCTCTCCCCTTACCTCTCCTCCTTCATTTCCTGAAACACCCTTCCTCTCGCTCCCTATGAAACCTTGACCATTGTACCTAACCATCCCTTCCAGGTTCACCTCAGCAGGCCAGGCTGCATTCTCACATCATTTCCCAAAATATGGAACTCCATCTCCTGCCCATCCACCACGCTGCCTCCCTTGGTCTCTCTTACCTTCTAAAGGACCATTTCTCCCCTTCCTGCACATGTGCTTAATTTCTCTCCCTATAATTTTGCTTGTGTGAGACTTACAGATTAGCACTTACTTTATGTTACTCACTCAACTGATTGTTTAATATAAATCTAGCACTTTGCTGTTTTGTTTGAAATGACTGTTATTTGGTTTTGTCATCCAGATACTGTTTGTATTGCTTATTCATTTATTACTATTTGTATCTGTCTTTGCATTTACTGTTTATCCCTATCCCTTTCCCCAGGATGTATCTGGAAAGAAGCATTCACTGCTCAGTATGACTTTCCTGGTGAAACGCTTAAATAAATAAAATTAATAAAATCTGGTAATGCTCACTTGTTCAGGCATTATTTCTTTATTACTTTCCTCAGGGATACGCAAGTAAAGAGACTTTGATCCTGTTAGAGTGTTCCTGGTGTGAATATTTAAATAAATTAAAAATCAGTGTAGGACTTGGAACTCCAGAGAAGGGCAACTAAAATGGTGTAGGTTTGCATCAAAAAGCCCTATGAGGAAACATAGAAACATAGAATTTGATGGCAGATAAGGACCGCTGGCCACCCAGTCTGTCCATTTCCTACCTAATGGATAAGCTGCAGATCCTAGTTAACCAGCAGCCTACTTCTTCCTACCCCACCCCCTAGAATTGCCTTATGACTGTCCCATGCAGTCATAAGGCAATTGGAGACTAAGGACCTCAATATGAACACCCTGGAACAGAGGAGGGAGAGGAGGATATGATAGAGACTTTTAAATACTTCAGGGGTAAATAAAGTTCAGGAGGGAGTATTTTCAGACAAAGGTGCTCAAGAACATGGGGACATGCTATGAAGCTGGAGGGGATAGATTCAGGAGAGCTGTGAGGAAGAACTTCTTCACAGAAAGAGTGGTGGATTCCTGAAACAGCCTTCCATTATAGGTGGTGGGGCGAATACAGTGATGGGGTTCAAGAATACATGGAATGGGCACAAGACAATCATAGTGGAAAGGAAGAGGTGAGAGAAAAGCTGTAGACCAAGTACATCCTGCAGTAATAATGTAAGTAGGAAAACTGGGCAGACTAGGTGAGCCAAGTTGTCCTTTTCTGCCATCAAATTCTATGTTTCTATATATTGTTCTTCCAAATAAAATTCTTCTTTTCCTACAGATGTTTTCTAAAGCATCCCTGATAGCTTTGATAACAACATTTTAATTCACACTATAAGGAAAAGAATAAGCACAAGCAGAAAGACTGTCAGCAACAGAACCATGCCAAGGCCCTTCCTCATGTTTGCTAAACACTTACACATACACACACCTGCAGTAGCCCAAAATGGTTAGACCAAAGTAACTAACTGGCATGAAGCTTACATTATTACAAATGCCTCTGTTATAGTATATAATGAGACCAGCCAGGTTTTATTCCTACAAAGTGGGACAAGAGGGAAGGGCACATGAGCAGTGGGCACCTTGCAAACAGCCTTTTCTCTAAAGCACATCTTCCACAAAGCAGCACTGAAGCCAAGCAGCTTTGGGTTTATTCAGGCAGGTAGTGGAGCTCATCTTTTCCTTCAGAGAGCATCACAGGAAGAGATAAAGCTCATTCTGGTCTAGACAGGACTTGGAAGATGTGGATCTCAGTAAAATAATTCAGTTTCAATTCATCTTTTATAGTGAACAAACCCTTGATGGTGCTCTGAGAAGCGTATGTTTTTACTATCTTTATTTATTTATTTCAGTCTAGGATTACAAATACATTTAAATCAAGGCTCATTTGCAAAGGTTCCACATCAGGCAAGGTATAATACAAGGTAGGACATTGTGACATGTTAACAGGTTACAGAAATTTACACTATGACAGGATAACAGGCTACAGTAGTAAATATCACAAGAATACATATGGTTCGGAGGTATAAGGTTGTTGACAAAAGACTTGGTACACAATATGAACAAGAATTTAGTGATACACACAAAATGCAGCCAGTGGCTTGTTGTCAGGATCACACATAACACAGAAAGTGCAAGTAGGAAGTGCAAGTATGGGGGTATAGAGGAGTGGGGGAGGGGAGAGGGATCTAATAAGTGCAAGATGGAAAAAATTAGGGAGACAGTCACATAAGCTGGAGGTAGATAGGAGCAAGTGAAGTTTAGAATTGAAAGGTCCAAGCTTAGGAAGGAGGAGATGTCATTGTTTAGGCCTATTTAACCAGCTAGGAGCTCTATAAGCAAAGGATCTTTGACCCTGCATAGTCCGGCATCTTGGGATGTGTAGTGATTGAGATTCCGAGCCCCTAGTGAGGTGAAGATTCGAGCAGATTGGATGAGAGCTTGAACTCCAGGAGGGCAAGACTCATCATTGATTTTTTTTAGCCATTAAGCATGTTTGGTATTTGATGCGGTTAGAGAGTTGGAGCCACCCAGTTTGAGTGTAAAGGTCTCATGTGGGTGAGATGGTGGAACCCGTGATGAGTCGGCAAGCTTTGTTGAGGCCAGGATATGTGTCTGAGGGTGGAGGAGGAAGTGGATCTGTAAATGGCGAGCCATAGTCAATTGCTACCGAGCTCTGGACTGCGATCCTTAAGGCATCAGAGATAAAGCATTTCCTATGCCTGTAGAGCAGGCCAATGTGAGTATTAGCCACTTTGGTGACATTATCAATGTGGGACCCATAAGAGGTTATAATCAATTGTGACCTCAAGGTATTTGAAGGATTCCACTTGTTCCAGAGTTTCACCTAAGCAGTTGGAGATGGAGAGGAGTAAGCGGTGCTTATTAAGAAAGCATAGAACAGCATGGTTTTGCTTATTTAATAATTAATCACTAGTTTATGTGCACTGAACCAGCTCTCAACCGAGGAGAAGCCATGTTGGAGTTTGCTCTGGAGGAGGTGAGGGTCTTTATGAGTGGAGTGGATGACTGCATCGTCAGTGTAGAGAAGGATTTGCTCAGGACAGAATTGAGGAAGTCTATTTAGAAAGAGGTTGAATAGAAGAGGTGCGAGAATGGATCCTTGTGGAACCCTCAGAGACAACATCAGCAATTTTCACTCTTTGGGAGTGGTTTTCAAGGTAGTTCTTAAACTATGTAGTTGATTCAGGGATAAGCTGGCATTGAGCAACTGTGAGATTAGTAGGTGGTGATGGGCGGTATCGGCTTTAGTAAGGTCTATGAGACCGATCCGTAAGGAGGCTATTATCTAGAGAGTTGTGGATTACTTCAGTGAATTCGAGAAGGGCAGATGTGTTATGTGTTCTTTTCTAAAACCGTACTGTTGGGGGCACAGGATATCATGATTGTTGAGGTATTCCATAATTTGGTCAGATACAATATGCTCAATGGGCTTGGGGGTAATAGAGATGGGCTGATAGTTTCCAAGCAGAGCGCTGTCCCCACTCTTGTGGACTGAGTAACTGTGGCTGATTCCCATCTGTCGGGAACTGGCCAAGGGTGAGGGATAGACTGAAGATTGTTGTTAGTGGTTGGAGCACCTCTTCAAGGGTTAGGGACAGCAGTTTGAGGTCAAGGTGTCCCCACTATGCCTAGACCTGGCAATTACTTTCTTGATGTAGATGAGGACTTCATGCATCTTGACTGCTTTGAAGTAGAATGGGGGTCAATTTGGGGACAGAGAGGGCTAGAAGGAATAGCTGGGTGGTCATCTTTATTGAGAAAGCTAGGCGGAAGGACAGCACTGAGGTCTGCGAATGCAGTGTTGAAGGAGTTAGCGATGGTAGTAGGGTCAAGCCTAGTGATCCCATCAATCACCAGCATAGTAGTGAGGATTTTGCTGCTTCCCAGTAACTTCTTTTAAGTTGTTCCTAAAGGTTTCCTTTTACCCCAGGTGTTTGTGAGGGCATCTTTGTAGTAAGAACTTTTCTGTAGGTGGACAAGTTTTGTGCAATTGTTATGAGCCTGTTTGTAATTCTGTCAACTTGTTTTCCTGTGGCACGTAGGGCCAAAGGTGGTCCCTAGATTTGAGTTGAGCCAATAGATCTGCAGAGAGCTAGGTTGCTTAGACCTTTGACTTTATGTTTTTGACAGGGCGTGGGAGTCATAGGCAGCATTAAAGGTCTTTATGAAGAAGTCGAGGCAGAGTTAATATTTGAAGCATGGTTGATCAGAGTCCAATCTTGTTAACTGAGGAGAAATTTTAGGTGTTTAAGCTGCCCACATGCAAGGACTCTGCTGTTTATTAATTTGGGGGCATTGCAAACTTGTTAGACCATTTGCAGATGATGGGGAATGGTCGCTAGAGAGTCTTACCTTCCTGGAACTCATACTTTGTGCAATGTAGTGAGTATCTACTCTGGCACAGGAAGGGTCCTGCACTTGACAAGGACCCACAGGGAGGTCAGCCTCAATTCAAAGGCACTACAGTTGCTCCTTCTGCTCCCATCCCCACAGCTTGCATAACTCATTTTTCCCATCTTCAGTCAGAGGATGAGTGACCTATAAAACAGTGCTATCTTAATTTGCTGGAGGTCTCATATTCTTAGTAGCAGCAGGAAGTGAATGCCACTTGTGCAATAAGCAATTGTTGTTGATTCTCAAGGACACTCAGCGTGTGACCCAGATCCTGGAATGGTAACTTGTGAGCCTCCTTGCCACTTCAACTCTGGAAGGCTAGTTGGAGTGAAGCATACTACAAGATGAAAGCTGTGCAGGCCCTGGGTCTTCCAAAGAACCTGCAGCACTGTCTGTAAGCCTATCTCTTTACTAGGCTCCTCTGGCACTCTCTTGTAAAACATGGTTCCTTCTGTTTTATGTCCAGAGGCAGAGCCATTTGGAAGAGCAAGCATTAGGAGGACCAAACCAAGTGACCCACTTTTAGGTCAAGGTTACACCTAAATATATATATGTATATATTTTTTTAGAGATATAGCGCCCTATAGTTAGGGTTGGTAGATGATTTAATGTTAAACCTCAATTCTGGCACCTCAGTAACTTTGGTGTTTGATGAAATAGCCAAATATTTGGCATGTACGGTCTAGCTGGCAGAGTTTCAAGAATGTGAATGTTTTGTGACAGCATCTTATTGGGATTTCAAGATATGGAATGTGAAAAATGTGAAAAATTTAAACAAATGGTGTTAGGTTCCCCATACTTAACATGTTTTTTTGTTGTTGCTCTCATGCATAGCCTAGGGTTGTAGAGAATTTTTTCATCAAGTTTTCAAGATAGAAGCAACCTATACTGAGGTAGTGCCTATCACAGGTTTTCTGAAAAATATTTATTCAGTTCTAGAGTTATAAGGTTTTTGGATAACCATCATGCTTGACTGGTAAAAGAAACATTGATCATTGGTGCTTATTGTTATGATTTACTCGGAAAAAAATCATAGCAGCCCCATCTTGTTTTTGTTAAGTACAAAATATTGAAAATAAATAAAATGATGTATTTTCAAAACAGACACCTGAACCTAGGTAAATGGGACTTGTTTAACTAGATTCCTGTACTTGTTTTTTTGAAAATTACCCAGTAAATAACATTTTGGGCACTTGAAAATTCTGGGTGCCCAGCTTAGCAAGAGGAGCCATTCATCCATGTTCTCAGTATGAGTACAGTAAGACTTTCTTGATTCCTGCAGATGCAGATGCAGATGGAGTCGTGCTGCTGGTTTCAGTTGAAGCAGTGAGCTGTTGATCCCCTGCTATCTATCTATCTGTCTGTCTGCCTATCTGTTTGTCTATCTTTCTCTATCTCTATGTATCTGTCTGTAGCTACCTAGCTACATTATATTAGTAGCAGACTGGGGTGCCCACCCCCAGTACTACTTTTTTCTCTCTCCCCACAAGTCAACCACCCACCCTTTCCCTTGTTTAATGTAATTTTGAAAAGCAGACTGGGATTCCATCCTGCTACTCTTCACCCTTCCCCTACAGATCCGGCACCTTCCTATTATATTAATGGCAGCACGGTGCCCACCTCCAGTGCTGCTGAACACTAGCCCAGTATGGGGTGCCCAATCCCCAGTATCAGAAAGTCCATTGGAATAAAGAAAACCATCCATCATTGATTTGCTTTAGACCTGTAAAAGAAAATGGCCCCTTGCTGATCTGACTCCTCCACTCACCACCCAACCCAACCTCCAACTCAGTACCCACTCCTGCACACCTTCACTCACCTGAACATATCCCACAAATGCATTCATTCATGTTGTCAGTATGAGAACAGCAAGACGTTCTTGCTGGAGTCATGCTGCTGGTTTCACTTCATGCAGTGAGCCAGTGATCTGCTATCTATCTATCTATCTATCTATCTATCTATCTATCTATCTATCTTGGTCTGTCTGTCTATCTATCCATCTATCTATCTACCATAGTAATAATAAGTGTACTGGGGTGCCGAACCCCAGTACCATTTCTTTCTCCTCCTCTCTTCAGGTTTATTTAATATGGAATAAGTGATCCAGGTTGCCCACCCCAATACCACTTCTCTTCATGCCCTTCCACTCCTGGTTGTCTTCCCCTTCCAATTATATGCATCGCAGCACCAAAGTGCCCAGCCCTGGTGCCACCAAATGCTAGCCTTTACACTGGGTACACAGTCCCCATGCTGGGAAGTCCATTGAAATAAAGAAAACCATCCTCATGATTTTTATAAACCTGTAAAAGAAAATGTTCCTCACTGATCTGACCTCCCACAGCCCCATCCACCCCACCCCAACCTCCCACTCAACTCCTATCGCCACACACCCTCCCTCATCTGAACATGTCCCATAACATAGATCAACTCTCTAATTGAAGACATGTCTTGTTGCTGGAACTGACAACTGTGTTATGAGAAAATAAGGGAAGTCTGGCATAATGTATTTCAATGGGGATTTGAACTTTATTCATAACTTTACCATTTTTAAGATTTGTACACTAAATTTTCACCATAGCCTTTTTGCTACCCTCCTCATGACCAGTGGAAACAGAATTATGCAAATGTGGCCAGAAAGAATTTTCTCGCTTCAGCTCATAACATTAGTAATAGCTGATATTTTGACCCTAAACATTTCGTTATAACCATTTTTTCACACCATCAAATGAACGTGACAGCTATTGTTTTCAAATCTTGGACAAAATGTGTTTTTGCACCTATGGCACAGAATTACATTTTGAGGGGATTTAAAATTTTCTCCTGCTGGATTCATGGAGGTGGGATCAAGGAAGGCTGTGCTTAAAATCTGGTGTACACATTTGGTAAATGATCATGTTATGTGTAAACATTGCAGTATTACAATGTTCACTCATAGCTTCACTACTTTTCAATATTTTGACTCCAAGCTTTCAGCATAGCCATATTTTCACCCCACTTCACACGTGGTAAGTGCCATTTTAAAATCCTGAAGAGACTTGTTTTGTACTTGGTACAAAATGACATTTTGACCAACATAGTAAAATGGCACATATCTTGTTTATAAGGGAGTCATAAAATGACTATCTTGAAAAGTGGGGACAAAAATGTGTTATTATTAAGAAATTCTGTGATGTCCCAGTTTTGACCCCAGCAGGTATGTTTTGTAATCTCATGCTGGCAAACAGAGTTTGTGGAAAAGCTCAGTGACCCAGCTGAATGGGCTGAGGCTGGGAGGATGGCACTGTCATGTGACCTTCCCCGGCCAGGGATTGAAAGATGCAGGCTGCCTGCACAGGCCTGGGTACCATATAGACAAAACACACAACTGAGGCTGCACATCCAAGGAAGGAAAATAATAAAGTCAGTAGTCCGAAGACAGGTTGCAAGCAAATTTCAAGTTTAAGTCAGCAGAGCTCCACAAATCAATGGCACTATACCCTGGTGCTTTCAGTCCTCATATGACCTTCATCAGAGGGGTCACTCTGTATGTGGTGTTGCCTTATAAAGTATTTAGTTAACAAGCACCTAATTATATAACACCACTACCAAAAACTCCCATCAGCAGAAAGCCATGTAATAATTATTAAAAAACTTTCCAATTAGTTTAGAGACCGCAGACTAAATAGCACAGCATTATAGTAGTTAACCAACCAAAAAGCATTTAAATGTTCAAGCTGTTATATCATTTATGACACTTGTTGTGTAAAAGGTACAAAAGATGCAATAGGGGTAATCAGGATGAACAAGGAAGGGGTAGATGAAAATGCAGAAACGGGAAATAGTGGAGGAAACAGACAAAATAAACACACAAAAAATAGACACACATAAAGTAATGCGGTGTCAAACTCTAAAAATGTTTATTTATTGAAGTGAATGAAGAAATAAACAAGGAGCACCTCCTAAAAATGAGGAGACACATCATGTCTAAATTGACATGAATTTAAGTGTTTAAAAACACCCAGTGCTCCCAGGTTGCCCTGTAAATAAGCATTTGTGCCTAGTGGACCTTACCCGGTTACCAAAAGAATAATAATAAAATAAAAACAATATTAAAAAGGGTGACAGCAACTTAAAAGAAATGAAACTAAATGATAAAGTGGGGAGGGGCAAGAATGGGGAATAAGTCAGAAAGAATAACCGAAATAAAAAATTAAAAATTAAAACTGATGAGTATAAAATGAAGGGGGCGAGGAGAACAAACATAATTGCAAATCCATATTTACAATGGAAAATGTAATAGCAATGACAATTCAAATCAAACATATTGTTAATGTAGATATGAAGTAGTGTCCAAAGTTTCATTAAATCCAGATGGTTTTAAGGACTTTAAGGTGTAGCTCCATCTTGTTTCTTTTGGAGCAGCATTTGTTTACGATCCCCACCCCGAGGATGGGCTGGTTGTCTTTGGATGCCCATTAGGCAAAACTGCTTACATCATTATTATGAAACTGTGTAAAATGCAGTACAACTGGGTTACAGGTGCCTGGTAAAACAGATCAGACATACTCCTGTATTCTCGCTCTTAAATTTCTAATTGTTCATCCCACATATAATACATTACTGGAACAAGTAGGACATACACTATGAAATCTGAATTGCAGTTAACAAACTGCAATATTTCAATATTGTTCCCTCCAGCTGGGTGAACAGAAAGAATCCTGTAATCCCATACTTACAAATATTGCATCTCATATAAATATAGTATTCTTGCAGATCTGAACATTGAGCTAGTCATGCTATCCCTATAGTGGATCCCATACTATAAATTATCCTGGGCTTCCACCCACAGCTTTAGACAGTGTGTTATTGCCCCTCAAAATGTGCCAATGCTTGGTCATAATCTAAGAAACGGAGATGCATGATCATTATATTCAGTGACAAATGTTACTATTGCCTCATTCCCTTTCTTACTTCTAGGTTTTAATAGTGAAAGCCTAGCAATTGTAATGAGCTTTAGCCTGGGCTGTATCTAATGTGGACCTTGCATAACCTCTTTTAACAAACTTGTTGTAGATTTTTGTGCCTGTGATTCCAAGGCAGCACCATCAGAGCAGTTCCTCCATAAATGAATGAACTGCCCATAAGGAATTGCTCAAAAGTATGCTCGTATGTGCACTAGTAGCCTGCAAGACTGTTACTGCTCATTGGTTTAGTAAAAGTGCTCTCAGATGTGTCTCCTGCAATCTACTCTAATGGCAATGTCCAAAAGTTGATTTCAATTTCATGGGAGTTAGCAGTAAATCATAAATTTAAATAATTTTGATTTAGTTCTTGTACAAATTCAGTGCTATCTCTTTGGTACCATTCCATGTAATTATGATGCCTTTTATATAATGACCCCAAAAACAACCTAGTAAACAAATTGTCTGCTATGGGCAAACACCATGGCATCCTCCCACCAACCCAAAAATAGGTTGGCACTGGAGGACACCATGGTGATACCCATGGCAGCACTACAAACCTGTAAATAAAAATCATCAAATATAAAGTAATGTGTTGTGAGAATGAAGCCTCTACTGTGGTCAACAGAAAATATGGAAAATTAGCCTGCAGCAGGATTATGTCCAAAATGATAATTCAAAGCCCGTAGTCCCAAATTGTGATGAATGGAAGTATATATGGAACAAACATTGATAGTCAGCAAACAGTAACCTTTTTCCATGTCATATTCTGTAATTTGGAAGCAAGTCCATGGTGTCCCTTAGATAAGATGGTATACTAGTTACAAGTTCCTGGAGAAAAGAATCTATGCAGAACATAAATGTGCTCAGTTAAGGCTCCTTGACCCAAAATTATAGGTTATCCAGGTGGATTATCATGATCTTTGTGAACTTTGATTGGTTTATATATATATATATATATATATATATATATATATATATTAAATTTTAGGCTATTCAACCACCATATATTTATATTACAAAAATCAGAGTAATCAGAACCAGCTGTATAAGCTTCACAGTCCCTCCCTACCTAGACTGAATTTGGGGCTATCCCTGCATGGGATAAGCTTCCCAAATCAGTTCACTCATCATAGACGTGAGACAACCCATCTGAGTTCTGATTTTCAATCAAGCCCTATGTAAGATTGTCATATCATACCCTTGCAAAAAGACTCCATCTTAGCAATCTAACATTATTCTTCCCCATTTGCATCAAGCCAAACCAGGGGTTGTGGTCAGTTTGTACCACAAAATGCTGCCACTTACAAGTATGGCTCCAGCTTCTTTAAGGTCCACAGTATGGCAAGACACTCCTTTCCCACGGTAGAGTATGCTGCTCCTGGGAAGTAACTTTTCACTCAGGTACACTACCGGTGATCTTTCCTTGGTTGGATGTCTGACTCAGTACTGCCCCAATACCCATGTCTGAGGCATCAGTCTGAACTACAAAGGGTCTGCTATAGTCAGGACTTGTCAAAACAGGAGCACCGCACAGTGCCTCCTTCAATCTGATAAAGGCTTCTTCACAGGCTAGTACACAGGTAATTTCTTTGGCATCCTTTTCTTTACCAGGTCAGTTAGGGGAGCAGACAGGCACTGTAATTGGGGACAAATTTACTATAGTACCCTGCTGTTCCAAGAAAACTTCTGACCTGCTTCTGCATTTGGTATGGGTTGTGCCTGGATTACTTCTATTTTTATTTGGTTAGGATGGAGCTGTCCTCTGCCTACTACATGCCCAAGGTATGCCACTTCTCCATGGCCACCTGGTACTTCCCGGCTTTGACAGTGAGCCTGGCCCTCTGTATCCTGCCCAGCACTTCTCTAGGTGGGATAGGTGTTCCTCCCAGCTGGCACTTAAGATGGCATTGTCATCCAGGTATGCCACGGCATACTCCTCAGCACCATTTAACATCTGGTTCACCAACCTTTGGAAAGTGGCCGGGGTGTTCTTCATTCGAAAAGGCATTACTTTAAATTCAAATAAGCCTATCGAAGTGATGATGGCCGACCTCTCCCAAGCTCTGCCCGCTCATTACCTGCCAATACCCCTTGGAAAGGTCAATGGTAAGGTAGTTCGCCCTCCCAACTTGTCCAGGAGTTCATCCATCTGGGGCATCAGCTGGTCATCTGACTTTGTGACTGCATTCAGTCCATGATAGTTCACACAAAATGAGTAGAGCCATTTGGGTTAGGCACAAGGACTACAGGTGAGGCCCAGGGCAGTGGGTCTCTGGATTACCCCTAAATCCAGCATCTCCTCCACTTCCTCCTAATGTCCTTTTGGACAGCCTCTGACACCTGATATGCTGTCTGCCATATGGGCATCTGTGTCCCTGTCTCCACATCGTGAGTCGCTATGGGGTTAGTCCAGGCTTGGCACTAAACAATGGGGCAAAGTCTGCTAAAACCTCCCTCTCTTACTTCCTGAATCTTGTACGGGGTCAGCTGGGAGACAATTTAATGGCCTCCACAGAGGACTCCCACTTCTTCTTCCCACAAGTCCAGAAAGGGGTCTCCTTCATCCGTCTCCTCCCAGTACTACACACTGCAAACACCATGCCAGCCCTATTTGCATATGACTTCATCATGTTGACATGGTACATCCTTTCTGTCTGTCTTCTGTCAGATAACTTTGTAATATAATTCACATCATTTACCTTCCTAACCACTTTGTATAGTCCTGCCCACTCAGCCTGCAGCTTGTCTTTCCAGACTAGAATAAGGACCATGACTTCCTGATCCACCATGTACGAGCAAGCTCTGGCTCTGTGGTCATGCCACACTTTTTGTTTCTGCTGGGCAGCTGCCAGATTGCTCTGGGCTGTCTCCATAAGCTCCTTCAGCCTTTTCCTAAACTTAAGGATGTAATCCACTTGGGAGTTCCCTGAGTGGCATACTTGCCTTCCTGTCCTCCCAGATCAAGTCTAGGGGCTCACGATGCACGGCATCCTTATAAGAGTTCAAGGGTAAAATCCTGTTGACTCTTCTGGTACCTTCATGTATGTAAACAACAGGTGGGCAAAGTATTTTTCCCCAGTCCCTCCCATGCTGTTCAGCAAACACCCAAAGCATTGACTTCAGGGTACCATTGAATCTTTCCACAAGTCCATCAGCATGTGGGTGATATGGTGTCGTGCATCTCTGCACCACCCCACACTCTCCCATAAACATTTCATTAGGTCCAACATGAAGGAACCCCTCGATCGGTGATACCTACTGTAGAAACCCAACATGGGAGAAAATCCCAAGTAAGGCATCTGCCACTTTGTCTGACCTCAGTGAGGAAAGAGTGACTGCCTCTGGGTACTGGGTGGCATAATCCACCACAGCCAGGATGAATGTCTTCCCTGAGGAACTGGGGGTATTTAAAAGCCCCACAGTATCCATACCCACACGGTGGAATGGCTTCTCCACTACAGGCAATGGAATCAGGGTGGCTTGGGTTTTCTTGCCCGCCTTCCCTATTTCTTGGCACCAGCGACAAACCTGCAATACTACTTCACCTGCTGGGTGAAGTTGGTAATAGAAATTCTGGGCCAACTACTGCATAGTGCACATGATCCCAGATGGCCAGACAAGGGAATATCATGTGCAATCTTGAGCAACTGCTCATGACACCCTGGGGAACAACAAGCTGCCTGCCTAACACCCTCCCTCTGTCTGCACAGTCTGAGTATACATCAGTCCATTTTCCCAATAAACCTTATGTCTGCCATCACCTACCTGTGCTCTGTCAGAGTCTTCCCAAGCCCTCAGCTTCTAGACTAGGGTCACTTCTCTGAGCAGCTGCAAACTCCTCAAACATTCCCAAGGCATGGGACAGGTTCCCTTCAATCGCTAAACTAGGGTCCCTAGCACTAGCATCAGGCACTCAGGATCACTTTCAATCCTAACCATCAGACAATGGGTCACCCCTCCCTCCTCAGAGCAACCCTCTGTAGCTGTGTGGTTAACTGCTACTGGGGAAATTTCTACCCTTTTCATTAGTCTCCATATCAGGAGACACAGGCTGTGGAACTAGCCTCCCAGTGGTTTCCACAATGGCTTTCTGTGGGTCCAGGGAACTACAGTGTTCCCTTGCCACTTGGCTATGGGTAACTGCACACACCATCCCTTGTTTGAGATTGTTGCCCTGGATCACTTCCACTGCTAAAGTTTTGGCTACAGCCACCTGTTGCACAGTTCCCCATTTCACCCCAGTCTGGGAGAACACTAGTGAGGGCAATGTTTTCTCCTACCAGTAAAGTCATGTACAGTGATGTATTTATTGGGTATAAGCTGACCAGGCTCTACTAGATCCCCCTTTATCAAGGTCAGGAGGCCCCTGCATCCCTTAACCCTTGCGCCTGTACACCATTTACCAAGACTGAGTGCATGTGCTCCTCATGTTTACAGGCATGCTTCCAGGACACACAAACAACCCACTTTTTCTAGCCCCTGTTGTGTATCGCCACCTTTTGGGACACTGTCTAGCAATATGCCCAGTTTCTTTACACAACCAACATTCATTTCTTTTCAGAGAAATCTTTTCTCTGAAACCTGGTGCTACCTGGTTTTGATGGAGGCTATGAGGGTTTTAGCTGCCCTGAAGGTGCACTTTCTTCCTTTCTGCACTGCCAGGCCCACCCCATTTGCTCAGGGCAGGTCTGCTCTTGGCATAGTGATCTGAGAGTTCAGCAGCCTCTTGCACTATTTTGGGATCTTGGTCCTCCAGCCAGGTTTTCAGCTCTGCTGGATATGCCCAGAAAACTGTTTTAAAAATCACATTTTCAATTTTATCAACAGAGTATGTTTCAATTCCTTCCCACCAATGTTTTAAAACTGACATTTCGTGACTAGCTCCTCATAGCTCATGTCAGGGCTTCTCCTCAGCTTACAGAATGTAGCTTGTATGATTTAGCAGTTAATTCAAATTTCATTAACAGTGCAGCTTTAAGTTTGCTGTTTTCATCATTGTCCTCATTGTCCATTTGACCCAAAGCATCCTGAGGCTTTCTAAGTAGCAGGGATAGCTGGAAGCTCCAGGAGTCTCTATGAATTTTAGCCTGAATACAAACTTTTCAAAAGAATTTAAAAGGCATCCATATCTTCCCCTCTTAAATTTGACTATCAATTTGGAATTCAATTTGTAACTCAGTCCTGTAGTCCCAGTTAATCCCAAGCCAGTTACCTGCTCTAGTGCTGGTGGTTGGAGTCGTAGCTTCTCCAGTTCATGTTGCCTCTGGCACTCCATGCTCCTCAGAGTCAGCCTCCAACTGTTCCCCCACTCTGCCTCTTGGTGTTCTCGCCTGCCTCTCAGCGCTATTCCTCCTCGCTTCTCCTCTGCAGCTCACTGGCACTCACACCCTCATGCTGTTCATTGTCCCTCACCCACTGGAACTCCAGTTCCATTCTGCACAACTCAATTTGCAGCCTGACTACTTCTGGATCCAGGATACTGGTGACCTTCCCTGCTGCTGTGGCCTTCACTGACAGTGGCCCTGCTGCCTTCCTCATCAGATCTGGACACTGCACTGGCCACTAACCCTTCTATATTCTAGGTTCAGTCTCTTACAGTCACTGTCTGTGACCCGATGCTCTGGTTATCTGCTACCATCAGGCATCCATGAGGTTCTGCTTGGTGGCTTTTACCTTGAACAGGACTCCTCTCTCACTGCACAACTGTTTAATAGTCTACAGTGTGCCCACTGTAGTTGGAAGCCATCTTCTTCCCTAACTATGGCTACTCTGACTTGCACTTTAGAAAAAATAAAACAGGTAGGAACTTGATTGTAGCCAAGTGATATAGTTCTGTTTCCTTTTGAAAATAAATCACTGCCTTTTTCTTTTTGCAAGTGAGCTGGCAGTATCCAGCCGACACACTGAACAATAAAAGCTTGTAATACCAAACTTATGCACACCACTGCCAACCAATCTGTCACAACCCTACTCAGCAGGTCAGGCCATCTGCTCCCATAGTGTCAAACTCCGAGTGCAGTATTGTGAACAGGAACAGAACAGGGCAACCCTCCTTCTCGTTTTGTGGGTTCGAATCAACCTTTGGTCACACGTTCTGGAGGAATTCAAACTGTGTTGCTCTTGCTAGCGTATCCAATGTACAGGCTCAGATACTTCTGCTCTTCAGGGAAATGGCAGATATATTTCACCTACAGGCACCTAACCAGGTGTACAAAATGAACCCTTAAAACTCTATGAAAAACCTCAGATAAACTCTCACTGCTTTTCCAGTTTGGTATTACCGTAAGCTATGCACAATGTCAGCTTTAACTATATATGCTTTACTTATCAAAGAAAGAAATTCAGAGGCACACCAAGTAGTCTTTAAAATAGAGGTTTACTTTAACATAGATAAAAATGTAAATGTAAATACAGAACAATATATCACAAACACATACAATCACATAAAAGGACAAGGTTTAAAAGGCAAATTAATTCCTACCACCAGACAATTAGACTTGCCTATTTAAAGTAGATGTTTATTCTTCAGAGTCCAAACATGAATATCTCTAAGTGGAAAAGAGAATACTGTTTAAAACTGGCTTTGCTAACCTCTTTGCATGAGGTCATCTGGCTCCTCCCTGTCAGAATATAAAAATTATACAAAACAGGATGTCTTATCATTCAGAAGGTACATTAAATAGGTGACATCAGCAAAAACTCACTTCCCCATAACACTTTGATCTAGTGTGTCTTTTGCCTTCACAGACATCAAAGCAGTGTTTATGACTTAGCACCTAAGTGACATAACCTGGTTTCTTCCTCTAATGTCATAAAATATATGATTTTCATCCTAGCAGTTGGCAGCTCCAATTATGCCAGATGAACTAGAGATCATTAATTTGTGTCTCTTCTAGCCTGTAATTATCTTCTGGGTTTTAGGTTAACAGCTTGTAGTTGAAATCTGGGGCATCCCACAGGCTGTCTCAGCATGTCTCATGAGAGACACTCAATAACACATTTTATATTACAAAATCATAGAGTAATCAGAACCAGCTGTACAAGCGCCACAGATATAAATAACAGAAAGATCAAAATTCACTCACCTGAGTGGTCCTCCTGTCTGTACATATACAGAACCTAGTTGCTTGCTAGCCAGATTTCCACAGCTGCAGGTTTTCTTTCCAGTCATATAATCAGAGTCTGGGGCACTAGACATGCCAAACTACAGAAAGTCCACAACATAAAATTTGCTTGGCATGAAAGTTCCAAGTCTTCCACCATAAAAGACTGTAACTATGGTGCAGCTGGCTGCATGGAGTGATGAGGCACTAGACATACAAACAAGCACAGAAACCGTGTTCACTGGTAATTATGTGGGTGCTAGCCCAATTCAAAAAGTCTTTCTTGATGACAAAACACATAACTAAGGCTGCACATTCAAGGAGGGAAAATAATAAAATAATAGTCCAAAGGCAGGTTGGAAGCAAATGTCAACTTTAATTCAGCAGAACTCCATGAAACAATGGCACTATACCCCAGCACTTCAGGTCCTCATGTGACACTTCATCAGGATGTGTGTCTCTGTATGTGGTGTTGCCTTATAAAGTATTCAGTTAACAAGCACTTAATTAAATAATGCCACTACTAAAACACCCATCAGCACAAAGCCATAAGAAAATTATAAAAAACCCTTTCCAATTAGGTCAGTGACCACAGACTAAATAGCACAGCATTATAGTAGTTAATCAACCCCCAAAATATTTGAATATTCAAGCTGTTATAAATGTCATTTATGACACTTGCTGTATAAAGCAGTACAAAAGATGCAGTAAGGAAAATCACAAGGGAACAGGGAAGGGAGGAGATGAAAAAGCAGAAATGGGCAATAGTGGAGCCAATAGATAAAAGATACAAAAACATAGGCACACATAAAGCAAGTGGCTGTCAAACCCTAAACAAAAATTAAATTGTGAAGTAATCCAAGAATAAACAAGGAGTGCCTCCTAAAAATGAGGAGACACATCATGTCTAAATACACTTAAGTGTTTAAATACAATATTAAAAGGGTGACAGCATGGGTGGCAGAGGGCCCTGTGCATTGACTGACAGATGAACTCTTTGCCCTGTGTGTTATTATCTGCGGCTACATGGAAGCACAGGGACCAGAGGTCCTGCACCTCTGCAGCCTGACAGACAGACCCATGAATTCTTGACATCCATCGCTGCACTTCCATAGGCAGATGGAGTTTTCCTTGGTGCAACCCCAAGGAAGACGTCTCCACTGACTCGATTATACTCCAGAGACACAAAACCCTAATGGTTTTTCATTTCTACTTTGTGCACTTTGTGTTCTTCAACCCTAATGTCTGCATTAACAGTTTTTGCAATTAATATATTATATATACATACACACATAGCAATCTTATTCAGTTTGCAGTTAAGCAATCAAATTAGATTAACTCATGTGATGTCAATAATAACCTCAGGTCACTAGAAGGCCCAAAGAGGAAGAGGTGCTTCTACACATGTTGAGTTCTAGCAATTATTTTCATTTTCCTCAAAATTAGGATTTTTTTAATGTATATCCCTTGTCTTCTATTCTGTGGCTGCACTTTCTTTTTAAGGTTTTGGGGACAGACTCCAATGACATCTTCAAGGAAATTTTAACAAATTTGACTTTATAACTGAAATACAGTGATTAAAAATAATCTCCAAATAGTGGATACATTCATGTGTAAAAATAGAGAGGAATATTAAAACATATGTTCTTTGTTTTTATTTTGTTATGAAATAGAGTTGTTAGCACAGAAGATATGAATAACATACAATTTCACTTGCTAATTTTTACTTGTAATGGGCAGGTTGGCATCAGGCAGTGCACCTTTGTTTATTATCTACCACAGACATGGTGCAAATCATAGCACTTTTTATACCTTTGGCATATTGTAATAATATGGCTACTACAGCTTTAGAAAGTCAAATCACAAAATATACACAAGTATCACTGTTTTAAATCATTTGGCCTTTACTTAATTCACATATGTTTCATTCCATTAGTGCAGACATATGAATCTACCAATCACTGTAATTGGTTAAAGGTTTTAAAATAAATGTTATAAAAATACCTTAAGCTGCAATATGAGTAGACTAGATAGACCAAATGACCTTCTTCTGCTGACTTCTTTAGAAACAGAAATATAGACATTGATGGCAGATAAGGACCACCAGGCCCATCTATATTGTCCTTTTCCCTACCTTTACTCAGCTGCCGCATGCCTTTATTGGTCACTGGCTGCAGCTTCTCATTCCCCTTCTAGGGTTTCCTATGCCTGTCCCATGCATGTTTAAATGCCTCCACTGTGCTTGCACCCACCACCTCCTGGGGCAGGCCATTCCAAGCATCCACCACCTTTCTGTAAAAAGTACTTTCTTATGTTGCCCTTAGTCTACCCCTTCCAGTCTCCTGTCATGCCCTCTTGTTTTAGAGAAGCTTCTCTTCTGAAGGATGCTACTTTTCTGAACCTTATTAATCCCTTGAGATACTTGAAGCTCTCTATCATGTCTCTCTCTCCTCCCTCCTCCAATGTGTACATATTGATTTCCTTCAATTTCTCCTAGTATGACCTATGGTGCAGCCCCTGCACCATTTTTGTTGCCTTTCTTTGAATCGCCTCCACCCTGTCTATGTCCTTCTGAGATGTGGCCTCAGAACTGGATGCTGTATTCCAAATGAGGTATCATCAATGACCTGTACAGTGGCATTAAGACCTCTTTTCTTCTGCTAGTAATACTTCTCCCTATGCACACCAGCATCCCACTGTCTCTCCCCATTGCCTTGGCACATTGTTTAGCCACCTTTAGGTCATCAGTTATGATGACCCTCAGATCTCTTTCCTGTTTTGGCCACTAATAGCTCCCTCTCATCATGTAATCCTCCGTGGTTCCTGCACCCCAAGTGCATGATTTTGCACTCTTAACATTGAACTTAGTTGCCACTCTGGACCATTCTCCCATTTTAGCTAGGTTCCTCCTCATTTTCTCCACCCTCTTGGACTGTCTACCCTATTGCAGATCTTTGTATCATCTGCAAAGAGGCACATCTCCCTCCAGGCCCTCTGCGTGTCACTGATATAGATATTAAACAGCACTGGCCCAAGAACTGAACCCTGTGGCACCCCACTGGTCACCCTCCCTACTTTGGATTTAGCTCCACTTAGCACTCCATCTTCATTCTATTCTTCATTGAAATGAGCCCAGTACCTGGAAGAATTAACTCCAGGGATATGGTGGGTGCCAGCGTATAAGGTACAGTGCTCATTTCTTTTATTATTTGCCAGGCTCCACCAGTCTCCTAGGTGCGGTCACACTAATTGTTTTTGTTCTGTTTTTCAACCAACTTTCAACCCAGTTCACCAGTTCCTTGTATGTTCTTTGTATGTTTGTATGTTCATAGAATAACCCATAAATAAAACATATTCATTAATTAAAGGGAAAAAGAACAACTTACAACACAGAGAAGGGTCAACGGGATGGGGTGAGGCATGTCCTCAAAGATAAAAATTTAAAAGCAAGAAATTACAAGCCCCAATAGTAATTGAAGGAATAGGGTGGTCACTAAACAATCTTCTGGACACTGCCTCAGCCCTGATTGATATGTTAACGAATGGTCAAAATCTTCAATAAAGAATTAACAACAAGACTTCTCAAGTTATATAGAAAGCAAGGCGGGAAACTTAGCCCCACCATCATGAGATTATGCCACAATTGCTGCTATCCCAAAACCTAATGGAAACAAATTACACCCCTCCTCCTACCTTGATATCTATATCAAACTCAGACTATAAAATCTTCATGGCCATCTGGGCCAAGAGAATGGAAACTATCCTCCCAACAATAATACATCCAGATCAAGTGGGTTTCATAAAAAAGGTCAACTATGGACAACGTTAGAAAGTCCTAATACTAATGGAATACATTCACATTTGGAAATCCTAGCAGCCTTTATAAGCCTTGATGCTCAAAAGGCATTTGATAAGGTCTATTGGCCCTTTCTTTGGGATACATTAAAATCTTCGGCTTCTGGACTCATTCCTACATTGGCAGAGCCAAATATACCTTTCACCAAAAGCTTATATTTGCATAAATGGGGACTTTCCTCCCTGATCTCAATAGGTCCAAGCATAAGGCAGGGCTGTCCTCTATCCCTCTACTATTCATATTATATCTTGAACATTTAGCAAGGGCGATAAGAATATCAAAAAGAAGAGGCATTCCAATGCAGCAACCTGAATATAAGATTAGACTTTTGCTGATGATATACTCCTTTCCTTTATCTTCTACAGATTCGATCAAAGAGACATGGAAAATTCTATCCTGATTTGAAGAATTAGCTGGTTTTAAATTAAACATTTCAAAAACCAAAGCCCTCCTATATCATTACACCTCCAAACACTTCAAAACAAAGTCTAACCATTAAATGGCACTCAACCAAAATAAAATATCTTGGCATACACATTCCCTATAATCTTCATGTAATTGAATTAATCAATTATAAACCTATTTCCATCGAGATCAAGAAAGACCTGAATAGATGGACTCACCTTCCACTCTCCTTGCTCCAACGCATTGAAACTATTAGAATGAACATCTTACCCTGCTTACTGTACTTGTTCCAAAACATTCCATATTTTCCATCTCAATACTATTTTAAGTCATGGGATAACATGATATCAATGTTTATTTGGAACAAACAAAACCACAAATCCATCTTTCAATACTAAAACTATCATTGGCTCAGGGTGGTGCTAACCTCCCGGACCTCAAAAATACGTAGAAGCTGTATTTCTTAAAATTCTTCCTTTATGGCTCTCTGAAGAGTTTGATTCTATGGAAGAAACTGAGTTTTACCTGAATGATATGTATGACATAGAAAAATATTTTTATTCCCTAGGAAGGACTCCTCCTTTAGCGACTTTACTGAAATCACCACACAGGTCTTAAAAATATGGTTTAAAATGCGAGATTAAGAGTCACTCAATTAATCAATGAATACTGTAAGATAATTTCAGAGGATGACCTTTTCATTCTATCCCATAATGACCTAACTTTTTCCCGCAGAGGCATAGATTAGGATTGGAGCAGGTTTCTAATTCTTAGGTCCAAATGGGTTCTACCATTTGAAGAACTAAAACTTAAATTTAACCTACCAAATGTTGATCATTTTAGATACCTTCAATCAGAAACCACCTACTACGCAACAGAATCATCCAGATCAAATTGACCCTCCCTTCCTCCTTCTTAAAACTATTTTTGACCACTCCAGGGACAACATTGGAATCATTTCATTGAAATCTATAGAAAATGATGCGAGATCAAACTAAAGAATCAACAAACTCAATACTAACAAGTTGGAACAAAGATCTAGACCTCATTGTATCTAAAGAAGAGTGGTCCTCTTCATCTCTGTGGCGTCAAAATCACCCAGTTGCATATCTGGAGAGAATACTCATGGAAGTGTAGATCACGGTTTTCAGGTCACCAGCAAGTCTGACTAAATACCTTCCGATTGAATTTGGGGCTTGTTGGAGGAGTGTGGAGCTGAGATGGCAGACCTGGCACACATAATGTGGTAATGTCCAAGCTTGATGCCTTTTATGGATAGTATACAAAAGAAATCAGTAGAAAGCTTGAGAGAGCTTTGAGCTCACAGTCGAAGTGGTGCTTGTGGCTGTCTACCCGGATCGTCCCCCATGGACCAAAAACCCTGCTGCCCATCATGTTGTTGGCTGCAAAAAATCCTTAACAAGGAAATGGATGACCAAAGAAACCCGACCATACAAGATTGGAGGCTAATAGTGACATCTATATTCCAGGTGGAAAATATCACTCCAAAACCTAATAACCAAATGGATAAGTTCACCACTCTCTGGCAGAGATGGTCAATTTATCAAGAGGTCAATCCTGATTTTTGCCATAGCATGTGGGAATCAGGAGGGAGAAGAAATAAGAATAGAATGGTGTCCCAGAATTATTCGATTTTAGCAAAGAATATGAATAATTTATTTTAATGCTAAACTGTATCAAATGTAAAAGATCTCCATGCATAAATGAAAAATGTAAAACTGTACAATAACAAATCTGAAGTAAGTATAGAAAAATTCTGATTGTAAAATGTCTCCTGACCTATAAGAAAAATTAAATAAAAATATATTTAAAAAATTTAAAAAGCAGAGATAGCCTCAACTATCCCTACTGATTACCATTATGTAGTCTTTGTTGTTCTTACTGTGTACCATTCTTTGCTGGACATGGTGCATTCGATGAGCAAATACCACAGGAAGGTACTCACAACACAAGAAAAGCTGGGCACCTTCACTTTGCTAACTACTCTATAAAGGTAGTAAAGGTCATTGGGATCATGGCTTGAAAAGATGAAGATTATACTTACTTAAAACAATAGGCACAACTGCTCATTTGTTATGCTTGGATGATTACATCTCACAAATGAAGATACATAGCATGATCTGAGCCAGGCTATTGCATGCCCAGTTTATACCACACATACTAAAAAGTAAATATTTTAAGTAAAGGAATGGTGTTATTGGCTTACAGGGATCGGTATGGGAGGAGGAGGGAGGGACCACTGGCCACCAGGGAACGTGTTGTTGTACCACAGGTGGGTGATTGGTGGGGAGGGTCCATTAGACAGCGGAATATGAATGATTACATTGGGCCAGGGATCAGGTAGCGGGAGGGTCACTGAACACCAGGAAATGCGATTCTGTCACATTAGATGAGCGATCAGTAGGGGATGGGGACCACTAGACACCAGGTAAATGCATTTATTTTCAGTTGGGTCAGTGATCAACATGGGGACCACTAGACACTACTGACTGCAGCTGCATATTGGGCAGGGGCTTGAGGGGGAGTGCAGTAAGATCCACGCAGCCTCTACAAATGGAACATGGGAACATAGGAAAATGATGGCAGATAAGGATCACGAGGCCCACCTAGTCTGTCCATTTGCCTAGCATCCTCTAGGCTTGCTCTGATTTCCTCCCTCCTTCAACAGCCCTCCATGTCTGTCCCAAGCCCTCTTGAAACACCCACCACTGTATTGTCAACCACCACTTCTTTAGGCAGCCCATTCCAGGCGTCCACCACCCTCTCAGTAAAGAAGTATTTCTGATGTTACCCCTAACCTACCCCTCAGTTGGAAATCATGACCCCTTCAATTGGGATAGGTTCTCTGTAGGCCCTTTGATGATCATTTTTAGGTACTTAAAAGTCTCTATCATGTCCCTCTCTCCTCCTCTGTTCCAGAGTACATGTCAAGGCTCCCAGTCTCTCCTTGTACTTCAAGTGGTGAGCCCTTCACCATCTTGATTGCCTCCTCTGCACCCACTCCACCTCTCTCTACATCCTTTATGGTAAGGCCTCCAGAACTGAACCCCATACTCCAGATGTGGCCTGACCAGCTGAGTGTACAAGGGTATCAGGACCTCTTTCCTCCTGCTGGCATCCCTCCCAATACAACCCAACAAACTGCTGGCTTTTGCCACTGTTCTGCCGCACTGCCCAGCCACCTTTAAGTCTTGTGAGATGATGATGCCCAGGTCTCTCTCCTCCTTGGTTGCTGCCAGGCTTGTCCTCCAGTCTGTATTCTGCTCTCCCATTTTTCTGCCCAGGTGCATGATTTTGCAGTTTGCCGTGTTAAGTGATAACTTCCACTTCCTGGCCCACTCTCTAATTTCTCTAGGTCCTCTGCATCCCTCTCAGCTGCATCCTGCATGTCCACCCTATTGCAAATCTTTGCATCATCCTCAAACCAGCTCACTCTTCCCTCCAACCCCTTTGATATGTCTGTTATAAAGGTGTTGAACAGCAAGAGTCCCAGAACTGACCACTGGGGAACTCCGCTAGTGACCCCTGACACTCCTGAGGAAACACCATTGACTAACACCCTCTGTATTCTGTCCTCCAACCAGTTTCACACCCACCTCATAACCACCCTCCCAGTCCCAGGCACTCCATTTTGTACAATAGTCTTCTGTACAGTAACATATCAAAAGCCTTCCTGAAGTCCAGGAAAGCTATGTCCACTGACCCACCCTGATCTACCACCCTAGTGACCCAATCAAGAAACCTGACCAAATTTGTTTGACAAGACCTGTCCTTGGAAAATCTGTGCTGTCTTGGGTCAAGGAGGCTGTTTGCCTCAGGTAACTGGTGATTCTGTCCTTGAGCAGTTTTGCATGAGCTTGCTGACCACAGAAATCAGACCTATTACCTGTAATTGCTCATGTCTTGCCTCCTCCACCCTTATGCAAATACAATATGTCTACTTGCTTCCAGTCCACCGAGATTTCCCGAGTGTAAAGACTCATTGAACAGAGTGGTCAGAGGTGCTAACACCTCCCTCAGCTCCCTCAACATTCTTGGGTGAACCCCATCTGACCCCATGGCCTTGTCCACCTTCAGGCCCTTAAGTTCTCTCAAGACCTCCTCTTCCAGGAAGGACTCACATCCACCCTACCCTCCATATCAGCTAGCCTGGTGTTGCCCCCCACCCATACCTCCTCCCTCGTGAATACTGGACTGAAGTAATTGTTCAGCATTTCAGTCTTCTCCTGGTCCCCGTCCACCCTTTTCCCTGTCTCTGTTAACAGACTAGGTATCCCTTTCTTCCCTTTTCTCTGCTCACTAAAATACTTGAAGAAGGCCTTATCCCCTTCTTGACTGCCTTGGCGTTATTCTCTTCTGTCCTTACTTTTGCCTGGCTACCACTCTCCCTGCCTCTCCTTGCTTTTTCTGGTATTCCACCCAGTCTAGTTCACTCTGCATTGTTTATATTGTCCAAAGGCTCACCTCTTTGCTCTGATACTAGCCCCCACTTGCCTGCTGAACCACAGTGGCCCCTTCTCTTCCTATTTTTGCTTACCCTCTTTGTGCAGTGGTCCGTGGCCCCAAGATGGTTCCCTTTATTGTGCAGATGTTTTCCACCCCAAGCTCCCCCATCCCTTTAATTGCCTGGTAAGCATAATCCCTCATCTTGTCGAAATGTGTTCATCTGAAATCAAGAACCTTCACCTTGGTCCGGTAGCATGAGGCTGAAGTGCATACCATGAACCAAGTAGTGACATGGTCACTAGTGCCTAGGTTATCCCCACTGATACCTCTCCACTCTTCTCCCATTTGGAAGCACCAGATCTAACACCGCTCCTTCCTGTTTGGTCCTTTGACCAGCTGCCTGAGTTGGGCAATCTGGAGGAGTCTATAATCACTCTGCTTCTGGAAGAGGCTGTATACATTGATTCCCACTCCACATCTGGTAGGTTGCTATCTCCTTAGGCCACCTCACCCTTAGCCACCACCCTAAAATCTCCTCGACCATCTGGTTGTCCACTCCTTCTAGTTGCCCTGGTGGCCTGTAAACCACTCCAGTGCGCACCACCACATCCTTCTCTGTGGTCAATGAGACCCAAAGTGCCACTGTGTCCCCCACCTACCCTGTGTTACCGATGCTGGGATCCCTCCTTCATGTATAGTACTACTCCGCCCCTCTCCTGTCAACCCTGTCCTTCCTGTATAGTGTATACCCCAGAATGTTTATATCTCAGTTCTGTTTGTCGTGAAACCAAGTCTCTGTAATTCCCATTAAGTCTAAATCCTCCTCTGCCATGACTGTCTTCAGGTCTGGAACCTTGTTACCCAGGTTCCTGGTGTTTGTGCACATGGCCTTCCAGTATGCTGTGTCTAACCCTCCATCTTGATGATCCTCATCTTGCATGTGATACTAATTTTAGCCCCAACCGGCTGGACTACTGTTTATGGGGGAACTGCCCTGTCATGTACTGTTTGGTGTCACCAGCAGCCTCCCGGTTCAGTTTAATTAGGGTGCATGCTAAAGAACTCTCCAGTTTCCACTTAAGCACCTCCTTACCTTCTCTATTTAGGTGTAGCCTATCTGGGGCATAGAGACTGTCATCTTGCCAGATGGTCCCCCAATGGCCCACCAACCATAACCCTTCTGAGCACACCATTTAGAGAGCCAGCTGTTAAACTCTGCTATCCTCTGCTTCCTATCTGTGCTAGCTCTTGGGAATGGAAGCACCTCTGAGAATGCCACTGAACGAAAGCACAGGTTATTACAGAACTGCGATAGGGCCTCAGACCTCACCTGTACTTCCATCAGACTCTGTCCAGCAAGGTCATTTGTTCGAAATGGAACACCAGGTGGAGTTCTCATATTCTGTTACTTCCCAGGAAGGGATGTAATGAATGACCTCTGCAGCTGTCATTCCTGGCAAGCAAGTGACCCAAATCTTGCTACTCTCTGCATCTTCCCTCCCCAGCTGATACCCCTAACCATGGAGTCTCCAACAATCATGACCTTATCCTTCACCCTGCCTGCTTTGGACTCACACCCTGCCTGTTTCCCTGCATTCTCCCCTCTTACAATGTGTTTTCTCAGTCCCAGGAACCTCCTTTCTAACATTTGACAAACTCTTCTTCATCCTCACGACTTAGTGGTGGCCTCCTGGACCCCCTGCATTCGGCCTTGTATCTCCAGCACCCCCTCATCTTCTAGTTCCTTTTCCCTGTTAGTGCTGAGTACCTTATCCTGGACCTGTGTTGCCACCTCTTGTGTTGTGGCCATTTCCATGTCTTTTTTCCACTGGGATCTGCTCAGCCCCAACCAGGGGTGGCTTCTCTTTGGGTCCTCCTCCTTGTGCTCCCCGACCCCAAGACCCCCATCAGGTCTGATCCAATCCAAGGTGTCCCCACCCTCCACCCTTAGCCCTTTGCCAACTCCCTATTTTCCTCTATCCATGGAGGAAGTCCTGCTGCCTCTTTGCTCCTACCTCTGCAGTTTTCTGGCCATCTTCAATTTCTAACCTTCTCCCTTTGTCCACCTCCACTCTGGTTTCCTCCTCCTCCCTATCCTTCTTTAATAGCAGAGGCGTGAATCTGTTTTTAAGCTCTGTGCCTCCTTCCTTGTTTCCCCGATGGTACACCCTCCCGATTTGCTCCTGACCGTGCCTCTCCCTGTCCTCTGCCCCAACCATCTGCCAGCCATAATGGACATACCCAGTGCCTTGAATGCCCAATGGGCTCATTTGCATAGCTGCTTTTGAATTGGAAATAGTGCACTCATGCTTATTTATTGTGAGACCATATTCCTGGCTGCAAGTCGGGTGGTGCTGCTGGGGTTAGTCATGACTCGGCCTAGCCCTATTCTCAGTCAGATAGTGTGTGTGGTGTGCTAGCTTAACTGTGAGTAGCAAACTTAGACACATGGGCAATGCAAAGCACAAAGCAAACTTGTGTGCTGTGCTTGTAATTTTTTTGTGAATCTGGGCCCTGATTTTTATTAGGTGTGTAGAATATAGAAACTAAAAGCAACCTGAATATAGTAAATAATATACAGCCAAATACATTTGATGCGATATATTTCTCTGGTATAAAAGGCCAAATTTGATGAAATTGTATTATGCTACTGATGTGCAGAAGGTCAAATACAGGGATTGTTCTTTTTTTTTTTTTTTTTTTACTTGTTGAAAACTGTAAAACAGTGGTCCTCATATTAATTATAGACAGAATAATACATGAGGTGGTATGTATTATGAGAATTTAATACACAGCTGAGGTGTGTGATGCTACATATACCCGTAAGCAAAGCTTGAGGGTTTTAACAGCATTGCACACCAAAAGTGTTCAAGTAACCACACCAACCTGTTTTATTTTCTATCTTTTCTGGCTCTTATTTTTTCCACCCACCCCATACTGTTAGTTAGGATTTCTTATGGAAACTGTGAAAAAGTGTAAGGAACTGTGTTTTTAAATAATATTGTGAGTCTCCTGCTTCTCATGATTGACACCTTGATAAGCCCCCACCACCACCATTGAACCATGCTGCTACTTTTGTTTTCAGCTGCAAAGACATCTGAGTGTGATTTAACACAACCTTTCTGATTTCACTTCAGGCATTGACTCAAAATACAGTATAGAGGAGTTTTAGCAGATTGAACAAAGGTTAGTTTGTTGAATTTCAGTTGGGAATTTGAGGCTGTCAGTAAGTATTTATGGCAATAGCCTTTGGAATGTAAAGTTGTTGTCTCACTGCATGCTGCACTCCAACAGGGTATTGAGTCTGCAGCTGCAAAGCACTGTGTATGTATTTGTCATAATAACCAGCTGGTTATTATGGCATATAATAACTGTCCGTCCCCTTTGGAAAAATGATGAACAGTTATTATACGACTTTAAGTAATTGTATTTTATACAGTTTCAGTACTGAACCTTTGGAACATTCCTGAAACAGATGACTAAATATCTACCTTAATAATATTTATTTTGTAAAGTGCCATTACCTACAAAAGCATATAGTTTATAATTTTAGATAATAGTAGTGTAAATGTTACAAAATGTTCTACACTGGGAAAAAATCACAGAATCCCTTTGACTGTGAGGATACTGTGCTTATTACAATGGGTTGTACATTGTTACTGTTTAGATCTACTTACAGTACATTGTATATGAGAATCACCATTCTATGCATGTTCACACCGCTGCATATGAGTAAGAAACAAATAAAATAATGCAATTCAAATGCATCTTCCCTTCCATCATTTAAACTATCGCCTGAGCAGATGAAGTAATCATTTCTGTAAAATCAAATAAAGGAAGAAAAAAGGGCTTCTTATACCTGGATATTACTGCACTAAATAACCACATTCCATTCATTGAACATATTTACTTTCCATTGAAAAGCTTGCTAATAAGACATTTTTAAGTAAAAAAATGTCCATATGATATTATCAGTGTACCTAGGACTTTAGTTACTGCTGAAAGGTACAGGTTCCACATAACAAACTGAGTAGAGGGTGAGTCAATAACACTTGCAGAATGGAGAAACCACTGCCAGTCACCCCAATGGACAACTACCCCAGTGCTTCACACCTTCAGCCAAAGCTTCATGAGGGGCAATTCATAGGAGACACAGACTGATATGTATAGTCCCCACTGATGACATCATAATAATGCATTGGTTAGACAAATGTAAAATTAATAAAAACATAGTGAGAAACAATGAAAAACCTTATACCAGAATTGTACTACTTACAAAATCACTGCATGATTAATTACAGAATTTGAGGAATTCTTTTAAAGTTGCTTTTCATTTAAAGATGAATATCAACAAATCAATCAGATAGTACACCAAGTGAGTCAGAAACTCTTTCTGTAATTTCAGTAATTAATTTACATTTTTCTAAAATAACCATTAATAGCAGAGAACATATTCTGACACTATTTTTAGGTTATTGAAAAATGATAGAGTCCCAACAACAATTACATCCTGAGATCACCCATTCTTTCCAAGACAGTCCCAGGGATCCATTGGAGCAGATGGATGTTGAAAGGAGGTCATCAGTCTATCAAGCCAATGTTTTAAGTGTCTTCCATAACCTAGAGAAACAAATTAAACAAGAACATTAAGTCTGTCAGTAACACAATAATATCCCTATACATATTTTATAATATCAAGAGAAATGAAAAACTTCACTATTTAAATACATATGGGAGGGTATTTGTGCCTTGTAACCAATGGTCTGAGACAAGAACATAATTTACTATAAAAAGCATACATCATATTTCAACAGAAATTTCCAAGGGACATCTCTTGGGGGTTATTTCTTTCATATTTTGATGTTATTTTTGACTCATTTTCTCATGAGTGTAGTGGGGAATTGTATTATTCATTTTATTTAAAATAATAATATCTGGTATTGGCTCAGTTACTGAGCTTCTATCCACATATGTTGATGCCCACATTCGGGACCCAGAGCTTCTGAGATCATATATTAAGGAAACCACACAACTGTTGGGGCTGTTGGATGACATGCACATCCACCCTGATTGGCAGCTGGTCATGCTAGATGTTGAAGCACTGTATACCAACATGTCCTATGTAGAGGACATGGAAGCACTCTGTTTCTACCTTGACCTGGGTCCCACACTCACAGATACTAAAAAGAGTTCTGTTGAATTTTTCATGAAAAGTATTAGAATTTAAAGGGAAGTAAGCATTGCAGGAATCATTTCAATTGAGAAAGCCCATAAAATATCTTTCAAACATGGTATTGGCTTACTTATAGGTATCAGGAGTCCTGAAATATGAATATTTAAATAATCTATACATCAAAACAAAACAGTAGCCATTTCATGGAATCTTGAGACAGAAAATGATGTCACTGAGGGGCAGACTGTAAAGCTTGCCCTCAGTGACATCACATTCTGTTTTAAGTTTCCATGAAATGGTTCTACCTTCTTTTGATTTACATATTATTTAGATATTCATATCTCAAGACTCTGACACCTACAAGAAAGTCCCAACACTTCATTTGAAATAACTTTTCATGGGCTTTCACAATTTGACTTGACAAAATACATGTAAATCACTTATTAGGTTACCAGATTTAGAATTTTCTGATCACTGGAATGACATAAATAGTGCTCAGTCACCTAATGCAGTGTTTGAACAACTTAAAGAAGTTGAACAGATCAAGTTAGATTCTGCAATTATTCAACAATATACGGGAAAATATCATTATATACATTGAAAGCTCTGGCACATCCTTAATGTCCAACATTGTGTTGCTAGAATTTCTTAATGAAATTAAGAATAAAATGGATGTATTCCAAAACAAAGTCCAACTTCAATTTGATGAACTGGGCAAAAAATTTCTAATCTTGAATTGCAAGCACATAAACAGAGGCCGTCATTTTCCCCGTAGTAATTCCAGATACTCCCCAAAAGAAAAATTCTTAAGGGGACGACTGAAAACTCTAGAAAGAACAAAAGGAAAAAGAAAAGGAAATGGGTTTCTAGTCCACAACCTGTAATTAGTAACATACAGGATCTGAAGCCTACTAGGAACCATCCAAACAAGGGGAAATTACTCAAGGCATTGTTGCCTCAATAAGAATGTTGGACACTTCCTTCATTAGCTTTGGAAACTCCCCACTGTTAATTATAGGGCCCCTGTTAGAGATCCAGTTCAACCACATCAAAGTAACTCAGATAGATGTCAAGGGACTAGTGATCTTGATGCCCCCCCTTTGTTCATTGTAATAACATCATTTATAAGGATGCAAACTTAAATAATGACAGCTCTGTGCCTCACACTGAGATACGACTATTAGGGGATGAAACAATTTTAAGAACTTCATTGCATTTATTTAAAAGGGTGTGAAAATAACGATACTCTAAAAGAACTCATTACCTATCTGTTCCAAGCTGAGCTTGGGGTAAACAAAGCTGCTGCAAACATGTTTATTGCATGGTTTCAAGTATGGGCTTACCAAGCAAGTATTAAGTTACCAAAGAAGAATAAAACAATTAGTCATACAGATACATTCACTAATCACCTGGAGGAAACCTGACAAAACATTCTTGGGCTCTACCCAGCTTCCTAATACCTAATTCCTAAGCTTGAAACATTAATGCATATCCTAAAATGATATAGTTGGAACTTGCCTTCCAAAGGTTTAATACAAGATTCAACTTGCAATGTCATTTCAATGTTTACAGTACAATGCTTGGAGAAAGAGGATACAGATGTATTAACATCATTAGTGTCCTCCTTCTGGCCTCAATTCTGGACATCACTATTTCTAACATACTCTAGCCAGAGCTGATATGGCTGTGGTGAGCTTGAAGAAGCTCTGAGGAATGAGTGCCGCTGACAGAACTGCGCATGCACGGCACTCGTGCATGTTCAGTTGCGCTTGAATGTCACAGAGCCATTCCTAAGATGGCAGCACCAGTGGAACTGCACATGCATGTGTGGTGCACATGCACAGTTCTAGTACAGAACGGAAGTAGCGGCCAAAATAGTGCTGCTGTAGCTCTGCAGCGAGTGACTGTAATGGACTGTTTCAAGCTCTGTTAGACTGTTGGAAGGATACTTCGAAAGTCTAATGGAAGCGTCATGACGTCGTCATTTTCAGACCAACACCAGAATGGCTGCTGGCTCTGCCCACAGCCATAAAAGAACTTTTCTGGAATAATAAAAGCCATGATGTTGGCATAGGAACTAGATTGACATTTATGTCAAATCACCAGTTACTCAACCTAATTCTGCACAAAGCCTCAACATGAAACAAAGTAATATTCTCATTGTTAACCTGGCAAACTTAGGATGCAAAAAAGAAAACTGTACTCACTGTTTGACTAAATGAAAATGTCTGGGGAGACTGGGTCTGTCTGACCATAACATTAACAAGGTGGGCGCAACTTTTTATCTTGAAATATAGCTGGTTTGAAACATAAACTGTGGGATAGGGAATGGTTTGACTTTGTAACATCCCTCATTGTAATTCTATTTCGAAACCTGGGCCAAGACACTGTTGTCATAAATGGTTATAAATCATTTTTCCCCGCATCAAAATGAAAAATTTGGAAGAAACATGGGTGGCTTGGTCATCTAAATTAAAAATCCACACAACTGAAAAGTCTACAAACTTATAAAATATTTCCAAATTACATAATCATAATATTAACTGGAAAAACAAGCTGTTTATTATAGCAAATGTGTATATCCCTCCGAAGACTTCACTACCTATTCTATTGGATAAATTATCCACTGACGTATATATAGTAACACACTTTTTCCAACTGCTTGTCTTATAACTGGTGGAGATTTTAATGCATGGTTTGCTACCTATTATAATTATTCTTTTCTAGCCTCCTTTATGGATGTGGGGACCTGATTCCTACAGTGTCAAAAGATAATATACTTAAAGAGAATGGGAAAAATTAAAAGATTTTTATTGACAATTCCTTGATAATTTTAAATGGGAATGTTAAGGAGATGAGATAGGAGTCCTACCTTCTTTGGCCCTAATGGACAGAGTCTGATTGATTATATCTTATGCAGCACTGAAACTTTGCATACTATTAACCATCTGTATATAGATATGCAAACAGAAAGCGATCATGCTCCCTTGGTACTCAAGATAGATAGTATAACACTAGAACTGGCAAAAGTCTGATGATTGATCCTCTGCTTTCCTTTACATATTGGAAAAATGAAAATTGAGAATTTCTGCCTCATAGTTAGAAGGAATTAACAACCTCCTTAGTACTTACTCAGTTAACACTTTAATAATATTTACCAATTGTCCTCTCCCACAGATATAGAAAAGCAGTTCAACAAATCCTTTCATTAATAAGTGCTAGTATTTATATACCAGTGCCTATTCATAAACGTAATTTAAAATAGTTTAATCCAGAGTGGAACTGGTTTGATGCGTCATGTTTACAAGAAAAAGGAAGCTGAAGTATAAAGTAAATTTAGTAAAACTGCACCCAGTAAAGCCAACATTATTTTACTAACCAAACCAGGAAAACGTATAAACACTTCCTGGAAGACAAAAAAAAAAAAAAAAAGAATTCAAGAATAAACAATGGATCAAGATGTTACAGATCATAGAAAGTAAAGACCAGAAAGCTTTTTGGCACATGGTTGCCAAAGGCTCTGCCCCAACTGGTCTTATTATTCCTGATTTCTAAGGAAGCATGGATTGCACATTATCAGACTCTAACTGTCAACTTTCCACCTACTCTCAGTACAATCTGTCCAGTGAATTCTCTCCCTTAACCATTGACCCTCTGAAGTAACAGAAGTTATTTTATCCTACCTAATTATAAGGCACCAGGGCCTGATACTATTCCAGCTGAAATTTATAAACACAGTCCTGAGTTTTGCTTCCACTGCTTAATAAATAATGCTTGCCTAAAAAAATACCATATTCCAAACTCCTGGAAGGTCAATATAATTGTTTCACTACGTAAGAAAGGTTCACCATGTGTTCCTCACAACTATTGCCTTATTAGTCTTCTTGATACAGTTTCTAAAATATTCTCAAAAATAATCCTCAGTAAACTGACAATATGGGCAAATGGCAGGAACTTAATTTCTCCTTCCAGGCAGGTTTCGAGTGGCATTTTCAACAAATGACAACATTTTTGTTTAGCCCATATGTTTGAAAAATACACCCATATAAAAAATTTACTCTATGCTTTATTCATAGATTTTACTTCTGCATTCGATTCCATTAATTGTAATCCTTTGGGATGCTTTAAGATGCAAGGGCCTAGATAGCCTCTTCTCAACCCAATCCAACTCCTTTATACAGGCACCTATACCAGAGTAAGATACAATATTAAAGATAACACAACCAAACCATTTCCTTCTACTAGAGGTGTGAAGCAAGGGTGCTTACTTGCTCAAATCATTTTAACTTCTTTATAAATTATGTCTTATACTTCAGTTATGGCGAGTTATATGACTCACCCAAAATTAATGGGTTGCCTCCCATGCATTTGCATTTGCAGACTATATTGTTTTATTCTCCTTTACCAAAAGTGGGCTACAAAGATAATTGATACTTTCAAGAAAAAATGCAAAGAACTAGAACTTAAACTTAAACAAAACAAAGATAATAATTTTTGGTTCAACTGGCACTAACTTCACCTTTTGTTAAATAACCAGAAAATAGAAGCAGTAAAGGAATACCCATACTTGGGGATCATAGTAACATCAAATACAAATTGGACACAGCACCACAAATCATAAGTTATAAAAGCCAAACAATTGGCTAATGCGCTTTTAAATGTAACTATAAATTTGCAGGATTCTCATAAGTGCAGTACTACAAGCTTCTGAATCAAAGATTAACCAGTCCTGCTCTATGGAGATGAAGTATAGGAGTACTGACCATTTTCCTTCCCTGGAGACCCGTCTTCTATATTTTTACAAATCACTTTTGATGGTCCCTTATCAACCTCCTTTGCAATGATTAGGGCTGAGTTAAGGAAAATTCCAGTTAGTGCTATTATTTATCTTAGACACATCTCTTATTGGCTTAAAGTAATTAATAACAAACACAACACCCTTCCTCTTGCTTGCTTGCAAGAGAAGATGAAATAGCTTCAGATGGGCCTAGGATCAAAATGAATCGCCTCCTTCTAGCCACATAGAAATAGATCCAGTCTTCTCCGCCTTTGAATGATTTCCAAAGGGCAATTTCTATCTCTCAATATAAATCTGTTACGAAAAAGACTTTACACAATGGCACAAAAAGGTCATGGAAACTATTAGAGTTCAGAAATGCACTTTGTTTAGAATCAACAAAATAGATCACAACATGGACAATTATCTCACTATACCTTTAGCTCCTACCTCAGGAAATACCTCACCTGGGCAAGGTTTGGTATAATGAATTTCAAATACTTCCATTTCAACAGAAAGAAAAAGGGAAATGCCCCAAGGAACTCAACTGCTTGTGCAATCCTGATATACCTGAAGCTATTTCCACTTGATCATTCAGTGTCCAACATAATCTGATTTTTGTCTAAATATCTGATGGATATTTTAACATGGTATAACAAATATAATTATGATGTTACATTTATTCTCCTCCATCCATTTACCCATAAAGATGCAGAATCAATAGACACTTTTTCTTCGATAGTTGAACAGAAAAAATTGGTCCAGGGTTGCCAACCAGCTCCAAGTTTTAGTACTTAACTACCATGTCCACCTAAAGAAAGCCATAGAGCTGGAAAGCATCACATGTTCCCCAGTATTGTGAAAAGTATCAATTTTCTAATCCCAAACAGAATGAATCATACATTTGAATTTGTTTAACAATTGTGATACTGAAGGTGGTCTACCTGCTTACTTGTACCTGTGGGGCATATTACGTTGGCTGAACTAAGAACAAATTGAAGATAAATCTGAGAAATGCTATTGTGTGATTTAAAATGGTAACAAAGAATATGCCATGGCTAGAGATGTGAATGAAGCTGAGGACAGAAAATTCCATCTAATTATGGCAATGGGATTTAAAAAGTTTATAAAATACTGGATAGGGGTGAACTTTAAAGTTCATCTGAACATAAGAGAGCAGTACTGTTATACATGTTGAGTGCCCTTAATTTTCCTGGTTTGAATGATAAACTTTTCATTAGGTCCTTTCATAACTTTGGTCTTCATTGGGAAATTTTTTAAGTTACAGCAATCATTTTGCAGGCTTTTGCAATCCTCGATCCTCCTTCTTCTGATTGTGGGTTTTATAATGTATATAATGAATATGACATTTTGCAATCCTAATTGCCTGTGGGAATCATCTCATTGTGAAGCAGAAAACTTTTGTTCCCTTAAGGTGGCATTATCACACATGTGACCTCTGGTGACCTCCATCACACTCACAGTGCTCTAGCTTTGCTCCAATTCTGCATGAGGTATCGTCTCCTTTCTGAGGCAGGAAACATTTTATTGTCCAAAAATTTGATTGTCCTTAATTTGACATACACCTGAACTCCAGTTACCTCCTGTTTTGTTTGTGCTGAGTCTTGTAATGGTTTAGTACCCTCGATGTTGTGGGTTATCATTTTTGTTGTCTAATATAGTAAATTGGCTCTCCATGAGTGAAATGCATATTTTGGTGCTGTAAATTTAATTAATGCTGGTCCACTACTTTTCACTCAGTAGGCAGTAATACCTTGATTTTGACACTGTCCCTTGTTTTTGAGCTAGGAAAACTCTTTTTATTGTTGGAGATTTCTGCGTCTTGGTATGGGGTTAAGAAAAATTCCCTGTTATTACCCCTGCTGACCTCCGATGATACATGTCTGATTCAATTCTACTGAAAACAATTTTCTAGCAATACTGGCTCACTGTATAATGTGTGTGAAGTCATCACTGTAATTAGTATATCTTGGAAACACTGTTATAAAATTGACCCTCATGACCTCCCACAACTATACTTTATATTGGTGTGTCTTTGTACAGGACATCCTTTAAAATAATACTGATAGTGTTTTTTAAAAAGTGTTTGTATTGTTTCATATCAATGCACATCTTTAGGCCCTTTACATGAAGTCCTACTCACAGTGCTGCAGTTTCTAACTGCTTGTTCCATTCCATCTGTGCTGCCGCTTTTGCTTTTATACATAGCAGTCCTGCAGTACTATCTTGGTTCTTCTGGTTTTTTGTATCTTTTCAGCTGGCTGAGAGCCAAGATTTGCTGGTTGAGCTGTATCGATGTAAGCACTGTGCTTTGATTACACAGCAGCATGATGCAGCGCACAACAGAAAAGTGCAACCGCAACCCAGGAAAGCAGGGTATGTGGTGTGGCTCACCTTTACACAACAAAAAGTAACTTATAATTGGTCTGCACTGCAGAGCAGATCATGCAAAGGGCCTTTGTTGTTTCCTTACTGATACACAGAAGATGTTCCAGTTCTCCCTTGGTTACCCGCGTATCCTTTGCTTTTTCTTGCAATTATTACCTGGTGCAGACTTATACTGATTATGGATATTACATGAATTTTACTTTTCTAATTGGGTGGCATTACCTCTAATGAAGCTCCAGGCATGCTAGCAGCCACACTGAACAGTGTTATCATCTTTGTACTTTCACCATTTTAACTGAATGATGAGGTCTGAAGCATACTACTTTATTTATTTATTTATTTGTTAATTGGTTGGGTACACTGATCCCAGAAACTGTTTTCAGGCATGACCCAGGCCATAAAGATGGCACAAATAAGGTAAAAGAGACATACATAAGATACATGGTACATTAAGCTGCTACAATGCATTATGTGTTACAAAACAAAAGGTACAGAAGTGACGATTGGGAAAAAAGTGACATTAATGTAAGCAATTATAGTACACAGAGTCTTTGTGGCAGCGAGTGCCTAACATGTATCATAATAGTGAAAACAATTTCCAGACTCATTGTGGCACACCAGGTATCACAGCAAGATGAGGATTGGACAAGCAGATGCTTCATACATGGATGGGGTCATCATATCTTTGGGGGCATTTACAAGATAACTGGTTGTGGACCTTTCCAAACAGCATCAGCAATCATCTCCCAGTTTTGTGCATCTGGAATAGCTCCAAAACTAAAGTTCCCACTAAAACAATTTCTTACAGAAATTATAATAATTTTGATCTTAAACATTGGATTAAGGACTTGAGCTCACTAGACTGGACTTAGTTAGATGCTATGCCTGACCCAAATGCTGCTGTTGACTGTTGTTTCTACATTATTAAAATTACAAAATAAATATTTTCCATTAGTAATTAGAAGGGTTAAAGGAACCAATAATAAATGGATTTGGCTGGAACTTTTAAGTTAATGAGGGAATTAGGATAGGCACTGGAAAAGTTATAAGAACTCAGATTGTATTGCAGACTTTAATACATATCGCATGCTTAGAAATAAGTGTAAAAATGTGACTCTAAAGACTAAATTTGAATATTTAAAAGGTACAATTGGCTACATTGGGTGACCCTAAAAATGTTGGTCATCAATTAAACTATCGACTGATCCTGTTACGAATAAAACTTCCGATACATTAAAACACAATGGGTCAGTCATAAAAATGTAAAAGAAACCTGTGATTCGTTTCTATCTAAATTCATGGATTTTACAAAATATGCACTAGTTTCGTAGCAAAACCTCCTCTATTAATGTTGCATCACCTCAAATTGATCACATCAATCCCATTCTATTTCAGATAATAAGCCCCATGCAGGTGCTTACGTTATTGAAACAGATTCCAGTCAATAAGAGTGCAGGGTCAGATGGGCTTGAGCCCAGGTTTTGAAAATTGTTGCACCTTATGTTTACAAGCCTTTGACTAAAGTATTTAATCTTTCCCTGGTTACTGGTGAGTTCCCACAAAATTGGAAACAAACTGAGATAAACCTATTCCTAAATCTGGTTCCCTCAAGATGTTGATAATTATAGGTATCTCTCAATATTATCCCTGCTTAGCAAAATGCTAGAAAAATAGTTAATGAACAAATTACTGAATATCTTCAGGCCAATGTACTTTGCTGTCCAGAGCAGCATGGTTTCGGAAGTCCTTTAGTACAGGCACAGCACTTGGATGTTTACTGACCATGTTTTAAGATCTATGGATCATGCCAAGTTAACGGTGCAGTTTTGTTGACCTGTCAAAGGCTTTTTATTTGGCTAATCATACCATGCTCTGGAGACTGAAGGACGTGGCCTGATAAACTCTCCTCATCAGTGGTTTCAAAGTTATTTAATAAATAAATAAAGTAAAAACAATTAGAAAATGTTTGATAGGTCTCAAAGGGAACCAACAATTACTAATGAATTTGAACTGTAGAATTGTAATTTATGCGGTTTTGGTCCTTTTTGACCACATGCAGAAGGGATGGGGGAAGGGAGGGTAGCTTTTTCATCGGGATAGTATAGGAATAAGCAAGGTGGAGGAAGCAGGGGACCAGGTAGAGGCTCTTTGGGTCACCCTGCAGGCTTGGCGTGAGAAAATAGGTGAAGATGGGGATGGTATATAGACCCCTGGGCAGGGAGGGAGGACAGGAGGAAGGCCTGGTGGCTAACCTTAAGGACCACTGTGGTGAAGGAAAGGACATCACTGTGGTGATGGGAGACCTGAATATGCCAGGAGCAGATTGGGGAACCATGGTATCCACATCGAGCAAAGAGCTGTGCCAGTTGGATGTTATCCAGGATGCATTCCTTGCCCAACTGGTGACAGAGCTGATGAGGGAGAGGCATCCTGGACATGTTCCTATCAGATGGGGAGCTCATCAGGGACCTAGTTGTTGGGACCCACTGGTGGGTAGTGACCATCCCATGGTTTGGTTCTCCCTAGAACAAGGGGCAGGGTAGAACACACAAGAGCGACAGTGGTGGATTTCAGAGGGTGGACTTTGAGGGATGGAGTGGATCCTGAGGGGCTATCTAGATGGGATCAGGCCAATCATGAGAATGGAGGAACGATGGGGACATTGTAGCAAAGGAGCTCCTGGAGGCTACCAAGGCCTGCATGAGGAGCGGCGTGGGGGGGGCAAAGTTAGGAGGCAGAGTTGGTGGATGAAGGAGGTCCAGGATGCGGTGAGGGAGAAAAAAGCAGCTTATAGCCGATATAAATGCTCTCGGGGCTATATCCGAGGAGGAGTATGATATGGCAGCAGGAGGGTCACCAGGGTGATGAGATCAGCAAAGGTGAGGGCGGAGCTGAGATTGGCACAGGAGATTAGAAGGGGAATGGTTCTTTAGGTATATCAGGGAAAGAAGAAGGGAAGGCACAAATCAGTCGGCTCAGGATAGGGGGTGGGTGGTGGAAGAGGTGGGAGAGAAGGCGGAGGTACTAAATGACTTTTTGCCTCTGTCTTTTCCAAGTAGGAGGAGGGCAGCACTGGTAGGAGAGGGGCAGGGATACAGCAGATGAAGGGGAAGGATGATGAAATACCCAGAGATAGGGTATTGGATGCACTCAAGGCCCTAAGAGGGATAAGGCACTGGGCCCAGATGGGATCCATCCCAGGTGCTCTGGGGCTGGTGGATACCCTGGCCACCCCCAGCAGACCTTTTAACTCCTCCCTGCAGTCCGGGTGGGTACCTCAGGACTGGATGAAGGCCCCATATTGTGCCCATCTACAAGGGTGGCCTGCAAGAGGAGCTGAGTAACTATAGGCCGTTATCCTGGATTGGTAGTGGGCAGAATGATGGAGAGCATCCTGAAGGAAAGGATAGAGGGGTGCTGAGGGCAGGGGTCACATAGACATTCACCAGCATGGCTTTGTTAGGCAGATTGTGCCAGACAAATCTGGTGGAGTTCAATGAAGGGGTGGCAAGGTGCTGGATCAGGGCAGGCCAGTGGACGTCCTCTTTCTGGACTTCAGCAGGGCATTTGACTTTGTGCCATATCATGGGCTACTGGAGAAACTGGAGAGTATGGGGTGGGGAGAAGATGGGCAGGTGGATAGGAAACTGGCTGGTGGGGCAGGTACAGAGGGTGAGGATGGGGGGTCTCATCCTCAAGGTTAGTCTGAAGTGGGGTCCCACAGAGGTTGATGCTGAGTCCACTCTTATTTAATGCCTATGTCACTGACATCAGAAGTGGTATCAGGAGCAAGATGAGCCTCTTTGCAGATGACTCTAGGCTGTGGGCAGTGGTGATAGGGAGAAGGAAAGTTGGATCTCCAGGAGGACCTGGAGACTTTAGGGAGGTGGTCACAAATCTGGAAACTAAAGTTTTAACACTGTGAAATGTAGGGTTCTACACCTGGGGCCAAAAACCCTACTCATGAATACACCTGGGGGAGATGCTGCAGGTTTTGAGGGGAAGAAAGGCCTCAGGGTGGTGGTGGATGTCAAAATGAGCAAATAGACAGTGTAGGAAGAGCAGCAGCACAAGCAAATAAAATGCTGGGGTGCATAGCCAGAGGATAACCTCAATGAGTAGTGAGTACTCCTTCCGCTGTACAATATCTTGGTTGGAACACACCTTGATGCTGCATGCAGTTTGGCATCCGTACTTAAAGAAGAACATTGCATTACTGAGAGGGTGCAGAGGAGAGTGACCAGGATGGTACTGGGGCTAGGGGAAAGGCCCTATGGGGAGCAACTGGGGAGCTCAACCTGTACTCGTTGGAGGAGAGAAGAGACAGGGGATATGTATTTCAAGGCGTGCGTAGGGCCTTGAGGGGGTCCTTCTGCTGAGGGAACTGGGGCCACTAGGGACACCCCATGAAGCTGGATGGGGGAGGCTAAGTGGGGAAATGAGTTGCTACTTCACTGACAGAGTGGTGGAGCCCTGGAATGTGCTGCCCAGGAACTGGTGGCTGCTACTACTGTGGAGGGTTCAACAAGGGCTGTGATAGGTGCAGGGGAGGGTACATCCAGGAGCCCCACTGGGAAATAAGGGTCCTTGTTGGGAGGAGGGGGCTAAAATTGGTGCCCTGCATAGACACTGACCATCGAGCAGACTTGATAGACCATAGGGCCTATTCTGCTGGCTTCATAGTATGTTAGTAAATCTTCCACTGAGAGTTAACATTGGTGATGTATGGTCTCGGACACATATCCTAGAACAGAGGGTCCCACATGGTGTGTGCTGAACCAGAGCAATTCTACTTACTCTCAAACAACAGCATCAGATAGAGTGTAGTTGGACATCATGTAAGCTGTTTGCACCACTCTGTGAGTGATCCTGCAACATCATTGAACTTTTCATTCTGCTGCTAATGACTGTGACTTTCTCATTCTGCTGCTTAATAACTGAGAAATGTGTGTTTTGGGGGCATTATAAGCATGGTAAAAAAGAGGCAGTGATTTGATTCTCCCATGGAATGAGGGGCTTGGCATCGAGCCAGTTGCCAGGTGGGTCTGCCTCTGGGGAGAGGCTATGGCTGTTTAAATCCTGAGCCACACTACAGTATGAGCACTGGGCATGAGCATGAGTGGTGCGAGTGCCACTCCATAGATTTTTTTATTTAGGAGCATACTTGGGGTAAGCTGGGATTGAATTTTTATCTAAAGTGGTGGCTTTTAGCAACAATAGGGTGGTGTGTTTCTATATTATACTTACTGTGTTGGTATTTCATTCTATATCTTGGCAGGTTGATAGTAACTGCTCATTCACAGATGTGCAACTCAATGGCCTGGTGTTAGGAAGACAAGCACTGACTGCTATTTAAAAACTTTCAGCTACTGCTGGCTGCCGTTTGATAATGACCCGATTTCTGTTCAGTTAATTTATTACACTGATTTAGTTACATTAGCTAAAAGCCATTATTTGAAGACAGGACTTGGATGGTATCCTGGCTATGTTATCATGTCCTGACAAAATCTTTATTAACCCACTTAACTTTGTAACTTGTTTACCTTTCAGGACTTGTATTTTATTGTGGTTGCTTTTGTGCAGAGATGTTTCTCCAAACCCTGGGCCCCTGTCTTTATGTTTTAAAAATAAGAAGGGTATATCTTTTTACATGCAAAATGTGAGAAGCATGTTACCAAAATTGACTTGATTGGGGGTTTTATGATGGATAATAATACCGATTTTATGCTGTTTTCAGAAATTTGGTTCTGTGCACAAACAGATGATTTAATGCTAGACCTACAAGGTCATAACATAATGAAGTCTGATAGAAATAAAAGGAGGAGGTTTAGCTTTTAGTATTCAGATAAATGTACTCCAAAACACCTTTATTTAGAGGGGGGCCCTTAACAGCTGTGAATATTTTGCATTAGAAATACAACTTCATTTGGGAAAACCATTACTAATTTTTGGTGACTACAGACCACCTCATTTTTGTATGCAGCAACTTTTAACTATCTCTGCTGCTTTTTGCCTTTTCTTTAACCCATGAACTTTTACGTTTGGGGGTCTTGATGTAGACTGGTTGTGTCCTCAAAAATCTTAGCAATTAAAATCTATAGTGTTGGACCTAGGACTATCACAACTTACAAGTGAACACACTCATGTTAACATAAAGAACCCTAAAGATTGTTCCCATTTGGAAATAATTTTAACAAATTACTCACATTTCTATAATGAGGCAGGTGTTACAGTAGATATGTTTAGTGATCATAACATAGTATACTGTATCAGGGATAGAAGACAAAAAGGCCCAGCTAGATATATAACATTTTGATCTTTAAAAATCTTTGATTATTTCAAATTTATGACAGACTTAGAGGGACTAAACTGGGAATGGCTGGAACTGATTCCTGACTTGGACATAGCTTGGGAATAGTTCCAGGAAGAACTGTTAAAGCTATGTGACATACATATGCCAATAAAAACAAAAAGGGTGAAATCAAATTCAGCAGTATGGTTTCTTCCTCACTTTAAATTAAAAGGGAAAAAAATAAGGCATGGAATATCACTCAGCAGACTGTCCCTGATTGGCAGAAATTCCAGAAACTGAGGAATAAATATGTGGCAGGTATTAGGGCAGCAAAAGAAGTCATTTTAGGACAAAAACCTCTGAGACTAAAGGTAACTCATCTAAGTTCTGGTCTTTAATTAAAGATTTAAATGGTACTGTTAGTTGTAAGCACACAATTCAATTAGCTCCCAAGGAAACATTTGCACCAGAGTACATCATTGCAGATAGGTTTAATAGTTTGTTTTGTGAATCTGGTAATTTTTTGGAGGTACTATAAATTCTTTTACATTCTGGACACATTTAACAATTTAAATAATAATTTACCCTCCTTTTCTTTTAAAAGAAATTGAGCATCACGTAGTAGTAGAAAAACTACTGGGTCTTAAGAATAGTGGAAGAAATAGCCCTGATGGCTTATCTTCTATAATGTTGAAGTTTTGGCTCAGAATATAGCTCACCCTGACCTACTTATTTAATTGGTCTATTAGTTATATTATTTTTCCACAAGCTTGGAAGTGCGCCAGGGTTGTACCCATTTTTAAGGGTGGCATCCCAATCCTACTTTCCAACTATAGACCAATATCATTACTTTCAATAGTTAGTAAAATTCTAGAATGAATTCTGGTGGACCAGATGGTCAACTATTTATCTGAACAGAATCTATTTGATGAGTTCAATCTGGTTTCTACAAGGTACATGGTATGGTGGTCTCCGTCGAGGGATCTTGGAGCGTATCGGTGCAACCAAATGATCAATATTGTGTTTCACGGGTGCCATACTGATTGATTTGTCCAAGGCCTTTGACATGGTTAACCATCAGTCCTTGCTGCAACAGCTATCTGAGATAGGACTAAGCAGAAATGCTTTGGCCTGGTTCTGCTCTTATTTAAGCAATAGTTATCAGTATTATAGGGTTAATGGTCTAGAGTCTTCTCCCTTGAAAGTAGAAAGGTGTGTGCCCCAGGGTTCAGTGCTGTGGCCACTCCTTTTCTAATCTATTTAAAAGACATCAGTTAGAGCATGGTGGGGATGAAGTACCACCTCTACATGGATGATGCGATCTTCTTTATTATTCTAATAGTTCTCTTGGGGAAATTCGCCTACTTTGTAGTCCAGATTTGAGTCAGTGCAAATGTTTTCTCAACAGCTAAAGTTAAAATTAAACACATCTAAAATAAAATCACTATTATTTGGCCCAGCTTCCAAGTTAAAATTAGATTTAAAATTAGAGATCTCTGATCTATCATGTACATACTTAGAATCTGTTAAAACAAACAAACATTTGGGTTACTGGTTAGACTAGGTCAGGTACAGGGAACCATGTAGTCAACTTAATTGGTCACGTGGGAAAGAGAGCAGTTGTTGTTCAGAAACCAAAAATATTTAGATTCAGACACAATGAAATATATTATTCAAGTACAAATGTTGCCGTTATTTGATTATTGTGACATACTATATGGCAATGCCTCATCTGATAGATTACACAGGTTAGATGTTGTTTATAATAAATTGGTCAGATTAATCTTGAAATGTCCTATAACTACTCACCATTACTATTTATATAATTCCTGGAATAGGTTTCCTTGGCTACTAGGAGGGATATAAATACAAGTTTATTTGCATATAAGCCTGTGCTGAGACTTAGTCTCAAATCTTTGAATGATAGGATAGTGTTCTGGAAAATTGATCCATCCTTAAGAAAACTAAATTTTCTAAGTTAGAGGGAATTGAGCAGAGGGTGAGTCAATAGCTCTTTGCAGAGTGGAGGAGGTTGGCCACATATTTTGTGTTTTAAGAACACTTGCAAGAGGCTTCCAGAATGATGAACCCTATTACTAGCAGTAGGAGTTTTGCCACTGGCCTGATAACACACTTAAAGTTGCATTGAAACTGGTATTAATACTAGAAAAGGATTATAAAACAAAATAAAAAGATTTGCCTACACTTTGACTGTCTGTGATTTGGCTAAAGTCACAATCTTAAGTGACAGTGGTCAGAGCCATACTGAACACTTCTGCACCTTCCTTCCTTGACTGGAATTAATACTGTACTGGGCATTTTCATAGTCATAGAAAAGTTTCTCAGTACTGAGGTATACCTGGGTATACTGAGGCAGAATGAGGCAGGATCACATTACAGTCAATGCAAATTGCCTCAGTGATACTTCAGTGGTACCTTGAGGTAGGAAAATGTTTAAATAACTTCCACTGTATAGTCAATGTATTTTTAGCCCATTGGGGAATGGATTCAGTCATAAGAAAAGAAGGGTGCAGAGTAGAGTAGGTGGAGGCATAGAGTACTGTAATACAGTACAGACACATTCAAGGAAATATTTTGTTCCTATCCATGCCCTTCTACCATGCAACATTATTTATTTATTTACTTCAAATGTTTCACCAGGAAAGACATACTGAGCTGCAAGCAGCTCATTTTCAGATGCGCCTTGGGGAAGGGGATATGAGGGTAATGATTAACAGACAGAACAATATTTACATAGTAGGAAAAATCTAGGCATCATATACTAAGCCTACCAAACAGTAAGCACATTTTTCATTTTATGCAAATTATGAAAGGATAAAGAGGAAAATGCAATCCAGATAGTATAAGGAGCTATAATCAAAGTGCAGTATATGCAGTGATGAGGTTTCAGGCGGTAACAAGGAAGTACAAATCAATGTGCAGAGGAAACTGGGGGCTAAGAGCAGAAGAGGGCTTGATTGCTATGGGGCAGAAAAGGGGTAGTTAAGTTTAGATCAAGAGGAGTGGGGAACAGGTAATGAGTAGTGGAGCAGGGACAGTTATCAGGTGCAAGTGCAGGTGTGGGAAGTGAAGTCATGGAGAAGAGAGGAGAGTGAGTGTTTGGATGAGGCTGAGCAGATGTTTGGGGCAAAGAGTTTTATAGGTTAGGGAAGCAATAGGAGAAAACTGCCTGGCCAACTAAGGATTTCCTTGAAGGAGTGCAAGGGAAGGTATCCAGTGCTCGAAGGGAGTAGAAGGTAGGTAGGGAGGGAGAGGCGAGAGAGAGGTAAGGTATGAAGGAGAGAGCCAAGTCAGGCTTTAGAGATAAAGGAGGTACAATGAGGGAGGTGTCTGGCTTCAAGGAGGGAAGGGAGGGAGGCATATAGGGAGCAATGATGAGTGAGGTGGACAGTCCAGAGCAAAACAACAGAAGGAGTGAAAGAGAGAGCCAGTCTGGCTGGGTGGACTTCAGAGCAGCACTGTAGACAATGTCTCCAAAGTCAAACATGGGAGAATTATTTTCAGGACTATAGCTTGGTGAGCAGGAAGAGGAATCCAACCTCTATTCCTGTAAAGTGCACCGAGCTTAGGGTGATGTTTTTTGGATGACATCCACATGCCCTGAAATGTCAACGTGCTGGTTGAGCCAGACCCCAAAGGTATTTAAAGGAGAACATCATCAGTTGTAGCCACATCTAAGTTGTGAAATGAGGGAGGTCAGAAAGTTTAGTGAGCTTCTGCCTAGTGCCAAAGGTCATGGAGACCATTTTCTTGGCATTAAGGGTTAGCTGACTTGTCCAGAACCAGTGCTGCACATTATTGAAGTCCAACTAAAGCCTGGTCATCAAATCAGAGGGGAGGAACCAGAGGCAAAAGTGTGGTATCATCTGCATATGTATGGATGGATACAGAGGAGCAGGCAGCTGGGAGGTTGTTTAAGAAGACCAAAAAGAGAATGGGGTCAAGGGAGAAACTAATGGTCACCAAACAGGAAAGGGATTTGGAGGTAATCATATCTGATGACCTAAAAGTGGCCAAACAGTGTGCCAAGGCTGTGGGAAAGCAAGTGGGATGCTGTGGTGCATAGGGAGATGTATCACCAGCAGAAGGAAGGAGGTGGTGATGCCAGTGTACAGATCATTGGTGAGGCCTCATTTGGAATATGGTGTCCAGTTCTGGAGGCCACTTCTCTGTAAGTATGTAGACAAGGTGAAGGCAGTTCAAAGAAGGGCAGCAAAGTGTTGCAGGGCCTGCATCAAAAGTCATATGAGGAGAGACTGGGATACCTCTATAGAAACCTACAAATATCTAAAAGACATAAATAAGGTACTGGAGGTAGCATCATTCAGAAAAGGAGGTGTCTAGGAACAAGGGGCATGACATGAAGTTGGAAGGGGTAGACTAAGAGGTAGCATGATGAAGTATTTCTTCACAGAAAGGGTAGTGGATGTATAGAGTAGACTCCCAGCAGATGTGGTGGTGCAAACACACTGGAGAATTCAAGCATGCATGGGACAGGCATGGGGAACCCTAGCAACAAGAGTGAGGAAGTAAAGCCAGCGATCAAGTAGATTCTGTGGCTTTAATGGTAGGCATGGAAAATGGGCAGACTAGATGGGCCTAGTGGTCCTTATCTGCCATCAATTTCTATGTTACTATGTAAGGGCGGATCCTTGGGGACACCAGTTCAGATAGGGAGTGGGGGGATGGAATCACCAACTCTAACAGATTGAGTCCTACCCTCACAGTAGGTGCAGAACCAGTTAGTATAGGAGTCAGAAAGTCCCGCTGCCTGAAGCTTGTTAAGGAGAAGGGGCAGGATACAGTGTTGAAGGCTTTGGCCAAGTCAACAAAGATGCAGAGGTGATAAGGCCCTTATCCATGCCTGAGAGAATGGAGTCAGTACACTGGAGAAGGGAGTAGGAGGTGGAGTGGAATTTATGGAAACCAGACTGGAAAGGAATGAAGAAAGAGGAGGAGTCAAGGAAGAGGAAGAGTTGAGCTAGCACAAGGTGTTCTTGAGGTTCAGCTAAAGTGGTAGCAGGAAATAGGATGGTAGTTACCAGGACAGGTAAAGTCACCACATTTGGGAAGGGATATGACAGTGGCCTGTTTCCAGGAGTCAGGGACAGAGGCAAGGAAGAAAGAGACATTGAGAAGGGAGGAGATTGGCAGAGCAACATCAGGGGTGGAGAAATAGAGGGTTTGTGGTTAAATCCATTGGGGCTCTTGGCCTTGAGAGGATCAAAGGCAGGAGAGCCTTAGAGTATCAGCAGGAGTGATAGGAAAGAATGAGAAGGGGAGAGATGGGGAAGGAGGACAGGGGAGGGGGTCTACCACAATGCAGTGACACCAAAGTTGTTGACATTCCTACACTGACAGACACAATGCTGAGTGTCAGCATTGTGCTGTCAATTTTCCCATGTGTTTTTCTTCAGGGATGCACCCCTCTGACACATCCCATGTAGGGGCCATCCCACCTCCCCAGTATTTTATTAACTAACTCTGAGTCACAGCTGTTTTGGGGAGATGCAGTGCCGGTATCAGCAGAGATCATTACAGTGACCTGTTGATTTCTGTCGCTGTAATGGTCTTTGCTGTAGAGTTTTGTTGTTTGGTTGGTATACTGGGAAGGGATAGGAAGAGGGGTAAGGAAGGGATGAGAGAAGGGTGGAAGCATAGGAAGTAAAGAATGAGCTGAACTCAGAGGCAGCAGAGAGGGTTTGGAAAATGGGATGTCACCCACCTTGAGGACTGGTGAGGGAGGACTGGGTTGGGGAGAGAACAGGGCATGGATGAACTTCTAGAACTTGGAGGAGTGATTAAGATTGTTCTAGCAAGTGGAGGCAAAGTACTCCAGTCTTGGCAAGCCTGGTGGCTCTGGAGCTGGCATTATGAGGGGCTCAATACTTAAGTAAATCAGCAGAGGAACCAGAGGACATATGAGTCTTCAGGCAAGATCACATGCGTGTAGGCAGGCCAGTAATTACACTGAGATCCAAGGGAGGTGGCAGCCATGGACCCTGATTTTCCTAGCAGGGCATGCTGTTACTAGACTAAAGGAATTTTGTATTAAGTAGTTGAGGGCAGAGTTGATGGTACTGGCAGAAGAGAGACGGGTGACCAGTCAGAAGCTACCAAGTCTGCATGGAGGCAGGACAGGTCCAGCGACAAGAAGGACCAGATCTGGAGGAATTTTTGGGAGGGCTTTGCACACACAGTAGACCATATGGTGGTCATTAAGGTGTTAGTGAGGGTGCCAGCATCAATGATGTGGTGGGGTTGAGCGGTAAGGACCCAGTCCAATAAAGAGTGATTGAGTGATTTATAATTATGATGTGAGGGTCAGAGATCAGTTGCATTATATCAAGGGACAATGATTAGGAAGAGATTTGTTTGGGGGCAATTAATATTAAAGTCCCAAAGATGAGCAATTCCCCAAAAGTATAATGAGAGGCAATAGAGGTAATGAGCTCAGTGACTGATGAGGTGGATAGGCCAGGGCAGCAATAGACACCGGCTACAGAGACAGGGACAGAGAAAGGAGAGAGAATTTGAGGAGAAGGAGTTCATATGCGGAGAGGAGGCTATAGTGAGTAAAGGGATGAACTGGCTGGTAGAGGAAAGGTATATGGTGACAGCAGTGCCCTTGTAGCAGAGTCATGCTGGGTGACAGTGTACCCAGGGATGGTGACTGTGGAATCAGGAATCTTGGGGATAGCCAGGATTCTGAGATTATTAATACATCTGAGTGAAGATTAACCTCAGAGATTTTGAAAGTTAAGACAGTGGTGCCCCAAGGGTTGGTGTTAGGGCCATTATTATTTACAGAATTTATGAATGCTATACCTATTTTATTTTCAACTGAAAACAGCACTATTTATGCTGATGACACTGTTATATGGATTCTGCACCTATGAGCAGTATTATTCAGGTGTCCCTGCAATGTAAATATGACATGCTGGCTTAATGGTTAAGGGACAATAAATTGACCTTAAATGAGAAAAAAACAAATATCATGTTATTTGGAACTCAACCGAAAATTGCAAAGGAAAATAAATTACAGATAACTGGTCAAAATGGGATAAGCCTTTCTACAGTTACTATTTCAAAATATATGGGTGTTTATCTGGACCCCTGCCTGAGTTTAGTCCCACATATTGAAAAAGTAGGAAAGAGACTTAATCAAAAATAGGGTATCTGTATAGGAATATAACTGCATTGACTGAAGAAGCCGGACAGTCATAGCTAAGCAAGTTCTGATGCCTACATTGGAATACTGGGCTAGGAGACTGGAGATGGCCATATCTGGCTACAATATATTCATAAGAGACAGAGCAGGCAGGAAGGGAGGAGGAGTGGCACTGTATGTGAAAAATGACATAAGGGCCAAAGAGATCCAGGAGGAACAAAATGGGGAGAGAAACTGTGGGTTAAGCTGGAAAGGAAAATGGGGACAGCCATCCGCACATGTGTGGTCTATAGACCACTAGCCCAGGAGGAAGAAACAGATAGGGGAGCTGATGCTAGCCATCCAAAGGATGGCAGGCAAGAAATGAGTAGTACTGGTTGGAGACTTCAATATTCCAGGCGTGGACTGGAGCATCCCAGCAGCAGCAGCAACTAGGAGCAGATTTATCCTGGACTCCTTCAGGGTGCCTTCCTCAAGCAACTGGTCATGGAACCAACTCGGCAGAAGGCAATACTGGACCTTGTGCTCACAAACAGGGACAGTGTGATGGGGTAACAGTGGGGAGCACTGAAACAGTGACCACCAGTCATTGTGGTTTGAAATCACAGAAAGAGCAGAACCAAACCACACAAAACATGTATCCTGGATTTTAGGGGCAGACTTTGGGAAAATGGGGAGATACTTGAAAGAGGCATTAAGGGAATGGGACAGGAATCAGGGGCTGAGGAACTGTGGGCAGTATTTAAAATGGGAATTACAAGAACAACAGAATTATGCATTAAGCAGATTAGCAAGAGGAAAAGGAAGAGGAGACCATTATGGTTTTCAAAGAGGTAGCAAAGAAAGTGAAAGCCAAAAGATTGCATTCAGGCAATACAAAAAGACACAGGCAGAGGGATAGGGAGAAGTACCAGGAGAAGCAAAGGAGGCAGGGAGGTCAATGAAACCAAAAGCTCAGACAGAAGAACACATTGCAAAATCAGTGGGTAGAGGGGACAAAACCTTTTACAGGTACATAAGTGAAAAAAGAAAGACAAAGGAGGGATAGTGAGACTGAAGGGGGAGGATGGGGGCCGCATGGAGGATGACAACAGTAAAGCTGACATATTGAACAGGTATTTCTGCTCAGTCTTTACTGAGGAAGAGGAGGGTAATGGGTCTGAAGGGAGTACAAGGGGTGAGAATGGTGCAGAAATGGACTGATCCCTTTACAGAAAAGGGTCCTGAAGGAACTAGAAGTAATAAGAGTTGATAAAGCAATGGGGCCAGATGGGTGCACCGGGTCCTTAAAGAACTAAGAGAGGTGGTGGCTGAACCTCTGGCTATCCTGTTTAGCCGATCACTGGAAACAGGGAGGTACCCAAAGACTGGAGGACAGCAGATTGATTGATTAAAAGTTTATTTTTCACAGAAAATTCATTTGTTAGGACAAAGTCCTGTTTACAGCAAAGTCCTGCATGTGAATTCTAATACAATTACCAATTAACAATTGATATTTAACATAAGTAATACAAACACAACTAATACAAACAAATGCAATTGCACTCTACATACATACATACATTATTTAAAACACACACATAAAAAATACAAACTATTAAACAATTCATTTTAAATTTAAAAAATCTAAATTTGTTTTCTGTGATTCAGTCAAACCATTCCAACTTAATGCTACTTTATTCTGGAGCAGATGTAGTCCCCTTATACAAAGTGGGAACAAGAGGAACAGGGAACTACAGACCAGTCAGCCTCACCTCGGTAGTCGGGAAGATCATGGAAGCACTACTGAAGGAGAGATTGGTGGAACATCTGGTTGTCAATGGACTACAGGACCCAAGGCAGCATGGTTTCACCAGGGGAGGTCATGTCAGACCAACCTAGTTGAATTTTGACTGGGTGACTAAGGAGGGTGGATCAGGGAGGGCAGTGGACATGGCCTATCTGGACTTCAGCAAGGCCTTTGACACTGTGCCACATAGAAGACTATTACACAAACTGGGGAATATGGGTGTGGGCAGGACAGTAGTGTGGTGGGTAGGTAACTGGCTGGGCGGCAGGACACAGAGGTGGTGGTAAATGGCTGTCACTCCACAGGGGAAGAGTGACCAGTGGGGTACCACAGGGATCAGTGCTGGGACCGGTCCTATTCAACATCTTCATCAGTGACATTGTGCAGGACCTAGAAGGCAGAATTTCGCTGTTTGCTGATGACACAAAGCTTTGTAACAGAGTAGACACACTAGAGGTATAGACAGAATGAGAAGCGACCTGCAGAAACTTGAAGTATGGTCAGGGGTTTGGCAGTTGAAATTCAATGCAAAGAAGTGCAAGATAATGCATATGGGGCACAAAAACCCTGGCACAATATATCAGTTGGGGTGAGGATATAGCATGCACCAAGCAGGAAAGGGATCTTGGGGTTATCATCTCTGATGACCTCAAGGTAGGGAAACAGTGTGACAAGGCAGCAGGTAAAGCAAATAGGATGCTGGGATGTATAGGCAGGGCATCACCAGCAGGAAAAAGGAGGTCATAATTCCAGCTATACAAGACACTAGTGAGGCCCCACCTGGAGTACAGTGTACAGTTCTGGAGATCATACCTATGTAAGGACATAGACAGGGTAGAAGGTTCAGAGTAGGGCAACAAAGATGGTGCATGGATTGCATCACAAGTCCTATGAAGACAGGTTGAAGGAACTGAACATGTACTCCCTGGAGGACAGGAGGAGAGAGGGATATGATAGAGACATACAAGTATCTTACAGGGAGGAACAGGGTGCAGGAAAACACTATTTTTAAGCGAAAAGATGTTCCAGGACTAGAGGGCATGGGATGAAGTTGGAGGGAGGGCGATTCAGAGGAAACATGAAAAGAATTTCTTCATAGAACGGGTGGTGGACAAGTGGAACACCCTGCCAGAGGAAGAGGTGGGGCTGAAACAATCACAGGATTTAAGAATGCATGGGATAGACATAAGGAATTCTGGAGGTCAGGGTATGGGGTAACAGACCTCTAGGAAACAAACTGAACTTACATGCTCAAATGGACAGACTGGGTGGGCCATAGGCCCTTATCTGCTGACACTGTCTATGTATCTATGTATCTATGTATCTATGAATATGGGCGTATACTGTTTTTTAATAGTAATATGGTGTTTGAGACAAAGTATAAGACTGTTTAATAACATCTACAGGTTTGCACTAAGGGTGCCAAAATGTACACATCATTGTGTATTTTATGAGAAAATGGAGTATTGCCACCAGAAATTACAATTAGATATCAATTGGGGAATTTTTCATTTAGGGTAATGAGGGCTAATGATCCCAAGGTACTTTCTGGGCATTGGGATTAATGAAGAGGAGCGAATAACAAAAAGTAGTGGGGTACAGGATTATGAGGTTCCAAGATGTAAGTTACAGATGACTAGGAGAACTTTTCTTGGTATGCACCCTATCTTTTGAATAAATATATGCATCTTACTAAGGGAGTAGATAATTCAACACATAATGTAATGCACTTGACCCACTATAGAAAAGGGCTTTTACATATTTAAACATGAGACAGTGTGTATTTGTATGTGAAATTATTGTATTGTATTTGTAAAGTATTGTATTGTGTATTTGTATTCTCATTTTATGGTTCTAAGTTTTGTATGTTTCATTATTGTATAAATGTCAGACATGGCTGAAAAAGGGCAGTGCTGAGTCCACTACCTGGTTAAAAATAAAAAGAAAATGAAATGAGTGGAAGCAGTTGATCTGTTTTAGGAGGAAGCTATGAATGTTGAAGTGAACCACACTCAACCTTTGAGGATACAAGTGGGGGAGACTGTGCGGGCCAGGGCTGGGCTCAGTATAACCTGCCACTAAAAGCAGTTGAGAGATGAGGAACTTCATGGAGTCAGAGATGTGCTTACTTGGCAGATGAGGGGAGATGGGATGCTGGGGGAGAGGTGTGGGAGGGGAGAAAGTACTCAAGGGTTTCAAGATAGAATCAAGAGGAGGAGGAATATGAGAGAGAGAGAGAGAGAGAGAGAAAGGAGGCAGGAGGAGTGTGGGGAGACAGGGAGGAGGAGGAGGAGAGGGAAAAGGAAGGGAGGAGAAGGAAAGCCAGTATTAGGGAGTAAGGCTGGTGAAAATAGGAGGAAAGGAGAGATGGGGTGATAAGCATCATAATTAGAAAGACTAGAAGCTGTGATGGCACAGTACGGATGAGTAGTGGAAGAACTAAGTGGGAGTATGGGCTTGCTAGACAGGTGTAGACAGCCAAGAGGAGAGGAGAGAGAGGCAGAGGTTGAGTATGCAGGAAGGAAAAGGAGATGGGGCATGAAGAATGAGGTGAGCAGCAAAGTGATGCAAAAATAGGGGAACCTACATATGGGGTTTGTGCAATCAATAGAAAAGTAAGGGAAGTGAGAGAGGAAGGTAGCCAGGAGGAGGAAGAGGAGGGGTCTGCTGGTATGGTTAGAACCACACAGTGAAGGAAGATCGGAGGACCGTATAGAAAGTTAGTGCAATTTCAGTGTGAGTAGATGGGAGGAGGAGGAGGCATGCTGGCAAGGGTTGGAGCACAGAGAAAGAAGATGGGGACCCACCATAAGGCAGTTAGTGCAGAAAAAACTATATTTGTTTAGCTCACCACCAGCTGGAGGTTTTATTTGATTTCTTTCACTTCCAGGCTCACTAGAACCAGTGTTTGTCTCTCATTTTTATTGATATATCACATCGTATACAACATTACACATTTAATTCAGCTTGCATCTCTTTTCATTCCCTTTCAGAAGAGAAATATTTTCTGCCCTCACCCAGGTCACTGTGTCATATTTTAACGGTTTTTCTAAAGGTACTGATTGTCTTCTCCTTTAACATTGTGTGTTCTAAGGCATTTCCTTAATTAACTGAACTGCTGCATTTCCTGCCCTCAGCCTTAACTTCTGACATATTTGAAGGTAGGAGAAGATGGATGCATGTAACCTAGGACAAAATAATAAAATAAACAGCTTAGAGGATGGGAGGCGGTAGGGTAAACAGAGATCCAAATTAATGTTATTTATTATAGATTGGCTACACTTTACCCATGTAGGTAGCCAAGGGAACTGGTTCACAATTTATTTTGGGGGGTATGTTATAAATGTATTTAATAGCTCTTTTGTATTTAACACCTCTTTACATTCTGCACAGAGCAGGTACTAAATGGATATCGATTAACTGGTCTTGCAGACTTGAATAGCTTGCATGCTGATCAGTCAAGCTTAATTTCCAACAAAGTTGTCTAGAAAGGCATTTAATTGGAAGTTGAAGTCCCCCTCCATTACTGTATAATGTCCTTTTGTACTATGGTTTACTAGTGTATTTCTAACATTGATGTGGGTGGAAGTCCAGGTGAAATATATGCATTTAGTAAAGCCAATTAAAGTTCTCCAATCCCAACAGTAGCAACACATATTCTCTGACTTACTGTGTTTCTCCTCCAGATAAGATGGAAGGAGAAGTAGTATTGTAGCAGTTTACCTCACCATTCCTAAGTACAGATGAGAAGGAGAAATCTTATTGGAGATTATCTACATTTCTTTAGCTTTTCATGCTCCTCATTTAAAGGGTTTGTCTCTAAAAGAAAATGTTCACCTGATTTGTTTAACTGCATGTGCAATCATTCCTCCTCACTTGGCTTTGAAATCTATGGACATTCCATGTCTTTAGTTAAAATAATGACTGTTATCATAAATGTATGGAATCAAAATTATGTTAAATAATTTGACTCCTCAAAATACTCATCTCAGCTTGCGCTTCAACCTTCTGATGTTGAGGTGGAGGGCAAAATAACATGTTTCAATAAACACAAACAAGCATTTTGCTACTCAGTCCCTCTCATCATGTCATAATTCATTCTTCAAACCACTATCCAAATCCTTTATGTTTTCAGGTAAAATGTCTTGGAGAAAGATTATTATTACATGGGGACACAGGAAGAGTCCCACTTCCTAATTGCAAGTTCAAGGGTCTCCAATGAGTAGGAACAGGAGGTGACCCACTGCTCAGGCACCAAGATCCAAGGGCCCCCCTCTGATGAATGGGACCAAGAGCAGACCTGCCATCTTTGGTGGCTGACCAAAGTCTCCCTCTGATGGGTGGGAGCAAGAACAGATCTGCCACCTCTAGTGGCTGATCAAAGGATCTCCCTCTGATGAGTAGGACTGGGAGCTGACCCACCACTCTGTCAGCAAGATCAAAGATTCCCCTTCTGACTTGAGGACCAGGAGGTGAAACACTGCCTCTGGCAGCAAGGTCAAAGGGTCCCTCCACTGACTGGAGGGATCACGAGCTGACCTGCCATTCTAGTTGCAACATCAAAGGTCCTTCTCTAATGAGTAGGTGTTAGGTTGTTTATGGTAACTGTTCCTCTTTAAGACATTTACAACAATGAAAAAGCCAGGACAATAATGCTCTGCTTCAGTGTCGGTGATTTGGTGGATGACAGACAGAGAACATTATAAGAAAAACACAAAATGTGCCCAGGAAATGGTGGATGGTGGATAGAGAGTGGCAGGAAATAAAGGGAATTACCATGCAGAGAAAATGGTACAGGAGGTCAGGTTGGCAGATAAGGAGGATGGTGGATAATCAGTGATGCACTGTATAAATATCTATATATTACGTTTGCATGGTAGCGCAAGTATAGTTAGGGCTGATAGGAGTGTTCAGTGCTAAACAACAATCTTTACACTTTAATAACTTTGGAAACATTTGAAGAACTTACAAAAATGCAGCATACGTGCTCTGGGTGACAAGTTCTCAAGACGTGGAAGTTTTGTGACAGCCACTTACCCAGATTCTGAGATCCAGAAATGTAAAAATATATACAAAGCACTAATTTGGGCCATCTTGGTGCTCTCACCTACAATACGATGGTATGGAATTTTATTCTGAAACTGTCAGGGCTGATGGGGTCTATGCCAAGGGTGTGCCTTTTGAGCGTTTGTGAAAAAAATATTAATTGGTTCCAAAGTTATAAGACTTTAAAATGTGGCTTCTGAATATGCTCAGTAGGGTTTTGGAATAACCCTCTGATATGACTTAAAATTCTTCTTTTGCAAGCATTTTTGGTTGTGATGAATTTTATTTTGGGATCATGAAAAAAATCTTTTAGGTTGTGATGGCTACCACCTTGTTTTTCTGGGCAAAAAGTGAAAATCCTTAAAACAATTCATTTGAAAAATAAAACACGTGAATCATGCTCAGTGGATCTTGTTAAGCTTGATTCTGGTGTTTGGTTTAAAAAAAACAGGTCAGAAATATATTTTGTGGACTTTTAGTTATTTGGCTGATTACTGAGATAGCCAGCTGCTGTGTTGCAAGCCAATAATTCTTGTGTTGTACATTTAAGTGTGACATAAGACTGTTTAGTATTCACAAAAATTCTTACGCACCACTTAAATGTGCAACACAAGAATTCCAGTTTTAGTGTGGGCAAAAATGTTTTGTGCCTCATATATTTTACTCATGACTTGGTTGTTTTACAATATTTTAGTCACATTTTTGAATATACTGTTTACATGACCCTACCTCATGAATAAGGATAGTAAACATTTTCAAATAGAGGTTGAAAAGTGATTTCCCAGTTGCTCTTGAAATCACCTTTTGTGTGGGATTTAACACACTTCAGCAGACAACTTCATGATGTGGGTCAAAATGTCAAACAAGATGGCTGATTCTTGTATGGCAAGATGCAAATTCTTGGGTTGCAAATTTACGTGCCACCAAAAATGTTGTTGTGGCCACAAAATGGAATTCTTAGGTCAATTAAATGTGACTGAATATTTTTCATGTACACCAAAATGCTTGTTTTTGCTGGAATATTATCTGGTTGCACATTTAAGTATGACCTTAAACTTTAGTGTGTGAACTACCACCTCCACACACACAAAAAAGCTTTGAGGCCAGGTGGAGATTTTCATGTGAAGACAAACAATTATTTGATTGAGAAATGAGTCAAGATGGTGATCAGACAGCAGGCGTGCTGAGGAGTAGCTGATGTGGAGATATATTATATGCTCTAATTCTAGATTAACTGGGATGCCATTGTGGCTTGAGGGTCTTTTTTAACTTAATTTTATTTATATGGTTTGTTCTCCTGTTGCTGTTCTGTTTATGCTGATTTTCAACAGGTTTGGATTTCCCCAAAGGGGCTTGTGTGCCAAAGTCAAGCAGACTGGGGAAACCTGGAGAACCTCTTGATAGTGATCTACTGTGGTATGCAGACAGATATTAGAATGTAATGAGATGTAAGACTAAAAGGAACAAACATGTATACAGCAACAATGAATATGAGCTTACACTGATGTATATAAGAAAGCAAACATTTCTATTTTTTGGGACAAAGAATATTGGCTGTATAAGGATAACAACTACATGTTGGTGTAAGAGATACTAAATAAGAGATTCCTGAGGATCAAAACATTTTTTGTTAGATAGGATTGAGAAAATAAACTCAAATAAGGGACTTAAACAGTTTAGCAAGCACTTCTGAAAGTGAGTGGCAAGCATACTTCATGATTGAGATTCATTATAATTTTTAGAAAGTAATATGTGGACAGTAGCATTTATTTGTGTATATATGTTTTCAATAGGTATAAAGGCAGTTATCTTGATGAAGCCTGATAATCAGGTGAAACGTTAAGAATTGAAGCCGTACTGAATATATTAAAGTGCATTTTGACATCACTCATCAAAAGACTTCTGTCTATTTTATTGGTTATGCCGCACCCCTTCTTTTCGAGATACTTGGCTGTTATAGAACACATGGGGAGGCAGCATCTAGAAAAGTGAAAGCACATTTTCCATGGAACTTCTAGGAATCTTTTCCAGGACCTGGTATTTCTGAATCATATACAGATCAGGACAGAAAATAAGAAGGCTGAAGCCTGAAGTGGAGAGGAACCAGGGTATGAGATTCAACTGAGATGGTGTGGAGCAGGAAACAGGAGCAGAGCGGGAGCAGAGTCAGAGAATTACAGTTACAGAAGAGGAATGGTGAGCTGAGAATTTAAACATGGAGCCAGATAGAACAAGGAAAAGGAGCTGGTGTGTGAGAGACTGAGAGATTGATTTTCTAGTTTTGTACATTTGAACTTACCATCAGAACTCATAGAGAGGCTGTAAAAATTGGATGTTATTAAATCCAAGCTCTCAATGAAAAGCTTAATAATTATGGGTAGATTGAGATTCTTTACATTCCTACTAGTTTAATGGAAAACTACAGCCATGAGATTCACAGAGCAAACTCAGTTTCTAGTCAGTATATTATTCATTATATTTTGTATTCAGCATTTTCTATTAGCATATATATATACTGTATATAGTGGTGATCATGTATATATGTAACTATTTAAAGACAAAAGAACCTCTGATGCGTAAACACTGAGGCAAGAGTTACCCAAAGGGCATTTGGCTGGGAAGCCAAGTTTCAAGAAAATACAAAATCACACATGCCCCCACAATGCAAAGCATCATGGGCTGCATATGCAAATCACCACAGAATGTTATGCTGGTCCAACTTTAAGCAGAATTGCATGGTGCCGAAAGGCCTCTCACACAGTTTGCAAAGGTGCTAACAGAAGACATAGACACGTGTTTACGTCCTACCAGGACTCATCAGTATGCACTAGGGTGTCAAACAGGCAAGGCATACTAGTAGGTCCTGGTAGGAAGCAAAAACTGCCTTCTACTCTGTGCCTGGCTTTCCTTTCATACAATCTGCAAAAATTAGACCAACTATTTATTCTATATTATATATACAGCCATAATGAGACATGTGATATATATATATACACACACACTGTGTACAGTGGTGATCATATAAAAGTTTGAAGTGCTGAGGTATAACTTGAGGTACAGTACCACTGAGGCACTCAAGTTTACATGGTGATTGTATAAAGTTTGGCATATGATCACCACGTGAGCCTGAGTGCCTCAGTGGTACCTTGAGATATACCTCAACACTTCTAAACTTTTATATGATCACCACTTATATAATTTGACGAGGGAGTTAAATATTTGTGAGCAAACAAGCACCTGACACTCACTTTGTGCTCCTATTGTCTGTGGGCCTTATTTAATCCAGAAGTCATAGAAGACCAACAGCTTGCAGGGAAAGCAGACATTACCCCACTATCCCTGCATGTGGTGTTTGTTGCTAGTATCTTCAGACTCTAAGTTCTACATATTAGATTGCCTGATATTTTAGACACACTTTTTAATTCTGAGTATTGTTATTTGGCATTCAGAACTTGGCCTCATAATTTATGTCTTCCTAGTATGATCCTATTTATAGTCTACTCAGTCATCTTTTAAACCCCAAAGGGTAAGTATCCTTTTCCTTTGATTCATTTCTACTTTTCTTACATGAGAGCCAGAGGTTTCTTATTAATTTTTTAAATAATATAATAGGGTGGTACATGTTATTAAACCATTATTTAGAAAATGGATTGATTCTTTATAAACTTTTTCTTCTTAATAGAAACCACTGCAGTAGTTTGTATGTTGCTGGTTGGCTCATATTCTTAGCATGCTGACTGTTTGACTGTGCACCTGTCATAAACTACTGCATAAATGTAAGTACACCCTTTATTCTGCTAATATTTTAACTGCCTTTTATTATAGAACCAATGTAAATTGATTGTTTTGTTTTACTACTTTAAGCGAGTTAGCACAAAAGCTTGTAAAACAAAGGTGATATCTAATACACACAGAATTTCCAACAATCACCTACTGTACTTCTTTTATGAGGAATGTGCACTGTCATCTTGTATCAAATAACTGATTATGAACTTCATGTTCATCTGGAAAATACTAATAATTGTATTTATAAATATCTGTCTGACTGTGATAGGCACAGTACCAGTAACCTTGTATTTCTTTTTCAATTCTACCGACTTTGTAAGAATAATCATAAATAAATCCATGACATCTGCTATAATGAGTATGAATCAAGATACATAAAGGAAATGAAGCTGTAGAATGATAATGTACTTAGAGGTGAAATAATTGGACAATAAAATAAAAAAGAATCACTGAATTTGTAAAACTAAAGCAGAAATGGATAAGAGCTAAACTGTTCTCTGTGAACCTAGGACATCATCTAGAAATTTCTTGAAGCTTGTAAACAACAGGAAGTTAATTATGAATTGAATATGATTAAACAATTACAGTCTCAAATGTGTGCATCTCAGAAGCTGATTAATATGCCTGCTCTTCAGCAGGTAAGGCAGATAAAAGCTGATCTAGTCTAAATGCTGATAAATTAACTGTTAACCCTTCATTAAGAATGTTATTGACATGAATCATTCAGATTTAATTCAAGACTATACAAGACAAAGCTTCAGAATTCAAATAACAATTTTAGCAGAATCTGAGAATTTTAATACCCTTACATGGCTAAGAAAAAATGAATTCCTTCCTAAAATGGAATGGACACCCCTCTATTATGTTCATCAGAGGAACCTATGCTTAACAGACTCATTAAATATAGGGATAATTATATCAGATGACCTAAAGGTGGCCTAATAATATACCAAGACTGTGGGAGAGCCAGTGGGATACTGGCATGCATAGGAGCAGTATCACCAGCAGAAGAAAGGGCTGATGATGCCTCTGTGCAAATCATTAGTGAGACCTCATCTGAAGTACTGTGTCCAGTTCTGGGCCTCATCTCCATAAGGACATAGACAGGGTAGAGGCAGTTCGAGAAGGACAACAAAAATGATGCAGGGCCTGCACAAAAAGTCATATGAGGAGAAACCTTAATATGTATACCCTGGAGGACAGGAAAGAGAGGCGGGTATGATAGAGACCTTCAAATATCACAAGGGCATATATAAGGTACAGGAGGTAGCATTTTCAGAAAAAGAGATGTTCTAGAACAAGAAGACATGACATCAGGCTGGAAGGGTAGACTAAGGGGCAATGTGAGGAGTATTTCTTCACATAAAGGGTGAGTGGATGCATGGAACAGCCTTCCAGCAGAGGTAGTGAGGGCAAATTTGGTAGAAATTAAAAATGCATGGGCTATGCATAGGGGAACCCTAGCTATAGGAACAAAAAGGTAAAGACAGAGATCAAGTAGGGTCTCGGCTTTTGCAGTAGGTTAAGAAATATGGGCAGACTTGGTGGGCCTTCTCTGCTGTCAACTTCTATATTTTTATGGTTGATAATTCAGTGAAGCAACTGTTGGAGAATTATGCATGACAACCCAGTCTCCTAATTGATAAGGACCTAGGCAAAATTAAAGCTGTGCTGCTCCATAACAATTCCATTATGGAAAAAAATCCTAAGTGCATTGGAAAAATAGAATGAGTTGTTGAATAAAAGTAGCACAAAAGAAAAAGGAAGGATCATGCAGAAGGAAAGAAAGGAAAATCTAGCAATAGGCCCATAAAGCAAATTACGGAGAAGGTAATTGGAAAAGCGAACAGGAAGATTCTTGAAATGCTGAAAAAAGATTAACATATCAAAGTACAAATGCAGCCTTCAGAAGGAGGAATAAAAAAGAATACGAAGACACAAAAAATATAAAGATAAAGAAGTCCAGATTGCTCCTGTTGATAGCCAAAAATAATGCAAGAAAAAAAAAAAAACATCCCTACAGAAGATTTAGTTTTGGATCTCTCAGCTTATAAAAGCAAATAGATGGCTGCTCAGAACAAATTCTGGTCAGAGTCGATAAAGGCTGCCCAGTGCCACTGTGGTGCTTTTCTGCAGCAAGAGTTCTGAGTATGGTTTTACTCACTCTTGTCACATCAGGAGCCTGCCATGGTGAAAACAATGGCTCTGGCCATTCCAGTAGTTTCTTGACCTCTTTGGCAAATTCTTGCAATTAAAAGACATCAAAAATAATTCACGAATATTGTCAGAATCTGCCCAAAAATGGTCGCAAACTGTCTGGTTGCAGTTTCTTGACTGGCTGAGATCAAGAACGGCCATACTGAGCAGTTTCTTGACCATTTCGCAAATTCATGCAATTAGATGAGTACACAAATAATTTATGAACATTGACAGAATCTGTCCAAAATGGTCCCAAACTGTTCTGTAGCTGTCTCTTGAATACCTGGGAGCTGGATCGGGCCATACTGAGCAGTTTCATGACCATTCCTGCTAATTCTTGTAATTAGAAGAGCTCACCAATAATTCAAAATTATGTCAGAAATTGACAACAAAATGGTCCCAAACTGTCCAGTTGCAGTCTCTTGACTGGCTGAGAGCAAGAATGGGCAATACTGAGCAGTTCCATGTGAATTACAGCATGTGTATGCAATTATATGAGCTCACAAATAATTCACAAACATTGACAGAATTTATCCAAAATGGTTCCAAACAATCCAGTTGCTGTCTCTTTACTATTTGCAAGCAAGAATGGGCCATACTTAACAGTTTCATGACCCGTTCTTATGAATTCTTGTAATTAGAAGAGCTCACCAATAATTCATGAATTATATCAGAAATTGACAAAACTGATCCCGAACTGTCCAGTTGCTGTCTCTTGACTATTTAGGAGCAAACATGGGTCATACTGAGCAGTTTCATGGCCATTTGGCAAATTTGTGTAATTAGAGGAGCTCAGCAATTATTCACGAATTGTGTCAGAAATTAACAAAACTGGTCCCAAACTGTCCAGTTGATGTCTCTTAACTGTTTGGGAGCTAGAATGCACCATACTGAGTGTGAGAAAGTGTTCTACACTCCTACCTTTAAACAAGCGTACTAACTGATGAACCCTTTTCTGTCTTCTTTTGTCTTCACCTCTAAAAAACTTCTGTTGCTAACAGTACCCCTTTATGTTCTTGCTTAACCTATTTTCCTTTATCTTGGTAGGCCACCTAGGATAAGGCTACACTATCTGCCTCATATATATATAACACTTTTCCTAAATCTCTTTTTCATTTTTCTGCTCCTCTTAGTTCATCTAGTTAACCCCTTTAAATAAATAAGAAGGTATAAGACTGTACAGTATACTAACATGTTTGATTATTAGAAATCATCCTGTGCAATATAGGAGATGCAGAATGATGTATCATGCTTGCTTTATGATGATTTGTGATCAGAGACCTTGATGGAAGTCACTGTAATAATGCTGGGCAGGCACAATCTGATTTTACAGCCTGAGAGTTAGAGAAAGGTTAGAATGTTTAAAACATGTTTAGGTCTTTTATGCTGAGAGTATCCCTTTTAGTCTCTCATCTTCAGCTCCTGAAGCACAGTGTGATGAGGCTGGAAATATGAGGGACAGTGTGAAGAGCGTCGGCATAAAGAAATATCAGCCGTCTGCCAGACAGTGCAAGTGAGCGCTTCCCCTTTTGCAAGTCAGCTGCAGGTGACTCATGCAAGAAGGGAGCCTTCTGTCCTTAGCCCCTCTGGATGGTGTAAAAAGACTGCTTATGGGGTAAATTATGCTTCGGTGAACATACATGCAGTCTGAGGCCAGAATGGAGAAAGCAGCCAGATAGAAGCGGCAGCAACCTAAAAAATAAAACTTTGCAGTTTGGCTGTTTTCAAGCCATTGCTCTTACTGTACAGAGCTCTACAAGCTCTACTGATTCTGGAGAATATAAAGAGCTGTAATGACTCAGAAGAGTACTAGCAGACTACAAATGAAATAAAATGCATTAGTTGCTAGCACATGCTGTATGTAAATGGTCTGAAACCTGTAAAGGACAGTTAATATTATTAGCATACTGTGTTGTTTTAGAAGCAGTAATATTATTAGGAAGAATAGCAATATTATTGTTGTCCATACAAATAAAGCTTACTGTTTGTTTCAGAGCCTGTCCTCAGCAGTGCTGCTGCTTTTGTGGGGAATTCCCTAAGGAGTGGCGCCCTCTAATGTTTCTATTTTATAGGGACGGTCTGATCAGAAACTGTCACTCATACTGTAACCATGATTGCTACCTGAGTGTTGCTAAGAAACTAATAGCCTCATTACTATGTTTTTCTATATATGTCAGGCTACAGGGTGAATGGTAGGATCTTTATGATGTCCTAAATAGAGAGAAGAGATTATTATCTGGAGGACTCATGTAGAAGTCCTAAATCATAACAGTGAGTAAATAAAGAGGCTTTAGCTGTTAAGGGTCTAGGTGAGGTGACCATGACCCAGGGGTATAAATAACCCCTCTCCTGGACAAAAGTCAGTTAAGCCTGGGAAGTCACAAGGAGAGGTCAACTGTGAGTGAGTAGATACAGAAGTATTGAGCTCGTAGCCTTTCTACAATCCAAGACTGTATTGAATAGTTGAAGTTGCAAGAAACCACTGAAGGGACAAGTGGTCGTTATATAGCCTAAATATTTTGATTACCTGACTTGAAGGTAGTTTATTTATTTTTTCTTATTTTCTGGTTTATTTTCTTCCTTTCTGTAAATAAGTTTTGTAAAGTGCAGGATGAATTTGTGGAGTTGGGGAGGGGCCTCAGACAGTTAGCAAAGCATGGTAACCTTCTCAGAGGTGCTGCCAGTCTATGGCAGGGGTGAGGCTGAGTACTGCACACCATGCAGTTTAATGAATGGCTGCAAAACTGGTGCAGAGCACAGGGCTTTGGCTTCACTTGGGACTCTTGGGTCCACCTGGAGAAGAAGGTCTATACTGGCATGATGGTCTGCATCTGTCCAGGAAGGAAACAAGCTCATAGGTAACAGGTTTAAAGGCTTCCTTGGCAAGCTTTTAAACTAGCCAAGCAAGGGGAGGTGCTGATAGGAAACAGGAAAGTTCCAAACCTCCCCACAAAACATGGCAGGTAGTAGGGTAAATACTGAGGTACAGAGCTTGACAGAGGGCAGGACAGGGGTAAATGGAAAAATAGACAAGGGCAATAAGAGCAGGGATGGGGTAAAAGGATAAAGCCAACATTAAATGGGGCAATGAGTACCAATGCCCATAGTCTTGAAACAAGCTTCCAGAGCTAGTAGCCCTGATGGAAGAGGAACACTTGGATATTGTGGCAGTCACAGAAACATGGTACACAGAGAACCATGACTGGGATGTTAACATACCAGGTACACAATCTACAGAAGGGACAGGGAGGGTAAAGAGGAGGTGGAGTAGCTCTCTATGTGAGGAAGAGATCAAAGCTACATAACTAAAAAGTAAAGGGGAGGACAAGAGGCACTCTGGGTCACCTTGGAGACAGGGAATGGCATCACAATCCACACAGGGTTGTATACAGATCCCGTCTCAGGGGAGGAAATGGACAAGAAAATGATAGAGGGCATTCTCAAAATAGTTGAAAGGGGAGATACTGTTGATGGGGGACCTGAATATGCCAGATGTTAATTGGACGACATGGACTGCAGCCACATCCAAGAGCAGGGTCATTCTCGGTGCCCTACAGGGGCAAGACTAGACAGCTAGTGGTGGAACCCACTCAGGTGGGAGCAATATTAGACCTGGTAATCTCAAATGGAGAGAGGGTCACAAATTTAGAATTCAGTAGACATCTGGGAACAAGTGACCACTGCACAGTGTGCTTCACAATAAACACAACCATGGAGACAAGCCATACAAAGACAAGGATACTGGACTTTAGAAGGGCTGACTTTGGCATAATGGGTGAATACCTGAGGAATGCATTAGCAAATGGCCAGAAGGGGGGTGGAAGAACAATGGAGAAAAATCAAAACTGTCATCATGGAGGCAACAAGCCTTTGTGTGAAACAAATAAAGAAAACGGAAGCGGACTAAAAAACCACTATGGTTCTCAAAAGAGGTGTCAGGAAGGTTAAGGAGAAAAAGGCTGCATTCAAAAGTATAAGGAATCACAGACAGAGCATGACAGGGAACTGTATCAATTAAGGCAGAAAGAAGTGGGAAGGCAGTCAGAAAAGCAAAGGCTCAAACGAGGAAAAATAGCCAACTCAGTTAAGAAGAGGAATAAAACTTTTATAGGTACATTAGGGAGCATAGAAAGGTTAAGGGAGGAATAGTGAAGATTAATAAAGGAGAGGGAGGTGGGCAGAGGGAGACAGTGGAAAGGCAGAGATACTGAATGAATACTTTGCTCAGTATTCACAAAAGAAGAAGAGGAGGAGTTACTAAACCAAACAATAGAAGCACTCTGGGTAGTGGGATTGGACTGATCCATTTACAGAAGAAAGAGTCCTGAAAGAACTCCTAAAACTCAAGGTGACAAAGCAATGGGGCCTGATGGGATTAACTCTAGAATCCTAAAAGAGCTAAGGAGGACCTAGTGACACCACTAACCACACTTTTAACAAATCATGGGAAGATGGGGTGGTACCTGAGGACTGGAGGAGGGCAGATGTGATTCCTCTTCACAAATGTGGGAGCAAGGCAGAAGCAGGAAACTACAGACCTGTTAGTTTGACCTCAGTGGTGGGAAAATGATGGAATCACTTCTGAAAGAAAGAATTGTTCAGTACCTAGAGGCCAGCGGGGCACAGGACCCAAAGCAGCATGGATTCACAGCAGGAAGGTCATGTCAGATGAATCTAATCGATTTCTTTGACTGGGTGACCAAAGTAATAGACCAAGGAGGGGCTGTGGATATGGCCTACCTAGACTTTAGCAAGGCATTTGACACAGTCCCTAAGATAATAATCAAGTTAGCCAGCCTGGAAGTGGGTCCCAGGGTGGTAGCCTGGGTAACAAACTGGCTGCACAACAGGACACAGAAGGTAATAGTGAATGGAACATATTCTGAAGAAAGGGGGTTACTAGTGAGTACCTCAGGGCTCAGTACTGGGTCCAGTCCTCTTTAACGTCTTTATAGGTGACATTGCAGAGGGTCTGGAAGGAAAGGTATGCCTCTTTGCAGATGACACAAAGATCTGTAACAGAGTTGATACACAAGGAGGGGTAGAAAGGATGAGAAGGGACTTGGCAAGGTTGGAGGAATGGTCAGACATATGGCAACTTAGATTCAATGCAAAGAAGTGCAAAGTAATGCACCTGGGAAATAAAAATCCAGGAGAAGAGTACACAATAGCAGGGAGGTACTAACAACAACAATAATGGAAAGGGATCTGGGTGTAGTCATATCAGATGACCTAAAGGTGAGTAAGCAATGTGAGAAGTCATTAAGGAGAGCCAGGGGATACTGGTATGCATAGAGAGGGCATCACAAGTAGAAAAAGGAAGTGGTTATCCTCTGTACAGACAGTTGGTGAGATCCCATCTGAGTACTGCATGCAGTTTCGAGACCTCATCTACACAAGGACATAGACAGGATGGAAGCAGCCCAGAGGAGGGCAACTAAAATGGTGCAGGGTCTGCTTCCAGAAACCATATGAAGAGAGAGACTGAGAGAGCTTGATATATGTATACCCTTGATGAAAAGGAGGGACATGATAGAAACTTTTAAGTGCTTCAAGGGAATCAACCAAGTCTGGGAGGTAGCATCTTTCAGAAGAAGAGATGTGTAAGAACAAGGGGTACAATTTAAAGTTAGAGGAGGGACAGCTCAGGGGTAATGTGAGGAAATTATTTTCACGGAGAGAGTGGTGGACACATGGAACCACCTTCCTGGAGAGGTTGTGAGGTCTAAAACAGTGGGGAATTCAAACATGCATGGGATAGACATAAGGCAATTATAGTGGGGGTTGCAGGAAGTAGGCTGTTGGTTAACTAGAATCTGCAGCTTATCCAATAGGTAGGAAATGAGCAGACTGGGTAGGCCAAGTGGTCTTCATCTGCCATAAAGTCTATGTTTCTATGTTTCTATGTAAATAAATATCACATAAGCTGTGTGTTTTAAATCTTAAAACATTGTCCTGTCTGTTATTTCCCACCCTCTGTGACACTGAGCAGTTTCATGACCATTTTGTCAAATGCATGTAATTAGAAGCGCATCAATAATTAATGAATTATGACAGAAATTGACAAAAATGGTCCCAAATTGTCTTGTTGCAGTATCTTGACTGCTTGGGAGCGAGCAGGCCATACTGAGCAGTTTAGTGGGAAAATTGGCACATTCATACAATTAGATGAGCTCACAAATAATTCATGAACATTGACAGAATCTGTCCAAAATGACCCCAAACTGTCTGGCTGCTGTCTCTTGACTACGTGGGAGTTACAATGGGCCATTCTGAGCAGTTTGTGACCATTCCAGCAAATTCTTGTAATTGGAGGAGCTTATCAATAATTGCAAATTGTGCCAGAAATTGACAAAACTGGTCCTATAACTGTCTGGTTGATGTCTCTTGACAGCACAGTCCCCATGTTCAAGATGGCCACTGGAGTTCAGTGTGCATGTGCAAGTCATTGTGCATATGCTAAAAGCTCTGGTGGCGGCTTCAACATGGACAGTGCCATGCTTCTCCAGTCACCCATGTTTGTCCATCATCTTGACTACAGCTGTATTGGCTCTGGTCAGAGTTTGTTGCTTTGAGGGGCTATATTCGAACATGCTTGGGTCAGTCACACTTTGCTCCAAACATGTTTGAGTATACAAATTTAATAAACTGTGCTAATTTACACTAAGGATAGAGACTTAAGGAGGCAGCCTGATACCTTTTAATATGGGACCATTACTCTGTATTGGTCTTACATATTTTAATATGCTTATATATAGGATCTGTCTAATTTATTGAACCATGTGTGTTAGAGGTCTGATTTTAACTGGTGGATGATGAGTTCATAGACTGTAATTTCATACAGCAGATCTGCTGTTTCTAGTTCACATTCACACACTTACACTTTCTCACACTCTTACTTTCAGAAAGAGCAGGTATTAACTTCTAAGAGATAGACAAATTATTATTTTATCTATTGTATTTTGATGTGTTAGTAATTACTTTCAACTTTTGTAACAAAATACGCGTTAGCGCAGTGAAACATGTAGTTTTTGTCTTTACTTTTCACTCTGTTAGTAAAAAGAATTCAATAGAATTCTGGTACAGTTATGTCAGAAACTGCTAGCTAGTTAGGAGCCCAATGTAATTCAATGAGAAACTAAATATATTTTTCTATCTTTTCAAAATAAATAGATACTTCTTTCAGTACAAACTTTGCCATTTATTAGCAAACTGAATGACTGTAGCAAAACACCCCAAATCTTCATTCTTTAAGGTATGCATTCTTACTAAGCATAGAAAAAACATCCAAGGACCTCACACTGCGCTTGAGGTGCACTTGATAAATTAATACATTAAAACATCAAAACCAGGTACTCATCACCACCAGTAAACTGACTGCTGCAGTATAAAAAGAATAATTTCTTAAACAGACTACATGCCTGATGCATTTCTGGTCACAATGACCCTTTATCAAAGGCACTTACTAAGCACTTGCTATTAAATAATTTGCTGCAGGAAAACTCCATTCTGTGATGTTTGACCCATTCCTCCTATGGAGTTCAGGGATGTTTCCATATCTCTTTAGTTATAATTTTAACTAATTGCTCTTCTAATCTATCACACTGATGTGTGAAAGTTTTTCTGTCTAGTATTGCCGTAGGTTCTTAAAAGGCAGCTCTTTAACAGATAAAATGAGACAGATAGCAATGAAATAAGAATCCAGATGTAGTGTAGACAGGCTGAAAGGAAATGAAGCAGAGGCAGACAGAAACAGAACACAGCTTTAAATGAGATAACCTAGATCAAGCACTGACGTATACCCACTATAGAAGCACTCAAGGAAGAACACACTCATAATTTCCTGTCAGTCCCCAATCTCTCTCTCTCTCTTAGTAATCCCCAAACACTTACATGGCTCCTCCCATACAGCAATAAAATTGCCACAGTTTACTTTATGGAGATGCCAAATGAAACCCTGTTTCTTTAAAAAGCGTAAGACTGGTAATATTCTCAATGCGATACCAAAAGCTAAAATAGTGTGAGAAAGATTTAAGACTGTGTATAGGTATAGGGTCAAAACACAGAAAGGCTGTGTTTACCTAGTAATCTGAAATCATAGGCTAAGACATTTAATTTTGAAAACAGCTAATTAAATAAAAATGGGGGTAGATCTGGGTGAAACTATGAAAAGATTTATTGTATCAGATAGAAATAGGACAGAGAATCAGCTAAGAAAAAATGGGGCATATGAGAACAAAAAGGAATACAAAAGTAAGAAATCAGCAGACTATTATACAATTTCTTGAGAAATCAACAAAAATAGAGCATGAATTAAAAGGCTTCTTTGTGATAGAAAATACCATATGAGAAAGAATCCAGAGGAAAGAGATTAAATAATAATGTTACACTAGTCTTAGAACAAGAATCAGATGATGAACTTGATATTTCAAGAATTTCATATTGCACTGACTTAAGTATATGAAATGGATATGCAGTGTTTGAAAATGAGGAAATGGATCAGAAACTGATGGGCACTCTAGTTGGTCTACATTAAACTCTGACTGAGAATCATGTAGGGTCATTAAACCTCCTTGTAGGTACATGTTATATTTAATAAGCTGGAATATTGCAGGTATAAATAATGAGACTGATGATGGAGTCTGGTTAGAATATGTGTTTTTCAGCTAATAATCAGTTAAGAAAAACTGCAATACAGTGTTACAAGATGCTCTAGTAGAGAAATACAGATAGTTAAATAGGACATATACCATTACATAGTGCCACCAGGATTTAAAACAGTGTGTACATTCAATAGGCATGCATAATAAGTTAGTACAATATTGCTCTGAGGTAGACTGGGGGCCTTGGCCAATATTTATATGTAAAGCCATTTATATGGCATATTGTGATGGAGAGAGGAAGATGGTAGGCTTACAGAGGTGGTGGAAGTCAACCACAGGAGGCAGTCAGGTGGGTTCCAGGACTGCAAGAAGGGTTCTCATATCTTCTGATATTTGGGAAGCATTTTTACAAAATGGGACATCCTATCTAGGGTACCCAGACCTTGAACAGATGCCAACCACTATCCTCCATCTTTGAAATATTAGCCTTTTGGCCTGTATCCTCCCATCAAGAGCCAGTTTAGGTGAGTGTTTTGAAGGGAAGAGGATGGATGAAATGTCTAGGAGGCACAGTTGTGGCAAGAAAGGACAATGCCACTCATGGTGTTGATGCAACAGTCATGAATCTGGGACCAGAAGTTCTGTATCCTTGGGCAGCTCAAATGATGCACAAGAGGTCAGTTCCAGGTCATGACATCTCCAACAGTTATCATGAGGCATGAGCCCTGAAGTGTAAGTTTAGTTAGGGCATGGTACCACATGTGCAATACTTTGTCCTGGATAAGGAGGTTCTTGACTCTGGGCAGGACTTTTGGGCAATTGCAACAGTTGTGTCCATTGTCCCTCAGATATCTCAATTTTCAGGATCTGGTATCATTTACTCCAGCGCCCTTGGAGATGTTGGGGCTTTCTTGAAGGATTTGCCTATATATCAAGCCTGCCTTGCTGTTTGGGACTTTCAGCCAGGATTTAAGGGGCATATTGGAATATTTATGGATTCCTTTTTGGATTTTCTGAAGGTATGAGTGCACAGCACTGCAGATTTGGCATAAGCTCTGAAAATCTGTTTTGGGAAGATCATATCATCCTTGGAGATCCTCAAAGAAGTCCAGATATGAGGTATTGGGCTGGCACAAGTCAAACAGTTGCTGAATCCCTTTTCCCCCACAAATCCCAATACATGTGCTGTCCTCCTATAGTTAGTAAGGGTTCAATCTGAGGAGTAGTACTGATTGTGAGACTAAAAGGTATGGAGCCATTTTTCTAGCTTTTCCCATGCCCTGAATGAGGGTGCAAAAGTGGGACCTTTTTTCCTAAGAGTGGGTAGAGGTTTTAAGAGGTGGACAGCTGGATCACCCACCTGGCCCATGTATCACTTGATTATGATCCAGATTGGGGGACTGAGGAGGAAGGTAGAGAAAACCACTGAAGGGTCTGTGTGCATCAAAAGATATATAATATGCTTAGAACTAAGGTGGACCCCAACCTCCTCTTTTCCAGTTAGCTTGGAGCTTGGCTTTACTGTATGAGGGACTTGCCCTTTCAGAAGAAATCACCCACCAAAGAGTCAAATTTGGAAAACCAGCTGGTTGGCACATAAACTGTTAAATAAATGAGACAATGGATCACTTTGGGGCCAGGGAAGGATGAGCTATTAAGGAGGGATAGGTCCTCAGACTGACACTAGGCTCTGGGTCATTTATGGGCAGACTTGATGGACCCTCTGTCTCTTTCTGCCATCACTTTCTATGCCATTATCATCTTAATAGCTGTGATTTTCCTGCTAATGACTGGTGGAGGAGCTTGCAGTGGTCACAGTATTCTTTATTTTTTTCAAGAGAGGGAGAAGTTATCTGAGGCTATATTTCCAGGACCTGGACGTGTCCATATACCCAGGTATTTTATATATTTGAGAGACCAGAGGAGGTTGAATGGGGTCATTGAGTCCTAGGTACATAATCCATTCGGTGGTAACATTTCCATTTGGAGGGATTAATTTTGAGCCCTGAAATGTTTCTGAATTTCCCAGAAGGTCAAGTAAAGATAGATATACCTGTGGGGGCATCACTTAGGAGTACCAGACAGGCATCCATTTATATCAACATATGCAGGTCTGTCCGACCCACGTTAGTTCCACAGAGACCTGTGTGCTGCCTCATGGTTATAGCCAGGGCTCAATGGCCAGGAAAAAGGTAGAAAGCAGAGCCATGTTAAGTGCCCTTCTGCAGGAAAATAGATCAGCAAAGACAGAGTTGGTCAGCACTCTGGCAGAGGGCTGCTTGTTCAATGTTTGGACCCACCTCCAAATTTGGGACCAAAGCCCATTTTCACATGATGGTATGGAGGTACCCCCACTCTACTAAGTCAAAGGCCTTTCCAAAGTCAATGGCTAGGACTTGCAGCTTGAGAGGGTTTGTTTTGGCCAGGAACATCAGGAAGAGGAGTTCCCAAGGTGGTTTGAACTAAGGTGCCCTTCACGAACCCCACCTGTGAGGGTAAACAATGTGAGGGCAGGATGGCCTCCAGTTTTGTGGCCAGGGCCATGGCTAAAACTTCACATCCATGTTAATAAATGATGTAGGCATGTATCTTCCAGGTAGAGTGGGGTCTTTTCCTTCTTTAGGGAGGACTGTGATCAGTACTCTCTCTCATAGTGGGTGGGAGATGGAACAGTTGTGTGCTTCTTGAAAACAGATTGCAGAATCAGAGAAACTACTGTAAATCAGGGACACACTGATACTGGTCTGTAGGAATGCTATCACTGCTTGGGGCCTTGTGTGAAGAAAGGATGCCAATTGCAGCCCTGATCTCTGTAGTAGAGAGAGGGGACTCTGAGGCCACCCAATCAGCTTCAGGCAGAGTCAGAATAGGAAAGCCCTCCAGAAATAAACCTGAGGCTGTCCTCATTCAGAGGCCCTGTGAGGGTAAAGCTGTGAACAGAAGGAGCACATAATATTACTGATTTATGGGGATAGGGACTGGAAAGTGCCTGTCGGGTATCATAAACCATGGATGTGTCTGTCCACTTGCTGTTTACACAGCCTGTGGGACAATAGCTTGCTGTCTTTCTCACCCCTTCCCAATTCCTATGTTTCAGGTGTAGCACTGCCAACTCCAGCCTTTCTTCTAGATAAAGCTTTGAGGCACAGACAAGAGATCTAATTGCTCTGAGCAAAGGGAGAGAGCTGAGGTGGGTAAATTTTCATTACTCTCTCTTTAGCTCAGCTCAGCCTGATGTCCCTTTGTTCCTTTTGCCTTGCTCTGTGCTGAATGGTTGCATACCTCACAATGCGACCTTGGAGGTAGACATTGAAGTCTTCCTATATGTGAGCATTGGTGATATTTTCAATGCCATTGATCTTGAAATAGGAATTGTCCTCTTCCCTAACAATGTAGGAATTTGGGATCTTTATGAGATGGGGGTCCAGCTGTAAGCCACAGATTTGGAAGGGAGGGTCCTATAGCACAGAGAGCATTACTGGGGCATGGTCAGACAGGTGGGGGTGGGGTTGATGAATGAGGTGTACATTTGTGAGGCTGTAGGGAAGTAAGCCAAATGTCTATGCAGCTGGAGGAAGAGCTGGAGTCTGAGAAATAACAGTAGTCCGAGACAGTGGGGTGTTGCTGGCACAAGATGTCCACCAGAGTGTGCACTGACATTGGGTCCTAGACCACAGCCATGGCCTAGTATGGATCTTATGGTTACCAGTGTTCCTATCCAGGAAGTGTTCAGGCGTGAGATTAAAACCACTGCCCAGTAATGGGAGGCCTGGGGGTGGGGTTGTCAGATCCAATAAGGCTCGCTGAGGAGTTGAAAACGGCTGGAGTCATCATGATTTTGGCCATAGGCATTGGTGATAACCTCCCGGCCCTCTGAAGTCTTGAGTTTGCCAGCAGCCACCCTCCTTCTCCACCTTCCTTCAGAGTCTGAGGATTAAGTGTCCAGGGACCATGTGAGAGATTTATGAACAAGGATGGAAACCCCAGCCTCGGAGTGTGTGCACAGCTCATTGGTTTTAATTTCATAGCCTATTTTGTGTGAGCTTGGTTTCTTGTAAGAGATCATCTTTAGCCTACAGGCTCTTAAGTCTGGATAGGATATGTATAAGTTTTACAGGCAAGTTCAGACCTTGGACATTCCATGTCATGAACTACAGGGTCACCATCTATCTTGAAACAAGGTTAAGGTTCTATGCAGAATTCCATCATACTTGGACTCAAAGGTCTAGGGGTCACAAGGAGGGGTGGGGTCACTCTGGGTACCCATCATGTGTGTACACAAATACCAGTACCTTTTAAAGCTGCCTGCTAGAGCAGCATAAGTGAAAATTTGTAAGAAAAAGTTTAACACATTCACAGCCAGGAGGGCTGCAATTAGAATAGTGTAATCAAGCCATTACATAGCAGTCACATTCCAATTGGGAGTAGACACATCCCACATCTGATGGGTGGAAGTCATTGACCCAAATACCAAGACATAGCTGGTAGAGGGAGAATATAATGTGGCTGCAATATCTAGCCAAAAGATAAAAGTAGTCAACGGGTAACAACATTTATAATTCTACAAACTAGTTGTTTTAACCATAAGTGTATAAAGGCATTATGAACATAGGTTATAAATAAACTGTAACCACCTCACACAGTTTATCCAGCTGTGTTCTCCTGTGGTTTAGGCATGGGAGGAAGAGAGTAGATAAGGAAGCGGATAGGAGGAGAAATTGGTGGGAGAGAGGAGAGGTTCATGGGGTGAGATGTCACCAACCCATTCCATCCTCTGTTTAGGGTACCCTTATATATGAATTAGAGCATCAGCTCGGATTACAAACCATTATGTGGGACTAGGCATCGGGAGACAAACAGTGTCTGCCACAGACTATTTCAGCTCAGGGGCCAAGGGATTAGGATCCTTGCTTACCCAGCTAGTCTCAAACTAAGGCCCACAGGAGAGAAGGAGAAAATGCAATCTGGCACTTGTAACCAGTGACTGCTACCAGGACGCTACCTGGCTGGCTCCAGAGTCCATTCAGATACAAGCTACCCCACTGCTGTCTGTCTGTTTGGCTACTTCTGCCAGGGACACTTCAAACATGATACATAGACAACCTCAGAAGGTTGAGAGCAAGGATGGGACCTTTCAGATGGGCAGGAATGTGGGATTAGGGAGGGAGGGAGAAGGGTGAGGGAGCATTTATAGCATTGGTTTTGTAGTAGTGTTAAAATTCGTGTCCCCACTCACCAATTCTGAAGCAATTTCCCAGCCACTGGGGCACTGTTACTGGGCCCCTTCCCCTGTTAACAGTTCAGAAGGTAAGCAAAGTGCTATACTAACAGTTAAAACATTCAGAGCAAAATCTCTGATACTAGAAAATGGACCCAAAGCAACATTGCTTCACAGCAGGATGCTCTTGTCAAACCAACTTGATCGATTTCTTCGACTGAGTCACCAGAAAATTGGATCAGGAGGGGCGGTGGACATTGTATACCTAGATTTCAGCAAGGCCTTGACACCATCCCTTACAGAAGGCGAATCAACAAACTGGAACATACAGAATTGACCAGAAGATGGTCAGCTGGATCAGTAACTGGCTGAATGATAGGACGAGAGAGTGCTAGTCAATGGATCATTGTCAGGGAGGGAGGGTGACTAGTGGTGTCCTCCAGGGATTGTTACTGGGACCAATCCTATTTAACATATATATATAGCAGACATAGCAAATGGACTAACAGGAAGGTTTGCTTGTTCACAGATGATACAAACTCTGCAACAGAGTGGACACAAGGATGGGGCAGACAACATGGAAGCTGACCTTAGAAGGCTAGAAGATTAGTCCAGGCACTGGCAGTTACAATTTAATGCCAACAAGTGTAAGGTAATGCACTTGGGAAAGAGGAACCTGGTAAAATGTATACACTGGGAGGACATCAACAGGAGACACAGAGGGAGTGAGATCGTGATATAATCATCACTGACAATTAAAGGTGGAAACAATGTGAGAAAGCAGCACAGAAAGCTGTAGCATCCTTGGATGTATAAGTAGTGGTATTTATAGTAGAATGAGGAGCTTATCATGCCCTCTGCAGGTCCCTGGTGAGGCCACACTTGGAGTACTACATTCAGTTCTGAGACCTCACCTCAAGAAGGACATTGACCATTTGGAAATAGTGTAGAGAAGGGCTACTAAGATGGTGCATGGACTGCACTGCAGGTCATATGAAGCAAGACTTGGGAGCTGAACCTTTACTCCCTTGAGCAGAGAAGAAACAGAGGGGCATGATTGAAACATTTAAGTACGTGAGACATTTAACACAGCTCATACAGGCAATCTATTTCAATAGAACACAGCAGTATGCATGAGAGGGCATGATATGAGACTGGTAGGAGGAAGGTTCAAAAGCAACCTGAGGAAGTAGGGTTGCCAGAACTAGTTAGGAAAGATTCGAACCCATCATGAACCCTGTTGTTAGAGTTCTAATTCAGAACTCAAACACTAGTGGGTTCACAAACATGTTCGAATCAATCCATTTTTTATGTCTTAAGAAGCACATTAACTGCAGCACATAGCTTGCCTAGCCCTATAGTGTTGGCTCTGAAGGGACGGAGAGAGGTTGAAGGAGCAGGATGGGATTGGGAGGCAGCACAGTGCCACAGGAGGCAGAAAGGAGGTGGAATGAGGGAAGGGTGCATGATGGCATGCACAAACTTATGGGGAGGCTGAATGGTGTGGACTGCACTGGAGTTGGACTGCGCGCCTGCTTACTTCATCCCCACAGTCCGTGTTACCACCTGACCATCTGCTCAGCGGTCAGGTGGTGGATAATGAACAAAAACCAGCATGCGGTTGCAGCTCCAGTCATTTACCCAGCCAGCCCAGTGCCATAAAGGAGTTGCAGGCTACAGCAGCTTGTGCTACTCACTCGCTCCCTCTGTCTGGGCTAGCTCTGCTCTCTGGCTCTGACAATTTGCTTGCTAATTAATTACATGTATGTGTATTCGCCAAACTAAAAATAAATAAAAAAGCTAAGGGGTGGGTGGGGTGAAAACTAAAGGTAGGGTCCGGGGGACTCGGGGTTGGGAGTGGAGACCAAGGAAAGGCCCGAACTTAGGAACAGTTGGTGAGGAGGCTCAGCCTCAGGATGAGAGGGACAGAGCGAGGGAAGTTAAGTTGCTGAGTATTTGAGTGAAACTGAGAGAATTTTATCATAGTCTCAAACAACAGTTCAAAACCTTCATTTCTGCATGGCGTAGTTGTTTCCACACTGGGAAGAAGGAGCGATCATCAGATGGCTGGGGAGGGTGAAGAAATTAAAACAAACAGATTGTGACTCGAGGAAAATTTAATTTAACTTTAATGTGTGAGTCTTTGAGAAGTTGAAACATTTGAATTTGATGGCATTTCTACTTACTACTTTATACCCTACTCCACAAAACAAAGTAAAATAATCAGGAGGACAGGAAGGGAGGGATTCTGTGGTACTGTGCTGTGGCGTTCTATTCCACCCTATAAAATTCCCGATAGAACAACACCAGATTTTTTTTTTTTTTTTTTTTACAGTACTCCCTACTTGTGTGTGTTGTGTGAGTGACTCCACTACACTGTATCTCTTTATTCTCCTGTGGTGTTCCCATCACCCTGCTGTGGCTGCTGACTGTGTACCCTACCCATTGTGTGTTACTGCAGAAGCCCATTGTTGGGCAGTCGTGTGGTGGCATTATCCTTAAATACATGACAGAAGCCTAGAAATATATTTCCCTGTTGGGAGAAGAGAGAAAAATCTCTTTCCTTGGGTTGTATATGTGTGTGTGACTCCGTCTCTTGTGGTCAGCCCATTTGCTGTGTGCCTTTTGACTGCATTGTACCCACCCTACCCAGTGTGTGTCTGAGAGAGGCCCAGTGGCCAGTTGTTGTGTGGTGGCATTATCCTTAAATACATGACAGAAGCCCAGAAATGTATTTCCTGTTGGGAGGAGAGACAGAAAAATCTCCTTCCTCGGTTTGTGTTGTAACTCTGTCTCTTGTGGTCAGCCCATCACCCCCTGCTGCTGTGCACCCCTTCACTACTATGCATATGCCTATGCCCAGCAGCCCAATCATTCTGTAAGCCTTGAACCTGGGATCCTTTAGTTGCAAACCATCATATTCTTCATTACTTTCAGTACACTGCATCACAGTGCACATAGCCAGCCAAAATAAAATTTTGAGTTGTAGCCAGTGACCATAGATCACGTTGCTTTCTTACACATGAATTGTGTGGGTGTATTCACTGCAGTATACTGGTTCTGTTATGGCTGACATCAACATAGATGAAGCATCTAGTGCTGGTGTTGGAGAAGGTGTTAGTGGTAGTGGTAATCCTGGTGCTAGCAGAAATAACCAAAATGTTTCACGTGATAAAAATTCAACAAACAGCAAAAGAGCAACAGCGAAGTGTGGTAAAGGGGATCTTTTAAGAAAACCTGTGCAGCTGCTGGGGTCACATGGAAGGCACCATAAAGTATGCCGTTCATGCTGTTAAATCCCTGTGACTAGCAGTAATAATGCAAGTGACAGAGTCCTCTCTGACTGAGACAGTAGCTCTTTGTCTCAGTCTGACACTGTTGTGTCTTGTGATGTATCATTACTTCCTCAACAAAGTGAAATGAGCAAGTCTGCTGACAATGAATCAGGTAGTGCACTTGAAAATACATCCAGCACTGTTGGCAATGAAAAGGATATATCCATTGAATCCACCACTTCTTGTCGGCCAGCAATGAAAATCCATCAGAGTCTTCTGCCCACTCTTCTAGCACCAAGGAGCATGTCCCAGGTTCTGTTAGAACAGATGAAAAGACACAAACAGTCTTTAGCTATCTTCCTAGCACTGAACAAAATCTGTCACATCTGAGGTGTGGAATTATTTCTTTGTCAGTAAAACTGATCCATGCAGAGCAGTTTGTTCCTGTGTAAACAGAGTGTAAGCCGTGGTAAAGTTGTGTCATTCCTTGGCACTACAGCTCTTAAATGCCATCTGAAAAAGCATTCAATTTGCTTGATCATCCAAAACCCATGTCCTCCATCTTCCAGACCACCGTGAGAAGGGTCAGAAATCTGAAATGGATACTGAATTGTCTGAACTTGATACGGACAGAACCACTGCCAAGCCCTAGGATCACTGTTACCACCAATGCCAGCACCGTTAGTACCAGTTGCACATCCAGTGATGGCACTGAATGTATAAGTCCTAGTCCACCATCTCCACGTCCATCTGCCCATGAAGCATGGTGTATAATAAACCAGCAGGGACATGTTATAAACAGCTAACACTGTCTCAGGCATTTAAAAGGAAGAATACCTTTACTAGAAATCATCCAAAGACCCTTCATCTTAATCACAGAATTGGTGAACTGTTAGCCGGAGCCTTCTCCCATTCTCTTTGGTAGATCATGAGGATTTTAGGAGCTCATGACATTAGCACAGCCTCGTTACAATGTTCCTCATTGAAGGTACTTTTCCTATGTTGAAATACCAAACATTTATCAGGCTTTAAAAGCGACAGTGATGCTTGCATTAAAACTGCAAAGGGTGGGGTTATTCATGTCACAACAGATATATGGACCAGCACTCAAAACATAGATTACATGTCCCTTACCCTCATTGGGTCACGTTTTCTTGTGCTTCTTCAAAAACAAGACATCCCAAAAGATGGCGCTGCTGCATATAAAGAAGTTTGGGCAAAGTCATACTGCTGCAAGCATCTTGCAGGAAATAAATGACCTGCTTGTTGAATGGATTTATTCTCACGGTCTAAAATGTGGCTTCATAGTAAGTGACAATGGATCCAACATCTTGAAAGCAGTACAGGATGGAGGATTGCTGCATGCTTCTTGCTTTGCACATTGCTTACATTTAATTGTCATGGGATTTCTTAGCAATGAAACACAAGTGGATGGTATGATTGCTGTTTGCAAAAAATTGTGACTCACTTTTCACATTCAAACAAGGCTATACGGACATTGTCTGAACTGCAAAATAAAACACAAGCTGCCCCAGCAAAAGCTGATTCAAAATGTTTCCACTTGTTGGAACTCAACGCTTTATATGCTGCAGCGCCTCTTGGAGCAAAAGCAAGCTGTACATGAGTATTGCTCCAGTTACATTATTGGCAATGGCATTATGCTGTCTGTGTTGCAGTGGAAATTAATGGAGACAGTGTGCTGCATCCTAGCTCCTTTTGAGACAGCTACAAGGGACATGTCTTCTGAAGGCGCATCTGTGTCAGGTTATCCCACTCATAATGCTAATTTCACATCATCTTAGTGTTCTAAATCTATAAATAGAAAAAGACAGATCTGAAGCACAGACAACATATTTGCCTGTATCATGGAATCTAGTAAAGAGAATAGCGAGCTTCAAAACCAATGACAAATTAGTTGCAATGACAAAATCGTAACACTACATCCTTGCAACTGTCTTAGATCCCAGGTTCAAGGCTATACATCTTCCAAAAACAGATGATATAGAGCAGTACAAATGTTTGTTGCTAGATGAGCTGCAGCACTCACAGGAGTCAAACACAGACACGCACAGTACCCTCAGGTTTTCATCACCACAACATGCAGGTTCATCTTCACAAGGGATACAAAACTGGAAAAGTCACCAAATATTAACAGTAGTTGTTCCACAACTGCCACTACTTCAACCCTTAGTAGCAAGCTAAATCTGTGGCAAAACCTTTCCCAAATTGCTGCAATACCAGCTCCTGCTGATTCATCTTCTAGCGGTCTCTGTCCATCATGGTAGACAGTTACCTGCAAGAACTGCCTATTCCTATTAACGCATGCCCTTTTGAATACTGGAGATCAAAAAGTCCAATTTGGACAGAGCTGTATGATGAAGCCTGTAAATATCTTGGTTGTCCTGCAACAAGTGTCTCTTCAGAGCATGTTTAGTACAGCTGGCAATATTGTGACAGACACCAGAAATAGGTTGCTGCCAGAAAATGTACACGTTAACTTTTAATAAAGTTAATAAGTCAAGATTTTCATATCCCCACAAGAGTATGCAAACTGATCCTGAAGTGATTGATGTTGTGGATGCTGATGGTGATGACAACTCAGATGGTGGTGGCTGGTAAATACTGTGTGGGACAGAGTCTTTCTGGACCAAAAGGAAACTTTACAGACTGTGATGACTTTGGTTGTCTCTCTCCTTTCTCAATCTACTACCTTGGACTATATACCCACCCCAAAACTTTCACCATTTCATGGCAAACTGCTTTGTAGCTAGGGCCTAAACTAAAGTCAACAGGATTTATATACTGGGCAATTTTAACATCAGTGGGAACAGGCCCAAATTTGGCATAAAAGGACACTGTCACATCAATCCTTTCTGTATCATATTATTTATAGTTAAAGTGCAAACATATTTTGGATTTACCTTCTGTGACTTTGTGGTGCATCAGTATGGGCTGGGACTGGGGGCAGTCTATTTTTCAATTTTAAAGAGGACAAAACAATGAGTTCTAATTGGTAGCTGTTTATTCTTTTTCAATTACAGAAATGTTAGCCATAAACCAAAATGAATGCTAGTACATGGGTGATGGTTGGGGACTGGGTTTTAACATGGGTGAGGGACGGAGAAGGGTGACATGAATGGTAGTTCATGACTAAGTGTGAAGGTAGTTTAAACATTTGGGTGAGGGAGGAGGGTGGAATACATGCTTGAGGGTGAGGGTTGTGGGTTGGTTTTAACATGGGTGTAAAGGTGGTATGGGTGCTACTGCACAGATGAGGGTGGTGGAAGAAAAGTGGAATGGGTGATGGGGTGAAAGGTGAGTGTTGTTTTAGTCCTTTCATTTACAGATTTGTGATCGGCTGGGAATGGTGAGGAAAAAGATGATGGCAGACCGAACCTACTGTACATATTTTATATATATATATATTATTATTAAATACATTGCAAACTGCTGCCACCTAGCACAATTGTCCTGTCCACTTTAAAAAGAATAAAGGAATCAGAAATAAAAGAAAATCTGCATCAGCAGTTTTCACAGAATGTGACCTATCATAAAGTGTTTTTGCTTTAAAAGTAGTGATAATTTGATACATAATGGGGTTGACAGACACTGTCCCTTGAACATCACATGACAACTGCTGCAGCTACATTAAATGTTCCTTAAGTTAGTATGTGGTGAGGAAACCACTTTTTATTTATGTGACTGAAATACAGATTTTATTGACATATCAGCTGCAAAATGCATCATCTTAGAACGTTGCATGTATTACTTCAATTTGCCAACAAGAATGTTGGTATATGTATGCATTATCTTAGAAAATTGCATGTATTTTTGCCAGCAACAACGACTGGCATATTTTTTATTCAAATGTCTTGACTGACTACGTTATGACATAATATGTTTTGCAACAGTTCCACGTGCTGCTGCTGCAGTACCTTGGCTTGACTTTGTTATAAAAGCTTTCTTTCAAACATAGCAACTTTTGATTTACTCATTTAAAACAGAACGCAGCAAATAGCATAGATTAGGTAATATCAGTTATTTTTTCTCATAATTCATGACGATGAGTGTATATAACTGAGTACATAAATGGCTAATGTGCCTCTTTCTTTCACTAAGGAACTATGATGCAGCTGCAGCAGGAAGACTTTAACATATGGGTGGGTGTGTGGGCCTGTTATGTATTAAGTTGCTGGCTTTAGCAAACAGAAGGAACCATAGATAAACCTAGTTGTATTCCTATCAATATCACACATGATAATTTCTCTCCCCTTATATTGAACAGTTTTTCCCTTACATGTATTTTGTTACTATCTTCATTACTGGCAGCACAATAAAAAATAGGGTTCAAGTTCTAAAAGTTCTAAAAGATTAGAACCCTAGAACTTTTTCAAAAGTTCTAGACTAGAATTGGAACCCAGAACTTCAGAGGTTCTGACAACCCTATGAGGAAGTACTTCTTCACAGAGAGTGATAGACCCATGGAACAGCCTGCATGAAGGTGGTAGCATCAAAGAAAATCAGGAGTTCAAACTTATGGGACAGACATAAAGGACAAGTTTGGATGAAGGCTGCATAGGGAGGGGTAGTTTCTAGGGCAGACTGGATGGATCTTACAGTCCCCATCTGCCAACACTTTTCTTATGTTCTTATACTCTTATGTACCCAGATGCAGGGTATGATAATTAAAGGGATATAAGGAACAGCAGTTGGCAACCAGATAATGTGGTTGCACGACTGTGGTCCCTGCAGTGTGGTGTGGTGAACTCCTGTACTATCAATCGGGCAGTGGTAATGCTAGAGTGAGAGTTCTGTGGCATAAAATGCAATACATCTGTAACACACAGCCAACTGCAAGTAACTGTCTATAGTATAGGTCTGACCTATCACCCTTTGTGACCGAGAGAGGCCTTGTCCCACTGTCCCACCAGATCAAGCTTCCATTTCAAATTGCAATGTATTAGGGGCTGTTGAAAAAGTTTACCCAGTTCTTGTGTCATCTTGAGTAGGGGTTATTAGTGCCAGCTATGAAATAGATCGATGTATGAGCAGGTGAGAAGGTTGTTCTGGCTTAGTTCAGACAGGCTCCCCACAGCAGAATGCAAACAGTATATAAGGGTGGCAGGGGACATGAAGCTGGAAGGGTCATCAAGTAGTATGGGGAAGATGTCCAGGATTGATGCAGAGCAATGCAACAGGGTCACACCATCCTGTGCTTCAAACTGTTGGCAGTGGCACTGTCTCACCACCTTTTCAGTTGCATAAGGCTGTCCTGCCACCCCTTCTGACCAAATCAGTGGCAAAGTTCATAGTGATGGGGTAGGACAGCATATTTGAGTGAAAGTCCTTTATCAGGGTAGGGGTGAAGCACTGGGAGTGTGGGAGAGGGTTGCAGTTCAGCAAGGGCTGGAAATATCAGGGCAAACATTGCATGGGCATGGACTGGCTGTGCTTTGAGAAGGAAACATCTTGTGGAAAGATTTGGAACCAAAATTGAAGGAGATCAAGGTAGCCAGGGAAGTCTCAACATGGGCATCAGGCCACGTTCCTCAGTGTGCCCCAGGTGGAAAGAAATCTTGGTAAAGATAGTGATATTTTCTGTAGTATACCAGCAAGTCAATGGAAAAAGAAGGTGACTATAATCACATCAACATAGCAGAGCAAAAGGTCACCACAGGTCAAAGCATTAGTCCCTCCCACCCCACCCCCACATTGAGCCCCAGCCCTCCCTATGATGAGGTCACCCATGAAAATCTATCTGAGGATCAATGATTCTCAGGGGTATGTGTGAGAAGGCCTTACCAAGCAGGTTATATGCTCAGAGTGAGGAATGGTTTGAGAAGATGGCGGATGAAACCACAAATGTTAGCACTACTTATGGGTGGGTAGGAAAATCAAGATACTCTACTGGCCTTTTTCTGTAGTGAGCACTGTTTTTTCAGTGCTGTGTGAGCTGGAGGAGGGTGCAGATACTCTGGAACCTCTGTTGGAGAGTCTTGTCTCTCTGTCTGCCCATAATCTGCCATCTGGAGCAACTGGCAAGGCTGAGGAGGCACCCTATCATGCTTGGCATGTGCAGCTGGAGAGTCAGTGCATTGGCAGCAGGGGTGGCATCAGGTGCTGATTGGCAGAGGAGGTCAAATTTGTTAGTTGTGGGTGGGGGTCTCTGCAGAAGGGCTGCTTAATGAGAGGGAAGAAGAGGAGGAACCCCATTTCCTACTTCTGGATTTGTTCACTGGTCTTACCATGCTCTTCAAATCTCTGCTTTGTACCTTTCCTTCCTTTTCCCGATGCTGCTGCAGGCACTAGGAGTCATCTTCAGGGTCTGGCATGGAGGCTTCCTGGGGAAGTAGGGTCAGTTGAGGGGTTGTGTCCATTGCCACAGACTTGGTTATTTGCACATTAGATTCAAAAGGCAAAGCTGGTACTTGTAGTCATGCCAGTGCCCAGCTACAAACTGTTCAACAGCCTCGAGAGTCAAACTGGCAGATCACCCTGTTATAGATGATCCACAGCTGGGCAGGGTAGCATAAGAATGTGGTTGAATCTCCATTTCACCCTGCCATATGCCCTCAATTTGGCAGATAGTTTGGTGGAAAAGTCTTTGTAGAAGGCAATCTGGTCCCCAGGACAGGAGCATCTTTCTCTTGCCAGGTGGAGGATGTTTTCCTCAATAGGATATCAGAGCAGCTTGAATAGTATGGGTCTGGTGCATGCTCCTTGGCAATGTTAGAGTGCGGCTAGAGAATAATGAGCCCTCTTGATCTGCAGTAGTGGGCTGTTGGGAGCATGTAGAAGAGATGGGATGAGACACTGCAGGAAAGAAATGAGACTGTTGCCCTCGGCACCCTCTGGCAAGTCCACCAGTTGGAGGTTGCTCCGCTGTACTCAAATTTTCTGTCATCTACCTTTGAGAAAAGATACCTGAAGCTCTATTCTGCTCTCAAAGGCAGCTGGTCATATCAGGGGTGTCAGAAGGCATACACACTGTACTCAGCTGAGTACAGTAAAAAAAGATAGCAGTGGCAACAAAAGAGGAAAGCAAGGACATTGTGAGTCCCATCGTGTTTGTGTCGTGCTGAGACCCTTTGGCCTTTGTTGTTCACTATGGAGCACTGATGCTACCAGCCAAATACAGAAACAAGAACAACTTACCAGGCAAGCATAAGAACAAAGGAAGGAGGATTAGAGGAAGAAACTGATTACTTAAACTCAGACATGGCAAATGGGGCGAGGGCAAGGCTTATTGTTGGTGTGACATGGCAGCACATATTTTGATTTATGTTTACATAATGAGGAGGCAACAGTACATCAGTTCTAAGTACAAGTTTAAAATTCCTGGCTACACCTCTGGTCATATCCCCATCTGTTGCTTTGAGGTGGGCAATGCTGCGTTCTGTACTCTAACAAAAGTCTGAAGCTGGGCACTCACCACCAGAAGAACCAGATCAAAAGGCAGAAGTCCACTTTATTTCATGCTTTATTTGTAATCCATAAAAAGTGCAAAGTGCTTCTGAACGTAAAATGCAGACCCCTCAGGCATGGCGGGAATTTACTTTTGGAAGCACTTTGCACTTTTTATGGATCACAAATAAAGCATGAAGTAAAGTGGAAATCTACCTTGATCTGGTTCTTCTGGTGGTGAGTACCCAGCTTCAGACTTCAGTTGTACTTCATTAATTTTCTGTGAGCACCCAGATCTGGGTGTGCTCTTTCTCTTTGTTGCATACTCTTTGCCCTCTACATGCTAGCCTAGGGCCACCGATCTTTATTTGTTTGGGCTGCTGCACTCTTAATATCTGCTGTGTCCTGAAGAATTCTTTGCAGCATAGCCAGGATAAGGGATTGGTGAACTGGCTCTGGAGTAGTTCAAACCCCCAGACCGGGCCAACTAGGCTCTGACCAAGAAAACTATGCCTTTCATGGTTTAACCCAAATTGCTGAGTTGGCCTGGCTCAGAAGTGCGGTCTGATTCAGAATAACACTCTCACCACCAGTACTGCATAGAAAAGCCAGGGCAGTGTGCAGAAAGGTACAGGGAAAAAAGTTTTTTCCCCAATCTCTTCTGATGACTCTCAAGTCCCTGGACCATCATATGATCAACAAAGACAAGCACTCATGATCCTGGGGCACTGAAGGGAGCCAGCCAGTAAGGATCTCTGTTCTGTGACTTGACTCATGTTCTAGCCAATCCTCTGTGTCAGCCACCAGAGGACATCCCTAGGAAATTGAGTATCAAGCACATTTGGGTCATTGCATTCAGCAGAAACATGTGTGTGTGTGTGTGTGTGTGTGGCTACGCACAGAGATCCCCACCCCAAAAATGGCAAAATCATTTTCAGTTTGTTAGAGAGGAGAGGGAGAGTAGAGACTGTGAGACCAACAAATTCAACTGCAGACAACAAACAGCAGAGTGCAGACATTGCAATAGACTGCAGAGTACTCTGTAAAAACAAATTTTTATTTGTTAGAACAAGAGAGAGAGAGAGACCGATGAATTCAACAGCGTAGTGCAGAATAGACAGCAGCAAAGTGTAGAAATTGCAGACTCCACAGTAAAAAAGAAAAAAACACCCATTTTCGTTAGAGAGTGAGGCGAGAGAGAGAGAGAGATCAACAAATTCAACAGCAGACAACAGCAGAGTACAGAAAATAAAAAGCAAAAAAGTATTATGGGAAGCAGAGTCAGACAGGACAGGAGGACACTGTCTGAAGGTAACAGTGCCTCAGTAATTTGGGGGAGGGTTATAGTGCTATACAGATTTTGAAGTGGGGTGTCACCCATGTCTCAGCTTCTGTGTTGCCCATCTCTGTGCTGCCCTGAAAGCTCATACTGCCATAGACTCTGTGTTGCCTATCTCTCTGCCTGAACTACTGCTAGGTCATAGTACCATACAGATTGTGAAAGGGGTGGGGTCACCTCTCAGACTCTGTGCTGCCCATCTCTGTCCCTGAAATACTACTAGGTCATACTGCCATACAGATTGTGTCATCTGAGTGAAGATTAACCTCAGAGATTTTGAAAGTTAAGACAGTGGTGCCCAAGGGTTGGTGTTAGGGCCATTATTATTTACAGAATTTATGAATGCTATACCTATTTTATTTTCAACTGAAAACAGCACTATTTATGCTGATGACACTGTTATATGGGATTCTGCACCTATGAGCAGTATTATTCAGGTGTCCCTGCAATGTAAATATGACATGCTGGCTTAATGGTTAAGGGACAATAAATTGACCTTAAATGAGAAAAAAAAACAAATATCATGTTATTTGGAACTCAACCGAAATTGCAAAAGGAAAATAAATTACAGATAACTGGTCAAAATGGGATAAGCCTTTCTACAGTTACTATTTCAAAATATATGGGTGTTTATCTGGACCCCTGCCTGAGTTTAGTCCCACATATTGAAAAATGAGGAAAGAGACTTAATCAAAAATAGGGTATCTGTATAGGAATATACTGCATTGACTGAAGAAGCCGGACAGTCATAGCTAAGCAAGTTCTGATGCCTACATTGGAATACTGGGCTGGGAGACTGGGAGATGGCCATATCTGGCTACAATATATTCATAAGAGACAGAGCAGGCAGGAAGGGAGGAGGAGTGGCACTGTATGTGAAAAATGACATAAGGGCCAAAGAGATCCAGGAGGAACAAAATGGGGAGAGAACTGTGGGTTAGCTGGAAAGGAAAATGGGGACAGCCATCCGACATGTGTGGTCTATAGACCACCAGCCCAGGAGGAAGAAACAGATAGGGAGCTGATGCTAGCCATCCAAAGGATGGCAGACAAGGGTGAGGTAGTACTGGTTGGAGACTTCAATATTCCAGACGTGGACTGGAGCATCCCAGCAGCAGCAGCAACTAGGAGCAGATTTATCCTGGACTCCCTTCAGGGTGCCTTCCTCAAGCAACTGGTCATGGAACCAACTCGGCAGAAGGCAATACTGGACCTTGTGCTCACAAACAGGGACAGTGTGATGGGGGTAACAGTGGGGGAGCACTGGGAAACAGTGACCACCAGTCATTGTGGTTTGAAATCACAGAAAGAGCAGAACCAAACCACACAAAAACATGTATCCTGGATTTTAGGGGGGCAGACTTTGGGAAAATGGGGAGATACTTGAAAGAGGCATTAAGGGGAATGGGACAGGAATCAGGGGCTGAGGAACTGTGGGCAGTATTTAAAATGGGAATTACAAGAACAACAGAATTATGCATTAAGCAGATTAGCAAGAGGAAAAGGAAGAGAGACCATTATGGTTTTTCAAAGAGGTAGCAAAGAAAGTGAAAGCCAAAAGATTGCATTCAGGCAATACAAAAAGACACAGGCAGAAGGGATAGGGAGAAGTACCAGGAGAAGCAAAGGAGGCAGGGAGGTCAGTAGGAAACCAAAAGCTCAGACAGAAGAACACATTGCAAAATCAGTGGGTAGAGGGGACAAAACCTTTACAGGTACATAAGTGAAAAAGAAAGACAAAGGAGGATAGTGAGACTGAAGGGGGAGGATGGGGGCCAATGGAGGATGACAACAGTAAAGCTGACATATTGAACAGGTATTTCTGCTCAGTCTTTACTGAGGAAGAGGAGGGTAATGGGTCTGAAGGGAGTACAAGGGGTGAGAATGGTGCAGAAATGGACTGAGTCCCTTTACGAGAAAAGGGTCCTGAAGGAACTAGAAGTAATAAGAGTTGATAAAGCAATGGGGCCAGATGGGTGCACCCCAGGGTCCTTAAAGAACTAAGAGAGGTGGTGGCTGAACTCTGGCTATCCTGTTTAGCTGATCACTGGAAACAGGGAGGACCAAGACTGGAGGACAGCAGATTGATTGATTAAAAGTTTATTTTTCACAGAAAATTCATTTGTTAGGACAAAGTCCTGTTTACAGCAAAGTCCTGCATGTGAATTCTAATACAATTACCAATTAACAATTGATATTTAACATAAGTAATACAAACACAACTAATACAAACAAATGCAATTGCACTCTACATACATACATACATTATTTAAAACACACACATAAAAAAATACAAACTATTAAACAATTCATTTTTAAATTTAAAAAAATCTAAATTTGTTTTCTGTGATTCAGTCAAACCATTCCAACTTAATGCTACTTTATTCTGGAGCAGATGTAGTCCCCTTATACAAAAGTGGGAACAAAGAGGAACAGGGAACTACAGACCAGTCAGCCTCACCTCGGTAGTCGGGAAGATCATGGAAGCACTACTGAAGGAGAGATTGGTGGAACATCTGGTTGTCAATGGACTACAGGACCCAAGGCAGCATGGTTTCACCAGGGGGAGGTCATGTCAGACCAACCTAGTTGAATTTTGACTGGGTGACTAAGGAGGGTGGATCAGGGAGGGCAGTGGACATGGCCTATCTGGACTTCAGCAAGGCCTTGACACTGTGCCACATAGAAGACTATTACACAAACTGGGGAATATGGGTGTGGGCAGGACAGTAGTGTGGTGGGTAGGTAACTGGCTGGGCGGCAGGACACAGAGGGTGGTGGTAAATGGCTGTCACTCCACAGAGGGAAGAGTGACCAGTGGGGTACCACAGGGATCAGTGCTGGGACCGGTCCTATTCAACATCTTCATCAGTGACATTGTGCAGGACCTAGAAGGCAGAATTTCGCTGTTTGCTGATGACACAAAGCTTTGTAACAGAGTAGACACACTAGAGGGTATAGACAGAATGAGAAGCGACCTGCAGAAACTTGAAGTATGGTCAGGGGTTTGGCAGTTGAAATTCAATGCAAAGAAGTGCAAGATAATGCATATGGGGCACAAAAACCCTGGCACAATATATCAGTTGGGGGGTGAGGATATAGCATGCACCAAGCAGGAAAGGGATCTTGGGGTTATCATCTCTGATGACCTCAAGGTAGGGAAACAGTGTGACAAGGCAGCAGGTAAAGCAAATAGGATGCTGGGATGTATAGGCAGGGCATCACCAGCAGGAAAAAGGAGGTCATAATTCCAGCTATACAAGACACTAGTGAGGCCCCACCTGGGTACAGTGTACAGTTCTGGAGATCATACCTATGTAAGGACATAGACAGGGTAGAGAAGGTTCAGAGTAGGGCAACAAAGATGGTGCATGGATTGCATCACAAGTCCTATGAAGACAGGTTGAAGGAACTGAACATGTACTCCTGGAGGACAGGAGGAGAGGGGATATGATAGAGACATACAAGTATCTTACAGGGAGGAACAGGGTGCAGGAAAACACTATTTTTAAGCGAAAAGATGTTCCAGGACTAGAGGGCATGGGATGAAGTTGGAGGGAGGACGATTCAGAGGAAACATGAGAAAGAATTTCTTCATAGAACGGGTGGTGGACAAGTGGAACACCCTGCCAGAGGAAGTGGTGGGGGCTGAAACAATCACAGGATTTAAGAATGCATGGGATAGACATAAAGGAATTCTGGAGGTCAGGAGTATGGGGTAACAGACCTCTAGGGAAACAAACTGAACTTACATGCTCAAATGGACAGACTGGGTGGGCCATAGGCCCTTATCTGCTGACACTGTCTATGTATCTATGTATCTATGTATCTATGAATATGGGCGTATACTGTTTTTTAATAGTAATATGGTGTTTGAGACAAAGTATAAGACTGTTTAATAACATCTACAGGTTTGCACTAAGGGTGCCAAAATGTACACATCATTGTGTATTTTATGAGAAAATGGGAGTATTGCCACCAGAAATTACAATTAGATATCAATTGGGGAATTTTTCATTTAGGGTAATGAGGGCTAATGATCCCAAGGTACTTTCTGGGGCATTGGGATTAATGAAGAGGGAACGAATAACAAAAAGTAGTGGGGTACAGGATTATGAGGTTCCAAGATGTAAGTTACAGATGACTAGGAGAACTTTTTCTTGGTATGCACCCTATCTTTTGAATAAATATATGCATCTTACTAAGGAGTAGATAATTCAACACATAATGTAATGCACTTGACCCACTATAGAAAAGGGCTTTACATATTTAAACATGAGACAGTGTGTATTTGTATGTGAAATTATTGTATTGTATTTGTAAAGTATTGTATTGTGTATTTGTATTCTCATTTTATGGTTCTAAGTTTTGTATGTTTCATTATTGTATAAATGTCAGACATGGCTGAAAAAGGGCAGTGCTGAGTCCACTACCTGGTTAAAAATAAAAAGAAAATGAAATGAGTGGAAGCAGTTGATCTGTTTTAGGAGGAAGCTATGAATGTTGAAGTGAACCACCACCAACCTTTGAGGATACAAGTGGGGGAGACTGTGCGGGCCAGGGCTGGGCTCAGTATAACCTGCCACTAAAAGCAGTTGAGAGATGAGGAACTTCATGGAGTCAGAGATGTGCTTACTTGGCAGATGAGGGGGAGATGGGATGCTGGGGGGAGAGGTGTGGGAGGGGAGAAAGTACTCAAGGGTTTCAAGATAGAATCAAGAGGAGGAGGAATATGAGAGAGAGAGAGAGAGAGAGAGAAAGGAGGCAGGAGGAGGGGAGTGTGGGAGACAGGGAGGAGGAGGAGGAGAGGGAAAAGGAAGGGGGAGGAGAAGGAAAGCCAGTATTAGGGAGTAAGGCTGGTGAAAATAGGAGGGAAAGGAGAGATAGGGTGATAAGCATCATAATTAGAAAGACTAGAAGCTGTGATGGCACAGTACGAGATGAGTAGTGGAAGAACTAAGTGGGGAGTATGGGCTTGCTAGACAGGTGTAGACAGCCAAGAGGGAGAGGAGAGGAGAGGCAGAGGGTTGAGTATGCAGGAAGGAAAAGGAGATGGGGCATGAAGAATAGGTGAGCAGCAAAGTGATGCAAAAATAGGGGGAACCTACATATGGGGTTTGTGCAATCAATAGAAAAGTAAGGGGAAGTGAAGAGAGGGAAGGTAGCCAGGAGGAGGAAGAGGAGGGGTCTGCTGGTATGGTTAGAACCACACAGTGAAGGAAGATCGGAGGACCGGTATAGAAAGTTAGTGCAATTTCAGTGTGAGTAGATGGGAGGAGGAGGAGGCTGGCAAGGTTGGAGCACAGAGAAAGAAGATGGGGACCCACCATAAGGCAGTTAGTGCAGAAAAAACTATATTTGTTTAGCTCACCACCAGCTGGAGGTTTTATTTGATTTTTTTCACTTCCAGGCTCACTAGAACCAGTGTTTGTCTCTCATTTTTATTGATATATCACATCGTATACAACATTACACATTTAATTCAGCTTGCATCTCTTTTCATTCCCCTTCAGAAGAGAAATATTTTCTGCCCTCACCCAGGTCACTGTGTCATATTTTAACGGTTTTTCTAAAGGTACTGATTGTCTTCTCCTTTAACATTGTGTGTTCTAAGGCATTTCCTTAATTAACTGAACTGCTGCATTTCCTGCCCTCAGCCTTAACTTCTGACATATTTGAAGGTAGGAGAAGATGGATGCATGTAACCTAGGACAAAATAATAAAATAAACAGCTTAGAGGATGGGAGGCGGTAGGGTAAACAGAGATCCAAATTAATGTTATTTATTATAGATTGGCTACACTTTACCGCCATGTAGGTAGCCAAGGGGAACTGGTTCACAATTTATTTTGGGGGGGGGGTATGTTATAAATGTATTTAATAGCTCTTTGTATTTAACACCTCTTTACATTCTGCACAGAGCAGGTACTAAATGGATATCGATTAACTGGTCTTGCAGACTTCGAATAGCTTGCATGCTGATCAGTCAAGCTTAATTTCCAACAAAGTTGTCTAGAAAGGCATTTAATTGAAGTTGAAGTCGCCTCTCCATTACTGTATAATGTCCTTTTTGTACTATGGTTTACTAGTGTATTTCTAACATTGATGTGGGTGGAAGTCCAGGTGAAATATATGCATTTAGTAAAGCCAATTAAAGTTCTCCAATCCCAACAGTAGCAACACATATCTCTGACTTACTGTGTTTCTCCTCCAGATAAGATGGAAGGAGAAGTAGTATTGTAGCAGTTTACCTCACCATTCCTAAGTACAGATGAGAAGGAGAAATCTTATTGGAGATTATCTACATTTCTTTAGCTTTTCATGCTCCTCATTTAAAGGGTTTGTCTCTAAAAAGAAAATGTTCACCTGATTTGTTTAACTGCATGTGCAATCATTCCTCCTCACTTGGCTTTGAAATCTATGGACATTCCATGTCTTTAGTTAAAAATAGCTGACTGTTATCATAAATGTATGGAATCAAAAATTATGTTAAATAATTTGACTCCTCAAAATACTCATCTCAGCTTGCTGTGCTTCAACCTTCTGATGTTGAGGTGGAGGGCAAAAATAACATGTTTCAATAAACACAAACAAGCATTTTTGCTACTCAGTCCGCTCTCATCATGTCATAATTCATTCTTCAAACCACTATCCAAATCCTTTATGTTTTCAGGTAAAATGTCTTGGAGAGAAAGATTATTATTACATGGGGACACAGGAAGAGTCCCACTTCCTAATTGCAAGTTCAAAGGGTCTCCAATGAGTAGGAACAGGAGGTGACCCACTGCTCAGGCACCAAGATCCAAGGGGCCCCCCTCTGATGAATGGGACCAAGAGCAGACCTGCCATCTTTGGTGGCTGACCAAAGAGTCTCCCTCTGATGGGTGGGAGCAAGAACAGATCTGCCACCTCTAGTGGCTGATCAAAGGATCTCCCTCTGATGAGTAGGACTGGGAGCTGACCCACCACTCTGTCAGCAAGATCAAAGATTCCCCTTCTGACTTGAGGACCAGGAGGTGAAACACTGCCTCTGGCAGCAAGGTCAAAGGGTCCCTCCACTGACTGGAGGGATCACAGCTGACCTGCCATTCTAGTTGCAACATCAAAGGTCCTTCTCTAATGAGTAGGTGTTAGGTTGTTTATGGTAACTGTTCCTCTTTAAGACATTTACAACAATGAAAAAGCCAGGACAATAATGCTCTGCTTCAGTGTCGGTGATTTGGTGGATGACAGACAGAGAACATTATAAGAAAACACAAAATGTGCACCAGGAAATGGTGGATGGTGGATAGAGAGAGTGGCAGGAAATAAAGGGAATTACCATGCAGAGAAAATGGTACAGGAGGTCAGGTTGGCAGATAAGGAGGATGGTGGATAATCAGTGATGCACTGTATAAATATCTATATATTACGTTTGCATGGTAGCGCAAGTATAGTTAGGGCTGATAGGAGTGTTCAGTGCTAAACAACAATCTTTACACTTTAATAACTTTGGAAACATTTGAAGAACTTACAAAAAATGCAGCATACGTGCTCTGGGTGACAAGTTCTCAAGACGTGGAAGTTTTGTGACAGCCACTTACCCAGATTCTGAGATCCAGAAATGTAAAAAATATATACAAAGCACTAATTTGGGCCATCTTAGTGCTCTCACCTACAGCCACGATGGTATGGAATTTTATTCTGAAACTGTCAGGGCTGATGGGGCTTGTGCCAAGGGTGTGCCTTTTGAAGCGTTTGTGAAAAAAAATATTAATTGGTTCCAAAGTTATAAGACTTTAAAATGTGGCTTCTGAATATGCTCAGTAGGGTTTTGGAGATAACCCTCTGATATGACTTAAAAATTCTTCTTTTGCAAGCATTTTTTGGTTGTGATGAATTTTATTTTGGGATCATGAAAAAAATCTTTTAGGTTGTGATGGCTACCACCTTGTTTTTTTTCTGGGCAAAAAAAGTGAAAATCCTTAAAACAATTCATTTGAAAAAAATAAAACACGTGAATCATGCTCAGTGGATCTTGTTAAGCTTGATTCTGGTGTTTGGTTTAAAAAAAAAACAGGTCAGAAATATATTTTGTGGACTTTTAGTTATTTGGCTGATTACTGAGATAGCCAGCTGCTGTGTTGCAAGCCAATAATTCTTGTGTTGTACATTTAAGTGTGACATAAGACTGTTTAGTGTTCACCAAAAATTCTTGCGCACCACTTAAATGTGCAACACAAGAATTCCAGTTTTTGGTGTGGGCAAAAATGTTTTGTGCCTCATATATTTTTACTCATGACTTGGTTGTTTTACAATATTTTAGTCACATTTTGAATATACTGTTTACATGACCCTACCTCATGAATAAGGATAGTAAACATTTTCAAATAGAGGTTGAAAAGTGATTTCCCAGTTGCTCTGCGAAATCACCTTTTGTGTGGGATTTAACACACTTCAGCAGACAACTTCATGATGTGGGTCAAAATGTCAAACAAGATGGCTGATTCTTGTATGGCAAGATGCAAATTCTTGGGTTGCAAATTTACGTGCCACCAAAAAATGTTGTTGTGGCCACCAAAAATGGAATTCTTAGGTCAATTAAATGTGACTGAATATTTTTCATGTACACCAAAAATGCTTGTTTTTTTGCTGGAATATTATCTGGTTGCACATTTAAGTATGACCTTAAACTTTAGTGTGTGAACTACCACCCCTCCACACACACAAAAAAAGCTTTGAGGCCAGGTGGAGATTTTCATGTGAAGACAAACAATTATTTGATTGAGGAAATGAGTCAAGATGGTGATCAGACAGCAGGCGTGCTGAGGAGTAGCTGATGTGGAGATATATTATATGCTCTAATTCTAGATTAACTGGGATGCCATTGTGGCTTGAGGGGTCTTTTTAACTTAATTTTATTTATATGGTTTGTTCTCCTGTTGCTGTTCTGTTTATGCTGATTTTCAACAGGTTTGGATTTCCCCAAAGGGGCTTGTGTGCCAAGAGTCAAGCAGACTGGGGGAAACCTGGAGAACCTCTTGATAGTGATCTACTGTGGTATCGCAGACAGATATTAGAATGTAATGAGATGTAAGACTAAAAGGAACAAACATGTATACAGCAACAATGAATATGGCTTACACTGATGTATATAAGAAAGCAAACATTTCTATTTTTTTGGGACAAAGAATATTGGCTGTATAAGGATAACAACTACATGTTGGTGTAAGAGATACTAAATAAGAGATTCCTGAGGATCAAAACATTTTTGTTAGATAGGATTGAGAAAATAAACTCAAATAAGGGACTTAAACAGTTTAGCAAGCACTTCTGAAAGTGAGTGGCAAGCATACTTCATGATTGAGATTCATTATAATTTTTTAGAAAGTAATATGTGGACAGTAGCATTTATTTGTGTATATATGTTTTCAATAGGTATAAAGGCAGTTATCTTGATGAAGCCTGATAATCAGGTGAAACGTTAAGAATTGAAGCTGCATAATATATTAAAGTGCATTTTGACATCACTCATCAAAAGACTTCTGTCTATTTTTATTGGTTATGCCCGCACCCCCTTCTTTTCGAGATACTTGGCTGTTATAGAACACATGGGGGAGGCAGCATCTAGAAAAGTGAGAAGCACATTTTCCATGGAACTTCTAGGAATCTTTTCCAGGACCTGGTATTTCTGAATCATATACAGATCAGGACAGAAAAATAAGAAGGCTGAAGCCTGAAGTGGAGAGGAACCAGGGTATGAGATTCAACTGAGATGGTGTGGAGCAGGAAACAGGAGCAGAGCCGGGAACGGAGTCAGAGAATTACAGTTACAGAAGAGGAATGGTGAGCTGAGAATTTAAACATGGAGCCAGATAGAACAAGGAAAAGGAGCTGGTGTGTGAGAGACTGAGAGATTGATTTTCTAGTTTTGTACATTTGAACTTACCATCAGAACTCATAGAGAGCTGTAAAAAATTGGATGTTATTAAATCCAAGCTCTCCAATGAAAAGCTTAATAATTATGGGTAGATTGAGATTCTTTACATTCCTACTAGTTTAATGGGAAAACTACAGCCATGAGATTCACAGGCAAACTCAGTTTCTAGTCAGTATATTATTCATTATATTTTGTATTCAGCATTTTCTATTAGCATATATATATACTGTATATAGTGGTGATCATGTATATATGTAACTATTTAAAAGACAAAGAACCTCTGTGCGTAAACACTGAGGCAAGGGTTACCCCAAAGGGCATTTGGCTGGGAAGCCAAGTTTCAAGAAAATACAAAATCACACATGCCCCCACAATGCAAAGCATCATGGGCTGCATATCAAATCACCACAGAATGTTATGCTGGTCCAACTTTAAGCAGAATTGCATGGTGCGAAAGGCTCTCACACAGTTTGCAAAGGTGCTAACAGAAGACATGAGCATGTGTTTAGGTCCTACCAGGACTCATCAGTATGCTGGTGTGTCAAACAGGCGAGGCAGCTGATGAGGTCCTGTGGGGCAGGCTGCATCGTGAGGCTGGCTGTGTGTTGCTCTGGACCATACTCTGTGTTTATGTACAACCCTGCTGCTCTTTGGAGCCTGTGTGATGTATGTATATACACACACACTGTGTACAGTGGTGATCATATAAAAGTTTGAAGTGCTGAGGTATAACTTGAGGTACAGTACCACTGAGGCACTCAAGTTTACATGGTGATTGTATAAAAGTTTGGCATATGATCACCACGTGAGCCTGAGTGCCTCAGTGGTACCTTGAGATATACCTCAACACTTCTAAACTTTTATATGATCACCACTTATATAATTTGACGAGGGAGTTAAATATTTGTGAGCAAACAAGCACCTGACACTCACTTTGTGCTCCTATTGTCTGTGGGCCTTATTTAATCCCAGAAGTCATAGAAGACCAACAGCTTGCAGGGGAAAGCAGACATTACCCCACTATCCCTGCATGTGGTGTTTGTTGCTGAGTATCTTCAGACTCTAAGTTCTACATATTAGATTGCCTGATATTTTAGACACACTTTTTAATTCTGAGTATTGTTATTTGGCATTCAGAACTTGGCCTCATAATTTATGTCTTCCTAGTATGATCCTATTTATAGTCTACTCAGTCATCTTTTAAACCCCAAAGGGTAAGTATCCTTTCCTTTGATTCATTTCTACTTTTCTTATGAGAGCCAAGAGGTTTCTTATTAATTTTTTAAATAATATAATAGGGTGGTACATGTTATTAAACCATTATTTAGAAAATGGATTGATTCTTTATAAACTTTTTTCTTCTTAATAGAAACCACTGCAGTAGTTTGTATGTTGCTGGTTGGCTCATATTCTTAGCATGCTGACTGTTTGACTGTGCACCTGTCATAAACTACTGCATAAATGTAAGTACACCCTTTATTCTGCTAATATTTTTAACTGCCTTTTATTATAGAACCAATGTAAATTGATTGTTTTGTTTTACTACTTTAAGCGAGTTAGCACAAAAGCTTGTAAAACAAAGGTGATATACAATACACACAGAATTTCCAACAATCACCTACTGTACTTCTTTTATGAGGAATGTGCACTGTCATCTTGTATCAAATAACTGATTATGAACTTCATGTTCATCTGGAAAATACTAATAATTGTATTTATAAATATCTGTCTGACTGTGATAGGCACAGTACCAGTAACCTTGTATTTCTTTTTTCAATTCTACTACGACTTTGTAAGAATAATCATAAATAAATCCATGACATCTGCTATAATGAGTATGAATCAAGATACATAAAGGAAATGAAGCTGTAGAATGATAATGTACTTAGAGGTGGAAATAATTGGACAATAAAAATAAAAAAAGAATCACTGAATTTGTAAAACTAAAGCAGAAATGGATAAGAGCTAAACTGTTCTCTGTGAACCTAGGACATCATCTAAGAAATTTCTTGAAGCTTGTAAACAACAGGAAGTTAATTATGAATTGAATATGATTAAACAATTACAGTCTCAAATGTGTGCATCTCAGAAGCTGATTAATATGCCTGCTCTTCAGCAGGTAAGGCAGATAAAAGCTGATCTAGTCTAAATGCTGATAAATTAACTGTTAACCCTTCTGTTAAGAATGTTATTGACATGAATCATTCAGATTTAATTCAAGACTATACAAGACAAGAGCTTCAGAATTCAAATAACAATTTTTTAGCAGAATCTGAGAATTTTAATACCCCTTACATGGCTAAGAAAAAATGAATTCCTTCCTAAAATGGAATGGACACCCCTCTATTATGTTCATCAGAGGAACCTATGCTTAACAGACTCATTAAATATAGGGATAATTATATCAGATGACCTAAAGGTGGCCTAATAATATACCAAGACTGTGGGGAGAGCCAGTGGGATACTGGCATGCATAGGGAGCAGTATCACCAGCAGAAGAAAGGAGCTGATGATGCCTCTGTGCAAATCATTAGTGAGACCTCATCTGAAGTACTGTGTCCAGTTCTGGAGGCCTCATCTCCATAAGGACATAGACAGGGTAGAGGCAGTTCAGAGAAGGACAACAAAAATGATGCAGGGCCTGCACAAAAAGTCATATGAGGAGAAACCTTAATATGTATACCCTGGAGGACAGGAAAGAGAGGGCGGGTATGATAGAGACCTTCAAATATCACAAGGGCATATATAAGGTACAGGAGGGTAGCATTTTTCAGAAAAAGAGATGTTCTAGAACAAGAAGACATGACATCAGGCTGGAAGGGGTAGACTAAGGGGCAATGTGAGGAAGTATTTCTTCACATAAAGGGTGGTGGATGCATGGAACAGCCTTCCAGCAGAGGTAGTGGGGGCAAATTTGGTAGGGGAATTAAAAAATGCATGGGCTATGCATAGGGGAACCCTAGCTATAGGAACAAAAAGGTAAAGACAGAGATCAAGTAGGGTCTACGGCTTTTGCAGTAGGTAAGAAATATGGGCAGACTTGGTGGGCCTTCTCTGCTGTCAACTTCTATATTTTTATGGTTGATAATTCAGTGAAGCAACTGTTGGAGAATTATGCATGACAACCCAGTCTCCTAATTGATAAGGACCTAGGCAAAATTAAAGCTGTGCTGCTCCATAACAATTCCATTATGGAAAAAAATCCTAAGTGCATTGGAAAAATAGAATGAGTTGTTGAATAAAAGTAGCACAAAAGAAAAAGGAAGGATCATGCAGAAGGGAAAGAAAGGAAAATCTAGCAATAGGCCCATAAAGCAAATTACGGAGAAGGTAATTGGAAAAGCGAACAGGAGAAGATTCTTGAAATGCTGAAAAAAAGATTAACATATCAAAGTACAAATGCAGCCTTCAGAAGGAGGAATAAAAAAGAATACGAGACACAAAAAATATAAAGATAAAGAAGTCCAGATTGCTCCTGTTGATAGCCAAAAATAATGCAAGAAAAAAAAAAAAACATCCCTACAGAAGATTTAGTTTTGGATCTCTCAGCTTATAAAAGCAAATAGATGGCTGCTCAGAACAAATTCTGGTCAGAGTCGATAAGGCTGCCCAGTGCCACTGTGGTGCTTTTCTGCAGCAAGAGTTCTGAGTATGGTTTTACTCACTCTTGTCACATCAGAGCCTGCCATGGTGAAAACAATGGCTCTGGCCATTCCGAGTAGTTTCTTGACCTCTTTGGCAAATTCTTGCAATTAAAAGACATCAAAAATAATTCACGAATATTGTCAGAATCTGCCCAAAAAATGGTCGCAAACTGTCTGGTTGCAGTTTCTTGACTGGCTGAGATCAAGAACGGCTATACTGAGAAGTTTCTTTGACCATTTCGCAAATTCATGCAATTAGATGAGTACAAATAATTTATGAACATTGACAGAATCTGTCCAAAAATGGTCCCAAACTGTTCTGTAGCTGTCTCTTGAATACCTGGGAGCTGGATCGGGCCATACTGAGCAGTTTCATGACCATTCCTGCTAATTCTTGTAATTAGAAGAGCTCACCAATAATTCACAAATTATGTCAGAAATTGACAACAAAATGGTCCCAAACTGTCCAGTTGCAGTCTCTTGACTGGCTGAGAGCAAGAATGGGCAATACTGAGCAGTTCCATGTGAATTACAGCATGTGTATGCAATTATATGAGCTCACAAATAATTCACAAACATTGACAGAATTTATCCAAAAATGGTTCCAAACAATCCAGTTGCTGTCTCTTTACTATTTGCAAGCAAGAATGGGCCATACTTAACAGTTTCATGACTGTTCTTATGAATTCTTGTAATTAGAAGAGCTCACCAATAATTCATGAATTATATCAGAAATTGACAAAACTGATCCCGAACTGTCCAGTTGCTGTCTCTTGACTATTTGGGAGCAAACATGGGTCATACTGAGCAGTTTCATGGCCATTTTGGCAAATTTGTGTAATTAGAGGAGCTCAGCAATTATTCACGAATTGTGTCAGAAATTAACAAAACTGGTCCCAAACTGTCCAGTTGATGTCTCTTAACTGTTTGGGAGCTAGAATGCACCATACTGAGTGTGAGAAAGTGTTCTACACTCCCTACCTTTAAACAAACGTACTAACTGATGAACCCTTTTCTGTCTTCTTTTGTCTTCACCTCTAAAAACTTCTGTTGCGCAACAGTACCCCTTTATGTTCTTGCTTAACCTATTTTCCTTTATCTTAGGTAGGCCACCTAGGATAAGGCTACACTATCTGCCTCATATATATATAAAACTTTTCCTAAATCTCTTTTTTCATTTTTCTGCTCCTCTTAGTTCATCTAGTTAACCCCCTTTTAAATAAATAAGAAGGTATAAGACTGTACAGTATACTAACATGTTTGATTATTAGAAATCATCCTGTGCAATATAGGAGATGCAGAATGATGTATCATGCTTGCTTTATGATGATTTGTGATCAGAGACCTTGATGGAAGTCACTGTAATAATGCTGGGCAGGCACAATCTGATTTTACAGCCGCCCGAGTTAGAGAAAAGGTTAGAATGTTTAAAAACATGTTTAGGTCTTTTATGCTGAGAGTATCCCCTTTTTAGTCTCTCATCTTCAGCTCCTGAAGCACAGTGCGATGAGGAGCTGGAAATACCAAGGGGACAGTGTAAGAAGAGCCGATGCGGCATAAAGAAATATCAGCCGTCTGCCAGACAGTGCAAGTGAAGCGCTTCCCCTTTTGCAAGTCACGCTGCAGGTGACTCATGCAAGAAGGGAGCCTTCTGTCCTTAGCCCCTCTGGATGGTGTAAAAAGACTGCTTATGGGGTAAATTATGCTTCGGTGAACATACATGCAGTCTGAGGCCAGAATGGAGAAACGGCCAGATAGAAGCGACGGCAACCTAAAAAAATAAAACTTTGCAGTTTGGCTGTTTTCAAGCCATTGCTCTTACTGTACTGAGAGCTCTACAAGCTCTACTGATTCTGGAGAATATAAAGAGCTGTAATGACTCAGAAGAGTACTAGCAGACTACAAATGAAATAAAATGCATTAGTTGCTAGCACATGCTGTATGTAAATGGTCTGAAACCTGTAAAGGACAGTTAATATTATTAGCATACTGTGTTGTTTTAGAAGCAGTAATATTATTAGGAAGAATAGCAATATTATTGTTGTCCATACAAATAAAGCTTACTGTTTGTTTCAGAGCCTGTCCTCAGCAGTGCTGCTGCTTTTGTGGGGGGAATTCCCTAAGGAGTGAGCGCCCTCTAATGTTTCTATTTTATAGGACGGTCTGATCAGAAACTGTCACTCATACTGTAACCATGATTGCTACCTGAGTGTTGCTAAGAAACTAATAGCCTCATTACTATGTTTTTCTATATATGTCAGGCTACAGGGTGAATGGTAGGATCTTTATGATGTCCTAAATAAGAGAGAAGAGATTATTATCTGGAGGACTCATGTAGAAGTCCTAAATCATAACAGTGAGTAAATAAAGAGGCTTTAGCTGTTAAGGGTCTAGGTGAGGTGACCATGACCCAGGGGTATAAATAACCCCCTCTCCTGGACAAAAGTCAGTTAAGCCTGGGAAGTCACAAGGAGAGGTCAACTGTGAGTGAGTAGATACAGAAGTATTGAGCTCGTGGCCTTTCTACAATCCAAGACTGTATTGAATAGTTGAAGTTGCAAGAAACCACTGAAGGACAAGTGGTCGTTATATAGCCTAAATATTTTGATTACCTGACTTGAAGGTAGTTTATTTATTTTTTTCTTATTTTCTGGTTTATTTTCTTCCTTTCTGTAAATAAGTTTTGTAAAGTGCAGGATGAATTTGTGGAGTTGGGGAGGGGCCTCAGACAGTTAGCAAGCATGGTAACCTTCTCAGAGGTGCTGCCAGTCTATGGCAGGGGTGAGGCTAGGGTACTGCACACCATGCAGTTTAATGAATGGCTGCAAAACTGGTGCAGAGCACAGGGCTTTGGCTTCACTTGGGACTGCGGGTCCACCTGGAGAGAAGAAGGTCTATACTGGCATGATGGTCTGCATCTGTCCAGGAAGGGAAACAAGCTCATAGGTAACAGGTTTAAAGGCTTCCTTGGCAAGCTTTTAAACTAGCCAAGCGGGGAGGTGCTGATAGGAAACAGGAAAGTTCAAACCTCCCCCCACAAAACATGGCAGGTAGTAGGGTAAATACTGAGGTACAGAGCTTGACAGAGGGCAGGACAGGGGTAAATGGAAAAATAGACAAGGGCAATAAGAGCAGGGATGGGGTAAAAAAGGATAAAGCCAACATTAAATGGGGGCAATGAGTACCAATGCCCATAGTCTTGGAAACAAGCTTCCAGAGCTAGTAGCCCTGATGGAAGAGGAACACTTGGATATTGTGGCAGTCACAGAAACATGGTACACAGAGAACCATGACTGGGATGTTAACATACCAGGGTACACAATCTACAGAAGGGACAGGGAGGGTAAAAGAGGAGGTGGAGTAGCTCTCTATGTAAGGGAAGAGATCAAAGCTACATAACTAAAAAGTAAAGGGGGAGGACAAGAGGCACTCTGGGTCACCTTGGAGACAGGGAATGGCATCACAATCCACACAGGGGTTGTATACAGATCCCCGTCTCAAGGGGAGGAAATGGACAAGAAAATGATAGAGGGCATTCTCAAAATAGTTGAAAAGGGGGAGATACTGTTGATGGGGGACCTGAATATGCCAGATGTTAATTGGACGACATGGACTGCAGCCACATCCAAGAGCAGGGTCATTCTCGGTGCCCTACAGGGGGCAAGACTTAGACAGCTAGTGGTGGAACCCACTCAGGTGGGAGCAATATTAGACCTGGTAATCTCAAATGGAGAGAGGGTCACAAATTTAGAATTCAGTAGACATCTGGGAACAAGTGACCACTGCACAGTGTGCTTCACAATAAACACAACCATGGAGACAAGCCATACAAAGACAAGGATACTGGACTTTAGAAGGGCTGACTTTGGCATAATGGGTGAATACCTGAGGAATGCATTAGCAAATGGCCAGAAGGGGGTGGAAGAACAATGGAGAAAAATCAAAACTGTCATCATGGAGGCAACAAGCCTTTGTGTGAAACAAATAAAGAAAAGCAGGCGGACTAAAAACCACTATGGTTCTCAAAAGAGGTGTCAGGAAGGTTAAGGAGAAAAGGCTGCATTCAAAAGTATAAGGAATCACAGACAGAGCATGACAGGGAACTGTATCAATTAAGGCAGAAAGAAGTGGGAAGGCAGTCAGAAAAGCAAAGGCTCAAACAGGAAAAAATAGCCAACTCAGTTAAGAAGAGGATAAAACTTTTATAGGTACATTAGGGAGCATAGAAAGGTTAAGGGAGGAATAGTGAAGATTAATAAAGGAGAGGGGAGGTGGGCAGAGGGAGACAGTGGAAAGGCAGAGATACTGAATGAATACTTTTGCTCAGTATTCACAAAAGAAGAAGAGGAGGAGTTACTTAAACCAAACAATAGAAGCACTCTGGGTAGTGGGATTGACGCCAGTCCATTTACAGAAGAAAGAGTCCTGAAAGAACTCCTAAAACTCAAGGTGACAAAGCAATGGGGCCTGATGGGATTAACTCTAGAATCCTAAAAGAGCTAAGGGAGGACCTAGTGACACCACTAACCACACTTTTTAACAAATCATGGGAAGATGGGGTGGTACCTGAGGACTGGAGGAGGGCAGATGTGATTCCTCTTCACAAATGTGGGAGCAAGGCAGAAGCAGGAAACTACAGACCTGTTAGTTTGACCTCAGTGGTGGGGAAAATGATGGAATCACTTCTGAAAGAAAGAATTGTTCAGTACCTAGAGGCCAGCGGGGCACAGGACCCAAAGCAGCATGGATTCACAGCAGGAAGGTCATGTCAGATGAATCTAATCGATTTCTTTGACTGGGTGACCAAAGTAATAGACCAGGGAGGGGCTGTGGATATGGCCTACCTAGACTTTAGCAAGGCATTTGACACAGTCCCGCACAAAAGATTAATAATCAAGTTAGCCAGCCTGGAAGTGGGTCCCAGGGTGGTAGCCTGGGTAGCAAACTGGCTGCACAACAGGACACAGAAGGTAATAGTGAATGGAACATATTCTGAAGAAAGGGGGGTTACTAGTGGAGTACCTCAGGGCTCAGTACTGGGTCCAGTCCTCTTTAACGTCTTTATAGGTGACATTGCAGAGGGTCTGAAGGAAGGTATGCCTCTTGCAGATGACACAAAGATCTGTAACAGAGTTGATACACAAGGAGGGGTAGAAAGGATGAGAAGGGACTTGAAGGTTGGAGGAATGGTCAGACATATGGCAACTTAGATTCAATGCAAAGAAGTGCAAAGTAATGCACCTGGGAAATAAAAATCCAGGAGAAGAGTACAATAGCAGGGAGGTACTAACAACAACAATAATGGAAAGGATCTGGGTGTAGTCATATCAGATGACCTAAAGGTGAGTAAGCAATGTGAGAAGTCATTAAGGAGAGCCAGGGGGATACTGGTATGCATAGAGAGGGGCATCACAAGTAGAAAAAGGGAAGTGGTTATCCCTCTGTACAGACAGTTGGTGAGATCCCATCTGGAGTACTGCATGCAGTTTTCGAGACCTCATCTACACAAGGACATAGACAGGATGGAAGCAGCCCAGAGGAGGGCAACTAAAATGGTGCAGGGTCTGCTTCCAGAAACCATATGAAGAGAGAGACTGAGAGAGCTTGATATATGTATACCCTTGATGAAAGGAGGAGGACATGATAGAAACTTTAAGTGCTTCAAGGAATCAACCAAGTCTGGGAGGGTAGCATCTTTCAGAAGAAGAGATGTGTAAGAACAAGGGGGTACAATTTAAAGTTAGAGGAGGGACAGCTCAGGGGTAATGTGAGGAAATTATTTTTCACGGAGAGAGTGGTGGACACATGGAACCACCTTCCTGGAGAGGTTGTGAGGTCTAAAACAGTGGGGGAATTCAAACATGCATGGGATAGACATAAGGCAATTATAGTGGGGGGGTTGCAGGAAGTAGGCTGTTGGTTAACTAGAATCTGCAGCTTATCCAATAGGTAGGGAAATGAGCAGACTGGGTAGGCCAAGTGGTCTTCATCTGCCATCAAAGTCTATGTTTCTATGTTTCTATGTAAATAAATATCACATAAGCTGTGTGTTTTAAATCTTAAAACATTGTCCTGTCTGTTATTTCCCACCCTCTGTGACACTGAGCAGTTTCATGACCATTTTGTCAAATGCATGTAATTAGAGAAGCGCATCAATAATTAATGAATTATGACAGAAATTGACAAAAATGGTCCCAAATTGTCTTGTTGCAGTATCTTGACTGCTTGGGAAGCGAGAAGGCCATACTGAGCAGTTTAGTGGGAAAATTGGCACATTCATACAATTAGATGAGCTCACAAATAATTCATGAACATTGACAGAATCTGTCCAAAAATGACCCCAAACTGTCTGGCTGCTGTCTCTTGACTACGTGGGAGTTACAATGGGCCATTCTGAGCAGTTTTGTGACCATTCCAGCAAATTCTTGTAATTGGAGGAGCTTATCAATAATTCGCAAATTGTGCCAGAAATTGACAAAACTGGTCCTATAACTGTCTGGTTGATGTCTCTTGACAGCACAGTCCCCATGTTCAAGATGGCCACTGGAGTTCAGTGTGCATGTGCAGTCATTGTGCATATGCTAAAAGCTCTGGTGGCGGCTTCAACATGGACAGTGCCATGCTTCTCCAGTCACCCATGTTTGTCCATCATCTTGACTACAGCTGTATTGGCTCTGGTCAGAGTTTGTTGCTTTGAGGGGGCTATATTCGAACATGCTTGGGTCAGTCACACTTTGCTCCAAACATGTTTGAGTATAGCAAATTTAGTAAACTGTGCTAATTTACACTAAGGATAGAGACTTAAGGGGCAGCCTGATACCTTTTAATATGGGACCATTACTCTGTATTGGTCTTACATATTTTTAATATGCTTATATATAGGATCTGTCTAATTTATTGAACCATGTGTGTTAGAGGTCTGATTTTAACTGGTGGATGATGAGTTCATAGACTGTAATTTCATACAAGCAGATCTGCTGTTTCTAGTTCACATTCACACACTACACTTTCTCACACTCTTACTTTCAGAAAGAGCAGGTATTAACTTCTAAGAGATAGACAAATTATTATTTTATCTATTGTATTTTGATGTGTTAGTAATTACTTTCAACTTTTGTAACAAAATACGTATAGCGCAGTGAAACATGTAGTTTTTGTCTTTACTTTTCACTCTGTTATAAAAAGAATTCAATAGAATTCTGGTACAGTTATGTCAGAAACTGCTAGCTAGTTAGGAGCCCAATGTAATTCAATGAGAAACTAAATATATTTTTCTATCTTTTTCAAAATAAATAGATACTTCTTTCAGTACAAACTTTGCCATTTATTAGCAAACTGAATGACTGTAGCAAAACACCCCAAATCTTCATTCTTTAAGGTATGCATTCTTACTAAGCATAGAAAAAACATCCAAGGACTCACACTCGGCTGAGGTGCACTTGATAAATTAATACATTAAAAACATCAAAACCAGGTACTCATCACCACCAGTAAACTGACTGCTGCAGTATAAAAAAGAATAATTTCTTAAACAGACTACATGCCTGATGCATTTCTGGTCACAATGACCCTTTATCAAAGGCACTTACTAAGCACTTGCTATTAAATAATTTGCTGCAGGAAAACTCCATTCTGTGATGTTTGACCCATTCCCTCCTATGGAGTTCAGGGATGTTTCCATATCTCTTTAGTTATAATTTTAACTAATTGCTCTTCTAATCTATCACACTGATGTGTGAAAGTTTTTTTTTCTGTCTAGTATTGCCGTAGGTTCTTAAAAGGCAGCTCTTTTAACAGATAAAATGAGACAGATAGCAATGAAATAAGAATCCAGATGTAGTGTAGACAGGCTGAAAGGAAATGAAGCAGAAGGCAGACAGAAACAGAACACAGCTTTAAATGAGATAACCTAGATCGAAGCACTGACGTATGCCCACTATGAAGCACTCAAGGGAAGAACACACTCATAATTTCCTGTCAGTCCCCAATCTCTCTCTCTCTCTCTCTTAGTAATCCCCAAACACTTACATGGCTCCTCCCATACAGCAATAAAAATTGCCACAGTTTACTTTATGGAGATGCCAAAATGAAACCCTGTTTCTTTAAAAAACGTAAGACTGGTAATATTCTCAATGCGATACCAAAAGCTAAAATAGTGTGAGAAGATTTAAAGACTGTGTATAGGTATAGGGTCAAAACACAGAAAGGCTGTGTTTACCTAGTAGTACGAAATCATAGGCTAAGACATTTAATTTTGAAAACAGCTAATTAAATAAAAAATGGGGGTAGATCTGGGTGAAACTATGAAAAGATTTATTGTATCAGATAGAAATAGGACAGAGAATCAGCTAAGAAAAAATGGGGCATATGAGAACAAAAAGGGAATACAAAAGTAAGAAATCAGCAGACTATTATACAATTTCTTGAGAAATCAACAAAAATAGAGCATGAATTAAAAGGCTTCTTTGTGATAGAAAATACCATATGAGAAAGAATCCAGAGGGGAAAGAGATTAAATAATAATGTTACACTAGTCTTAGAACAAGAATCAGATGATGAACTTGATATTTCAAGAATTTCATATTGCACTGACTTAAGTATATGAAATGGATATGCAGTGTTTGAAAATGAGGAAATGGATCAGAAAACTGATGGGCACTCTAGTTGGTCTACATTAAACTCTGACTGAGAATCATGTAGGGTCATTAAACCTCCTTGTAGGTACATGTTATATTTAATAAGCTGGAATATTGCAGGTATAAATAATGAGACTGATGATGGAGTCTGGTTAGAATATGTGTTTTTTTCAGCTAATAATCGTTAAGAAAAAAACTGCAATACAGTGTTACAAGATGCTCTAGTAGAGAAATACAGATAGTTAAATAGGACATATACCATTACATAGTGCCACCAGGATTTAAAACAGTGTGTACATTCAATAGGCATGCATAATAAGTTAGTACAATATTGCTCTGAGGTAGACTGGGGGCCTTGGCCAATATTTATATGTAAAGCCATTTATATGGCATATTGTGATGGAGAGAGGAAGATGGTAGGCTTACAGAGGTGGTGGAAGTCAACCACAGGAGGCAGTCAGGTGGGTTCCAGGACTGCAAGAAGGGTTCTCATATCTTCTGATATTTGGGAAGCATTTTTTTACAAAAATGGGACATCCTATCTAGGGTACCCAGACCTTGAACAGATGCCAACCACTATCCTCCATCTTTGAAATATTAGCCTTTTGGCCTGTATCCTCCCATCAAGAGCCAGTTTAGGTGAGTGTTTTGAAGGGAAGAGGATGGATGAAATGTCTAGGAGGCACAGTTGTGGCAAGAAAGGGACAATGCCACTCATGGTGTTGATGCAACAGTCATGAATCTGGGACCAGAAGTTCTGTATCCTTGGGCAGCTCCAAATGATGCACAAGAGGTCAGTTCCCGGGTCATGACATCTCCAACAGTTATCATGAGGCATGAGCCCTGAAGTGTGAAGTTTAGTTAGGGCATGGTACCACATGTGCAATACTTTGTCCTGGATAAGGAGGTTCTTGACTCTGGGCAGGACTTTTGGGCAATTTGCAACAGTTGTGTCCATTGTCCCTCAGATATCTCAATTTTCAGGATCTGGTATCATTTACTCCAGGCGCCCTTGGAGATGTTGGGGGCTTTCTTGAAGGATTTGCCTATATATCAAGCCTGCCTTGCTGTTTGGGACTTTCAGCCAGGATTTAAAGGCATATTGGAATATTTATGGATTCCTTTTGGATTTTCTGAAGGTATGAGTGCACAGCACTGCAGATTTGGCATAAGCTCTGAAAATCTGTTTTGGGAAGATCATATCATCCTTGGAGATCCTCAAAGAAGTCCAGATATGAGGTATTGGGCTGGCACAAGTCAAACAGTTGCTGAATCCCTTTTTCACCCCACAAATCCCAATACATGTGCTGTCCTCCTATAGTTAGTAAGGGGTTCAATCTGAGGAGTAGTACTGATTGTGAGACTAAAAAGGTATGGAGCCATTTTTCTAGCTTTTCCCATGCCCTGAATGAGGTGCAAAAGTGGGACCTTTTTTCCTAAGAGTGGGTAGAGGTTTTAAGAGGTGGACAGCTGGATCACCCACCTGGCCCATGTATCACTTGATTATGATCCAGATTGGGGGACTGAGGAGGAAGGTAGAAAACCACTGAAGGGTCTGTGTGCATCAAAAGATATATAATATGCTTAGAACTAAGTGGACCCCAACCTCCTCTTTTCCAGTTAGCTTGGAGCTTGGCTTTACTGTATGAGGGACTTGCCCTTTCAGAAGAAATCACCCACCAAGGAGTCAAATTTGGAGAAACCAGCTGGTTGGCACATAAACTGTTAAATAAATGAGACAATGGATCACTTTGGGGGCCAGGGAAGGATGAGCTATTAAGGAGGGATAGGTCCTCAGACTGACACTAGGCTCTGGGTCATTTATGGGCAGACTTGATGGACCCTCTGTCTCTTTCTGCCATCACTTTCTATGCCATTATCATCTTAATAGCTGTGATTTTTCCCTGCTAATGACTGGTGGAGGAGCTTGCAGTGGTCACAGTATTCTTTATTTTTTTTCAAGAGAGGGGAGAAGTTATCTGAGGCTATATTTCCAGGACCTGGACGTGTCCATATACCCAGGTATTTTATATATTTGAGAGACCAGAGGAGGTTGAATGGGGTCATTGAGTCCTAGGTACATAATCCATTCGGTGGTAACATTTCCATTTTGGAGGGATTAATTTTGAGCCCTGAAATGTTTCTGAATTTCCCCAGAAGGTCAAGTAAGATAGATATACCTGTGGGGGCATCACTTAGGAGTACCAGACAGGCATCCATTTATATCAACATATGCAGGTCTGTCTGACCCACGTTCGTTCCACAGAGACCTGTGTGCTGCCTCATGGTTATAGCCAGGGGCTCAATGGCCAGGAAAAAAGGTAGAAAGCAGAGCCATGTTAAGTGCCCTTCTGCAGGGAAAATAGATCAGCAAAGACAGAGTTGGTCAGCACTCTGGCAGAGGGCTGCTTGTTCAATGTTTGGACCCACCTCCAAATTTGGGACCAAAGCCCATTTTTCACATGATGGTATGGAGGTACCCCCACTCTACTAAGTCAAAGGCCTTTCCAAAGTCAATGGCTAGGACTTGCAGCTTGAGAGGGGTTTGTTTTGGCCAGGAACATCAGGAAGAGGAGTTCCCTAAGGTGGTTTGAACTAAGGTGCCCCTTCACGAACCCCACCTGTGAGGGGTAAACAATGTGGGGCAGGATGGCCTCCAGTTTTGTGGCCAGGGCCATGGCTAAAACCTTCACATCCATGTTAATAAATGATGTAGGCATGTATCTTCCAGGTAGAGTGGGGTCTTTTCCTTCTTTAGGGAGGACTGTGATCAGTACCTCTCTCATAGTGGGTGGGAGATGGGAACAGTTGTGTGCTTCTTGAAAAACAGATTGCAGAATCAGAGAAACTACTGTAAATCAGGGACACACTGATACTGGTCTGTAGGAATGCTATCACTGCTTGGGGCCTTGTGTGAAGAAAGGATGCCAATTGCAGCCCTGATCTCTGTAGTAGAGAGAGGGGACTCTGAGGCCACCCAATCAGCTTCAGGCAGAGTCAGAATAGGAAAGCCCTCCAGAAATAAACCTGAGGCTGTCCTCATTCAGAGGCCCTGTGAGGGGTAAAGCTGTGAACAGAAGGAGCACATAATATTACTGATTTATGGGGATAGGGACTGGAAAGTGCCTGTCGGGTATCATAAACCATGGATGTGTCTGTCCACTTGCTGTTTACACAGCCTGTGGGACAATAGCTTGCTGTCTTTCTCACCCCCTTCCCAATTCCTATGTTTCAGGTGTAGCACTGCCAACTCAGCCTTTCTTCTAGATAAAGCTTTGAGGCACAGACAAAGAGATCTAATTGCTCTGAGCAAAAGGGAGAGAGCTGAGGTGGGTAAATTTTTCATTACTCTCTCTTTAGCGTTCAGCTCAGCCTGATGTCCCTTTTGTTCCTTTTGCCTTGCTCTGTGCTGAATGGTTGCATACCTCACAATGCGACCTTGGAGGTAGACATTGAAGTCTTCCTATATGTGAGCATTGGTGATATTTTCAATGCCATTGATCTTGAAATAGGAATTGTCCTCTTCCCTTAACAATGTAGGAATTTGGGATCTTTATGAGATGGGGGTCCAGCTGCTAAGCCACAGATTTGGAAGGGGAGGGTCCTATAGCACAGAGAGCATTACTGGGGCATGGTCAGACAGGTGGGGTGGGGTTGATGAATGAGGTGTGCAGCATTTGTGAGGCTGTAAGGGAAGTAAGCCAAATGTCTATGCAGCTGGAGGAAGAGCTGGAGTCTGAGAAATAACAGTAGTCCGAGACAGTGGGGTGTTGCTGGCACAAGATGTCCACCAGAGTGTGCACTGACATTGGGTCCTAGACCACAGCCATGGCCTAGTATGGATCTTATGGTTACCAGTGTTCCTATCCAGGAAGTGTTCAGGCGTGAGATTAAAACCACTGCCCAGTAATGGAGAGGCCTGGGGGTGGGGTTGTCAGATCCAATAAGGCTCGCTGAGGAGTTGAAAACGGCTGGCTCATCATGATTTTGGCCATAGGCATTGGTGATAACTATCGGCTCCTCTGAAGTCTTGAGTTTTGCCAGCAGCCACCCTCCTTCTCCCACCTTCCTTCAGAGTCTGAGGATTAAGTGTCCAGGGACCATGTGAGAGATTTATGAACAAGGATGGAAACCCCAGCCTCGGAAGTGTGTGCACAGCTCATTCGGTTTTTAATTTCATAGCCTATTTTGTGTGGAGCTTGGTTTCTTGTAAGAGATCATCTTTAGCCTACAGGCTCTTAAGTCTGGATAGGATATGTATAAGTTTTACAGGCAAGTTCAGACCTTGGACATTCCATGTCATGAACTACAGGGTCACCATCTATCATGAAACAAGGTTAAGGTTCTATTGCAGAATTCCATCATACTTGGACTCAAAGGTCTAGGGGTCACAAGGAGGGGTGGGGGTCACTCTGGGGTACCCATCATGTGTGTACACAAATACCAGTACCTTTTAAAAGCTGCCTGCTAGAGCAGCATAAGTGAAAATTTGTAAGAAAAAGTTTAACACATTCACAGCCAGGAGGGCTGCAATTAGGAATAGTGTAATCAAGCCATTACATAGCAGTCACATTCCCAATTGGGGAGTAGACACATCCCACATCTGATGGGTGGAAGTCATTGACCCAAATACCAAGACATAGCTGGTAGAGGGAGTAGAATATAATGTGGCTGCAATATCTAGCCAAAAGATAAAAGTAGTCAAACGGGTAACAACATTTATAATTCTACAAACTAGTTGTTTTAACCATAAGTGTATAAAAGGCATTATGAACATAGGTTATAAATAAACTGTAACCACCTCACACAGTTTATCCAGCTGTGTTCTCCTGTGGTTTAGGCATGGGAGGAAGAGAGTAGATAAGGAAGCGGATAGGGAGGAGAAATTGGTGGGAGAGAGGAGAGGTTCATGGGGGTGAGATGTCACCAACCCATTCCATCCTCTGTTTAGGGTACCCTTATATATGAATTAGAGCATCAGCTCGGATTACAAACCATTATGTGGGACTAGGCATCGGGGAGACAAACAGTGTCTGCCACAGACTATTTCAGCTCAGGGGCCAATGTAGGGATTAGGATCCCTTGCTTACCCAGCTAGTCTCAAACTAAGGCCCACAGGGAGAAGGAGAAAATGCAATCTGGCACTTGTAACCAGTGACTGCTACCAGGACGCTACCCTGGCTGGCTCCAGAGTCCATTCAGATACAAGCTACCCCACTGCTGTCTGTCTGTTTGGCTACTTCTGCCAGGGACACTTCAAACATGATACATAGACAACCTCAGAAGGTTGAGAGCAAGGGATGGGACCTTTCAGATGGGCAGGAATGTGGGATTAGGGAGGGAGGGAGAAAGGGGTAGAGGAGCATTTATAGCATTGGTTTTGTAGTAGTGTTAAAATTCTGTCCCCACTCACCAATTCTGAAGCAATTTCCCAGCCACTGGGGCACTGTTACTGGGCCCTTCCCTGTTAACAGTTCAGAAGGTAAGCAAAGTGCTATACTAACAGTTAAAACATTCAGAGCAAAATCTCTGATACTAGAAAAATGGACCCAAAGCAACATTGCTTCACAGCAGGATGCTCTTGTCAAACCAACTTGATCGATTTCTTCGACTGAGTCACCAGAAAATTGGATCAGGGAGGGGCGGTGGACATTGTATACCTAGATTTCAGCAAGGCCTTTGACACCATCCCTTACAGAAGGCGAATCAACAAACTGGAACATACAGGAATTGACCAGAAGATGGTCAGCTGGATCAGTAACTGGCTGAATGATAGGACGAGAGAGTGCTAGTCAATGGATCATTGTCAGGGGAGGGGAGGGTGACTAGTGGTGTCCTCCAGGGATTGTTACTGGGACCAATCCTATTTAACATATATATAGCAGACATAGCAAATGGACTAACAGGGAAGGTTTGCTTGTTCACAGATGATACAAAACTCTGCAACAGAGTGGACACAAGGGATGGGGCAGACAACATGGAAGCTGACCTTAGAAGGCTAGAAGATTAGTCCAGGCACTGGCAGTTACAATTTAATGCCAACAAGTGTAAGGTAATGCACTTGGGAAAGAGGAACCCTGGTAAAATGTATACACTGGGAGGACATCAACTTAAGGAGACACAGAGGGAGTGAGATCGTGATATAATCATCACTGACGAATTAAAGGTAGGAAACAATGTGAGAAAGCAGCACAGAAAGCTGGCGCATCCTTGGATGTATAAGTAGTGGTATTTATAGTAGAATGAGGGAGCTTATCATGCCCTCTGCAGGTCCCTTGTGAGGCCACACTTGGAGTACTACATCTAGTTCTGAGACCTCACCTCAAGAAGGACATTGACCATTTGGAAATAGTGTAGAGAAGGGCTACTAAGATGGTGCATGGACTGCACTGCAGGTCATATGAAGCAAGACTTGGGAGCTGAACCTTACTCCCTTGAGCAGAGAAGAAACAGAGGGGCATGATTGAAACATTTAAGTACGTGAGAGCATTTAACACAGCTCATACAGGCAATCTATTTCAATAGAACACAGCAGTATGCATGAGGGCATGATATGAGACTGGTAGGAGGAAGGTTCAAAAGCAACCTGAGGAAGTAGGGTTGCCAGAACTAGTCTGGGAAAGATTCGAACCCATCATGAACCCTGTTGTTCGAGTTCTAATTCAGAACTCAAACACTAGTGGGTTCGCAAACATGTTCGAATCAATCCATTTTTTTTATGTCTTAAGAAGCCGCAACTGCAACGCAAGCTTGCCTAGCCCTATAGTGTTGGCTCTGAAGGGACGGGAGAGAGGTTGAAGGAGCAGGATGGGATTGGGAGGCAGCACAGTGCCACAGGAGGCAGAAAGGAGGTGGAATGAAGGGAAGGGTGCATGATGGCATGCACAAACTTGTGGGGGCTGAATGGTGTGGACTGCACTGGAGTTGGACTGCACGCCTGCGTACTTCATCCCCACAGTCCGTGTTACCACCTGACCATCTGCTCAGCGGTCAGGTGGTGGATGGTAGACAAAAACCAGCATGCGGTTGCAGCTCCAGTCATTTACCCAGCCAGCCCAGTGCCATAAAGGAGTTGCAGGCTACAGCAGCTTGTGCTACTCACTCGCTCCCTCTGTCTGGGCTAGCTCTGCTCTCTGGCTCTGACAATTGCTTGCTAATTAATTCGTCATGTGTGTATTGCGCAAACTAAAAAAATAAATAAAAAAGCTAAGGGGTGGGTGGGGGTGAAAACTAAAGGTAGGGTCCGGGGGGGACTCGGGGTTGGGAGTGGGAACCAAGGAAAAGGGCCCGAACTTAGGAACAGTTGGTGAGAGGCTCAGCCTCAGGATGAGAGGGACAGAGCGAGGGAAGTTAAAGTTGCTGAGTATTTGAGTGAAACTGAGAGAATTTTATCATAGTCTCAAACAACAGTTCAAAACCTTCATTTCTGCATGGCGTAGTTGTTTCACACTGGGAAGAAGGAGCGATCATCAGATGGCTGGGGGAGGGGTGAAGAAATTAAAACAAACAGATTGTGACTCGAGGAAAATTTAATTTAACTTTAATGTGAGAATCTTTGAGAAGTTGAAACATTTGAATTTGATGGCATTTCTACTTACTACTTTATACCCTACTCCACAAAACAAAGTAAAATAATCAGGAGGACAGGAAGGGGAGGGGATTCTGTGGTACTGTGCTGCTGATCGTTCTTCTATTCCACCCTATAAAATTCCCGATAGAACAACACCAGGCTGTTTTCTTTTTTTTTTTTTACACAGTACTCCCTACTTGTGTGTTGTGTGAGTGACTCCACTACACTGTATCTCTTTATTCTCCTGTGGTGTTCCCATCACCCTGCTGTGGCTGCTGACTGTGTACCCTACCCATTGTGTGTTACTCAGAAGCCCATTGTTGGGCAGTCGTGTGGTGGCATTATCTTAAATACATGACAGAAGCCTAGAAATATATTTCCCTGTTGGGAGAAGAGAGAAAATCTCTTTCCTTGGGTTGTATATGTGTGTGTGACTCGTCTCTTGTGGTCAGCCCATTTGCTGTGTGCCTTTTGACTGCATTGTACCCACCCTACCCAGTGTGTGTTACTGAGAGAGGCCCAGTGGCCAGTTGTTGTGTGGTGGCATTATCCTTAAATACATGACAGAAGCCCAGAAATGTATTTCCCTGTTGGGAGGAGAGACAGAAAAATCTCCTTCCTCGGTTTGTGTGTGTAACTCTGTCTCTTGTGGTCAGCCCATCACCCTGCTGCTGTGCACCCCTTCACTACTATGCATATGCCTATGCCCAGCAGCCCAATCATTCTGTAAGCCTTGAACCTGGGATCCTTTAGTTGCAAACCATCATATTCTTCACTTACTTTCAGTACACTGCATCACAGTGCCACATAGCCAGCCAAAATAAAATTTTGGAGTTGTAGCCAGTGACCATAGATCACGTTGCTTTCTTACACATGAATTGTGTGGGTGTATTCACTGCAGTATACTGGTTCTGTTATGGCTGACACCAACATAGATGAAGCATCTAGTGCTGGTGTTGGAGAAGGTGTTGGTGGTAGTGGTAGTGGTAATCCTGGTGCTAGCAGAAATAACCAAAATGTTTCACATGATAAAAATTCAACAAACAGCAAAAGAGCAACAGCGAAGTGTGGTAAAGGGGGATCTTTTAAGAAAACCTGTGCAGCTGCTGGGGTCACATGGAGAGGCACCATAAAGTATGCCGTTCATGCTGTTAAAATCCCTGTGACTAGCAGTAATAATGCAAGTGACAGGGAGTCCCTCTCTGACTGAGACAGTAGCTCTTTGTCTCAGTCTGACACTGTTGTGTCTTGTGATGTATCATTACTTCCTCAACAAAGTGAAATGAGCAAGTCTGCTGACAATGAATCAGGTAGTGCACTTGCAAATACATCCAGCACTGTTGGCAATGAAAAGGATATATCCATTGAATCCACCACTTCTGTGTCGGCCAGCAATGAAAATCCATCAGAGTCTTCTGCCCACTCTTCTAGCACCAAGGAGCATGTCCCAGGTTCTGTTAGAACAGATGAAAAGACACAAACAGTCTTTAGCTATCTTCCTAGCACTCGAACAAAATCTGTCACATCTGAGGTGTGGAATTATTTCTTTGTCAGTAAAACTGATCCATGCAGAGCAGTTTGTTCCCTGTGTAAACAGAGTGTAAGCCGTGGTAAAGTTGTGTCATTCCTTGGCACTACAGCTCTTAAATGCCATCTGAAAAAGCATTCAATTTTGCTTGATCATCCAAAACCCATGTCCTCCATCTTCCAGACCACACGTGAGAAGGGTCAGAAATCTGAAATGGATACTGAATTGTCTGAACTTGATGCGGACAGAACCACTGCCAGCCCTAGGATCACTGTTACCACCAATGCCAGCACCGTTAGTACCAGTTGCACATCCAGTGATGGCACTGAATGTATAAGTCCTAGTCCACCATCTCCACGTCCATCTGCCCATCGAAGCATGGTGTATAATAAACCAGCAGGGACATGTTATAAACAGCTAACACTGTCTCAGGCATTTAAAAGGAAGAATACCTTTACTAGAAATCATCCAAAGACCCTTCATCTTAATCACAGAATTGGTGAACTGTTAGCCGGAGCCCTTCTCCCATTCTCTTTGGTAGATCATGAGGATTTTAGGGAGCTCATGACATTAGCACAGCCTCGTTACAATGTTCCTCATTGAAGGTACTTTTCCTATGTTGAAATACCAAACATTTATCAGGCTTTAAAAGCGACAGTGATGCTTGCACTTAAAACTGCAAAGGGTGGGGTTATTCATGTCACAACAGATATATGGACCAGCACTCAAAACATAGATTACATGTCCCTTACCCCTCATTGGGTCACGTTTTCTTGTGCTTCTTCAAAAACAAAGACATCCCAAAAGATGGCGCTGCTGCATATAAAGAAGTTTGGGCAAAGTCATACTGCTGCAAGCATCTTGCAGGAAATAAATGACCTGCTTGTTGAATGGATTTATTCTCACGGTCTAAAATGTGGCTTCATAGTAAGTGACAATGGATCCAACATCTTGAAAGCAGTACAGGATGGAGGATTGCTGCATGCTTCTTGCTTTGCACATTGCTTACATTTAATTGTCATGGGATTTCTTAGCAATGAAACACAAGTGGATGGTATGATTGCTGTTTGCAAAAAAATTGTGACTCACTTTTCACATTCAACCAAGGCTATACGGACATTGTCTGAACTGCAAAAAAAAACACAAGCTGCCCCAGCAAAAGCTGATTCAAAATGTTTCCACTTGTTGGAACTCAACGCTTTATATGCTGCAGCGCCTCTTGGAGCAAAAGCAAGCTGTACATGAGTATTGCTCCAGTTACATTATTGGCGATGGCATTATGCTGTCTGTGTTGCAGTGGAAATTAATGGAGACAGTGTGCTGCATCCTAGCTCCTTTTGAGACAGCTACAAGGGACATGTCTTCTGAAGGCGCATCTGTGTCAGGTTATCCCACTCATAATGCTAATTTCACATCATCTTAGTGTTCTAAATCTATAAATAGAAAAAGACAGATCTGAAGCACAGACAACATGTTGCCTGTATCATGGGAATCTCGTAAAGAGAATGAGCGAGCGCTTCAAAACCAATGACAAATTAGTTGCAATGACAAAATCGTAACACTACATCCTTGCAACTGTCTTAGATCCCAGGTTCAAGGCTATACATCTTCCAAAAACAGATGATATAGAGCAGTACAAATGTTTGTTGCTAGATGAGCTGCAGCACTCACAGGAGTCAAACACAGACACGCACAGTACCCTCAGGTTTTCATCACCACAACATGCAGGTTCATCTTCACAAAGGGATACAAAACTGGAAAAGTCACCAAATATTAACAGTAGTTGTTCCACAACTGCCACTACTTCAACCCTTAGTAGCAAGCTAAATCTGTGGCAAAACCTTTCCCAAATTGCTGCAATACCAGCTCCTGCTGATTCATCTTCTGAGCGGTCTCTGTCCATCATGGTAGACAGTTACCTGCAAGAACTGCCTATTCCTATTAACGCATGCCCTTTTGAATACTGGAGATCAAAAAAGTCAATTTGGACAGAGCTGTATGATGAAGCCTGTAAATATCTTGGTTGTCCTGCAACAAGTGTCTCTTCAGAACATGTTTAGTACAGCTGGCAATATTGTGACAGACACCAGAAATAGGTTGCTGCCAGAAAATGTACACACGTTAACTTTTAATAAAGTTAATAAGTCAAGATTTTCATATCCCCACAAGAGTATGCAAACTGATCCTGAAGTGATTGATGTTGTGGATGCTGATGGTGATGACAACTCAGATGGTGGTGGCTGGTAAATACTGTGTGGGACAGAGTCTTTCTGGACCAAAAAGGAAACTTTTACAGACTGTGATGACTTTGGTTGTCTCTCTCCTTTCTCAATCTACTACCTTGGACTATATACCCACCCCAAAACTTTCACCATTTCATGGCAAACTGCTTTGTAGCTAGGGCCTAAACTAAAGTCAACAGGATTTATATACTGGGCAATTTTAACATCAGTGGGAACAGGCCCAAATTTGGCATAAAAGGGACACTGTCACATCAATCCTTTCTGTATCATATTATTTATAGTTAAAGTGCAAACATATATTTTTGGATTTACCTTCTGTGACTTTGTGGTGCATCAGTATGGGCTGGGACTGGGGGCAGTCTATTTTTCAATTTTAAAGAGGACAAAACAATGAGTTCTAATTGGTAGCTGTTTATTCTTTTTTCAATTACAGAAATGTTAGCCATAAACCAAAATGAATGCTAGTACATGGGTGATGGTTGGGGGACTGGGTTTTAACATGGGTGAGGGACGGAGAAGGGTGACATGAATGGTAGTTCATGACTAAGTGTGGGGGTAGTTTAAACATTTGGGTGAGGGAGGAGGGTGGAATACATGCTTGAGGGGTGAGGGTTGTGGGTTGGTTTTAACATGGGTGTAAGGGTGGTATGGGTGCTACTGCACAGATGAGGGTGGTGGAAGAAAAGTGGAATGGGTGATGGGGTGAAAGGTGAGTGTTGTTTTAGTCCTTTCATTTACAGATTTGTGATCGGCTGGGAATGGTGAGGAAAAGATGATGGCAGACCAACCTACTGTACATATTTTATATATATATATATTATTATTAAATACATTGCAAACTGCTGCCACCTAGCACAATTGTCCTGTCCACTTTAAAAAGAATAAAGGAATCAGAAATAAAAGAAAATCTGCATCAGCAGTTTTCACAGAATGTGACCTATCATAAAGTGTTTTTGCTTTAAAAGTAGTGATAATTTGATACATAATGGGGTTGACAGACACTGTCCCTTGAACATCACATGACAACTGCTGCAGCTACATTAAATGTTCCTTAAGTTAGTATGTGGTGAGAAACCACTTTTTATTTATGTGACTGAAATACAGATTTTATTGACATATCAGCTGCAAAAATGCATCATCTTAGAACGTTGCATGTATTACTTCAATTTGCCAACAAGAATGTTGGTATATGTATGCATTATCTTAGAAAATTGCATGTATTTTTTGCCAGCAACAACGACTGGCATATTTTTTTTATTCAAATGTCTTGACTGACTACGTTATGACATAATATGTTTTGCAACAGTTCCACGTGCTGCTGCTGCAGTACCTTGGCTTGACTTTGTTATAAAAGCTTTCTTTCAAACATAGCAACTTTTGATTTACTCATTTAAAACAGAACGCAGCAAATAGCATAGATTAGGTAATATCAGTTATTTTTTCTCATAATTCATGACGATGAGTGTATATAACTGAGTACATAAATGGCTAATGTGCCTCTTTCTTTCACTAAGGAACTATGATGCAGCTGCAGCAGGAAGACTTTTAACATATGGGTGGGTGTGTGGGCCTGTTATGTATTAAGTTGCTGGCTTTAGCAAACAGAAGGAACCATAGATAAACCTAGTTGTATTCCTATCAATATCACACATGATAATTTCTCTCCCCCTTATATTGAACAGTTTTTCCCTTACATGTATTTTGTTACTATCTTCATTACTGGCAGCACAATAAAAAAATAGGGTTCAAGTTCTAAAAAGTTCTAAAAAAGATTAGAACCCTAGAACTTTTTCAAAAGTTCTAGACTAGAATTGGAACCCAGAACTTCAGAGGGTTCTGACAACCCTATGAGGAAGTACTTCTTCACAGAGAGAGTGATAGACCCATGGAACAGCCTGCCGCAGGAGGTGGTAGCATCAAAGAAAATCAGGGAGTTCAAACTTGCATGGGACAGACATAAAGGACAAGTTTGGATGAAGGCTGCATAGGGAGGGGGTAGTTTCTAGGGCAGACTGGATGGATCGCACAGTCCCCATCTGCCAACACTTTTCTTATGTTCTTATACTCTTATGTACCCAGATGCAGGGTATGATAATTAAAGGGATATAAGGAACAGCAGTTGGCAACCAGATAATGTGGTTGCACGACTGTGGTCCCTGCAGTGTGGTGTGGTGAACTCCTGTACTATCAATCGGGCAGTGGTAATGCTAGAGTGAGAGTTCTGTGGCATAAAATGCAATACATCTGTAACACACAGCCAACTGCAAGTAACTGTCTATAGTATAGGTCTGACCTATCACCCTTTGTGACCGAGAGGGGGCCTTGTCCCACTGTCCCACCAGATCAAGCTTCCATTTCAAATTGCAATGTATTAGGGGCTGTTGAAAAAGTTTACCCAGTTCTTGTGTCATCTTGAGTAGGGGTTATTAGTGCCAGCTATGAAATAGATCGATGTATGAGCAGGTGAGAAGGTTGTTCTGGCTTAGTTCAGACAGGCTCCCCACAGCAGAATGCAAACAGTATATAAGGGTGGCAGGGGACATGAAGCTGGAAGGGTCATCAAGTAGTATGGGGAAGATGTCCAGGATTGATGCAGAGCAATGCAACAGGGTCACACCATCCTGTGCTTCAAACTGTTGGCAGTGGCACTGTCTCACCACCTTTTCAGTTGCATAAGGCTGTCCTGCCACCCCTTCTGACCAAATCAGTGGCAAAGTTCGTAGTGATGGGGTAGGACAGCATATTTGAGTGAAAGTCCTTTATCAGGGTAGGGGTGAAGCACTGGGAGTGTGGGAGAGGGTTGCAGTTCAGCAAGGGCTGGAAATATCAGGGCAAACATTGCATGGGCATGGACTGGCTGTGCTTTGAGAAGGAAACATCTTGTGGAAAGATTTGGAACCAAAATTGAAGGAGATCAAGGTAGCCAGGGGAAGTCTCAACATGGGCATCAGGCCACGTTCCTCAGTGTGCCCCAGGTGGGAAAGAAATCCTTGGTAAAGATAGTGATATTTTTCTGTAGTATACCAGCAAGTCAATGGAAAAAGAAGGTGACTATAATCACATCAACATAGCAGAGCAAAAGGTCACCACAGGTCAAAGCATTAGTCCCTCCCACCCCACCCCCACATTGAGCCCCAGCCCTCCCTATGATGAGGTCACCCATGAAAATCTATCTGAGGATCAATGATTTCTCAGGGGTATGTGTGAGAAGGCCTTACCAAGCAGGTTATATGCTCAGAGTGAGGAATGGTTTGAGAAGATGGCAGGATGAAACCACAAATGTTAGCACTACTTATGGGTGGGTAGGAAAATCAAGATACTCTACTGGCCTTTTTCTGTAGTGAGCACTGTTTTTTTCAGTGCCGTGTGAGCTGGAGGAGGGTGCAGATACTCTGGAACCTCTGTTGGAGGAGTCTTGTCTCTCTGTCTGCCCATAATCTGCCATCTGGAGCAACTGGCAAGGCTGAGGGAGGCACCCTATCATGCTTGGCATGTGCAGCTGGAGGAGTCAGTGCATTGGCAGCAGGGGTGGCATCAGGTGCTGATTGGCAGAGAGGGTCAAATTTGTTAGTTGTGGGTGGGGGGTCTCTGCAGAAGGGCTGCTTAATGAGAGGGAAGAAGAGGAGGAACCCCATTTCCTACTTCTGGATTTGTTCACTGGTCTTACCATGCTCTTCCAAATCTCTGCTTTGTACCTTTCCTTCCTTTTCCCCGATGCTGCTGCAGGCACTGGGAGTCATCTTCAGGGTCTGGCATGGAGGCTTCCTGGGGAAGTAGGGTCAGTTGAGGGGGTTGTGTCCATTGCCACAGACTTGGTTATTTGCACATTAGATTCAAAAGGCAAAGCTGGGTACTTGTAGTCATGCCAGTGCCCAGCTACAAACTGTTCAACAGCCTCGGGGAGTCAAACTGGCAGATCACCCTGTTATAGATGATCCACAGCTGGGCAGGGTAGCATAAGAATGTGGTTGAATCTCCATTTCACCCTGCCATATGCCCTCAATTTGGCAGATAGTTTGGTGGAAAAGTCTTTGTAGAAGGCAATCTGGTCCCCAGGACAGGGAGCATCTTCTCTTGCCAGGTGGAGGATGTTTTCCTCAACAGGATATCAGAGCAGCTTGAATAGTATGGGTCTGGTGCATGCTCCTTGGCAATGTTGGGGTGCGCTAGAGAATAATGAGCCCTCTTGATCTGCAGTAGTGGGCTGTTGGGAGCATGTAGAAGAGATGGGATGAGACACTGCAGGAAAGAAATGAGACTGTTGCCTCGGCACCCTCTGGCAAGTCCACCAGTTGGAGGTTGCTCCGCTGTACTCAAATTTTCTGTCATCTACCTTTGAGAAAGATACCTGAAAGCTCTATTCTGCTCTCAAAGGCAGCTGGTCATATCAGGGGTGTCAGAAGGCATACACACTGTACTCAGCTGAGTACAGTAAAAAAAGCTAGCAGTGGCAACAAAAGAGGAAAGCAAGGACATTGTGAGTCCCATCGTGTTTGTGTCGTGGTTGAGACCCTTTGGCCTTGTTGTTCACTATGGAGCACTGATGCTACCAGCCAAATACAGAAACAAGAACAACTTACCAGGCAAGCATAAGAACAAAGGAAGGAGGATTAGAGGAAGAAACTGATTACTTAAACTCAGACATGGCAAATGGGGGGGGCAGGCTTATTGTTGGTGTGACATGGCAGCGCATATTTTGATTTATGTTTACATAATGGGGGGCAACAGTACATCAGTTCTAAGTACAAGTTTAAAATTCCTGGCTACACCTCTGGGTCCTTATCCCCATCTATTTGCTTTGAGGTAGGCAATGCTGCGTTCTGTACTCTAACAAAAGTCTGAAGCTGGGCACTCACCACCAGAAGAACCAGATCAAAAGGCAGAAGTCCACTTTATTTCATGCTTTATTTGTTAATCCATAAAAAGTGCAAAGTGCTTTGAACGTAAAATGCAGAGACCCCCTCAGGCATGGTAGAATTTTACTTTTGGAAGCACTTTGCACTTTTATGGATCACAAATAAAGCATGAAGTAAAGTGGAAATCTACCTTGATCTGGTTCTTCTGGTGGTGAGTACCCAGCTTCAGACTTCAGTTGTACTTCATTAATTTTCTGTGAGCACCCAGATCTGGGTGTGGCTCTTTCTCTTTGTTGCATACTCTTTGCCCTCTACATGCTAGCCTAGGCCACCCGATCTTTATTTGTTTGGGCTGCTGCACTCTTAATATCTGCTGTGTCCTGAAGAATTCTTTGCAGCATAGCCAGGATAAGGGATTGGTGAACTGGCTCTGGTAGTAAGCAAACCCCCAGACCGGGCCAACTAGGCTCTGACCAAGAAAACTATGCCTTCATGGTTTAACCCAAATTGCTGAGTTGGCCTGGCTCAGAAGTGCGGTCTGATTCAGAATAACACTCTCACCACCAGTACTGCATAGAAAAGCCAGGGCAGTGTGCAGAAAGGTACAGGGAAAAAAAGTTTTTTTCCCCCAATCTCTTACGATGACTCTCAAGTCCCTGGACCATCATATGATCAACAAAGACAAGCACTCATGATCCTGGGGCACTGAAGGGAGCCAGCCAGTAAGGGTCTCTGTTCTGTGACTTGACTCATGTTCTAGCCAATCCTCTGTGTCAGCCACCAGAGGACATCCCTAGGAAATTGAGTATCAAGCACATTTGGGTCATTGCATTCAGCAGAAACATGTGTGTGTGTGTGTGTGTGTGCGAGCGCGCACAGAGAGATCCCCCCACCCCCAAAAATGGCAAAATCATTTTTCAGTTTGTTAGAGAGGGAGAGGGAGAGTAGAGACTGTGAGACCAACAAATTCAACTGCAGACAACAAACAGCAGAGTGCAGACATTGCAATAGACTGCAGAGTACTCTAAAAACAAATTTTTATTTGTTAGAACAAGAGAGAGAGAGAGACCGAATGAATTCAACAGCGTAGTGCAGAATAGACAGCAGCAAAGTGTAGAAATTGCAGACTCCACAGTAAAAAAAGAAAACACCCATTTTCGTTAGAGAGTGAGACGAGAGAGAGAGAGAGATCAACAAATTCAACAGCAGACAACAGCAGAGTACAGAAAATAAAAAGCAAAAAAGTATTATGGGAAGCAGAGTCAGACAGGACAGGAGGACACTGTCTGAAGGTAACAGTGCCTCAGTAATTTGGGGGAGGTTATAGTGCTATACAGATTTTGAAGTGGGGTGTCACCCATGTCTCAGCTTCTGTGTTGCCCATCTCTGTGCTGCCCTGAAAGCTCATACTGCCATAGACTCTGTGTTGCCTATCTCTCTGCCTGAACTACTGCTAGGTCATAGTACCATACAGATTGTGAAAGGGGTGGGGGTCACCTCTCAGACTCTGTGCTGCCCATCTCTGTCCCTGAAATACTACTAGGTCATACTGCCATACAGATTGTGTGTGTGTGTGGGGGGTGTCAAGTCTCAGACTCTATGTTTCCCATCTCTGTGCCTGAACTACTACTAGGTCATAGAGTGCTTCATGCATTTTGGGGGGGGGGTGCCACATCACAAACTCTGTGTTGTACGTATCTGTACCTGAACTACTACTACTAGCTCATGGTGCCATACAGATTGTGAAGGGGGGGGCATGTACCAGACTCTGTGTTGCCCATCTCTGTGTCCAAACTAATACTGCTAAGTATAGAATTAAGTTGGACCCCAAAAAATGGATTCAGAATTAGTCTGTTATGGAAATGGAACATGTGATCAACACCAGCAGTATGGCTGAAATTGGTACATGCAACAATAAAAATATTTCTTGAAAACAGATTCAGAAAACAAGGGAAATTCCCTGCTAAATATATCATTAATACAATTGATGAAGATGAAACAACACAACCAGAAAAAGATGAAGCAACACAACCAGAAAAAGAAAAGACTGTTGGTGAACCCCTTGATTCAATGTACTGCAGCACTGTCAGCATTGCCAGAAAAATCAGATATAAGTAAAACACAAAAACAGGTAGCCACAACACTTAAACCTAGAAATTCAATGATTAAGGAAAAAGCTCTATATAGTACCATGAGACGTGGCAGTCTATGATATGCCACTCATGCATATCGAGCTTCTTCATCAGAAAGCAGTGCATCTGATGAAGAACAAGTTGTAAATGTACAAAAACACGATCCCAATCACAGTGTATTAGATTCAGTTATGCTCTTCCAAAGGTGATGAATCAGAATGAGATACTGATGTGGTACAGGATGAGACATTTGGGTTCCCCCACATAAAAGGAAAAGAACTCACACAGCAAGCACCACCAGTAGCCACAGTCATTAGTGGAAAAACAATTAATGATCATGGTAGCTCTTCTGGGGACAGCCACAGTGTGCATGAATCAGACTCAGAAACAACTGCCACCAAAACTGCTGCAGTCCCTGGCATGACGACAAAATGTTCCACCTCAGTTGTATGGAGCTATTTTCATGTAAGTCTCGAAAATGAATGTGTTGCTGCCTGCACTTTTGTCATCAGGAAGTTAAAAGGGGGAAATGAGGAGCCAGTTTGAGACAACATCTCTCAAAAGAATCTGCAAAGCACACATCCAAGTATTCAGCTGGGTAGCAGTCCTGAACAAGGGACAAATATCTGTGATGAAAATAATCCTACAGACAATAGTGATGGTGAAGAGACTGAGAGACAGGGCAGAAAAAAAACATGTTTGATTTCACTGACAAAAATATTTGGACAAGCTACAACTTCACCACTGCAATCCCATGGTTGTTGCCCCCCTGCGCGAATAAAAACAGCAGAACATTACTGCAATGCTTGAACAAAAAGCTTCCTACAGTAGATCACATCAAGTTAAGTCAAAAATGAATTAGTTAATGTATGCAAAGTAAAATAAAATTGTCTCTTCAAAAGAGTGAATGTGGTTCTGTGCACCTGACCACAGAATGTGGATGAGTTCTCAAACCACTGGTTATACAGTATGTGCATCACAGAACATTGGGTGTCACGATCATCTTCAAACACCATGACAAGCAACAGTGTACAGGAAGGAAGAGAAAGAATGGCAGCTCTTTGCATTAGCATTTTGGTAAGCATCACATCACTGGCAATATTTTGGAAAAGTTGTGTGACAACATTTCTGAGTGGTTAGAGCCCCTGGGACTCACTACTGAATTTGTGGTTTCAGACAATGGCACCAATAGTGTTAATGAACTGAAACATGGTGGGTTTACTCACATTCTGTGCTTTGCACACTCATTAAATCTGTTAGTTTGAGCTTTCCTTTCCAGCGACAACAGTATAGTAACACTAGTGAGAGCTGCAAAAAAAATTTGTGGCCATTTCACTCACTCTGTAAAATCATGTGGTATCTCGGCTGATCTCTAGAAAGAAAATGGATTGCCAATACAGTAACTAAAACATGATATTCTGAGAAGATGGAACTCAACATTTTACATGTGTGGGAGACTTCTCACATAAAAGAAGGCAGTCCATGATTATACAATGGAGTAAATATAAAACACCAAATCCTGCACTTTGGTTGGTTGGCACCTTTTCAGCATTGTAAATCCACCAGTGTACCAACTGGAAAAGGTGTCAGCCAACCTTAGCCCATGCCATCATAAATATATCAGTACGACCCTCCAACATCAAAGAAAACCGCCACCATTTTTTCCCCCCGTTTATGAATCGGAACTGTGGTAAATTTAATATGAATACCTCCTTTGAATTATTGGACATAGAGGAACTTGAAAATATATTTAGTGTGCAGAATGAAACTTCTGAAATATAAATCATACCTAAAACTACTGTAGAAAATCCTTGTAACTCACCAAGCAGTCCTGAGCCCACTCTGAATACGACTGTCGAGAACGCCGGTACTGAAAGTGTAAGCAGCAGGGAAACTGAACAGCAACCTCCGAGCACTCTCCACGTACACTCCAATGTTTCCACCACTTTAGAAAACCAGGCCATCTGTAAAATAAAATAAAACACTGTCACAAACATGCCTCTGAGCAAACACATCAAAAACTAGAGCTCTCAAGAAATGAAGTTAGCAACATAAAGCAAACTAGCTGGACTATTAATGTGTTCCATAACTGGTTGAAGGAAAAAGAAATGCAAATTGATTTAAAGACAGTACTGCTAGAACAACTGAATGACATATTAAGACATTTTTACAGCACTGTAAAAAATTCTGCTGGCCAAGAATACTGTTTGACAAGCTTTGTAGGACTCAGATCCAGTATCAACTGTCAAATCAACGACCCCCCAAATAGCAGAGCAGTCAACATAATGTCCGACTCCACATTCAGAGCAGCTAATAACATCTTCAAAGGTGTGGTAAAAACTTACAGAAAGGCAGACAAGGACCAAACCACCCACCAAGAGCCACTAACACAAGAAAAGCTGCTGCATTTAAGACAGTCAGAAGCTCTCTCTCCCCTAACCACAAAATGATTGCTAAATAAAATGTTTTTGGGATATCCAACTACACCTTGCTTACAGAGGCAATGAAGGAGTATGAACATTCACTATAAATTGTTTCCAAACTGAAAAAGTCCCAAATAGTCTTCTGTATTTAACTAAGGCACAGAATGAAGACACAAAAAAATCACAAAGATTTTCGGGACCCCACATGACAATCCCAGTGGGGCTTCATGTTTGAGAGGCCTGGGGACCCTCTGTGTCCTGTTTCCAGCTACATAAAATACAATGAAAAGCTGCCAGAAAACCCGCCAGCACTATTCTGCCATGCCAAAAAAAACTACCACAAACTGAGCTCAATAAAAGCACTGCTTGGTATACAAGAGAACTTCTCAGTGTCAGTTACATAGGGAAAATGCTACCCCAAATAAGTAAAGATGCTGGACTATCAAAAGTTTACACCAACCACAGTCTTAGGGTCATGGCCTTTACTTTATTGGCAGAAGCTGGTCTACAGTCAAGACAAATAATGGATACCACCAGACACAAGAATGAAACTTCTCTGAAGAGCTACTGGCGCCCAAATCTAGCACATCATCAAACCTTGGCCTCAATAATATTAGACACAAACCGCAATCAAGCACCCACAGTAGCAGCACCGAATACAAACAAACAAAAAGGCAGAAAGAGTTCTTCTACTCAGAATATGAAAATCAACCCTCCACAAGCAGAGCATGTTACACCCTACAAGAAAAGCAAGCTGATATTGACCTTCAAGTGTGCACCCCCCTCAGCAGGCCACAGAAACACTGCAAACCCACTTCAATCACCAATGACCATTCACTCAAAAAGCACAAGAAACTGAATCAACAAATATCCCACTAATGCAAAGGATTTCGAACATGTCTCACTTCATCAACTACAGGTAAATTAACTTTCACTTCGGAGCCAACAAAAAATAAAGAAACGAAGGCTGCAATAAACAGGTATATCATTAACCACTCAGACAAGCATCACATGAAAAATAACTCCTTCACACTAAACAAATGCTTCTCAATCTCTCATCTCTAGGTTAAATGCAGCAGGACAGCAAAATATGGCAAACTACCTCTCCATTCCAAAATCAAGCCTGAAAAATCCACTCTGAATACAGAAATCCACCATTGACATCTAAAGTGAGACACCACTCCAACCAACAGAGAAATAAAAATGCAAACCTATGTGACAGCAACCAGAAAGGAAGAACATTCCCCCATGCAAGGCCAACTGCAGAAAGCAAAACCTTAAAGACACACTGCAGAAATAAAGAACTATTCCTTTCAATGCTAACAACTGCTACTGTGCCTCTAAGGAAAGCAACAAGTAACCAGACTAATCTCTGAAAGACCTACTGCATAAGCAAAAACCTCTTTAGCAAACTGCTTTATTCTACTGTAAATAATAAATACCTATAATGTTTTGACAAAGTCTTAACATCTCCAGAATACCCACTGAATACAGAAGTTCAATTCCTAACTGCTTTATTATTATCAGAAAATGTTTTCACTATTTTCAAAAAGTTTTACTTTGTTCAACACACAAAAAAGCATTACAAAATGTAAATAAAAATACAGTTTACCTGTAGAAAAACAAACAAAAATTCAATAAACTTTGTTCCTGACACCTTTTCTTTCATTAATAAACTTAGTTTAAAACATTATCAGCAATCTTTGTCACAATTTCCTTCTGCCATTTATGTCTATAGCTACAAGGGACTTTGTTTTATGCATAACAATATCTATTACAATCTAACTATTGTATAATAAAATAGAAACATAGAATTTGACGGCAAATAAGGACCGCTTGGCCCACCCAGTCTGTCCATTTCCCTACCTAATGGATAAGCTGCAGATCCTAGTTAACCAGCAGCCTACTTCTTTCTACCCCCACCCCCTAGAATTGTCTTATGACTGTCCCATGCATGCTTGAATTCAACCATTGTTTTTGACTCCACAACCTCCTCCGGAAGGCCGTTCCATGCATCCACAACCCTCTCTGTGAAAAAATACTTCCTTACATTACTTCTGAGCCACCCCCATCTTCAAATTGTGCCCCTTGTTCTTGCACACCTCTTATTTTGAAAGATGCTACCCTCTTGGACTTTGTTGATTCCCTTGAGGTGCTTGAAAGTTTCTATCATGTCCCCCCCCCTTTCCTCGAGGCTATACATGTAAAGCTCCTTTAGTCTTTCTTCATATGTCTTCTGGTGCAGACCCTGCACCATTTTAGCTGCCCTCCTTTGGACAGCTTCCATCTTGTCTATGTCCTTGTGGAGATTGGGTCTCCAGAACTGCACACAGTACTCCAGATGAGGTCTCACCAGCTGTCTGTAAAGAAGGATAACAACTTCCTGTTTTCTACTGGTGATGCCTCTCCTATGCATCCCAGTATCCCCCAGCCCTCCCTTACTGCCCTCTCCATTGCTTGCCCACCTTTAAGTCATCTGATATGACTACCCCCAGGTCCCTTTCCATTTTGTTGCTGTTAGTATCTCACCCCATTGTGTACTCTTCCCTGGGTTTTTTTTCCCAGGTGCATTACTTTGCACTTCTTAGCATTGAATCTAAGCTGCCATACATTTGACCATTCCTCAAACCTTGCAAGTCCTTCTCATCCTTTCCACCCACCTTGTGCATCAACTCTGTTGCAGATCTTTGTGTCATCTGCAAAGAGACATACTTTCCTTCCAGTCCCTCTGCAATGTCGATCATAAAGACATTAGAGAGAACTGACACTAATACTGAACCCTGCGGTACCTCACTAGTAACCCCCTTTTCTTCAGAGTGGACTCCATTTACTATTACCCTCTGTGTCCTATTCTCCAGCCAATTCTTTACCCAGGCTATCATCTTGGGACCCACTTCTAGGCTGGCTAACTTGTATATTAATCTTTTGTGTGGGACTGAGTCAAATGCCTTGCTAAAGTCTAAGTAGGCCATGTCCACAGCCCCTCCCTGATCTACTACTTTGGTCACCCAGTCAAAGAAATCTATTAGATTTGTCTGGCATGACCTTCCCGCTGTGAATCCATGCTGCCTTAGGTCCTGTGCCTCTCTGGCCTCTAGGTACTCGACAATTCTTTCCTTCAGAAGTGATTCCATCATTTTCCCTATCACTGAGGTTAAACTAACAGGTCTGTAGTTTCCTGCTTCTGCCCTGCTCCCACTTTTGTGAAGGGGAATCACATCTGCCCTCCTCCAGTCCTCAGGTACCACCCCATCCTCCCATGATTTGTTAAAGAGTGTAGTCAGTGATGTCACTAGTTCTACCCTTAGTTCTTTTAGAATTCTGGGATGAATCCATCAGGCCCCATTGCTTTGTCCACCTTCAGTTTTAAGAGTTCTTTCAGAACCCTTTCTTCTGTAAATGGTCTGGTATCAACTTCTGTATCCAGAGTGTTTCTATTGTTTGTTTAGGTACCTCCCTCTTCATTTGTAAATACTGAGCAAAAATATTTGTTTAGTATCTCTGCCTTTCACCGTCACCCTCTGCCCACCCCCTCCCTTTATTAAGCCTCCACTATCCCTCCTTAGTCTTCCTTGGCTCCCTTATGTACCTAAAAGGTTTATCCCCTTTCTTAACTGGGTTGGCTATCTTTTCCTCGGTTCGGAGCCTGTGCTGTTCTGACTGCCTTCCAGCTTCCTTTTGCTTTAACTGATACAATTCTCTGTCCTGCTTCTTCTGTGATTCCTTGTACTTTCTGAATGCTTTCTTTTTCTCTTGAACCTTCACTGCCACCTCCTTTGAGAACCATAGTGGTTTCTTACATTGTTTTGTTTTGTTTATTTGCTTCACACAAAGGCTTGTTACCTCTGTGATGGCAGTTTTTATTATTCCCCATTGTTCTTCCACCCCTCCTTCCTGCCCATTTGCTAGTGCATTCCTTAGGCACTTACCCATTTTGGCAAAGTCAGCCCTCCCTCCTGAGGTCCAGTACTTTTGCCTTTGTATGGCTTGACTCTATTGCTGTGTTTATTGTGAACCATACTGTTCGATGGTCGCTAGTTCCCAGATGGCTACCCACTTCTACATCTGTGATCCTCTCTCCAGCTCTATTTGAGAGAACTAGGTCTAAGATTGCTCCCTCTCAAGTGGGTTCCAATACTAGTTGTCTAAGGCATGTCCCCTGTAGGGCATCTAGAATAACCCCACTCTTAGAAGTGGCTGCTGCAACTGCACTCCAGTTAACATCTGGCATATTCAGATCACCCATCAGCAATATCTCCCCTTTATCTGCCATTCTAAGTATACTTTCTATCATTTCCTTGTCCATTTCCTCCCCTGAGAGGGGGGTCTGTATACAACCCCTGTGCGGATTGTGGTGCCATTGCCTGCCTCCAAATTGACCCACAGTGCTTTTTCTCCTCCCTGTTTACCCTTTTGTTCTGTTGCTTTGATTCCTTCCTTTATGTAGAGAGCTACTCCTCCTCCTCTTTTACCCTCCCTGTCCCTCCTGCAGATAGTGTATCCTGGTATGTTTACATCCCAGTCATGGTTCTGTGTGTACCATGTTTCTGTGACTGCCACGATATCCAGATGGTCCTCCTCCATCAAGGCCACTAATTCAGGAAGCTTGTTACCCAGACTATGGGCATTGGTACTCATTGATTTCCATTTTTTATGGCTTAATCTTCTGTAGCAGCATCCCCCACTGACCTTTCTACCTTGGTCTTTTTCTCATTTAGTACCCTGTTTTGTAGGGGGAGGCTGGGATTTTCCTGCTGTTTATCAGTGCCTCCCCACTTGACTAGTTTAAAAGCTTGCCAATGAAGCATTTAAACTGATTGTCCAAAAGACTTGTTCCCTTCCTGGACAGATGCAGACCATCCTGCCAGTATAGGCTGGTGTCCCTCCAGGTGCAACCCCAGTCCCCAATGAAGCCAAACCCCTGTGCTTCACACCATTTTTTCAACCATTCATTAAACTGCATGGTGCAAAGTACCCTCGCCTCACCCATGCCACTGACAGGCAGCACCTCTGAGAAGGATACTGTGTGTGCTACTTGTCTTAGGCCCCTCCCCAACTCTACAAAGTCCTTCTGTACTGCTCTAATCTCATGATGAGCCAAGTCATTTATCCCTAGGTAATAAACTATAAATACACAAAAATACCAATAAAATATTTTCCATCATTGTATAGTAGCAATATACCACTCCAGGGTATGGGTATATGGGTGGATTCACCATGCCTGGTGTGGTTAAGTCACTCAGCCAGTGGCCTTGTGACTGAACCATGCCAGGCATGGTAAATCCACCCATATACCCACACCCTGTCATGGCATATTGCTTAATATACCATGGAGGACAACATAGCAGATTATGTTGTACTGAATTAATTCCAGTGGGGCCTCAAGGAGCATCCTACATTGTTCTTGACCCCCTTTGAGGAAGCAACTTGACAGATTAGCAGACAGAATGCTACTCTAAATGAGGTTATTCCCATTATAAATTTACTGAACAAGGAACTCAAGAGGTTGTGTAGAGGTTTTGAACAAAAAGGAGACAAATCTGGTGTATCTATTATGGACCGACTGATACAGCAATTCCAAAATTGCAAAAGACTTCACAATATCATGACAGACAAAAATGTTCTTCTTTTCACTCTTCTTGACCTTCAGTTTAAGTTGCAATAACTGCCTCCTTCAGATCTTGGTGACTCTTATCTCAAATACAAAAACATGCTGATTTCAGCAATTGCACAGGAAAAGGATGGGACTGTATTTGACAATGCAAGTGAATCATGTGATGTGGCTACTGCATCTGATGATGTATCGTCTATTGAGGGTTACAGCAATAATGTCCACTTAGTGCCATCGTGTACTCCTTCATCAACATTCAGCAGTCCTACACAAACTCCTCTTTAACAGCCCTTGAAAAAGGCATGTCATTCTGAAAGCACACAGATGACTCTCCCAATTTTTGGTCAAAACTCATGGAAACTGATAATTCAGATCTGTCTGTCGTGAAGCTGCCTTCTTTGTATTTATCTGATATTGTAGATGCCTATTTATGAGAACCACTCATTAATATTACTGATGACTCTTTTTAAGTACTGGCTGGAAAAGAAAAACATCCAGCCTGCACTATTTGCCTTTGCTATGAAGCTTCTTAATTTCCCTCCCACTAGTGTTTACTGTGAGCGTATATTTAGCACAGCTGGAAAGGTTGTCTCTGACAGATGCACAAGGCTTACTTCTGAAAATGTACAGTGCCTTACCTTCCTAAAAGTCAGTCTCAACAAATTCTCTTACCAGTTCAGTGAACAGTGACAGAAACATAAAAGCAATGATGAAGAACAGCTGCAACAGATGTCTCTTAATAAGGGTGCTTCCTTGGTGGTGTTTGAGGACAATGGTGAGGATATTTAATTTAATGATTTATTTCTTTGAATTCAGAGGACAAAGGTCAGCAAACATAAGCAGAAAGATCAAGTAAAAAAAATCATTGTTTTGGTCACAGTGTATATTACATAATATGTATTGCTGTATGTGGTTTTCAATTGGGAACCCAGGTGGAGTGTAACATGTGGATCCCTGATGGCTTGATGATGGGGGGAGGTGTGGTGGTGATGGGGCTGGGGACTGGCATGTGGGCTTCATGGCAGTAGGTGGCAGTTGGGGCCAAACAGCTCCATAAAAAAAACTACAATGCTGGGGGAGGGGGTAAGGTCAGCCACATTAAAAAAAAGTAAGTTAGAAATCACAAGTGATTGCTGTTGGCTGTCTTGCTGACCTTGAAAAATGACAGGAAAATACAGACACAATTTGTTTTGAAAGGTTCAATTTTATTTTTTTTTAACAGAAGGATCTAAAAGAATAATACTGATGCATTTCTCATACTCAGTAGACTAAAATAGGTCAGCACACCTGAATAAAAGGTACAAACACCTTTGTAAATGCAAGGAATGCACTATTTATTTAGTAACACAATAGAAACAGTCACGCAACAGCTAGAGAGTAAACATATGTGAAGCACACGTTCCAATTCCAAAAGAAAGACTAGCAGTAAACTGTGGTGAGTAACTGAGCCCAGCAATGCACTTTAAGTCCAGAGCTCACCTATTTAGTTGGATTTCTGTGCTAGTCCTTTTTATTTTTTTGCCTGGCTCCCCCACTCCCTGAAGTGAGCTCAGCCCCTGCCCGCTTGCCAACCCCCATGCTCAGGCTTACCCCCTGGGTGGGGCTGCTGTGTGGGTACCCATTCCCCATGGTCCATGGCAACATGCCCTGGCTTACCTCCCAGGGTGGGGCCATGGCAGCGGGACCCTACCCGGTGGACACTATTGGCAGGAGGGGCAGCGGCAGAGTGGAGCTTCATGCCCTGGGCTGGTATTTTGTGTGCAGCTATACCTGGGGGTGGGGACATGCAATGATGGCCTGCATCTGCCCCATCCCCCCAGATAATGGCACTAGCACAAGGGATCCCTTCAGCCTCCACCAGTGGTCCATAACATACCAGACACACTACCCCCTCCCCCTGGGAGAAGGAGAGCAGTCACAAGGATGCTCAAACCTTCTCCCCACAACTGGCTCCTTTGATGTCCTGAATCTATTTCTGAACCCAGGTTGTCAGCATCACAAATGGATGCAATGTCTCTGCACTGGCAGGACAGCCTGTGTGCTAGTCCTTTTGTCATTTCATGGATCAAAACAACTTTGCATTTTCAAAGGTGTTTGTATTTTTTATTCAGGTGTGCTGACCTACCCCACCTGTGTGGGGACCTGTGTTTTGTTGTTACTCACACTCCTAGATGGTGAAACCACTACAGGTGAGCCCCCTACCTCTGTGCTCCTACCACTAAAATAGCTCTACAATTCATCAAAGTAAATCAGAATGTTTCAGAAAAAAATCAGAGTTGGAATCAGAACTGGGTCACAGCCGACCCAACCATCCCTAGCCGTGATGTTGGCTAAATCGTTCATTGGTATTGGTGCTTTAGCCATGAAGAAAGAGTCTTTCTACATGATGCAGCCCAGTTGCCTGGGTGAAAGCCTTGCGCTGGGCACTTTCAATTTTGGTGCAGGGTGGGAAAGTACATGGCTAAAACAAGAAAGATATATTGTGGATCAGCAGTGGCACAGGAGCAGGTGTAAAAGATATTGCAGAAGTCAGCACAATATGGCTTTTATGTAGGTTGGTGCCCTTTTTGAGCCCAGATGCTGTACAGCAATGACAAATGTGAAGCAATTTATTTTGTAGAAGCAGGAGCAGTAACATCAGTCTGCCATCTTGCCAGTGACTAGCCATGTCCCCCCTCACCCTGGTCTGGTTAGAATATGTAAAGTCTGTTGGTATAGTCTTAGTGCAAGAAATCTGGATTGGCAATAACTTAAACATGTGCTTACCGTACATGGTTATCAAAAATTTGAATTTCCAGCTAAAACAAATGTGCAAGAAAGGTAGAGGCAAAGGAGGTTTAATAACCTTAATAATTACAAAATTAGATAGTAAGATTCAGGTGTGGGACCTGGGCCTGGAATACTGGTACATTTTAACCCTATCTCTGGGAAATAACTGCAGTTTACTTGTTATGAATGTATATTCCACCCCATCACGTTCCATTGCTGAATTTGACCTTGTACAGTTGGAATCAGAGAACTTAATGGGTAAATGTATGGTGTCCGATAAACAGTATCAGTTAATTATCATGAGTGCTAAAAGCAGAAAAATCCACCCCGCTGCATGATGTGCTAAGCCAAGATACAAAGCACAAACACAGTAAGAGCAACACCAACACACCACTTCAATAACAAATGCACAAAGGTTGCTTTTTATTTTTTGCCTTTATAAGTTCATTCAGCAATCAAACATGTTCTGCCAGTGTCTCCTGTAAGGGGCAACAACACTATATGTATATGCACTTTTTGTTTGATTGCTGTATTAATTTATAAACACAAACAATAACAAGCAGCATTTGCACATTTTTTATTGGGACAGCGTATTGGTACTGTTCTTTTCAAGTTTGTGAATTATCATGGGTGACCTGAACAAAAGAATTGTGAATCTAAATGAATATAAAAATGACACTGCAGCTGATGAAATTGAGTTTAGCTCCTGGAATTCCTGATACACTGTCATTAGATAAAAATAACATTTGTGGTATGAAGATGTTAACATTTTGTTTTGAGAATAGTCTTTGAATTTTAAATGGATATAGTAAGAATGATAGGTGTGGTGAAATCACATTCCCAACCAAATGGGGTGGCTCTACCCTTGATCTGGCTATTAATGATATTAACATTTATCAGAGTGTGTTAGATTTTAAAATCTTGCAAGAAGTGGTATCTGAGCACTAACCTATTAAGGTTACATTAAATATGGTTTGAAGCTGTCTAATAATTGATAATAACAAGATTAAAGAAAGAGAAGTTGATGAACACTTAATTAAACTGACTACTTAGAAGATTAAGTGGAATCCATTAATACCACACAAAATAGATTGACTTCAGAGTTTAAGGCAAGGTATCTGTCTGCAGGAAAATCATACTCAAGGTCTAGATAGTAAGATAATGAACTATATCCTGGACAGCATGGAGTTTTTTTTTGTAAAGAAATTAAGTAGAGGGGCAAGAGTGCAAATGAAAGCTAATAAAACTGTGGTCAAAGCACCATAGTACAACAAAGAATGGATCAAAGAAAAAAAATACTTTTAATAAAATAGCCAGGAAATCCAAAATTAGTATTTTAGAGTAGAGAAAAGGATTAACTTTTGCAAGAATGGAATATAGAGCTATGGTACAAAAGAAATAAAATACATATAATATGTATTTATGGGGAGATTTACAGGCGTATATAGAAACAAAAGAAAGTAAAACTTGTTTTGGCTCTGATCACATGTGGACAGAAACAAAACAGAATGACTATTGATGCCATGATTCTAGCAGTTAAATGGATGGAACATTATAAGAATCTTATTGACGTAATGGGATAATAATTAATGAAAGTCATTGTGGAGTGTCAGTTAAGAATAATCAGAGTGATCTTATAGTTTGGCAAGAAGTATCTGTTAAGTTTCAAAATATATAGGAACACACAACAAATTCAATAAAGTGCCTGAAGTTGATGGAATTCCAACAAAGCAATTTAAACTGCTGGGCTGTGATTCTTCAAAGAATTTTTAACTTTGTGATTACAAATATACAAATTTCTGAAGATTGGCTTACAGCTAGAGGTGTCATGATATTCAAAAAGAGTAGTAAGGAGGACCCATGTAATGTTAGACCAATATCCCAAGATATTCTCTCACCTGTTGTTAGAGAAATTAACTACTTGGGTGGAGCAGGATAATATATTACAGGAAAAGTGTGGAAATGTTAGTTTTACTGACTGGATTGATCTGTGGTCCATCCAGGTTACAGTCACTGGAGTCGTTTAAATTATACTTGCTGCAATTTTATTGTTTGTCCTCTGTTTTTGTGGTCTGCACTTCAGTTCTTCCACCGTCTCCATCACCATTTCCTATCCCCCCCGAATTAGATCCCATAATCACCCATGCTTCCAGTTCATGCACACATTCTCATCTGGATGTTCAAGCGAGTGTTCTTGCAGTGGGGCGCGGTAGTGCACATACTGACTTGCATGTTCATTCCGCATTCAGACAGTTAAAGTTGTAGTGCACCATCATGACTAATGTATAGGACAGCTGTTATTCTGCATTCGTATTGGTGTTTGTCTTCATTTTGGTGGGAAATAATGCTAAATAAATATGCATTTGCCCTCTATGTATTTGAGGAAAACAGTAAAAGAAGTGTGTCCTGTGTTTTATTTGCTGAGCCTAAGTTACTTTTCTCAGTGTACTGCTGTATTTAGTTTATTTCTGTATCAGCTCTTAGCAGCTTTACAGCACTGAACATTACTTTAGAATCTGATTTGCAGCTGATAACCATTGTTTTGAAGTTGCTGCTATTACATAATTTTGTAATGCCTACTTGTATGCTTTTTGGCTGCTCAAACACAACTGGCAGATTGCAGCCTGACCAGAAGGTGACTTTCCATATAATTCCAGTGTGAGAGGATCTTAAATGTAAGTGATTGGCATTCCTTGGTCATGCAGATTTGGATTGGCAGACATTCATCCCCAAGCACCACCATGTTATCTGCTCTCTTCATTTCTCACCGCTGGACTTCTACATTCCACTCAGCCATCATTTGAAGAGTAAGTTACCTGTATTCTCATTTTTGTCATTATACCAGTGTTTTTTTTGCAGTGAGAGTTACCGAAAAGCATCGATTTTGTTTTTTTATAGTTAAGGACGAGTCTGTGTTTGCTGAACCAGTTCTCGACTGAGGAGAATCCAAGCTGGAGATTGTTCTGCAGGGATTGTGGATCTTTATGCACAGTGTGAATTACGGCATCATCAGTGTAGAGTATGATTTCTTCAGGGCATGACTGGGGGAGGTTATTCAGAAAGAAACTGAATAGGAGAGGACCCAGTATGGAGCCCTGGGGGACTCCAGAGCAGACTGGTCATGCATCAAAGAGGACACCAGCGATTTTTACTCTTTGCAATCTGTTTTCCAGGTAGCTTTTAAACCAAGCTATGGAGTCCATGGTGAGCCCCGCATTGAGGAGCTGATCTAGAAGCAGATGATGGTGAATGATATTGAAAGCCTTAGTTAGGTCTATAAAGACAGACCCAGCTAAGTGGCCATTATCAAGAGAACTGTGGATGGTGCCAGTGAATTCCAGGAGTGCTGACGTAGTGCTGTGCCCTTTTCTGAAATCATGTTGTTGTGTACATAGGGTATTGTGTTTGTCCAGGCAATCAGTGAGTTGGTCAGCAACTAGGCATTCAATGGCCTTGGAGAGGGGAGGCAGGATGGAGATTGGTCAGTAGTTACCGTGGTTGGTCCTATCCCCACTTTTATGGACTGAAGTAATGGTAGCAGATTTCCATCTCTGTGGGAACTGGCTGAGGCTGTTGGAGAGGTTGAAGATCTTAGTTAGTGGACTAATCATCTTGTCAAGGTGAGGGACAGCAGTTTTAGGTCAAGTGAGTCCCCACTAGTTCTTGTTTCGGTAATTGCTTTAGCAATGTATTTGCAGGCTTTGTGCTTCTTGACCACTTTGAAGAAGAAAGGAGGATGAGTTGGGGGTGGGGTGATAGTAGATAGGACTGGGGAGTGTGATTCATCAAAGAAGTCAGTGGGAAGGACATTACTGAGGTCTGTGAATGCATTCTTGAAGGTATTGGCAATGGTTGTGGTATTGAGGGTGGCAGTCTCATCTGTGACTAGCATAGTTGGGGAGGGTTTTTGGTTGTTTTCTGGTTACTTCTTGAATATTGTACTAGAAAGCTCTTCCATTACCCCATGAGTTGGTGAGAGCTTCCTTGTAGTAGGTGCTTTTGTGCTATTGGATTGATTTTGTACAGGCATTACGGGCACGTTTGTAGTTCTGAATGTTGGTTTGCATGCCAGAAGCCCGAACCAGGACCCAGAGGTGTCCCTTGATTTTAGCTGCAATATTAGATCGGTGGTGAGCCAAGGATTGCAGAGGGCTTTGACTTTATGCTTTCTGAAGAGGGCGTAGGAGTCACAGGCTGCATTGAAGGTGGTGATGAAGAAATCCAGGGCTGAGTTAACATCAATTGCATTGTAGATAGGGGACCAGTCCTGTTGCCTGAGGTGGGATTTGAGGAGTTTCAGCTTCCCCCGAGAAAGGACTCTGCTGGTTATGACTGATGGTGGGGGTTTTCAGAATTTATTGGACCATTCACAGGTGACAGGGGAATGATCACTGAGTTATACCAGGAGGATAGAGACACTGGAGAGATGGGTGGGGTTCTCCAATGCACTTGTGTTGGGTCAGGAGAGGGAGGTGGATGACCGCTGCACCCTGAGGAGCTGCATGGGACTGCTGTAGCAGGATTTACTCAATGCTTATTACTCATTTTTAAAAGTATGCCACTGTTGCCTTATTTCTACAAAGTGAGTAAATCTTGTTGGACCAACTTGTGTGGCCACCACCAGTCCTCTTCGTTTGTTCCCTTGTTTTTCAGCCTCCAGGCCTAGGAGTTTTTTTGGTGGAGAAAGCCTCGCCTGATGACTGAACTCCAAATACCCCATGAGGGGTTTAAACGGGCAAACAACAGATGGCCAAGAGAGAAAAATTAAATGAAAGAGTGATAGAGGAAAGTGTACCTTCTCAGCAGCTGATGTGCTTTTGTTTTTGTGCTTATTTGAATGTGTTTGGTGATTACTCTATTCAGCGACCCACCAGATTTTGAGACGCTGCAGATTTATTAGGGGGTTCTGCATGCTGAGAGCTGAAACCTTTTGTTTTTTCTTAAATAATCTGAGGATTCATTTTTAATAGTATCCTGCTACCTAGAGTTCGTAGTTTTGAATAACTATTGTAGGAAGACGGCATAACTCTGAGTAATTTTTATATTTCACTCTGCCTCCCTTTTTTCTCTTAACTCTTAAACTTCTACTACTGTAGATGGTTTGAGGGTTATTATGATTTTGAGAACTAACTTTTAATCCTTTTTTCAGTTTAAAGATATATATTTAATTGTTGTTTTTTTAAGTTTTCGCGCTACAAACAAACGTCACAACGAAACTGTGTATTTATAAGGCATACCCATTTCCCTGAAGAGAGATCACTAGGAGTCCATCATTCAGCTTGGAGGGAGAGGGTGAGCATTTGCCTGCATTACTGGCCACCACTTTTGCGCTCTGCACTTTGGTTCTTTGGTAGAAAACTTCTTGGGCATTTGTTGACTAAACATTGTAATTTGGAGCAACATTCAATCCATCCTTAAATCAGCTTACCTTAGCACATTGTCCACTGTGCAAGGATCCCAGACATTTTTAACAACTCTGCAAGGAACCTAGCTTTACTGCAAGTAAGTTAATTAATCTTGTATTGAAGGCATTTTACACACAATGGCCCAGATATTCAAAAGAGTTGAGCCAAGCGCAATAGGGTTGCGCTTGCGCAAGTCCGAAATTGTGCTATTCTGTGATATTCAGCAGGAGGCAGTTGCGCCACTGAAAACATGCTGAGCAACAGCACAATGATAATGAAGGCATGCACAACTGAAGGGGGAGGAACCATGCATAAATGGCGCAGTGTAATATTGAAAGACTTGCGCAATGTGCAACAGTGGAGCAAGCAGAAGTTGCGCCATAGTGGAAATGAGCCAAAATAAAAAGGAGCAAGGAAGAGGTGCAAGAACGCTACAGGGAAGCCACATGAGGCAGAGGGAGAGGCAGGGACAGGGAAAGTGGCAGAAAGAGGACAGGCAAGGGAAATACCACAGCAGAACAGAGGCACAGGGAAGGTGTGTGGAGCCACACAATCCAGAGGCCAGCACAGACAGGTGTACCCAGTGCAGGGGAGGTAGCAGCCAGGACAGCGGGGGGAACAAAGCAACAGCTGCTGGGGAGACACAAGCCAGGGACATGGCCAGTGCCACCTTCCACATGGAGGCCATAATGAGGGGGGTGAGAAGGTGGGTGGCAGGGGAACGTGGCCGTGGAAAGGCCCGTCATCGGTATGCCCCCAACAGGCAGTACCGAGCCTGCACCAGCTTTGAGCTGTATACAAATACTGAGATTGTGGGCCAGTACTGCCTGAACAGAGCGATACTGAGGCGGCTCTGTGTGCTGTGCAGTGATGTGATGCAGGCACCCACACGATGGAGTCATGCCCTGTCAGTGGAGACAAAGGTAACAGTCTTCATGTGCTTGCTCACCATAGATACCTTCCAGAGACCAACTGGGGACACCACAGGCATAACCCAGTCGACCACATCACACAACCTCACCCAATTCCTCAGCGCACTGCTGCCACATTCTGAGGAGTACATCCATTTCCCCAGCACTGCGGCAGAGTGCACAGCAAACATTCAGGAGTTCTACAGGGTAGCACGTATGCCTGGCATGCTAGGGGCAATAGACTGCACCCATGTGGCCATACACACACCACCTGGCGAGGAGGGGGCCACATACATGAACCACAAGGGCTATTCCAGCATCAACTGCCAGGTGGTGTGCGATGCCAGTGGGTGCATCATCAAAGTCTGTGCCACGCACCCTGGGGGAGCACACAATTCATACATCTGGCACCAGTCGACACTGTGCCACCGATTTGAGAGTGGGGACATTCCCACAGGACACCTAGTGGGTGAGTATGCAAACCAAATGGACATGTCGCAGGCCTGGGGGGGCATGGCCAGAGGTGCCATGGGTGTGGCCTACAGGGCTTGGGGCAGGCCGAAGCTGATCACGAAACTAACCTCCACCCTCTGCACACAGGTGACAGTGGATACCCACTCCGTTCCTGGCTGCTCATACCCTACCGACGGCTCATGACCCCATCGCAGCAATGCTACAATAAGGCACATGCCACCACATGCAATGTCATTGAGTGGGTGTTTGGGATGCTGAAGGCACAATTCCATTGCCTGGACACCTCTGGCGGTGCCCTACAGTATAGCCCCTCAAAGGCCTGTGGGATATTCCTGGCCTGTTGCATCCTGCACAACATGGCCAAAGAATGTGGGATAGCCGTACAGGTCAAAGAGGGGGACAGTGATGGGGACAATGGGGATGCCGGTGATGATGGTGATGGGCAGCCCCCCCTTGGCCGACAGGACCCCCGACTGATCCGGCTGGCACAGCTGCACCGAGACACCATCACAGAGGAGCACTTCAGCCAACCCAGGTAAGTCATGGGGCCATGTGCAACCACCAGTGGCTAAGGCACAACCCACAAACATGCATGGAAACACACCAGGGGTGCATGCCAGTAAGGGAAGTGTCAGGGCACAGAAGCACACACACACAACCAGGGATGGGTGAGGATCAACATGCCACATGGACGGACACACACACACAATGCACCAAACGTGCACAGAAGGCAGGAGGCACACTGACCCAGAACGCCAACCCTAGCAACACACATGTCCACAGGCCACCACGTCCACTGTCTGTCCATGTGTGTGTCAGATGCTGGGCACCATCGCACTTCGGTGTACAGCGCAATGCAGGCATCATCATGCACACATACCTGCAGACAGCAGCCGGGAGGGTGTGCAGGTGGACTGTGTGTCCACGTGCAGGGTCGGGTACCCACCTGTGCACTGCCCACTGACACACAATGCACACAGGGCAGTACCAGACAGTGCCCGCGCTGGGAGACAGGTCAGTCTCACGGCACAGTGCCATGGTCACCTCAGATGCATGGGTGGCCCCGCTAAGACCTGCCAGCACTGGCAGGCTGACCACAGGCCTCATGGGGTGGGACCGATGGTCCCCCAGGGGTTCCACTGCGCGAATGCGACTGTGCCCGCACAGGGGTCTGCAGCACACCAAACATGCCTACACCAGGAGTGCTTGGGATGCCCACAGCTGAACCCGGTGTCGACAGAATGGGAGTCGCATGACGCCGGGAATGGGGAGTGGAGAGCGCACTGTGTAGTGTGTGCGATGCATGGGCATGCCCATTGTGGCCATGACAGCAATGAATGCCTGTGCATGCCTGTCAATGGCAGCTTTCACATCCTCCCATAAATGGTCCATCCGCGACAGGATCCTTTCGGTGTCCCTGCTGCGATGCTCCTCGGCCCGCTCCAAAGCCACACACAGTGCTTCCACGGACATTGCAAGCCACATCTGCTGCTGGACCGATGCCCGCAGTAGGCAGGTGTGTTCTTCCAAGAGGTCATCTGCCTCCTCAGCATCCTGTCCCTCAGGGTGTGCATGGGCCTGATGTTCAGCACCCCTTGAGGGTGGGTGCTGCACATCAGGACCAGGTACGGGCATGTCCACAGGTGGTGCACAGATGGCGCCACTGAACCCTGAACCCCCAGTCCTGGTGGGCAACTGCTGCTACTGCCCCTCCGGCTGCTGTGCCCAAGGGCTCAGTAGTGCCACCACAGTGGGCGCAACAGTCCCACTGTCCTGATCAGACACCGGTGCTGCCCCACTGGTGCTGACAGGCACAGCCTGGGACTGTGCTGACAAGCTGGCCCCCACAGTGGTACCAGCCACAGCCATGGGCGCGAGCTGACCTGCTGTGTGTCCATCCTGTGGCACACACGTGTCACTGCCCATGACGGTCGTGTCTTCATCACTGGTGCAGGTCTCTTCCCCAGCCACAGCCACAGCGTGCTGGCATCCATGGACATCAGCACACTGAGACACAGGCAGGGCTTCCCCCACACCTGTCTCAATGACATCAGTGTGGACAGCCAGGTGGCCTCACTGTCATGCCGATCCACAGAAACCTGTGGAGGTGGATGGTCCAAACTTTGACTCTGGCCGACTGTTTGCTTTGGACAGGCCCACTAACATTGACCCATGCAGATGCTCAGGATCTGTAAGGGAAAGCAAAGTCACGTTACTGCATGTTACCTACCCTCCCCCCCAAGGCAGACCATGGCTTACCATGCAGAGATGGGCCACCACCCGTCTGGAAGCCACCGCCCGGAACTCCCTCTATGGCACTGCAGTGCATGCTTGCAGCAAGCCTGTCCTCTGCTGGTGTGAGCTGCACCACCTCCGGCTGTCCCCCGCCTGTTGCAGCATGTGCCACCCTGATGGCAGCCACCTTCTCCTTCACCCTCCTCCTGTCAGTACCCATCTTCTTCTTACACTCCTGCACGGAGTGCTGGTGGCTGCCATGCAAGTTCATGGCACGTGCCACCTCCTCCCATGCAGCAGCACGGGCCTGAGGGGTGCCCCGCTGTCCACTGAGCAGTGGCTCCTGATCCAGGTAGGCCTTGAAAAGTGCCTTGGTCTCGGCTGTCATGAAATTGGGCCTCCTCCTCCTCCCACCACTGTTGTCCTCCTCACCCAGAACTTGCTCAGTCATTATTTATCCTGTAAGGATGGCAGTGGTTACCTGTGACTGTGCAGTCCAATGCATGTCCCTGAATCCACAGTCCACACTCCCACACAGTATGCAACTCACCAATAAACTGCAGTAACTGACTATGGCCACTGCAGCACTTTGTCGCACTTTTATAGCGCAATCCATGCAAATTAGGTGAGGAGTAACTTTAATTAGATACAAATCACAGTGCTGCGCCATTGAATGGCTGATCGGATGATTAGCATATGACGGCTGAATATCGTGCTTTTGTGCTTTGCGCAATTGTGTTGAATGTGCTGAGCCAATGGCGCAGTTCCGTGGCATGCGTAGTACACCTCACTGTGCATGCCCAGGCTGCTGACGCTGGCATCTGCTGCACTGATGATGTGCTGTGCATGGTGGTCAATGCAGGGCACGGCCACCATTGTGCCAGTGGTGCTATAGCGAAGGTCACTACATGGAGCTGTGACAATGGGCCTTCATAGGCGCAATGGCACAACTGCCCGATAGTCCGCTGTGACGCTGGCACACAGGCAACCAATCGTGCTACATGCATAGTCATCCGATGGCACTGTACATGGCCTTGCACTAGAGACCCTTGACCCTGTGCCCGACCTTTGTCCCCTTGGCACCATGCATCAGGCATGGGTGCACCTCTATCACGCTGTTCGGTAACAGTGCGATAGGGAATGGCAGCACTGTACCACGCAGCATCTGCACGTGGGGTACCGCGCTGCAGAGTGCCATATTGCCTACTATAGCCATTGGGATGGCACGCAGAAGAGCCCCTCAGTGGACAGCCATCGAGTTGGTGAATCTGGTGGCTATTGTTGAGTCACACCATGGGCCTCTGTTTGGGGGAGGCACCACTGGACAGGGCCAGGACCCAGGTGTGGCAGGAGGTGGTCACTGCCCTGGAGGAGGCCACTGGACAGAGGAGGAGGAGTGCAGAGCAGTGCAGACACTGCTATGGGGACCTCAGGAGGAGGGAGCCGGAGCTACTATCCCATCTGCGGTCACGTGCCAGGAGGGGCATGGTGCCATGTCCAGGTAGGGGTTCCATCAATGCACTTTTATTGTCCATATGGGTAACAGTGTTGTATGTGTCCAGCAAATGGGGAGGGATAGTCTAGGGTTGGCTGTGGCGGTGTTTACAGGGTGTGGGGTGGGTGGGTCTGGCTGGGTGGGTGGGCACACACCTTGGGGCAGGGGGACTTTGCTTCGGGATTGTACTGATGTTCTTCTCTCCTTGTTTCCCCCACAGGCATGGATGAACGGCGCAGACTGAGGGAGAAGCGGTGGAGGGAGGAGGACAGAGCATCCAGGCGGGATGAGGGCCATCACTGCTAACCTGACCGGCCCGATGAGGATGAATGCCATAACTCCATGATTACTATTGCATGCTGTGTAACAGGATGGGCAGCGGGGCATGGCCACCATCCATCGACACCACTGCCATGCATGCAACTTTGTTACAGTCAGCACTGTCCAGTGGCAATGCATGTCTGGGAGTGCATCGATGGTGGTCCATGCGTGCACCGGGTACATGGCTGTGCCACTGCCTTTGCACCATATAGCCATGTCAGTAAATGGCCACAGTGGTGCTGTGCATGACTGGGCCAGTGGGTGTGTGCAGTGTTCCGCATGGCTGTATGTGTCTGGGTGGGCAGGTCATGTGGACGTGATCTATGTGGGTGGTCACACACCATCACAGATGTATGTCCCATGGCTGTATGCCATGCACAGTGGGTGGGCTGTATGGGGCTGTGCATTCACACCTATTGACTGTGCTCCCTTGTCCTAGGTACACACCAGCTCCAACGCATCCGGGAGGCACTGCGTGAGATCCTGCAGATGGCCAGGGCATCCTTAGACATCCTTCGCAGGATCGATGAAACAGGGTTCTTAAGGAGGCACAGGCAGTGATGGAGCCAGAGCAGGGAGCAGCACTCACATTGAGTGTCCCTCTGCCCCTGATATCCCCTACCCCCCTGGACCCACCCTCACACCCCTGCTTTGCTGTCCCATTTGTTCACCCCTGCCCCTTAACCACCCCCACCTTGTTTGTTACCCTCCCCAACTGTGTATATAGTATTGTATATAGTTATAATTTCTATTTTTGTTGAATACAGATCTTTTGATATGAATACTGTGGTGGTCTCTGATTTGCAGTGGGCCATAGGTGCTCAGCTGCAGTGGTGCGCATGGTGTCAGGGGTGGTGCAGTCATGGGTATGTGTGTGTCCGTGGGGAAGTGACTATGGTGTGGGGGTAGCTATCAGTCAGTGTCTGTGGTGTGTGTGTGTGTTGTGCCCTGTGCACTGGATGACTGTGTGCAGTGGTCCATGGTGCATGCTCTGTGTCCATGGTGCACCTGTCAGCCCATCCATGGCCTGTGCAGCTGACACACATGCATGTCTGTGACCTGCAGGGTCTGCTGGCATTTCAGTGGTGGCTGTCCATGCAGGACAGCCACTGTACCCGTCACGATGCTGGGTTGCCTCCTGCCACTGGTGTGGTGCATGTCTGCCTTGGGTGACACTGTCGCCTCCGTGGTTGTTGTCCCACCTCCATGCTGTGGCTTGTGTGTGTTGCAGGGGATGTGCACCACTGTCTGTGACTTGTGCTTCCAGGCATATGATGGTGGTGTATGGGTCCACAGTGCCTGTGCAGGGTGGCTGGCACTCCTGTGCCATGGAGGACTGCAGGCTGTGTGTACACGGTTTCCATGGGCTCACACTGGGGGCTTGGTTGCCCCACTACTGCGTCCCTGTGTTGTTGTGCCCTTGGGTATGGGTGGGTGTTTGTCCCTGCACTGTGTTGCATCCGGTGTGGTGCATGCTTCCATGCACCACTGTGGGTGTCTGTGCTGGCTGTTGTGGCCAGTGGTGGGTCGGGGGGTGTGTCACTGGACTACTGTGCAGGGTGCTGTATCACTGGTGGTGGTGTCAGGGGCGTGCCCTGTCCCGTGTGGTGTACCTCTTGTGCTGACACATGGTCAGTCTCTCAGCTGTGCCTCGGGGGGAATGTGCATGGTGGCACTGTGTCTGCCATTGTTGCATTGCTGTGTGCTGCCACCCACTGCTGGGTGCTCATGGTGGGGCTGGCTTGCATGGTTCTGTGGTGCACAAGGTTGCAGTGTCACAGTGGGGGTGGTGGTATGCATGGGGTTTCCTGCAGTGGTGGTCACTGCTCATGGGGGTGTGTCTGGGGGTCATGGTGCAGGGTGTGCTGTGCACTGGGGGGATGGTGTGGCATGGGGTGGTCCGCCCTCCTTGTGTGGCAGTCTTAGCTTGCCGGTGGGTGTGATGGGATACCATGGTCCGGCTGTGGGTTGTTTGCTTGTATCCATGGGCCAGTGGTTATTCCAGCCCTCCCCCAGTTGTGCTGTGCTTGGGGTGTGGGGGGACGATGTCAGTTCTGCTGTGTGTTCCTGTGCCCCTCTGTAGCATGGGTGGTGGGTCTCTACCTCCCTGGTTGTGTAGTTACATTGCTCTGCAGCTGGGGGGCTCCCTGCTTGTGCTATGGTGCCTCTGGACTGCTCAGCTGAACATCCCTTGTTGCACCATAGCGTATGATATCTGCTCAGCTTCCCCTCCCTAGTTGTGCTATGGTGCAGGTTGTGCGATATTCAGAAGTTGGCTGTAGGCACAATTTGGCTTGCTCCTTTTTTGAATATCGTGTCTGTTGCTCATGGGCGCAATAGACTTGTGCTTGCTCCTGCTATTGCACACTTTTTGGGTGCAGTTTGAATATCTGGGCCAACCTGTTTTAATATAAAATTATTTTTCTCTCTCTCTCTTTAGTAACTAGCCCTAGTAGCTCAGCAGTTTTTTAAGGAGTATTTGTTGTAGCACTTAATGTACAGTTAACATTTACATTTATTTCTTTGATCTTAATAGCCTTTTGTTTGTTTGTTGTTTTTAGTGGCAGGCAAAGAGTGTATTGAAAATTTAAAGTCTGCGCAGAGAGTTTTTGAACAATTTAATTCCTGCTGGGATATATTTAAAGGGCTTTTCGGTTCCTTATTAGGGAAGAGATTCTCCAACAATTCAAATTCAAGTGAATTTTTGACTATATGCTGGGTCTTCCTGTATTCCTGGTATTGAACAAATCTCATTTACCTGTTTGAGTCACCTGAGCCTGAACCTGAACCTCCTAATTTGCCCCTTTTGCCTTTGAATTTGAATTCCTGGAGCCTCCGTTTTTCTTTAAGATCTCAAGACCTGAAGAACTAATAGACTGCAGTGTACACCACTGACTGCATTCAGAAAACAGAAATTCTCAATAAAAAACCTCTTTTTTTTATCAGACACTGTATCTCCAACACTCCCAGATAGATAGCTTGCTATTTTCTAATTACCTCTCAATAAGTAGTTAATTATAATAATTATTCCATTTGTCTGCCTATTCTTATTGCTTCTATCGGGAGACTGGTCCTTTTTCATATTGGTATTTTAATTCATTTTTAAGAGTAAGAAAATATCTAGGGAACCTGGTCTATTGAGTTTAAACTTAACTAGTTACATTTATGTCATGTATACATGTAGTGGTAAGGTGGTGGACAAGAACATAATAGGAAAGAGTAAAGATATTAAACCACAAAATGGTAATCAGAGGGTTAAGAATAACTGTTGTGTATACATTCAAGACCTAGTCATTATGGCCTCTACCCCAAAAAGAACTCTCAGGAGTAACTCCATTATCCTTTTCACCTTGTTATATCAAAGAGGAAACTGCTTATGATTTTAGATCTGATGTTTCTGGACATAAACCAGAACCAAATCATATTAAGCAAAACTCTGAAAAAGAGATGGACCTGAATCAGGGGCTGCCATTTTCAGATAATTTAAGTCAAGTTGCCTTGGTAAAACTACCGTGTAATGAGTCTATTGAGGGTGAAACTAGGGTAAATGATGTATGTGATGAAAACAACATTTTTATAACTACACCCAACAATGGAGTCACAACGTCTTGCATGGGGGAAATAAAAATTCAACCTCCCTCTCTAATATATCATTTAGTCAAGGGAAAATTACTGACTTTTTCTTAAAAAGGTTGAAGAAACTTCAGAAGGGTACAATATTGAATAGTCAGACTCTCTCACATTATTTATGTGACCAACCAATGGTCCCTTTGAGGAACCAAGTTAAAATAACAGACTTGTTAGGGGCTCCTACACAAGATGGTTGAATGGGGAGGCAGAGGCTCACTCTTTGTGTTATAGTGCAAATCAAGGGGCCTCTTTTGTGAAGGATGAGGGAATTTCCTGCTTCCTGTCAGGGATGAATTCATTTAGCCCATTGGAAACCTCAGAAGAGGCTACTAGTTTGGTAGTGGATAAAGAGGAGTCTATGAATGTAACTTTAAATGGATCTCCAGATGAGATTTTTGAAAAAATGGACAAAAAGATACAGAATATCCAGTTAGATCAGGATTTTTTTGCTCAATGTCCTGATACTATATCTAAATATACCATTAAGGCTCTAGCTCATCCAGTGATGTCTAATGTTGTGCTGTTAGAAGCATATAATGGTATTAAAACAGCCCTGGAAAATGTGTCATGCTTTTGCATAGAGAGGTTTACTTTACTTGAAAAACAAATCTCACAGCTGATTGAACAAAATGAGGCTCATAGAACTAAGCATAACCTATCATTTTCATCATTAATTATACCTGAGATTCCAAAAGGTAAAAAGAGAGATGGGCTCAATAAGAAAAAAAAAGGAGACAAAATCTAATAGGCAATCTAAAATTAATAAATTTAGGAAACAGAATAATAATAAAATGCCCAGAAATTAAAGTAAGATAAAGGGACCTCTCATAATGGTAGAGATCAATGGTCAAACTATTTTAGATGGGACACAGGTGGCCCAAGAATATCCTCACTCATCAAATAGGGGGAACATTGATGTAGTAAACAGGCCCTCATTAAAGGAAATAATTCCCTTAAAAAAACATGGAACGGGGATATTTAACCCCATATTGGACCAAAGGACAAATGCCACAGACAATTTTACTATTATGGACCAGTCTAAAATGGGCATTGGATGTAACCCACGATTATTGATAGAGGGTCCCCATCCTTTTGATAAGGAAGAACCTGAAGCATATAATTTAATATGCACAGGTAATGAAGTAGTTTTTAAATTAGATCAGATGTATGTTAAAAATTATGAAACTAACACCTCATTGACGAACTTGATAGCCCACTTGTTAAGAGCTGAATTGGGGCTACCAGCAGTCACTGCTGCACTTAATTTGGTAACTAGGGATATTTTCAACCTTATGAAATCAGTTTATTTTGTGCTACCTAATATGGATATGGCAAAACAAGTGTGGGCTAAGCAAGGTCTGATAAATTCATTAGGAATGCTGTTATCATCATCGGTTACTTGGGCCACAATTTGGAAAAGCACCTATAATGGGACAAAATCAGAAAAAATATTATCACATGACAAATTCAATTCTACCTTAGCTCACCTGATTTGGGAGTTTGGAGTCTCTCCTGAATGCTATGTGTTTTCTATCTTTGGGATAGATACACTGGAGGGAGAAACTGCTGCTAATTTAGCATTCCTTTTTAGGGTGGTTCTTTCAGCTATTACCAAAATTCAAATACATACTGATGAAGTAGTTCAGGTGGAAAGGGTATTGGAGGGTAAAGAGGGAACCCAGATTAATTGTTTTATTTGTTCTGCACAATTATTAGCATTTCTTTTAGAAAATAGATACATGATGGATGAGTTGGGCATTTATCTGGTGGCATCAAATGAGTGAGAGTCCCACGCTCAATCTAGATTAACTCTACCATGACTACAAACATCTGAAAGTCAAGATCATGACATATCATTAGAATGTGACTGGGGGTTAACAAGTACTGTCACTTGCAATGTTCTTAATTGGAACATAGCAGGACTCCACAATAAATTTGAAGATCCACAATGGGTTAGTTTTGTTTCTAGATTTGAAGCCATTATTTTTCAAGAAACATGGGCACTAACACAGCCCCATCTTAATGGCTATGAATCAAATTATGCTTCTGCAATCAAAGGGACAATGCATGGGAGAAACAAGGGAGGTTTAGCAACCCTGATAAAGATCAGGGATGGATTAAGGGAACTAAAAAGTTACTTCCCTACCCCTGAAATTCTCATGGTAGTAGTTAATCAGGACTCTAGTATAGTATTGATTGTGAATGTTTACATTCCCCCGAGTTTTCACACTCACCCTACATATGATATTTGGCTTAAACTAACTATGGAACTAGATTCAATTACAAAATTAAATATGGTAGATATTGTATTATTAGCAGGTGATTTTAATGGTAGGATAGTAAATGTATATACTCTACCAGTTTTACAAGAACAATTATATATGTCAGACCTTGAACTAAGAAAAATGGCAGATATGATAGTTAATGAGGCAGGGAGATGTTTTTGAACTTTTATCATGGATAATAATTTCTTGATTCTTAATGGGATATTGGAGAGGGATTGGGAAGGGGAAAGTACATTTTTCTCCCCAGTAGGTAGGAGTGTGATTGATTTCATTTTATGCCCCCTCTTAGTTATCAATCCTTTAGGAGACTTGAGGTGGTTATGCAAATGGAAAGTGATCATGCAGCAATTTTGTTTGCCTTTAGGAATTATGACATTAACAACCCCTCACCAATAAAACCAATGGCGGATGTGGAAATTCAAGGGAAAATAAAACTGAGATTGAACAATAAAACTATGAATGGGGTATCAAATCAAATTTTTCCACCTAGTTTTGCCCTCCTCTTTTCTAGCACACAGAATGATATTAAAAGTGAGCAAATTAACCAGTTATTGAATCTAGAATATCAACAAATTAATAAAGAGATATACTGTACAAATATCAGTAAGCTTAAGTCATCATCCTGGTTTGATATCCAATGTGCAAGAGAGAAAGGGAATTTAGGGAGGCTTGTTAGGCAAACAAAAAAGAACCCAACCAAGAGGGCGATGTTAATCTTAAATAAAGCTTGTAGTGACTATAAAATCATTCTTATACAAAACAAAATGAATTTACACATAAACAATGGGAAGCTATGTATCAAGTTATTAAAAAGGGTGATTCTAGGCTATTTTGAGCATTAGTAGCCAAAGGAAATAAAAAGCAGACTCTAATCCCTCCTATATATATTCCTAAAGAGACTTGGATAGTACACTATAACTCACTTCTTAATAAAGATTCCAATTTTGGGGAAGAAGTGGTAGATAGTTATTTTGAAGGGGGAATATACTCCTCTAGTGTTTACATTCTGGGAGGTAGAAAATGCTATTACGAACCTTCCAAACAACAAAGCCCCTGGGATTGATCTGATTCCTGGAGAAGTTTATAAAGCACATTTGAATTACTGGGAACTTTTTTCACAAATTTCTTTCACACATGTTTAAGAGAGAGATTTATCCCACCTTCATGGACTAGAAACATAATTGTACCAATTCATAAAAAAGAACATTTTCAAACCCCATCTAATTATTGTCCAATCAGCCTTATAGATATCAGTGGAAAAATGTTTGCTAAAATATTGTTACAAAAATTACAATATTGAACAGAGGTGAGTTACTCTTTATCCATGTTCCAAGTGGGTTTTTGGAAAGATTTTTCAACCATAGATAACATTTATATTCTTTCACATTTGATAGAAAAATATAGGTAATTCCACAAAATGAAGTTATATGTGTTATTTGTTGATTTTTTGGCAGCATTTGACTCTGTAAACAGAGCTAAACTCTGGGAAATATTATTGGAAAAACATTTACCATTGAACCTTTTGGTTCCAATTCATATGTTATACATACATACTGCTTTGACTGACAGATATGATAATAAAGGTAGTATCTCTGATTATTTCAGAATGACATCGGGAGTAAAACAGGGATGCCTTTTGGCTCCCCTTTTATTTAGCTTGTACATTGATTCCCTTATGATGTATAAGGAGGTACCTAGTCTCGGTTCCCCATAAAATTAAGAACTTTCCTGTACACACTCTTGCTTATGCAGATGATCTAATTCTATTGGCACTTTCCAGTCAAGGATTGTAAAATAAAATAACTCAACTTAATATTAAGTGTAAGCAATTAGATCTAATAATAAACTTGAAGAAAACTAAGTTTATGATTTTTGGTTCACACCCTGGTAAAAGAAAGGAACCAAGGTTTTATTTAAATAATGATTCCATTGATAGGGTGACTTCTTATATATATCTGGGTGTCAAATTCATCTCAAATGGAGCATGGTCAGCACAGTGAAGGGACCAAGCAGCAAGGACAAGATTGATTGCTAAAGCTTTGCTACGCTTTAATACTAAATATGCAGAACACTCAGTATTACCTGCATTACTGGCTGGAGAAGCTAAAATTAACCTCATTCTTACATATACAGCAGAGGTTTTGGGCACAAATTCACCTCCATGTTTGTAGATTCTCCTTTCTTTTTTTTTTTATAAATTCTTATTACAGGTGCCATTATCTACATCTAATATCATAGTAAGGACTGAATTGGAAAGTGTTCCCATTGCTATAATAACTGATATACATATGATGGGCTATTGGTTAAAAATAATTAATCATCAGGTTAACTGCTTGCCTTTGCTGTGCTTGAAGGAAAAGATTTCTCTGCAAAAACAAAATTACAAATCTCCCTGGGTAAAAACCCTACAAAGTATTTGGGGAAGAATCTCCATGTACCATCTTTGGTTATACTGGGAAACATCAGTTATAATATCCCCCTTATTCTAGGAACTTGTTAAAAAGAAAATTATGAGGCTTGCTCAGGAAAAACAAATGGAATTGCTTAGAACTCAATGTCAGACTATTTGGTTAGGTCAAAATAAGATAGATGCATTTCTAGAGAATTATTTAACTTTACCTCTTACCCCCTCAGATAGGAAAATGATTACTTGGGCAAGGATGGGAATAATTTGCTCTAAATATGCATATTTTAATAGAATGGTTTATGTTAATTTGCATTCTGAATTATGTAGTTGTGATAAGGGCTTTGAAGAAAATCTTTATTACATCACAGTGCAGTGCCCCTTATGTAAAACTCCACGGTTTAATTTACTAAACAATTTTCTTATAAAATATGTAAATGCAGAATATGATCCATTGTTTGCGCTTTTACATCCGCATACAATAGAGGATGCAAGGATGGCCTCAAAGTTTTTTCATGAAGTGATGAAGTATAAAGAAAAACATCTCCCTGCCTGAGGAAAATAAACTCGAGGTGGAAACTTAAAATGGTTAAAATCATTCATTTTTAAGTTTTGAGTTTTTGTGTGTAGTAGGTGAGAAAACTCCCTAACTGGTATAGCACTTTAGTTCTCTCTCCTCTAACTTTTTATTATTCATATTAGAATAACTGGGCTAGCATGTGAAATAGAAGGATTTGTATCCTATAGGCAGCTAGATAATTTAGAAATGGAAATTGTTGAAAGATTATTGAGGGTCTGATTATACTATATATTGTTTCATATATTTAAAATTTTCTATGAATTTAAATTGGCTTTGGCTTAGTCAATTCATGGTTGGGTTCTTAAGTTGAATGTTAAAAAATGATTGATAGACCATAGGTCTTATATTCACTTGAAACTAGCTAGGTAACCGTGCTATTTTTAAAAACAAGAAAATATGTTTTCTTATGCAGTGTATTTGTATGACCTGTGATGAAATTGCAATGTTTTTAGCATGTTGTAATGGTGTATTTGCCAAACAATAAAACTGAACTGAACTGGGTGGGGTGGTTGGTTAACACCCAGTCCAGAAGGGAGCTAGTACCTGCTTTGTAGTTGTATCAGATTGGGGAGACAACCAGCTGTGTGAGGTTTAAAGCAGTGATGGCATCCTTGAGGCCTCCTGTATCAAGAGCAAGCCAGTTGATCTTAAAGTCACCAAGCATGATTAACTCAGAACCAGGGAGTTGTGATTGGGTGAATTCGAGGATGGCATTGAGGCCTTTAACTTGCTCTTTTGGGGGGATGTACACTGCAGCAACTGTGAAGGCTTTGCAGTGGGCTCCAAGGATGATGCGTACTGGAAGGATCTGAGCAGTTAAGTAGGCGAGAGGGGTGTTTGGGGGTGGACCACGAGGGACTTTATGAGGTAGATAGCTCAATCCCCTCCTCTTTTAGTCTTCTGAGCCAGCCTAAAGATATTCTAGCCAGGCAGGATGATTGCCAGGTTTTGATAACAGCAATGATGTCGGGTTTGTGCTGGCTAGGGAGGATTTGCAGGGCATACAGCTTATGCACAAGGCTGCAGATGCTGAGAGAAGCTAGTGAGAGTGATTCAGATTGCTTAACTTGGTTGTTCCACCTATGAGTTAATGGGCCAGGGTTTGGGTGAATATTTCTGGATATAGCAACAGGAGGCGTAGCAGCTTTAAGGTACACAAACGTAGGTCCCTGATGGAGAGTTTACAGGATCGCTTTGTATGGATGGGTAGGGAGAGCTGATGTCACTGGTTCCAGAGTGATGTCATATGTACCAATAGTGGGAGAGGAGCTCAGCTCTCAGTCAAGGGTACCTGGGCTCTGCCAATCATAGTTCATAGAGGGTGAAGGGGGGAGGGTGGTTTAGTGTGTAGAGTGCATGTGTGGCAGTGGACAAAGTCAAATAGGTAACTTGGTTGTGTGGTGGGGTAACAGGCCCCAGGGAGGCAGAATAGAGGAAGAAGTGACTTGAGAAGAAGTAGTTGTGGAAGCATGGTGGGGTGAGACATAACTTACAGCAGCTGAGGCTGGCCGAGCAGGGTGTCATGCAGGAGGAGGGTCCAGGCAACTAGGCAGAGAATGAAGTGGAGAAATTAGAAGGATGTGGATAGGAGAAGGGTTAAGGAGTCATTTGGCACTGCAGAGAGAGAGGGGGAGAGAGAGAGTGTGGTGGGGAAGGGGAAGGCAGAGAGAGAGAGAGAGAGAGAGCATGGGCCATGGAAAGGTAGTGACTTGTGAGAGGCCCAATAGTGAACAAGTGGGTAGGTGACACAGCCAGGAGGAGGGGTTAAAGGCTATGTAATAAAGGTCAGAGGTTGGGAGTGTGGGGTGGGGAGCAAACTTTCGGCTTTTCCCAATGCTAATAAATGGGTGCAGAAGCCCATGCTAACACAGATAATGCTAGAAAAGCCAGCCCAATCAGAGGCAAAGGCGTAAGGCACAGTCTAATCAGAGGTGGCAGCAGAGAGCGCTCGGCCAATCAGAACGTCCGTCGGCTTCCCTGGCCAGGTCTGAAATCTTATTTTTATTTATTTATTTATTTAGGGATTCAGATCATACCTTTGAGCTCAGAGCTCTTTTACAAAGGTTCCACATCAAACAGTGACAATGACAACAATAACAAACGGTTTATACACAATACCTGAATAGTAGGTAGCTAGTATACAATAAGGTTACAATGTCATTCATAGCACCAATGGTGACAGTACAGCATCAAGATCATTCAACTAGAGTAAAGGACAGTGTTTGTGTGTAGTGAAGGAGATAAAGAGGTGTGATACCTAGTGTGAGAGTCTGAGGAGGAGTCAAGGTGAGGAGGAGGGGAGACTGGGGTGTGGGGAGAGTGGGAGACCAAAACAAGTGGCTTTGTCTAGGAGGTTGATAGGTAGTGGTAGTAGGTTGGCTATAAGGTTGATCCAGTGGGGGAAAAGGTACAGGGGGAGAGGAAGACAGAGGGATAGGGCAAGGGGGAAGAGTGGGGGTAAAAGGAAGGGGAAGGAGAGTGTGGGTGAATGGACATTATGGGTGTTAGAGTCCTAGTGGCAGTCACAAACTGTCCTAGTAAGAAGGTGTTGCCTTAGGCCATTTTTGAATTGCGAGATGCATTGAGAGTTTAGAATGTGCACTGACATTTCTTTGAGCCATTGGGGGGCTCTATAGCTGAAAGCATGCTGTCCCTGCACAGTTAGATGGACATGTGTTGATAGGGCCGCCCTCATCCTGCCTCCGGTGGTATAGCTGGTAGCACTTGATGTTAGGATGCTAGAAATGCAGGGGGGGAGGGGTTTACCCATTAGCGTTTTTTTTCCAAGGAGACATGTTTGGAATATAATCCTGTTCTTTAGTGGCAGCCAATTGGTCTGCTCGTATAAGGAGCAGGTTGGGTATTTCGATCTGCAACCATTGTGAACCTACATGCCTTGTTGAGGGCAATATGAATCCTTTCTAGTGCAGTGTCTGTTGCTGCGCCGTAGACTGCCAATCCATAGTCGATGGTAGAAAGGATGGAGCTGGAGACTGAGAGACAGAGGGCCTCTGGAGTGAGATACTTTTTATGCCTATAGAGTATACCCAGCTTGGTGCTCACTGCCTTTACCACTGTGTCAATGTGTTGGGTGAAGGTGAGGGAGTCATCAATGGTGACCCCCAGGGACTTGAAGGAGTGAACTTGTTCTAGTGGCTCATTGACTTTATTGGAGATGGTGAGAGGAGGGAGCTTCTGTTTGTGCTGTGGGCTGGCTGTGAGCATCACCTTGGTCTTTTTGTAGTTTAATAGAAGTTTATGGCTACAGAATCAGTCTTCCAGCTTGTAGAAGGATGCCTGCAGCTCAGAGTGGAGGCCGACTATTGATGAACTGCTGGTGAGAAGTACAGTGTTGTCTGCATAAAGTATCAGTTTAGTGTCACAGGCTTCAGGAAGATTATTTAGAAAGAGGCTGAATAGTAAGGGCCCCAGTATTGACCCTTGTGGGACCCCTAAAGATACCTCATTGGAGCTAGATACTGTGTGCCCAATTTTTACTCATTGGCTTCTCTGTGTTAGGTAGTCCTTGAACCAGCAGACCTCAGTGGTCGCAACCCCCAGGTTCTGTAGTTGAGTTAGGAGGAGAGAGTAATTGACAGTGTTGAAGGCTTTAGTGAGGTCTATGAAGACAGACCCCACCAGTTTTCCTTCATCTAGTGCCTTGTGCAGGTAGTCAGTGTAGTTCAGCAAGCCAGTAGAGGTACTATGATTCTGCCTGAAGCCATGTTGGTTGGGACATAATAGGTTGTATTTGTTGAGGTAATCTGTGAGTTGGCTGGCCACAATCTTTTCCAGGGCTTTAGATAAGGGAGAGAGGACGGATATTGGCCTATAATTGGCGGTGCATGTCATATCACCGTTCTTGTGCACCGGCATCATGAGATCCTGTTTTCAGATCCTGGGGAATTGTGCAACAGCCAGTGATTTGTTAAATAGTTTTGTAAATGGCATGATGATGACATCCAGTGTTAGGGATAGGAGTTTCATATCAACTCCATCACTCCCCATTCTGGTCTTGCCTAGTATTTCTTTTTATGTGTTTGTAAGCCTCCTTCACTGACACTTTTTTGAAGTAGAAGACAGGGGTTGCGCCCCCTTGAGGCATGCAGTTGGTTTGTTCCCCAGCAGGGTGCAGGTATTCAGGGAATAGCACTCCAGTCAGATCAGTAAACGCTGTGTTGAGAGAATCCACAATGTGCTGTGGGTCAGTAATCATGGTGTTATTGATGTTGAGCGAGTGGGGGATCTTTTCCTCATCCATCCAAAGAAGGTTTTTGATGTTCTCCCAAAAACTCTTCCCATTGCCCCTAGTTTTATTAAGCTGCTCCTTGAGGAACTTGGCCTTTGCTTGGTGGATAAGGTTGGTGCAGTGGTTTCTTGTAGCTCTATAGCATTGGAAGTTGGGTTTGCTGCGAGAGGACCTGGCTTTTTCCCAGAGGTTGTCCCTTTCCATCATCTGGACGAGGAGATCCCCTGTGATCCAGCCATTAACTTCACCCCGAATTCTTCTTTTCCTCAGTGGTGCAAAGGTATCACAAATGTTGTTGAAGCCCTTTATAAAGAAACTTAGGGCCTGGTCAATATTAGGTACATGATCGATGGGGGACAAGTCATGCTGGGAGAGGGCAGAGGAGAGGGCCTCAAGCTTGCCCTTCCTCAAAACCCTACTATTAGTTATAATAGGCGGGGGATTGCTCAGTTTGTTTGACCATGTGAAAGTGACTGGGGAGTGATCACTTAAGGTGTCAGGCAGGACCTTAAACTCAGAGATCTGAGAAGGGGAACTCAAGAGGAGCTAATCGAGGAGGGTGTCTTTTTCTGTTTTGTGGTTCCATCTTGTTGGGCTGTCTACGAGTTGGGTCAGGTTGGAAGTAGCGACCATGTCCTTGAAAGGTGTGGATTCCCTGCCCTACCAGTTTACGTTAAAGTCACCTGTTATGAGAAGCTCTGTGCCCTTAGGAAGGGTAGCAATTGTATCCAGTATTTTTGGGAGGCCATCCCTGGCTTTAGTGGGTGGAAGATAAACTGAGGTTAAGATCAGAGATTTGCCGTGCTGTCCGACCTGTGCTTTTATTGCTAGTAGTTCATCATCATCCTCGACCCTTGTAACAGGGAGGACCGAGCAGCACAGGTAATCCCTGGCATAGATAAGGGACTTCTCCACCTCTCTTGCCACACCTGTCTTTCCTGAATGTTTGATGTACTGGGAGCTTCACTTCTTTGTCTTTTACTTGACAGCCAGGTCTCTGTCAGACAGAGAATGTCAGGTATATGGTGTGACATCCACGCTTGGAGTAGGTCAGACTTTGCTGTGAGGCTGCAGATGTTCATTGCAGCTACTTTCAGGCCTTTACTCATGTTTCCCCCTGTGTTTGATACTGGTGGTGGGCCCAGATTGGCATGGACGTTATCTGATAGAAGAAGAAGCATGAATATTATTTTCCTGGCTGAGAGGTTTATGCTAATGGTGGAACATATCTTGCGCCTCCTGCTCTTGCAATGGGAGAGATGAGCATTTAACAGGGTGATCTTTATGGGCGTGATAATTGCAATATTGTTGATAATTGTGGCAGGTGTCGGGGGCCCCGGGCTAGCAAGCGGGATGCAGGTGGTGGAAAGCCGGAGCTCCCTCAACACAGTTGGCATTGGGGTGCCATAGAGTCCATTTTTGTCAAGAGCAGGTTCTCACAGGGGTGGTAGTGGTCCAGCTTAGCATCTTGGTCCTTTAGCACCCATAATGAATAGAAGAACTTGGAGGATGGAGTAATCCATGGTACAGCAGAGGTGGCGGCACTTGGGTGGTCTAACAAGCACACCAGGAGGAGATGGCAAAAGAAAAATGCTGATGGTTATTTACATCCAGAGGAAATGATGAACTGTTGAGATCCAGGGTCACATAATATGTTAAAATGCCTGAAAGGTGATAAACTGTGGCCTGGGCATAGGCAATAGACTAAAACCTATCAGCCCACTTTTTCATTTGCAGCTTATCAGCTGCGTCCACTAGAGGGCACCTACCATTTTTCTTCGCAACCAACTTCTTTAACCTGCCTAAACATGTTGTTTCTCACAGCATTACTCTACCTCTCCATGACTACACAAACCTGCTTACCACCCACGTCCCTCCCAATAAGGGAGCCCCCTCTGACCCTGCCCCCTCGTTGCACCCAGGTACCACACCTTAGTGCTTCCCCCCATGCACCGGTACTGGAATTGGCTCATGTACACTATGGCATTATATATGCTGCTATCCTGCCACCTCCTTTCACCCAGGGCTCTCAATCCTAAAATCCTCAACCCTCCGTCATCCAGCAGCTATCTCTCCTGGCTGCAACACCAGTGCAGACAAAACCTATTTCAGGTCCAAAATTATGCATCTCTTCACCCTTCTCCTGCTCCTCTCAGGGGACATAGAGGCTAACCCAGGCCCTAACCTAACAAACGCCTCCACCCCATTCACTCTCCCCAAAGGCCTATGCATACTCCATCTAAATACCTGCAGCCTGCTATCTAAAATCTCCCTGCTACAAACAATAGTGTTAACACTACAACCTGATATACTGACCATTTCAGAAACTTGTCTAAAACCTCATCATTCGGATGCAGAAGTCTCCATCCCTGGTTACACAATAATAAGACACGATAGGCGGGGGAAAAAGAAAGGTGGTGGAACGGCCATATATATCTCAAATAGACGTCAATTTGCCACTGTGGAGATCCCCTCATCCCCCCAAACATAGACTCCTCACTAATTAAAATCTCACTTCCATATACCTCCCCTATTTAAGTGGCAAGCACATACTGCCCTCCATGCACACTCAATGATGATATCCTCCCATCTAACCATGCTTTAGTCCCAGCCAAAGGAGGTGAACTCATGGCACAGGGATTATAATGCTAACTAGCTAGGAGCTGACAAAGCTCTCCTAAAGGCTAAAATAAAAGCCCAAAACCTCACGCAACTTATAAATGAGCCTACCAGACTAAAACTTAAGTCAAATAATCACTCCCTACTGGACTGGGCCCTCACCTCGCACCCACAAAGAATCCTTAAAGCAGGCTTACTTCCTGACTCTATCAGCGACCACCACATGGTTTACCTTATCAGGGAGGTTCATAGCTACTCCCCCCCCAAAGACACTGTACACCAGGTCTTACAACTCCCTAGACTTACAATCTCTCCTGGTGGATCTGTGAAGGGTAAACTGGTCCTGCATCACTGAGGCACCCTCCATTGACGATGCCTTTAATTCTTTTAAACTCAGATTCCTAACAGTCTGGGACAAGCATGCTCCATTGCGCACAAAACATGTTAGAGGAGCTCATCTGCCCTGGATCACAGCTGACATAATTAGAAATTGCCATACCAGAGACCTTGCCTGGAAAGCTTATAAGAAACTGGGCTCCCAGGCCTCTCTTACTACCTATCGAGCCCTTCGAAATGCTTGCACAAATAGCATTCGCCAAGCAAAAAAATCCTACTTCCAAGCTACCTTCAATAAAAATTCTAGCCACCCTAAGGACTTCTGGAAATCCCTCAAGTCCTTGCTCTCCCCCCCAACCCAACCACCTCCTCCCTCCCTTCTAATAAATGGCACCCTCATCTCCGACCCCATCTGTGTCACAGAAGCTTTCAATACCCACTTCTCCAGCTGCACCAACACCCCTCTATCCTCCCGCCGGAATACTCACTCCCCAGTCCACCCAAACAGCACCCATACCCCTCGAACTCACCCCTCAATCCCACTTTTTGTGTTCCAGCCAATTTCCCCCACAGATGTCCTCCACTCCCTACGGGCATTAAACCCAAATAAAGGCAAATGCCCATTGTCTCTGGATGCTAAGATGCTATTCCTGTCAGCCCCTGCCATAGCCACTCCACTGGCTGCACTCTTCAACCTCTCCTTCTCACTGGGCAAGGTTCCAATGTCTTGGAAACTGCCCACTGTCATACCTCTTCCTAAAGGTGGTGACCCCTCCTCCCCAGGCAGTTATAGACCTATCTCTCTACTTCCGATCGTGGCCAGACTTCAGGAGTGACTGGTCCTGTCCCAACTCTCCCAGTTCCTGGATGCCTCCTCCTTCTTTTCTCCCTTCCAATCTGGCTTCCGCAAATCCCATTCTACCATCACCTCCCTACTACGCGTGACCGGTGACATCCTCACAGGTATAGATAAAGGGCACATCATTTCAGCCATATTTATCGATCTAGCCAAGGCTTTCGATATGGTATCTCATCCCCTTCTCATCTCAAAACTTAAAGATGCAGGTCTAGCCCACCCAGCTATAGACTGGTTCCAAGACTATCTTACGGATAGGATGCAAGCAGTCAGACTAGCCTCTCATACAGCAATCCCCCTTCCAGTCATTACTGGGGTCCCTCAAGGATCAGTCTTAGGCCCAATACTCTTCTCCATTTTCATTAATGGCCTCCCCGCTGCATGGTCCCACTCTTCCATTCAAATGTATGCAGATGATACAGTTCTGTACACATCCAGCCCCTCAACAAGCAGTGTAGCACCTCTCCTTCAGGAGGACTTCACAGCCATCCAGCACTGGTTCAGGAAGAACCAGCTATCTCTAAACCCTAAAAAAACAGTGTCACTTACATTTGGCTCCCAGCAAGGACTCTCATGCCAAACCCTGTGTCTTCCATTCTCAACCCTGGAAGGAGCACCCATTGAGCAATGCACTAGCTTTAGATACCTTGGCGTCTGGCTTGACCAACACCTTGACTTTGCCTCTCACATAGATTCCCTGCATAAAAGGCTGCTACCAAAACTAGGGGCACTCTACCAAAATAAAACCTGTTTCCCCAAGGAAATGAGGCTCACCATAGTCCAAAAAACGATACTCCCGGTACTTGATTATGGTGACATAGTATACTCTATCGCCCCTGCGTCCACCCTGGCTAGCCTAGACACTCTATTCCACTCCTTTTGTCACTTCATCCTCGACTCCCCACAATCCACTCACCATTGTACTTTATATAACTCTCTAGCCCTACCATCTCTCCTTGACCGTAGATTAATAAACTGCACTAGGTTTGCTGCTAAATTCTGGACCCACTCCCTTCTCCCCATCTTGAATCTACCCTATTCCAACAACCTCCCTCTGCATACTCCCTAAGAGGCACAGACCCCAGACTCCTACATATCCCATTTATGCGCACCTCCAAAAGCCAGTTAGCTTTTAAATTCAGAATCCCACAGATCTGGAACACCCTCCCCGCCCCCATCAGACTCGCAGATAAGCCCGGTCTCTGCTCCAGACTACTACAGGCACACTTCTCCTCCAGCTGTTCCTGCTAATCACTGCAAGCTCGGCCCTGTAAGAAACTAAACAATTGTACAGTAATTATTCCTATTATGTGCATTTATGACTGTAATCTACTATACTACTATACCTGCAGTACTTGTCATACATGTTATATTGTATCGTATTTGTACAAATCATTTGCTATCATTTCTTTATTACGATATCTGTACTTGTATTTGTTCTAATTATTTGCCATGTATTGGGTCTAGGCCCCCAGGTCACATCTGGAATCGAGCATGTTGCTCAGTATGCCTTCCTGGTAAATCTCGTAAATAAATAAATAAATAAATAAATAAGGTGTGAAACCCTTTTGTCTGTATGTTTCATTTGATCTTCAAAGTCCTCAGAGACAAGTACAATACCTTTGGTAGCAGGTCAGACAAAAATGTTGATTCAGTCACAAAATGCATTAAAATTCCTTTGTTCTTTAAAGTCCACAAGTACAGCTGCTTTAGGAGTGGTCAGACGGAAATGTTAACAATGTTGATTCAGTTGCAGGACCCAGCATCACCATGTTTGTAAGACTAGTTGCAAGGCATATGCTTCCTTGGGGAGGCTTCAAGAAACTTGATTTAAAATTAAAAAGCTGATATCTGATGATGATGTCGTGCAGAAATTCAGTCCAGGAGACTTTCACCGATATTGTGTGCAAGAATGATGTAGGTATTCCAAGCAGAAAAACATGTAAATGAACAAAAACTAACCTACAGACACAGACAAGTTAAAACAGAACTAAAACAAGCTTACCCGGTTTGACGAAGTTCCTGAGCAGCAGGCAGGATGGAGTGTGTGGGTGGCTGTCAGTCAGACTCCAGTTAAACAGTTTCATTAAAATGAGTGCCATTAAATCTGCAGAATCTTTTAAAAATCTATTTTCAACTCTATCTGGGCCATAAGCTTTTTTAATTTTTAGCCTTTGTAGCTCTGTTTTAACTTCGCTACAAGTTATTTTAAATTTAAATTTTGGAACAACTGAAGAGTTTTCAGGATTTGAGACAAAGTCGAGAGTTTTCAGGATTTGAGACAAAGTCTGTGCCTCAGTTCCCTTGTTGGGATGTCAATATCTGGGAGAGAGACAAAATAGTTATTTAAAATATTTGCAGAATCAGTAACAGTTGGAAGCATGCCTTGTTGTTGAATTTGAATAGGGAGTTTATAATCAACTGTTTTTTTGAGAGATCTGATCAGGGACCAATATTTCCTAGGGTCATTTGTTTTTGAAATTTTGTTTTTATAAAACTGCTTTTTTGAGTTTGTTTTATTTGCATTTTTTTAACTCTAATATCTTGTTTTAGTTTTTCAGAGATCCAAGTTAAATTACCCTTCTTAGCTATAAAAGATCTAAAGAGGGCTGCTCTGTCACAGGCATAAAGAAAACAAAAACTAGTGAATTCACTGATTGCTAAGTCCAAAAATGGGATAAGAAATACTCCCCCAATTTATAGCAGCTAGATTATGAAGCAATAATTCTTTACTGTGTTTCTTAAAGGATCTTCCTCTTATTTTGGGGTAGGCAGACAGGACCTTTCTGCTATGGTTCTGGAGTAGCTCACAAGTGCATGCAACAGAGCAGTGATCTCCTAAAATAGGCTGTTTCACTTGGACCTCTTAAATCTTATTTTTTCTATATTGAACAGTAGGTCAATTACATTTCCCCCACTAGATACTGTAGTCTTCCTGGTTGGAGTCATTATAACCTGGGTTAAGTCAAGGTGTCTAAGACATTGTTGTAAAGCATTTCCCCTTGGTTTACCCCAGGCCACATTGAAGTCCCCCAAAAGTAAAAATTCTGACCCCATGGTGAAATTTTGGAAGACCTGAGACAAAGCATCAAAATCGGTGATTTTCACTCTGGGAGAAGAATACACCAGACCCATTATACAGTTTTGGCTGGTTAACTGAACTAAAATGAGCTCAGTTTGACCTACCATCCCAGAGTAGAGGACCTCAGTGCAACCCAGGTCCCAGCTGTTATACAACAATAACCCACCTTCCCTTTTCCCAGTCCTATACACTCTATGTATATGAAATCCCTCTATTTCAATTTCATTTGAATGAATCTTTGAAGTTAACTATGTTTCTGTTAGGACAATAACCTCTGGTGATTCCTCATCCACCCAGGTGCATATAAGATCAATCTTAGTTTTTAAACTTTTGGCATTATCATAAATAATCTTAAAGCTATTTTGAGTTTGGGGACCTGGATTTAATTCTATATCCCCTCCAAGTAACAAAGCCATCAGCAAATAGTTACCTGGTTTGCTTGAGTCTGGAGTTAAGTGGTAAATATGGCTTATAACAAAAAAAAAATCTGTTCACAAATTAATGAAAAAGAGTTTCTACCTTTCCCGTTGTTCTGTATTATAGCCCCACTAGTGCATTCATCCCATTTATGCAGTTCTCCAAGGGAGAAGGGAACAACTTTAAAGGAGCCTGCCATCTCCAATAGGAAAGATGCCAAACAGGCAAAAGTGAAAGGAGGAACTATAATTGTGGATTATGCTAGATGAGTGGGTAAAGCATGAGTAGCCATACACATCTGTCAGTGCAGAGTTGCATCACATGGTGGTGGTGTCCCAAACATTTTTAAACCTGGTATAGGCTAATCTATCCATTGGGATGTGAAGCAAAGTTCAGATCAGGTGCCACTGTGACAATGTATGATATGATGGAAGGCCTGGCATGGATAGGTTAGGTGGGTAGTGTGACATGGACAGCCAGTTCTGAGTGCTGCAGTATAATTTTTTTGTAATATTAAAATGGGTTATGGATTGTCTGTCATGAGAGATGCTGAAATCTGGTGCTCTAGGAGTGACCTCACCCCCCAGGTTTCAGCTGAAAGATGAAAGCTGTGAGAAAATGCTGAAACAGCATGTAAGATCACACATCGGTTTTAGATACCAGGTGTTACATGGCAGGCCAGAAGCTATTTACAGACTTTTTGAAGTTAATTATAGATGTTGTTGTTAAGAGGGAAATCATAAAAAAAAGGTTAATGATGTTAGAAGGGGAAACCAGGTTTAGCAAACTGGAGCAAAGTTGTAAATGTTCCTCTGATGCCTGTGTGAGAGAGGATACTGATTAAGATCAAAGAGATGTAATTTGAAGAACATATGAGTAAGCTTAGGTTGCAGAATTTAATTCTTGAAAAAGATATCCTGTTTTTTATTAAATATATATTTTTTTTATATATTCTGACAGAGGAGGAACTAGGTGACCTCACCCAAAAAGGGGTTGGCAAATACAGTGTGTCTTAAGGAATATTCTGTTTTACTTCAGAGACACTTTTATCTAGACTCTGACAAGGAAAACATCTGTGAGCACTTTTAAACAGGTATGTAGAAAGATCAACAAAATCTAAATATTGTTGTAGGAATTTGCACTGTTTAAACCTTGTTCTTTTCAAGGAGTTGTATGTCTTGTGATATAACAGTTCTGTATTTTGTGTTTTACATATTTTTATCTATTTTAGTAAAATTCTTTTTAGAGCATACTTGGTCTGTCTTTTAATTTTCTTCCATTTGTAAGAAAAGTATATATGGTTATAGCAGACACTAGGCATAAGCTTGAAGGGTGATACCAAACTGGAAAGAGAAACATTTTAAATCTGAGGTCTTTATTAAAGTTGTTAAGGGTTCATCTCTGTATACCTGGTTAGGTGCCTGTAGGCAAAGATATCTGTCCTCCCAAAGACAGAAATATCTGAACTTGTGCATTGGGTACACTAGCAAGAGGTTCACAGTTTGAATCCCTCCAAGACTGGAGACCAAAGGTTGATCTGAACTCACAAAGCAGACAAGAAAGTTACCTTGTTCTGTTAAACTTTTCACAAGACTGTGCTCGTAGGTTGGCACTTTGGGAGTAGAGGGCTGACCTGCTGAGTGAGTTTGTGACAGATTGGTTGGCAGTAGTGGCATACATTTTGGTATTACAAGTTTTTATTGTTCTGTGTCAGCTGAGACCATAAGCTGTCTTGCAAACAAAGAAAAAGGCAGAGTTTTATTTTAAAAGGAAACAGAACTATATATCACTTGGCATACAGTCAAGTTCCTACCTGTTTTATTTTTTTTTTCCTAAAGTGCAAGTCAGAGTAGCCGTAGTCAGGGAAGAAGATGGCTTCCAGCTACAGCAGGCACACAGTAGATTACTTAAAGCAGTTGAGTAGGAACAGAGGAGTCCCATTCGAGGTGACAGCCAAAAAGCAGAACCTCATAGAGGCCCTGATGGTAGCAGATACCCAGAGCAGCAAGTCACAGACTGTGACTGAAAGGGACCAGACCTTGAGTGTGGCAGAACTAGCAGTCAGTGCTGTGTCCAGATCCGGTGAGGATGACAGCAGGGCCACAGCAGCAGGGGAAGGTCACCAGGCTCCTGAATCCAGAGGTACTCAGGCTGAAAATTGAGCTTCGCAGGATGGAACTGGAGTTCCAGGAGAAGAGAGAGAGAGAGAGAGAGAGAGAGAGAGAGTGGGAACAGAGAGACACAGACCATGAGGAGTGTGACCACCAGTGAGCTGCAGAGGAGAAGAGAGAGGAGTGCCAGAGGCAACATGAACTGGAGAAGCTACAACTCTGACCAGCGGCACCAGAGCAGGTAAGTGGCTTGGGTTTAACTGGGACTGCAGGACTGGGTTACAAACTGAATTCCAAATTAATAGCCAAGTTTAAAGAGGGGGAAGATATGGATGCCTTTTTAAATTCTTTTGAAAAAGTTTGTATTCAGGCTAAAATTTCTAGAGAGTCCTGGAGCTTCCAGCTGTCCCAGCTACTTACTGGGAAAGCTTGGGATGCATTGGGTCAAATGGACAATGAGGAAAGCAATGATTACAGCAAGCTAAAAGCTGCACAGTTAAAAAAGTTTGAATTAACTGCTGAATCATACAGAGCTAAATTCTGTAAGCTCAGGAGAAGCCCTGATATCTGAGCTACAAGGAGCTAGCCATGAAACAACGTCAGTTTTTAAAATATTGGTGGGAAGGACTTGAGGCAAACTCTGCTGATAAAATTTAAAATGTGATTTTATTAGAACAGTTTTATTGGGTTTGCCCAGCAGAGCTAAAAACCTGGGTAGAGGACCGAGATCCCAAAACAGTGCAAGAGGCTGCTGAACTCTCGGACCACTATGCCAAGAGCAGACCTGCTCTGAAAGCAAATGGGGTGGGCATGGCAGTACAGAAAGGGAAAAGCGCACCTTCAGGGCAGCTAAAACCCTCACTGCCTCCACCAAAACCAGTTAGCCCCAGGTTTCAGAGAAAAGATTTATCTGAGAGAAGAAATGAATGTTGGTCGTGTAAAGAAACTGGGCATATTGCCAGACAGTGCCCCAAAAAGGTGAATAATACACAACAGGGTGCTAGAAAAGAAGTAGGTTGTTTGTGTGTCCCTGGAAGCATGCCAGTAAACATGAGGGAACACATGCACCCAGTCATGGTAAATGGGGTGCAGAAGCAATGGTTAAGGGACACAGGGACATCCCTGATGTTAGTAAAGGGGGATCTGGTACAGCCTGGTCAGCTTATACCCAATAAATATGTCACTGTCCAAGGGTTCACTGGTGAAGAGAAAATATTACCCCTCACTAGTGTTCTCTTAGACTCAGGTGAAACAGGGGGAACTGTGCAACAGGTGGCTGTAGCCAAAACATTAGCAGCGGATGTGATCCTGGATAACAATCTCCAACAGGGGATGGTATGTGAAGTTACCCATAGCCAAGTGGCAAGGTAAAATTGTAGTTCCCTGAACCCCACAGAAGCCATTGTGGAAAGGGGGTGACCCATTGTCAGAGGGTTGGGATTGACAGTGATCCTAAGGACCCTGACGCTAGTGCTAGGGATCCTAGTTTAGCAACTGAAGGGGACCTGTCCCATGCTTTGGGAATGTGTGAGGGGTTCACAGCTGCTCAGAGAAGTGACCCTAGTTTAGAGAAGCTGAGGACTTGGGCAGACTCAGATGGTGCACAGGGAGGTGATGGCTGACATAAGGTTTATTGGGATAATGGACTTATGTATACTCAGGCAGTGCAGACAGAGAGAAGGATGCTAGGCAGGCAGCTTGTCATTCCCCAGGGGTATCGTGAACAGTTGCTCAAAATTGCACATGATATTCCCTTGTCTGGTCATCTGGGAATCGCATGCACTGTGCATCGGTTAGCCCAGAATTTCTACTGGCCTAACTTCATCCAGCAGGTGAAGGAGTATTGCAGAACTTGTCACCAGTGCCAAGAAATAGGGAAGGCGGGCTAGAAAACCCAAGCCACCCTGATTCCCTTGCTCATAGTGGAGGAGCCATTCCAGAGGGTAAGAATGGATATTGTGGGGCCTTTAAATATCCCCAGCTCCTCTGGGAAGAGATTCATCCTGACTGTGGTGGATTATGCCACCTGGTACCCAGAGGCCATCGCCCTATCCTCACTGAGAACAGACAAAGTGGCAGATGCCTTACTTGGGATTTTCTCCAGTTTTGGGTTTCTGCAGGAGGTTATCATTGATTGAGGGGGTTCCTTCATGTCGGACCTGATGAAATGTTTATGGGAGAAGTGTGGGGTGGTGCAGAGATGCATGACACCGTATCACTCACAAGCCAATGGACTTGTGGAACAATTCAATGGTACCCTAAAGTCAATGCTCAGGGTGTTTTCAGAACAGCATGGGAGGGACTGGGAGAAATACCTTCCCCACCTGTTGTTTGCTTACAGGGAGGTGCCCAAGAGTCAACAGGATTTTCCCCCCTTCAAACTCTTATATTGACACTGGGTACATGGGCCCCTAGACTTGAGCCAGGAGGACTTGGAAGGCAAGCACGCCACCCAGGGAACTCCCATTGTGGATTACATCCTTAGGTTTAGGGAAAGGCTGAAGGAGCTTATGGGGACAGCCCAGAGCAACCTGGCAGCTGCCCAACAGAACCAAAAAGTGTGGTATGACCACAGAGCCAGAGCTCACTCATACATGGTAGGTCAGAAAGTCATGGTCCTTATTCTGGTCCAGAAAGACAAGCTGCAAGCTAAGTGGGCAGGACTGTACAAAGTGGTTAGGAAGGTAAATGATGTGAACTACATTGTAGAGTTACCTGACAGAAGACAGACAGAAAAGATGTACCAGGTCAACATGATGAAGCCATATGCAAATAGGGCTGACATGGTGTTTGCAGTGTATAGTCATGGTGAGGGGATGGACAAAGGAGTCCCCCTTCTGGACTTGCTGGAAGAAAGTAAGCAGGAGTCCTCTGTGGAGGCAGTAAAATTGTCTCCCCAGCTGGCCCCCATACCAGATCCAGAAAGTAAGGGAAGTTTTAGCAGACTTTGCACCGTTGTTTAGCACCAAGCCTGGACGAACCCCCTTAGTGACACACAATGTAGAGAAAGGGACACAGACGCCCATACAGAGGATAGCATATCAAGTGTCAGAGGCTGTCCAAAAGGACATTAGGAGGGAAGTGGAGGAGATGCTGGATTTATGGGTAATCCAGAGATCCCACAGCCCCTGGGCCTCACACATGGTCCTTGTGCCCAAGCCAGATGGTTCTACTTGTTTCTGTGTGGACTGAATGCAGTCGCAAAGTCAGACACCCACCCGATGCCCCAGATGGATGAAGTCCTGGAGAAGTTGGGAGGGGCGACCTACCTTATGACCATTGACCTGACAAAGCGGTATTGGCAGGTAGAATTGACAGACAGAGTTAGGGAGAGGGCGGCCTTCATCACTCCGATAGGCTTATTTGAGTTTAAAGTAATGCCTTTCAGAATGTAGAACGCCTTAGCCACTTTCCAAAGGTTGGTGAACCAGGTGCTAAATGGTGCTGAGGAGTATGCCGTGGCATACCGGGATGACACTACCATTTTTAGTACCAGCTGGGAGGAACACCTATCCCATGTTAGGGAAGTGCTGGGCAGGATACAGAGGGCCAGGCTCACTGTCAAAGCTGAGAAATGCCAGGTGGTCATGGGAGTGGTGGCATACCTTGGGCATGTGGTAGGTGGGGAACAGTTCCATCCTAACCAAATAAAGATAGAGGTGATCCACATGTGGCCCAGACCAGAAACCCAGAAGCAGGTCAGGAGTTTTCTAGGGACAGCAGGGTACTGCAGGAAATTTGTACCCAATTACAGTGCCCTGGCTGCTGCCCTATCTAACCTGATAAAGAAAAGGATGCCAAAGAAAATTACCTGGGGCTCAGCCTGTGAGGAAGACTTTACCAAACTAAAGGAGGCACTGTGCAGTGCTCCTGTTTTAACAAGTACTGACTATAGCAAGATCTTTATAGTTCAGACTGACACCTCAGATGTGGGTATTGGGACAGTACTGAGTCAGACATCTAGCCAAAGGACAGATCACACAGTAGTGTACCTGAGTAAGAAGTTACTTCCCAGGGAGCAAGTGTACTCCACGGTGGAAGAGGAGTGTCTTGCCATAGTGTGGGCCCTAAAGAAATTATAACCATACTTGTATGGGCAGCATTTTGTGGTGCAGACTGACCACAACCCCCTGGTTAGCTGATGCAGATGGAGAAAAACAATGGCCGATTGCTAAGATGGAGTCTTGCTTTACAAGGGTATGATCTGACAATCATACATAGGGCTGGAGTGAAAAAAACAGAACTCAGATGGGCTGTCTAGGGTCTATGAGGAGTGAACTGATTTGGGAAGCTTATTCCATGCAGGGGATAGACACCCCCTATTCAGTCTAGGTGGGAGGATTGTGACACGGACAGCCAGTTCTGAGTGCTGTAGCATCATTTTTTGTATATCAAAATGGGTTATGGACTGTCTGTCATGAGAGATGCTGAAATCTGGTGCTCTAGGAGTGATCTCACCCCCCCAGGTTTCAGATGAAAGATGAAAGCCATGAGAAAATGCAGAAACAGCATGTGAGATCACACACACACACACACACACACACACTGGTTTTAGATACCAGGTGTTACATGGCAGGCCAGAAGCTATTGACAGACTTTTCTAAGTTAATTATAGATGTTGTTGTTAAAAGGGAAATCATAAAAAAAGGTGTACGATGTTAGAAGGGGAAACCAGGTTTAGCAAACTGCCGTGATGTTGTAAATGTTCCTCTGATGCCTGTGTGAGACAGGATACTGATTAAGATCAAAGAGATGTCATTTGAAGAACATATGAGTATGCTGAAGTTGCAAAATTTTATTCTTGAAAAAGACATCCTTTTTTTTATTAAATATATATATTTTTTTATATATTCTGACAGAGGAGGAGCTAAGTGTCCTCACCCAAAAAGGGGTTGGCAAATACAGTTTGCCTTAAGGAATATTCTGTTTTACTTCAGAGACACTTTTATCTAGACTCTGACAAGGAAATATCTGTGAGCACTTTTAAACAAGTGTATAGAAAGATAGACTAAATCTAAATATTGGTGTAGGAATTTGCACTGTTTAAACCTTGTTCTTTTCAAAGATGTGTATGTCTTGTGATATAACAGTTCTGTATTTTGTGTTGTATATATTTTTATCTATTTTAGTAAAATTCTTTTTAGAGCATACTTGGTCTGTCTTTGAATTTTCTTCCATTTGTAAGAAAAGTATATATGGTTATAGCAGACACTAGGCATAAGCTTGAAGGGTGATACCAAACTGTAAAGAGAAGTGTTTCAAATCTGAGGTCTTTATTAAAGTTTTTAAGGGTTCATCTCTGTATACCTGGTTAGGTGCCCTTAGGCAAAGATATCTGTCCCCCCGAAGACAGACATATCTGAGCCTGTGCATTGGGTACACTAGCAAGAGGTTCACAGTTTGAATCCCTCCAAGACTGGAGACCAAATGTTGATCCGAACTCACAAAACAGACAAGAAAGTTACCTTGTTCTGTTAAACTTTTCACAAGACTGCGCTCTGAGGTTGGCACTTTGGGAGTATAAGGCTGACCTGCTGAGTGGGTTTGTGACAGGTAGTACCCTAGTTACCATGTTAATACTGCAGGACTTCACTTAAGTGATGTTACAGAGTTGTATTATTCATTCCAAATTCTAGAAATACATTTCTGATGGAAAGAAATGCAGAATCACCACTGGATTGTTCAAAGGGGGGGGGTGGTGTGTGTGTGGAGGCAATAATTTATTGCAAAGTGACACAAGAAATAGTTGAGTAGGGTGAGTTAAGTTTGAAGTGATCTGACATTGCTGTTCCCTTAAAAAACAATGTTCCTACTGTGCCTGTTGGCAGTGCTCTATCCATAGTGCTTGCAAAACCATGCTGTCATGGGGGGCCATCATGAAGGAGGAAGATTCAGCAGCACACAGTATGCTGACTTCTGGTGAGTAATGGTTACTGCCTCTGTTGCAATGATGTCACCCAGGTGCTCATGGGTTGCAGCAGTGAGTATGTATGTAAAGTTAGGGCAGCCAAAGGGTTACACTAGATGTAGAATGCATATTGCCAGCAGATGCAAAGGACCCAGGTATATCTCGGCCCTCTGTGTTCTCCAGACATGGTCACTTGCTGAAATCCATCATCTCCCACCATTGCCTAGATGATAGCCTTTAGCATAGCTGGGAGTTTGTGTGTGTGTGTGTGTGATTGTGAGTGTGAGTATGAGTGTATGTGTGTGTGACTGTGACGGTGACTGTGAGTGTGTGAGTATGTGCCAGTGTGGTCTGTGTAAGAGGGCGGGATGTACATCAAGACATGTATGAGAGCCATTGTGGGTCATAGAACTGTGGGTAGAGTTGGTGTCTGATATTCACAGGGCTAATAAAACCAAAAAGTCAAAAAACAAACAAAAAAAAAAGATTTTCAATTTTTTTGTCCAAAATGTGAGACTGCAGCATCCTAACTCAAAGTTACACAAGATCACAGGCAGACATTAATTCAAGGATTTTCCAGTTAGTGTTGGCAAATATATTTTCACTACAACAGGAACTGTTCCCCTTGGACTTGATGTATTCATATATTTAAATTCATGTTACAGATATTATCTGGTGGTCTACCAGATCACTCTCCTTATCCCCGATCTGCCCATATAACATGTATTATATTTTTACATGGTGTCTGGTGGACTCCTCACCACCCAAAACTATGGTAGGTAGTGTCCCACTACCTTGCTCCACCCCATCCAGAACACGATCCAGCCAGTATCACAGCCCTCCTCTATTCACCACATCCGGCCACTGACTGATCTCTTAATGATCACATATTATATACAGTGCCTGCTCATTGACTAACAGCTCACTCTGAACTGTTGATCAAGGTGTGGGTACTGTGTGCAGTATGCGCTCACTAACTGTTCAGTCGCTGGGTAGCCATGTTGTTGAGAGGATGGCTGTGCCGTTTGCCAGTTCCGAATTGTGTGGTGAGTGTGTTGTTGGGACAGCACCTGATGGAGCGTGCTGGCGGCATGGGCCACTAGACACCAGGGTATCAATTTAGAAGTCTGAAGGTTCATGAGGTACATGTGGAGGCAATATGACACATAAAGGGTGGTTACAGGATGTAATACACAGCCAGTGTGTGGTGGTAACATTTAGCTCAGTGAGCAGCTTAAAGGGAGGGTGGACAGGATCAAAAGTAGGGATCCAGAATAACAACTTACAGTGAAAATAAAACATTGTGTAAGAAGTGAGATGGATAAAATACAGAGCTGCTGGGGTGCTTTCAGCAGCAGTCTGATTGGCTAACTTGATGCGCACTTAGTCAGACATGATGTCCCATAAATGCCGTTATCTGATTGCATGTTCTTATCTCATGTTATTATTATATAACTGTATGTACATTATATTTATGCAATTATATAAATACTTCACCTTCATTTTCATTCTGTTAGATCCTGTTGATGCCAGGTGAGCACTAAAAGTGGACGCAGTACCAACAATAAGGGACTTAGCTGACACATTTCCAAATCAGTGAGGTTCCTCTTCCTCTGACAGGGACATGACGTTCTGTCTTTGTCCTACAGTTGTGTGTAGTTTCCTGAATACAGTTTGTACAGAGTGCACTGGCAGGGAGCCATAGCAGAGGCAACAAGCCTTTGTGTTAGACAAATAAGCTAAACAAAGAGACAGAAAAAACAGCTATGGTTCTCAACTGACGTGGCCGGAAAGGTAAGAGAAAAAAGAGTAGCTTTCAGGAGGTATAAGGAAATACAGAAGTGGGAAGACAGGAAGCTGTATCTGGAAAGCAGAGGTAGGTGGGGAAAGCAATCTGGAGAGCAAAGGAGCAAATAGAGGAAAAATTAGCACAGGCAATTAAGAAAGGAGACAGCACTTTTTCCAGGTACATTAGCGATAGAAAGAAGATCAGTGGTGGGATTGTGAGGGTAAAAAAGACGAAGGAGAAAGACCATTATTGGTGGATAGGAGCACAACTGGGATAGAGGTGGACACCAGCCTGTTTATGGAAGAAAATAGTCCTAAAGGAACTTGAGTATCTGAAAAAGGACAAGGCCATGAGGCAAGATGAGATACATCCAAGAATGTTAAAAGAAGTTAGAGAAGTGCTGGCATCATCACTGATATCCCTATTCAACAAATCGAGAGAGACAGGGGTGGTCCCAGGGGACTGGAGGAGGGCAAATGTAGTCCCTCGCCACAAAAGTGGGAACAGGGAGGAGGCTGGAAACTAGATGCCAATCAACCTGACCTCAGTGGTTTGTAAATTAATGTAGTCAATGTTAAACTAAAGAGTTTTAATATTTCTTAAATCCAGTAGAGCACACGATCCAAGGCAGCATGGATTCACAGATGGAAGTTCTTGCCAAACAAATCTGATAGATTTATTTGACTGGGTGACCAGGGAAGTAGCTGGGGGAGAGGCGGTGGATGTGGCCTACCTAGATTTCATCAAGGCCTTTGACACCGTCCCACATAGGAGGCTGATAAATAATTTGTGCACCCTGGGAGTGGGCCCTAATATTGTAAACTGGGTCAGAAACTGGTTTACCTACAGGACACAGAGTGTTGTGTTAAATGTCGTTCTATCCTAGTATAGTGGGGTAACCATTGTGGTGCCAAGGTGATCTGTGCTGGGGACAGTCCTTTTTATGTCTTCATAAGTGACATTGCAGAGGGGCTTGAGGGGAAGGTAAGCCTCTTTACATATGACAGTAACATCTTAAATTTGGTCACCTCTCAATGGTGTGTGGAAAAAATGAGAAAAGACCTAAACATGCTTGCAGACTGGTTGAGAGTGTGGCAGCTAATATTCAATACAAAGAAGTGTGAAATCATGCACTTGGGGTGCAGAATTCAAAGCTAGGAGTACAACATTTGAGGGGGGGTACTTACAGCCACCAGTCAAGAAAGGGACCTGGGGGTAATCATATCTAATGACCTAAAGGTAACCAAACAATGTGAGAAGGTTGTGGGGAGAGCCAGTGGGGTGCTAGGGTGCACAGGAAGCGGTATTAATAGCACAAAAAAGGAGGTAGTTATGCCACTGTGCAGATCAATAGTGAGACCTCATCTGGAGTACTGTGTCCAGTTCTGTAGGCTGCACCTCTGCAAGGACATAGGCAAAATAGAAGCAGTCCAGAGAAGGGCAACAAACATGGTGCAAGGACTATAGATACATTAGTGAAAGGAGAAAGTCCAGAGGGGCTATTGCTAAACTCAAAAGAGAAAAGGGTGCATGTGAGGAGGAGGACCCTGTAAAAGTATCTATTCTAAATAGATACTTTTGCTCAGTATTTACTGAAGAGAAGGTAGGGCAGGGCCCACAGCTCAGCACCATGGACACAGGGGAGGGAGGAGGGAGGTGAGCACCACTCCTTCACAAAAGAAAGGGTCCTACAACAGCTCGCTAAGCTCAGGGTGGACAAGGCAATGGGACCTGATGGCATACATCCCAGGGTACTTAAGGAGCTAAGGGTGGAACTAGCAGAGCCTTAGCAGAACTGTTTAGTGAGTCTCTGAGCGCAGGAGAGGTCCCAGAAGACTGGAGAAGGGCTAATATGATCCAGCTCCACAAGAGTGGTAGCAGGGAGGAGGCAGGGAACTACAGACCAGTCAGTCTTACCTCAGTAGTGGGCAAGATTATGGAGGCACTCCTTAAGGAAAGGATAGTGCAACACCTGGAATCCATAGGGGCACAAGATCCAAGACAGCATGGGTTTACTAAAGGAAGGTCCTGTCAAACTAATTTATAGATTTCTTTGACTGGGTAACCAGAGTGGTGGACCAAGGGGGAGCAGTTGATGTCACCTACCTTGACTTCAGCAAAGCTTTCAACACTGTTCCACATAGAAGATTGATAAATAAGCTGGGTAGGCTCGAGGTGGGTCAGAAGTTGGTCAACTGGGTGACAAACTGGCTGACAGGCAAAAAACAGAGAGTGGTGGTAAATGGTATACAGTCAGAAGAGATGCAGGTCACAAGTGGGGTACCTCAGGGATCAGTCCTGGGGCCAGTCCTCTTCAATATCTTCATTAGTGACATTGCAGATGGACTAGAGAGTAAGGTTTGTCTGTTTGCAGATGACACCAAGATCTGCAACAGAGTAGATGATCCAGATGGGTGGGCAGAATGAGAAGAGATCTGGACAAACTAGCAAAATGGTCGGATGAGTGGCAACTGGGATTTAATGCAAAGAAGTGCAAGATCATGCACATAGGGAAGAGAAACCCTGAAGCCACCTATAGGCTGGGAGGGGAGTTGCTGGCAGTCACAAAGGAAGAAAGAGACTTGGGCATCATCATCACAGATGACCTGAAATCATCCAAGCAGACCACTAAAGCAGTAGGTAAGGCTAGGGGGATGTTAGGGTGTATTAGTAGGGGTATCACAAGTTGGAAGAAGGAGGTAATAATCCCTCTTTACAAGACACTGGTTAGGCCCCATCTGGAGTACTACATGCAGTACTGGAGGCCATACCTTCAAAAAGGCATTAACCAAACTGAGGCAGTCCAGAGAAGGGCAACCAAAATGGTGCTGGGACTGCATCAGAAGACATATGAGGGCAGATTAACGGAGCTCAATAAGTATACCCTTGAGCAAAGGAGGAAGGGAGAAAGGTGATGTGATGGAAACATTCAAACACCTTAAGGGCATTAACAAGGTGAAAGAGTCTAACATGTTTAAATATAAGAAAAATAGCAGGACAAGAGGACACTGCATGAGATTAGAGGGAGGCCGATTAAGGGGGAATGTGAGGAAATTATTTTTCACAGAAAGAGTGCTGGATGCATGGAACGGCCTACCTCAGGAAGTGGTGGCTATGAATACAGTGCAGGGCTTCAAACAGGCATGGGATAGGCATAAGGGAGCAATACAGATGAGTATGAATAGATAGGCCACTGACAGAGCAAAGGCCGATGGCACATTTATAAGGTAGAAAAAAGAAATGAGCAGACTGGATGGGCCTTGCGGTTCTTATCTGCCATCAACCTCTATGTTTCTATGTTTCTGCACCAGAAGTCACATGAGGAAAGACTAAAAGACCTCAATATGTATTCCCTGGAGGAGATGAGAGAGAGGGAGAGGGGATATAATAGAGACATTCAAGTACATCAGGGGTATACAACAAGGTACAGGAGGGTAGCAGCTTTCAGAAAAAAAGGTGTACAAGAATATGGGGGCATGATATGAAGCTGGGGGGGTAGGCTCAGGGGCAATGTGAGGAAGTACTTTTTTACAGAAAGAGTAGTGGATGTTTGGAATAGTCTCGCTGCGGAGGTGGTGGGGGCAAAAACATTATAGTGGAATTCAAGAATGCATGGGGATAGACATAAGAGTACTCTAACAATAGGGAAGAGATGGTAAGCAGCAGATCAACTAGGGACTGCAATAACACATTAGGTAGGGAAAAGAGGCAGACTAGGTGGGCCACACAGTCCTTATCTGCCATCTCCTTCTGTGTGTCTGTGTAAGGCTTATTTCCAGGTGCGACCCAAGGGAGAAGGGAGTGGAAAATGTATACTGTGTGAGGTACCTTGCTAGATAGCATGATCCGCTACTGCATGGTTTTCTGTATGCATCTGCATAACTTAAAAGTGAATATCATCTTGACAAATTTCTACATCTGCTGCTAAAACTATGTCACCCACATTGCAACAGTACTTTCGTCTGCATGGGCAGGTCCCACGGGGGCTTGCGCTTCTACAGGCACAAGTTTGTGTTATGTGTTATACCTCTGGCTGAAGACATGCAGGCCCCTCAGGGGGCTGTGCTTCTGCAGAGAGAAGTACTGTTGCAATTTTGGTATGATGGATTTTGTGGCACCTGTACTTCTGCCACCAGAGGTCTGTGTGCATCTGTGAGTGCAGAAGCGCAGGCCCAAGTATGTGTATATGTCTTATAGTGTGCATGAGTACTGGAGGCTACAGAAGCATTGACCTCTTATAAGAGTGCAGTTCTGTGACAAAAGGAAGTCTTGTAAGCTGGCCAAGTGGCATGGAGGACTGAGGCACTGGGTGCCTTACCTCCTGCCACACCAGTGACCCAGGGTTGGGAACTGAACAAGGCTGCTCAGGGGTTGGTGGGGTGAGGAAGGATCGAGTGTCCCAAGACAGCTATTCTTCCTTGGGGGGGGGTTAGAGTGCACGTTGCTTGCCTCCCACCCAGCGATGGCTTGGTGGCAGCACATGCCCGTCATCATGCAGGAAAGGGAACCCATGTACAGCGTGCTGGGGCCATCTCCAAGGAAGCAGAGCTTGGACATCACCTTCATTAAATGTACGTGGGCCCAGGGGAGAAAATGGAGGAAAAAACAGTCCAGGTGGCAGGGGAATGACCCAACTTCTGAGGCCCCGCACCAGTGACGGGGCCAGGTACAAGTCCTGTGGCAGAGGACAATGGCTAAGGTAAGTACTGGGGGAAGCTGAGTGATGGGGATGGGGAGGTCAGTCAGAAGTGGGCCAACAGGGGGAGAACCAGGAGATAATTAGGCTATGAAAAGCAAAGTCTTGTAATTTGGGTGTTATGGATTTAGGAGGCAGCACGGGCAGTGTGGAGGTGTCCCTACTCTTATCCTCCAACCTCCAGGGACCTCCTACTCTGGTACCACACAGCTACAGGGTCTGCAGGTACAGTACTTCACCCATCTTCAAGGCTGAAAGTAATGCAAACCCCATCACAGTCTAGCCACCTTGCATGGGATAAGCATCCAGAGGCAGATTCCATTCAGAAAGATACCTTTGGGAGGAAGGTATTCACCTCGTCATGCACCCTCATGTGCATATCTGCACACCAGGCACATCAGGTGCCCTTCAGTTTCCACCTGTGGTTGCAGCTAGGTCAGCTTCCATCTGCCATGCCCCAAAGCTAGTTAGTCATGTGAGCCATTGGCCTTTCTGCTCAGGGCAGATAGCCTCGGGCTAGCAGGGACTGCGGTCTACCTCAGGTGTATGGCATGACTTCACATTTCTTAACTGGCACTCTTGGCCTGGCGTAAGTCACTAAACTCGCATTTCCAGGGGGCTCCTTTTTCCCTCCCTTAGGATCAGACAGCAACTGTCAGGGTATCCTCTCACTCCTGTGCCACAAGAGCTTCCTCCTGGTCCTGACCAATCTCAGGTCTCGCCAGACCTGTAAGGAACCCCTGTCCTCAGGTTTGATTCCTTACACTGAAGGCATTTTCTTATCCTCAGAGGGAGCCAGCTCCTCTCTCAGAAGAAGAGACAACTTGCTACGCAGACCCATAAACAGAAATCAATGACGAAGATTGATTTCTAGAAGATAAGAAAATTATACACTTAACCATAATTGTTGATGTTCCTGAATATCTTCACTATTGAGTACCACCCTCTGCTTATTATTACCTGCTCAGAGAGAGCCAGGGCCTCTGGGTAAGCTCACCCTTCTGATGCTGGCAGCACCACACAGTATTGGGCATCTTCTCAGTTGCACGTCCCTTGGGGTTGTCTTTTTTTCCCTTCTATAAAAGGAAGTTGGTCACTGTTTCAGGATGTCCACTGTTGCTAAAAATATATCTATCTATATATATTTTTCATTGCAAAAAATTGTGTTAATGCACTAGTTAGGGTACAGCTTAAAGCAACAAAAGTGGGGAAATGTGGCATTAAGGTTTCCAACCTAACTCCTCACCACCCAGCAAGAAAAGGACAAACCCACACAACCAGTCACAGACAGGCATCATCAGATAAGGCAAACAACATACAAGTGTTTCCAGATCACACAAATGCAGTAGCTACCTTTGTGGATTTTTATCTGCTGCTGAATAGGAAGAGGCCCAACAGAGGCATATGCTAATACAGCCACACCTGTGAGTGTATGTCGTACAGCGCATTCTGCAGACAGCAGGCCCCATGGTGTCTGAACCTCTGGGGAAGCGACAGTCATGTATTTTATTTATTTAAAAAGTGATAACTGGGAAAGGAGCACTAAGCTAAGGCACAGAAATCCAAGGGAGGAGTACAAGATGGAGGGAGAGGTATTGACAGCCACCAATCAAGAAAGAGACCTGGGGGGTATCATATCTGATGACCTAAAGGTGACCAAACAATGTGAGAAGGCTGTGAGGAGAGCCAGTGGGACACTAGGGTGCATAGGAAGAGGTATCACCAGTAGAAAAAAGGAGGTGGTTATGCCACTGTACAGATCGCTAGTGAGATCTCATCTGGTGAATTGTGTCCAGTTCTGGAAGCCACATCTCTGGAAAGACATAGACAAAGTAAAGGCAGTCCAGAGAAGGTCAACAAAAATGGTGTAATGACAGCACCAAAAGTCATATGAGGAAAGATTAGAGGACCTCAATATGTATTCCTTTGATGACAAGAGAGAGAGAGAGGGGGATTATGTCAGAGACATACAAGCACATCAGGGAGATTAACAAGGTACAGGCTAGTAACGTCTTTCAGAAAAGAAGGTGTACAAGAACAATGTGGCATGACATGAGGCTACAGATGGTTGGGCTATGGTGCAACGTGTGGAAGTACTTCTCACAGAAAGAGTATTGGATGCTTGGAACAGCCTTCCTCTGCAGTTGGTTGTTGCAATAATAGTAGAGGAATTCAACAATGCATGGTATAGACATAAAAGTTCTCTAGCAATAGGGAAGAGAGGGTAAGCCACAGAGCAACTAGGGTCCAAGGTAATGCATTAGGTATGGAAAAGGTGCAGACAAGGTGGGCAATATGGTCCTTATATGCCATCACATGCTGTGTATCTGTGAACATATCTGTTTTAATGTAAACGTAGAATGAGAAGGAATAAAATGACTAGCATGTATACCCAGTGGCCCAGATATTCAAAAGGGTTGTGCCATGTGCAACAGAGATGCACCAGCGCAAGTCTGAAAATGCGCTGTTCTGCAATATTCAGTGTGAGGCAGCTGCACTGCTCAAATTGCAATGCGCAAGAGTGCAATGGTAATGAATGCATGTGCAACCATAGGGGGAGGAACCATGAATAAATGGCGCAGTGCGATGTTCAACAACATGTGCCATGCGCAATAGGGGAGGTAGCGGAAGTTGAGCCATAGTGGAAGTGAGCCAAAATAAAAAGGAGCAAGAGGGAGCTGCAAGAATGCTACAGGAAGGCCTGCAGTGGGGGTGAGCTGGCATCCATACCAGTGAGAGGAACAGAGAGAGGGACAGTGGTGGAGAAGGACAGAGCACACCTGTGCCACGCAGGACAGGTCTGGGGAGCCAGACAAACAGATCAGGGACAACAGGGCAGTGCTGCAGAGTGGTCAGGGCAGTGACAGGAGGCAGGACAGCAGAAGGCTGGAGGTGTACCTGGTGCAGGGGGGCAGCATAGAGGACAGCGGGGGGACCGGGACAACATCTGCCAGGGGGGTGAACAACAGCCAGGGACATGGCCAGTGCCACCATACAGATGGAGGCAGTAATGAGGGGTGTGAGAAGGCAGGCATCAGGGTGGTGCAGCCATGGAAGGGCCCATCGGCGGCATGCCCCCAACAGGTGGTACCGAGCCCACATCACCTTCGAGCAGTATAGTGATACAGAGATTGTGGGCCAGTGCCACCTGAACCGGGCGATCCTGAGGTGACTCTGTGAGCTGTGCAGTGATGAGATGCAGGCACCTACACGATGGAGCCATGCTCTGTCAGTGGAGACCAAGGTGACAGCTGTCGTGCCTGCTCGCCATGGGCACCTTCCAAAGACCAACAGGGGACATGACAGGCATAACCCAGTTGGTCACATCATGCCTACTCACACAATTCCTCAGCACACTGCTGCCACATGCTGAGGAGTACATCTGTTTCCCCAGCACACAGATGGAGTGCACAGCACACATGTAACAGTTCCACAGGGTTGCACATATGCCTGGCATGCTCGGGGCCAAGGGACTGCACCCATGTGGCCATCTGCACACCACCTGGCCCGGAAGGCATTGCCTACCGTAACCGCAAGGGATACTCCAACATCAACTGCCAGGTGGTATGAAATGCCAGGGGGTGCATAACCAATGTCTGTGCCATGCACCCTGGGGGAGCACATGATGCCTTCATCTGGCACCAGTCAGCACTGTACCACAGGTTCGAGAGTGGGGATATCCCCACTGGCCACCTAGCGGGTGAGTATGCACAACACGCAGGATGACATGGGCAGCCGTGGGGGGGGGGAGGCATAGTCAGAGATGCCATGGATACTGGCCTTGACGGCCCATGGCAGAGTGATGCAGACCACCATACTAATGTACACCCTCTATACACAGGTGACAGTGGATACCCACTCTGTCCCTGGCTGCTCACACCGTACCGGCGCCCCACCACCCCATCGCAGCAACGCTACAATGAGGCACATGCCACCACATGTAATATCATTGAGCATGTGTTTGGGATGCTGAAGTCATGGTTCCGGTGCCTGGACACATCTGGCGGTGCCCTACAGTACAGCCCCTTGAAGGCCTGCGGGCTATTCCTGGCCTGCTGTATCATGCACGACATGGCCAACGACTGTGGGATAGCTGTAGAGGTCGAAGAGGGGGACAGCGATGGGGATGATGAGGACGCTGGTACAGACAGTGATGAGCAGCCACCCTCTGGGCGAAGGGACCCCGCCAGTTCAGGATGGTGCAGCTGCACTGGGACACCATCACAGAGGAGCATTTCGGCCAACACAGGTAGGTCATGGGGCCATGTGCAACCACCACTGGCAAGGGCACAACCCACACACAGGCATGGATGAACCCCGGGGTGGATGGTGGCAAGTGAATGGGACTGAGCGTGGATCCGCACACGCCGTCAGGGATGGGTATGGCCAAACATGACACACGCACACACACACACACACACACACACACACACACCCACCCCCATCCCCACCCCACCCCACATCACAAGACATTCTCAAGGGGTAGAAGGCATGGCGACTACGACTGCAACACCTAGCCACACACAGGCCCACACACAACAATGCCCAGTGGCCATCACTGTGAGTGTGTCAGATGCTGGGCACCATTGCACACTGGTGGACAGCGCAACGCAAGCATCATCATACACATGCCACAGTGGACAGCAGCCAGGAGGGTGTGCACATGGACTGTGTGTGTGCAGGGCCGGGTACCCCACCCGTGCATCTCACGGTGCACAACACACTGCACACAGGGCAGTGGCAGACAGTGGCCATGGTGGGAGACAGGTCAGTCAGCGCACAGTGCCACGGCCACCACGGATGCGTGGACGGCCCTGCCAAGACCTGCCAGCTGTGCCAGGCCGACCATTGGCCTCATGTGGTGGCACGGATGTACCACCAGGGGTGACGTTGCAGGAACATGACCGTGTTTGCGCGGGGGTCTGCAGCTCACCGAACATGCCTGCTCCTCGTGTGCTTGGTATGCCCACAGCCGAACCCGGTGTCGACATGGTAGGTGTTGCACGATGCCGGGAATGGGGGGTGGACATGGCACTGCATGGTGTCTGCGGCACATTGGCAAATAACTGGGTGCCCATTGTGGCCATGACAGCTGTGAATGCCTGTGTCTGCCTGTTTATGGTGGTGGTCACATCCTCCCGTAGCCGGTCCATCCCTGCCAGGAGCAGACTGGTGTCACTGCTGCACCGCTCCTCTGCCTGGCGCAGGACCACACTGAGTGTATCCACTGCTGTCAGAAGCTGAAACTGCTGATCCACTGAATCCTGGAGTATGTGGGTGTGCTCATCTAAGAGGTCATCCCCCTGATCAGCATGCTGTCCCTCATGTTCACGGCCGTGCTGGGCGGCATCCCTTGAGGTCGGGCACTGCACACCAGGACCATGCCTGGGCATGTCCACAGGCAGTGCACTGACACCACCCCCTGACACTGTCCCCCCATCTCCATAGTCCAACCGCTGGCACTGCCCCTCTGGCCACTGATCACAAGGGTTCACCGGTGCTGACGCATCGTCCGCAACAGCCCCATCAGCCTGGATGCACACCAGTGCTTCCCCACTGGGGCATACAGGCATGGGCTGGGACTGTGATGTCATGCTTGCCTCCACGGCAGCATCACCCAAGGCTACACCCGTGCTGTTCCCTGCTGAGGGACCAGCCTGCATCCCACATGTATCACTGTCTGGGATGTGTGATCCATCATCATCATCGGTGCCTGATCCGGCACCAGTCCGTGTCCCAGCATGCTGGATTCCATGGCCGCTGTCATGCTGGAACACAGACAGGGCCTCGTCCACACCATCACCACCATCTTCAGTCCAAACAGACAGGCAGGCATGCGGTGGTACTGACCCATGGACACCTGTGGAGGTGGATGGGTGCTCCTCTGTGTCCAGGGCCTCGCCCACGGTGGACACACCCACCACCGCTGATCCATGTAGACACTCAGGAGCTGCAAGGGAACACAGTAGCGTTAATGTCACCGCCCTACCCTGTGGCACTCCTGTCACCACCCACACAGTGACAGCACAAGACCTACCATGCAGTGACGAGCTGCCACCCTTCTGGAAGCCACCACCTGGAATGCCCTCTATGGCACAATGCCATATGCTGCCGGCCATCCGCTCCTCCTGTGGCATCAGGCAAGGCACATCCAGCTGCCCACCACCGGTTGCAGCACGTGCAGCCCTGATGGCAGCCACCTTGTCTTTAATCCTCCTCCTGTCTGTGTGACCTTCTTACATTCCTGCATGGGCCGCTGGTGGCTGCCATGCTGGTTCACGGCATGTGTAACCTCACCCCATGCTGCAGCACAAGCCTGTGGTGTTCCCCGCTGTCTGCTGGGCAGTGGTTCCCTGTCAAGATATGCCTCGAATAGGGCATCTGTTTCTGCCTGTGTGGAGTTGGGCCTCCTTTTCCTCCAACATTCCTGTTCCACCTCTTCCTCACGTTCGGTCATTGTAGAGCCTGTGGGAATGACAGGTGTTACCTTTTACTGTGCAGTCCCATGCATCTCCCACACACCACAGTCCACACTGGCAAACAGCATGCAACCCACCACAATAGACCGCAATACCAGACTATGGCCTCTGCAGCCTCTTGTGGCATTTATATAGCGCAATGCAGCAAATGAGGTGAGGCTCAAATTTAAGTGGATGCTAATGCAGTAGCTGTGCCATGGAATTGCTGATGAGCTGATTTGCATATGCCAGCTGAATATTGCGCTGTTGCCCCTTGCGCAGTTGTGTTGAATGTGCTCAGGCACAGGTGCAGCTCTGTGACATGCATAGTAGGCACCGCACGGCACATGCCCAGGGTGCTAACGCTAACGCCTGCTGCGCTGCTGACACACTGAGCGTGGGAGGCAGTGCAGGGCATGTCCACCACTGTGCCAGTAGTGCTAGTGCGCTGTTCAAATGTATGGTGCCCTTGCCCTGGTGCACCATAGGCGCTGTAGTGCCACAGCATGGTAGGCCACTACAGGAAGTCCTACACAGGCACCCTACCACGCTACATGTGGGGAGTACCAATCGTGCTGTTGTGGTCCATGCATGAGAGACCCTTGATCCTGTGCCAGACCTTTGCCCCTAGTCACCATGCGTCCACATGGGTGCTCCCCTATTGCGCTATTCGGTGACAGCATGATGGGGAATGGCAGCGCCGTACCGCGCAGCATCTGCATGTGGCGGACGAGCGCTAGGGAGCACCATTTTGAATCCAAGCAGATTCAGAGATGGCATGTAGGAGGGCTGCAGTTTGGAGCCAGATTGAGCTAGCTAATTTGGTGGCACTAGTGGAGTCCCATGCTGGTGCACTATTCAGTAATGCACCCCTGGACAGGGCCAGGAGTGCCGTGTGGGAGGAGGTGGTGGTGGCGCTGGAGGAGGTCACAGGGATGGAACAATCGGTGGAGCAGTGTCGACACCAGTATGATGACCTCCAGTGGAGGGACCCGGACAGGCTTGCCCACCTGCAGGCACGTGCCAGGAGAGGCGCTGTTCCACGGCCAGATAGGTGCCCCATCCATACACTGGTTGCATCTGTATGGGTATCACGATGGGCATGTGTCCACCACATGAGGGGATGGGCCATCCAGTGACATGGCTATGCGTTGTGAAGGCACTGGCACAGCCATGTACCTGTTGCCACACACTGCTACATCACAACGGTTGATTTTGCTTGTCAATTGCCTGATACTCCCAATACTTGAATGAAAGACCACCTGTACTCCATGCACAGCAGTGATTCACAGAAAAGTGTGCATGTCAGCAGATCTAGTGTCAATGATTGCAATGTAGGTCAACAGGAAAAAGTGAATCTTGGAATGCCAATGTTCGAATCAACACCATTGAAATTCAAGGAACTGCACGTAGACGACATGCCAGCATCATTCCTGTCATTGGAAACAAGTGCCATTGAAGAAACAGTTACTTCAAAGTTTTCACCAAACTCCTCCCCACTGTCAAGCAGTGATAGTGACACTGATGTGTTAGAGGATGAATCTATTTCCTGTGTGTCAGCAGAATCCAGATACATCATCTTTTGGTCATGCCTGCTTTCCTTATTTGGAATGCTGGTGTGCCATGTATGTCAGCTGCCACTGCTATTACTAAAAACATACCTTCGTGGAAGCATGCTGATGGTGGAGTTCTGCTGTGTTAAGGTGCACAGCTTTACATGGAGAACACAGTCAGTGCTTCATAAATTGAGTGCTGCAAACCTCCTTAGCAACAGCTGCATTTTGTTCAGTGTCAATACCTACAACAGAATTGCACAGTTTCTCCACTTGTTCCATGTACCCATGCTATCGGAGGCAGAGTTTCATGAAATTCAGTGCAAATACCTGTTCCCTGTCATTAATAGCATGTGGCTTAAAAACAAACAGCACACATGGAATTTGTTGGCTGGGCACAAACTAACTGTCATTGGCGATGGACGTTGCGATTCGCCAGGCCATTGTGCTAAGTATTGCACATACACCATGCTGGACAGTGGAAGTAAAAATGTAATTGGATTTAAACTCATCTAGGTTTCGGAGGTTGCAAGCTCCAATGTAATGGAGAAGGAAGGCTTCATACGATGTATGCTCCAGCTTTTGGATGTTGGTCTTTAAATTGAAGTGATAGCCACAGACCGCCATCCACAAATATCATCACTAATGTCAAAGGCAAAAAACATTCCCCAATGTGAAACATCAATACGATGTCTGGCACATTGAAAAATCCATTGTGAAGAAACTAACCACAAAAGCAAAGCAAAAACATTGTGACGTGTTGAGCCCATGGATACGTTCCATTATGAATCATTTGTGGTGGTCTGCATCAGCCCGTAACGAGAATGCACTTGTTTGCGCAAAATGGATTTCTGTGTTGGAACATACAATAAACATTCACTCCTGGACAGTTGGACTGATTTTTCATCTGTGTAAATGTCCACCAACTGCTTGGCTGGAACAAAGGGCAACAGAGTGGTTGCAAAAGGGTGAACCTGCTCATGAGGCCTTACGTCCGTAATAATGGACACACATCTTCTGAATGATATGAATAAAATAACTATGTTTTGTCACACTGGGAACGTAGAGGTTTTCCACTCTTTTGAACAAATACTGCCCAAAGCATCAGCATTTTTCATATCTTGGCATGCAGTGTGGGACTCAATTAGCACTCATGAACTACAGTGAGGACAGTGTAGTTAAGCAGGCAGTAATAAAGAGTGGTGAGCAACAGGGAGAGAAATGACATAGGCTTGCGTTTTCAAAGCATAGAAAGCAATGTGTCACTAAGCCCATTAACGAAAAGAAAACATATGAATATGTGAATGAGTTGCTTTACTCTATTGTTGAGTTTAAAGAAGGTCAACTACCAGATGTTCAACCACCAGATAAGCCTGAAATTCCAAAAAACATTGCCTCAGTTCCATGTCTGTCAAAGGAGGAACTGCTAGCAGCACACTATACCCATTTCAAGCATTAGATGTAGTTAAGTGGATGTACTGTGTAACAAGTGATGTATATTCCATTTAACAATGAACAAAGTTCACACCCATTTTGTTAATGTGTGTTTACGTTACAGCAATCTGTTTTTGTAGTATGGTTAAAAGCATTCACTGTGTATAGTTTGCGGCATATTAAAACAAGCATTTGTCAATGCCGAATGATTGCTTGCTGGTTTTAGCATTGGAAATGCAGGAGTTAGACAGATGCAGAATAGGAATGGTAGTGAAGTATTAAACTTCACGCAACCCCACCTCCACCCTGCAGGGATGGACAGGCATTGGGGTATGCGTTTGGGTCATTGCCCATAACGTTCATGCCATTTCACCTCACCCTATCCTGCAGACACAGGCAAGTGCTGAGGTGTGCCTTGGGGTGTTCAACTTTATAGTCACCCATTCCATAAGGACATACACTGAAATGGGTGCAGTATAGGAGAATGGGATGAACTCTGGGGCCAAAGGGTCCAAAGCACACCTCGATGCCTGTCACTGGCTGCGAGGTGGTGGGTGGGGGTGGAATGGCATGAGCATTACAGTTGGCAATCCAAAGGCACACCCCTGATGCCTGTCAGTCTGTACAGGGTGGGACGTTATGGTTAGAAACCCTAATGCCCCGGGCGTTTGTGGTATTTGCACTACAAATTTTCAACATGGCCTTTTTGTGACCCCCCCCCCACTTCATGAAAGCATTTGGGACCTCTTCCCATGAACAATGGTACTGTGATTTTGTTAATATGTCCTGAACTTTGAGTTCCCACAGCGATCGTGCCATTCTGCACCAGATGTACAGAAACACAGATCTGGCAGGATGTGAAGAATGACAGCTGTACCATTCATAGGGAGCTGTGAAGAGATGACAATGTTGAAAATCTGTAGTGACAATATTAAAAATGCTCGAACTTCTGAGCGTACGTGGAAACTGCGCAACGCATGCGCATAACACAGTCATTTAGTGGAATTATTTCACCAAATTTTCAACATAGGCATTTTGTGACCTCTGCTCATGAACACTGTCACTATGATTTTCTTAATCTGTTCTGAACATTGATTTCACATAGCAACTGCGCTATTCCGCACCAGCTGTGTAAATGCATATTTTGGGCAGGATATGAAAAATGACAGCTGTACTATTCATAAGGAGGTAAGAAAAATACCAATGTTGAAAATCTGGAGTGAAAACACTACACATTTTCGAAGTTACGAGGGTGCATGGAAATTGCACAACACACACTCGTAACACAGTCATTTTATGGATGTTTGTCACCAGATTTTCAACATAGGCATTTTAGGACCTCTGCCCATGAACAGAGTCACTGTGATTTTCTTAATCTATCCCAAACACTGATTTCCCACAGTGACCATGCTATTCTCCACCAGAAGTGCGAAAACACATTTCGGCCAGGATGTGAAAAAAATTACAGCTATACTGTTCATAAGGAGGCATGAAAAAATGCCAATGTTGAAAATCTGGCATGAAAATACTACAAATTTTCGAAGTTATGAGGTGTGTGGAAACTGCACAATGTATGCTCGTAACACAGTCATTTTATGGACTTTCATCACCAAATGTTCAACATAGGCATTTTAGGACTTCTGCTCATGAACAGTGTCACTGCGATTTTCTTAAGCTGTCCCAAACACTGATTTTCCACAGTGACTGCGCTATTATGCACCAGAAGTGTGAAAACACATTTTGGCCAGGATGTGTAAAATAACAGCTGCACTGTTCATAAGGAGGTGTGGAAGCATGCCAATGTTGAAAATCTGGAGTGAAATTATTACAGATTTGCAAAGTTACGAGTGTGTGTGGAAACTGCGCAACGCATGCTCGTAAAACAGTCATTTTGGGGATTTTTTTCACCAAGTTTGCAACATAGGCTTTTGGAGAGCACACATCATGAACAGTGGCACTGTTATTTCGCTAATTGGTCCCAAAAGGTGATTTTGTGCAGTGACTGCAAAATCACCTTTCGGGACCGAAATAATGCCATGACAGTGACAGAATTCACGAGGAGGGGTCCCAATAACCCCATGTTGAAAATGTAGTGCAAAAAGTCCCCAAAATGCCTGAGATATCCACATAAGTTGGAAAAAAAAAACCATTTATGACATTTTGCAACTTACTGGTATTTCTTCAGTTCGCGGTCGGCTTTGAAGAGTGCAGACATGTTCCCGGTCCACTGAAGATCATCACGCTGCACTCTGGATGTAAGTATGGAGTTGAAGGAGATGTGGGGAGGTGGGGTGCACAGTGGGTGGGCGCAGGTTGGGGGAGACTCAACGAAGGACTGTTTTCTACTTTACAGGTTTAAAAATATTTTTATAATGTCACGGGAAGGTATTCTTATTTACAGGGACTTTTGGCACGCTGGGGTGGGCTCTCAACATGCCACCTGAGTGCTTTTTTTGGGGGTGGCTATAACCGATGGGGATTAGGCACTCCCATCAGCACATACCAAGTGTTGGGGGCAAGACCCGAGGGGGATTGGGCATCCCCCTCGGCACACAACAAATTGGAAGGTACTTTATGCCAACTGGGAGAGGGCTCACCTGTCGCAAATGAACTAGGTCAGGGGCATGCCGACAGGGGGATTGGGCACCCCCATCAGTCAGCTTTCATGGGTCTCTGAGGCGGTGGCATAAGCTGCCGCCATGTTTAAGGAAATGTTACACCAGGCAAGTTACCGCCCTGCAATGACAAGTCGCTCCCTCATTGCAGCAGAATGGCTGATGCTGCAATGATGAGGCGGCTCCTCCTCATTGCAGTGACCAAATCGTTTCAAGTTGGTGGCACTTCTGCAGAACCAGTGTCATCAAGGACACTGGGCCTGCATTGGGTGAACAGTGCCAAGCCCACAAATGCAGTGCCAGCATTGGCTGCCACAGTGCCGCACCTCCACAATCTGCTTCTCTCCTAAGCTGCCACATAATGTTTCTTGCGCATGTGCGCAAGCTAAGATAAAAAACATTGATAGCCCCCAAAAAGTGATGCTCATAACATGTGCTGAGCTTTCTTTTAAGCCTTTTATGCCATTAAGTGTAATGTTCATACAGTTAACAGTAACAGTACTGTTTTTAAATGGCATTACTGACATTAACCACGGCATCATATCATTGTGTTATTTGCGACATGATTCAATTTAAAATGAAATTGTAACTGTTTTTCTGTTTTAGTGTTTACAGTTCAGACATGTTCATACAAAGTTGCACTTGCCTTGGTTCAACATGGTTTATTTCACATTTCAAGCAAGGTTCAGTTTTATGAAAATGGTACTGTCAGAAATATTGTGACATTGAGTGCAAATATATATATATATATATATATATATATATATATATATATTTGCTCACACTACAGGTAATGAACTATGGGGCCACTGGTTCCATGACAAGCATGGCACATGTTGTGTGTCACACAGTTTTGCTGTACATAGTCGAACCTGTTAGTTTTACAGCTATGATAAAGTTACTATTCAATTTGCTCAGTATTTACTGAAATTGTTAAAAATGTATAGACAAACTGCATGCAACACACACAGCCATGTGTTCCTTTCCTTGAAAGTCATTGTATGTGCTTGGTGTGTCTTGTTATACAATCACAGTGTGTGACATCATTAATTCAACATTAATGTTGAACTTGTAATGATGCCTACCATCGCATTGTTCTGAAAGTACAAAATATTTGTCCATTTTTAGGATGTGTCTTGGGTTTTACTCACATAGTAACATACAGCCTCATGGCATAACCTGAGTGGCATTTAACTGCAATTTTGTACTTTGTTACAATGCTTCAAATTTTTTTTAAAACAGCGTTTCCTTTTCTAATGTTACCATTTGTCCACTACTGCTGATTGTTCTTGGTTGCGCCGTGATGAGCATCTGCTCAGTCAACCCTTGCTGTTATCACAGGTCACCACAGGAGGTGTTGGATTTTCATAGTTGCACAGGTAGCTACGGGAAGCCATAGACCACCACCATGTCTTAGTCACACACAGTATTACACATGTCCACTCACTGTCCTGATACCAGCACCTTAGGCATTGCCTTCCACCATGTGACTTGTTCTTTAAAGTAATACCTTCTCATTTAACTCCAGAATATAACACCGTCGAGTTTCAAACTGTGACCACTCGTGACCCTCCCTCTCTTCAGAATGAAATCTAGATTTAGTAGTTGCCGTATTGGTCCTTGCAAGAATAGATCTAGAAGCAAATGATTTGATACCTTTTAATGGTCTAACATAGATGTAACAACAAGAACAAGTGCTTTAGTTGACCACCAGTCCTTTTCAGAGCTCATGGCAGTTGTTTAACAACGCCATGAGCTTCTGAAGAAGGACTGTTTGGTCCGAAAGCTAAAGCACTTTGTTCTTGTTGTTACATCTATTTTGGTCCATTAAAAGGTATCAAATCATTTGCTTCTGGATCCCTTCAGGATGAAAATACCATATGTTCCAACCTTATTTAAGTCATTCCTGGATTGTAAAGATGGTTTAATGTCCCCCCATCCCTCCGTTCCTCCATGTAGTACATGTGCTGACCCCCTCTATAAATGTGCGAACAGGCACATTTTTACACTGATCACACCAAAACAACAATGGAATGAACACATTGTGGTGGGACCACACTGGTCAATGGCCTAGCTTGTGAGAATTAGCAACCACCAGGCTACCATCTTTTTCTTTCTCTGCTGCAATCATTGGAATCATCTTGCAACCTTCTCACACTCCACCCAGAGTCCCACACTTGGAGACCACAAAAAGACTATTGAGAGAAGTCAAATTGGTCTGAAAGTAGAAATACCAGGGGCATGATTCTCAAAGCATTAAGCATGTTGCAAAGTGACTTGCACTTACAAGAATGAAGCAAGTTGCAGTTTGTGCCATGAGTTGTGTGAAGCGGTATTCTGCAAATCAGCCTGTGACATGCTGCATGATGCTTGTGCCACAGTGCACTTAGGTCACCAACTGCACATTAAACCACATGACATGGCAATAGGGGGTTTACAGCTGCTGTTGTGCCCCATTCTGGAAGGGCAGCTACCACATCCCTTAAGTTGGAATTGTATAACAACCCCTGGAGGACATACGCCAGAGTACACTTGCACCAGCTAATAGCTGGTGCAAGTGTACTTTGCGCCCACTGGGGCTTGCACCAGTGTGCCCCCCAACAGAGTCCCCCATAGGTGATACTGCCCCCCCAGGCCCTCTCCCTGTAATAAGTAATCTAAATACACCACAGGGCTATGGTCCCCCAGTCCCACTCCCCGGTAGTAATGCATGAAAAGCCCTGCAGGGATATCACCCCCCCCTCCAAAACAGTTCCCAAGAAGACAAATGTAAAAGTCCTGCTGGGCTATCACCCACTCCCCAGTTCCGCACCATGGAGATATGTAATGAAAAGCCCTGCAGTGCATTTTGACTACCACCCCCCATGCCACGTTCACCGTTCTACAAAATATTCCTGTTAGGGTGTGCCATGTCATGAAAAATGTCCCACAGTACCCATGACCCTGGTGGTCTAGTGACACCCCAGCCACCCACCCAGCAGTGCCCTACCACCCAGCTCCTCCCCATATGCAGCCAGCAAATGACACAGCCCACCTCTCACCACAATGGCCAGCCACTGACTGAGCTCTGTAAGAGCGCATACTACTGTAAATAGTATGCACTCACTGAATGACAGCTGCTGGCCACGGTGGTGATAGATGGGCTGTGCCAGTCACCAGCTGGATATGGGTCGAAGGTGGGAATGGGGTGTTAGGGCACTGCCAGTTGGGAGTGTGGGGTGCTACTAGCCAACCATGGCTACGGGTAGTGCAGTACATTTTTTCATGACATGACACACCCTAATGTGAATATTTGGGGAACGTGATCGGGCTTGTGGGGCTAGACCACATGTGTTTTTTATACATTACTCATGGTTTGGGGATGGGGGGATGGGTCCGATATCCCTGCGTGGCATTAACATTATATATACATGGGGATCAGGACTTAGGGTGCCGATAGCCCTGTGAGGCTATTATAGTTATTATTACTGGGAAGCGGGAGTTGAGGGGAAAATAGCACTGCGGTGCTTTCACAGTGTTTATTGCTTGGCATTGGGGTTGTGGGGCGGGCACTTGCACCCTACCACTATGCACTGCTGCATGCTTGTGGCAACCAGTGCAGGTGCTCTGTCCATTTGGCGCACTGCTCTGCTTATCACAAGTCATTGGACTTAACCGTTGGGACCCTGTTCGATAGAGAATTGGATGCAGGGTCCCCTGCACATCCACATCTGGTGCCACTCACCTTTGGCATGACTGGAGCAATGCCATTGAGAATCTGGACCCAGGTCTTCAAGTGGTTCCCTTAGGACCCTTTGGTGCACACCATCTGTCAGTTGTGATTGAGACACTTTCATTGCCCTACTGCACCATGTCAACTTGTATTACAGTATCCATGACTTCACCCTTCCCACCTACCAGTCACCTGCAAGTGTTCAAACTGGCACTGATCCAGTATCCAAATGCTTGCAGAATTTGCATCAGGTTCATGAGTGTGTCCTCTCAACTTGCAGTTATGTACTGGAAAAGATAACATTCCAATATGTACACAAGCTGTTGGACTGGCGAGGTATGTGGGGCTACATGATTTTCCGGTCTTTAGCTGCATTGGCTACACAACTTAATTTTGACCCCACTTCCATAAACCCTCATGGCAGTAGTCCATCATTATCAGTAATTAAGATGGAGAACATCACATGCATTATGTGAACTCCACATACAATTAAGTATAGTATTTCTTTTAATGTGTAACAAGTTTACTAGTTAAACAATGTCTTGTGACAGCAAATGCAGTCATGCAACACAAATGTTATAAAAACCAGACATTTGAAGTTGACCTAAAGTTATAGCATTGTAATTTAACACAAAGGAAGGTTTGTGAATGACCATACCTGTGACATTATGAATCTCTATTAACTATATGGTTCTACGATGTCGGTTCGACAACAAAGTTGTTGACCGCCATCACAGCGACGGATTTATGTCAACCGCAACTTGCGGTCTACATAAATCAGATCAGAGACCCTGGCTGTATTTTTCATTGGAGGGCTTTGCCCCCCAAACCCCCCATGCAGGAGGGGGCTTTGCCACCCGCACCCCCCGATCTCTAGGGTTCCAACTCCAAGTCGGAGCTGGATCGAGGAGGGGGTGCAGAACCAGGAGACAGTGTACCAGGATCTTGGGTGGACCACTACAGTGAAACGTCGATGCTGTTGGCATCAACATTTTCACTGTATTGGTGTCGCTATACAGGAGGCATACCAACTATATGATAATTAAACATACGCTTTAACTAACATGAAATAACTATTGTTCATTACTTCTAACTGTGTCTCAATGTCTGAAAAACAATACAAGAAATGTACAACAAGCATAACAACTGTAGTAAAAAAAAAAAAAAGAAAGCCAAAAACATTACAGTAAACATTTTCTTTGTTTGTATCACAGCTTCATGCATTGAACTTGGCAAGAAATTATTGGGTTATCATGTCATCATCACTCTTATTAGCCTCCATGAAACCACGGTACAATCCACTAGGCTCTGGCCACTGGCTTCAAATTGATTTCACAGCACAGGATGGTATGACCCGGCGTACCTTATGTCCAAGAATGTGGTGCACCCAATGAATGTATTGGATGTATGCAGCCAAATGCATAGCTCTGAAAACGGCAAATTAAGTACATGTCATGTAAAGCAGATGTCAGTATGCTCTACCTATTTCAACATATGCTGACAGTTGGTTTACATCGCGTTCATGCTCTACATAGTACTAGTACAGTTCCCTTATGCACATCCAATGCAAAGCAACATACGAAGAAGCCAGCAGAAGAAGGCCATTTGAGCTAGCTGGTGTTCTTGTATTGCAAGGTCCACAGCTTGAACTACTATTCTGGCAGCACTCAACACACATCACATCCTCCCTACTTATGATCCTTACCCTACCCCTATACCTATCCCAGCTTCTCTTAAAACTGCCCACTGCCTTCAACGAGATCACCTGTTACAGCAGTGCATTCCATTTGCAAGTGTCCACCACACTCTCTGTGAAGAAGTGCTTCCTGTCCTCCCTCCTAAACCACCCTCCCGGCACTAAAACTGAACCCCCTTGTGTTTTGGTTGCCACTCAGCTTAAAAAGACTCTACTTAGCCTCCTTATTTATCCCTTTCAAGTACTTGAAGGACTATATCATGGCCCCTCTGTCTGTCCTGTCCTCCATGGAGAACATGTTTGGTGGCCTGAACCTGTCATTGTGTTCCTTACCCTGCTGACCCACTATCATCTTTTTCCCCTACTCTGGACCTTCTCCAGCTGGTTTATGTCCTTTCTGAGGTGTGGGCAGCAGTACTGAACTCCCTACTCTAGGTGAGGCCTTACAAGTGACTTATACAAGGGCAGTATAACCTCCTCTCTACTACAACTGTTACCTCTAGCTTTGCTTCCCAGCATCTTGTTTCCCCTTGCTGTTGCTGTCTTGCACGGTGTGGAGTGCTTCAGGTCAGTAGTGATCACCACTAACATGTCCTTCTCCTACTGTGATACAGATACGTGTACTCCCCCATGGTAATACTCTGTCCTGGTATTCTGGGCTCAAATATGCATAACTTTACATTTCTTGGCATTAAGGCAAGTTGACAGATCCGGGACCACCGCCACAGCTTTTACAGATTCATCCTGTCTGTACAGTATCCCTTCAGCTGTGTCCACTGTCTTGCATAGCTTGTTGTAACCTGCAGATAGGCCCATTTTTCCCTTAATGCCATCCACAGTGTCATTGATGAAGACACTTGAGGGACACCAACCCAAGCACAGATCCCCTCGGTACACCACTGGTTACCTATCTGGTTCCAGGTAACTATTTCCCCACAACTATCCTCTGGTTTTGGTCCCTCTTCCAGTTATCCACCCATCTAGCATGATTTAATGTCAGCACTGTGCTCACTGCCACCACCACCTGTGGTGAGTGTATGACATGCATACACCTTCTGTTTTGGCACAAGTATGATTATATGTTATGTATTGCTTTTTATAATGTTAAAATTTAAAAATATAAAATAAAAAAAGGCATACACCAGAATTTGGGTGGTAACAACTGTACTGAAATGTGACAACCATTTGCATCTACTATATGCCCTTCATATAATTCTTCCTTACACTTATAACATGGGTTTGTAAACAATTGAAACACCATTGGTAGACTACATCAATGCAACTGACAGAAGCAGGCATTGCAGGATGTGGTGAAGCAATACAACCACAGGTCACAAACTACAGTATAATAGCTGTGATGTACCGTCAGCTGTGCCAAGTGATGGATGTATGCCCACCACCACACACAAAACTAAAGCATGACACCATTCACAGCAGGACTTGGACCCGTGGACAGACTGTTACAATTGTCAGTGAAGTTCAATACAAGGACCGATGGCAGCAGCTTGACATCCTGCATAGCTATTCAGCACTTCTGTAACTGGATCATCTGCGGGTACAGGAAACAGACTGCGCAAATGAAGTTTCCTCAAGCACATGCACAATCACATCCCAATGAGTGTCTGCTCAACGTCCTCCTCACCCGAGACTTCAATGTTCAGCCAGCAACCATCCACTGCCATGTGCCAGACAAACACAGAGTTGTGAGCGGCTCTTACTGATGTTTTGAGGAGCTTTGCGAAAAGCCTGTCACTGTTCACAATCTATCTCTTTGTTGCACAGAGCAGGTGACCAGTGATGCTGGAACATAGAAGTCAGGGGACAGAAGAAATGCACACAGAAACTGTCGTTGATGAGTGGTTGTGTGGCACAGGCACCGATTACCAGAGAGAGACAGACAGTGATACACAGAGGGAGTCATTGTCGTATGATCACGTGGTGTCTCTGTCAGTCACTATGGATGACCCAGCTTCCAGTGTTGTTCTGTCACTCAGGTGCATTTTGTGTTGAAACAACAGTGATGATGCTAGCTGAAAGGTCACAAATTGTCACTGTGCTCTGTGTCAGTGACCCAGTCTGCACCATGCATCAATCAGCCAGTCTGCGTCCTGCATCAGTTAGCCAGTCTGGGCTCTGCATCAGTCAACCAGTCTGCACCCTGCATCAGTCAATAAGTCTGTGCCCTGAATCAGTCAGTCAGTCTGTGCCCTGCATCACTCAGCCAGTCTGCACCCGTTATAAGTCATGCTGCATGTGTCATGTATGCACCGGCCCAATGTGCACCTTGCATCACTGGGCACAGTCTGCACCCTGTGTCAGCTGCCAGAGTCTGAGCTATGCTTCAGTCACTGCAGCCTGCTCCCTGCATCAGTCGGCCAAGTCTGTACCCTGCATCAGTCAGCCCAGTTTGCACCCTGCCTCAGTTGGCCATGTCTGTGCCCTGTGTCAGTCAACCCAGTCTGCGCCCTGCATCAGTCGGCCCAATTTGCACCTTGTGCCAGTTGGCCCGGTCTGCGCCCTGCATCAGTTGGTCATGACTGCGCCCTGCGTCACTTGACACAGTGTATGCCCTGTATCAGATGGCACAGTCTGCACCCTGCATCGGTGGCACAGTCTGTGCCCTCTGTTAGTTGGCACTCTTTGCACTCTGCATCAGAAGGCACAGTCTGCACCCTGCATCGGTGGCACAGTCTGTGCCCTCTGTTAGTTGGCACTCTTTGACTCTGCATCAGATGGCACAGTCTGCACCCTACATCGGTGGCACAGTCTGTGCCCCTGTTAGTTGGCACTCTTTTGCACTCTGCATCAGAAGGCACAGTCTGCACCCTGCATCGGTGGCACAGTTCAGCCCTTGTTAGTTGGCACTCTTTGCATTCTGCATCAGAAGGCACAGTCTGCACCCTGCATCGGTGGCACAGTCTGTGCCCTCTGTTAGTTGGCACTCTTTGCACTCTGCATCAGAAGGCACAGTCTGCACCCTGCATCGGTGGCACAGTCTGTGCCCTCTGTTAGTTGGCACTCTTTGCACTCTGCATCAGAAGGCACAGTCTGCACCCTGCATCGGTGGCACAGTCTGTGCCCTCTGTTAGTTGGCACTCTTTGCACTCTGCATCAGAAGGCACAGTCTGCACCCTACATCACTTGCCCAGTCTGCACACTCCATCACTGGCACAGTCTGTACCCTGTGCCACTGGCCCTGTCTGATCCCTACATAAGTGGCCCAGTCTGTGCCCTGCATCAGTGCCCAAATCTGCAACATGTGTCACTGGGCCTGTATGTGACCTTTATCAGTGGGCCAGTCTATGCCCTTTATCAGTGGACCTTTCCATGCCTTTATCACTGGGCCTGTGTGTGCCCATATCTGGGTGCCTGTCACACTTGTGGTTGCTGCCATGGAACCCAGTTCCAACCTTCCCCAGCTGAGAGCATGATGTGCTGCAACACAACTACCCCAGCAACCTTTGCTGCTCAACACAGCACCCTAGTCCACTCCAGAAAAGGGTCATTCAGCATAGACCCCTACTAGTCATTCCACACTGCTGTGCCTATGCCCTTCTTTTGCATGATAGTGCCACTCAGTGACATCCCCTGCTGGTAAATCACTGGAAAAATGTGTTAGGTGGTGGCTGCATGGATAATGGGTTACTCAAGGCTAGCCCCACAGTTGACTTCTTAACACCCGCTGTGGTTTATGGGTTAGGCTGCAAAAGCAGTGGTAATGGAGACCTTGCAGCTACAAAAAAACCTTGCAGTGTGTGATTTGGCACCTGATCGCAAGGAAAGTTAGGATTCCTGACCAAACAAGCCAAGAGATTAGTGTCACCTGGCAGTAGATGCAGTGACACATGCAGGTCAATTTTTTTGTAAGGGCACAGCAAAATGAAAAAACAAGAACACTTTATTGCAACATCCTTCAGAAATGATTCCCTTCAATACATTTTGGGTAGTTTTCCAAAATTCCATGCGGGGCACCTAGAACCATCCCAGTGCTCTCCCCCACCACTCCCTGTGATCCCCCCCGCCACTCCCTGTTCTCCCCCCCCGCCACTCCCTATGTGTATCTATGGGCAGGTGTCTTATCCTCTGGACTGTGCCCATTCCTAGAAAGATGGGACAGTAGTTTGAACAGAAGGAACCAGGCCAAGAATTGTAAAGTCATGCTTTGTAAACCATTACTTTTTGGTGACCTATATGACTCCTTTGTGTAAAAGGTTTGATGTTCACCTCCCTAACACCCATTAAAATCACAAAAGGGGTTTCAATAGTGCTGCACTCCTCAACTGACCTGCAACCACTTTTGTGTCCCGTGCATGTATCAGCAGGGATGTCACAGGTGCGGCGGGATTAACTCACGCTAACTGCTCTCACACTGCCTGTATGTAGAATACAAAGTTTGGTGATTTTCATCTTTGGACTGCAACAGTATTTATTTTATCGGTGGATAACAGACAGAAGCACGTGACTACATCATTAACTGGCACTCTGGAGTGAACTCACTACTTTTGGTGTTCATGTCACAGGTGAAGCCAGCATATACGGAGATGTGTGGAAGTGATGCAACATTGGTGACATGGCCATGGTGTGACATAAATCAAATCACTTGAAAGGGCACACAAAAGGATGTGACATCAAGACCAGGTTACATGTACAGTGATAAGCAAATAAAAAAATGAGAATGATGCTGAATATCTGTTTCGTGACAGATGAGATGGCATCGGATAGCAGTAGTAAGAACAAACTGATAAAAGTGCTAAGTGCACTACCAATGGATCTAAGCATGCTGTGGCAAACCGAGGGTTCTCAGTAACACAACTGTGACCTTCAATTTTTTTCACCAAGTATATGGGGCACCTCCTGGCAACATAAGGACTCACACATGGTTGGCCTTGGCCCACACTTGCCACATGTATACCACAACATGTCATTTAGGCGGTCTTCTACAGGCATAGAATTTTGTGAATCATCATCTTCACTGTAACTTTTGCTGCTAGATGGTACTCCCTGACACCTAGGCTTAAACATGTATGGTCTAGTTGGATCTGTGTCAGATTCACATATGACCAGTAGGCTGCTCAGTAACTACTGTTTCTCCATCACTACTGCTGCTATCTGAAGTGTCATTAAAGCCACTGCAAGTTCCCATTTTTCACTTCCTGTTCACTCACTAGTGAATTCTTTATATAATTGTCCAGAGTACTACACACCCCAAAATGTCTGTTGTCTAAAAATGGGTGAACACTGCTGTTAGAAAGTGCTACACACACAGCGACATGTACACTGGTTTTACTGTTTATAGTAGCACAATTACAGCTTTGGTGTGCCACAAACAGTAGAAGTCAGTGCACTAGATGTACCATTACCAGTGCCATTAGTACAGTTAGATAAGCAGCAGTACAACACCAAAAGTCAGGATTTTATCACAATGGGGGCACACTATTAATACAAAATGCTACCCACACTGACTACAATGACTGCTATACTGTATGCTGTATGTGCCCATAGCAATGCAAAAACTGCAGCAAAAATAATGTGACAGATTTAGAATGGCGGTTGACAGCATGAAAGACCAAAGAACAATTGACAATGAATGAACACGCTGTCAAACACATCCACTACCCAAAACGTGCATGTGAGACAACGTACATGTGCTCATGTACAACACGCTACCAGCGCAAGTAACTAGACAGTGACAACATGGTGGATGGCACAGGAGATGTGATCAGAAAGGACCACAGATATAGATGCAAGTGACTACTAAAGTAAGCCATGCTTTGCAAAAATAAGTAAGCAACTCAGGAATACTGAATACTGACAAGCCTTGCATTGATTTTGGCATTTAATGGCTGAAACATACTGTCTGTAATCACGGGCACAATACAATGATTACTGACTATGTGGCCATGGGAGCGTTATGCACAGGCAGCTAATTTAAATAACTGGGGTGAGAAAGAGCGCTACTTGTTCTCACCATGGCTTCACAGTCTAAATGTGAATTTTTTTAAAATACTCAGGGAAGGTAGCCGACTTGGAACATAGAAGGAACACTTAGAAGCAGTACACCACTTCAAAGTGCGGTGGTGTTTGGGATTAAATTATCCTTAGTTTTCTTTAAGTAACTGGCAATTCAGTTTTAAAGACCAATTCTCAACATTAGATAATATTTTTATTTTGGACCATCTCAAAAGGAAATCAAAGACCTTTAAAAGTAACAGATTTTTATAGATATGTATGTGATGTTTGACAATGTAGACAGAAACATTTTGTGGGATTTTGGAAAGCTGAAAAATCATCGGTAGACACTGAGCTTTGATACAGAGGCTACATATAGAAACTAAGATCCAAATCAGGTATAGTAGTGGTGATAAGCTAACTAAAAAAATAGAAGCATAGAAACATGTGAAACAAGGGTGCATCCTTGCACTTTGGAGAAAGACACCCCCAGAATTAATGGAAATTCATTTAAACATCCTGTTATATGCCGATGATGCTGTAGCATACCTCTCAACCTATCTTTACTGAAACATGTGACAAATGAGCAAAATGTGTAACATATCGAATATGACACAGCAGGCTCAGATTAGATACTATTGCACTAATGTTCATAACGTTTGTTGATAATTGAGCATACTAGATTATTATGACTCTGCTTTAAAGTTTCAGTGGGAAATGTGGAATATCACCTTCCCCGTGTGGGCAAAGGATTCCTGAGACGTAAAATGAGGGATGTACCTCATAACATGTAACAACTGAGAGGTATGTGCTGTAGTAGTTTCTAAATCAGCTTCAGGATTGCAAAAAGTCTTAGATATGGTTTCAAGTTCTTTAGATAAATTAAAGTTGCAACTGAATGTTGAAACATTTATTTATTTATTACAACAATCGGAAATACACCTTTGAGTCATAGACGCTTTTGCAAAGGTTCCACATCATTGATACATAGTAAGTTACAGAAGGTAACATAAAGTACATAGGAAACAGTCATACAGTGATTACACATACAAATTATTAGGGCAGCACAGGCCCGTCACCAAGTGTTAGATAAGCAGAGAGATCCTGCTGTATATACTAGACCCAGCGTTAGAATGAGGTGCACGTAAGACCAGCGTAGAGAAAGTAAGGGGGGGACATAGGGGACTGAGGTGAAGGGCGCATGTAGGAATGCTGGGCAAAGGATGGGGAAATTAGGGACAGTCACAGCATGCCAGCGAGAGGAGTATGTTTTTGAGGTGGGTCTTGAAAGGACCTATTTTTGTTCCATAAACGATGGGTATGGAGAGTTCATTGATCCATTTAGGGGCCCAATACAGAAAGGCCCTTTGTCTAAGGGAGATCCTACATTGGGAGACAGTTATGGGAGTCTTGTCAGCAGTTTTTGTGGTTCTGGTTAATGGGGCAATTTGGAGTAGAGGTGTAAGCCCAGAGGAACAAGACTGAGAAGGATTTTCTTCGCTAGGAGGCATGTATGGTATTTAAGCCTTGAGTCGAAATTAAGCCACTGGGACTGTCTATAGAGTTCACAGGTATGGGTTAATCTGTCACAGCCCGTGATGAGATGACAAGCTTTGTTTATGGTGATTTTGAGGTGGCTTAAGACAGTGGAGCCATATATAACAATGCCGTAGTCCAAAGTGGAGAGTACGGAGGAAGACACAGCCGCATGGAGGGCTTTGGGGGGGAGATAATGCTTGAGGTGGTAGAGAAGACCAAGCTGGGTGTTTATAGAGGTGGACAGGTGCTAGATATGTTTATGAAAGGAGAGAGATGTGTCCAAAGTTATGCCCATGTATATAAAGGTGTTTACCTACGCTAACATGTCTCTCGTTGGGTTGACAGTGGAAAGGGTTGCTCCAGAGTGAGAACTCCGGTGGTGGGTGAAAATCATTGACTTTGTTTTTTCGTGGTTTGTGGTTAAGTATAAGCCTATGGTCCAGAAACCAGGGTTTGGCTTCGAAGAAATAATTTTGGAGTGAGCTTTGTAGGGTGTTGGGTTGCTGATGACTGCAGAAAATAACAGCATCATCAGCATATAAGAGAAGTTTGCCTGAGCAAGCTTTAGGTAGTGCATTCAGAAACATGCTAAAGAGGAGGGGGCCCATTATGGAGCCTTATGGGACACCGGATAGGACAGGGCGGCAATCAGAGAGGGTGGAGCCAATTTTGACACATTGAGTCCTGCCAGTAGTTTGTGAACCAGGATATGGTTTCCTGGGAGGGTCCAAGGGCAGGGAGATAATGAAGAAGCAAGGCATGACCAACCATGTGAAAGGCATTGGTGAGGTCAATGTAAAGAGAGCTGACAATAAGCCCACGGTCAAGGGCTTGATGCAGGTAGGAAGTGTATTCAATGAGGGCAGTGGTTGTACTATGGCCCCTTCGGAAACCGTGTTGTTCTGGGCAGAGGAGGTCGTGCACAGATAGGTAGTGCATTAAGTGGTCAGCTGCAACTTTTTCTAAGGCTTTTGGGAGGGCAGAATGAATATGGGTCTATAATTATTGGGGGAGGTTCTGTCCCCACTGTTTAGGATAGGGGTTATGACAGCTTGCTTCCATGGAAATGGAAATTGGCTGAGGCAGAGAGATTTATTGAGAATTTTAGTTAGGGGGAGGAGGACTTCATCAAGAATAAGATGTAAGAGTATTAAGTCCAGGGAGTCATTGCTATACCGAGACATGGGCAGAAATTTGGAGAAGTATTTCCTGGCTTGATTGGGTGACATGGTACGAAGACAAAAAGGGGGTATGTTAGGCAGGAAGTAAGGGGGATGAGCAGGGGGAGGGTCAAAGAAGTTTGGGGGCAGGACTGTACTGAGGTCCAAGAAAGTGGTGTTTAGGATGTTTGCTATTGCCAGGGGTTCTTGGGTACTGGTCCCATCAATGGATAGTTGAGTGGGGGGGGAGGAGATGGTTTTCCTGCTGAGTTCTCTAATATTTTTCCAAAAATCATGACCAGAGCCCCAGGAGGAAGTAAAGGCTGCTTTATAGTAAGATGTCTTAGCCTGGCAAATGGCCCATGTGCACACATTTCTGGCCTCTCTGTAGAGCTTCCTGTCACTTGGGAGACAAGACATGATGGTTCTGTGCCAGAGATTGTCATGGTGTTGCATCATATCAAGGTGGTCCTGAGAGATCCAGGGGGTGTCTCGGCTTTTTGTGAAGATTTAGTGAAGGGGACATAGCGGTCACATGTGGCGTTGAAATTGGCAATGAAGTGTGATAGTGCAGTGTCAACACTCTCAGCCCTATCAATTGGGGACCAGTCACATGCCTAAAGGTGGGACTTGAGACAAAAGAGGAAGACTCATTTTAATTGTCGCTGGAAGGAGGGGTTTAGGGGAGGGTGGAGATTTTTATTATACCACCAGCAGGCAACTGGAGAGTGGTCACTAATGGCATTGGGAAGAACCTTAAACTGGGAGATAATATTGGGTCTGTTGGTAAAGACGAGGTCAAGAAGGATCGCATTTCCTGTTCTGTCATTTAGCCTTGTAGGGGATTGAATGACCTGGTGAGGTCAATTGCTATGGCTGAATTGAGGAAGTGAGAGGTGGAGGGTGAGAGCCAATTGATGTTGAAATCACCTACGAGAATGACTTCATTTTTGGGGGACAGTTATGTAATGTCATCTAGGATGACATTGAAACTGGGCTTTTGTTTGTGAGGAGGGATATAGGCCACAGAGAGGTATAGGGTTTTCCCTGGGTCTCCAAGGAGCAATTTGACAGTCAGAATTTGGGCTTCCTGTTCATGAAAGGGGAGGTTAACTTGGGTTGCTCGCAGAGTATTTTTTATATAAAAGGTGCAACCACCGCCTCTTTTAGAGAGCTGGTCAGCATGGAAGAGTAAGTAGCCATCTAAGACCACTGCAGAGTCAGGCGTACCACTGGTAAGCCAGGTTTCAGTTAGGGCTGGTATATCTGGAGAGTGCTTTGCAAGCCAGCCTTGGAGGTAGGATAATTTTTTCTGCAAGCTGCAGATACTGATAGAGGCTAAGTGGAGTTCATTATGTTTAGCATCAATAGAGTTGTGGCAAGAAGGGGGCCTGGGTTGGGGTGGATGTTTCCAGAGAGTAGAAGAAAAAGGAGAGTATACCATAGAATGACATATTTTCAGGATTTTCAGTTTACAGAGGCCAAGACTGGGTGGGGGAGTTATCATATTACAGTGGGGATAGGTGAGGACCTAAGGCCAGGAGCTAGCCAGGTGAGAGTGGGGGAGCCTTGGCACAACACAAGTTGGTGGTCCGGTATGTTATGCAAGAGGAGGTAACTGTCTGTGGAGCCATGCACAACATTTAGGGGATGCAAGAGTGGATGGTGGTGGTGGTGGAGGGCAGGGATGGGTGGGCACTGGAGAACGGTGGAGTGGTTTAGGTCCTGCTGTGAGGAGGAGGAGTAGAAATGGGAACATATTAGGGTTTGGGGAACTGTACTAGGATTAAGGGAGAAAAGGAAAGGTTTGTTAGTGGGGCAGAGACGATGGTGCAGTGGTAGGGTGCCCGCTCACAGTACAGAAGGTACAGGGTTTGAAACCTGCAACTGGCAAAAGTCTGGTGAGTGGAGACCCTAGAAAAAACAACTCAGATACAGGAACCTGTAGGGCCAGTGGAGAGACGCAACAGAAAAAAGTGATGAAAGGCTATGGCAATTCTGGAGGAATGGATGCTCAACTGACCCCTAGTGGCAGATTCATATAATCTGCTAAGGGAAAAACAGACACTCTTAACTACAGAGTCATGTGACTGGATGTGACTAATAAATGTAGGGTTGAGCTTGGGTGGGTGGGTGGCTCCCACCCAAGAACTAGTAGGCTGAAGGGCTAATGTTTAAATGGAAAGTTAATGGCAAGACAAGGGAATTTTACTTATATAGCACCCATTCCCATGGACTCTAGGTGCCTGTCAATTAAGCATACATTTAAAACCATAACAATAAAATAATAAAATTATAAAATTATAAATGATGTCTGATCAGTAATAAATTCACAGAGTTGCACTAGATTCAAAGTATATTTCAAGCAAATGTGTTTTCAAGCTTGTCCTGAACAAGGCCAGGGATGCAGCACCTCTTACCTCCCAGGGGAGGGCATTCTAGAGAATAACTACTCCTAATGCCCTATCCCCAGAAGATTTTAAATGAGCTTGAGGAACAGACAGAAGCCTGCATCCTCTGACCAAAGGTGGCAGCCAGGAACATATGGGATCAAAAGGTCTTTCAGGTAACCTGGACCCATACCATGCAGGGCTTTGTATGTTAAGAAGCATACCTTGAAGCTGATGCACTACCACACTGTCAACCAGTGCAGAACACAGAGAACCAGTGTGATATGCTCACTGTCGCTGTCACCCATCGGTGTGGCCCCATTCTGCACCAGCTGCAAGTGATGCAACAAATTTGTGGATAGCCCAAGGTACAGACCATTACAGTAATCCAATCTTGATGAGACCAGGGTGTGCACAAGCATTGCTGTATCAGTCAGTTCAAGAAAGGGCTTGATCTGAGAGGTGTTCCAAAGATGGAAATAGCCACTGTGGACAACTGCTGACATCTGCTTTTCTAATATTAGTTTGGAGTCCACTATGACCCCTTGATTACTCATCCTATCTACAACTTCCAGTGCAATGCTATCTAAACATGATAGAACAGTGCTGCCAGTCATCACTGATGAACTGAATCCATCCAGCATCACCCGTAACACCTCCATCTTCGATGGGTTCAATCTAAGCCAGCTGGTTGCCATCCAATCGTGAATTTCCATAAGGTACTTGGTCAATTCTGAGACAACCACCTGCAGCCAGAAGTTGATGTTTATGTCTTACACCTGCAGCTTTCTGCAGTCAGAAGTGTATATATGTCTTACAGTGTGCATGAGTGCCTGTGGCTACAGAAACACTGACCCCATAGGGGCTTGCACTTCTGCAGACAGAAGACAGAAAAAGTGTTGTAATTTGGGTATTGTGGATTTGTTTCTGTGACTGCTGGGACCCGTGCTTCTGCAGACAGAAGAAGTAGTGTGATTAGAGTGACATGGATTTATGTCTGTAGCCAGAAGTGAGCGTGCATGTCTTGCAGTGTGCATGCTACGTATACAAATCCACAAAGGTAGCACATTAGTGCTAATGCATTTGTGTAATTTGGAAACAGTTGTATGTTGCTTGTCTTACCAGATAATGGCTGTATGTAGTTGCTTCTGTGGGCTTGTTCTTTTGCAGCTTGGGGAAAAGTTAGGTTTGGAAACCCTAACACTACATTTCCCTACTTTTATGGTGTTAAACTGAACTCTAAATGCTGCATTAAAGGGAAATATCCACCTGTAGTCGGATCATGCCTCGGTGTGGGGCATGACCTGATTAGCATTTTGTAAAGTATTTTATTTTTTCAAGCTATGGTTGCTGAAATAGATAAATGTTATCTAGTTGATCCTGCCTTCCTCCCACTGGCATTTTGAACTGCTGAAATGGGAGCTGCTGTGACGGGGGTAAGAGGCTGTGGGGTCCACGCTGGGACCACCTCTTCCCGCACTAGAATGCTGTGGGATATAGGAAATTTGGAGAGAAGAAAGGCCTTGCCAGCAGGAGCGTGGGGAATTCAGGAGTGAGGGGAATTTTTTCTTAGCCTAGGATTACACACTCCAAGCCCCACAGTGTCAGGCCAAAACAAGAGCCTGAAACAAACTGCGGGTGAAAGGGAGCGAGAAGGGCCAATCAGAAGGGTGCAAGGAGGAGGCGCCGAATTGAAAAAGGAGAGAAGCCCTCTCTGCTTCAGAGCTGCTGAAACAGGAGCTGCTGCAATGGGGGTAAGAGGCTGTGGGGTCCATGCCGGGATCACCTCTTCCCCTGCACTAGAACGCCACAGGACACAGAAATTTGGAGAGGATAAAGGGCTTGCCAGCTGGAGCAAGGGGAATTCAGGAGTGAGGGGAATTTTTCACCCACCCATCCCCAACCCCCTCCAGTATTAAATGGTCTTCTGGGCTCCTCCCTAACATACCGATTGGATAAGGAGGTGAACAGGCACATCTAACAGGAGGGTCACCTACCAGGAACTGGAAGGAGGAGGAGCACAGCAAAGGGGAGGTCTCAAGGAGCACACTGAGACAGGACTGCAGGAGAGGCTTAAGATTCATACAGAAGGTACTGTGAGGGCATCCATAAAGCTTAACCTGGGGATAGGATGCTGAGACTTTACACTGTAACACAACCAGTGGCACAGGAACTTTTGAGGGTATAGGGGGTAACTTGAGTTATTACAGTCAGTGTACCTAATTCTGCTAAAAACTGCCTTATCTGCTTACTGAGGGATATTTTTAATTGAATTACACTGCCAATTGCACTGTAACCGTATGTTGTCCTAGGAACTAACTTGGTAAATTAGCCAGTTGTAAAAAAGCCTTATCTGCTTACCGAGGGATATTTGAATTGAATTATCTACTTACCGGGGGATATTTTAATTGAATTACATGGCCAAATGAACTGTAAATGTATGTTATACCAGTGATTAAGTTAGTAACTTAGTATAGCTTTTAATTACACGGCCAGTTGAACTGTGACAGTATGTGATACTAGAGATTAAATTAGTAATCTAGCATAGCTTTTAGGGGCTTGAGGGTCACAGTAATAAAACTAGAGGTATTACAGTCAATTTACATATTTCAGAGACAGTAATAGCTACCTTATCTGCTTACCAAGGGATACTTTTAACTGAATTACACTGCCAAAGTGCCTCTTAACTGTATGTAACCAGTAATTAAGTTAGGAATTAAGTATAGTACCAACAATCAAGTAGTCACTCAATATTGGACCAGCAATGAAGTAGTCAGGGATTTTTTGGCTTACCTTTAAAGTATTTTTTATTAGCTCAGTAGGTAAGTCAGTAGCTTGGTGTATTTTGCTTAGTACTCCAGACTTTGTTAGGCATCCAAAGTACTGCTGCATTCAAGCCAGTCGAGATGGAGGGGGCTGTTCAGGAAAGCATTGCGGCCGAGGATGCAATTACAGTTAACACATTAAATTGTAGGGTGCTGTGTGGCTAGGGATTAAGTAATTCCAGAATCAGAGGCGAAATTGTAGTCAGAAAGGAAATGGGTAAAATGAGGGGCGCTAGGGGACAAAACACGGGACAGGGTAACCAAAGCAGGATTGTAGGTTGCAACTACTGTGGGGCAGCTGTATTCATGGAGATACTGTGGAGGATGGGGGGTGGCAGTGTGTAGAAGCATAGAAAAGCTAAAAATGGAGATAGAATGCCTCACTAAGGCACTTCAAGAAATGACAGAGGGCAGCAGAAATAAAAAGAAGGGGCAAACCAGTTATGGAACAGATGTACATGGACTAAATAAAATCAGAAATGAGGGGCAACAGAAAGAGGACAGGCAAGAGCAAGGGATAGGCCAGCAGGATGAGCATCACCCATATGAAGGGGATAGAGGGGAGAGATGGAAGAGGACATGGCAAGGACAAGGTCAGCAGAAAGAGCAACACCCAAAGAAGGGGGGCAGAGGGGAGAGGTGGAAGAGGACATGGCAAGGACAAGGTCAGCAGAAAGAGCAACACCCAAAGAAGGGGGGCAGAGGGGAGAGGTGGAAGATGACAAGAAATGGAGAAAATATACAGGGATAAACTGGACATGGAATAGACGATCAGGAACAAAAGAATATCAGCTGCAGGGAAATTATACAGGGGCAAATTGGAGTGGATGACCAGGAACAAAAGAATATCAGGAATGGGGAGAGGCAGGAAGGAGGCAGACAAAGGCAAGGAACAAGCCAGGAGGCCGGGCAATACCTACAGGATAAGGCAAGACAAGGGAGAGGACAGAAACAGGGGGACATAAAACAAGGAGCCCGGGGAAGGAATTGGAGGACAAAAGAAACCTCCATCCCAGGGGTGAAAACATACAACAGATATGCAATACTGATGAAGGAGACCCAAGGGAACCATGGCACAGCAGATATGGTGTGGCAGCTGGATCCCAAGGAGGTTGGGAACTATGGCAGAGCAGATAGGATGTTGTAGCTGGATATCAAGGAGGTTGGGGTGAACAGGGCCAGAAGGTAGTGCAGGAGGGCCAGAAGCCATGTCTCGATGGAAGAAAGCAGTGAAGAGAGAAAACGGAGAGTCAGAAAAGAGGGAGTGGCAAAAAGGTAAAATGAAGACAGACAATACAGGCAACAGGTGGAAGATTAGGGAGAACGGACACCCTTTTAGGAATATAATTATAGTCTATGGGGACTCGATAATAAAAGGCATACAGTAGAGGAAGGGGGAGGACACCTATATGAGGACAACAGTGGTGTGCACACCTGGGATGGAGGCAAGTAACGCAACTCAAAAGATAAAGGAAATGATTGGAGAGGTGGGGGAAAAATCAGACTTGATACTGCACATTGGGACAAATGATTTGACAGAGGAAGAGACTGAGGTGGTGCAACACAGATTTATGGACCTAGCAGCAGCATGCAGGCAAGCAGTGAAATCGCTAACCTTTCCAGAGATAATTCCTGTACCAAGGGCAAGCACAGCTAGGAAGAAAAGAATAAAGAAGTTAATGAATGGCTAGACCGGTGGTGTAGGGAAGAGGTCTTCAGTCTTACAGGACAGTGGGGTGACACATGGGGAGACAAGAGTCTCTACAGCAGTGACAGGCTACACCTGACCTGGGAGGGGAGAATGAAAATTAGAACTAAAATGGGGGAATACATGACAAGGGAGCTGGATTTAAACTACTACGCGGGGGGAGGGAGGCAGAAAAGGGTAGGACAGAGTGCTTCCCTACACAGCAGTGGAGTCAAGGAACAGGGAGCAAAGAAGGACAACAACCCAGGGAAGGGAGAAGAAGCAAGCCAGGTAGGAGAAAGTCAGAGGAAGAGCAGGGGCATGACAGAGGCAAAGTGGAGAGTGGTGGTGCTAAACGCATGCAGTCTTGGGAACAAGATGGCAGAACTGCAAATGCTCTTAGCAGAAAGCAAGATAGACATTGCCGCCATTACAGAAACCTGGGCATCAGCACTCCAGGACTGGGACCTATTGACCCCAGGTTACTGGTTGCATAGAAAGGACAGGGAGACAGGAAAAGGGGGTGGGGTGACAACTTATGTAAAAGAAGGTATTGCATGCACCAGGAAGAGGTTTATGAAAGTGGGAGCATGGAGGCGCTATGGCTCCAACTGCAGACAAATGAAGGAAGATAAGGATGAGGGTCATATACAGACCACCCAGTCAGAGCGAGGACAAGGATAGGGAGTTATGTACTTAGCTAACAAAAGCAGCCGGAAAGGGGGGATGTAGTAGTAGTGGTAGGGGACTTTAACCTGCCCAAAATTGAATAGGTTAGCCCGACCACATCTTGTGCCAGGAGCCAGGCAATCCTGGATGCAATCCAAGATGGCTTCATGACACAGTATGTGACCAGTCCCATCAGGGGGGAAGCAATTCTGGACCTGATACTGTCCAATAGTGAATACATACAGGACATAGACATTGGGGATCCCATGGGTGGAAGTGACCACAACACGGTGTAGTTCAGTCTGGACATGGGTAGGGAAAGCCTCCCCACCAAGACAAGAGTGCTAGACTTCAAAATGGTGAATTTTAAGAGAATGAGGGGAATGATCATAGAGGACCTAGGGAACCTAGAGGAAAACTTGGGTGTGGAGGAAATGTGGGTAGCGATCAGAGGGGCCATTGGGAATGCCACAACCAGATGCACAAAGTTGAGGGGTAAGGGGGCCAGAACTTGACCCCCTAGCTGGTTCAACAAGAGGTGGCTAAGGCAGTGAAAGATAAAGGGGCGGCATACAGGAAAAGTGAAAGAATGGCAAGGGAAGAGGATAAGGAGGAGTACCAAAGGCTGGCTAAACTAGCAAAAAGGGAGGTAATACAGGTAAAAGCAAAAAAGGAGCTACAGATAGCAGAGAGGATAAAAGAGGAGGATGAGGCCTTTTTTCGATACATCAAAGAAAAAAGAGACAAAAAGGACGGCATAGTGAGACTGAAGGAGGGGGACTGCATAGTGGTGGAAGATGGGGCAAAAGTGAAGATATTAAACAATTACTTCTGCTCTGTCTTTACCAAAGAAAGAGAGGGCCCAATACCGCACAGTGCAAGGAGTGGGAAAGAGGATGGCAAGAACCCATTGTGGCCCATAAGCACAGAGCGGCAGAGGGAGTGGCTCATGAATTTGAAGGTAGAAAAATCTCTGGGGCCTGATGGAATTCACCCCAGGATACTAAAGGAGATGACAGAAGAACTAGCTGGCCCACTGACAATACTTTTCAATAAATCTCTTGACACGAGGGTGGTGCCAAGGGAATGGAGATTAGCACAGGTTGTGCCAATCTGTAAGAGTGGCCCTAAGGAAGACCCGGGTAACTACAGGCCGGTCAGCCTGACCTCAATTGTATGTAAATCAATGGAGACAATATTGAAAGAGGACTTGGTCTAGTTCTTAGAGGAAAATAGGCCGCAGGATAGTAAACAGCATGGGTTCATGGCAGGCAGGTTGTGTCAAATGGACTTGACTTGAGTTCTTTGACTGGGTCACTCAGACAGTGGACAAAGGCCAGACAGTGGATAGTATATATCTGGACTTTAGCAAGGCCTTTGATTATGTGCCACACAAAAGGCTGATCACAAAGCTGAAGGACTTGGGGGTGGGAGAACGGTTAGTTAGGTGGGTCAAAAACTGGCTGAGCAGCAGGACACAGGGGGAGAGTTCTCCAGTACAAGGGAAGCCACCAGTGGGGTTCCACAGGGGTTGGTGTTGGGGCCGGTGTTGTTTAACATCTTTATTAGTGACATAGGGGATGGCATCCAGGGAAAAATGTGCATGTTTGCTGACGACACCAAACTCTGCGGGAGGGTGGACACTCAGGAAGGGATAAAGGAGATGAGGGAGGCCCTAGCCAAATTGAAGAGATGGTCAGGGATATGACAGCTTGGGTTCAACACCAAAAAATGCAAAGTGATGCACATAGGGGCAAAGAACCCGAGAACAAAGTACTACATTGGAAAAGTCCAGGTTACACCATCAGATGAGGAAAAAGATCTGGGGGTAATAATTTCTAGCGACCTGAAACACTCAACTCAATGCAAAAAGGCTGTAGCTAAGGTGAATAGGATGCTGGGGTATATTGCTAGGGGAATTAGCAGTAGAAGGAGGGAGGTCATTCTGCCACTGAACAGGTCATTGGTCAGACCTCACTTGGAGCACGGTGTTAGATACTGGCATCCACACCTGAAGAAAGACAAACATGATGGAAAGGGTACAAATGAGAGCAACTAAAATGATAAAAGAACAGCAGGATAGATCATACACAGAAAGGTTGGAGAACCTGGGAATGTACACTCTAGAAGAGAGGAGGCAGAGGGGGGATATGATTGAGACGTTCAAGTACTTGAAGGGAATTAACAGAGTGGACTGTGGGAGCCAATTCAATAGGAGGGCCACCACCACCACCACCAGAGGGCACAGCCTTAAACTGGTGGGGGGTATATTTAAGAGGGATATAAGGAAGCACTTTTTTACAGAAAGAGTGGTGATGGCATGGAAAGAGCTGCCACAGGAGGTGATGAATTCAAAGTCAGTGGGAGCCTTCAAAAGAGCCTGGGATGGGCATAAAGGAATGTCAGGAGGCATTGTAAGGGGAAAGACCAGAAATTTGGGGGAGAGGGGGATGAGGGCACAGATTTAGACTGAAAGTCGGAATCAACTCTTATTACTATGAGTAGACCCACTAGACCAAAAGGTCTTCTTCTGCTGGCCATTTTCTTATGTTCTTATGCTCGGCATGCCCACAACCTCCTGCAGCTGTCCCAGGATGATGTGTGATATGGGGAGCAGCCGCAGGAGCTTCCATTGACATCCTGCATTAATGGAGCTATTAATAGCTCTGGTTTCCAATGCATATGTCCTGATGCTATACTGAGACCTGCTGTAAACTGACAGGCAACTGTCAGTCTGTACCTGGTCTCAGTATAGCACTGGCACATGTACATTGAAAACAGGAGTTATTAATAGCGCCATTTACACAGGACAGCTATGCATGCTCGCGCAGTTGTTCCCCATCTCATACAGTATGTGATCCTGGGACAGCCATGGGAGGTTATGGGTGTGCTGAGTAGTTACAAATGCCTGCAGGAGGGAGGCAGAATCAACCAGATAACATCTATATATTTCAGCAACCTTAACTTGAACAAAATGTAAACATTTTGCGAAAATGCTAATCGGGCCTTGCCTTGCTGCAAGACATGACTGAATTACAGGTGATCATTTCCCTTTAATGCAGTTTTTTTGCAATGAATACTGTATGTATATTAGGGTTGAAATAACAAAAGTACAGAAATGTGGTGTTAGGATTTCCAATCCTAACACCCCACCCTCACGCTGCAGGCAGCAACAAGCGTGGGGTGTGCCTTGGGGGTTTGTCAACCCTAATGCTCACCCCATTCTTATACACTGTACCATCTCAGCTTGTTAATTCATGGTATGGGGTGAGTGTAAGGGTTGACAACCTCAAGGCACATCTCACACCTGTTGCTACCTGCAGGGTGGGGGTGGGGTCTTAGGATTGGAAACCCTAATGCCACATTTCCTTACTTTTGTCATTTCAACCCTAACTAGTGCATTAACAAAGATTTTGCAAAAAATGTCCTTACTTTTTGAGACAGTATAATTGTAGCCTCAGTTTCCTGTGGTAACATAGGGCCCTGAAGGCCCTGAACTCTCAACCCTCTTTAAAAGTGTACATATATGTTGCTGTGGAAGTGCAGGTCCCTCTTGGCCCTGTGCTTGCATTTGCAGTAAAACAAGAATGAAATTGCCAGCTTAGCCTTCATATTACCCCACCTCATGAACCCAATAATGAAAATTTTGAAATTACTGCCAAAACGTAATTCTACACCACCGCAATGCCATTGTGCACCACAGGTGTGAAAATACAGTTTTGCCAGGGTTTGAAAAATGACAGCTGTCACATTCATGAGGTGGTTTAAAAAGATATTTATGTTGAAAATTTTGAGCCAGAATATTTAAAACTGCCAAAGTTATGAGTAAGCATAGCAACATTTCAATGTATGTGCATAACTTTGGCATTTTTACATATTTTGACCCCTCAGATTTCAGCATAGCCTTCTTATGCCCCCAGCTGATAAACAAGGGTGGTGAAAATTTTCAAATCCCACCCGAAAGGTAGTTACACCAAGTGACCACATAATCACCTTTCTGGATGGATTTGCACAGTCCTACCAATATTATTCCTGAGGCAGGGTCCCAAAAAGGCCATGTTGAAAATTTGAGCTCAAAGTATGTAAAGATGGCAAAGTTATGCTACAGAGTTGAAAACACCATTGAAATACATTGAAGCTTATATACGAAAAGGATGACGTCATATGAAAAAAGATTCTTTTTTCATATCACGAGTCATGGAAAAGATTTCTAATATTAAAAAAAATAACATTATAAAGCATTTCTCCAACAGTTAAGTACAGAATCCAGCTAAGGGGAGTAAGCAAGATACATATGTTGGTGGCTCTCTAGAATGTCATTTTTATGTCTTTTTAAATTTTAATTTTCCTTGCGGAAAACCAGAAAATAAGATGGCAGCCAAATGAAAAAGGATTTTCCCGTCATGAAAAAGGATGATGTCAATATGAAAAAAGTATTCTTTTTTCATTTCATACAGCAATCTTTTGGTGCTCACTGAGCATGCTCAGAACCAGTTATTCAAAATTTAAAAATTAGACAACTTTGGAGCAAATTAATATTTTTTCTCCAAACAAGCAAACAGTATATCTGTGGGCCAGCCCATTTCTATCCAGAAAATTTCAGATCAAAATTCCAAACTATCTGGGTGCTAGTCAAGTTGACAGAAAACCCATTCAAACCCATAGGAAAAAAATCCTGAACAATTCCCTTTTTGCATTATTTGTATCTCAGAATATGCAAATCCAACTAGAATGAAACTTGGTAGATCCAGAGATTTACCACATGAGGCCACACTTGTAAAATTTCACGTAAATCCATTGAATGGCTGTGAAGTTATTATAGTGCAAAAACTAGGGTTTAACATTGAAATGTCCGTACACCCCTAACTATAGGGGCATGACTGCGCCCCTATAATATACACACATATATGTGTGTATGTGTTTGTGTGACTTTTACATGGATGGAATTTTTTCTCCATTGAAGAACAAGAATCTTCATTTTATATACCGTGTTTCATACACATTGTATCCCGAAGTGCTTTACAAGCAATGCTAAACTGGTATTGAAGTAACTGAATGTATAGTGGCAACCATTTTGTATATCAGCTCCCACACACAGCCTTGGACAATTACATGAACTGGTTTTATGGGAAGGGGAATATTGGCCAAGATACTAGGGAAAGTCCCCTACTCTTGCAAAAAGTGCCTTGGGTTCTTTTGCTTCAACCTGGACAGCACCAGTGATAGCTAGAAGGGACCATGGTTTAAAAATCTCATCCAAAGGACTGCACACCCTGACAGTACAGCACCCCCCCAGTCTTCACTCAGGTGCCACCATTTTAGGTATGAGCCCAGTCCTCGTGTGGGACTGGAACCCATGACCTTTTGGCACAGAGGCAGATATGCTACCAACTGAGACATGCTACCACATGGTGAAAATGCCATCATATATTTTTCTATAAACCTAGCAACTAAAAGTATAAACCATACCAATTAAAAGTATAAACCGCAATAACTAAAAAAATTATAACATCTAAAAAGTAGATCAACACTAAAAAAAAATTAGCCAATTAGTAAAAAGCACTTCAGTTAAGGCCTATAAAGAACAAGTATCAGAAACACCTCACAAAAAATGCAAAATGGCAGAGAAAACTGGCAAAGGGAAGACTTCTTCAAACAGCAAGAAAATAAAAATACAACAAAAAAAATGTTTGATATGAAAGTAATTTCAAATTACCTAATACAAAATGGAGAGAAAAGAAAACTACAATAAATACAATAAATGACCTGGACAAACATAATGCTAATTTCATCTTCACCCACAAGAAGTCAGATGGAATGGAATGAGAGCCAGGGACCTTTTGAGGCATACTGGGAAGCCTGGATAGACATTTTGAACAAAATAACTATCCACACAGCATTTACAAAAACAACTCTACAACCATCAAAGAAACCCCAAAACCATGATTGCCAAACAAAAATAAAAAACAAAAAAAGAAAGAAAGGGTAACAGAGCAAATCAAACACAACCACTTAAAATGTTGAAATAGAACTACCATATGCAACTGGTACACTAGGCCTCCACGATCCAAGTGCATTATTGAACATGATGTTTTTCAACCTGGGACTTCACTTTGCACAGCATACCCTGAACAATACAACCTAAAGTGGGGAGACAGAATACTACTCAATGGTGCTGAAGGCCAGAAATTCTTGGACCACAATGAAAGGCAAACAAAAATGAGAACAGGCAGCAACCCAAGAGACATGTGGATAACTAACCCAAAACTGTATGAAAACAACATCAACAAAGAAAGAAATGCAACCACAGCATATGAAAAATACAGTAGTAAGAGACCACCCCAAATGAAAACACCAGGTTTACCCTTTTATCTGATTCCAAATACAAATCACAAAGAACAATCACTGTGGTTTAGAAATATGAAAATAAGCCAAAACAAAATGAGAAACGTGATGAAAGAGAAAAAAAATTCAGGACTACCAGCAGAAAAATGGATCATTAATCACAGCACTTGGAAAAACATCAGTCCGAATGCTTATAAATAATAACCTACCTCCAACTGAAACTGCACAGATATCTGACCATAAAAATCTACAATCTATAAACAACTACACCACACTTTCCGACCAGAAACAAAAACTAATGTCAAACATCTTGGCAAATGAACAACCACAAAGAGCAAAGAAACTCAAAACCCAGCAGAAAACTACAGTGGACTGGGACACATTCTAAACTTCTCAACCTGAACCAGAAACCTAGGAAAATGAAATTTTAACCTGGCATATGGCACAATATGAAATAGAAGAACCAGAAACTTCAGAAACTACAAGAAATGCCCTGGAAAGGAAATGGCACAAAAAATGAACCAAATAATAACTACTTCTTTCCATGGTAAGCACCCCAAAACCATACCTAATCCTTAGATGCCTTCTCCCAAAGGATGACTCACAGTTCAAGTGGCCACTTATATGCCTCAAAAAATTGATCTTTCCCCAGCTGCCCATTATATGGCAGGACACGATGCTGAATACCAGATGCATGATGCACATGTCATGCAACCAAGACACATATCGCATGCCTAAAGCAGTCACACACAATGAAGCCAATCATGACACAGTATGCATGGAAATCTGTAGCAATGAAGCAAACTATGATGCAGCATGCATCAAAATCTCTAACTCCCAGCCACCGACCAGAAAACAAGCTGACAGAGCACAATGTGATGGCACAAACAGCACCTTATCTGCACATAGCGTGGCAGCAAAGCACACTACCACCAGTGTATCCATTCAATCATGTATGTATATCCACCACTGCACACATCCCTCAGCCACAATGATTGACACAAGCAAGATGCAACCATGACGTATGACGCATATGTCAGTGCTGGTTGCAGTAACAACCAAAGAGCCTCAAAAAAACACCAAAAGCACAAGATAATGCACAAACGGCAGACAATTAATCTATTTGGTTTCTCCTACTCTCAAACTTCCTCAAACATAGAGCTAACAACACAAGAAAACAAAAATATAACCATATTTGTAATCACATTTAACAACTATGACAACATAAACCTGAACATATACAACATCACTAAAGGAAGAAGAAAATATAAATCAGACAGAATTGTTGTATTTGATACAGACAGTGGCTAAATAACTGACAACATGCAAGTTAAAGTTAATGAAAATTTACATAAGACATTCAAAATCCTCAGAGTGCATTAACTGCTGAAAGAAATGTCTTACAAAACTCAGACTGCTATTAACTGCTGAGAAATATTATTTTTACTTTCTGTTAATCAGTAACAAAACTGCAAGATATGTAATAAAATAATTCCTTAACTGCAAACTCAGTTTTTTACTGCATACTATCTCCGTCTTTACTAGACAAATGTCACAATAGCAACCATCCGTATGTATTTCATAAAATAAATGCTAGAGAAGTGTTGTACAGCCGTGATATAATTCCATCATGAGGGGAGCAAATTAGCTGATAATCCCAGACTCCCTTTGGGCTCATGGGTTATTGAGCTTTATAAAAATGGGTATAAAAAATCCAGAAATCTGATTGACCGAGGAGCTCAGTACCCAGTGCTGATATCCCAGAACAGCTGCACTGGGAGAAGATCCAGCAGCCTCTTCACAATAAAATCAGTACTATCACACATCTTTGACTGCCATCACAAATGTGGCTGTCACCTTTACTCACTAAAATTCTTCAACTAGGCCCTAAAAATAAAACTGCCTTAAATTTAAAAGCATAATAATTAAATGTTATTTTCTCTCATAATCACACACACACACACACACACACACACACACACTTTAAAAAAAAAGTACTACAGTACTTACAATTTTAATTTATGCTGTTTCTTTGCTGACCATGAAAATTCCCCCTCCCTCACCTGCTTACTAGGGAAATCTATGCTGGTTAACCTGCTACAGATTTAAAAGAAAATCACTAGTTCAATCTGAGGCCTTCTTTTGTGTGAAAGCCGGGGGGGAGGGTGAACATTCTTCCAGCAGAACTGAGCAGAGATTTGAATTCTTGTAATCCATACATAGTAAACATTCCATCTCTTGAATTCAAACCTGAAACAAGTATCTTAAACCACCTTCTTGGATACTTTTCGCCTTAATATCTTCGCAACCTTTCAATGAATTTGCACAAAATTTTGCATGCATGTCTTGGAGGGTAGCTCTCTTGACATGCCAAGATTTGTTGGGGTTGAATGTGCGGAATTTGAGATCCAGATAGCAAAAAAGTAAAACAAATCACACAAGACCTCAAATTTGGGACTTCTTTATCAAGTGGAAGTATCATAGCATATGGTTCATAAAAATATCAAATTTTAGAGAAACAATTGCAAGATTTGTGCAGAATTTATTTTAACCATTTCATAAGCACAATAGTACACTCCAGGGAGTGTGTTTGTTAGGCAATATACGCATGTCTAGAGAGGTTGTTAGGCACTCGACTGCTCCTCCTGCCTTTTAACCTCTCTAGGCACGCATATGTTGCCCAGCGAATGCACACCGTCATGTATTATTGCTTACAATTAGCCCCCCTTGATGGAGTTATATCTTTATAATACATGGATGGAACCTGTGTCCCATTCAAAAGCCCATCATCTATTTCCCTGTATATCATGCCAATTAAAGTCATATAGCACAATCATTAAAGTTATATACCATGACTGGCCATGATATATAACTTTAATGACTGTGGAATAAGACTTTCAATACCAAGATACATGACTTTGGCCCTGTAACTCCATTCTTTCTCCTCCCAGGCTCTTCAAATAACAATGACCCTCACCAGTGCAGTACAACTCTGTCCTCTCTTAGAAAATCCCTTTTTTTATTTTAACACCCATATCTCTTGCAGTAGCTTTGGCTAATCACCCACACCCTCCATGCTGGTACTTTTGCTGCTTCCATGTTTCTTATGACCACCAGTCCCGACTGTCGAACCAACGCACTGGACTGCCAAACTGGCACACTGGAACACCATGCCAAGCTAGCTGTATGCCATTCTTGATCCTCACCAAAAGGTACTAGGGGAATGACTGGCCTAACCACATCTCCTTATATAGGAGAACCCTGCACTACAGAAGTGAAACTGGGCCAAAACCAAAACACTACTACACTATGGAATATTGCGAGGGACAAAAACCAAAAAAGCAGAGACAAACCTGGAAATGACTGCAAATGCGATTTAAACAAAAGAAAACATCCAAATGTGTTAAAGAAAATGAATGCTAGCTAAGTGGTGGGGGCTAAAATGGTGGAGGGATTCAAGAGAGCATGGGACAGACAAATGGAGTTGGTAAGCGGGGGTAAGGGGAGGGCCCGTGGTATAGGCGATGATTAATGGGGGGGATTGGGCAGTCTTGATGGGCCAGTGGGTCCTTTTCTGCCATCAGATTTCTATGATTCTATGATAAGTGTGGTATATGAGGAACTCTACCATCTTAGGGTGCAAATGAGCCCAGAATCCCTCTCACTGTTCAAGCTTGTGGGTTATGGAGCTGATTAGCCCCCCTCAATGGTATATTTCCCTTTATAAAATGGGTATAAAAAATCCAGAAAGCTGATTGGCTGAGGAACTCGGAACCCAATGCTGATATCCCAGCACAACTGCACTGGAAGAAGGTCTAGCAGCCTCATCACAATAAAATCAGTGCTACCACACATCCCCGAATGCCAGTACAAATGAGGCTGTCACCTTTACTCACTTAAAATCTTCAACTAGGCCTTAAAAATAAAGCTGCCTTAACTTTAAAAACATAATAATTAAATGTTAGTTGCCTTCATAATACCCTTCTTACATACACACGCCCCTTAGAAAATGAAATACTACAGTACTTACGGTTTAAATTTATGCTGTTTCTTTGCTGACCATAAAAAATATGCCTCCTGTCCTCACCTGCTTACTGGGGAAATCTATGCTGTTTAACCTGCTACAGATAAAATAAAAGCCCTGGTTCCATCTGAGGCCTTCTGTTGTGTGATAGTGGGGGTGAACATTCTGCCAGAAGAACTGAGCAGAGATTTGAATTCTTATATTCCATACATAAACTGAAAAAAAACAAAGCAAAGACTGGCACCTGCTACCTGTGCGATTATTTGTAATCTAGCAGAACCTCATTTATCTACTTCTATTTATTTATTTAAATTTCAAATTACAACCTTTGAGCCAATGGCTGTTTTACACATGTTCCATGTCATAATATATATATACACAGAAAACAGGCTTTGGATAAGCTAGGCACAATGATTATTACATACAAGCAAGACAAATGATAGTTACATGGGTAAGCCATTCACATTGATTACTACATACAGGCAAGACCTAGTTACATCAGATAATAGATCTTAAACCTAAGAAATAACAAGAAAATTAATGAATAACTATAATAAATATCAGTACAGGGGAGAAGTGCAGCCACTGGGTCTTTCTACTGGATTACACATAATCACACAGGTAGCAGGTGCTGGTTTTTCCTTTGCTTTTACTCAGTTCATGCTACTTTTTTTTTTTTACTTAGTTGTTTAACCAGGTATAGCACACTAAGCTGAAAGCTTTTTTACAGGAGTGACCTGGGAGCACAATTGACCTGGACACTGCTCATTTAATTCCTGGATGTGGTCCATGCTCTGTGGTTTCATTTGTATTTGATACATAGTAAGCATTCTATCTTTTGCGTTCAAACCCAAAACAAGTATCTTAAATCATCTTCCTGGATAACTTGCACCTTAATATCTTTGCAACTGTTCAACGGATTTGCACAAAATTGTGCATGCACAGTCTTGGAGGGTAGATCTCTTCACATGCCAAGTTTCATTCTGGTCAGGTATGTGGATTCTGAGATTCAGTTAGTAAAAAATTAAAAGAACTCACATGAGTCCTCAAATTTGGGACTACTTTATCAAGAGGAAGTATCGTAGCATATGGTCCATAAAAATATCAAATTTTAGAGAGACAATTGCAAGATTTGTGCAGAATTGATTTCAACCATTTTATAAGAGCAATAATACACTCCAGGGTATGCATTTGTTAGACAATATACACATGCCTAGAGAGGTTGTTAGGCACGCAGCTGCACCTCATGCCTAAAAACCTCTTTATTGCCCAATGAATGCACACCCTGTCATGTATTATTGCTTACATACACCACACTTACCTAGCATTTATTATCTCTCTCTCTCTCTCGTTTTATATTATAGTGGCATGGTAGTGCCACTATAGTTAGGGTTGAGTACCCCATTTAAGGTTAAATTAGAAATTTTGCACATTAATAACTTTGGCACTGTATTATAGATTTGCCTGAAATTTTGCTTATATGGTCTGGTACCATAGATCTATGGATCTGCCAAGTTTTATTGTGGTCGGATGTACAGTTGTGGAGCTACAGAGCACCAAAAAACTCATAAATTATGCACATTTCTTTGCTCGCACCTACAGCCTGCACGGTTTGCGCAATCAGTCTGAAAATGTCAGGGAAGATGCAGCCAGGGTCCCCAATGTGTCTTTCAAAAATTTCATGAAAAAATATTAAACAGTTCAAAAGTTATTCAAATAAAACTGAATCCCATTATAGTCTATGGGAAAAGTTAAACTACGCGAAAGTGTCGCAAATGCAGTTTTTAGTGTTGTAAATGACCCTTTTACTTTTGTGATTCATCCATTTTTTTTTCAGCTGGTGGTCAGAAAAATGCTTGGCATTTAAATTTGGGACCCTCTAGGGACACAATTCTTGTTGTGTTCACCTAGTCGAGCCCTGAGGATGCTAGCCATGTCTTTTTTTGGGGTGTAAAACACCCCAGAAATATGTTTTTTAAATGTTTGTAAAAAGTAGTTTCACAAAGTACTTTCTCATATGCGGCACTTTCATGTTTTTGTTTTGTGAAAGTGTCATGATTTGTGAAAGTAATTTGCGACACTGCCCAAAACATAAGAAAATCTTTGCCACCCTGCTGCAAAACAACAATTTGGTCTTTTGGGCTGAAATTTGCAGGGAAGAAAGCCAATGTCACAGAGATGTGCCTTTTGGTAGTTTGGTGCAAAAATATAACAGGGCTGTAAAGTTACAGCACTCCGAAGTTGATGATTTTTCCCATAGGATAACATTATGGCATCTGCCATGCCTTTTGGGTCCCGTATCTCGAAAACGGATTTTTCATTGCAAAACTTCTGGGGGCTAAGTGCAAAACTAGCCTGGAAAGTCACAAATAATATGAGATTTAAATATTTTTTCTGCGTCATATGGTTCCTGAGATATAAGCAATTTAGTATTCCAAGTGCTCATTTTCCTGTCCGAGGGCCACTGTTATGCCCACATTCTTTGTATTCACTGTGCTTCTGAATACACCTCTTTTCAACACAAAGCATGTGCATTAGTATTACCGTTAGCATTATCGGTTGCTTTTATGTTTGCACTTGCGTTTCCATTACCGTTTGCATTAGCATTTCTGTTTGCATCACTGTTAGCATTACTGTTAGTGTTTGCATTACTGTTTGCCTTTCCATTTATGTTTGGTTCACCGTTATCATTACTGTTTTTCTGTCAGTTACCGTTTGCGCTTCTGTTACTATTTGCATTTGCATTACTGTTAGCATTACCATTTGTGTTTCAGTTTGCACTTGTGTTTACATTACTGTTTACGTTTGCATTTACGTTAATGTTTGCATCACCATTAGCGTTATCATTAGCATTTGTGTTTATGTTACCATTTGTGTTTGTGCTTGCCATTGCCATTTGTGTTTTCAATACCGATCGCGCTTGCGTTACCATTTGCATTTCCATTTCCGTTACTGTAAAAATTACCGTTACCATTTGCGTTTGGATTTGCGCTTCCGTTTGCGTTACCATTTCTGTTTGCATCACTGTTAGATTGTCGCTAGTGTTTGCGTTTACGTTACCCATTGAAATACATTAAACCAGATTTACCTTATTTTCTCATATTGCAGTTACCGATTTCAGCAACAAGATGTGTCTTCAATTAGAGAAGGGATCTGTTAAGTGGGACATGTTCATGTGAGTGAAGGTATGTGGGAGTGGGATGGTGGGTACTGAGCTGGGGGTCAAGGTGGTGTGGGGGGCAGGAGTCAAATCAATGAGGAACTGTTTTCTTTTTTACAGGTTGATTTTAAAATAAAAAAAGACACAGAGGGACTGTTTTCTTTCAGGCTTAAAACAGTTTTAGATCCATCACTGGGGACTGAGCACCCCAGTGTTGACCTAACTGTATTGTAGCACTAGGGTTGGGCAATCCGGTGTCACTGCCGATTAAGTGTGGGGGGAGTGAGCTGGAAGGGAGGGGGCTTGGCAAGTGGTACTGAGGGTGGGCACCCTGGTCCACTTTTTTATATACTGTATAGTCTATAGATAATACTGTCTCATACTGTAAAACTGTTCAGTATCAGGAAACAGGAGGGAGGGCTGGCTGAGCAGGGAGGGGGAGAGAATGAAAAACATACATTAAAAACAAAATAGATAGATAAATAGACAGACAGACAGATAGACAAACAGACAGACAGAGAGACAGGCAGACAGAGATAGATAGATAGACAGACAGACAGACAGACAGATAGATAGATAGATAGATAGATAGATAGCGAGATTGAGATTAATTGTGACTCTCTGCTGCCATGCAAGTGGGAGCACATCTCCATCTGTAGCTGCAGATGTTAAGAATCTTCTGTTGTTTTCATACAGAGAAAATGCAGGTGAACAGCTCCTCTCACTGAATTGGGCACCTTGGATGTTGGGGTGTCCAGAAAAGGAATTTTTGGATGTTTATTTAAAAATCAAACATCAGAATATAGCTCAATGGTCCTGTTTAGCTAGGTTCAGGTGTTTGTTTTTAAAAAATAAGTCATTTTTATTTATTTACCATGTTGTTTAGTTTGAGGAAAAAACAAGATGGTGGCCTTCATGACACAAAACAATTTATTTTGCATTGTGAGAATAGGTTTTGTGAAACCAGAAAGTTCTCACAACGCAACATTTTTCATGTTGTATTAGAGGGTTATCAAAAAACCCTACTGTGCATGCTCAGAAAAAAACACTTAAATCCATATAACTCTGGAACTGTTTAATATTTGTTCACAAAACCATTGAAAGGCACTACCTCAGCAAAGGCTGCTTCTACTTTGAAAGTTTTGGAAAAAAGTGCCATTCTGTCTGGGCTGCAGGTGCAAGAAAAAAGTGTATTAAATTTAGGGAAAAAAAAACGTAGACATTAATGTAAAAATGACAAATGCAGATATCAAAAACTGAACAAGCTGCCATCCTGAAACTGTTCGCATATGTAGACCTTGCCTCCTAGACAGTGCATACCAAATCTGGAGCAACTTTGTCAAACTCTGCCAAAGCTATTAAGGTGCACAGTTAAGGGTGTAACACAAACTCTCGGTCAACCCTAACTATACTAGTGCTACTGCACTATATTTGCAAAAAACTGTGTTAATGCTCCAGTTAGGGTTCAGCTTAATGCAACAAAAGTAGAGAAATGTGGCCTTAGGGTTTCCAACCCTAACTCTCCACCCTCAAAAGCAGCAAAAGGCCAACACCACATAAGCAACCACATGCAGCCATCACCAGGAAAGACAAACAACATACAACTGTTTCCAGATGACATAAATTCAGTAGTACTGATGTGCTGCCTTCGTGGATTTGTGTCCTTGGGCATGCACACTGCAAGATATACAGATTAACTTGTTGCTGCAGATACAAGTACACCATACCCAAATTACAACACTGCTTCTTTATGCAGAAGTGCAGGCCCCTGCAGTCACAGATACAAATCCATGATACCCAAATTACAAGAGTTCTTTTATCTGCAAAAGTGCATACCCTTATGAGGCAGAGGTTCTGTAGCTTCAGGTACTTACGCACACTGTAAGACATATATACACACTTGACAGTCCTCCGCTTCTGCAGCCACAGGTGTAAGATATACATACCGACCTCTAGCTGCAGAAGCACAGGCACCACAAAATACATGATAGCAAAATTGCAACACTACTTCTGTCTGCAGAAAAGCAGGCTCTTGAGGGTCCTGCACCTCTTTGGCAACAGGTGTAAGACATACACCCCGACTTCTGGCTTCAGAAGGGTAGGCCCCTCTGGGGTCTGCACCTATAAGTACTGTCACAGTGTGGGTATAATGGTTTCAGCAGTGGATCTAGAAATTGTTCAAAGGGGTACAGTCTTTCAGTCATGCAGATGCATATAGAAAAGTATGCCTCATACTGCATTCATGAGTAGAACAGAGTCAGCCATGATGCAATGCAGTAACTTACAGTAAATGGCTTCACAAAATACTGGAGTAAAAAAGCTTAATTGCCATTAAATTACACTGTTCCCTGCAGCATTTTTGAGAAAAACTGCAGCATTACTGCATTGCATCTAGGCTGGTGCTGCTGTACCTCTGATTGCAGAGGTGCACAGGCCCCATGGAGCCTGTGCATCTATAGTCACAAATATTTACTCATGCACACAGTATGATATATGTACACAGGTGCTGCTGCATAAGCACAGGCCCCTATAGGGCCTGTATTTATGCAACAATGGATACAAGTTCACAAAGGTAACATGTCAGTGCTACTGCATTTGTGTCATCTGGATACAGTTGTATGTTGTTTGCTTACCTGGTGATTGCTGTCTGTGGTTCTTGGTGTGGTGTTGTCCTTTTTGCTGCTTTTGGAGGTGGGGAGTAAGAGTTGGAAACCCTAATACAATGTTTTCCTACTTTTGTTGCATTAAGTTGAACCATGACTGGTGTATTAATGCAATTTTTTGCAAAGAATTTGCTTTCTTTTTGAGATATTGGAATCATATGTGTGAACAGATGCAGATGTTCAGGGCTCTCTTAGTGCCTATTGAAGACTCCATTTACCTATGGAAGCACAGGTCCTGCTGGCCCTACACTTTAGTGCAGTGACAGAAGTCAAGAATTCATGGGGCTATCTTGTAGGCTGTGAAAGCATAGGGCACTCTGGGCCCTGTGCTTCCATATGACCACAGATTTAGATGCACATGGCAAAGAGTCCATCTCTCAGACAATGCATAGGGCCCTCTGCCACCCATGGGTACAGAGGTGCAATACCCTGTGCCAAGAGAAGAGTTGTCTTCACTATATGGTACCTGGCCCCATGTGGGCAGCCCTGCATGTTTTCTTCCATGGCTGGGAGGTGTCACATAACAGTGCATCCCCCACCCTCAGCCCTTCCAGTTGTCTGTGCTTGCTCCCAAACTCAGATCGCTGGCATGGGCTCACAAAGCACTACCTGCTGGAGTAAAGGCTTTCACAATATGCAATATGCAATATTTCTTAACAAGTATTACTTTTTTTTATTGTCCCCAAATTTTCAAGACAGTCTTTTTATAACTCCCCTTATAAACATGACATGGTATTTATTGAATAGTGGTTGAAACATCACTTTGCACCACAAGTACGAAAACACATCTTGTCCAAAATTTGAAAAATGGCACCTGTCCAGTTTATGAGGTGGTGTGAAAAAATAGCTATGTTGAAAGTTTTGAGAAAAAACATGGAGAATTAGCGAAGTTATGAGTAAATATTGAAATATTTCAACATTGACTCAGAACTGGGGGTTGGCAATATAGCCTAGAGGTTAGAGTAATGAGCTGTGGATGTGTTTGGTACATCCAGCAGACAGACCTGGTTATAATTCCCACAACATCCGTGTGCATACCGTGTGACTCTGAACAAGTCACTTATTTATTTATTTTTATTTAGCTTTTGTTGACCGGGTAAGTGCACTAGACAAATCCTGCCTATTTTCAGGCACGACCCGGGGAAGGGGGATATAGATGAATGCCGACTGACCTTGAACCAGATTAAGCTGTTGGTGGTATTTTTTTAGTGAATGAGGGAAATTTGGCCAGGACACCGGGGAAATTCCCCTACTCTTTTTTCGATAAGTGCCATGGGATCTTTAACATCCACCTGAACTACCACCAATCCAGGCAGATGGGACCTCGGTTTAACGCTCATCCGAAGGACGGCACCTCAGAAGTGCAGCACCCCTCTCATGCTGCACTACAGTGTCAGTACTGGGATATTAACCCAAGTGCCAGATGTGGGAACTGAACCCACAGCCTTCTGATTTCCCGGCCTCAGAGGTGAGTGTGCTACCTACTGAGCCACTGACACTGCTTAACCTCCACAGTGCTCCTGGGTTGCCCCTGAAAACAGGCACCTGTGCCTAGTGGGCCTTACCTGGTTAACAAAGAATAAAATAAAAAAAAAACTTGGTAATTTCACCAAATTTTTACACCAGATTTTCAACATAGCCTTCTTATTACCCCACCTCATGAACCTGGTAAGTGAAAATTTTCAAATCTGCATCAAAAAGTCATTTCATGCTACAGGTGTAAAAACACATTTTGGTCAGGAAGTGAAAAATTACAGCTGTCATCTTCATGAGGTCATTTAAAAAATGGCTCTGTTGAAAATTTGGGGTCAAATTATTGAAAATTACCAAAGTTACCATCTTACCTTCTTACCCTAACCTCACCTCATGAACCCATGAGGTGGGGTAATAAAAAAGGCTGTGTTAAAAATGTTGAATATTACCAAAGTTAAGGGTGAGCATAGAGAAATTTCAATGAAACACTCATAATGTTGTTGTTTTTTAATATTATTACCCCAAATTTTCAGCATAGCCTTCTTATGATCCCACCTCATGAACCTGGTAGGCAAAAATGTTCAAATCCTAGTTGAAATGTTGTTTTGTGCCACAAGTGCAAAAACACCTTTTGGCCAAGGTCAGAAAAATGACAGCAGTCACATTCATGAGGTGGTGTGAAAAAATGGCTATGTTGAAAACTTAGGTCAAAGTTTTGAAAATTATCAAAGTTATGAGTGAGTGTAGACCAATTTAATTGTACACTCTTAACTTTGTGTTTTTTGATATTTTTACCACACATTTTCAGCATAGATTTCTTATGACTCCAACCTCATGAACAAGAGCAGTGAAAATGTGCTAATCCCACCTGAAAAGTGATTTTGTGCAGCAACCTCAAAATAACCTTTTGGGACATATTTGAATAATTGCACTGCCACTGATCATGATTTGGGGTCCAAAAAAGGTCATGTTGAAAATTTGGTGAAAAAATATAAAAAAATGACAAAGTTATGAACAAAAATTCAAGCCCCATTGAAATAGATCAAACTGGACTGACCTCATTTTCTCATATCACAGTCACTGGTTCCAGCAGCAAGATATGTCTTCAGTTGGAGAGTGGATCTACTTTTTGGGACATATTCAGGTGATTGAGGGTGTGTAGTGGGGTGGGGATACTGAGTAGGGGGTCAGGTGAGGTGGGTGGGGGTCTGGGGGTCAGATCACTGATGGATAAGTTTCTTTTGTCAGGTAAAACTTACAAAAAAAATAGATGGTTTTCTTAATTTTAGTAGGACCCAAGCTGACACTGGGGATTGGGCACACCAGTTTGACCATTATCTTTGGTGGCACCAGAGGTGGGCATCCCTGTGCTGCCATGTATATTATGGGAAGGGAGTGGGCAAAATGGAGGAGTGGGGGGGTCAAGAGAAGTGGTACCAGAGGTGGGCACCATGGTCCACTAATTATATATATTTTAAATACATATTAAATAAACATTAAGAAGGGGGCTGGGTGACCTTGAGGGTAGGGGGAGAGACAAGAACAACTACAAAAACAGCTTAACTGCTAAACGAGGGTGCTAGAGTAAAATACTCAAGGAAATTCTCCCTATTAATACAAGTTTGTTTTTACAAGGTACCACCCCCTATTGACGTTCTTGTAGCATGAAACTGGTCGGGATGTTTGTTGCTTATAGCCTATGGCTTAATGTGGTGTCTGCCTTCAATAAATTATGCCCTGTGTGTGCGCCTAGCTGAGGAGTGCTGAGTTTTGTTTGTTTTCCAGGGGGAGAAACAAGCAATATCAGAGGTGGGCACTCTGATCTGCTTAACAAATGTTAAATAGCTAGATTAGTTAGACAGACAGAAAAACAGACAGACAGATAGATAAATAGGTAGGTAGATAAAGAGACAGATCAAGGGACTGGTGGCTCACTGCTCCAGTTGAAGCTGGCAGCATGACTCCAGTTGCAGCTTCAGTATTCAGCAAAGTTCCACTGTTTTCCCAAAAGAATAGTATGAAAACATTATAGTTTGTTCATATTGTTCTTTTGTATGAGCCTTCACCAAGCCAGGCACTTCACTGCTCTGACTCAAGCTGACAGCATGACTCCAGTTGCAGCTTCACAATTCAAGAAAGTCCTGCTGACAAAGAAATCTTATGTGGAAGGCTTAGCAAAGCCTCCCAATTCTTCTTTCATGAACCAAAATTTATGAAAGATGAGGGTGGGACTTAACTTTTTTCTCATAGTTCTTTTGTGAGATCATATGAAAGAACATTATCCTTTTGTGAGATGTCATGAAAGAATGGTGAAAAAAAAAATAAGTCCAAAACTCTTCTTTCATGAGATGGGGTTTTCCTTTTGTGAGACTCAGATCTCATGAAGGAAAAATTATTCTTTTGTATTATCTAATGAAAGAACTATTAGTAAAAAACTAAGTCCCACCCTCTTCTTTCATGAACCAAGATTCTTCTTTCATGAGACTCACAAAAGAAGAATTTCGGCTGATGAAAGAAGACTCGGGAGCCCTCACTAGGCTTTTTCCACCTAGAATGTTAGGAATATCCCAAAACCATATTTGGGGGTCTTTTTAAAAAAAAACAAGCACCAGAATCTAACTAAACTGTTTCCGTTTAACTAGATTAATTTACTTGTTTTTCTCCAGGGCATTATTTTTATTGGTTTTCAAACTTTTTTGAAACAACAAAAAACAAAATGGCTGCTATACAAAAGAAAAATTTTGACTCAAAAAACAAGATTAGTCTTTCATCAGCCAGAAATTCTTCATGTCAGACATATAAATGAAAGACCCTACTGAGCACGCACAGAACCGACATTTCAAATCCTTATAACTTGATAATGGATTAATATTTTTTTCACCAAACCTAAAAAAGGCATCTTTTTAGGCAAGTCACTTCTACCCTGAACATTTCAGAACAAAATTCAGAACTGTATTGGCTATAGATGAGAGCAAAAAACAGCCCCCCCCCCAATTTTTCTGCTTTTTCCACTATTGGATAAACTTTCTCTGGCCCTCCAGCATAGAATCATATAAGTCCTACATAACTGTCCTACAAGGTTGAACAGAGGAGTCATTTTGGTGTAAAGGTTGGGGGGACAACATCACTCTCAGCCAGCCTCGGATGGCGAGTGCTATGTTACCCAGCAAAAAGTAAATTATCTATGGAAAAATACCATTATTTCTATCAATACACCCTTGAAAGTGAATACATAAATACATCATACAAGCAACACAACACTAATGCAAAACCTCAAAGGGTACCTGTGCTTTCTCTCACGCTCCCTCGAAGCACTGGAACTCTCTTCCCCTTGTCATCCGTCACTCGCCGACTCATGCAATATTTAAAAAGGAGCTGCAAAATCTCCTAACCAAATCTGTCCCTTGCTTGTGCTTTAATCCTACCTGGTCCTCCTCTATCTAGTCCACTTATTACTGTCCTATCCTTACCCAGATTACCTAATCCATTCTAATTTTGCTTCTCTGACATGTCCTCCTACCTTAAACTTTCTGTTGATTTTGACTTTACCTGAATAGTTCCTCTCCCTTTTATCCTTCTGCTCATTTTCTTTGCTTGCGCTTACCTGGTACTAAACCACTGTGTCTCTCTGTCATTGTTTGGTTCCCTTACTATTTCAAAATCATTCTCTGCCAGACAGCCACTCATTCCTTATTGTTCATTACTGTGTGCACTTATGATTGTATTTTGGCTTAGCTGGATACCTTCCCTTTGTTCCATCCCTCCTGTTCATGCTACTGTTTGTTTTTACCTTACATTATACCCTCAGTGCTACTCTCCAGTGTTTTATGTACCTACATTTTCTAAGAATTACATTGTATAACTAGGTCAAGACTATATTTCCTATTATATTATTTGTCTCTGCCATCATGGGAAATGGTATTACTGTAAAACTATTTAGTACCGTGTAAACTTTACATCGCGCTCCGACTTTCATGTTTACGACCATGCAAAATTAACATCACGCTTCACTACTGACCAAATGCTGATGATTGCATCTGTCAAAGTCAAATTCAGTGGTCAGCCGTAGCTCTGTTTTGCGGTCTCAGTGTTTTTTCTTCAGCTAAGCTGCAACATGTTCTTGGTGAGATGGCTAAATACCCCTCTCAAGAAAACAGCTTTTGGAGTTGTCAACCCAAAAGGAGAAGTGTGACCAGGGCTTCAGACAAGCAGGGATTCTCAATGTGCACACACACTGCCAAGACAGTACAAACATTCAAGACTGCTACTGTTTGTAGAGCCTGTCGTGGAATGTATGCAATAAAGCTATAGCGTGATGATAGTGATATTTTTTTTACAGTGTCAAATTCTAGTTCTACAGTATTTACCTCATTTTTTTGTACTCTCTCTGTATTGTATATTCTGCACTTTGTAACCTCCCAGGTTGTGCCTGCAAATAGTCATCTCTATGGCTAGTGTGCCTCACCCAGTCAACAAAAATAAAAATAAATAAAATAAAAAATGAGATATTGCATCTCACCTCTACTATCCTGGGAAATGCAGTAGACATCAGAACCCAGTTGCAAATGACATATCACAGATTACATTTCACTTGGTTTATTTTGGTTAAATACAGTATATACTAAAAATGTACACAAGCTAGCAGGACCCACCGGCACAACAGCAATGCAAGTGACAAACATTTGGCAGTGACAAATGCTTATTTTTTTTTGCACAGCTGTTAATTCATTTTAACACAGAAACATAACATTTGATGGCAGATAAGGACAGCTTCACTTGACTTACCCAGTCTGTCCATTTTTCCCTACCTACATTATCACCATGGTCCGTAGACCCAACTTGATCTACAGCTCTTTCTCCCTCCCCCCTTCCTTTCCATTATGACTCCTTTGAACCATCCACCCAGACCCACCTGCAGGGTAAGGTTTTTTTTTTTTATTGATGGCTGCGGGCTAGCTGGAGTTCAATGGGCAAAGCAACAAACCACTCCCCCAACCAAGTCTTAAAAGGCCGTCCCTGGGCCAGTCCTCATTTGTTTTCTTCATTGCGGCTGAAGGCGCTGCTCCTCATACCTCTTCTTCTGTTCTCCTGCCTGTTCTTTGTTTACTGCATTTTAGCAGCACCTCCAACCACCGGCTCCATTCCATTTCCCTGCTATTCATCCTACTGCTCACTGCCACTGGCCTCCGGCTCTCTCTCCCTCCCTCCCACCTGACCCCCGTTTCCCATGTCTCCTGCAGTCTGGTGTTCATTTTTCCTCCCTTGCAAACCTCCATCCTGTTCCCGTCCTAGTCTGGTATGCTGAGTAGCCCCTTTTGCCAGTTCTACCTCCCTGCCACAGCTCTATGCTTCCCCCTTCTGTTGCCTGTGCTCCTTCTTCTGTTTCACTGCTCAGTGGCTGTCTGTGGCTCTTTGGTTCTCCCATCCCTCCTCCTCGCTCCATTTAACCTGTACCTTTTTCATAGTTTCATTTCCCTTTCTCTCTCTCTCTGTCTCTCTCTCTCTCTCTCTCTCTCTCACTCACTCTCTCTCCATTTGCTGCTCTTGTCTCTGTTGCCTTCCCTCTTCCGGGTTTGTGCTGGTGTTGCCACTGCCCAGCTTTCCCTCGTACATTCCCCGCTTCTCCTTCTCCCTCGATCCATCATCCTTTGCTCTCTCCGTCCCTTTTGCCCACTGTGCTCATCCCCACACTGCTATGGAGGATGCCTCGCTCCTCTGCTTTAGTTCTGTCCACAGTGACTTCCTGTGCCCTGTGCTGTTGAGCTCCTCAGCAGTTCCTGTGAGCTGAGGGACAGCGTTTACTTCACTCCTCTTGACTTTTGTTCTCCCTCTGGTTGATGCTCACCTCTTTGCCTCTCATAGCTGTTCCAGATTGCCTGTCTTGATGTTTGGACCATATCTACTGTTATTGCCCTGTGTTTCAGATCCCAATTTCCCTTATTGGTTTCTGGCTCCCTTTTAAAGGGGCAGTTGCTCTCTATGGGGACTGTGACTCCTACTGTCGGTTCTCGTCTGGTCTCCTCTTACCTCCCCTTATACCTCGTTTTCTTCCTGGTACTCCTACCCTTCCTTTCCTCAACCTCAACCCAACCTGTTTGCCACCCATCCTGTTTCATATCATAGGACTATCAATCTGACTGGACTGTAGGCCTGGCTGCCATGCTCTGCAGCCTTCCTCTGGGATTTGCCTTTTGTCCCTGCTCTCCCTGGCCTTTGCCACTCATTGCTCTTGGTTACACCATGATGCTCTTTCTTAATTTCATCCCTGACTGTGCTTCCCCATGGTGGATGCTCGTCCTCCTTCCATTCCCTTCATCCTCCATTCCTCTCTTTCTCTGACCTCTGCTTTCTTTTGGGGGCTTCACTATCCTGCCATTCTGCTATACCACCATACCCTACTCATTCACATTGCCTAATATTCCCTCCAGCATATCGCCCTGCCTACTCGTCTACTCCTCCTCTGACCCTATTCCCTCGTTCTAATCAAACTTATTCAGATGTCCTCCTGGTACTACCTACCTACCTCACCATTGGCTGCTGGCTTCACCTGGCTGCTCTTGCTCCTACCTGCATGCAATTCTATCCATTCCTAATTTGGCTCTCAATGGACCCAGTTGGCATGCACTCCCGTGGTTACCAATCACGGGTCATTTCCTCATGACATGAGTCTGGTTCTCCTTCACTCAGTCCAATCTCAGGGTCTGCTCATTCACATTGGTTAATCGAGCATACTTCTAATTGGGTCTTATGCAAACTCATCAAATTGCTCTCCATTCAGAGAAATGCCTTCTGTGTCCATTGCTTCTTGGTTTGGGGCTAACCTGTAGCCGACGGTCTCGCTCTGCACCCACAAACTTTGTATCTAGAACATGCAAAGCTCAGAGCAGGGTCCTTCTCCCTGACCCATAGTGAGAATCTTTTTGCTCTGGGTGAACCGTCAGTCATCCCTCATCTTGGCGATACCTCTGGATGTAGAATTTATGCCATCCAGCTGTGAGGAGTGGGACTGTCATCATCAGAGCCCCTTTGGCTGCTCAAGTAGGTTCGGAGGCACCATCTACACTATTCTCCTTCAGGACCACCTCTGGTTCACCTAGTCTGTTTCATAGGCTTGCACTGGCCAGTTGAGTGCCTTAGCAGTCATCTCTCTCCTCTCTTGCTTTTGAGCATCTTGTTGCAGAGACATTGCTCGTAACCCTCAGCAGTTGTCCATTTAGAAGGACAGAGTGAGAGCTTCCTCTAAATTAGAATGTTTTCCTTCTCACTTGATTTTGACTCTAAATTGCAGTAGCTGAGCTGTCACTAATCAAAACATCCTTCAGCCTGGAGGGCAGGTGACCTAGGCCTTGGATCCCCAGAGGTTTCCTCCTCAAAGGGTTTTTTTTCCTCTCCTCCTTGCCAATGGTCATAATGTTAGATAGGGTTGGAGTTTCCTTAGGTTCTGTTCCACTATTGGATGGAGTCAGATGGTGGCCCAGGCTGTTCCCTCTCTCTTTAGAAAGTGTGCTCTTCTGCATCTTGTCTGCTTTCATTTCATTCATTGTCCTTTTCATATCTCATTCTTCTCCTGTCCTTCCCATCTACATTTATCACCTAAATTTCTGGTCTCAATATATTCTGATTTCTTGCCTCTTCAATGCTCGACACCCTTTTGGGCATTCTTTTTGGGCTTCTTCCTAAGTTACCTTTAGCCAAAGGAATTATTCCTGCGGCACTTATGGGGGGAATTCTCCTCTAGGGTTCCTTGTGTCATACCCCTACAGGGTAGTATATCCCTTGGATAGTGAGGCGAACAGCCACAATGTACCAAAGTCAGACAAGCATTCATCTCATCCAGTTGCGCAAGTCAATTGAAACTGATGGCTGAGGGCTGGCTGGAGTTCAATGGGCAGAGCAACAAACCACTCCCCCAACCAGGCCTTAAAAGGCCCTCCTCTGGACCAGTCCTCATTTGTTTTCTTTGTTGCCCCATCATCCACCCCTCCTCCTCCTCCAGTGACTCATCTCTCTTTCCTGTGGGCTTTTTCCTAAGCTACCTTTAGCCAAGGAAATGATTCCTGTGGCAACTATGGGGGGGGGACCCTCCTCTGGGGTTCCTTGTGTCATACCCCTACAGGATGGTATATCCCACGGATAGAGAGGTGAACAGCCATAATGCATTGAAGTCACACAAGCATACATCTCATCCAGTTGTGCAAGCCCATTGAAATTACTTTAACTTTGATAATATAGAGGAAAACACTGGAGTTGCATGCTAGGCTAACCATATAACCTCCCCCCCCCAGCCAGCAAATCTCTGCCCCTACCAAAGCAGACAACAGTCAGGCTCAGGTGGCACAAAGGAGAGACATTAGCCAGCACAGCATTTTAAATCAGACTATGACTGTAGGCAGTACAGACACAATCAACACAGCAAAGCAGAACACACCACCAGTAAACATAATTATACAAAAACATCACCTACCCTTGCCTTTTGTAGACTATTAGAGCTATGTTAGCTCAAGTTGAGCAGTTTTGTGCTGACTGCTGATTGTGTTGGTCGCAGTCTACTGGTAGAGTCAGTACCTCTAAAGGACACTCTTTTTGTCATTTTAATTTTTCTCTGTCTCCTGTCTCGCTAAACTCTCGCTTCTACACTATATCCTGCTTCACCTGCTTGCCCTGTCTCCCCCCCGCCCCCCTGACCGAACGTATCTCTATCAACGTCACCACTCTTTTGTACTGCTATAGCCTGCTTCTGCTTAAATACTGTATACTACAGCTGCCTCTCTCTCGCTACCCCAGATCGGACTCCTGGACCGGTCAGCTGTGTGCCCCGTTGGCATGGCTCGGGGCCCCCCGACGCCACCACCAGCCGCCACAAAAACCCCTCACAGAAGCCGGGTAAGGACTTCACTGAGTCAGGGAAGCAGGGATCGGCTGTAATTGGCTGACCGCGCTCTGAGACGCTCGCCCATTGGCCGCCGGTTCCAGCTGCTGCATTTCCATAGGTGCCACTGATAGTGTGCTGTGCTGGGCTCGGCGCCCATTCACTGCAGCTGCTCTTGGACTAATTTTATGCCCACCCCTCCCCCACTCCGACCTTTATTAAATAGGCTCTTCATTCCGCCCCTGCACATAGGACCCACGCCCTAACCTACCTTCCATCCTGTTCCCACAGCCTATACTCTCCCCCTCCTCCTAGGCGCTGCTTGACTCCCTCCTCTGCAGGACTAAGCATACCTTTTCAAAACCCCAAAATCTCTTTCAGTTACCCACTACTTCATTTATTTTTTGTTTGCCCCCACCCACTGCCTGACACTCCTAGTACACAGCGCTGTGCTGTTCTCACCAACAATGCCTTCCCTTAGAAACCTCCTCTTGTCTTTTCTGCTCCTCTCCCTCTTCTATCTGCTATGCCAACTTCCTCTCTCCTCCTACCCCTCTCAATCTCCCACTGTAATCATCATAACCTACTACCTGCAACATGGAACCATGGAAAATCTTCCTTACCCTTACTTGAGGCACCCCCTTACTAAGGACTGGGTGCAAATGGCTGCCCACCCCGCTGGAAAGAAGATATATCAACACCTGTCACTAGCCATCCCCCTCTGTTGGGACCCTAGATGACTACACTGTCTCCAAACCAGTAAAAAACAGAGGAAAAGTGTGACATATTATGAGCTTCGGGAGATATCCCTAAAACTCCTGCTCCTCCTCCTTCTTATGTCACCTCTGATATCGGATCCAGCAAGGATGCTATCCTAGCAGCCAACCTAACGCAGATGGTCAACTCCCCGACTAGAAAAAACTACAAGACTGGAACTTGCACTCTCATTGACTGGATACTTACTAGTCACCCGGACCGGATAAAAAACACCACTGTTCTCTCCGACTCTCTCAGTGACCACTCCCCTGTGATCTGTACTTGGACAAAAAAATTCCTTAAACCACCTCCCAAAACCATCTCAAGTAGAGTGCTACCACATGGAAATCTCACTAAACTCAAGACCTGTCTCCTACAACAAGACTGGTCCCCAATCTACAATACACCAAATGTTGACGTTGCCCTAGAATTCTTTATTACAACTTTCAACACAGCCTGTGACACTTACGCATGCTGAATGTGGACAATAAAATCACAAAAACCAAAAAACATGCTTTACGCCAGTCATCAAAACAGAAAAAGGCATATTCCACTTACAATAAAAACTTTTAACCTTTGTGACCCACATTGATAACACAGCACAAACAGTCAACCAACGCATTGGAATACTGTACTGTAACTGTCAATTCTTTAACCAAGCTGCCCTGAGGATTACTGTACAAAGCTCTGTCATCTCAATCATAGACTATGGTCTAAGTATCTATGGCTCTGGTACTACCACCGCACTAAGGCGCATCTCAACAGCCCTAAACAAGGCCTGCCAACTCCTCACTGGAGCACAGAGATGGACTAACACCTGTGAGCTCTACATGGAAACCAGCTGGTTACAACTCTCAAATCGCCTAATGTATCTCACATGCTTGATGGCAAAAAAATCAATCTTGGGACTCAGTCCGCCGTGTATCCAAGATCTACTCTGCCTGAATAACGGCACTCATCCCACCAGAAGATCTGAGCACCAACCTTTTCAGGTCCCCAGATGCCGGACTGCTCAGGGACAAAGATCGTTTGCCTATTGTGCCCCTACCTGGTACAATGCCCTTAGCTTACCCACTCTATCCTCCACATCATTGGGAGCTTTCAAATCTATGCTATACGCTCACCTCACAGCCTCCAGCTCCTGTGACTGCTTTGACTAAAGACTCTACCCTCTGACTGCACTTACAGCTGTTCCTTCACTCGCCATGACCCCTCACTTGACAAAGACTCTCGGAGTACCACTAACTGGTCCTGTCTGCTACTGAACTTCTTATTTTTCTCCCCCATCTCCTCCTACTTTTCCATCCTTATTCTTTTCCTTAAATGCCTCTGAGTTTCATTCTTTCCTGTAACTGAATATTACCGTTTTATTGCAGCCTTTATAAATTGCTTGCCAATTGTTTGTAACATTGTCTTGTTGTTTATGTACTTTTATGATGTGGAACCTTTGTAAAGGAGCCTTTGGCTCAAAGGTATTAATTCCTAGAACAATAAACAAGCAAACAAAACAAACAAACAAGAGCCACTGGCCTACTCCAGACACAACAGTAAAGAGAATGCCTCACAGACTGCAGCAGGCTTCTTTTCCCAGGCACTCCCTGACCCTGACTGGTGCCAAATCAAATGGCCAATAGTGTGTGGCCCCTGCCAGTTTAGAACTGCCCTGTGCAAACTGGAATTCCCTTTCACCACCTCCTCTGCTTGTTTGCCAGTGTCTTGTTTTGCAAATTTGTGCATACAGTATTGTGAGTAAATGCCCCTGTGGCATGATGTTGTTGCTGGCTCGCTGCATCCCCAATCACTACTCATCCCCACCCGCTGCACTGCAGCACCACCAGTCAGTCCTACCTCCCAGGTAGTTGTTGCTTCATAATTGCTTGCAGCAGCCTCCAGCAGTCCATATTCCTGTGTCCTCTGCTCTGCCTTTCAGACTTCTACTACAGGCTCAGACTGACTGACACCCCGACTGATCCAACCATCTGACCCCCACAGTCACTCACTGGTGCCCACAGCCCTGAACCGCTTGATCCCAGACCATAAAACCCCAGCCCCCCCCCAACTCCCGGGCTGGAAAGTAAAGCAGCAGCTCCTCCACAGGCATCACTGGAGGGCAGATGCAGCAGCAGGAGTCGCAAGACACAACAGTCCCAGTCGGGGAGGGAAACAGCACCAAGCAGGCAAACACATCGATGGTAGCACTGCAGTTTTTTTCCCTCGATGTGAGCAGTCAGTCTCCCACCTGCTCCTCCCGACTCCTCACTATTGACAGTGGCACACTCTTATGCTGCTTCCAGGTGTGATGTGGTCCATCACTTTTTCCCTCCCTGCTACAATTCACTCTTTTCCTTCTGGTTCTGGCCAGGCCACTTGTGTAGCGCTGGTCCCCCCCATGCTGTCTAACTGTCTGGCTGCCATGGCTTGCTGCATTCTCTTGGGGCTCACATTCCCAGGACCTGACCCAACCCATCAGTAAAAGCCAACCCCTCGCTCACAGAACAGCAGGCTCCTGTGTCCCTCCCACCTCACCAGCAGGCAGCAACAGCATATAGCCTGAATGCTGGGGATGACAAATGTGCTCACCTAAAATGCTGGGGGGCACCTGTGCCCCTGTCCCCCCCCCATAATTACTCCCCTGAGGTTGAACAACTGGGGTAACATTTAACACAGGCTACCATGTACTGCCTCAAACTGCTGACACTGGTTTTCACCCCTGATGTTATCACTGTGTCTTGCAGTGACTGGCTGCCCTCTTTTTTCACCTGGACCACCTTTTGGGCATTCCAGAGGCACATTTAAACATTGTCGGCCATCCTTTGCAGGCGACACGTATTATGCAGATGGTTCCTCAGGTAAACCTTCCTATTCAGGATATATGGGAAATGGAGATGGGAAATTGCTTAATCTTGAAAGACACACTAAGCCAAAGCTTACATATGAACATACAAAGGAGCCAGCAGAAGAAGGCCATTTGGTCTATCAAGTCTGCTCATATTGCAGGGTCCCTGCCCTCCTTCCCCACTCCTCCCAGCCTCCCTACCCATGATCCTTACCTTCCCCCATGACTATCCCAGCCTCTCTTAAAGCTGCCCACTGTTTTCAATGAGATGACATCTTCTAACAGTGCATTCCAAGTGTCCACCACCCTCTCTGTGAAGAAGTGCTTCCTGACCTCCCTCCTAAACCTCCCACCCTGCAGCTTAAGACTGTGCCCCCTTGTGTTATGGTTGCCACTCAGCTTAAAGAGATTCTCCTTATCAACCTTATATATCCCTTTCAAGTACTTGAAAGTCCCAATCATGTCCTCTCTCTCTCTCTCTCTCTCTCCTGTCTTCCAGGGAGTACATGTACAGTGCTCTCAACCTCCCTTCATATGCCTTAACCTGCTGACCCGCTATCATCTTTGTAGCCCTCCTCTGGGTCTTCTCCAGCAAGTTAATGTCCTTTTTGAGGTGTGGGCACCAGTACTGAACTCCATACTCTAGATGTGGCCTTACCAGTGACCTGTACAAGTGCAATATAACCTCCTCTCTCCTACTACTGATCCCCCAGATATGCATCCCAGCATCTTGTTTCCAAGTGGGAGCACAAGGAAGTTAAGTGATTTGCTCAGCGTCATACAGTATGCAACTGAGGGCTGTGGGATTCAAACCCAGGTCTCCAGGTTTGCAGCTCAGTGCCCTTAACCACTGCGCTATACTACCTTCTCATATATGTTGGCATGTTCTTATTTTTAATATTACCAATGCTGAACTCTTACCTGGAAATGTACAGGGGAGGTACAGGAAAAGCTAGAGCAATCATTTGCTAGGGTCTGTCAATTATATTTACGAATATTGTGTATCTCTGGTCTACTTTGTCACTTCTGTTTAAATGGAGACAGGTTAGTTTGACAGACCCAGCACCCTTCCCCCCCGATAGACAGAAGCTCTTTGATACACACCTGTTTTGATTTTGGCTGCCTTTGTCTGCTGCTGGTTGGTCCCCGGTTGATGACACAGTATGACACTTTTTATGTAATGAAGGGCCCCACGCTTAAATGTTTATGCAGCCATTGTGATGCTAGCCCTAAGGTATGTGGCATCATCAAACAGCTGCATTCCTTTTAATGGTGGTTCTCAGCTGCTCTTTTATACAACTGGGTCTGCTGGAGTATAGTGAGGCCAAGGGGCTGTCCCCCTCCGATATACCTGGTACCACTGCTGCCTCCCCCTTCCACCCCTTAAGATTTCTGCAGCTCAGTCTGTGTACCCCAATATGCTAAAAGAGAGCTTGGGCTCAAGTGCTTTACAGGTTCTTAAGCTGCCTGATTCCATAATTACCTAGCAGACGGAGTCCCCACTGTTAGTGGCTGCATGGTTTGACTTCTCAGCATCCAGGAAGGGTGCCCACCTCTGCTCAGATGACTTTTATTTGTCATCCCCTCTGTCAGTTCTGGATTTGCTACACTAATAGTCTGCAGCTCATAGTACCTCTTCCCCTTCTATTCTTCCAGCCCATTGTTTTTCCCATCGTTGAATGTTGCTCAAGTTGCACTGTGCCCTGTTTTCCTCTAATGAGCTACCTGCCACCATTTGGTATATACGACTCCACTCTGCATTCAACATGAACTGCTCTTCTTGCCTTTACCCACAGGCACCACCATTAGAATCCAGAAGCCTTGATATTTTTTATCTATATGGTCAAGGCCCCCATTTTTCTATGGCACTTTGGGACCAAGTTCTGTGGCAGGATTACCACTTGCTGCAGAACTTCTTCAGTGGTGGTTTGTAAGTTCTGTGAAAATCCTGTGGCACCAATGAACTGCCATGTTGCAGCATCAGCTTGTCATCCTGTCACCACATCCATGACAATGGCTATGGCAAATGGGAGTGGGGAATGCGCAATACCACTAGTTTAAAAACATAATCCCACAGACTTTGAGAAATAATATTTTTTTAAAAAGCTAAAACAAAATCTATCGCCTATGGCCCTATCCTATTGCATAAATGAAATACACAGAGGGGACCATGCGTGATAAATGATTTATCTATACTCATGCTGTTCATGCCACTCATGAGGTCCCTACTGTGTATCACTTATATATTTATATGCAACCTGTAACGTAGTTTTAATAAATTTCCCTTTTTGTGATTGTGAAATTATATTCTCATTTGTACAGGTCCCATGGACATGGAATAAACAGAATAGTGATGATATTTCAAGATTCGTAGTTCATGCCAACTCACTTCTGATGCACTATATTACCATGTCAGGGCATGACATGCACATGAACCCCATGTGAGGGAAGGCTCCTCAGCCTGTCAGAAGGTGTCACCTGTGGGACAGAACACTGCGCCATACCTTCCCAAGCTTGTAGCGGTGGTGTGTGACTGCACTGCCCTCCCATCCTTGTGCTGCCCATCCAGCTCCCTGAGCTCATCCCTGAACTTGAATTGCTAGCACAGGAACACAACATGCTACCCACTGGTCCAATGACCAGCCTTGCATACATTTCTTCATAACATTTAGGCAATCCTGTCAACCCATAATAACATGTAATCAATAATCCGGGCAAAAATGTGTACAGCACATTTATTAATTTAACAGATCTGTTCTTTCAACAGGTCTACTCATCATTATATTCCACCTTTTTGGGCATCATTTTTTCTTAGACAGGTTAATTAATTTGACCAGTTATTCATTCCAGAGGGCTTCTCTATACCTTAAAGGCACAAATAAATCTATACAAAGTAAGGTACTCAGTTAACAGGTCTATGCTGTTGTCAAGTATTCAAGTTGGCCTCAGTGTAATAACTTAAGACAGAAAAGTTATTAGGCTGTAGTGCAGCTTGAACAGATACCACAGTACCTGATGTGCTGTGCTACTTCCTGAGGGAGTGGTAGCATTGGCAGATAAATGACTATTCATTTCCGTGGCAGACTGCAGCCCTGTCATTAGCTAATGTATGATGTGCTGTCATTGATAACATCACATGCTGAGCATAGAGGGATTTGGGATATAAAAGGAGGGGAAGGAAACCAGGTGCTATGGAAAAACTGTAATCATTAATAAAGAATCATTAAGAGTAGTGAATTCTCTGTCAACCTACTAAAGATATTCTGCAGTAGGTTGCAAGTTCTGCACAAAAATCTGTGGCTGTGGAATACTAGGGGCCCTGTATATGGTTATCTTCCCCGAGCACACATGGCAACTAATGGGGGGAATGCAAACAGTGCTGCACACCAGTACTGCACACACAAACAGTCCTCTGAAATGAACATCTAGGCATGTTGTTTCTGCCCCTGATTGGGACACCCAAGCTAGCCAAAGTGATCTCTCAGGCACCATCCACACCTCCATAATAAGCTTCTCATGGATGCTGGCCCTGCATTGAGAATCCTAGCTTTTGGGTGGCCTTTGTCAATGCTCCCTCCTAGCTCAACCATAAATGGAAACTAACTTGGTGCTCTGGAGCACTACACAAGCATAATTAACACAAGCTAGGCAGTTTACCCTCTTCTTTTGCTTGTCCCTTGCTATCTTTCTTAGCAGGCATTCCTTCTTTCCAAAGCTTACTCTCTCCCCCTCCTCCTGGCCACTGATGGGGAGCCAGGACCTCCTAGCTGTATACAGCTACAGTGCCCATCTTGTGAGCATAGCCATTGAAATAGGGAATGCTCCCCACCAACCCCACAATGGTACATGTTATTTAATTGGAAAACCTGCTGCCATGTTTTAAGGCTGCTTCTTACATCTATTGTATAAGCTAAAATGGACCAAGCACCTCCTGTGCCCAAGGAAGGTAGCAGTCTGAGTTTATTAGTTAATATGGTTATCTGCTTAGGATCTGCTAATTGCTTCAAGGAGGAATTTTTACCTCCAAAGCCAGTACTGCTATCAGCATCTCAACTTAGGATGTGTAATATGCTCTTCTGGACAATGTCATTGTTTTTTCTGCTTGTCATTATAGTGTTGATTATACTACTCTTGCTTTTATATATTGGTTTTTGCACAGATTCTGTTAGCTACAATTTTTGCCACAAAGATTGTTCTCTGTGGATGTTCTCCTCAGATGTTACTTAGTGCATGCGTGGCTACTGTGGTTACAGGCTGATGACTTCTTGGTACAAATATCCATGATTAATAATGTGACTTACTATATCTTCTGTTCACTTCCTCACCTAGACACAGGGATGAACCACCCCAACCCCCAGTCAGTACTGGAATACCCCTGTTACTTGGTGGGCTTCATCAGGGATCGAAGACTTTACCGCTAGGCTCCTTGAGTCACCAGTAATATGTATCAGCGATCTCAGAGCCAAGATAGATAGTGTTAGGCAAGGCATGGCAAGGCAAATTTTATTAACATAGTGCCTTATCCAAGGGCTCAGAGCACTTTACGTAACAGTAGTAAAAAGAATAAAATAACCTCATAATAAATAATTCAAATCAGATGAAAAACATTTTCAAATAAGTTTTAAGAGAGGCTTTAAGGGCCTCCACTGAGCTGGCAACCTTAATATATGGAGGATGAGGGTTCCAAAGGAGTGGTGCAGCCACACCAAAGGCCCTGTCTCCCTATCTTCTTAGATGAGAAGGTGGGACAATGAGTAGGTTAGCTTCGCTGGAGTGTAAGGGGTGGACAGGATAGTGTTCCTTGAATCGTAACCCTTCTTTACTAAAGTCACTCCCACTCTAATGTCCCCCTATTTATATGGACATGAAAACAGGAATGGTACTAAAGTTTACTTCATGGAATGTCCAAGGGACTCATTCACCCATTAAGCACAAACATGTTCTTACCCATCTAAAAAGGGAGCATTGTGATATTGCCCTTTGCCAGGAAACTCACCTGTTGCCTGCAGAAATGCAAAAACTTAAAACAGAATGGGTAGTCCAGATTCTGGGAAACTCATACACCTCTAAGACTAGAGGGGTGGAAATTCTCATATAAAAGACTACCCTTTCAGGTCCTGGATGTGGCAATGAGAAAAGAGGGCCGATGGACTCTGGTCTGGCCACAAGTGGATGATCAGGTCCTGTTGCTGGGCAACATTTGTGCCCCAAATAAGGACACAATTTTTTTTTTCCAGAAGTGGCACAAGCCCTGAGAACCCTTCACGATCCTGGGGATAGAGTGATTTGGGGAGGAGACTTCAGTGAGCTGTAGAACCCTATGTTAGACAGGCTTCACTGCAGTTTTACAGTGCCCACAAAATATCAACAGGCTCTGCCATGCCCTAGCCAAGAATTCTAGCTCCAAGACCTGTGGGGTGCAACATAGCCTTCATGGCATGACATTACTTTCCGATCAGCCAGACACAACACAGGTACTAGAGTAAACTACTTCCTTGCGAAAGCGGACATAATGTCCTCACTGCAAAACTTTTGCATTGGTCCCATTATCATACTGGACCACACCTGCGTGCATCTATCCCTAGCCCTTACACCAGCCCCTTCAGCCACTTCCCACTGGCACCTCAACACATTCCTACTTCAGGATGAAGCCTTCAAAAAGTGGCTGACTATCAAAATTGACTTACTTTACTTTAAACAGCACTCCAGATGTTAATGCTGTCACATGTTGAGATGACTTTAAGGCATACTTCAGGGCAGTCGTAGTAGTAGTCGTTTTGTTTTTGATGCCCTTCCCCAGAGGCTCATGGAGCCAGTACAATAACATAGAGCAGTATGATAAACCACAATACAGGATAATTAGGTACTCTACACATGCTACAACACAGACACTGGCTGAACGTAATCAGTTACAATACCTGCTTAAACAAAAGGAATATAATTCAGTCCACCACCCATTCCAGCAACTATCCTGGACTATCATGAAACTGAGGTACCAAATTAAAACACAACTCAAACTGTAGCCCAAAAGGCCATCCAAAGAACTGTGCTCAGGTACTGAGAGTCAAGGGAGAAGGTTGACCAGCTACTGGGCTATAGACCCAGGATGCAGCAAGCTACCTAGCACATCTCAAGTGTTGGGCTGTCACCCAATAAATTCTCTAATGAAACAAACAAAGATAAATAGGGCATTCCATGATATTGCGTGGACCTATACCAGTAATGTAAACGCCCCTCCCCACTAATTCTAAAGGACTTTCTTTGGGATGTCACCCTCCCAGACCTCAATACCATTCAAAGAGAATCCCTAAAGTGCAGATGGCAGTCACAGCACTGTCAATCCGTAAGACTTCCAGACTGAATGTTCTTGCAGTGGAGTTCTACCAAACATTCCTCCTTGTTTTGTATCATAGGCTAATAGCTGTTTACACTGCTATGGCTAGTACGAGGTAACTCCCTCCTTCTATGTCTGAAGCACATAATACCTCTTCCAAAATCAGCAAAAGATCCTCTCCAGCCAGTTAACTTCTGGTCCGTCCCTTTGCTGAATGTGGACATTAAAATCCTTGCAAAGTTATTTTCAATCAGACTGGAGCAGATCATTCTGCACATTATTGAACATCACCAGACTGGTTTTGTGAAAAGTAGAATGGCCTTAGATAACCTCAAAGCAATCATCAGTGTCTTCTGGGATGCCTCACAACAAAAAAAACACTCTCCTTCTCAGTACAGAAACAGAGAAAGCCTTTGACTCTGTGGAGTAGAATGACTTGTCTCAGACTATGGTAGTTATGCAATTCAGTCCAGTTTTCACCAACTAGGTAAACTGCTCTACTGTAGCCCCAGTGCTGCCATTCTAAGTACTAGGATAATCTCCACACACAACCCTCTGGACACAGGAATGTGACAGGGATGTCTGGTCTCCCTGATTCTGTGTCTTATAGCAGTGGAACAACCACTCCTGTACCAGATCAGGCAGGTCCCTGAGATAACTGTCTCACGGGTGGACAACGAAATACATAAGACACTGGCCTATGCTGATGACCTACTCCTTACCATCTCATACAGGGATAAAATAGTATTGTGGGTAAAAAACTGGTTGGAAGGCAGAACCGAGAAGGTTGTCGTAAATGGAGCCATAACTAGAGAGAGGGAAGTGACAAGCGGGGTGCCTCATGGGTTCATCCTAGGGCCTCTACTCTTCAACATATTCATTAGCAACATCACAGAGGAGCTAGGGGGGAAGGTGTGCCTATTTGCAGATGACACTAAGCTCTGCAATATGGTTGACACAGCAGAGGGGAGAAATCAAATGAGGGATGACCTCCACAAACATGAAAAATGGTCTTTCACATGGCAACTGAAATTTAACGCCAAGAAGTGTAAGGTCATGCACCTCAGAAAGGGAAACACCAAGGCTGAATATTACTTGAGAGGGGGAAAAACTTACCACCTCAAACCAAGGGCGTGATTCAGGGGTCATCATTTCAGAAGACTTGAAGGTTGGTAGCCAGTGTGAGAAGGCAGCACTAAAAGCAAACTGTATGCTGGGATGCATAGGTAGGGGCATCACTAGCAGGATTAGGGAGGTGGTCCTACCTCTGTATAGGTCATTGGTGAGGCCCTACATTGAGTATGGAATCCAGTTCTGGAGACCGCACCTGAAGAAGGATGTTGACAGGGTGATGACAGTCCAGAGAAGGGCAACTAAAATGATATATGTGTAAGCCCCCAGAACCGGGCTTACCTTCAGAAGGGCTCCATGCTCCTTGGCTTCTTCCCAGGTGCACTGTCCTCTGGTTCTGGTGAGAGTCGCACCTGAGACCCACCTGTTGTGGCTCGTTGCCTTTTTTTTCTGCCGGTTTCTCGGCTGACTCGGGGTCGGGCTGAGTGCCAGAGCCACTGTTTGTGCCGCTGGTTGCGGCATTGCATGGTCCCAGGTCTAGGAAGGTCCTGGATCAGGCTTGGGGCCATGTGGAATTAAACAAATATTTATTAGTTTAAACATGGCATTCCCATGCGCTTTGCGCATGTGCGAGGACCGCCAACTAGTCATAAAGTAGCCCAGCTCCTTTTCCCCCCATGGCCATGTGGCCAAATAAACAGGGGAGTTTCCCTGGCCCCCAAGCATGCAGGGGACTGGGGAAGGGGCGTATAGTGAGCGGGCGAGCCCCAGTCATGAAATAAGTTAAAAATCAGACTGGTCGGCAGGCTGCAGGCAGGACTGGGGGGACAGTATTGCTTGGGGCTGGGAGACAGGGAAGTTGGCAGCCCCCATGAATCTGTGGTGACCAGGGGCTGCTAGGAGATACCCTGCAGGCAGCTGGGAGGTCACGTGGGGGTAGTCGGCCAATCAGGAGGGGACAGTGCCCAAGGATTTAAAAGGAATAGTGGCATGAATGAGAAGGGAGAGAAGGGAGAGAAGAAAGACAGCAGACTGTGAGGAAGGGGAGAGAAAGAGAGAGAGAGAGAGAGCCAGGAGAAGGAAAACCTTAGGCACCACTTAAGAAACCCCAGCCACTGTGGCTGGCTGCCTGCCAGGTTGGGGCCCTCTGGCTGAACCTCTCTCCCATCTCTCTCTCCACATATCAAGATAAGGGAAAGGGCAGAAGGAAGACTGCTGCTGTTGCAGCATAGGCAATACCAAAGGGTTGGTCCCCTGAGGGCTCCAGGGCTGACTGTTAGGGACTGGAAGGGACAGTGATCCTCAGTCTTGGGCCTCAGAGACCTTGCCTCACTGGAGTCAGAGATTTCTGCCATGGGAGAACTTTGGGGAAGCAGGGCTAGTGCATCCTAGGCCCTCCCCGAGGGGGATGGAGCCACTATACCCCCCAGTGTCCAGACTAGTGGAGCCGAGGGAAGAAGGACGAACAGGCCTACCTGGTGAAAGCAACATCCAAAGGCCCACAGGTGAAGCTGGAAAGGCCAGGCAGGTGAAGAACAGTGCCTCACTTTTGTGGACTGCAGTGCCATTGACAGTGAGTGTCTTCACCCTCTAAGGGCACTGTGAGTGCCCTGAGCTGTAGCTCTGGGGAGACTATTGTTGCATCTGCCAGGGGAGAGCTTTCCCCCAAACCAGACACCTCTTTTGGACTCGTGTTGTTGTGTAAGGGTTCCAACAAGAGATAGCAGGGTTGCAAACTACGAGCGGTGAGGTACCCACCATCTGGGAGTTTTCTGGGTGCACCCAGGGGAGGGAGGAAGAGATCTGATAGGGTGTGTGTGCTTTAATTTCATGGAGGATCAAGGGGATAGCCCTCACCTCCTCTGTATTATAAGTGCATTAAAGAGGGATTAATGTGGGTCACCTACTTTTATGTGTTTGTGCTTTTATTACAGTTATTGAGGGGAGGGAGTGTTGATGTAACTGGGCCAGAGGGGGAAGTCACCAGGGGTATCTCTTATTATTCCTGAGGGGTGTTAACCTGTTTCTCCTACAGAAGGCAGCACCGTGGCCCCGGGTGGAGGCACTAGGCACCATAAGAAATCTGGTCAGAACTCAGGCCCAGCCCTTGGGGAAGGTACAACGAGGACCCCCAAGGATGCCGGGGCAGCTCAGGTGAGTGTGAGCAAAAAGGGGGCTGTTACATGTGGAATCCAGGAAAAGAGCTATGAAGACAGACTAGAGGAGCTCAATATGTACTCTCGAGAACAGAGGAGGGTTAGGGGTGATATGACAGAAACCTTTAAGTAACTCAAATGGTTAAACAGAGTCCAGACAAATTAGCTGTTCCAGCTAAATGCATCCACAAGGATGCAAGGTCACGGTCTGAGGTTGGGTGGGGGTTCAAGACCAACAAGCACAAGTTCTGCTTCAGGGAGAGAGTGGTGAAACCATGGATTGGGTTACCTGAGGAGGTGGTGGAAGTCAAGACAGTCAGGGAATTCAAGAATTCATGGGATAGGTACAAGGGAATTGTGACAACAAAGACAGGGAGATCCTGGGGGGATAGTCCAAAATATGGGCAGACTAGATGGACCACCAGTCTCCATCTGCCGACACAGTCTATGTGTCTGTGTTTAATATTTTTTACAAAACATTCCAAAGAAACTACCTTGACATAGCACGCTTCTACCCTGAAAGGTTCAGAAAAATAATCCATTCTGTGTACACTGTGCATGAAAGCAAAACCAAAAACCCATGTTAAGTATAGGAAACAAAATTACACATTTACATGAAAATGACTTATGTGGATCTCAGGAATCTCACATGCTGCTGTTAGGAAACTTCCCACATATTTCACAACTACACAACGCATGCAAAATTTCAGCTTATTTCATCAAACAATGCCAAAGCTATTAAAGTGCACATTTAGTGGTTTAGCATATGACCTGTCAGTCAACCCTAACTATACTAGCACTATAGCACCAGTATAATATATATATTGTTTGCAAAGAACTGTGTTGATGCTCCAGTTGTATTCAGGTTAATGCCACAAAAGTAGGAAAATGTGGCATTAGGGTTTCCAACCCTAACTCCCCCAACCCCCAAACAGCAAAAAGAAAAAAACAGAGTTTAACTCTAATACTCCCCACTCTCCCCAGCCTCCTGCCTGAAGCACAAGATACAGCTCAAAGTCACTGTCTCATAGTGATACACTCTTCAAAGGTAGAGAAGTATGTCTCGCCCCATGTTGCCAATACAATGTGTTGTAGCTTTCTTCTTGCAAGGCCATGCATTAAGAAAAGAGATCACATCTGACTGTTTCCTCAAGGAACAAGGTGGACATTAGGGTTGTCAACCCCAAGGAAGACCCAACCACTGATTCACCAAGATTCTGGAGACCCCAAACCATATTTTTTCCCCTTTTACTTCTTGTGGGGGGGAGGGTGTCGAGGTGGGGAGTTAAGGCTGGAAACCTTAATGCCACATTTCCCTACATTTGTGGCATTAACTTGAATGCTAACTGGTGCATTAGCAAAGTTTTTGCAAAGAATTTACATTATTTTTGAGATAGTGGAATCACATCCTCACTCATGCAAGTTCCTTCTGAACCTGTGTGAACACATGCAGATGTACAGGGCCTCTGGGCCTTGCACCATGGGAAGACTCCATCCACCTAAAAAGTTCAGGGCCTGCACTTCCGTGCAGTGATGAATATCAAGCAGTCAGGAGGCTGTTGGGTGGGCTGCAGAAGTGCAGGGCCCTCTGGTCCCTGCACTTCCATGTGGCTGTAGATACATTCACACAGGTCAAGGTCAGCCAATACACAGGGCCATCTACCACCCACTGGTGCAGAGGTGTAGGGCCCTATGTCAAGAGAAGAGTTTTCTTCACTATATGGCACCCAGGCCTGTGTAGACAGCCCTGCAGCTTTCATTCCCTGGCTGGAGGGGTTGCATAACAGCACCATCCCCACACCCTCACCCCATCCAAGTGGATCACTGAGCTTGCCCTTGAACTCAGCTCACTGGTACAGAATCACAAAGCATACCCACTGTGGCCAAGGCTGGTAGTACACACAAAGCTTCTTAATAAGTATAATTTGTTTCTTTATTTTGACCCCAGATTGTCAAGGTAGTCATTTTATGACTCCTCTTATAATCTTGATATGTGGCATTTAAAGTATATTGGCCAAAATTTTATTTTGCCCCTGAAGTGAAAAAACACATCTCATCTAGAATTTAAAAAAATGACACATGTCAATGTTTATGAAGTGGTGTGAAAAAATGACTATGTTGAAAGTTGAGAGTCAAAGTACTGAAAATTAGCAAAATTATGAGTGAACGCTGAAATATTGCAACATTCACTCATAAAGTGGTAATTTTACCATATCTGTACACCAGATTCTTAAAATAGCCTTCTTATTACCCCACCTCATAAACACACTAGGTAAAAATGTTCAAATCCTGCCAAAATGCCATTCTGTGTCACAGGTGCGAAAATACATTTTGGTCAGGATTTGAAAAATTACAGCTGCCATTTTCATGAGGTCGTGTGAAAAAATGGCTATTGAAAATTTGGAGTCAAAATATTGAAAATTACCAAAGTTATGAGTAAGCATAGAAAAATGTCAACCTTCATTCATAACTTTATTGATTTTTTATCCCAAATTTGTAACATAGCCTTCTTATGACTCCACCCCATGAACAAGGGTGGTGAAAATGTTCTAATCCTGCCTGACAGGTACTTTTACAAAACAACCACAAAATCACCTTTCTTGCCAGATTTGCATAATTCCACCATCACTGGTCCTGATGTGGGGTACCAAAAAGGCTGTGTTGAACATTTGGTGTACAAACATTAAAAAATGACAACGTTATGGATAAAAGTTAAAATCCCATTGAAATACATTAAAATGGGCTTACCTTACTTTCTCATATCACAGTCGCCAGTTGCAGCAGCAAGATTCGTCTTCAATCAGAGAGTGGATCTAAATCATAGGACATGTATAGGTGAGTGCGGGTGTGTGGGGAATGTGGGGATTGTGGGTGCCGTGTGGGAGGTCAGGGTGGGGTGGGGGTCAGATTTGCAAGGGATCATTTTCTTTTTTACAGGTTAAAATAAGAGCAACAATGAGGGTCAGTTTTCTTTATTGCAGGGGACATGCTGGCACTGGACACTGGGCACCTCGGTGTCATGCTACTGTTTGGCAGCACAGGGGTGGGCACCATGATGCTGCCATGTAAAGTATATAATAGGAAGGAGGGGTACCTGACCTGGAGGGAAGAGGGGTAAAGAGAAGCAGAACCAGGAGTGGGCACCCTAGTCCACTTTGTAAAATTGCATAAAAAATGGGAAATGGGGAATGGGTAGCCTGGAGGGGGGGAAAGAAGTGGCACAGGGAGTGGGCACCCCGATCTACTATTAATATAAATTAGGTAGCTAGCTAGATAGATAGGTAGCTAGATAGAGAGACAGATAGGTAGCGGGGGGGAGAGTGAGAGAGAAAGAGTATGGACAGAGACAGAGAGAGAAGGGGATCACTGCCTCCCTGCTTCAACTGAAGCTGACTCCAGCTGCAGCTTCAGTATTCAAGAAAGTCCCACTGTTCTCATGCAGCAAATGTGGGTGAACTGCTCTTCTCGCTAAGCTGTTCTGGTGAGTGAGGATGTATGTGTGGGGTGCTCAGTGGGGTGGGGTGGGGTGGGTGTGGGGTCAGATCAACAAAGGGGCCATTTTCTTTTTTATAGGTTACAAAAAAATCAATAAGGGCCGGTTTTCTTTATTTCAGGGTGATCGTTGATTTTGGGAATTGGTTACCCCAGTGTTGGTCTAGTGTTAGGTGGACGGGGGTTGTCACCCCATTACCACCATGTATATAATGGGAAGGGGTGTGGGTAACTGGGAGGGAGGGGTGAAAAGAAATGGTACCAGGGCGGGCATCCCAGTCCTCTTATAAGACTTAATAAAATTAAACATGGGGAAGGGTGTATGTGCAACCTGGAATGGAGGAGGGAAAAGGAAGCAGTACTGTGGGTGGACATCCTGGTCTGTTACATATTTAGACAGACAGACAGACAGACAGACAGCTAGGTGTAAAGATAGAGAGAGAGAGAGAGAAAGACAGAGAGAGAGAGAGATAGGGCCAAAGAGAGAGCAGGGGATTCCTGGCTCACCGCTGTTACTGAACCTAGCAGAATGACTCCAGCTGTGGTTTTACATTTCAAGAAAGTCCTGCTGTTCCCATTCTGAGAACGTAGGTGAACACACCTCTTGCTAAGTTGGGCACCGAGGATCTTCGGGTGCTCAGAATCATTATTTCCAGGGTAGTTTTCAAAAAAACTGACACTGGAATCTAGCTAAACAGGTCTTATTTACCTAGATTCAGGAGTTTGTTTTTTAAAAAGACATCATTTTTATGGGTTTTTAACTTTGGTTTGGTAGAAAACAAAAACAAGAGGGTGGCCAAACGAAGGAAGAATTTCAACTCAAAAAGGAAGAACCTCGGCTTACTATAGAAGATTTTTCTGATGAAAATTATTCTTTTGTATTTTAACTTGTACCTACGTTTTGAGTTGTGTTGTAAGTTCTGAATCCAAGCTGCATTGTTCATTGTAATGTACCTTTGCTTTCTCCTATTGTACTTTGTTTTGCAATCTATGACGTGGGACCTTTGTAAAAGAGCTTGTGCTCAAAGGTCTTTTCCGAATCACTAAATAAATAAATAAATAAAAACATGTAAATGAAACATCCTAATGCACATGCTCAGAACCGAAGTTTCAAATTCTTATAACTTAGGAACGGATTCATATGTTTTTACCAAACTAACAAAAGGCACCATTCTAGGACAAGTCCCTTCTACCCTGAACATTTCAGAACAAACAAATCATCTGGGCTGTAGGTGACAGCAAAAAACAACAACAACAAAAAATTATTTTTCCACTTTTCGCCCTATGCAGATCTCAGAATCTGGACATGTGACCATCACAAAACAACCCAAATCAAGAGGCCTTGCCCCATGCACTATGCATGCAAAATGTCATGCAATTCTGTTAAACAGGTGAAGCTATTAAGGTGCAAAGTTAGGAGTTTAACATTAAACACCCTACTCAACCCTAACTATAGGGGTGCTACTGCACCCCTATAATATGAACGTATATGTATTTATATATATGTATGTATATAGGTGCAGCAGTGGTGCCAGTATGTTAGGATTGAGTTAGTGTCTATGTCAAAATTCTTTTTTTTTGCAAGCTTATAACTCTGCTATCTTAGGATCTAAGGATTTGAAAACTGACATGCACCCTCTATGTCATAGGGGCTATTTTCAGGTAACAGATACTAGGTTTCTTGGCCAAAAAGCATTGAATTTGATGCACTAGCAGCTCCAGCTATTAAGCAAACTAACACCTACTACTCCTTAAGCCAGCAAATAGTAGACATTTTACCCTCATCCTGGCTTTAAATGTGGATATTTGAATTTTTTGGGGGAAAAATGCTACTCTCTTGACAAAATTGCTATCCCTTTAAAAAAGTTCAGGAGTCATCCCGATTGTGTTTATTTTAGGACCAAATTCAACCCCTCAGATTATGAGGTCATGGAAGTAAGCAACATAGCTCTCAACTTCGAAAAAAAAGTTAAAAAAGAAAAAAGTTTATAGTAAATAAAAAAAAAACACCCAAAATAAAACTAACCCCACCCCAACAAAAAAATATGAACTTCACATGCTCTGGGCTGTAGTTTTTTTTTCTATTACTCATAACTTTAGCATTTGTAAGCATTTTATGCCTGAATTTTGGGGGTGAACTACTTACCCCCCTCATGACCATGGAATAGGCAACTTTTAGACCTTGCTGATGGGTCCTTTACTTCATACAGGGCCCGCAGTGCCCTGTGCAAAGAAGCTTCTGGTTCAGTGCTGTATGCAATGGGTCTGCTGTTTTATGTAAGGCTTGCTGGACCCCATGTGAAGCAGGCTACTGCTCTGACCCCTTTCCAGTTAGTCTACTGCTTCATATGGGTCCCACAGGGCCTTGCGTAGAGCAAGATACAGGTTCATGCCCCTCCTCAATGGGTCTGCTTCTTCATACAATGCAAGCTATAGGTTTGGCACCATGCCCAATGGGTCTGCTGCTTCGTGTATGGCCACCCTGCCCGGTACAGTCAGCTATGGGTCTGGTGCCATGTCTGGTGGCAGCTTAATGAGTCTGGTGTTATATATCTGTTTTAAAAGCTAAGGAAATAAAGCAAAAATCCTACATTAATTCATATGTCAGGGTTGAGGCACAAAATATAAAATTTAGTGAAACAAAAAGTGAGGGATAATACTCCCTCATTTCCTGGTGAATCCGTGGTGTGCTATGTGACATGGACAGCCAGTTCTGAATGCTGTATGATCATTTTTTGTAATATAAAAATATGTATGGACTGTCTCCCATGAGAAATGCTGAAACAGCATGTGAGATCACACACACACATACCGGTTTTAGATACAAGGAGTTACCTGGAAGGCCTTAATCAGGAATCCCCTGTTTTTCTTAGTTAATTATAGCTTTAACTGCTTAGAGGGAAATCAATATCCCTTTTATGACATTTCAAGAGGGAAACCAGGTTTAGTACACTGGTGCAAAATCATAAAGATGCCTTGATTTCCCGGGAAGGGGAAGATACTCATGAGATCAAAGAAATGTCATTTGAAAAAGGAAATGAGTTGTGCTGAGGATTATAGAATTTAATACTTTGAAAAGACATCCTGTTTTTTGTATAGATATATTTTTTTATATATTCTGACAGGGAGGAGCTAGGTGACCTCATGCAAAGGGGTTGGCAAAGTCAGCTTTTAGACAATATTCTGTTTTACTTCAGAGACACTTCTGTCTAGACCCTGACAAAGAAACATCTGTGAACACTTTAAACAGGTATTTGGAGAGAGAGAAAGAGAGAGAGAGAGAGAGAGAGAGAGACTAAGTACTGTAGTAGGAATTGCACTGTTAAAAGCTGTTTTGTTTAAGAGATTTGTATGTCTTGTGATATAATAGTTCTGCATTTTATGTGCTACATATTTTGTATCTATTTTAGTAAAACTCTATTTTAGAGCTTACTTGGTCTGTCTTTGATTTCTGTCCTTTACAAGTAGAGTATATATGGTTAAAGCAGACACTATACAGAAACTTGAATGGTGATACCAAACTGGAAAAAGGTAAGTGTTTTAAATCTGAGGTATTTTATTATAGTTTTTAAGGGTTTATTTCTGTACACCTGGTTAGGTGCCCGTGGGCAAAGATATCTGGCCCCCTGAAGGCAGAATTATCTGAGCCTGTATATTGGGTATGCTAACAAGAGGCTCGCAGTTTGAATCCCTCCAGAACCTGAGACCAAAGGTTGACTTGAACCCACAAAACAGACCAGGAGGGTTACCCTGGTTCTGTTAACTATTCACAAGACTGCACTCAGAGGTTGGCACTTTGGGAGTAGAGGGCTGACCTGCTGAGTGGGTTTGTGACATGCTATTCCTCAACGTCTGAATAATCATGTGATGCAGCTTTGACATTACCCTGACTTTGGCACTGTCTTGAAACAAAGAAAAAGGCATCATATACTAGGAAATATTACCATTGAGGGGCTAGCAAGATCATAAAACCATGACTCCAAAGGGCAAGTGGCATTTATGAGCTAGTTATGGCCCAAGATGCTAATATTTCATGAGTATATGGGGATTGGTCAGCATATATTTTATATATTATATTGGGCTGGTCTTTTGATCACATTTGCGATCATTTCTGGGTTCTGCAGTGTTAGTTGGAGAAGTTCAGTGGGGTTTTTTTCACAGTCTAGTAGGGTATGCCTGCATAGTTTTTTCTGTAGTGTAGTGGCCTTATTGGGGTAGTTGCTGTTTGGCCCCGGGAGTATTTTCTTAGTGTAGGGACCACATATAAAAGAAGGTGGGGTTACAGCAATTCTTTCTTTATTGTGTTCAGAATGGAGAGTATTATGGTTTGCAGTTTGCAGTGGCAATCAGAGTGTGGTCAGTAGCAGCAGTCAGAAGTGGCATGCAGTTTGCTGCCTGGAGCAACAGTCCAAAGTAGCAGTAAGGATAGAGAGGTATGGTGCTGTTGGACATTATGACAGTTGGCAGCAGCAGCAGCAGCATGCAGTAGTCTGGAGGGAGAGCAGCAGTGGCATGAAGTGCCTGTTGATGATGGAGCATTAAGGGACATGGCTGTTTGATGAGTGAGACTGGAGGGAGGTGTTGAGTGAGTGACAGGATTTGAGGCTAGAAAAGGTGTAGGATTTGAGGCTAGAACAGGAGTTGCAGGTATAGGTTTTTGAAGTCTGTTGCCTTTCAAGGGCTGTAATTGTGTGAGGTGTGGCTTTTATAGGGTAATTGTTACATGTGTTAATTGGGTTGTAATTATATGGTTCATAGTGTGTTTATTAGGTAATAATATGTTATTACATTGTTAATAACTCAATAAACTAATTGGTTCCTCATTTGCTAATTGTGTGTTATCAGATATGGAAAAAAGGCTGATGACTTTTTCTATGGGGACAAGTCACCACCCATGTAATATCTCTCTCTCTCAGCTAAGACATGGGTTGACATCAGATAAAATTATCTTCATGAGAGGATATTGGTCTGTTGCTATCTCATGAGTGGCAAAGCCATGAGTGAGGTAGCAGTTGACCAGTACCCTCAAATGAAAATAAAAATGATATGTTAAGTCAGCCCATGACGTATTTTGGAGTATACAACAGGTATTTAGTTTTTTTTATAGAAATGGTAAAAAGCTACAAAAGTAAAATGAGTAAAAAATGTAAACTACATTGACTTCTGTATATTCAGTCCAAAAATGAATGTCATCTCACATTTTATGTATTTAGTGAAAGAGTTGTACCAGGAAAGGCACACTGATCCATAATAGCTAATTTTCAGACATTCTATGGGAAACTAAATGAAGTTGGTCAAATTTATCTTCACATGTGACCAAAATAAGTGAGATAGATTTCTGAGCATGCTCAATGAACATTGTTTATCTTGCTCATATTGCCCAAAATAACATGTTTATCTTGGCAAATGTATTTTGTACACACACACACAGACACACACACACACACACACATTCACTGCAAAACACTTCATTAATGCACCATTAGGGTTGAACCATTAAAGGCAGGGAAATGCAACCTTAGGGTTCCCAAGAGTACAACCCCACTCCCTCTGTGGATGCAGGAACAGGCACAAGGAGAACTTAGGTTTTCTAACCGCAATCCCAACCCCAACACCTCACCCTCGGCTTCCAGTCGTGACGCCCCACCCCCACCCTGCATGCAGGAACATGTATGATGGGTGAACCTTGGCATTTTGAGCCCTAATGCTAACCCCATTCTCTTATTCTGTACCCATGTTACCTTACTAAGTCTTGGAATGGGGTGAGCATTAGGGTTCAAAATGCCAAGGTACACCCGTCACACGTGTTCCTGCAGGCAGAGTGGGGATGGGGCGTTATGATTGGAAGCCAATGGGGTGCTGGGGTTGGGAAGCCTAAGTTTCCCTCATGCCTGTTCCTGCATGCACAGCGGGAGTGGGGTTGTACACTTGGGAACCCTAAGGTTGCATTTCTCTACCTTTAATGGTTCAACCCTAATGGTGCATTAATGAAGTGTTTTGCATTAAATTTCCTTATGTTTTCAAATCATTCTTTTGTATCCTTATTGTGTTCATGAGGTGGTGTGATAAAATGACAATGTTAAAAATTTGATGTGAAAATATTGCAAATAACCAAAGTTACACATGTGTGTGTACAAAAGTTTCAATGACTGCTCGCAACTCGGCCATTGTTGATTTTTTTCACCAAATTTTCAACATGGTCTTTTTGGGACACCACCTCATGAACACTGCCACTGTCATTTTGTTCATTGGTCCTGAAAGGTGATTTCGCACAGTGACCAAGCCATTCTGTGCCACAGGTGTGAAAACATGTTTTGGGCAGGATGTGAAGAATGACAGCTGTACTGTTCATGAGGTGGTGTGAAAAATGTCAATGTTGAAAATTTGGAGCCAAAATATTGCAAATTACTAAAGTTATGTGCCAGCATAGAAACTGCACAATGCACACTCATAATGCAGCCATTTTTAGGAATTGTTTCACCAAATTTTCAACTTGGGCTTTTTGGGATCCCACCTCATGAACACTGGCACTGTCATTTTGTTAATTGGTCCCAAAAGGTGATTCCATGCAGTGACCATGAAATCACTTTTCGGGGTCGAGTAATGAAATGACAGTGCCAGTGTTTATGAGGTGAGGTCCCAAAAAGCCCATGTTGAAAATTTGGTACACAAATACCTAAAAATGGCCAAAATATCAACATAAGTCCAAAAGACCATTGACTGCCATTATGGGGCACTTTTATTTATTTTTATTTATTTATGACTTTGATAACCGGGTAAGTACACTGAACCCAGGGACAGTTTTCAGGCATGACCCAGACCATGGCAATGGCACAAGAGGCAATGTTAAACAAAAATACAAAATACAGAATTCAAAGTACAATAGTACATAGAGGACAAGTCAATCACAATGGAACCAGAACAATGCAAGTGAGTACAAAACAGTAGGCTTTGATAACAAAAGGTACAAAGTGTTAAACTCAGAGGCAGAACTGAACAAAGTGCATTGAACAAATGCAAAATACAGAAATTTAAAGTATAACAGTGCATAGAGGACAAGTGAAACATAATGGAGCCAGAGCAATGCAATCGAGTACAAAACAATAGACCGTGGCAACATAAGGTACAGAGTGTTAAAATCTGAGGCAGATGACAGGGTACTGAGAGGCAACTGAGGAAACAGTGTTGAGGATTATAGCAGCTGTCAGGAGAGTGTGAAACTAGTTAGAGAAACACCAGCAGCAAGACTCAATTAGGAGCCAGTCTTTGAGGCAGGATTTGAGTAGTCATTGGGTAGCCAGGAAGTGAAGCTTGGCTGGTAGTTTGTTCCATAGTGTGGATACCTTGGGAACATGGGGGGGAGTTTGAGCGTAGGCAGTGGTGTGAGACTCTGACCTGGAACAGGGCAGCAAGAGGGGACTCCTGGCTGGTGCGGATGGCATTAACAACCAAACAGCAAAGAGTGATGTTGAAGTGGCCTTGGAGTGGGAGCCACTCCAGTGCCTGATAAAGGAAACAGTGGTGGGTGGAATAAGGGGCCAGGAAAGTGAAGTGACAGGCACTGTTGTAGGCAGTGGAGAGTTTGGCAGTGAGGGAAGAGGAAGCCCTTGAGTAGATGGAGGAACAGTAGTTAATTATAGGGAGTAGATTTCCCTGGACAATGGCAAGCTGGGCCTCTGGGATCAGGTAGTGCCTGAATCTGAAGGCTTTTGGTGAATCCTGTGAACAACAGAGTTGATGTGCTTAGAGAAGGAGAGGGAGAGGTCAAGTAATATGCCAAAATACTTGAAGGTTTCAACATTTTTGAGCAATTGGCCATCAGGGGAGACAATGTGGAGTGAGGAGGATGATTTGAGCTTGGATAGGAAGGGTTTGGACCTGAACAGCACATCCTTAGTTTATTTAGTGTCAACCAGAAGGAGGTTGGTTGCAAACCAGTTATGGGCTGCTCTGTAGTTTTGGGTGAGGACTGAGGAAATGTGGGAGGGGGATTTGCCACTGACAAAAATGACACAGTTGTTCACATAGAGGAGGGCGTGACAGGTGATACTGTCCATGGGTAGGGAATTTATAAATAAGGAGAAAAGCAGATGACCCAGAATGGAGCCCTGGAGGACCGCGGTTGAGACAGGCAGGGTAGGGGAGCAGGCGGGGCCCACACTGACAAAGTAGGAGCAATTGGAGAGGTAGCTTAGGAACCAGTTTGATACCTCATAGCAGCAGCCAAGGAGACGTCATTTCAAGATGAGGAGGGTGTGATTTACCAAGTCAAAAGCCTTGGAGAGGTCAATGAAAACTGCACCTATGGCTTGACCATTGTCCATGTTCTTAAGGATGTGGTCAGTCAGCAGTGCAAGGGCAGTGGTGCTACTGTGATTTTTGCAAAAGCCATGCTGCTGGCTGCACAAGAGGTTGTACTTTGTGACATGTTCGGTGAGCTGGTGGTGGATAAATTTCTCAAGGAGCTTACTTAGGTGAGGGAGGATGGAGATTGGCTGATAGTTGTTGGCAGAGTGTGGGTCACCGGCTTTGAAAATAGGAATCACTTTGGCCATTTTCTAAGGATCGGGCATGGTAGAGGTAGATAGGGCAAGGTTGAAGATAAATGGAATGGACTTGACAATAGTAGAGGAGATGAGTCTGAGAAAGATAGATTAGAGACTGTCCGACATGGTGGAGCCTTGGTTAGGGAGATATTTCAGCAGCTTAGAGGTATCAGCATGGAAAACAGACTTACAATAAATGGAGGAATGGGGGAATGGGTGAGAGGGGGCTAGGGAGGAAGGGGGTAGTTTGGGGTGGTAGGTCGAACCATCATATGGGCTACTCGGGAGCTTGGAGAGAAGTGCTGAGAGGCCAATAAATTTAACATTAAAAGTCTTTGCATTGTATAGTGGGTCTGTTACCAGATCTGTAGGGGAATTGAGCCATGGGGCTGACTTGCCAGTCTGGGGATTTAGAAGCAATCCGATGGACTCCCAGAATTTCTTTGGGTCACTGAGACTTTTCTCCTGAAGGTTACAAAAGTAGTTCTGTTTCAGGGATTTAGCCAGGTGTTTGCACTGGTTTCTCAGGCATCTGTAGACATCCCAGAGGGCCACGGAGGAGGACACCTTGTAGGCAGTCCAAGCTTGATCCCTGTCCTTCTTGTGGGAGAGAAGATCTTTGGTGATCCAGTGGGAGCAACCGCCACAAACTCATCTGATAGTGAGAGGGAAATGCTTATCTTGCAATGCCAGCAGGATGTGAGTAAGAGACTTCACTGCTGAGGACACATCAGTGTGGGAGTAAAGTAGAGACCAATCCAGCTACCATGCTTCCCTTAGGAGGGTGGTGTCTGGACAGTGAAAGTTTATAAAGGATACGTATTTGGGGGGAGGGGTCTTGGCCTTAGTTGACCAGTGGATGAGTCTACCCTATTAGTGATGACCCAGTCCAGGAGGGTTTGGGAGGATTCTGCCTGGTGGGATGCACAATAGACTGGACAAGATTGTGTTGTTTTAGCAGGCAGATGTAGTCAGATTGGTTGGCACTCACCTTTATTCTTCAGTTCACAGTTCGGCTTTGAAGAGTGCAGATGTGTCCTGGTCCACAGAAGATGACAGCAGATGACCTCCACAGGTAAGTATAGGGTAAGGGGGGGTAAGGGGAGCCGGGTACTCAGTGGGAGGGTGTGGATGGGGGAGGTGCTGAGCAGCACCAAGGAGAGACAGTTTTCTTTGTTTCAGAAAAACAAACAAAAGTAAAGACATCACGGGACTGTTTTCTTCTTTTCAGGTAACTGGAAAAATATTATTTGGGGATACTGGGAGTAGGCTCCCAGTTTTCCACAGTACTGGGGGGTAATAAAATAATAACATAATGTGTGGAGACTGAGAGTATGCTCCTCAATGTCCAAAAGTAGTTGGGGGGTGCATGTAAATGCCGACACGGGGATTGGGCACCCCGATGTTGGCAACTAAGTCATGGGATGGTTTCCTTTTTTTATGTTTTATATATATATATATATATATATATGGCAAAAAACTCTGTTTAATGCATCAGTTAGAGTTGTTCCACAGCGACAAAAGTGAGGAAATTTGATGTTAGGGTTGAAACCCCTTTGCACCCTCAGCCCACCCCCAACCAGAATTGGGGCAGCGTTGGGGTCATCAGCCCTAACTCTCACCCCATCACATGGAAAGAAGCTGAGGAATAGGAGAATGGGGTGAGGATTAGGACCGCGGACCCTAATGTGCAACCCAATTCTGGTTGGGGGTGGCTGAGGCAAGGGTTTCAACTCCAACATCAAATTTCTTGTTTTTGTCACTGTGGAACAACCCTAACTGATGCATTAAATGGATTTTTTTTGCCTCTAATTTCCCTTCTTTTTAAAAATGATAACGAGAAATAGTGAATGTAATGCGACGGCGGGAGCACAGGGCTGCCAATTGATGTCTTGTCACATAGTAACATTGTGCCCGCAAATGCAAATCATAATGTGCATGGTGACGCAAAGTGAAACAGAAAGAGAAACAGTACTGTAGACAGAAATGTTAAAAGCAACGCAAACGCAACCGCAAATGAAAACGCAAAGGGTAACGCACATGGTGGCGTACACGTGAATGGTAAGTGAAACGGGTACAGAACCGCAAGTGGAAACGGTAATGGTAACAGTCAAGTAAGCACACAGGCTGGTTTTCCCCAAAAGCTGCATAGAGAAAGACAGTGAGTACAAAGAATGTATGCAAAATAATGACTCTTGGAACAGAAAATGAGGACTTGGAATAGTAAATTGCTTATATCTCAGGAACTGTACGACATAGAAAAAAACATTTAAAAGTCATATGAATTACCACTTTCCTGGCTAGTTTTTTACTTAGCCTCTGGCAGGGGGCTAAGCAATTTTCCAACGAAAAGTCCGTATCTCGCACTGTTTCCGAGATACGGGCCCTGAAAGAGCGGCGAACGCCATAATGTTATCCTATGGGGAAAAAAACAGAAGTTCAGAGTGTCATAACTGTGCCTCCCTGTAATATTTTTTCACCAAACTACTGAAAGGCACATCTGTGGGATGTTGGCTGTTTTCCCTGCAAATTTCAGCCCAAAAGACCAAACCGTTATTTTGCAACGGGGCGCCAAACTATTGCTGCAATGCGTCGTACGCCGTAATGTTATCCTATGGGAAAAAGTGTCAACTTTGGCATGCCGTAACTTTGCCGCCGTGTGATATTTTTTCAATGAAATGCTGAAAGGCACATCTGTGAGATGTCAGCTGCGTTCTCTCAAAATTTCAGCCCAAAACGTCAAACCGTTCTTTTGCAGTGGGGTGCCAAAGAATTGCTGTCATTTTCCCACAGCCTAGAAAAGTACTGTCGCAATTTACAAAAGCTTTCACAAATTCATTCGACAGTGTCGCAAGTGCGAAAGTACTTTTCGAAAGTACTTTTTCTAGAAATGTGAAAAACATATTTCTGGGGTGTTTTGCCCCCAAATAAAGACATGGCTAGCATCCTCAGGGTCCAACTAGGTGAATACAAAAATAATTAGGTTGCAAAAGAGTCCCAAATTTAAATGACAAGCATTTTTCTGAGCACCAACTGAAAACAAAATGGCGGATTTGCGACATTAAAAACTGCATTTGCGACACTGTCGAACTTTTTGTTAACTTTTCCCATTGACTAATAATGGGAACTTATTTTTTGAATAACTTTTGAACCATTTAATATTTTTTCACAAAATCTTTGAAAGGCACATTGGGAACCCCGGACGCATGTTCCCTGAAGATTTTGAACCAGTCGCACAAATCCTGCAACCTGTAGGCGTGACCGCAGAATTCCCAAAAAGTGCATGCAGATCAGGCTTAATAACTCCACAGCTGTATATCTGATCAGTATGAAACTTGGCAGATCCCAAGGTGTATGGGTCTTGATTGTGTATTCCAAATTTCAGGCAAATCCGTCAAACAGTTGCAAAGTTATTAAGGTGCAAAATTTTGGATTTAACGTGTAAATGGCTCCTCAACCCTAATTATGGTAGCACTACTGTACTATAATATATATATATATATATATATATATATATACACTGATATATATATATATATATATATATATATATATATAATAATTTTTGAGACACTGGGAGTGAGCTTCCCAATGTCCCACAGTGCTGGGGGGAGAGCTAAATTAAAACAATTTGTGGACACCGGGAGTGGGCTCCCCAGTGTCCAACAGTAGTTGGGGTGGGGTATGTAAATGCTGACACAGAGACTGGACACCCTGATGTCGGCAAGTATGTTGTGGGACTGTTTAATTTTTTTTAGGTTACAAAAATATATATAATAATTCTTTGGGGACACTGGGAGTGGGCTCCCCTGTGTCCACACATCAGAAGTACTTAATTCATTTCTCTCACTAAGCAGAGAAAGAACATGGCTGGCAGCATAATGTGTTCAACCTAGAATCCCACATCGCAGCTGCTCCTGTGACATGGGATCCTTCGTCGTGCTTGACATCTATTTTTCCCCCTTAGGAAGTAATGGGAAATGCAAAATTGAATAACTTTGGAATAGATTAATATTTTTCCACCAATCCTTCAAAAGGCACATCCCTGAGGACAAGGCTTTCTACCCTGAAATTTTCAGCCCAGAAGCTAAAGCCGTTTATGAAATACAGGTGGACAAAAAAAGTGCCAAAAAGCCCCACACCTTCTTTATTTTCAACACTCTGTACCTTGGAACAGGCTAAAGCTGTTGAGACTAAATATGCCACATGCAAACACCTATTAACAACAATTATGCATGCCGAATTTCATAGAAATCACTTTAACCATTACAAAGTTATTAAGGTCCAACAATTGCCCTTTAACATTAAACACCCTCATCAACCCTAATATATATTATATACCTTACTTACTCATGGAATGGGGTAAGCATTAGGGTTCACAACCCCAAAACATACCCTTTATGCCTGTTCCTGTGTGCACAGTGGAGGTGGGGTCTTAGGATTGGCCTGGGAGCCCTAAGATCCTATGTCTCTACTTTTGATCCTTCAACCCTAATGGTGCATTAATGAAGTTTTTTGTAATGAATTTCCTTACTTTTTGAGAAAATATAATCATAGCTTTATTTGACTATGGGAGCACAGCACCCTATGGGCCCTGTGCTCCCATCAGTCCATAGTGAGTGGTAGGAGCACAGGGCCCTCATGCTTCTTGTAATTGTCCTTCATTTCCATGTGCGAATGCAGGGACCTCTGGGCCCTGCACTTCTATCAGTCCATAGTGAATGGTTGTGCCCTGTGCTCTCATACATGCCTATTGTACTTGTCCCTCATTTCCATGTTGGAGTGTAAGGCCCTCCGAGCCCTGCACTCCCATCAGTCCATAGTAAGCAGAGGAGGCACAGGGCCCTCCAGGCCCTGTTCTCCCATCCATGCCTATTGTAATTGTCCCTCACATGCATGTGGGAGTGCAGGGCCTCTGGGCTCTATGCTCCCATTGGTACATAGTGTGCTGTGGTACCACTGTGCCCTGCAAAGCAGTACTGGTGCCATACTGATAATGCATGCCACAGTATAGGTCATAGGTGTCCCATTCATTACAATTCACCAACAGTTTGAAGCAGGGCCTGGTAACATGCAAAACAACTTAGTACACCTAAAGGTGTACTAAACTACCCATAGCGGCGAAGCTGTATCTCGAAGAGTTTTCGAGATATAGCATCTGAAAAGTACCCCAACCATCACAATGTTGTTGTTGTTTATTATGAATAACCATTGAGCATAAGCTCATTCACAATGGCAACCATAGATACACAATAAGTACATTCAACACCATAACTTATACTAAACAGCATACAAGTACATAAAAGGAAAAAAAAAGATATGCATCATTAGTTAAAACATTTACGGGACTCTACTTTTGAAAACAGATATTTCTTTAGTGAATTAACAGAGGTTTTGTTCATGATACCCTATACTGAGATGGTAACTCATTCCAAAATTTCGGAACTAATTGACTGAAACACTGGGAGGACCTCTGAAGAAAATTTGGGGGGACAATTAATTGTAAAAATTGTGATTTACTTAATGGAGGAACAACATTCTGAAAAGTGAGCCTATTGCACAGGTACTTTGGAATTAGACCTAACCCTGATTTGTATGAGAACAGACTAATATGTATGTCCCTCCTTATGGCCAAGGACATCCAACCCAGAGATTAATATAGGTCACAATGATGTGCAAGTTTAGGACACTAAATAATTAACCTGGCAAGTTTGATATAAAGTACATCCAATTTAGACAATCTGTCCTGTGAAGCCCCACAGTACAATATATATCACCATAGTCTAATAAGGGCAGAAGTTGTACCTGGATTATATATTTAAAAGTGTCTGAATCAAGGCACTTTTGATTTCTAAATAAACAGCTCACCCTCTTCCCTGTCTGCGTAACTAAATAGTCCTCATGCATGTTTCCTGATCCTAAATGGTCCAGCCAGTACCCTTAGTATTTATACGATTTAACACTTTGTAAGGGTATCCTGGACAAGTCAGATATTTCTGATTTGATATCTGGCCTTAATTTAGACCAAATAACATAAGTTTCATTTTTGAGGTATTCAATTTTAGTTTTAGGTCTTGAAAATATTTTTGCAGAGAGTCAAGTTGTAAAGTAGATTAGATTTCTACAACAGAATGATCTAAATAGTGCAAAATGGTATCGTCTGCATAAAGGTGGTTATCCCCTTTATACTTCTACCAGGATCTTTTAGGTAAATTAAAAAGAGAAGCGGCCCCAGCACTGACCCCTGGGGTACGCCTCTTTCCATATTCAGAAGTGAGGAATCAAACCCATTAACTCTGGTGTACTGGTAGCAATCACTCAAATAAGAGTGAAACCAAGCCAGCAATTCCTTGCACAAAGCTATCTCTGACAATACATGCAACAGGGATTGGTGGTCAATCGTGTTGAAGGCCTTGGATAAATCTATCAGTATGCCACCCATGTATTGTTGGAAATTGGTAGCTTGACCGATATCATCCAAGACCCTCAACATAGAAAGCACAGTGCCATGGACTTTATGAAATCCAGATTGAAATTCATCAAATAAATCCTGGCTTGTTAAGTAATCAGTTAACTGCTCCACCAGAATTCTCTCAAAAACTTTGCTGACAATAGGGAGTAATGATATACTGTAGGTCCATAGTTAGAAAGTAGGCCAGGGATACCTCCCTTAAAAATGGGTGCACCCCAGCACACTTCCAGGCCCAGGGAAAAATTCCTAAAGTAAGGGATCTATTAAATAGATAAGTCAGGGGGCATGCTATATTTAATGCAGAATATTTCAATATTAATGCAGATATACCATCTGGGCCACTGCTGCCACTGTTTTTCAGTCCCAATAACTTTTCCACAACCTGGTGAAACTAAATTTCTTTAAAAATAAACATAGATGAACTATTATCAGAAGTTATGTATTATGAATTTGGGTTATCCCCAAAGAAATTTCCAACCTCACTAAAGAATATTTTAAATCTATGACCATGCTCCCTCACACCCCACCATTTACTTCAGCATGTCTTCTCCACTTAGTCTCCTCTCACCCCACTATTTATCCCTATACCTTATCGCCCCTCTTCCCCAACTCTTCACTTCCACCGCATTACATACCTCTCTCTCGTACCTCCTTTCTTCACCCCACTGCCAGCTATCCCCATTCCTCTGAACTACTGACAAGGCACTCTGTGGCTGCTTATTCCACAGTCACCCTCATAAAGTGTTTTTCTTGTTATTTTAACTTGTGCCTATGTTTTGAGTTATTCTGTAAGTTCTGAATCCAAGCTGTATTGGTCATTGTAATGTACCTTTGCTTTCTCCTATTGTTCTTTGTTTTGCAATCTATGATGTGGAACCTTTGTAAAAGAGCTTGGGCTCAAAAGTATTTTCCAAATCACTAAATAAATAAATATTATGGCCTGTTGCAAATGTTTCTTCATTGGCAGTTAGATTGTATACTTGTAGTTGGCAGTGCCATTCAGGTCTTTAATTAAGGACCAAAATTTAGATGGATTTCCCTTAGCCTCTGTAGTTTGCATTCTAAAATAATCTCTTTTAGCAGCCCTAACACCTGCCAAATATCTATTTCCAGACTTCCTATACTGTTGCCAGTCAGACACAATGCCTATCTGTCGGGCAACATTCCAAGCCTTGTTTTTATCCCTCTTTAGTTTTTGCAGGAGGGAAGAAAACCACACTGCAGAATTTGCTTTTGCCCTTTTTGTTTTTAAGGGCATGTGTTTATTGCAAACATTTAATAATGCATCCTGAAAATAATCTCAGACTAAATCAAGATCCAAGATCAATTCTAGATGTTCCCCAGTTAATTCCCTCCAAATCTACCATAAAATTAAGATAATCAAAGTTTTTGAAAGAAAGAAAGAAATGTTATATATCTGGCTGGTCCATTTGATCTACTATATCCCCTTATACAATATATTATATTATGATCACTAAGCATGTCTGCAGTAACACCTGACTCCAGATATAAATGAGGGTGCTCTGTAAAGGCTACATCTAACATGGTAAGGTCCAATGATTTTTTTCAAGTGTACATGAGTAGGTTCAGCAATGATTTGTGATAAACCCAAATCCAATGCTACAGATTTTAAATATTTGGATTTTAGTGGGCACAATCAATCTGCATTAAAGTCTACCAGTGTTAAAAGCTTGTGGGTTGATGTAAAAGAAGAGAGAGCAGCAGTGATACCAGAAAACTGGTGCATAGGGAAGTGAGGTGGTCTATAACCCCCAAAAATCAGTAGGGGTTTACCCACATGACATATTACTTCAACTGCTAGATATTCACAGCACTTAGGGTCTAACTCTAGAGTTAAGCGTGTTGATGTAAATTTTTCTGAATAATAGAGAATCAACCCTTCTCTCCTTTTGTTTCTATCTGCCCTCTCCAGATTATACCCTTGGATGTCTAAAAAGGCATTATCAGTTTGAGCAGATAACCAGGTTTTAGAAAACATAATAAAATCAGGATCATCTACCAGGATTATCTACCAGAAAATCTCTAATCATGTCAAATTTTGTTAAAATACTTTTCACATTTCCATAGAAAAATGAAATTACCTTCTTATTTATAGTATTTTGTGAATTGGGGCCAAGGGTTGGGTGAAACATCCCCACTTAAAAGTAAACCCAATAAGATACAAGTTCTTGAAGGTGAATATACGAAGGGATTAACCCATGACAGGGTATGGGTTTACTGAGCATTAATCCACACCTGGGGGTGGGGGCTGGGATCATAAGGCAACCGAGTGGTTTCGGCCACCCAGATGTGGCTTAATACTCAATAAACCCATACACTGGAGTGTGTTAATCCTCTTATAACATGGGCAATGGTTTGTTTGAGTTTTGCCTAAAAAACTGTGAAATAAAGCCATGTGACCATGCAACTGTGGGTATATCAGACATTAATCCACGGTCAGGTGACCTGTTTGGACCAATCAGAAGACAGTATTTTAAGAACCCATGTTATAATAAAAAATATAACCAGTTATCAGTATTCCTATCAAACAGTGTAAATATATACCCAAAGTATCATCCTGTTACTGTCTCTAAATAGTAGGTTTGTGCTAACATTATCAATTTGTGGTATATTGTGTCCTAGAGAGAGACTGAGTCAATGATAAACAATTTCAATAGACATCTGTTTGTTTGGGAAGTACTATCCATGCCTGTAGTAAGGCTCCCTATTACCAGGCCATTTAACTGGAGATCCCTAGAGGCTTGAGTGTTTTCAGCCTCCCATGGTAAAGAGCCAAATAATGATGGAAAACAAATAATATAAAAATACATACCCATTACAACTAAACGTTCAATTAATTAAAAGTATACAACTCCTAAGTTACCCCAAGTAAACAATGCTAAGTAATCTTCTCTATCAATGCTTATGCTCAGCACTTGTGCTGGAGTGCAGTGTCAAGATTTAAAACACCAAAGCCCCTCCCTCAGAGGCAGACCCGCTACTCAACAGGCCCAACACTGATCCCCCTCCTGCAATGGAAACACAGCTGTACAGTCACTCCCAATATATGTCCCTAATACAATCTCACACATGATAATGCAGTTGGAATGTTCATTATTGCACAGATTAAAAGGTAAATGTCATAAAGTCTCTTGCAGTCGATTCACTCACGGAGTAGTTTAGACTGGATGGCAAGTCCAAAATTCACTTCTTTCTGCAACTTTCAATGTGGTGCAAATGGCAAGCAGGCACACAGCTGATGTGTGTGTGTGTGGGGAGGGAATTCAAGCAGACACTGACATCTTTTACTGCCTCTCACACATAAAGAGACACACAGCTGTAGACGGAAATGTTACCTAAGTGAAATTCTGAAACTTCAAAGTGTTACAACTCTGCCATGCAGCAACATTTTTCCACCAAACCAGCTAAAGGCACATCTTTGGGGCAAGTCCTTTGTACCCTGAAATTTCAGCCCCAAAGCACCAAATATTTTCTAGTTATGAAGTGACAAAGAAACAGACGTATCTGGAAAAGTAGTGTTGCAAACTGTGTCAGTACACTAGTTCTTTTGACAAACAATGTTGCAATTAAGCAGTTCTAACTAAGTTAGCCACATCAATGGAACTACCCCTCAAAATTATGCATGCAACATTTCATGCACATCCATTGAAGGGTTGAAAAGTTATTAAGGTGCAAAGTATGCAAAACTGGAAGACTGCAAAAATGGAAAAAGCAAGCACATTTAAGGATGTTTAAGACACAATATCTCGGAAACCACACAAGCAATTCAAATTGAATTAGCAAAATCAGCAGAACTAGTCAATGAAATTAGGCATGCAAACTTTCATGCATATCTGTGGAACAGTTGCAAAGTTATTAAAGTGCAAATTATGCAAAACTGGATAACTGCGAAAATGGGAAAAACATAAATTTAAGGATATTTGAGACAGTATCTTTGAAACCACACAAGCGATTCTAATGGAATTAAACACATCAACAGACAAACTCCACTAAACTATTCATGCAAAATGTTATGCATATATGTTGTAGGACTCCAGAGTTATTAAAGTACAAATTATGTAAAACTGGAAGACTGGTTAGTAAAATAGAAAAAAATGTCAGTTTAATTATGTTTGAGACATAATGTTTCATAAATCATTTAAGAGACTCAAATGAAATTTACCACATCAACAGATATACTCCCTGAGATTATGCATGCAAAATTTCATGCACATTTGTAGAAGGGGTCCAAAGTTATCAAGGTACAAATATGCAAACCGGATGACTCAGCAAAAGACGGGAATAAAACATGTAAGTTTAATGTTTGAGACACAGTAGCTCAGACAAAACACAACACATTCACATGAAATGGACTGTATCAAGAGATCTACCTCCAGAGTTTATATACACCAAATTTCATGTAACTCCATTGAAGGGTTACAAAGTTATTAAGGTGCAAAGTATGCAAAACTGAATGACAGTGTGTGAAAAGTACTTGAACTTTTACATCTATTTTTTTCCCATAGGAAATAATGGGAAATTAAAAATGTAATAACTAGCCGGCCAGGTGACGCTGAGGGTTGAGGTGCTGGACACCACACCTCGCACCACTCCGGCGACTTCCGGAATTCGGAGCCGACTCGGGTCATCGGGGGTCGGCGGGGGAGATAGGCTGAGCGCCCAACGACAGCTCGCCTTCTCTGGGGAGGGATTCGGCCGATGCCCAACACCTGCATGACCCCGAGCGGAGGCTTGAGGAACTGCAAGCCCCATTTGGGGGATGGCGGCCATTGAGCAGCATGGACGTTGGCGTGCACGTCATGACGTCAGGGGAAGTTACTTGCCACTCGGGGAGGGAGAAAACATGGAAAAACACACCTGCCTCAGCCGGGAAGATGGGAGGACCATGGCCGTGCCCACGATTTGCCTGTGCCCACTCAGCAGACCTCAGACCGATGAAATGTAAGTTACGGGGTTTGAGTCCCCTGCCTCGTCCCCGCCTGAGGTAATCCGCGGCTCCATGGGGCCTTGGGATCTGCTTGGGTAGGGTTCCGGGCAGTGGGATGTCCAGTTGTTCCCCCGAAGGGTCGGAGGTGGCAAGCTGGGGAGGAGGAATAAATAGTAATTAAAAAAAAATGTAATAACTTTGGATGGATTGATATTTTTTCACCAAACCTTTAAAAGGCACATCTGTGTGGCAAAGGCTTTCTATCTTAAAAATTTCAGCCCAGAAGCTAAAGCCATTTCTCAGATACAGATGGAAAAAAAAGTGCCAAAAAGCCCCAAACTACCTTTATTTTCAACATTTTGTATCTCAGAAACAGCTAAAGCTATTGAGACCAAATTTGTCACATACAAACACCTACCCAAGGCAATTATGCATGCCAAATGTCATGGAAATCACTTTAACTATTACAACATTATTAAGGTCCAAAAATTGCCCTTTAACATTAAACACCCTCATCAACCCTAATATACTGTGTGTATATATATATATATATATATATATATATATTTATACTGTATATATATATATATATTATGGTAGGACGGTAGTGCTACCATAGTTAGGGTTGAGGAGCCATTTACATGTTATACCTAAAATTTTGTTGAACTTTGCAACCGTTCAATGTATTTGCCTGTAATTTGGAATTCATGATCAAGAACCATACATCTTGGTCTCTGCCAACATTCGTAGTGTTCGGATATGTGGCTGCGGAGTTGTTAAGCATGATCTGTGAGCGCATTTACATTTATTTGAATTCTTTGCTCGTCCCTATAGGTTGCACAGTTTGTGCGACTGATCCAAAAACGTCAGGAAATGTGCGGCCATGGTCCCTGATGTGCCTTTTGAAGACTTCATGAAAAAATATTAAATGGTTCAAAAGTTATTCAAAAAACAATTTCCCATTATAAGTCAATGGGAAAAGTTAACAAAAAGTTCGACAGTGTTGCAAATGCACTTTTTAGTGTCACAAATGGCCCTAGTAGTGTCTCAAATCCACCATTTTGTTTTCAGTTAGTGATCAGAAAAATGCTTGCCATTTAAATTTGGGACCCTCTAGCAACACAATTATTTTTGTGTTTACCTAGTCGGACCCTGAGGATGCTAGGCATGTCTTTATTTTGAGGTTAAAAGCCCTAGAAATATGTTTTTTTAATTTCTGGAAAAAGTAGTGTAGCAAAGTAGTGTCGCACGCATGACACTTTCGCAAATGTTTGTGAAAGCTGTCACAAATTGCGACACTACTTAGCGACACTATGCCCAAAATAACAGGAATTCTTTGCCACCTTGCTGCAAATGAACGGTTTGGTCTTTGGGGATGAAATTTGGAAGGAAAGCAGCCAACATCTCACAGATGTGCCTTTTGGTGGTTTGGTGACAAAATATTACAGGGGTGCAAAGTTATGGTACTTCGAAGTTGGCACTTTTTCCCATAGACTAACATTGCGGCGTCTGCTGCATGACTGAGGTGCCGTCTTTCGGATGAGATGTTAAACCGAGGTCCCATCTGCCTGGATTGGTGGTGGTAGTTCAGGTGGATGTTAAAGATCCCATGGCACTTATCGAAAAAGAGTAGGGGAATTTACCCAGTGTCCTGGCCAAATTTTCCTCATTCACTGAAAATACCAACAGCTTAATCTGGTTCAAAGTCAGTTGGCATTCATCTGTATCCCCCTCCCCCGGGTTGTGTCTGAAAATAGGCAGGATTTGTCTAGTGCATTTACCCGGTCAACAAAAACTAAATAAAATAAATAAATAAAATAAATGACAGGAATTCTTTGCCACCCTGCTGCAAAATAATGGTTTGGTCTTTTAGACTGAAATTTGGAGGGAAGAAAGCCAACATTCCACAGATGTGCCTTTTGGTGGTTTGGTGGAAAAAAAAATATTACAGGGAGGAAAAGTTATGGTACTCCGAACTTCTCTTTTTTTCCCATAGGATAACATTACAGCATTTGCCTTGACTTTCAGGGCCCGTATCTCGGAAATGGTGTGAGATATGGACTTTTTGTCGGAAAAATACTTAGCCCCCTATCAGGGGCTAAGAAAAAACCTAGCCAGGAAAGTCATAAATCATTTGACTTTTAAATTTTTTTTCTATGTTGTACGGTTCCTGAGATATAAGCAATTTAGTATTCCAAGTCCTCATTTTCTGTTCCAAGAGCCATTATTATGCATGCATTCTTTGTACTCACTGTCTTTCTATATGCAGCTTTTGGGAAAAACCAGGTGTGTGTACATAACTATTACCTTAATGCTTCTTGAAGGTTTCCATACCGCTTCATAATGTTCCCATCTGCTCCACCTTGTGCATTATCCTTTGCGTTTTGATTTGCGCTTGTGTTTGCATCATTTTAACCATTTGTGTTGACAGTACTGTTTATCTTTGTGTTTTGCTTTGTGTCACCATGCGCATGACCATTTATGTTTGTGGGCACTATGTTGCTTCGGGCCCCGGGCTCCCGCCACTGTATTACATTCATTATTTTTCAGTACTGTTTATGTTTGTGTTTCACTTTGCGTCACCATGTGCATTACCATTTGCTTTTGTGGGCAATGTGTTACTATGTGAAAAGACATCACGTGGCAGGAGCACTGGGCTGCCATATTACATTCACTATTTCTCAAACTAATTCTCAAAAAGAAAGGAAATTAGAGGCAAAAAACTCTGTTTACTGCATCAGTTAGGGTTGTTCCACAGCGACAGAAGTGAGGAAATTCAGTGTTAGGGTTCAAAAGCATAAGTGTGCATTCACCCCCCACCCCACCCCGCACACCATAGACACACAGAGACACACACACACATGGAAGTGGGGGGGGAACCAAGGCAACACGACCAATCACAGACAACCAGCAGGAGGTGTCAGAAATAAAATACAACTGTCTAAATGTGCTACAAAAGCTCCCTAGTCCTTGAGAGTACGTACTGCATGATCAGCGTACATCCTCAGAAAAATTGAGGCAATGCACAGCAACGGTACATGTTCCTGATTCAATGTGTACACAAGTTACCACAGGTAGGAGTTGTATGGCCTTAGGTAGCGATGTCCCACACCTCACTACACCAGCTAATACACCCTGACTGGAGAGCCACAGGAAAACTAACGGTGGTACACACTAGTTAACACAGTTAGGAATTACAGGACCTCGGTCAGGTAATGTCCCACCCCCTAGCCCACATACTGTATACTGAGTGGAGAGGCACAGCAAAAATATGCCTATGGACATGAATAGTGTAGCTCCATCTTTGCAGCTGTAGAGAAGTTAGCACAGTTAGGAGTTGCACAGTCTAATGGGTGGGGGACTGCACACATAGAGACCCACAGCATAGCTGAGGATGAGGACATCAATGGTACAGCTCAGTGACTGTGGGCACAGCCAAGTTAGCACAGTTAGGATTTGCATGCTATGATACAGGCAATGGCCCCCCAGTCTGAGTACATACTGCATCCTGAGTGCTGAGCCACAGCAAAAGTGAGGTGATGGACATCAGTGGTACACCTGCAGAATTGTAGGTACACTCCAGTTAGTACAGTTAGGAGTTGCATGAACTTAACCAGGCAATTGCACCACATATAGCAGTTACTGTATCCTGATTCTACAACCACAGCTGTATTGCCTGAGGTAGTGATGTTGCACAGTTCAGCACGGCAGCTACTGCACCATGACTGCAGAGTCACAGGGAAAGTAAGGGTGGTACATAGTAGTTAACACAGTTAGGAATTAGATGACCTCTGTTAGTTAATAAACCAGCCCCTAGGCCACATATCTATACTGAGTGGAGAGCCACAGCAAAAATAAGCCCATGGACATGAACAGTGTAGCTCTGTCATTGCAGGTGTACAGAAGTTAGCACACTTAGGAGTTGCACAGTCTCATGGGTTGGGGGACTACACCTCCAGACCACTTTCTGCATGTTAAGTGAAGAGCCACAGACAAAGAAGGGTGATGCAGATCAATTGTACACCTACCTGATTACAGGTACAGTGTAGTTAGCACAGTTATCACTTGAATGGCCACAGCCAGGCAATGACTTTCCAAACTGCGACATCAGGTAGTATATCCTCAGTAGAGACCCACAGCACAGCTGAGGGTATGGACATCAATGGTAGATGTCAGTGATTGCAGGGACACTCAAGTTAGCACAGATAGTGTTTGTGTTGGCTCAGACATGTAATGCCCTCCCCCAAAATTTGTAATGCATCATGAGTACTAATACACTGCAAGACTGAGGCAATGGACATCAATGGTACACCTCTGTAATTGTTGGTAGACACAAGTTAGCACAGTTAGGATTTGTATGGGCTCACCCAGGCAATTTCCCCATGCATACCAGTTACTGATCCAGACTGTAGAGCCACAGCTGCATGGCCTTAGGTAGCAATGTCGCACATCTCTCTACACCAGCTACTGCACTCTGACTGGAGACTGACAGGAAAAGTAAGGGTGGTACATACTAGTTAACTTAGTTAGGAATTATAGGATCTCTGTCAGGTAATGTCTGAACCCCTAGCCCACATACTGCATCCTGAGTGGAGAGCTACAGAACAAAAAAGCCCATGGAGATGAACAGTGTCATGGGGGGACTGCACTTGCAGACCACTTGCTGCTTCCTAAGTGAACAGCCACAGGAAAAGACAGGCAATGCACATCAGTTGTACAGCTACCTGATTGCAGGTACAGTCCAGTTAGCACAGTTATCACTTAAATGGATTCTGGCAGGCAATGTGTCTTCAAATGTGACAGCAGGCACTGTATCCTCAGTGGAGATACACAACACAGGTGAGGGTATGAACATCAATGGTAGACATCACTGACTGTAGGGATACTGAAGTTAGCTCAATTAGGATTTGCATGGATTTAGACAGCTAATGCTGCCCCCCCCAAAATTCATAGTGCATCATGAGTGCTGATACACAGCAACAATGAGCCAATGGAGATCAATGGCACACCTCTGTAATTGTAGGTACAGTGAAGTTAGCACGGTTAGATACATAGATACATAGACAGTGTCAGCAGATAAGGGCCTATGGCCCACCCATTCTGCCCATTTGAGCTTGTAAGTTCAGTTTATGTTTTCCTAGAAGTAATGAACTTAACCAGGCAATTGCACCACATATAGCAGTTACTGTATCCTGATTCTAAAACCACAGCTGTATTGCCTGAGGTAGTGATGCCTTAGGAGTTGCACAGTGTAATGGGTGGGGGGACTGCACCTCCAGAGACCCACAACATAGCTGAGGATGTGGACATCAATGGTACAGCTCAATGATTGTAGGCACAGTCAAGTTAGCACAGTTTGGATTTGCATGCTACGATAGCAATGCCCCTCCCTCGTCTGAGTACATACTGCATCCTGAGTGCGGAGCCACAGGAAAAGTGAGGTGATGGACATCAATGGTACACCTGTGTAACTGTAGGTACACTCCAGTTAGCACAGTTAGGAGTTGCATGGACTTAGCCAGGCAATTCCACCACATATAGCACTTAGTGCATTCTGATTGTACAACTACAGCCGTATTGCCTTAGGTAGCGATGTTGCACAGTTCAGTATGGCAGCTACTGCACTGTGACTGCAGAGTCACAGGGAAAGTAAGGGTGGTACATAATAGTTAACACAGTTAGGAATTAGATGACCTCTGTCAGTTAATAAACCAGCCCCTAGACAACATATCTATACTGAATGGAGAGCCACAGCAAAAAATAAGCCCATGGACATGAACAGTGTTGCTCTGTCATTGCAGATGTACAGAGGTTAGCACACTTAGGAGTTGCACAGTCTCATGGGGTGTGGGACTATACCTCCAGACCACTTGCTGCATGTTAAGTGAAGAGCCACAGACAAAGAAGGGTGATGCAGATCAGTTGAACACCTCCCTGATTACAGGTACAGTGTAGTTATCACAGTTATCACTTGAATGGTCTCAGCCAGGTAATGCCTTTCCAAACTGCAACACCAGGTAATGGATCCTCAGTAGAGACCCACAGCACAGCTGAGGGTATGGACATCAATGGTAGATGTCAGTGATTGCAGGGACACTCAAGTTAACACAGTTAGTGCTTGTGTTGGGTCAGACAGGTAATGCCCCCCCCAAAATTCATACTGCATCATGAGTACTGTTGCACAGCAAGACTGAGGCAATGGACATCAATAGTACACTTCTGTAATTGTTGGTAGACAAAAGTTAGCACAGTTAGAATTTGTATGGGCTCACCCAGGCAATTTTCCCACGCATACCAGTTACTGATCCTGACTGTACAGCCACAGCTGCATGGCCTTAGGTAGCAATGTCGCACATCTCTCTACACCAGCTACTGCACTCTGACTGGAGACTGACAGGAAAAGTAAGGGTGGTACATACTAGTTAACTTAGTTAGGAATTACAGGACCTCTGTCAGGTAATGTCTGAACCCCTAGCCCACATACTGCATACTGAGTGGAGAGCTACAGAACAAAAAAGCCCATGGAGATGAACAGTGTTATGGGGGGACTGCACTTGCAGACCACTTGCTGCATCCTGAGTGAACAGCCACAGGAAAAGATAGGCAATGCACATCAGTTGTACAGCTACCTGATTGCAGGTACAGTTCAGTTAGCACAGTTATCACTTAAATGGATTCTGGCAGGCAATGTGTCTTCAAATGTGACAGCAGGCACTGTATCCTCAGTGGAGATACAAAACACAGGTGAGGGTATGGACATCAATGGTAGACATCACTGTTAGGAGTTGCATGGGCTCAGCCAGGGAATTGCAGCACACATAGCAGTTACTGCATCCTGAGATGGAGAGGCACAGGAAAACTAAAGGCAGTACAGACTACTTAACACACTTAGGAATTACAGGACCTGTGTCAGGCAACGCACCACACCCTAGCCCACGTGGTGCATACTGAGTGGAGAGCCATAGCAAAAATAAGCTCATGGACATGTGTGTGTGGTGCTACTTCTTCCAGTTGATATGCATGCTTAAAAGGAACAACAGTTACATTCTAATGTTATAAACTTATGGTTCAGTAAAGGCTCAACACAGGTGGTTAAGTTTAAAAAATTTATCGCTAATTAGTGAAACTGAGAAAGGGCCAATTAAGATTACATTTTTTTTACAAAATCAGTCTCACAATACAATCCTTGCATGTGTGTAATCATTGCTTGGAATATATCTAATGTGTCATGGATAGTAAGTGGATGATATGGATTGGAATAAGTACGTACATATGGAAATACAAGCATAGAAAGAAGGCAGCAGAAGAAGGCCATTTGGTCTATTAAATCTGCTCGTATTGCAGAGTACGCATCTTGAGCTAATGTCTCTTCTATGCCTCCGCAGTCCTCCCATCCTCCCTAGGCATAATTCTTATCTTCCCCCATGCATATACCAGGCTCTTTTATAGCTGCTCATTGTCTTTAGTGAGGTGACCTCTTCTAGCAGTGCATTTGAAGTGTTCACCACCCTTTGAGGGAAGAAGTGCTTTCTGACATCCCTCCTAAACCTACCATCGTCCATCTTAAGACTGTGCTTCCTCATGATATGGTTGCTACTCAACTTGAAGAGATTTTGGTTATCAACATTAGTCATCCTTTTTAAGTAACTGAATGTTCCAATCATGTCCTGTACCTCTCTGCTAGCCTACTTTAATGAAGGTATGTCAGGAGCTTCTAAGCAGTGATTACACACATGAAACAGCGAAGATTTGTTGTTATTGTGTGACTGATAATGTGTAAGTTGCTGGGGTGGGCGAAAAACCAGATGCTAAGTGTTCAAGTAATAGAATACAAAAATGTTATGATTTCAGTGACATTAGATAACCGGTATGTTCAGTTAAATATTTTAAGATATATCACTGACTAGGTGCATATGGAAAATTACCACCCGACCTCTCAATAGAGGTGATCATAAATATTGTCAGGAACAGGTATGAAGTGCGTTGTTATCAGTACAAGTGTCTGATTTACAATTTCAAGTATTATTAACGTAGATTACAATTACTTGTATGACAAATACAACACATGTCATATTATTACAGGCACAATATACATTTCTTTCAATGGTTACATTCATTACTATATCAGTTCTGAACTAGTAAATAACAAATGTGTGTAGCATGTTGTTTTTATCAAAGATATAGGGCACTGAAATTAATCACTATAGTATTCTATTACAGTATATGTTAAGGAGAAATTCTTATTTGACTCTTATAGTAACACTTTTACTAGAACAATTAAACTAGTTAACAAGAATGGTCAGACGAAATGAGAATGTAAATATTATTGATGTTATTACATAGGTATGCAAGAGTCATTTGATAAGCTGCAGTATTTCAGTATTCACAGTTGATTTCACTTGTTTCATTATGACTAAAAAGTTTTATATTTACATATGTACAGTTTAAATGTAACAAATACATCAGGCTTAGTTCAATACTGTTGCATGGTGAAAGAATGATGATATTGTGAAGATGTCAACAGATAATAGACAAAAAAAAGGGGTGATAGAAAACTTGTGACAGAGTGTTCTCTTTGGTCAATGAGACGTGTTACACACTTGTTTAAAAAGATAAGGGACAACTTTTGTGTCTCTGCAGAGGCAAATAGTTAGCAACTGGCAACAATGTCTTGTTATGTATGGGTATGATACACTTACAAGAAAAGATATGTACAGAACAGGGCAGCCAGAAAGGACTCTGTTTTGACATGTACAATCTTTGATAGACATATAAGCATGGTTTCTCTAGTGACTGTGAAGACTGCTGGTGCCAATTGAAGCCACTACAACAATTTCCACATTGTCACTGATCCACACAAGATCTTTTTTTTTATTATTTATTTAGCTTTTGTTGACCGGGTAAGTGCACTAGACAAATCCTGCCTATTTTCAGGCATGACCCGGGGGAGGGGGATACAGATGAATGCCAACTGACCTTGAACCAGATTAAGCTGTTGGTGGTATTTTTAGTGAATGAGGGAAATTTGGCCAGGACACTGGAAATTCCCCTACTCTTTCAGTAAGTGCCATGGGATCTTTAACATCCACTTGAACTACCACCAATCCAGGCAGATGGGACCTCGGTTTAACATCTCATCCGAAAGAACGGCACCTCAGAAATGCAGCACCCCTCTCATGCTGCATTACAGTGTCAGTACTGGGATATTAACCCAAGTGCCAGATGTGGGAACTGAACCCACAGCCCTCTGATCTCCCGGCCTCAGAGGTGAGTGTGCTACCTACTGAGCCACTGACACTGTAATCTTATATCTTATATGTCATAGTGCATGAAATGTCTCTGGCAGTATATCATTTTATTGATATACTATGGTTTATTGACAGTCGTAGATTGGAAACAATTGTACTGCCCTACGACTGAGTCTGTCACAAAGTAGTCATTAAAAAAATGCCACATGTTGTGTGCTATTCTTCTGAGCTATGAAGGTCATCATAATTCTTCAATATTAGAAGATATGTATTTTTTAAGTGTCGTGGCAGTCTCTGTTTAGAACTGCTTGTAGAATCGTCACACTCTACCCATCCACTTCTGTACCTTAGCAAACAGGTGTAATGGCCAGAATGCATAGATTGACCATGGTGATAGACTACACTGTGAGTGTCAAACACTGATTGGTTAAAAACTATTCTACCAGTTATGTAATCTGTGATGAGAATGTCAACTCTGAGCCCATTGGAGTCAAATCTGTGCAATATAAGCAACAGATATTGAGATGAAGTCCTGAGACGTATGGACTGAGTACATCTGCCTCCACACCTTTCACAGGAGTGACCACATTGAGCATTGGTAAATAGCTGGTGAAATTTGACACTTTTGGCTTGAGGACAAAAAGAGTAATCCACAGCATGTCTTCTGTAGTTTCATGTTGTGAATGACCACATGATACACATACATTTTTTGGTTACATATGAGACAGTGAAGTACTGGCACATTGGAGTGCCGTCTTCATCCAAGCTGTTTGTGATTGCCATCATAAATTCACTAGTGTCTTGCTGTATGTCTGCAGCAAATGTACTGCATCTGTCATATGTACCTAACACCTGCCGTAGTGGTGTTAGTGACTGCACATTGTTAGACTGGTCAGAAGCCATGCTGACAATCTGCTTCAATGCCTTTGATAGGGGAGTGTCTTGTGAAGCAGATATTGCCTGCACAAAGTGTGGCATGTGGAGAAAAACTTGCAAAGCTGAGTTAGCATAGCAGTTCTCTCTAGTGCTGTTATCAAAGACTGGCACAGCAGCTACACCAACTGATTTCTGATGAACAGCTGGCTCTGAATGTGTAGTTGATATCGTGACCTTTGTTGAACTCTTTAGAGTTGAATCACTTGTGGAAGCTCGTGCCTGTTTGCTGACAGGTGTAGATATGACTGTACGATGTGAGACAGCCAGATATGTAGGCAGTGGTATTAAAGACATTTGTGGCTGATAGAGAGTACGTAACCTGTTGTACTCAACAATACATCACTTGTCAGCTCGTATCGTCTGAGATGCAAGAGTTATAATGCGCAACCCAGAAAGACTACGGACACGTGCCATCCTTGAAAATGTCTGTACCTATGTCCACCATTGCTGAATACAAACTCAAGATTTGTGAATAGAAACAGAATATGCAACACATACTGGAAACTGTTTTCTGTTTACATAGATATCCTTAAATACCTGAAATTTCACACAGGTACGTTCTATCTGTACAGGCTGTTCCATGTTGTCAAAGTGAACTACAAGTGTCTTGATGAATCTGGACATTGTAGACAAAGTCAATGACATTACCCATGGCACCATTTACCATGCCTCATTCAACATGGAGATTACGTCGTAGCATGACACGTGTGTTCCTACAAAGTGTAAGAACAGCTTCTAGGCCAGCTGTGTGTGAAACATCTGACTTCTGTTCAGTGAGTCATTCAGTCATCTTTGCTACCAGGTTGCGACTGAGAATGACACCATCAACTGTATCAACAGCATGCAGAGTTAGAACTTCTTGGTTTTCTCTCAGCAGCATAACATTGTTGAACTCAGTGCATTTCTTTGTATCACCTTAATTTACTGAGAGCAGAGAGTGAATCTAATTGGGGGGGGTGGTTTAGCAGCTTAGATGTACAAAAGCAGCTGTCTCCAATTACAGCTTCCGTCTGTTTCTGGCAGAAGAGAACTGATTGCAGAGCAAGAAACAGAAGTCCAGAACTACAGATTTTTTACTAATTACCCTCCTTCCCACCCAAAGCCAGTTCTAGTTTTGTAGCCACTGAATTTGACTGACAACAGAAACTTCCAGTTTGGCAGTAGGAAGGGAAGGATCACTGAGACACATTAGTTTCAGCAACCTTGAAGGAACCAAAAAAAATAAAACTCTTTATCCCCCCTGGCTGCTGGAGGTCTGAATCCAAGCACGGAGGAAGGAGGCTACTGAAGACTACAGAAAGTTCCTGTCCCAGAACAGGAAGGGTGAGAGTTGTAAGGGCACATAGGCAGTAGGAAAGTAAGTGTAAAAATACATAGAGGGAGGAGACAATAAGCATACAAAACAACAGGAGAGGGGACACAAAATAAGTCAAGATGGGAGTGGTGCAGTGCAATGGCTATGGGGCAGCAGTGTTCCGGGAGACATTCTGGAGGCTGCAATGCTGCCCAGTTTGCAGGCACCTCTCTGGTCAGAGGGATGAGGTTGCCTGTCTCCAGGCTGACCTGGCTAGGATTCATGAAACCTCTTCCCCCACCCAGGGACCACCAGGGCCACCACCGTTACCTCAGAGGTTGCCAAGAAAGAGGAGTGATTGGACCAAGGTGGGCTCAGGGAGGCACAGAGTGGTGGAACAGAGGTGTATCCCTCCAGTTGTAGCTCTCCACAATTCATGTGCTGTTCTGGCAAAGAATGGTTCCTCTATGGAGACACCTGCAGTGGAAACCAAAGAGGATGCTGGGAACCTCCATAAAGGAGACTCACAGGAGGGTAGCACAAGACCCCACAGGGGAAGGAAACAACTCCTGGTGGGGGACTCAATCATTAGGGGGTAGACATGGGGGAGGAAGGGGATAGGGAGGTAAGGTGCCTGCCTGGCACCACAGCTTGGAGGGACAGGAAATGAATCCTCAGGATCACAGGAGCAGCTGCACGATGGAGGGAGCTGGATGTCATTGTCCACCTAGGGACAAATGACCTGGCTGTAAATGGGATCAGAGAGGTGTAAGAGGAGTTTGTGGAGTTGAGGAGGGGCCTTAGACAAGTAGCATGTATGGTAACCCTCTTGGAGGTGCTGCCTGTCTATGGCAAGGATGATGCTAGGGTATTCTGCACCATGGGATTCAATGAATGGTTGAAAAACTGGTGTGAAGCTCAGGGTTTTGGCTTCACTAGGGACTGGGGAGCTGCCTGGAGGGATGCAGGCTTATACTGGTGTGATGGTCTGCATCTGTCCACGGAGATCCAGGATCCTAGGTGACAGGTTTAAATGCTTCATTGGCAAGCATTTAAACTAGCCAAGGGGGGAGGCACTGAAAAGGAGCAGGGAAATCCCAGCTTCTCCCCACTAAGCGCAGTAGTTAGACAGGTAAAAACCAAGGCAGAGAAGCTAGTAGGGAGCAGGACAGGGATAAATGCAGAAAAAGGTGTTAAGGACAGGGATGGGGCTAAAAGGGGTATGGCCATAAAAAATAAATGGAAGGCGATGAGTACCAATGCCTGTAGTCTGTGCAACAAGCTCCCTGAACTAGTGGCCTTAATGGAAGAGGGATGCCTGGATATTGTGGCAGTCACTGAAACATGGTACACAGAGAACCATGAGTGGGAAGTCAACATAACAGTATACACAGTCTACAGGAGGGACAGGGTGGGTAAAAGAGGAGGAGGAGTAGCTATCTATATAATGGAAGTGATTAAAGCAACAGAACTAAAGAGTAAACAGGAAGTTGATATGTCACTATGGGTCACCCTGGAGACAGGAAATGCCACCACAATCTGCATGGGGGTTGTGTACAGACCCCCATCTCAGGGGGAGGAAATGGACAAGGAAGTGATAGAAGGCATCCTTAAAATGGCAGAAAAAAAGGAGATATTGTTAATGGGGGACCTGAATATGCCAGATGTTAACTGGAGTACTTTTGCTGCAGGCACATCCAAGAGCAGGGTCATTCTTGATGCCCTACAAGGGGCATGCCTCAGACAGCTAGTGTTGGAACTCACTCGGGAGGGAGCAATCTTAGATCTGGTACTCTCAAATGGGGAAGGAGAAAGAATCTCAGATTTAGAAGTGGGTAGCCATCTGGGAACAAGTGACCACCAAACAGTGTGGTTCACAATAAACACAGCCATAGAGAGTCAAGCCATACAAAAGCAAAAGTATTGGACTTTAGGAAGGCTGACTTTGGGAAAATGAGAGGTGCCTTAGAAAATCACTAGCAAATGGGCAAAAAGGAGGGGTGGAGGAACAATGGGGAATAATCAAAACAGCCACGCAGAAGGCAACAAGCCTTTGTGTGAAGCAAATCAATAAAACAAAATGAAGGAAAAACCACTATGGTTCTCAAAGAGGTGGCAGGGACAGTTAAGGAGAAAGGATAGTATTCAGGAAATATAAGGAAACACAGAAGGAGCAGGACAGAGAACTTTATCAGTTAAAACAGATGAAGGCAGGGAAGGCAGTCAGAATAGCAAAGGCACAAACTGAGGAAAAGATAGCCAACTCTGTTAAAAAGGGGGATAAAACCTTTTATAGGTACATTAGGGAGTGAAGAAAGACCAAGGGAGGGATACAGAGACTTAATAAAGGGGAGGGAATGTGGGCAGAGGGTGACAGTGAAAAGCAGGGATACTGAATGAATATTTCTGCTCAGTATTCACAACAGATGAGGAGTGGAAGATGCCTAAACCAAACAAGGGAGAAACTCTGAATAAGGGGGTCGATACCAGTCCATTCACAGAAGAAAGGGTTTTGAAAGAACTCTTGAAACTGAGGGTGGACAAAGCAATGGGGCCTGATGGGCTTCACCCAAGAATACTAAAAGAACTAAGGGTAGAACAAGTAACAACACTACTACTGTCTTTAACAAATCATGGGAGGATGGAGTGGTACCTGAGGACTGGAGGAGGAGGGCAAATGTGATTCCACTTCACAAAAGTGGGAGCAGGGCAGAGGCAGGAAACTACAGACCAGTTAGTTTGACTTTAGTGGTAGAGAAAATGATGGAATCACTTCTGAAGGAAAGAATTGTTGAGTACCTAGAGGTCAGTGGGACACAGGACCCAAGGCAGCATGGTTTCACAGCAGGAAGGTCATGTCAGATGAACCTAATAGATTTCTTTGACTGGGTGACCAAAGTAGTAGACCAGGGAGGGGCTGTGGATATGGCCTACCTAGATTTTAGCAAGGCATTTGACACAGTCTCCCACAAAAGATTAATATATAAGTTAGCCAGCCTTGGAGTGGGTCCCAAGGTGGTAGCCTGGATAAAAAACTGGCTGGACAACAGGACACAAAAGGTAATAGTAAACAGAGTCCACAATGAAGAAAGGAGGGTAACTAGCGGGGTACTGCAGGGTTCAGTACTGGGATCGGTCCTCTTTAATATCTTTATAAGTGACATTAGAGAGCACCTGGAAGGAAAGGTATGCCTCTTTGCAGATGACACAAAGATCTGCAACAGGGTTGATACACATGGTGGGGTGGAAAGAATGAAAAGGGACTTGGCAAGGTTGGAGGAATGGTCAAATATGTGGCAGCTCAGATTCAATGCAAAGAAGTGCAAGATAATGCATCTGGGAAACAAAATCCCAGGGGAAGAGTACACAATGGGGGGTGAGTTAATAACAACAACAAAAATCAAAAGAGACCTAGGAGTAATTATATCGGATAACCTAAAGGTGGGCAAGCAATGTGAGAAGGCAGTAAGGAGGGCTGGGGGGATACTGGGATGCATAGGGAGAGGTATCAACAGTAGAAAACAGGAAGTTGTTATCCATCTCTACAGACAGTTAATGAGACCCCATCTGGAGTACTGTGTGCAATTCTGGAGACCCCATCTCTGCAAAGACATAGACAGAGTGGAGGCTGTTCAGAGGAGATGAGGGCAACCAAAATGGTGCAAGGTCTGCACCAGAAGACATACGAGGAGAGACTAAAGCAGCTTAATATGTATACCCTTGAGGAAAGGAGGGAGAGGGGGACATGATAGAAACTTTCAAGTATCTCAAGGGAATTAACAAGGACAAGAGGGTAGTATCTTTCAGAAGAAGAGATGTGCAAGAACAACGGGGCACAATTTGAAGATAGAGGGGGACGGCTCAGAGGTAATGTTAGAAAGTATTTTTTCACAGAGAGAGTTGTAGATGCATGGAACAGCCTTCCTGAGGAGGTTGTGGAGTCAGGAACAGTGGGAGAATTCAAGAATGCATGGGACAGGCATAAGGCAATTTTAGTGGGGGGCAGGAGGAAGTAAGCTGTTGGTTAACTAGAATCTGAAGCTTATCCATTAGGTAGGGAAATGGGCAGACTGGGTGGGCCAAGCAGTCCTTATCTGCCATCAAATTCTATGTTTCTATGTTTCTTTAGTCATGGCATAAGACACACTATGTGTGTGCCTGTAGAGTACAAATCACTGAAAACATTACATGCTGTTTCTATGGATGTAGTATCTACTCTGATTCTCCGATCATTTAACATAGCAACATGTTCTGGTGATAGAGAACCTAAACGAGCTTGATCTAAAAGTGATTTGTAAGCCAGATCACCACTTTGGCACATGTTCTCATACAACTCAACATAGGTGAATAACTCCCAAATATTAAAACCTGCAATGCAGCCTAGTATGCTCTTAGCTTGCTTGGCAGTCAGAGTTGCAAACACATGCTCCACATTAACTGGTGCAAGCTGTAAAAGGTCCCCCAATACAGCAATACTTTCGCCACCAAATGGTACTCCATCATCAGTACCTAAGATCTCCTGTAGACATAGGTGTATACAGGCGAGCATTACATTGGAGACCATGCTGATTTCATCAATGTTGAGTAGCTTCATCTTTGTGAACATGGAACAGAGCTGAGATGCACCTCAAATGACAGTTCATGATACTCTCCTGTTTTGCCATGTTCTACTGGCAACATAAAGAGACGGTGTAATGTAACTCCACCAATGTTGTATGCAGCTAGTCCTGTGGGAGCAGTAACAGCAACAGACATTGATGACACTGTCAGGCTCTGTATTTCAGCAGTGATGGCTTCAATAAGGAAACTCTTTCCTGTGCCAGCTGAACCACTAACAAAGATCAGTAGTGGTTTATAGTCAAGACAGTCACATTTGTTTGCTTCATGGAGTAGGCCATGTCGAACAGCATCAATGACTTGAGAGTGAACTACATGCTGCTGCTGATTCAGTCTTTCTCTCAAGTCAGCTGGGTTGACAGTGGAGTGTGTTCCATGTTTCATGGCAGTCTCAATTTCTGAGATTAACACTTGTGGGGCATTTAAAGGCAGAGGTTTGCCTAGAACAGCTTGTCCTTCTGGATCAAGATTGTCTTGTGAGCTAACAGGAGTGTCTTCCTGAAGCTGCTTCTCTGCCTTCTCAAGCTGTTCTTTCTCAGCCTCCAGTCTCTGTATGTATGTCTCTGAGTATTCAGTTTTGAAAGTCTCGTAACTGAGATTGAATTCTTCCTCAAATGTATCACACAGTCACCTTTTAATTCAGACTCATTCCTCCAGGGTCTGAATAGGAGAGCAAAGTAGTAATGCTTTCTGCTCCCCAATTTGCCTAGATGTAATTTACAGTGGTCTATGAGCCATGGCTTGTGTCTATTTATGAGACAGCCATCCACTGCATTCACCTTGCAAATGTGCCGTGTTGAGTCAGGTGATATATCTGCCTTGTAGTTGTAGTCATACCACTTAGCCACCTGAAAGAGACACATACCATCCATGCCATCATGTCTACAGGGATAGTATGTGTCTATCAGGTTATTCTTCAAGATATGTTTTGAAGAAGGTCTATTGGCAGTGAGTTCCTCAATCTCAGCATGGGGAATCAGTACACATTTGCATTTCTCTTTGTAGTTCACACTGAGAAACCGGACAGCATCAGACTTCCCGTACAGATGTGCACCCATTAAACGGTTACTCACTTCATAGGCATCACATTCTCTGTGTGAAAGGGTCTTCAAGTTCCATGACCACAGCTGAGGTCAGGCTCTTGCTTGAACTGGCAATATCTTCCCAAAGATTTTGCAAGCTAGTCTGCTCATGCTTGGTTATGTACGAAGTCATGTACCACACCAGGGCCAATGAGTTGTCAGCCACGAACTGAACATCTATGTTTGCTTGCCACATTAGGAGAAGAGTTGGGTTGTATCATTGATATACACCTCTTTCTTGTCTCTGGGTAACTCGTATACCCTCTTGGTTGATTTTGCCTTCAAGTGGTGTCGCATTGCTGAAAAAAGTTAATTCATGGAACCATCCTGACAAACTCACCTAGGGAATCCGAAGCAATATCGTGTGTACCAATCAGATTTGTTCTTTACTACTCACCAGCAGTATTTTGCACAAATATGTTGCTGGAACTTTTGTACCAACTTCCATAGTGTAGGACTGTCATACTGGTCTGAAATGTGACAAGTGATATATTGCTTGATGAATGTTAGCACTTGTGCTGCTTCATGTTCACCTATGCGTAGTGCATCCTTGATCACAATAACATATGAATATGAGGGGCACCCTGTGCTTGATATTCCATTCTCCAAAAGTAATGCTCCACAGTACCAAGAGGTGAATTGTCCTTTGACAAAATGAAAGTCAGAATGTCATGGAACACTTGTGAAAATGTCTTGTGACAGACACAGGATCACATGAACACATTTCTCTGACAGTCATTGACGAAATGCTGTCAACATCAGAATTTGCCCACTTCAACAGTTCAGTGAGCTTGTCCCAGGCATATTCAGCACAACTAAGCATGACAAACCATGTGGCTGCACCATACCCTCGCAGCATTGTCATCATTTCGGAGTGTCTGTGATACCAATATTCTTTGGTGCCATATAGACTTGAAAGTGTGGAAGACAGATTCACTTGCACATTTTCATCTTTTTGCTTTAATTTCTCTAGAAATTGAGCAGCGGTTATTCCATCTAGTGGACTTGTGAGATGAATAGTATGTGCAATAGACACAGACAGAATGCAAAGTTCACTCTCCCAGAGGAGATGAAACAGGTACTGTATGTTACGTCTGAATTTGCCATCTTTACTGAGCACACGGCTAATGCAGTACTCAGCACCCTGTACACGCACTTCCCTTTCATCTAGCTGTCCACCTGACCCTTTTGGGAATAAGTCTGGGAAACAGAGTGCTTCTAGTGTTGCCTCCCAAACACTGACAGGCTCATTCCACCTGTTTCATTTGATAGAGATCAATGTTGTCTCCTACTGGATCTCTGCCATGTAGTGGGAGAATTGTGTACTGTTCATACACATTGTCACTTGTCTGTCCACCGACCTTCTCAATCATTGGCTTAGTTGTTTCTAAGACATCATGTTGAACAGAGAGACTAGTCATGTGATCAATGTCAAGGTCTGCATAAAAGGGATTGTTGCTCTTTAAATAAGTAAGAGCAAGCTTTACCTTCTGTACATTGACAACATCTTGCCAGATGACCTTGGACTTAGTTGTAACACCATTTACAAGAATCACCAAACTATTTTCCATAGAAATTGACTCCACATTTTCCTGTAGAGGAAGTGGGAGATACATCATGGAACCCTTTAGAGATCTAATGAGTTCTTTCTGTCGAATGTTCCATGTTTTTGTGTTCAGACATAGAATGGTTTGAAATGGTTTCATTGTCTGAATTAGAATGTGCTCAAACATATTCAATGTTGCAATCTCACTTGATGTAACATGTGCCTCCATATTATTCAACAGTGACCTTGGTGGCAGAATGTTGGACTTTAGTTTGGAGAAACAGTGTTTGCACAGCACAATGGTGGTCTGTAACTGAAAGGTCAGATTTCATCAGCAAAAATGCTGAGAGACGGAACCACATATCATTGTATGGTGACAAGGTTTCAAGGTTCACAGATGGTCACATGACACACATACACAGAGTCAAACTTCTGAGCCTTTCCAGCTCAAATTTTGCTATTTCTTTGCCGTACTGTTTCAGCATGTCACTTTCTAACACAGAAACAGATGATTCACCAGAACTTGGTGGCTGATAAATACTTGTGTCTGGTACAGAAGTCACACGGTGCAGCTGTTTGAGAAATGTGATGGCACCCTGCATGTCACCAGACTGCAATAAGTCATTTCAACAAGTGTACTGATTGACAACTCATCGGACTTCACATACCCTGTATACAAAGTTCTGCATGACTGTTTGATGCACTCCCAGAATCCGCATGTTGTGAAAGACACTGTCACAAACACCACTATCGAGGCAAGCTAGTGAGTGACCCATAAGTCCAGTATGTGGATGGATTTCACAAAGGTCAATCTTGTTAAACAGTTTATATCTTTCTTTGTGATCTGTTATCACAAATAGGTTGACAAACTGTTCAAGTTTTTCAAATGACGATTGCCTACGGTTGCAGGTTGCATCACATGGCCATGAGAGATAGTGCTGTTTACAGGACACAGTGGTTGCATCACGGTCATCATTTGTCTCCATTGCTGTGTCATCAGAGACACTGAGCACATTGACCAGCTTACCAGACTCATCAATGGTGAACTTGCTCTCTTTTTCTGTGAATGTTAAGATTCTTCCCAGAAATATGCCTCTGAGTGCTGAGTGTGCATCCAGTGACCTGTGAATACAACACAGAAATTGTGGACAGTCAAAGTAGGATAGCGTTGTAGCCTTTTCTTGATGTCGTACACAACTTTTCTGAATAGTTCAAGCACATGAGACATCTTACGCCATAAACACTGAAGAACAAATACTGCTTTATTAACAAATGTGCATACTTTGAGATGCAATTTCATCAAAGTCAGATGACTCTTTGTCTTTTTGCACTCATGTTTCATCACAGCAGCAATAAGCCTGTCGATCTTAGCTTTACTTGCTAGTGATCAGAAATACTTTTGCTTTCTCAGATGAAAATCACCAGGTGTGAGTTTTTGGTGCTGTTTAGAAGGTCTGGTTATGGTTGCTGTAGCAATAGTTGTGTTTTGTCTGAGAGATCAACACAACTGTTGCTCAGGTAAACATTTTTTCCTTGTTGTTGAGCAAGTATGTGGTTTTCTTGTGGGGTGAGTTACTGTAGAGCTCACTATTCCAGTAGAACTCTGTATTGTTTTACATCTTGAACTCACATCACTGTTTTTTTTATGATTCTTAAGCAACAGGGAAGTACTATGATACCTGTTTCGTCTTTCTATATATGCACGTCTGTGTTTACTAGGCATCTTTCAATGTGTTACTTCACAGTAGTGGTCAGCAATGTTACAGAAGTATCAGACACCTGCATAAAAGACACAGAAAAAGGAAATATTAGTATATGCTTGTGTTGATCACTTCTAATACTGTATATTGACACAGATGATTTATGATATTTACAATATTACAAAAAAAAAGGTCTCAGAAAATGTAATCAGATTGGTTGCTCGAATTTTGACTGTCTTATTTTACACTGTCCTGTACAGCGTTATCACCATGGCACATAGATTCTTTTTCATCCTGTATAGTGATTTTGACCCGGTATTGTTAAACTGCTGGTGAAAGAACTACTTTATTTAAAATCTTTCTCCAAATGAGGAACACATTAATAAAGTTGACTTTAAACACTTAACTTTTGAATATTAATTCTCATGATAGCCATAAGGTAGTCGCAAGAGTCACATTGATAGTTACTTAATGACATCTTTGGGGCAATATGACACTTGGCTCTACCTTGTGCCACATTACACCCCTAGGGATTGCTTAAGATATTGTTAAGCCAAGCTCTGTTCGTGTGTTATTGGTAAGACAAATAATCACAATTACTTGATTAGGAATGAATATTGAGGTCAGTCATGCAGTGACAGAAAACAACAAAATGAGAAAATGTAGCTTCAGCAATTACATAGCTGTGCAGATAGAGTCACGATTTCAGAATAAGTATGTGAAATTGTGTGAACTTATGTATTTGTACATTAGGTAAGAAACAGGAAACTTTTTCCTTCAGTAATCATCATTTTGGGGAAAAAAAATCATCAAATAATGTCGTACATTCAAAGTTTCGAAAAATAGTGTTGTGTGCATGAAAGTGTCACAAAATATAGTGTCGTGCATGTGAAAGTGTCGCAAAAAGTAGTGTCGTGTGTGCAAAAGTGTCCCAAATTTAAGCTTGGGAGTGACAACTGTATTCATTATCCAATCATATCTGATTGCTATTAGAGTGTCAGGTACTTCTACCAATTGTGAGGTAGATTTATCAGGCCATGTAAGACAACCAATCACAGATGGAGAAGAATGAAGAAGAAGGACATAGCAGCCATCTTAGACTCTGCTATGACACTGCACATTTCTCACTGTAAGTACATCACATTTTATAAATAGTTTTTCTATTATCATAAAAAGTGTTAGAAACAGTTAAATAGTATTAATCAAAACATTTGTAGTGCTCTATTTGACTATGTAGATTGAAATAAGCAATGATGTTTCATTATTTAGCTAAAAGTGTTTAACGTCAGACAGTAATTTGGTACTTACTTGCACAGAAACAGCTGCAAATGGAGGGAGATAGCAAGGTGCACGTGTACCACAACAGAAGAGGGAACCAATCAGACATGTCTCTGCACTTGTAATTGTTTAAAACTGCCTATCAAAAGGATGCATTTTCCCACCTTTAAATTTTCACACATTTTAGCTGGAGCAGAAGTGCAGTGATAGTCAGTGCATACACTACATTGGTTAATGAAGGCACAGTTGTAACCAATGATTTGTTTTATTTATGTGTCATGGATCAGCCCACTGCAGCTGAGTTGAAGTTAGGAGGGAAAATAGCAGTTTTACTTTCACTACTGCTTAGGCACTGCAGGGTGAACACTGACTTTTTTGGTAGCTCTCTGTCCAATTCTATGTTGAAAAGCTGAGGATGGAAGAAAACAGCAAAAGGACTTTGTGAATTGTTGGAAGCAGTATAGTGAGGCGAGCATCTGAGTATGCTCAGAATAGTGATTTTGGGAGAAACCTGCAGCTCCCAGATTGCTGTGTTAAGTGGTTTGGCAGGGGTGGAATGAGGTGGGAGCACCTCATGCCAACCCTGCACCGACTTCTGAGTACTCAGGCTCATTCAGACGTATTGCTGATACATCTTGGAGTCAATGATTTGGGAACCAAACGCTGGGTATATTTAGTAACAGAAGCAAAATTGGACCTCACTTCTATTATGAGTATGTTGCCTGCCTGTAAAATAATTTTTTAAGATATTACAGAGCATAGGGTCTGGCAAGCAGAACACCATATGTACCTAATTGACAAAGCCTGAAGAAAAGTCAACATACAGATAGCTGCATTTCTATGCATATCTGGAATGTACACCATACGTCACCCCGGAAATGAAGTATTGTTATGATTGGCTATACCTACCAGATAGTGTACAATTCTTGTATGCTGGCAATTACCATTTCCTGGGAGACCTTCAAGATGCAATCCTCAAAGTCCTCTAAGAATATCAGACTGTTTGAACAAATAGCAGAGTGCAAACAAAGGTTCTTTTCAGAACCAAAAAATGTTGGTCAAAAAAATAGAACAGCTGCATGCATCACTCACACAGGTGTAACACATGGGTCGGGAATATTCAGACTATGCCAGGCTGTGGAACAAGCCTGGGAAAAGTGCAACTGCAATGCAGCAGGGTGTTATCAGGGTGATATTTTACAGTGCTGTGGCATGGTCAGCAGTGTTAAATATTTCAGTCTGGCAACCTGCATTGCACATGTTACACTGGGACTGCACCAGTGGAAGTGGCCAGAGAGGAGTAAGGGGATACAGCATTGAAGTGCAGTGGTGGTAGGTGCAACTATCACAATATTTAGTACTGTATATGCAAATGGAGCCATAATGCAAGCAAGGTGTTAATGTACCTATTTGGATATCATTAAGGCCTCATTTGCATGCAGGTGTGCTGATCATCAGTAACTTGTCTGTGGTACTCCGTGAGGCAATACCTGTCAGTAACTGATGCACCCCCCCGGGTACTTTGTGGTAATGCATCTCAACACTTCATCTTTACTTTTCTATAAAAAAAGTACTGCTGGTAGTACAGTGGACCCTACCCCTTCACCTTATCATGGATTAACTGTATAAACTGTATCCCTCGTGGCTCTGTTTACTCTACTTCCTCGCCTGATTGGGCTGGGGTGGCAGCTGCACTACAGCACAAGGGTTATTTTTATACAGAAAGCCCACAATTGGGTGAGGGGGTGGGGTGCAGTGGACCACCATGGATATATTTGTTTTAGCAAAATCTCAGTTGGTGAAGGAGGGCTGATGCCAACACACGGTAGCCCTGTAGCTTGGGTGGCCACCCACATCTGGTGGCTGCCATGTTGTACTGTGCAATAATGCAGCTCCAGTGTGGTTGTCACTTATTTTTATTTTATTTTTGGGGGGCCTCAACAGTGTGCAGTGTAAGTATGGGTTGTGGTTGCAGATGTTCATGGTATCACGGGATCAATATCAGGATGTGTCAAGCGTGCATACGAGTGTTACTATACCACAATACAACCTCTGTAAAAAAAAATTGCTGAAATGTTATGTGGTACAGCAGTCGTTACTATTCATTGGACATGTTATATAATGGGAGTATTTCTGTATATGCATCTTAATATTTGTAATAATAACTACAGAATTAATAAGATACAGTTGTTTGTATTTTGTCTGTGAAACTTAACAGAACAGAAAGTCAAACATGTTACAGAACATGGCAGTAATGTAGCATTATTTGTGTACTTTTTGCAGGAAAATGAGGATCTGGAGTTTACGAGAGGTGTGCTTGCTGCTTGAGGCAGTCCAGGCGTGGGGGAGTGCCCGTTTTTTAATTGCGGAGCTCGAACAAGAAATTGGACAGTATGTGGAGGCGCATTAATTCATACTTGCACATGATATTAAAAGCGAAGAATCAAACTCCACTTCAGTGCAAGTGAAAGTGGAAGCTGTTGCAGCAGCATTTCTATCAGCTTAAACAGAGGGAGGAGATACCTGAACAAGACACGTGATGGTACTACCTCAGCTACAAGCTTTGGGAGGTGGCTGGAAAGCCAAATGCTGGGGAGCATCTCACACACCATAAGAAAAGTAACAATAATTTCCTAATAATACAAGTTTGATATTCAGTACTGTGTATGCAAATGGAGACATCATGTATGCATGGTACAAATGGGTGATTACCATACCTTTATGGTACCATGTGAATTTTGTTGTGACAATTCCCAGTGAGCTGCAGCTGGTAGTCTGTCACACTGTGCATGTTAGACATTCATGGCCACTGTTCTTTGGTAGCAAGGTGCCTGGACATCACATTGTGCACAGTCTAAAATAGGATGTTGTCATGGTGCACTATTTGATGTCTCCTACACTGCTGTCCAATGGCAGCTTTCTTGAATGCTATGAATCCCTTGTGTGCAGTCAGTCATAGGCTGCAGACTGATAGGGGTTTCATAAGGTATATCCATATCTGGTGGTGCAGTGTTGTCTGTCTCCCAGTCCAATAACGGCCTGTGGCACAGCTGCGTGGCTTGCAGGTGGTGAGCTCTATAGTGGTGCTGAGTGGGAGGTTAGTAGTTCTGTGGTAGCAGTCAGTTCATGGGATGTACCAACAGTGGAATGGTACACTACTACAGTATAATATTTTTGTCATTGGGCATGATTGTGTTGCATGAAGGTGCTCAACCACCAGGGATAATGCTATGTTTACACTGCATGTGGCAGGGTTATAGGATGATATAGTGTACCAGCAGATATGAATGTACAATTAGAGATAGGAGAATCAGCTAGATTTAAAGTCCATTGTGGTATCTGGCATGGAGGGGCAGTTAGGGGAGTGGCATGACTGCTGGCTGTATGGTATATTCAAATGTATAGCACTGCAATAAAGGGATTAGTGTGATCTGTGCTGTGGTGCTAAATGCCACCAACAAAAAACTGGCAGTAATGTAGCAGTGCCCTCCTTCCAGCATGATTCTGGACCTCCAGTAGCCCAATAAGCACTATCATCTGTGTTATGGTACTGGCCCCCACGTCAGCACGATCTGTGACCTCCATAGCCATGTTACTTTAATAATATTCCTGGTGTTCTACTGGATCCCCAACCCCCCCAAGCACAATCCGTGACCCTTGTACCTCCTTTAATGACAGCATATCCCTGGTGTTCTACTAGTCTACCCACCCCCCAAGCATGATTCATGACTGCCGTAGCTATGTTAATGTTATAATTTTGCTGGTGTAGTAGTATTCCACCCATCCCCATGCACGGTCCCCAACCACTGTAGCCGTGTTAATGACAGCATGTCCCAGCTGTTCTAGTGGTCTCCACACCCCGAAGCATGATTCCCAAACCCTTTACCCATGTTAATTGAATTACTTCCGTGGTGTTGTAGTGGTCCCCCAACCCCCCAAGCATGATCACCACCTGACATAGTTGTGTTAATGAAAGCATGTCTCTGGTGTTGTAGTGGTTCCTGCACCCACCAAGTGCTATGTACAACCCCCGTAGCCACTTAGTTAAATTATTTTCTTGGTGCTTTAGTGGTCTGCAGAACCCCCCAAGCATGATCCCAAAGTCTCAGTAGTCGCATAATGACAGGAATACCTGGTGTTGTAGTGGTGTCCTCCTACCCAGAACTGCTCTGCCCATCTTCCTGTACACACACTAGGTACATTGCTGGCAACCAGCTCAGACCTGTTCTCACCAACACAGCTGCCTGATTACTGTGCTATGCATGAATGCTACCACAGTCTCTGGCCAGCCGTGGTGGTGAGAGAAGGGCTGACCTGCTCGCCAGCACCATGCCTACTCTGTCTATTGGAGGACAGACAGCGCACTTCAAGGTGGTGAGGCCTGTACAACACTAGGTATTGCTGTCATTTTGGGGCTATTGTGAGTCACAGATTGTGGTTGGCAGGCTGGGGGAGTACTAGAACACCAGGAAAATAATTTAATTTACATGGCTACGGGGGTCGGAATCGCACTTGGGGGTTGGGGGTACCATTAGAACACCATGGATTTCTGACATTAACGTGGCAATGAAGGTCGAGTATCACACTTGTGGGGAGGGGGCCAGTACAACAGCAGGAATATTTGTCATTAATGTGGCTACGTGGGTTGGGGATCATGACTGGGGGGTGGTGGACCACTACAAAATTGAGGAAATTATTACAGTAATGTGGGTATGATGATTGGGGATTGCACTTCAGGGCGGGGGAGTGGAGGAACTATACTACCAGGGAAAAAAGAATGATATATGGTAGAACAGGGGGCAGGAGTCATGCTTTGGAGTGGCAGGTACACTACACTACCAGGGTGAGTTATCTGTATCAAGCACACATATTGGTGGGTGGTTGTATGCAGTCATACCTCCTGACTGTCACTGCTATTCAGGGTGGTCCCTGATTTAGCCTCTAAATGTTACTGTGTCCATTACAGAATATGTGTTACAGTGACAGAACAGTGGGGATTAATCTCAGACATTCATCTCATAATTGACTGTTACACGCTGCTGCTGTTCCTGAAACTGCTTCTTAACACAAATCTCCTATTGTATCAGCATTCTGAGTACATAATTCTTAAACTGTGTCTGTTATTATTGGTATTTGCCCTGATCCTTTGAAGTCCTTTCTCTTCTGTTGTTGTTCAAATAACATTCTAGTTCTCTCAGTTTACTATTACTGACTCTAGCAATCTCTATGTCTGATAGAGATTTTAACTCTGGTGCTATTTTGGCCCGATGTCATTCAGTCTGTGTATCCTAATGAATAGTTTTCCTACACAATCATGTGGCTGTAGTGCAGATTCATTAATAAGGTAAGGTTAAATTACTTGTGTTGCAGGGGGAGAGGTAACTTCTCATGTCGAGTCCCATACAGTATAAATGACAATGCTTGATGTACAGGTGATAACCATGGCGTAATCATCTCTCGTGGTTGCTAGGGTAACTGTAAACATCTTGAGCTGTGCTGTCAAGGTTTACTGATGCTGTAGCAACCATTATCCTATATATCTTCAAGTGTTGTGATATGCAAGTGCGTACTGAGTATACAGTAGCTATTTAATTCAAGAACAGTGGTTATCATATAAGTAGCACTGTTGAAGTGATAATAATTTAAATAATATTAATTACTTTCTTACTTGTAATATTCATAATAATACATTTGGCACTTAACATTGCTGTACCATAACTGCATAATACTTGATCAAAGAACATGTTAGGCTACTGATATATGTCAATAATTTATACAAAGTGGTCATAAATAACTGAGCATTCAAATGACACTGTTACTAAATATCCTTTTTATGTTAATTTCACAGATCATCAGAGGCGGTCCCCACCAGTTGCCGAGGTAGTCCCAGCACAGATAGAAACTGTGGAGGCTGTGGACTCTGACTCAGAGAGTGTCATCTTTGTGGAGTCAGACGGTAAGAATACACTTGAATTGATAATGTTGACTGCTTGCTATCAGTACTATAACAAATAGAATAATAGATAGATTCTGGTGTGTTACAAGGTAGTAATTCCATCGAGAGGTTCTGGGGACACAGAAAACCTCAAGAGTGAAGCTCAAGAGGTTTCATGTGTCCCCAGAACCTCGAGATGAAATTACTACCTTGTTATGCCAGAATCTATTTGTTATTTTTTTTAATATATGGATACGAGGTGAATACTCAGACCTTCATTTGAATAGTGCAGTCAGCGGTTCATGTGCATGCTGGCAGGGGTCCCCAGTGCTGTGGGCTTCATTTAGCACTGCCTTTTTCGAAACTGTTTGTCAGTGGCAGTATCAGGCGAGCAGAGAAGCCATGGGACAGAGTCGAATTCTTCATAATGACAATTTTTTTTTAAACTAAAAAGACGGTTGCTGCTTCAGACCATTCGATCACTAAGCGAATGAGCAGGCCGCCATGTTTTCGGACTCATTGTGCCCGCCCACAGAGCAACAGCAGCCAATCACAAGGCACACTTTCAAAGATGGCAGGGACAGACTTGCGCATGCGCTCTTCAGCTTTCTTGATAATACTATCGTTCGGGTGCCGAACGATACTATTACAGCACCCGAACGATAGTATTATCACTTTGGAACAGTAGTATTATCACTCCAGGAGCGATGGTATTACAAGAATTTTTTTGTATGCTTTTCAGGCATATTATTTCAACAATCCATATATTAAAACACAGCATACACACAGATGGTAGTGGTGGTGCTCTGTTCAACTGTTATACTGTTGCATATGGTACACTACACAACAGGCAGTACAGTACCAAGGTGGCAGAGGTGTGTCAGAACAGTACTGAGTATGGTGAGTAGCACACTTGTGATGACTGCAGTATACACACTGACAGGCTCATCATGCAGGTGTTTACTGACAGTGCACATTACTGTTATGTTGTTGTGTGACCCACATCTGGTGCATCTCTGGAATGGCATGGTATCACCGTGACATATACATGTACAACTTTGTGTGCTGTGACACTTGTACAGCTGTGGCAATAGACTATGTAATATCAGAAAGGTGCAGTGCTGTCACAGTATAAGAAATAGTAAGACATATGAGATGTGTGATGTGTAGTAGGTTTGTGTCCAAACCTGTTTTCTGCAGAATATGGCAAGCCGCACAGTCTACCCACAATATCCTCTATGACCCCAGAGTGGTACACGTATATGCTAGCGGGTGTTAATGCGCACAGAATAGTGGTCTGCAGATAACAGTATGACCTGTTTTTTAGGAACATTGACTGCTTTATGAAGTAGAAATGGTAAGTATCAGTAATAAAGAGTATTTGTTTGTTATAGAGTGGGGTATGAAAAGTCTGTTACCTTGTTGATTACAAGACATCACATGACTGTGATAAATGCTGCAGTATACTGTTACATTGTAATTTCAGAATAAAAAGAGAATAACAAGTTGCAGATTGAACTTTGGAAGGGATATTCAAAAGGGGTACATATGGTACAATTCAGTTGCAACATGCGCAACCTTCTTATGCATCCCAGTGCAATATTCAAAAAGGGATTATGCACTTCACAAATTCTGATGCACCATGGCACATCATTTATGTATGTGATGGAAGTTAAAGGTGATTGTGTCCATACATACTATGCATATCTTGATATTCAGACCGGCATGTGGTAAGCATATTCAGGCGCAACCCCTACTTGCATGACACACACTAGAGTGAAACGAAAAAAGGAACAATGGCTACCCAAACACAGGTGAGGTGCTGTGTTGTACAGTGCAAGACAGGAGGTACTAGCTGTGAATGCAATCTGACCTCTGGCGCTATTGTGTGTCATCATCATACTGTCCCCCCCCCCACATTCCGAATGCCAGGCTATGCATCGGTTCACAATCCCTGGTGGTCCAATCAACCTGCCCCAAGCCAATTTTGGCTCTACTGATCTAAATATATCCCTGGTGGACTAGTGCACACTCCATCTTGCACAATTCTGGTCTTTCAATGATATATATAACATGGGTCGTACAGTGCAGCCTTGCCAGAAGCAAATCATATGCTTCATGGATTAATAAGCCCCTCATGTGGCATAGTGTTTGCATCCAGCTCGATTGTGGGTAATATGATGAAACAGTACTGTGATGCATAGCAGTACCTTTTTACCCACTCAGAGAGTCACTACTGCCACCCCACTCCACCTCCCTGAGTGTTGGGGAGCAGTTGCCTACTTGCAAGCTGCCTGGTTGACCACGCACTGACACCATACAGTATGACTGTACATGCATTCGTACACAGTGTGGGCCAATAGACGTGCTGAATGTACCATAGTAGAAAGTCCCAATGTGTTAATGAAACTATTGATTCACATATTAGGACTGTGTAGTACAGTACAGTGCGTACAATCATTGGGCCATATTGTGGAGCAATAGGAGTACAGCCATACTCTATGCTATCAGTCGGTGGGTGTGTAGCTGCTTTGCAGGTGGGGAGCTGGTCTCTGCTGCTGCCTGAAGGAGGGAGGAGGGGCTCATGACACAGTGGGAGGGTTGGTAGGGGGTACCACTATCGACCAGTGTATTGGTTCATTGTATTGCCTGGAATCAGCTTGGATGCAGCCATTGGGCCAACAGGCATCATGATTTATCCATTAAGGTCACAATTAGACCGTGAGAGGGGTCCAGTGTACCTCCAGGGTTAAGTATATCATGGTAAGTCTGCGGTTGGGCATGGGGTGGGATCCACTGGAACATCACAGTTATATATATCATGGAAAGCCCATGAGCAGGTGATAGGTTATGGTTCACTGCACCACTATGGATATTTTTATACAGTAAGTCTGCAATTGGGTGAGTAGTTGGTTGTACTTGACTAGCAGGAATATTTTCATATACTAAGCCTCTGATCAGGTGAAGGGGTTGGCTGCAGTGGACTACCAGGGATACTTTTAATGTTGGAAGGCTATTATTCAGCTAGGGGGTGCATTGGTGCTGAAGGACATGTGTCGTCAGTATCCAATGGCCACTGCATGGCAGTGCACTACCCACAAGTCATTGGGAATTGGTTTGCTTGCATACAAATGGGGCCACAGTAACATAGAAATGGGCCCATTTCCACTTTCCATGGATTATGGCAACATGTGAATGTCCACCACTGAATATTGTGGTTGATGTACATAGTAGAACAGCACTTGTGCTGTGTCATCTCTCTACTATTGTCTGTCAACTTCCACTGGCACAGTGCCACTGTGCCATGCATAATGCAGGAGGCAAAAGTATCAAATTCTATTGTACTGAGCCATGGCACAGCACTGTTGCATATTGCTGTGTCAACTTTTTGGGACATCCCAGTACTGCTGCAGCAAGGCTTGTACCACTATCTGATGCAGTGTGAATATTCCGGCCCTTCTGTGTAATGCAGTTTGTATAGTACTACTTTAAAGATGTTCTACACTGTGACATATAGAATTGTAACATATAGTTGGATGCCAGTATTACAGAATATGATTTGTATGTAATACAGTGAAAGTTTTGTTAGATATTGAAATATTTCAATTATGATAAATAAAGTTCTGATATTTTTTATAGTGGTCACGAAAGCTGTGGTGATCCCAGTGGTGCAGGTGAAGCAGGAGGAGAGTGCTACTGCAGAACGTAAGTATTACATCAGAAGAATACAGTTGATATGTTATGATAAGTACATTGTTACAGCAAGTTATATCCTATTATACAATGGGCATAGAAATGAAGCACAAATCCTCTAATCTCATTGGCTACTTGGCACACCTCTCCTGTTGTAAAATCTGCAATCACCCCATGGGAAGAGGTGCCAGGCAGCCACATCTCTAAAACCCATCTGACCACTGAAATTGCCAACCAAAGCTTTCATATTGAACCCCGCTAAACTGCCATGTACTGCAGCTGACCGCGAAATTCAAACGGACTTGAGTTTTAAAATTTCACCATTCCACAAACTAAAATGCCAGGAAGCCTCTTGAGCCATCACTGTCCGTAAATCACTGCAAGACCCATCTCGGTCCACACGTCCCGACATCTTTGTCATTCGGTTACACACCTGCTTCACAAAAAAAAAACTGTCAGTCATTAAAAAACCAAAAACAAATAGATACCTCATTTGCCTTAACAGACGAAACCCTACAAACAGCAGACTCCCAAAAATCCAGCACAAGAGAATTATGCCCACAATGTGCTCTCCATCACCTTTTTGGTATCTTAACTGGCTCCTCGCTCACAACCCAGCCCCCGAAAACACACTGCAACCGAGAATCATGAAGCAAAAGTGCACATCCTCAGTAGCAGGGCGGCTTCAGCAATCGGGGAGTATTTTTTTCCAGCGCAACAATAACCACAGTAAAAATTGGATAAAATAGGGGAAGAAAACTTTTATTTATTATTTTCTATGTGCCCCAAAAAAGAGGACATTGTATAATTGCAATATGCCGCTCAAGGATGTTGGTGATGCCAGGATTTACCCACGTCTGGTGTGTTTTGGGCACTGGGCTGTGCCTTGTAGCCAAACAACACCCCAGGGCATGGGTAAATCCCAGCATCACCAACACCCTCTCGTGGTATATTGCTTAACTATATGGTAACTGAATGCAGAATCATTGTAACTTTTTGTATATTGTTCATGGACAGTATTATTTAAGGGTTAGATGCCAGTATCTGGTCTGTGATGTACAGCACAAACTGGTAACTGCATATTAAAATTGTCACTGTTCAAACTGTGCCTGATGGATTGTTCATAGTAAAACAAGAGTCAAATTTTGAGAGATACAGAATCTGTATATAATTCTAACTAGTACTTAAAACATTTACTGTTGCTTTATATTCTACTATGTTATGTTCTGAAGAAAAACAAAATAATGTGTTTTATTGTATTTATTGTTTGGATATTGTGTCACTTAACAATATGTATACAGGTCTTGTCTTTTTGAAAGAGTTGGTGAAAGAACTGAGAAGTCTGATATTGAAATACTAAACATTAGCTGTAAGATACCATGTTTAGGATCAGTTAGAAGATGCTTCTTAAATCTTTGTTGTAAACAGGTACAGCACAAAAGGGATTCTTACTCGTTGCTATGTTACAGAAATTATTGTAAAGAACATTAACTAATATGTACTGACTGACATTACAGTGTCAGGGTATACAACAGACATGTACTATTAAGAACTTGTGCACAAAAACAGTACGTGTACATGTGGTAGTTTCACAGACCTTAGAGGATAAAGCAATTTCATTTGTTGTATACCTTACTGTGTTATACACAGTTACCAACCATTGTATGAATCAAGAATGTGATACAGAAGGTTATATATAATATAAATATAGCACATGCACAATTTCTGAAAACTCACGGAAGTAATTTATTTACAATGCATCACATGTGAGTGATATAATATATAGACTAACAAGAGTCAATTTTCAGAATTACCACTTTAATGTACTGTAAATTCCTAATAATACAGATCTACACTACCGGTCAAAAGTTTTAGAACACCCCCATTTTTCCAGTTTTTATTGAAATTTACGCAGGTTAATGTCTCAATGTACTCTGAAATTAAAGCATAGAACAAATAAACAATTGGAGATAAAAAAGAAACCATAGAATCATTTTGTTTAACAAAATTTAATCTAAATTTTTGACTCATCAAAGTAGCCACCTTTTGCAGATATACTGTAACACGAACACACTCATGGCATTCTTCCTACAATGGACATCAAATATTGTTCGGGAAGTTCTTCCCAACACTGTTGCAGAAGTTCCCACAAATGTGTTGCACTTGTAGGTTGCTTTGCTTTCACCCTTCTGTCCAGTTCATCCCAAACCAGCTCGATGGGGTTTAAGTCTGGAGACTGTGCTGGCCATTCCATGATTTGAAGCCTACCATCTTGTTCTTTTCCTCAAAGGTAGTTCTGACATAGCCTGGAGGTATGTTTTGGGTCATTATCTTGCTGTAGGATGAACCCTGACCAACTAGGCGTGAGACCAGAAGGTATTGCATGGCGCTGCAAAATGCTGTGGTAGCCCTTTGGTTCAGGGTGCCAGTCACTCTGTGCTGTTGTCCTGTGAGCCGCCTATCACACAAGCTGTTGACTCTCAGAAACTTGTCTTCTGATTCTGTTGTGGCTTTGGGTCTGCCAGACCTCTTCCTGTCAGAGTTTCCTCCAGTTTCCAAGTGCCTTTTGATGGTGTAGGAAACTGTACTCACTGACACCTTGGCTTTCTTTGCAATTTCTCTACAGCAGTTTTTGCTAACCTAAACTTTTTTTTTAACCTCTAGCAGTTTACCGCTTACCTTTGTACCATTTCAGGTTATTCACTGGACTTGAATTGCTTAAATTTCAATAAAAACTGGAAAAATAGGGGTGTTCTAAAACTTTTGACTAGTAGTGTATGTCTGCTTAAAATATATACAGGAAAAAAACACGTTATTAGATGAAACACAAGTAAGAAAGCTGAATATTTACAATTACATATTAATGGATATTTTTTATCTCTTTACAGAACAAGATCATGAGGAGACCTCCAGTGTTCCCTGATGCTGTGTGCACAGGCTCGAAGAAAAGATTGATGGCATAAAACAAGAAACTGCTGCACTGCGAGATGGGCAAGAGAAATTATTGTCCCTCTTCGTGGCACAGCAGGCAACCATTAATATTATGCTCGAGCTGTGGACACAGCAGCAGGTGGCAGTGTACCAACTAGCACTACTTCACCTGCACCACCAATAGCAAGCCTTCCTGACTCAGAATAACCAGCCTCCACAGCTTCATTGGTATCTCCCCCTCCCCCATGCCGCTACAGCTTCCACTTTTGTTGCACCTCCACATGCTGTCCAACTTTCGGACTGGACTGCCTCGAGCAGCGGTACACCTCTCTTTGAAATGGACAGTATCTCTCCTGTTAATAGTTTTATTATTTGTAAATAATAATTCATTTTTATTTAAAATGTTTACAACAATGATTCTTTTTTGTTCCATTTTTTTAAACAGAGTTGAAATGATCTTAAAATGTTTGTATTTCTTATTTTAGTTTTATAAGTATTATCTATTTTTGTATGAAAGAAAGATTTTATATTTTGTATGACGTTTAATATTTTACATGATTTATTTAAAAAAATAATAATACACTATTTCCTTACCAAAAACATTGCTTGTGTTTCATTCTTGCTTTATGGGAGCATCTATTAAAAATGTATCATTACAAACTATTGCTTTTACTGATATGATAACAAGGGTGTTACAGATGATATTCTATAATTGAGTGAAAACTTTGTAACAGCCTTATGCTAATCTCTTATTTCAGATAGCTGTAGAGCTTAGCAATATGCTGTTCAATATTTTGCATTGTTTTAAAACATGCTTATATTATTATAACAATAAGGGAGTATGATAGATTATGTTGATGGTGAGTTAATAACTATATAAGGAGATTTCACACTTGGGCACACATTGTGCCATAATACAATGCTACAAGGTCATAAGGACACTGTGAACATAATTGTTGACCAACCGTCATTGTCTAATTAGCAAAGAATGGCATTTCTTATGCAGTACAAGATAGGAGACACATCACAGTTCACCAAACTTAGACTGTGAAATACATACTATTTCTTATCACTTCCTTTCAAAAAGGTATGTTAACATGTATGCAGTTCTTTGAACACTATCTTTAAAGTCAAGGTAGAGAGGTACAACATGAAAAAATATGGAGATCTGTAACTGTATTTGAGACAAACATGGCGTCACATACTGTGTTCTGTATCACATTCTTGATTCATACAATGGTTGGTAACTATGTATAACACAACAAGGTATGCAACAAATGAAATTGCTTTATCCTCTAAGGTCTGTGAAACTACCACATGTACACGTACTACTTTTGTGCACAAGTTCTTAATAGTACATGTCTGTTGTATACCCTGACACTGTAATGTCAGTCAGTACATATTAGTTAATGTTCTTTACAATAATTTCTGTAACATAGCAACGAGTCAGAATCCCTTTTGTGTTGTACCTGTTTACAACAAAGATTTAAGAAGCATCTTCTACTGATCCTAAACATGGTATCTTACAGCCAATGTTTAGTATTTCAATATCAGACTTCTCAGTTCTTTCACCAACTCTTTCAATAAGGCATGATCAGTTACTACAAAATCAAAGAATGTGAAAGAGTAGCAAAATATTGTTTTGTGTGTGGTATTGCAATGCTAAGTACATGGAAATGAAAAGCAGTACCAGTTATGCTCATGTGGGTAGAATAACAAATTGACATGAATCAGATGGAATTAGTACAACTGTTCCACACTTCTAGCAGCAGCATATGATTAGCTGTGTGATATACCAATGGTGGGTGTAACATAAACAACGGTGATAAGAGGTGTATACATTTTCATACACTGTGAAATACAGATGACTGAAATTTTGGAAGTGTGAGTTTTCTACAAATGTTGTAGCGCTACATCATTTTCTGTTTTAACATACAATAGTAGTTGTGATGTAATAGAAAGGACACACAGGTATGGACACATTGGTATAGTGTCAGTACACATATCAATTTGATGGTAGATAAGGACTGCTTGGACCACCTACTCTGCCCATTCCTCTAGCTAATAGATACGTTCCAGATGCTACTTAAGCAACAGCCTACTTCCTTGTACCCCCCCCACAAGAATTGCCTTATGGCTGTCACATGCATTATTGAATTCCCCGACTCTTTTTCACTCTATGACCTCCTCAGGAAGGCTATTGCATGCATGTACAAGACTCTCTGTAAACAAATACTTACTCACATTAGGTTGGAGCCTTCCCTCCTCTATCTTCAAATTATACCCCCTTGTTCTTTACCATCTCTTTTCTGAAAGATGCTACCCTCATGGACTTGGTTGATTGCCTTGAGGTATATATTACCTGTTGTCAGTAATACACCATTAAAACCACAGTGTCATCATATTATTCGTTCCATGTCATTAAATCTTACCTGTTACACAAATGAAAGCTGTCATAGTAATGCATAACTTGATAGATACCCAACACAAAAATATTATATGCTCATAGGACAATCCAAGTATCGATGTGTGTTATATTTCATCACTGTGGGTGTAAATGTTAGTTTTGGAATTTTTGTTAAACTTACCACTGATATGTCATACATGAAATCATGTGGTGGGTTCACAGTACGCCAAAGGTGTGCACTCCCACTACAGTATGCATACTGCTAATTATTTGCTGGTAGTGTGGGGTGTAAAGTATGCACTCTATGACCACTGCATTCATATACCAAATCATGTGGTGGGAGTGCAAGGTCAGAAGGGTATGCAGTAGCAGCACTGCATTCATGCAGGTAATCATGTGGTGATAGTATGGATCTTGAAGGGTCTGCCTCCCTAGCACTGCATCCATATGCCAAATCACATGCTGACACTGCATTTCCTGGAGGACCCATACCCCCAGCACAGTATCCATACACCAAATAATGTGATGAGATCATGGCAGCCAAAGGCGCTGGAGTACCACCATTGCATTCATACAGCAAATTATGTGGTGGGATTGCGTGGCCGCACCGCCACATTTCCATTTACTAGTTATACTTCTCATTCTCAAAAAGAAGGGAAATTCATGGCAAAAAACTCTGTTTAACACATCAGTTAGGGTTGTTACACAGCGACAAAAGTGAGGAAATTCGGTGTTAGGGTTGAAAACCCTAACTCCACATTCACCCCCCCAGCAACACACACACACGCACACACACATATGCAAGTAGGGGAAGGACCAAGGCAAAACGACCAATCACAGACAACCAGCAGTAGGTGACAGAAATAAAAAAACAACTGTCTAAATTTACTACAAGACATCCCCACCCACCTGACCAGGTACTGCATGCTCAGTGGAGATCCACAGCAAAACTGATGCCATGTACACCAAACGTACACATCCCTGATTGGAGGTGCACACAACATACCACACTTAGGAGTTGCATGGCCTTACCTACCTCCCACTAGAATTGCCTTATGTCTATTCCATGCATTCTTAAATTCCCTCACTGTTTTTGACCCCACAACCTCCTCAGGAAGGCTGTTCCATGCATCCACCACCCTCTCTGTGAAAAAATACTTCCTCACATTGCCCCTAAGTCATCCCCCCTCTATCTTCAAATTGTGCCCTCTTGTTCTTGCACATCACTTTTTCTGAAAGATGCTACCTTCTTGGACTTTGTTGATTTCCTTGAGGTACTTAAAAGTTTCTATCATGCCGCCCCCTCCTTTCCTCAAGGGTATACATATTAAGCTCTTTTAGTCTTTCTTCATATGGCTTCCGGTGCAGACCCTGTACCATTTTAGTTGCCCTCCTCTGGACTGCCTCCATCCTGTCAATGTCCTTGCGGAGATGGGGTCTCCAGAACTGCACACAGTACTCCAGATATGGTCTCACCAACTGTCTGTACAGAGGGATAACAACTTCTTGTTTTCTACTGGTGATGCCTCTCCCATTGCTTGCCTACCTTTAGGCCATCTGATATGACTACCCTCAGGTCCCTTACCATTTTTGTTGTCATTAATACCCCCCCATTGTGTACTCTTTCCTTGGGTTTTTCTTTCCTAGGTGCATTACTTTACACTTCTTTGCATTGAATCTAAGCTGCCATACCTTTGACCATTCCTCCAGCTTTGTCAAGTCCCTTCTCATCCTTTCCACCCACCTTGTGTATCAACCCTGTTACAGATCTTTGTGTTGTCTGCAAAGATGCATACTTTTCCTTCTAGTCCCACTGCATTGTCACCTATAAAGACATTAAAGAGGACTGGTCCCAGTACAGAACCCCATGGTATCCAGCTAGTAATTCCCCTTTCTTTGGAATGGACTCTGTTTACTATTACCCTCTGTGTCCTGTTGTTCAGCCGATTTTTTTACCCAGGTTACCACCCTGGGATCCACTCCCAGGCTGGTTAACTTGTTTATTAATCTTTGATGTGGGACTGTGTCAAATGGCTTGCTAACATCTAGGTAGGCCACATCCACAGCTCCCCCCCGGTCTACTACTTTGGTCACCCAGTCAAAGAAATCTATTAGATTCATCTGACATAACCTTCCCACTGTGAATCCATGCTGCCTTGGGTCCTGTGACCCACAGGCCTCTAGATACTCAACAATTCTTTATTTCAGAAGTGATTCCATCATTTCCTCTACCACTGAGGTCAAACTAACAGGTCTATAGTTTCCTGCCTCTGCCTTGCTCCCACTTTTGTGAAGGGAAATCACATTCACCCTCCTCCAGTCCTCAGGCACCACACCATCCTCCCATGATTTGTTAAAAAAGGTAGTCAGTGGTGCCACTAGTTCTCCCCTTAGTTCTTTTAGAAGTCTGGGGTGAATTCCTTCAGGCCCCATTGCTTTGTCCACCTTTAGTTTTAGGAGTTCTTTCAGGACCCTTTCTTCTGTGAATTGACTGGTATCGACCCCCCATCCAGTGTGCTTCTATTATTTGGTTTATGTACCTACCCCTCCTTTTCTTTTGTGAATACTGAACAGAAGTATTTGTTCAGTATCTCTGCTTTGTCACTGTCACCCTCTGCCCACATTCCTCCCTTTTATTAAGCATCATTATCCCTGCCCTGGTCTTTCTTCACTCCCTAATGTACCTATAAAAGGTTTTATCCCCCTTCTCAACTGAGTTGGCTATCTTTTCCTTGGTTTGGGCCTTCACTATTCTGACTGCCTTCTCCACTTCCTTCTGCTTTAACTGGCACAGTTCTCTGTTCTGTTCCTTCTGTGTTTCTTTATACTTCCTGAATGCTGTCGTTTTCTCCCTAACCTTCCTCGCCACCTCTTTTGAGAACCATAGTGTTTTTTTCCTTCATTTTGTTTTGTTTATTTGCTTCACACAAAGGCTTGTTGCCTCTGTGATGGCAGCTTTGATTTTTCCCCATTGTTCCTTCACCCCACCTTCTTGCCCGTTTTCTAGTACTTTTCTGAGGCACTCTGCCATTTTGCCAAAGTCAGCCTTCCTAAAGTCCAATACCCTTACCTTTGTGTGATTTGACTCTACAGCTGTGTTTATTGTGAACCTCACTGTTTGATGGTCACATGTTCCCAGATGGCTACCCACTTTTAAATCCAAGATCCTCTCTCCATCCCCATTTGAGAGTACCAAGTCTAAGATTTTTCCCTTCTGAGTGGGTTCCAACACTAGCTGTCTGAGGCATGCCCCCTGTAGAGCACCGAGAATGACCCTGCTCTTGGATGTGGCTACAGCAAAGGTTTTCCAGTTAACATCTGGCATATTCATGTCCCCCATCAACAATATCTACCTCTTTTCTGCCATTCTATGGATGCCTTCTATCATTTCCATATCTATCTATCTATATATAAAATATATATTATGGTAGCACGGTAGTTAGAGTTGAGTAGCACTTTTAAGGTTAAAGGGTAAAATGTTGCACTTTAATAACGTTGCCACTGTTCAATGGATTTGTCTGAGTTCTGGTATGCACAGTTGAGCATGGTAGATCTTGGGATCTGCCACATTCTATTCACTATTTATACTCCTCATTCTCAAAAAGAAGGGAAATTCATGGCAAAAAACTCCATTTAATGCATCAGTTAGGGTTGTTCCACAGTGACAAACGTGAGGAAATTTGATGTTAGTATTGAAAACCCCACCTTGCACCCCCCACCCTGCCCCCAGCCGGCATCGAGGGTGTGCTTTGGGGTACTGGGTCCTAACTCTCACCCCATTCTCCTGTACATCACCACTTCAGCTTCTTACACATGTGATGGGGTGAGAGTTAGGCCGACAACCCCAACACACCCCGATGCCGTTGGGGTGGGTGCAAGGGGGGTTTTAAACCTAACATCAAATTTCTCACCTTTGTCACTGTGGAACAACCCTAGCTGATGCATTAAATGTATGCGTTGCCATGAATATATATATAAATATATATATATATATATATATATACATATATATACATATATATATATATATATATATATATATATATATATATATATTAGTAGTACGGTAGTGCCACTATAGTTAGGGTTGAGTACCTGATTTAAGGTTAAAGTGTGAAATTTTGCAGTTTAATAACTTTGCCACCGTATGATGGATTTGCCCGAAATTTGCAGGCACTGAGCGGTACCATAGGTCTTGGGATCTGCTAAGTTTAGTAATGGTTGGATGTACGGTTGGGGTAAACTGCAATAGAAAGTTGTATTTATGCTTTTTTGGGCATTCTTTGCTCACACCTACAGGTTGCATGGTTTGTGTGACCAGTCCAAAAACTTCAGGGAACATGCGGCTGGGCTTCCCGATGTACCTTTCAAAAGTTTCGAGAAACAATATTAAATGGTTCAAAAGTTATTCAAAAAACAAGTTTCCCATTATAGTCAAAGGGAAAAGTTAGCAAAAAGTTTTACAGTGTTGCAAATGCAGATTTTAGTGTCGCAAATGACCCCTGTAGTGTTGCAAATCCACCATTTTGTTTTCAGTTGCTTGTCACAGAAATGCTTGCCATTTAAAATTGGGACCCTCTAGGGACACAATTCTTTATGTGTTCATCTAGTTGAGCCCTGAGGATGCTAGCCATGTCTCTTTTTGGGGTTAAACACCCCCAGAGATATGTTTTTGAATTTTTTTTGAAACAGTAGCGTCACAAAGTAGTGTCGCACATTCGACGCTTTCATAATGTTTTTTGCGAACATGTCGTAATTTGCGACACTACTTTGTGACACTATGCCCAAACAGGAATTCTTTTCCACCTTCCTGCAAAAGAAAGGTTTGGTCTTTTGGGCTGGAATTTGGAGGGAAGAAAGCCAACATCCCACAGATGTGCCTTTTGGTGGTTTGGTGACAAAACAATACAGGACTGCAAAGTTCTGGCACTCCAAAACTGACTATTTTTCCCATAGACTAACATTACGGCATCTGCTGCGCCTTTCAGAGCCCGTATCTTTGAAAACGCTTCGAGATACGGACTTTTCATTGGAAAAATGCTTAGCCCCTCACTAGTGGGCTAAGTACAAAACTAGGCAGGAAAGTCAAAAATCGTATGAAATTTTAATTTTTTTTCTACGTTGTATGGTTCCTGAGATATAAGCAATATAGTATTCCAAGAGTTCATTTTCTGCTCTGAGGGCCATTATTATGCATACATTCTTTGTATTTACTGTGTTTCTCTATGCAGCTTTTGCAAAAAAAAGGCTGTGTGTTTTCATTACTGTTACAGTTAGTGTTTCCACTTGCATTTCCATTACCATTTGCGTTAGCGTTCCTGTCTACACCACCGTGTGTGTTACCCTTTGCATTTTCATTTGCACTTGCGTTTGTGTTACTGTTAACATTTGTGTTCCTATTACTGTTTTTGTTTGCATTTCCTTTTGCATCACTGTGTGCATTTCCATTTGCATTTGTGTACGTGCTTCTGTTTGCATTTCTGTTTGTGTTTCCTTTGGCATCATTGCTGTTACCATAAGTGTCTGCATTTCCAGTTGTGTTACCGTGACCGTGCGCATTACGGTTTGCGTTTCTGCATGCACTTGCATTTGCATTTCTGTTTTCATTAACATTTGCGCTTGTGTTTATATTACTGTTTGCTTTATTGTTTACATTTACATCACCATATTCGTTAGCTTTTGTACTTGCTTTTGTGTTGCCATTACTTTACTATTTATAGTGCACATTCTCAAAAAGAAGGGAAATTCATGGCGAAAAACTCTGTTTAATGCATCAATTAGGGTTGTTCCACAGTGAAAAAATTGAGGAAATTCGATGTTTGAGTTCCTACCCCCCATCCACCCTTCCCCAACCTTGCCCCCACCAACAGGCATTGGGGTGTGCATTGGGGTCATTGGTCCTAACTCTCACCCCATCCCATGTGTAAACAAGCTGAGATGATGCAGTATAGGAGAATGGGGTGAGAGTTAGGACCGATGACCCCAACACACACACCGATGCCTATTGGTGGGGGGGTGGGGTGGAGGATGGGTGCAGGGGGTGGGAACCCTAACATTGAATTTCCTTATTTTCTTGTTGTGGAACAACCTAATTGATGTATTAAATGGAGTTGTTTGCCATGATATATATATATATATATATATATATATATATATATACATCTTTGCAAAACAACTGCATTAATGTACCAGTTAGGGTTCAGATTAAAGTGGCAAAAGTAGGGAAATGTGGCTTAGGGCTTCCAACACTAACACCCCACCACAGCAGCAAAAGAAAAAACTTTATGGTTTTTGCTGCCCTGACTTTTGGGGAATCAGGGATGGGGTCTTCCTTGGGGTTCTCAGCCTTAAGGCTTACCCCATTCCATGAGCAAATAAGGTGAGATGTGACATTTTTTCTTCAGGCAGGGCCTGCAGGTTGTTGGCAACATGTGGGGAAACACAATTCTGTATGTTTGAAGACTGTATCAGACTGTTGCTAACCTGGGTCCATCACTGGATGGATCATTTTACTGATAGCAGTTATGATAACCTTTTCTGGTAGTTCTGCAAGGCATGGTTCCAACTGTCCAGCAGGAATCTCTGTAAAGGATGCAGGATGCCATTAGACCTAGCAACTGCACCAGATCCCAGATTGTTAGTCACTTGCATGTCAGGATCAGACTGCAATGTCTGCAGATTGTGTACATGGTTATGGAAGATGGCTCCTGAATTCTCCAGTACTGAGGATGAGCAGATGTTGCTCATGACCCTGTTGATAATCCACCCGTGTTTCATGTGGATCTCCTGAGCTCTTACTATGGCTCTTTCTGATGACTCTCTGGTTCTTAACATTAGTGGCCAGTCATCTAGATACAGTATAGGACAATGTGTATCCCCTCTGTTCTGGGGAGTGCTGCTAGAGCTCTATGGCTTTGGTGAGCCTCGTGGTGCAGAGGTGAGTCCAAATGGAAGATACTTGTCTTGAAAGAGGAGGTTCAGGATGCAAAATCTTAGGAACCTTTGGTGACATGGATGAATGGGGTGTGCACATATGCTTCCTTCAGATCAATGGATGTTAGGAAATCACCTTGCTAACTGCTGCTGCTGTTGTGGAGCACAGGGTCTCCATTTTGAACCTCTTATAATATACAAATTGGTTGATGAACTTTAAGTCCAGTATTGGACATAATTCCCCTACCTTTTCTGGAACCAGGGAGAATGTTGAATATACCCCTGACTTCTGTTTATGAGGTGGGACTGGGGTATGGCACTGTCCTTTTATAGTTGGCTTAATAGAGCTTGGACCTGCTTATTGGGTGAGCCAGAATGTGGCTGCAGGACAGAAGCCAAAAGGTTGTAGTTGGGGGAGGAGTCTCAGAAGCTAGTCCTGTGACCAGTGGGATCCAACAGGGCTCTCTGCTCAGTCTGGTGTTGTTTAACATATTCATAAGTGACATCATGGATGGGATCAAGGGTAAGATCTGCCTGTTTGCAGATGACACAAAGCTCTCTGGGGGGTGGACATGGAAAAAGGAGACAGGGACTCAGGGAAGACCTGGCTAAGTTAGAGTAGTAGTCTGGAATTTTTTTCAACTGGGGTTCAATGTTAAAAAGTATAAAGTTATGCACTTGGGGGTGAAAAACCCAGGGACCAAATACTGGTTGGGTGGTGTGCAGGTAACCAGGTCAGAAGGAGAAAAGGGCCTGAGTGTAATTATCAAAACTGACCTGAAACACTAGGCACACTGCAGGAAAGCTGCAGCCAAAGCAAATTGGATGCTGGGCTGCATAGTCAGGAGAAGTACCAGCAGGAAGGCAGAGCTCATTTTGTCACTGTACAGGTCTCTAGTGAGACTGCATCTGGAGCACAGTATGCAGTATTGGTGCCCTTATCTTAAGAAGGATATCAACTTGCTGGAAATGATCCAGAAAAGGGCAACCCAGATGATCAAGGGACAGCAAAGCAACCCTACGAGCAGAAGCTCAGAGGGCTCAACATGTACTCTCTTGAGGACATAGGGAGGTTACATGATTGAGACATTCAAATACATTAAAGCTATAAACTGGATAAGCACCATAAACTTCTTCAGCCTTACTGGAAACAAGACCACTAGGGATAACAGCCTGAATCTGCTTGGAGGAAGGTTCAGGAAGGAGATGAGGCACTTTTTCACCAAGAGGGTAGTAGCTAAGTGGAAAGAGTCCCCAGAGGAGGTGGTATCCTTCAAAACAGAGGACAGCTTCAAGAAAGGTTGGGAGAGGGTGAAGGGGAAAATTGCAGGTGGGGGCAGAGTGGCAGAAGGGATATTTGAGGGCAGACTAGATAGACCGTAAGGCCTTTATTTGCTGGCACATTCATATGTTCTTATGTTCATAAACAGAGGGACCACAAATCTCCAGTCTGGTTGTTCATCAGGAAATTGGAGCATTTCCTGCAAACTCTTTTTGAGTAACCCATTCCAAAATCCCAAGTGGTGAATTTGAAAATATGTGAGGGAGAACTGATCAGTCTTTGTTGAAACATAACGTGGGCATTAACAAACGTGGACAAAATCTTTCTCAATAAACCAAAGAAAAATGAACAAAAATCTTCCAACACAGATAAAGGATGAAGGGATCGGAAGTAAACCATCTCATCTGTTATCTCTTAATAGGGCTATATGAAAATCAGAGCTGCTAGCAACAATAGCTCAACTGGGACACAAAATGGCTGGCATAGACAAACAGGCACAAAATGACTGCCAACATAAACAGGCACAAAAAGACTACAAGTAGTTCACTAAAATGTCTGACTTAGCCTGATTTAGCCTGCGTCCAGTCTAGAGAGATGCACAAGCTAAATGACTGTCCCACAGGAAGGGGTGGAGACAGGATCGGATTCATAGTTTCAGTTTGTATATCAGCCAATCAGAGGAGGACTCTATATCCCACTAGTGATGACTTTGGAGTGTTGTAAAAGGTGTGATTGATAATTAATTATACAATGGCAAGAAAGAATCCTGGCCCCTGATTGGTCAGTTGGCCATCACAGCAAGGATGTTATTCTGGCATACCATCCCTGCTGATGATATGCTGGAGGACCACCACATTGATTTTTTGCATATTTTCTTAAAAAAATATTTTTAAACACTAAATAAAATTCCTTAAAATTCTTTTTTTTCTGTATAAAATTATGAGCCATTGTATAATAGGAATAATGCCCTCCAGGGTGGGTGTTATGCTGGGATAACATCCCTTCTCAGGCGTTGGACGCCCTCGGCCATTGGCCTTGGGTCTAACTACCTGAGGTGGATGTTATCCCAGCATAACACCCACCCTGTCAGGCATTATTCCTTTAATATTATTGATAGGATAGATACTGTACCTGTGGGATAGACATAGGCCCTCATATCCTGTTACTATACTTATAGAACAATTGACTTATGCACAGTGCTTCATTGTACCCTATCAAGAAATCATCTGGATACTTACAGTTTTGTTTTGGACTTACCATTATATAGAGAATAATGGATGGGTAGGTGGTTATAATGAGGATTTTACTTGAGGGGTTTATTCAGGCATCCCACCCTGAGGGTGTGTGTGTAAAATCTGAGTTTTTAAAGCCCTACCCATCCTTTATTTTGCATAATTGCTGGGATCGTTTTTTTCACCACAGCAATTATTCAAAATAAGTGGACTTGTTTCGAGCCATGGACCATTGGATTTCAACACGATCTGTCGTGGATCATAAACTAGTTCTTTTTTTTTGTTTGTTTGTGGTTTTCTATGCCCATTTTTCCTTTATAAAAAGCACTTACCCCCACTGTGTGTCAAGAAACTGGAGTGGATGTGGCACTGAGGAGCGGAGAATGAAGCACGGAACAGGAAGATCACTGCAGGCGCATGAGCCCAACTAGGGAAACCGGGTGTGTGTTCATTGTTATTACCTGCCAGTTAAAACAACAGAATTATAACCCAGTTTCCCAATGGGAAAAAACAATAACTAGTTATTATATCCTAATTTAGTTATTGTACTATACAAACATTTTACCCTCTTTTATAAAAGTGTATAATTGTTGTACATCAGTATCAGTGTCTGATAAGATTAAGAATTTCATATCTATGGAATTATAAAATGTAATAAATTACTAGTACACAAATATCAAAATGCATAGCTCCTCACTCTCATAACTCTGGGCCTTTCCCTCCTCTATTCATCCTGACTGAACTCTACAGGAGCCAGGCTCTTATATTTCTCTGTGGATTACCACCTTCCATATTTTTCAGGCTTTCTTATACTTTAGTAACAACTTTTTTCTTTCTACTACACTACTGTATTATATTATATTATATTATATTATATTATATTATATTATATTATATTATATTATATTATATTATATTATATTATATTATATTATATTATGTAGTGTTACTAATGGTTAAATTGGAAATGTTTAGGAAGTGGAACTACAATCTCTACATTTGTAGGAGGTGAAACTCCTATCCCTAGGAAGTGGAACTCTCCATAGCATTCAATGGAGAAAAGTGTTAGTGGAGGTGGAACTGAGTTCCTGTGAGTTCCTGCCCAGTTTAACCCCAATTGCTATCTGTTTCTTATGTAACTCATGTTGAGATACAGCCTGTTTGAAAGATGCTGTACACAGTGATGGTGCATTATATGTAAGGAATAACACACAACAGAGTATGAGATAAGTAATGCCACCTGTTAGGGGTGCGTGTGTGATAGCTTCGTCCACAAACTATGGAGAGCACTATTTCATTTATAAAATGGTTTCAGTTTTGCTGAAGCAATGGATTTTATGCATTGTTTTCTCTGTGATGAGGGGAATAAAATACATTTATTGAACACCCATTGGACCTGGTTTTGAGCCCTTAGGAAGCAGAATTTTTCTGATCCCATTTAATAAACACTAATAAAGGATGTTAGAGCATGTAAATACTGTTTCATTTCTTTTTCCTGATGTTTCCCTGGTCATGGGTAACTTCTCTGGTATAGAAATCTATCCATCCACCCCCCTACCTGCCCACGTGGAGCACATGCTGGGAAGAAATTTGATTTTGTCTATTTTCACTAATGTTCACTAAAGTGGTAAGGAGATGAAAAGGCATTTGCCCATTATTCACTCCTGTGATTCATAAATAATGTCATATTACCACCATTGACTGTATATCTGTCAAGTTTATTTTTTAATTTATCCTTTGTTTTGCTTATTACAATATTTTCGAGTAATCTATTCCATAACTGTATTATGCACTTTGTAGAGTAGTATTTCCTTTAATTTCTACACAATTATCTGGTCTGTAAATGAAGTAGCTTGCCCCTAGTAACAGAATTTATATCTTGGAATTCCAGATTGAGCTCATATAGCAAATAATGACCTTGGGTTATGTCATGTAATAGAATGTGCCTTCTCTTTCTACATTCTTCTAAGGAAAATAGGTTTAAATGTAATAATCTATCTGTATATGTTGTAATTCATGACAGTTATACTTTCTGTTGCCCTCCTTTGTACCCATTATACTCTTACTATGTTTGTTTTCTTGTAAGGGCTTCACATCAGACTGCTGTAGTCCAGCTATGGCCTCACATATGATCTGTACAATGGCATAATCACTTCTTCTCTCCTACTGTTAATATTTCTTCTAACTGCATTTAGTGCTCTATTTGCCCTTGCCACCCCTGCCATGCAGTGATCATTTTGTTCAAGTCTGTTATTTATAATAATCCCAATTCTTTTTTGCTTACTTTCAGTACAGTACTGCAATGTATATACTGGTATGGGATTGGATTTTTCTCAAGATGTAGTACACAACATTTGTCAAGGTTAAATCGCATATCCCACTTATAAAACCATTTGGTAACATTGTCTAAATCTGCCTGAATACTTTCTATTTATTCAGTGGGGTTGCATAGACAACTTAGTTTGGTGTCACTGGCATATTTTGTTGCCCAGTTGATTTCTTGTGAATTCATATCTGAAATTATCAGACCCAATATGGATCCCTGAGGGACCCTGCTGGTAACACTTCCTTCCTCAGATAAGTATCCATTTACAGGCACTGAGCTTGATTTTCAAAAGGTCAGGACTGGTGCAAGGGGCTTGTGGCAAGGAGAAATGGTACAAAGGACTCCTTGTGCCACACCTTGCACCAGTCCCAATTTTGGAAGGGACCGTGCACCACTGGGGGGGTGATGCCTGTACCAATGGGTTTGCACCATTCCTGCAAAGGCTGCACTGGTACACCATGATGGAAGGGGACTAGCACCATAGTGAGACTGCAGCATCCCCTAATTTGGGAGTTTGAAAGCCCTGCCATGGCTGCAAACTGTGGCTGTGGTTAGACCAATCAAGTGTTGGTCTAACAGCCCTTGCAGGTAATGTCAGACCTGTGTGGCAGGGAACCCTGTAACCAGCATGGGACACTGTCCAGGGACCTGTGAGAGTGCCCTAATAGGCACTGTGTGCATGGATGGCTGTGCCAGGGGGAATGGTGGCACCACGCAGGTGTGCCCACATCAGGCTCACAGACCTGCAGATGGGGTACTGTTTAGTCAGGCTTCTGGGCCATGTACAGTAAGCAAGACTAAGTGGTACCATGTCTGCGGGTCTGTGAACCTGATGCAGGCACACCTGCTTGGTACCACCATTCCCCTGGCATGGCCATCTGTACATACAGTGCCCATTAGGGCACCCCGTCAGATCCCTTGTCAGTGTCCCACAGTGGTTGCAGGGCGCCCCTCATCCAGTTTGCTGCAGTTCAAGTGCCAGCTCTGTGCTGGGGGGCATGACAGCACTCTCTCTCAAACTTCTTCAGTGGGCTACCTGTTTGGCATGGCACCCCACCTGTGGCATGTCTGGGAACTTTGGCACAGGGACCCCTGTAGCTAAAAAATCTAGCACAGAACCCCTGGTGCACCCAGTGGTTGCTGCAGGTGGGGGTTCAGCACAACTTGTGCCAGTCTATAGGTGCTTTAAAAATCTAGCCCACTGTGTTCAGTTTGTGATCCAGTTTTTAACTCACTGTACAGTTTGCCTACTTATGTCTAGTTTGGTCATTTTTTCCAGTATTGCCAAACGTGAGACTGTGTCAATGACTTTGCAAATGTCTAAGAAGATGGCAGCAATGGATTTTTTGTCTTCCAGGGTTTTACTTACTTTCTCATAAAAACATAAAACATTTGTGATACACGTGCATCTCATAGAAATGCCATGTTTTTCTATATCAGTTTTTGTTTTTGTAGTTTGTATGCTTAGTGATCACGTCTATCTTCCCAGGTACAGATGTTAGACTAATTGACCTAAAATGTTCAATATTATGTATCTTTCCCTTTTCTGTGGATTGGTACAACCTGTGCCATCTCCAGTCATGTGGTACAATGCCTTTATTTAAGGATTTATCATACAACGTTCTTAGCAGGCAAGTGATGGTGCACTTTATGACCCTAAGCATCTGCGGTGTTATGTCATCAGAACCTGGGGTACTGCATTGTTTTAGGCAAGGCAAGGCAAATTTTATTTATATAGCACCCTAACCAGAGGCTCAGAGCACTTAACAAGATAATAATAAAATGGAGTAACACAATCTCGTAATAAATTATTCACAGAAGCTTAGCCCATTTATTTTTTTTCCAGTATAGCTGCCTCACTTATATTTACTGTTTAGGCTTGGGTTTTTTGTACAGTTTTTGGTCTATTTTATATAATGCCAGGTTTCTTCAACTGTTTTATGTTTTAATATTAATTGCCAATCAATATTACTAATGGAATTATTTATGCCTTCAGTGTTGATGGTATTATAGTGATATATCTCTGTACTACCTTTCGCTATTCTGTGGACTTCATTCTTGTTAAAATATACACGAGTGATCACTATTGCCAAAGTGGTGAAGCAACATGACATTTGGTGATATTTATATTTTTGTGGCTAATACAATGCCTAAGGTGTTGTTTCCTTGTGTTGCCTGTATGATATATTGTCTTATATTTAATTAATTTCAAGTAATCCGAAATTCATTGCCTTGTATCCTTTCTACCTTCTTATCAGCACAGTTGATATCATTATCATTCACATCACCCATGTTGCCGGCTGTTTTGAGTTCTTTAATTATTGCTTGGCTAGCATGTTTATTTGTACAGCGTAATCTGAAACATAAACCAATAATTTTTCCAATGGATTTGTTTACTGTCATTTTCAACCAGATTGTTTCAGTACTGATTTTGGTATAGTTCATAGGTTCATAGGTATGATACGAGTTCAGGGGGTAAACCCATTATAAACTCATCGCCTAGCGGCAATATTCAAATTTCTTATCACCCATATAATTATCCAGTTCATATTTGAACTGTACCAGATTGTTACTGGTAACAACTTCTGTTGGTAATGAGTTCCATATAGGAGGCAGCCTCTGTGTATAAAATGTATTCCTCTTTGAAGTACTATTTAGTTCAGTTTTAAACTTTAAATTGTGTGTTCTGGTGTTATAACCTATTGTGTTTTTTTGGAGACAGAGAACCTTACATAAGGCTGGATCATGAAATGATCTATATGCTAAGCACAGATCACCCCGTATGCTCTATATTCTAGAGAAAACAAACCCAGAGTATTAAATCTTGTGCTGTAATCTAGGTTAGCTAGATCTTTAACCTTTTTTGTAATTCATCTTTACACCTTTTCTAAAGAAGCTATTCCTCATGTGGATGTTGGAGTACAGATGGGAGCACAGTAATCAATTTGCAATCTTACTGAACTTGAATATAATGGGATCAATACTTCTGGTTCCCTACTGTTAATATGTCTGAGGATGCAAGAAAGTGTACCATGACATTTTTTTATAATATTGTTGTAATGTGTAGTAAACTTTAGGTCATGTGTAATGGTAATTCCCAAATCTTTTTCAGTTGTAATAGATTGTAAGTTGTAGTTGTTTGTGTTATAGGATGCTAGCATATTATTTTTATCCAAGTTTATCACCTTGCACTTGGCAGGGTTATAAGTCCTTTATTTCTTTCAGACCACTTAACTAAGTTATCAAGGTTGGATTGTAAGGATCTGCCTGAATTTGAATTATTGACAATGCAACCAAGCTTGCTAATATCTGCATATTTGTGTATACAGACATCATTTGAGGTTTGCATGCTTGCAATGAATAAGTTAAACAGCAAGGGACCCAGCACAGAGCCCTGCGGGACATCACTACTCACTTCTCCCCATTCGGATAAATGCCCTTTAATGCTGACCCGTTGTTTCCTATTACTAAGCCAGGAGTTTATCCATCCAACTATATTTGCACTGAAACCGTAATTTAACAACTCCTTAATCAAAATTCCATGGGAAATGGAATCAAAAGCCTTTTCGAAATCCAAAAATATTACATCAGCTGGAAGGCCCCAATCCAGTGCCATGCTCACTGGTTCAAAAAAGTTTATAAGGTTGAGTTGGCATGATCTATCTTGTACAAATCTGTATTCGTTAATGTCCTGAAAGTTTATATTTTGTAAATGGTCTAGGATTTTTTTCTTTAAAATTCTTTTCATTAATTTTCCTATGCATGAGGTGAGGCTAATCAGTCTATAATTACTAGCAAGATGTTTATTTCCACCTTTGTGTATAGGCACTACAGTAGCTACTGTCCATTCTCTTAATGCATAGCCTTCATAAAGGCATACATTAAATAGTAGAGTGAGTAGGTCCACTAATTCAGTGACCAGTTCTATAATGAAACTTGCTATAATTTCATCAGGACCAGCTGAAGAGTCAGCTTTAGTGGCTTGTATAGCTATTTTATCTTCCTCAGGAGTAATCAATGGATTCTGTTCATTGAGTTCTACATAATCTAAACAAGCAACATCTTTGGTTTTAAAAACATTAAGAAAGTAATCATTAAATTCTTTGGCCATGTCTGACTCATTAGTAAGTGGTACATTGTCTTCAATTAATGGACCGATGGTAGGGACCTTTCCTCTTATTGATCCAATATAATTATAAAACTATTTTTTATCATCCTTGGTCACAGTAGCAAGTTTTATTTTTAAATTTTTCTTAGCTGCTATAATTGGTTTTTTTACACTAATTAGATAAATTGGTGAATTTTAGCAATTTCTCTGCTGAGGTTTCTTTTTTCTATTTGTTATAAGCTTTTTTCCTTTTTTCTTATTAATCTTTTGATTTTACCATTCAGCCAAGGGGGGTCTCTTTCATTGTAATGATTATATTTTTTTTATTCTCTGGAACCCAGGTATGCATACAATGATCAGTTTTGTTTTTTATAGCTGCCCATATTTGCTCACTTTTTAATTTTTTAATTCTAATTTCCAATTTCACTTAATAAGGTAGTTTTTGATAGCCTCATAGTAGGCTTTATGAAAATGTTTTGTCTTAGTGACACCACAATTTATCATTTTATAGTTTTTAATACTCCATGAAACCATATTGTGATCACTATCACCAAGAGGTTCAATAACTTTGGGTAATTCCTCCATGTTAGTTATGTTAGTGAGGATAAGATCTAGGACATTTGCCTTCCTGGTGGGTTCAGAAACAAGTTGATCTAAATTATGCTGAAATAGATCAATAAATCTGTAGTCTAGTTTAGTTTTCCCAGTAAGAGTCAGCCAGCAGATAGTAGTTAAGTTGAAATCCCTCATTAATATTAAGCTTTCATAGTTTTCCAAATGTTTAATAGTTTGTCAAAATATATCATTGCAATTAGTATCCAAGTTCAGAGATCGGTAACATAACTTGATTGTTAATAATCGGTCGATTTGAATTTGAACAAGTATAATTTCAGTGTCATCTTTTGTGTTAGCATCTATTGGAATTTGTCTACTTTCCAGACACTTGTTAACAAATAAAGCTACTCCACCTCCTTTGGAATTTTGATGATTCCTAAAATATACTGAATAGCCTGGGATTTCAGTATTTTCTGATTTTCCCTGTAGATCTCCATCTGCGCTCCAGGGCTCAATAATGAGTATCATATTAATGTTTCCGTTCATTGATAACAATTCCTTTAGTTCATTTAGATTAGTTTAAATGGAACCTTTCCAAATGTTCCTTAAGGATGCTCCCCAAAGCTTGTGCTCCTGATTTATTAAGATGCAGTTCATCTTTACTAAATAAGTTATTTTTATTACTGAAGTGATTTCATGTATCAGCAAATGATATCCTTCCTTTGTACACCAGGTTTTCAGCCCACTGTCTATTGCAACTATTGTGTTGTTCTTTTCTTTTGAGCTACATGGAATCGATAATAGACCAGAGATTAGTACTGCTCCCCCCTGTGCTTTATTTCTTTACCCCAATCCATTAGTTTGTGACATATGTATTTCTCGTGGTCTATTTCCATGTTATTTATACCTACAGGTATTGCTACCACTGGATTATCTACACACTTATTTAGTATGTCATGGACCCTATTTTTTTATGTCGGATACTTTTGTTCCTGGGAAGCATGAAACCATTCTGTTTCTTTTATCCAGATTACATGCAGTTGAATCACAAAGTGTAATAATAAAATCACCCAGTACAACAATCTGCCTTTTGATAATTTCTCTGTTTTCTATATTATTGTGGTCAATAGTGAGTGTCACAAGAAAAACCCTCTAATGTTATTATGTATGATATTTGTAATATAAAAATATAGTACGTGATTGTCTCACATAAGTCAGCCTGTACTTCCATGGGTGCCCCCCCCACAGGTTTCAGTGAAGCTACAGGATATGTAAACTGACCAGAGGATGTGTGAAATTGACTAATGAAGGGAAAACCTAGAGTTTCCTGTTCTGTTCTTAATTAAGACTCTGACCATCTGCCAGAGGATAAGCATCATAAACTGTTATGATTTCACAGAGGAACCTATTGATAACAACATTGTGTTAAAAGCTGTAAAACTTTTGATCTGCCTTGGGAACAGCAACCACAACCAGTTCAAAGTAATGTTTAATTAAAGACTGTCATATGTAGGAAATTACTTTTTGCTGATGTTCACATTTATTAAAATACCTCCTGGTAGAAATTATGTGAATTAACACTAAGGAAGGGTCTAACTGACCTCACAGAAGGGGAGGAGAGATGCCCCCTGAAAATGATCCAGTATCTGGGAAACAGAGTATATCATCTTGGGCTCTGAAAACAGAAACATCTAACTTAAAACAGCACTTACAAAAAGGTAATACATTAGATAGCAAAGATCTAAAAGTATTGTGGTAGGAGTCAGTGTTCTGTAATTTCCCATTTTCTTTTGAGACTGTGAGATCATGCTATTTGTTCTGTATTTTATTTTTCTTATTTTACAATTTTTAGTAAACCACCTTTTCTTTAAGATACTGCCTGTGTCTCCGCAGTCATTTTTGCATGTCATTGCTGAACCGATATTAAGTCTGACAACTGTAAGAGCTTGCATGGTGTTACTAAGCTGGAAAAAGGTAAGAATATATCTAAGGCCTCTTATAGAGTTTTAAGGGTTCATTTTGGAGACCTGGCTAGGTGCCCCTAACAAAGGATTGTATTGCAATCCCCGAAGAGGGCACGTATCCAAGCCTGTTAAATGGGTATGCTAGCATAAGGTTCATAGTTTGAATCCCCCCCAGAACTTGAGGCTAACAGGTGATTCAGACCCAAAGCAGACAGGAGGGTTACCCTGTCTGTTACCTGTTCACACCATTGCGCTGTGAGGTTAGCACTGTAGGAGCAGAGGGCCTAACCTGTGGAGTGCGTTTGTGACAGATTTGGTGGCAGTGATGGGATAAAATATTGGTAACACAAGCTTTGACAGTTCAGTGTGTCAGGTTAATACTGTACAGCTCACTTGCAAAATAACACAGTGATATATTTTTAAAAAGTAAAGAGAACTATATAATTTTGCTTACAGTCAAAGTTACTACCTGTTTTACTTTTTTTCAAGTGCCAGTTAGAGTAGCCATAGTTTGGGAAGAAGATGGCTTCCAACTACAGCAGGTACACTGCAGACTACTTGAGGCAATTGTGCCAGAACAGAGGAGTCCAGCATGAGGGGAAAGCCAACAAGCAGACCCTCATAGATGCTCTGATGGCTACCGATGAGCAGAGCACTGAGTCACAGTCCATGACTGGAAAGGACCAAACCTCGGGCATGGAGGGGCCAGTGGCCAGTGCAGTGTCCAGATCTGGTGAGGAGGACAGCAGGGCCAGTGCCAGCTGAGGGCCACAGCAGCAGGGAAAGGTCACCAGCATTATGGAGCCAGAAGCAATCAGACTGCAAATTGAGTTGAGGAGAATGGAGCTGGAGTTCCAAAGAGAAGAGAGACAGCTTCAGTGAGAGGCAGAGGAGAAGAGGGAGTGAGAACAGTGAGAAGCTGACTGTGAAGAGTGTGAGCACCAGAGGCAACATGAATTGGGGAAGCTATGACTCCAACCACCAGCACCAGAGTAGGTAAGAGGCCTGGGTTTGACTGGAACTACAGGTCTGGGTTATGATAAAATTCCAAATTGATAGCTGAATTTAAAGAGTGGGAGGATATGGATGCCTTTTTAAATTCCTTTGAAAAAGTTTGTATTCAGGCCAATATTCCTAGGAGGTCCTGGAGCTTCCAGCTATCCTCGCTACTTACCAGGAAAGCTCAGGATACATTGGGTCAAATGGACAATGAGGACAGTAATGATTACAGCAAACTTAAAGCTGCACTTTTAAAAAAGTTTGATTTAACTGCAGAAGCATGCAGAGCTAAATTCTGCAAGCTCAGCAGAAGCCCTGACATGAGGTATGAGGAGTTAGCCATGAAACAACATCAGTTTTTAAAACATTGGTAAAAGGAATTGAAGCAAACTCTCTAGATAAAATTGAAAATGCTATATTGTTAGAGCAGTTTTTTTGGGCATGCCCAGCAGAGCTGAAAATCTGGCTGGAGGACCGAGATCCCAAAACAGTGCAAGAGGCTGCTAAACTCTCGGACCACTATGCCAAGAGCAGACCTGCTCTAAGAGTGAATGAGGGTGGGCGTGGAAGTGCAGAAAGGGAAAAGTGCATCTTCAGGGCAGCTAAAACCTCTCACTGCCTACACCAAAACCAGTTATCCCCAGGTTTCAAAGAAAAGATTTTTCTGAGAAAAGAAATGAATGTTGGGTTTGTAAAGAAACTGGGCATATTGCCAGACAGTGTCCCAAAAGGATGAGCGATATGCAAAGTGGTGCTAGGAAAGAAGTGGGTTGTTTGTGTGTCCCTGAAAGCATGCCTGTAAACATGAGGGAACACATGCACCCAGTCACTGTGAATGGTGTACAAACACAAGGGTTAAGAGACACAGGGGCATCTCTGACATTGGTAAAAGGTGATCTGGTAGAGCCTGGTCAGCTTATACCCAATAAATTTGTAACTGTACAAGGGTTAACTGGGGAGGAGAAAACATTGCCACTTGCTAGTGTTCTCTTAGACTGGAGTGAAACAGGGGGAACTGTGCAACAGGTTGCTATAGCCAAAACCTTAGCAGTTGTTATCATCCTCACCAACAATCTCAAACAGGGGATGGTGTGTGCAGTTACCCATAGCCAAGTGGCAAGGGAAAATTGTACTTCCCTGAACCCCATAGAAGCCACTATGGAAACCACTGGGAGGCTGGTTCCCTAGCCTGTTTCTCCTGAGATAGAGACTAATGAAAGGGGTGTAGACATTTCCCCAGTAGCAGTTAACCAAACAGCTCTGGAGGGTTACTCTGAGGAAGGAGAGGTGACCCATTGTCAGAGGGGTAGGATGGCAGTGATCCTGAGTGCCCTGACATTAGTGCTAGGGACCCTAGTATAGAGACTGAAGGGGACTTGTCCCATGCCTTGGGAATGTGTAAGGAGTTTGCAGCTGCTCAGAAAAGTGACCCTAGTCTAGAGAAGCTGAGGGCTTGGGCAGATTCTGATGGTGACAGATTCAGGGAGGTGACAGAAAACATAAAGTTTACTGGGACAATGGACTGATATATACACAGGATGCTATGACAGAGGGAGGGGTGATAGGCAGGCAGCTTGTCATTCCCCAGGGGTACCGTGAGCAGTTGCTCAAGATTGCACACGGTATTCCCTTGTCTGGTCATCTGGGAATTGCACGCACCACGCAGTGGTTGGCACAGAATTTCTATTGGTCCAACTTCACCCAGCAGGTGGAGTATTGTAGGTTTGTCACCAGTGTCAAGAAATAGGAAAGGTGGGTAAGAGAACCCAAGCCACCCGAAACCATTGCCCATAGTGGAGGAGCATTTTCAGAGGGTTGGAATGGATATTGTGGTGCCTTTAAATACCCCAAGCTCTTTTGGGAAGAGGTTCATCCTGACTGTGGTGGATTATGCCAAACAGTATCCAGAGGCAGTTGCCCTATCCTCCCTGAGGACAGACAAAGTGGCAGATGCCTTACTTGGGATTTTCTCCCATGTTGGGTTTCTTCAGGAGATTATCACTGATCGGGGGGTTCCTTCCTGTCGGACCTGATGAAATGTTTGTGGGAGAAGTGTGGGGTGATGCAGAGACACACAACACCTTATCACCCACAAGCCAATGGGCTTGCAGAAAGATTTAATGGTACCCTTAAGTCAATGCTCCAAGCATTTGTTGAACAGCATGGGAGGGACTGGGAGAAATACCTTCCCCACCTGTTGTTTGCATACAGGGAGGTTCCCCAAGAGTTGACAGGGTTTTCCCCCTTTGAACTCTTATACAGACACTGGGAATATGTGCCCCTAGACTTGATCCGGGAGGACAGGGAAGGCAAGCATGCTGCCCAGGGAACTCCCATAGTGGATTATTTCCATAGGTTTAGGGAAAGGCTGAAGGAGCTCATGGGGACAGCCCAGAGCAACCTGGCAGCTGCTCACCAAAAACAAAAAGTGTGGTATGACCACAGAGGCAGAGCTTGCTTGTACATGATGGGTCAGTAAGTCATGGTCCACATCCCAGTCTAGAAGGACAAGCTGCAGGCTAAGTGGGCAGAACCATACAAAGTAGTCAGAAAGGTAAATGATGTTTAGTATGTCAAAGAGCTACCAGACAGAAGACATACAGAAAGAATGTACCATGTGAACATGATGAAGCCATATGCTAATAGGGCTGACATGGTGTTTACGGTATGTAGTCCTGGGGAGGAGAAGGATGAAGGAGACCCCCTTCTGGACTTTCTGGAAGAAAGCAAGAGGGAGTCCTCTGTGGAGGCAGTTAAATTGCCACCCCAGCTGGCCCAGACCAGATCCAGCAAGTAAGGGAGGTTTTAGCAGACTTTGTCCCACCGTTTAGCACCAAGCCTGGACTAACCCCCTTAGTGACACATGATGTGGAGACAGGGCACAGACACCCATATGGCAGACAGCATATTGGGTGTCAGAGGATGTCCAAAAGGACATTAGGAGGGAGGTGGAGGAAAAGCTGGATTTAGGGGTAATTCAGAGATCCCACAGCTCCCGGGCCTCCCCCATAGTCCTTGTGGCCAAGCCAGATGGCTCTTCTCATTTTTGTGTGGACTTTCATGGACTGAATGCAGTCACAAAGTCAAATGCCCACCCAATGCCCCGGATGGATGAACTTCTGGACAAGTTGGGAGGGGCGACCTACCCTACGATGACTGACCTGACAAAGGGGCATTGGCAGGTAGAGTTAACTGCCAGAGCTAGGGAGAGGTCAGCCTTCATCATTCTGATAGGCTTATTTGAATTTAAAGTAATGCCTTTTAGAATGAGAATGACCCGGCCACTTTCCAAAGGTTGGTGAACCAGGTGTTAAATGGTGCTGAGGAGTACTCCATGGCATACCTGGATGACATTGTCATCTTTAGTGCCAGCTGGGAGGAACATCTGTCCCACCTTAGGGAAGTACTGGGCAGGATACAGGGGGCCTGGCTCACTGTCAAAGCTGAGAAATGCCAGGTGGCCATGGCTGAAGTGGCATATCTCAGGCATGTTGTAAGCCGGGGGCAGCTCCGTCCTAGCCAACTGAAAATAGAGGCGATCAAGTTATGGCCTAGACCAGAAATGCAGAAGCAGGTCAAGAGATTTTTGGGGACAGCAGGGTACTATAGGAAATTTGTACCCAATTACAGTGCCCTGTCTGCTCCCATATCTGACCTGGTAAAGAAAAAGATGCTTAAGAAAATTACCTGGGAACCAGCCTGTGAAAAAGCCTTTACCAGACTGAAGGAGGCACTGTGCAGTGCTCCTGTGTTGACAAATCCTGACTATAGCAGACCTTTTATAGTCCAGACTGATGCCTCTGATGTGGGTATTGGGGCAGTACTGAGCCAGACATCCAACCAAGGGAAGGATCACCCTGAGTAAAAAGTTACTTCCCAGGGAGCAGGCTTACTCTACTGTGGAAAAAGAGTGTCTTGCCATGGTGTGGGCCCTAAAGAAGTTAGAGCCATACTTATATGGGTATATTTTGAGGTACAAACTGACCACAACCCCCTGGTTTGGCTGACACAAATGGGTAAGACAAATGGTAGACTATTAAGATGGAGTCTTGCCTTGTAAGGGTATGACCTGACTGTCTCACATAGGGTTGTAGCAGTGAACGCAAATGTGGATGATTTTTCCCGTTGTTTTGAGGTGTAAACTGAATTTGTGGAACTCATCCCATGAAGGAATACAGCCCCAAAATTCAGTTTAAGGAGGGAGAGGTGTCACGGGAAAACCCCTCTAATATTATTATGCATGATATTTGTAATATAAAAATAGTAAGTGATTGTCTCACATAAGTCAGCCTGTGCTTCCAAGGGTGCCCCCAGGATATGTAAACTGACCAGAAGTCGTGTGAAATTGACTAGTGAAGGGAAAACCTAGAGTTTCTTGTTTTGTTCTTATTAAGACTCTTGCCATCTGCCAGAGGATAAGCCTCATAAACTTTTATGATTTCGTAGAGGAACCTATTGATAACAACATTGTGTTAAAAGTCATAAAACCTTTGATCTGCCTTGGGAACAGGAACCACAACCAGTTCAAAGAAATGTTTGATTAAAGACTGTCATATGTAAGAAATGACTTTTTGCTGATGTTCACGTTAATTAAAATACCTTCTGGTAGAAATTATGTGAATTAACACTAATGGAGGGTCTAACTGACCTCACAGAAGGGAAGGGGAGATTCCCCCTGAAAATGATCCAGTATCTGGGAAATAGAGTATATCATCTTGGGCTCTGAAAACAGAAACATCTAACTTAAAACAGCACTTACAAAAAGGTAATACATTAGATAGCAAAGATCTAAAATTATTGTGGTAGGAGTCAGTGTTCTGTAATTTCCCATTTTCTTTTGAGACTGTGAGCTCATGCTATTTGTTCTGCATTTTATTTTACTTATTTTACAGTAAACCAACTTTTCTTTAAGATACTGCCTGTGTCTCCTCAGTCATTTTTGCATGTCATTGCTGAACCGATATTAAGTCTGACAGCTGTAAGAGCTTGCATGGTGTTACTAAGCTGGAAAAAGGTAAGAGTATACTGAAGGTCTCTTCCAGAGTTTTAAGGGTTCATTTTAGAGACCTGGCCAGGTGCCCCTGGCAAAGGACTATACCTCAATCCCCAAACAGTGTACGTATCCAAGCCTGTTAATTGGGTAGGCTAGCATAAGGTTCACAGTTTGAATCCCCCCAGAACGTGGGGCTAACAGATGATTTGGACCCAAAGCAGACAGGAGGGTTACCCGATCTGTTACCTGTTCACACTATTGCGCTCTGAGGTTGGCACTGTGGGAGCAGAGGGCCTGACCTGTGGAGTGCATTTGTGACAGCAGGTACATCATTTTCCTGATTAAATCTGCCTTTTGGTAATTTCTCTGTTTTCTATATTATTGTGATCAGTAGTAGATACAGTACATCATTTTGTTGATTAAGTCTGCTTTTTGGCAATTTCTCTGTTTTCAGTATTATTGTGGTCAGTAGCAGGTGCATCCTTTTCCTGATTAAATTATTCATATCTTTTAAATAATGGTAATTCAGCATTGCTAACTATGTTAGCTCTTCTGCCTTTTTTTGAGCATTTTTTCTGACTGGCTGGACACCATTCATTTTCTGCAGATGTATTTAGATGCCCCCTTCCCTTCTTGTTTCTACTTTCTGTTATTCTAATTGGGCTTGCATCCCCTTCCTCCTCCCTGGTTCTCCTTTTACCCCCATTGTGTTTTTGCTCCTCCCTTAAGGAAGGGTTATCATTTTCCAATGATTTCACAAAGCATTCAATTTTAATTATTTCTAATGTTGTTTTCATTCAGTTTGTGCTTTACTGAGTTTCTGTTGTAGTTCTTGGTAAGCTAGACAGTTGTTACATATGGACTGTACCACAAGGACATGCATAGATTTTTTCTAAGTACATTAAACATCTGGTACATCTTATGAGAGAACACTCCTCAGAGTAGATTTAATATATTCCCTGTTGGATCCATTATCAGTTGTGTTTTGTTAGTCTGACAGTGCTGACAAAAAGACTGGATTAGCAAACTGTTTTCTTATTGTTTCTTTCTAGAGTGTCTGTCCCCTGCCCACACTCACTGATGGTCACTGGGGCTAAGTGATTTATAGGGAGAAATCTGAACTGGACTGGCTTCCTGCTTCCAGTTTCAGTGCTGCTACCAAACCCTCTGCAAAGTTATTAAAAAAGCCTTTATAAGGTGAAAAAGGTAGTTCTCTGTGTCCCAAAGTGTTCTAGTCACACAAAATATACACACTTGTTGTGCAGTGGTCAACAGATCTCTCTTCCAGGTCTCCCAGTCCTCTAATATCCCTGCCACCCCCACTCCAGTAGCTAGAACTCAGAGTGAGCATAGAGAAGTTTTCTGTAGTTTTCCCCCCTTTTTTCTAGTGAGAGAGAGAGAGAGAGAGAGAGAGAGAGAGAATACAGTAAGTTGAGTGATTTCTGTTCTGGGTCATTTTCTATGCTAGGGATTTGTTGCTGTGTCTATAGCCCTTCTAAACTCATGCTAACTGGGGCTGAGTGATTTATAGGGCTAAAACTGGAAGTGTAATGGCTACCTGTTTCCAGTTCCAGCCAGTAGCATAGCAAATTCCCAGAGGGCCTGGGTGCAAGGCAATATTACAGGGCCCCTCCCCAGCTTTGAATAAACATCAAAATTATGATTTGGGCCCCTCAAACCTCGTGGGCCTGGGTGCCACTGCACCCCCTGCACCATTGTAGCTACGCCCCTGATTCCAGCACTGCTGTCAAACCCTCTACAGAGTTATAAAAAAGCCTTTATAAGGCTAAAAATGCACTATACTGTGCCCAAACATGCTCATGTGACACTTATAAACACTTGTTTCACAAGGGTCCCTTTAAAACCATACTAAAAATGAACCTTTCTTCCTGGGTTTCCAGTCCTCTTAATATCCCTGCCACCACCACTTCAGTATATAGAGCTCAGAGTGAGCTTGGGGAGTTTTTTGTAGGTTTTTCATTTTTATAGTGAAAGAGAATAGAGCAATTTGGGTGATTTCTGTTCTGAGGGTGCATTTCTAAGCTAGGTATTTGTTGCTGTGGCTGAAACCCTTCTACATTGTTTCATCATTTTTTTGTTTGTTTGTTTTTTGTTAATTGTCAATTTGCTTTGATCCCCATAGGCTACATTAAGATGTCAGGTTCATGAGTTCAACAGGATGTGGAAGGAACAATTCCAAACCATTAATCAAAGTGTAAAAAAACTTTCTTGATATTTGGCAGGCAGGTGGCCACTCTGTCATAATCTTCAGTAAACAAAATTCCAGTGATGGTGGCCATTTTATGTATTTGTATGGGATTGGCACCCATTATTTAATGGCCTTGTGACTACTTAAAGATCAAATGCAAATATATTTTAAAAATTAACCCTTTTTGCTAGTGCAAGGACAACCAGGCATTATGTACTGTATTACAAATAAACTACAGGAACTGCAATTTATTATGTATAAACGCTATTTTGTTGCCTCTCTTATTTGATGGCCTTACAGAAAGGTCCTTGGACATTTTCAGACCAGCTAGCAGGATCTTGGGTGGGTGTGATGTCATTTAACCAAAAATGACATTGTTTTCTTCAAGGTCCTGGCAGCTTAGTATATACACAGTACATCAGATTATGAAATGGCAAAAATCAGTTGTCACTGTAAACAGTTAAATGTCTAATAACTTTCACAGGCTAGTCAGTAAAAATTTGGGGACAGTATTAAACAACAGGAGTGCCCAAATGTCATCAGGTCATGTAATTTTTTCTGTTTTCCTGACTAACCTAAATACAGTTCTGTTTTGATTCACCCAATTTGCTGAGGTTTTACCACACTCTCAATACTTATGCATTTTCTCTCTAATGGGTTCTCCACCCCCCAGAATTTATACCATTGCCTTGTAAACCTTCCAAAATATTTACTTATGTCCTGCATTGCTTCATAATTTACATTCTAACCAGTCCTCTGCTAAAGTAAGAACCTTATTCATTTTTTTCAAAAATGTGCACCTTTTGTACTGTACCCTCACAATATTTTTATATTTAGCCCTCCCCTCTCAAAATTTGCACTTTTATTCCTGCATCCATCCAAATCTGAACCCCGTCTTCTGCACCCCTCTCTCAAAAATTAGTACTTTAGCCCACACCGCCATATATGTATGTGAATCTACCCCTGCACTCCCCCAAATGTACACCACCTGCACTCCTCTCAAAATCTGTAACTGCATCACTCCCAAAAGTTGCACTTGTACTGCTGTAACCCTTCTGAAATCTGAACTTGCACACCCAAAATGTGCAGTCATACCACTGCACCCATCCTGAAGCTTAAGCAATAAGGAATGACTGGTGTTATGTTAATGCCCTGTTAATCACCCCCTGGGGGCGTAAAGTGGTACGAGGTGCAACCAAGTCTAATATTGTCCCCGGGGGTGATTAACTGGACATTAACACAATCCCCTTGGAGTTTCTTACTGCTAATATTATAATTGGGTTCAGATTTCTGGAACCAGGTCATAACAGTGCACCAGAAAGAGCACTGAAAGAACCACGCTGTGTAAAGCACAAAAGGATTTAGAGTGACAGGGGTTAGAATAGCGGTAGGGAATTACCTCTATCCCTGTCATTCTGCAGACATATTGCGGAGGAATCAAGTCACCACATGCTGGGGTGCTGTTCGAGCCACTCTCATGGTGGAATGGCTAGGGTACCAGCACATGGCAGAGCAGGAGACCTGGGACCATGGTTTGGTTCCTGCCAGGTCTCCTCCTACTGCACTGTTGTTGTTTTTTTTTTTTTAAAGTAATTTCCCCCTCCTGATTTTCTCCCCATCTCCAAAGTCCATGACCCCCCAGAGTTGGTTATTTTAAGTTTGGAGGGTGTGGGGGTGAAGGGTTGTAGCCCCTCCCACATAAAACAAAAATCCCATTATTGTTAATGGGGCTGCGCTCTCCTAGTCAGGTTGCTGTTGTACCTGATGCTGTTTGTGAGTGCCGCTGTTTTGCTTGCAGCATGTATTGCCGCATAGTGTTTCTTTGCGCTGTTATGACCCCGTGCCCAGATTTCTTACATGTTTACAATGTTTTATTGTATTTTTTGCAGGTATTTTTAATTATTGGCATAAAACAATCCCTCTGCAAAAGGTTAACAATAACATTGTAAGAGAAATGCATCACAAAGTACAAATCCATGAAGATCCCCTCACCCCCTCCATCTTTGTAATAATGACAGCTGTGTTGATTATACTGAGCTGCAGCAAAAAGACAAAACCCCACTTCTGCTGTTTTCATGCAGGCAGCTCTTGTTGTACTAGAACACCACTGAATGTGTTATATCACTTGGAGTACTGTGAACAATTCTGGTGCCCCTATTTAAAAAAGGACATCAAGCTTTTGGAGGGGGTCCAGAGGCAGGTGACCAAGATGATCATGGGGATGGGACAGAAACCCTATGAGGATAGGTTGGGGGAGCTCAACATGTACTCCCTGGAGGATAGAAGGGACAGAGGTGATATGACTGAGACCTTTAAGTACTTGAAGGGTATAAATAGATTTAGTTCTTAGGATAAGTTTAGGTTGAAGAGGATGAGGATCATAAGAGGACATAGCCTGAAACTAGAGGGGGTAGGTTCAGGAGGGAGTTGAGGAGGCACCTCTTCATGGAGAGGGTGGTGGCAGCACTACCGGAGGAGGTGATCTTTCTAAAATCAGTGGGGAGCTTTAAAAGAGGGTGGGATAGGGTCCAAGGCAGAATACAAGTCGGGGGGGGTTGACCAGAGTGGGGATCTCAGTTTGGGGTAACAATGGGGGGTGGAGGGGCAAAGGGGGGACAGCAGCAGTTGTCTGAACTGTGGGCTGCACAACCAAGCAGACTCAATAGACCGTGAGGCCTGTATCTCCTGGCATTTCCATATGTTTGTATATCATATTTTATGGGCTACACACAGGAATTAGCTGCAGAGCATTTTCACATGGTCACATTTCTGAGCTGCACCGCAGTTGTTAATTGAAGCCCTACCACCTGCCTGCTATGAACCAGGCACCACTGGTTCTGTTGGTAAGCCACACAATGACTATTAATTTATTAATTTAAAACTTCTGCTGACCCACTCTGATACTGACACCACCGGCAATCATCTTGAGCCACACAGGGGCTGCTAATTATAACCTCCCTCCTGCCTGTGAAGGTTGCTCTGAATCTGGTACCACTGCTTCACATTTTGAACCACAGCATGACTGTTAATTGATGCACCCCTACCCTCCTACTGGTCTACTCTGAAACCAGCTCCCCTGGTTGCTAAGCTGCACCATGGCTGTTATGTGAACCCCTGAGCCCTCTCGACTGCATGCCAGCTGCTGTTAAACTGGCTCCACCAGTTCTGTTTTTAAACTGCACCATGGCTCTAGCTGGAATCACCCTTTTAATCAGGGTGTGCCTCTTTAAGGCTGTCATAGTAGGCTGATGTTTGCTGTTCTCAGTTCAGCCCGCTGAATCATTGGTGCTATTCATGGTCACATCTTGGGGGAGTCAGGGGTCAGGCATACACCCTGAATGCCCAGGTAAATCATGTGGCCACAAGAAGGGAATGCTCCATGCTCCAGGCATGTGTCAGTATCCTGAAACAAGAAAGTTTATACTGTGTGTAACAGCAGTACTTGAGAAGAGTGCAGCAGCAACGCTTAGCATTTTTTTTACATTCAACCGGTTGGGATGTGAATCACTGTCTTTCTTGGCTCTGTCAGCCTTAGTCTAATGGCATCCATAAGTTCCAGACTTAGAATGTAGGAAAGATAAGTTGGATCTTAATTTTTTAAATCAATGCTCATGTGATCAGGCTGGACAGGTATATTAATAAGGATATTAATGTAGGGCTTTCAGAATGCTGAAAACCAATCAGACTGCAGCATTACTGAGACAATTATAATAACTGTATTTTTGCTACTGAATCACTCCCCAAAATTGTGCTTTCACTTAGCATCCCTCCCCAGAATTTGTATTTGCATCCCTGTACACCTCTCAAAATTATTACCCATGCACACCTCCTAAATGTTTACTTGTATCCCTGCACTACTTCCAAAATGTGTACTCGTACTCCTGCATCCCTCCCAAAAATTGTACTTACACCCCTGTACCCCTCCTAAAATGTGTACTTCTACCCTTGCACCCCTCCCATAATTTGTACTTCTACCTCTACACCCCTCCCAAAATGTATACCTGTACCCTTGCGCCCCTCCCCAAAATTTGTACTAGTACCCCTGTACCCTTCCCAAAAAGTGTACTTTTACCCTGCACCCCTCCTGAATTCTGTACTTCTCCTGTATCCATCCTCAAATTTGTACTTGTACCTCTGCATCATCCCAAAATTTGTAGCTGAACCCCTCCCAATATTTGTATTTGTACCTCTGTACATACCCCAGATTTGTAACTATACTCCTGCATACCTTCCAAAATTTGTACTTCTACCTCTCCAAAAACTTGTACTTACACCCATGCACCCCTCCCAAAATGTATACTTGTAACCCTGAACCCCTCCAGAAATTTTTACCTGCATGCCTCCCAAAATTTATACTTACAACCCCTGTTGAAATAGGCACTCCCAAACTTTACCATTTCACACCTCTTAAACTGTGCAAAGGGGTGGGGTTCTGACTTTTGGAGTAGTATATGAAAGGTACAGTATATATCTTTGGAGTAGTGTGGAACAAAGGGTACTAATTTCTTGAAGAGTGTAGTGGTAGTTGTGTAAATTGTGTGAGGGTTACAAGAGAAGGGATGTAGATTTTTTGCAGTTTTGCAAATTGCGCTGTTTGTGTAGGTAATGGGGTAAAACATTTAAGCAAGAATGAGGATTGTGGAATACATTTTGGGAGGGGTACAGGAGAAGGGGTAGAAATCTTGGGGAGAATGGAGATGGGGTAAATAGTTTTCAGAGGGTGGGGATGGGGTAAAACTTTAGAAGGGTCCAGTTGCAGGGTTGAATATTTCAGGGAGGGAATGTGGAGGCAGTATAGATTTCGTGTCTGGTGGGGAGGGAACAAAGTTGTGAAAGGTTGCAGGTTTGGGGGAGCTATGCGGGGGGGTGAAGTTTCAGGAATCATGAGGTAGGGGTACAAATGGTTGGAGAAGAATGGTATAAATTTGGGACATGCACAGATGGGTATGAATCTTGGGTGAGTGGGGATGGGATACAAATATTGGGGTAGTTTGGGAATACAACTTCTGGGCGGGTGTGAGTGATGAGTGTGCAAATAATGGAATGGGTGCAAGGTAGAAATACAGATATCAATGGTGAGGGAGCAGATTTAGGAATGCATGCAACATTTTTTGAGAAGTGCAGAGGTACACATTTTAGGAGAGGTGTAGAGGTACAGTAAATATACATCTCAGGAGGTGTGTTGGTAAAGAGGTATAAGCCACTAGAGTGGTGCAAGGTAGAGTTAGAAACTATGTGGACATGTTATGGAATAATTACAAGGGAAGGCCAGGATAGAGGTGTATATTTTTGTGGGATTACATATTTGGGGAGAGGTACTGGGGTAGTAGTACCCTTTTCATGAGGGCTTCAGAACCTCAGCAAAGGTAACGCATCTGAGAGGAATAAATAAGGAGGGAGTTATGGTGGCTGCATGCAGGGGTGGAATGGAAACAATGGAAACCAACATTTACATCTTAAGAGTATGAGAGTTTTTTTGGGGGGGGTGCACATACAGTGCTCAAATGGTTGGTGATCAACCTAGGAAACTTCAGATGTTTACCATTTTGTTATACTGGTAAAAGTCCATTAATAAAAGCCCCATCAGAAAGTTGATAGTAAAGACTGATTTGACAATTTAATATACTGTGTGTACTAAGCTGACAAGACCTGGAGGAAAATTATGTCTTTTTGCTTGAATCATATCAGCACTAACCCAAGAGTCTACTGGCTGGTTTGAAAAAGTCTGGAGGTTGTTTTGTAAAACTGTCAAACAAGAGAGCAATAAAATAGCATTCATATATGACTAATTGCAGTTTCTGAATTTTATTTGTAACAAAGCCTAGTTGTCCTCATGGCTTTGCTTTGTATTTCATCTTTAAATCTATTTTTAATTACCTCTGGTCATTTTTAATTGGCCTTCTGGCTACTGAATTTTATACACCCTAGCATTAGCAGTCTGTGATCAAATCCTGTGAAGCTTTAATTAAGACAACAAAATCCAGTCTCCCTTTCCATAAACAGTAGTTTCAAATAAAACTGTAATTGAGTGATGCAGGCTATAGTCATCCCAGTCGCAGCAGCTATTTTTTTGTTCCATAAAAATAGCATCATCATTATTTATTGTTAGACCATTTCACAGTTTCTGAGGCCAGCACTTTTTTGCTACACAAAAGTCCCTTTCAAAAGTAAAGGACTTTTAAGAGCACATCTGATGGGAAAATCGAAATCACAACAGCTCCAGCATAAATACCCCTGCTTGAGAGCTTCTGTGACTTCATATGAGCCACAATGTACCCTCGATCACAACCCCTTTCTGTCAGTGAACTATTATTAGAAAACATTTTCTCTAATCCCATCATTCATCACTTATGTGAAAAACAGCAGGATCACTCGCAAATCCACCCACTATTATTTTATCCTTTTGAAAGCACTGCATCATGGGGCATAATCAAAATGGCTCATATGCACTCTATAGGCCAGGAAGGTTTTGCCAACACTCATGCCTAAACTAATATGGATTAAATTGCACCCCACTGGCACAAAGTGTGCATTGTATTGCTTTGTTATGCAGCACACAAACCCTACTCTCTTGCTAAGAGAAAGAACTGCGCTCAAGTTTCAATAAGGGTCCTTTGTTTTGTCTCAAAATGAAGCAGTGTATGAAGTGGAATGTGCTGCAGGTAGTAATCTAAACTTCAGTCACTAAAGTCAGAGAGAGAGAGAGAGAGAGAGGATTAATTTAATGCAAAGGGCCTCGTTGCTTGGAGGGACATCATAGGAATTCAAACCTAAGGCCCTCAAAGAACCCACAACAAAGAGCAAATTCTTCATATATTACACTAAAGAAGACTTGCATCAGATTAATAGCAGGGTCAACTGGCTTAAAAAGGAGCAGACATTACTCTATGAAATGCCAGTGATGTGGGAACAGTTATTATGCAGGTTTTAACAGCAACTGGTTGTCATTTCGAATGAAGTGCTGCATCTGGTTTTCCTCATTTACTCCAGCTACATGGAATTTGCTGATCAATTAATGTGGCATTTACTGTTAAATCACATCTGCAGTGGCTAGAGCATTGACGTATTTTATCACCATTGAAAAAAAAAAACTAAACAGGCCAAACCAAACTAATCTCTAAAGTCAGAAAGTGAGTATCCGACTCAAAGCACAGCTATTCTTTTCTGCATCCAGATTCTATTGTGGATTTTGATTCTGATGCTGTGGTATGAAAAGTGCTGCGTTTGGTTTTTAAGAGTAACCACACACACACACACACACACTCGTATTTCAGCTCTAATATGATTACTGTATATGTGCACTGAAGCATATCTCTGTGAGCTCCTTTATCATAACTGCTCATCCTAGTGTCGCTTGGCTGCTTGTAAACCATAGGCCCCCTTACATCACATGTTTTCATTTTGCCCAAGTTCTTCCAAAGCAACTGGATGGTAGTTTTGTCTTCTTCCTTCTTGACACTAACACAACATTGTATTTCATGAGGCCTTTTTTGCATACTTCCAGCCTGGTGTACTTGTAGTGCCCATAGATACATGTCGTGTAACATCATTTCAAAACTCACAGCTCAGCAGCCTGTCTCCAGGCACACTTTTAATTTTAGAGAGGCCAAAGGTTCCATAGCTAGGGATCTAAGGATTGTATCTTCTTAGCTTCTGGAGAGCAAGGACTATATATAAAAAAAAAAAAAAAAAAAAAAAGAGTCATGTTAGGAGATTTTACTTTATGAATAGCAGCTGTGTTTTTCTGACCTGATTCACAGCTGCCATACTTTCACTTGAACAAGAGTGCAAAGGATTAATAAAGGATGGTGAATTTTATGTCTTGGGGGGGAGGGGTAGTAACTCATTTCTTTGTACCACTGTATTGTACTATAGCAACATAATCTTGTTGTGGTGGAAAGTACTTTGGATCCTTTAAAACACAAAGAGTGGGGCCCCAGTCCACGGTACCCTTACACTTATTTTATTTTAAATAAACAAGTCAGCCACTTGGCATGTGCAACAATCGAATAGTGTAATTTCATTTCAGACCTTTTCTCCAGCCCCACTCCCTCCAATCCCACAGGAACCTTGGTAAACAATTGGCTCCCCTCTTGAGCCTGATCCATGATGGTGTGGGGGGGGGGCAAGTGTCCACAATTCTAGACTAAGTCATCCCCCTCTCTGCAGCACTCCTGCTCGAATACTAATATGCAGTCAGATAACTTTATAATCAAGTTGAGTGCACAACCTGGAGGGCAGACTGGCATAGTGGTCTGCATCACTAATGATGCTAGCCAGTCTGACCAGGCAGTCTGCTCAGCGTCATCAATAATTAATAATGCAGACCATGCCACCCCCCCAAACACACTCCTGGTTACATGCTCAGAAATACAGTAGCAGTGTCAGTGGCTCAGCAGGTTGCACACTTACTGCCAAGGTCAGAGGGTTGTGGGTTCTATCCCACCACCAGACACTTGGGTTAAATCCCAGTACTGACACTGTAGTGCAGCATAAGGAGGGTGCTGCACTCCTGAAGTGACCTCCTTTGGATGAGACATTAAACTGAGGTCCCTACTGCCTGTTCTGGTGGTTATTCAGATGGACATCAACGATTGCATGGCAGTTCTCAAAAAGAGTAGGGGACTTTCTTCAATGTCCCCACCAAATTTCACCCATTCACTAAAATACCATCAACAGCTTAATATAGTTCAATGTGTCTGTTTGCTTCTGTACCGCCCTCCCCAGGATGAGGCTAGAACAGGCAGAATTCCCTAGCTCTCCTTTACCAGTCAACAAAAAACAAATATATACATGCAACACTGACTTTTTTAAATGAAATGTGCAGGGGACATGGAGAGGGAATTGAGGGTGGGAGTTGACTGGAGTGGGGGTGGCACTGGCTGGTATGCTGGCCAGTGCCACCAAGAGTACTATACTTACAATGTTCTCTTTGAAATTCAAGCACTACAGGTAGGCAAGGTTGGCTACTTTGCTAGTGTTAGAAAACAATTTACTTAGCTCTGGGGCCTAGCGCTCTGGGCATCACCAGTTCCTGTTGTTTGTCTACACATGATATTGTAATTTTCTGCTTGTGACATCATAATATGTTATAATTATTTCCACTGCAGCCAACTGCAATTTATAAACACATGATTATGGCATCACCTATATACAAGAAGCAGGAGTAAATGAAGTCTGAGGGACAGGGATTACATTTTTAAGCAGCTTCCTTTAATAAAAAAAGAAAGAGGGAAAGAGTAATAGAGGATATGTTTGAAACAGAAATGTGGGGAACTATTATGTTTTCTAACATTTTCCAGACATGTCACAGACTCTGTAACTTGCCCTTTCATAGCTATGAAATTCCATTTGCTGGAAAATTTGCTACTGTTGTACCACACTCCAAAGGAGGGAACCCCTTGGACACTCTATTGATTCATTTAGAATGTATTTTGCCAGGTAGACAGGCAAAGCTCTGAGGCTTGTTTCCAATTGCTACCTGAGGGAGAGGGAAGGGGTAGTTAGGGAAGGAATGTGTATACATACATATAGACATATGTCTAATCTTTCACTGTGCTCTAAGAACCTTCCAGAGTGCCAGTGTGGCCTCTTATTTGCCATGGACCAAGGTAACAAGCAATATTATCAGAGCAATAGATCTTGAGCAAATGTATGCCTTTATCTTTACTGGTTAGGCAAGAGAACACGGAGGTTGGTGATAGATGAGACTGATGGTGAGGAGGGTGTCCGGGGTGTACCACAGAATTTGATCCTTGCATTAGTACTCTTCAATCTGTTCTTCTGCAACATTGGAAAGAGTAAATAAGGATAGATTAGGTTGTTCATGGGAGACACAATGATATGCGGAAGGGTAGACAAGGAGGAGGGAGTTAAGGAAATGAATATAGACCTGGAGACATTGGTTCCAGGGTCTGGCAGCTCAAATTTAATGCAAGAAAGTGCAAAGTTATGCATATTAGTAAGAAGAACTCCAAAACTAAGTGTTACACAGGAGGTGTCAGCATAAACCAAGCATCACAGGAAAGGTACAGTGGTGTAATCATTAGTGATAACCTCAAGTCTTCTGCCCATTGCAATTGAGAGTATGCTTAGGCCAACAGGATGCTGGGCTGCATCAGCATAGGTATCACCTGTAGGAGGCAGGAGGTAATTTTACTCCAGCACAGGTTCCTTGTGAAGGCACAACTGGAGTACTGCAGGCACTTTTGGTACCTGCATTGCAGGAAGGGCTGTGATCACCTCAAAATGGTGCAGAGGATGGTCATCAGCATTGTACAGGTAAGCATTAAGCCACAAAGAAGGAGGTTTATACTGGGGAATTAATGCATGGTTGGGGGGGTTGTGGCATGAGGCTGAAGGCTGAGTACCTACAATCACCCAACCATGCATTAATTCCCCAGTAGAAGCCAACTTCAGAGTGGCTTAATGCGCTTGTAACATGATAGTACAACAGAAGAATTTATGGTTATTATGACAGAAAAACAAAACAGAGTCAGTTTTTCATATCTGTAATACTTTACTATATGAAGAGACAGATATAAACATACAGTGCTCATCATTCAAGCTCTGGTTTAGACATTGACTAACATACTGATGTGTTAACATTTGTCAAACAGTAATTATAGTTCTTCTATGCACAAATGCAGAAATTGTTGTTTTCTTTACCTTTTCTGCATAAATATTCTTTTTATTACGTGCAGACACACACTGATTGCTTCCTGTCATCAACCACATTTCTGAATTTCTGTGCATTCTGGGAATATTTTGAATGTTCATGGACATCACACGGAAGTTAGGAGGACTGCTACGAACTACAACTTTCAGAATCTTGAACATGTTAACATTGAAAATCTTTGGCTACACTTATTAAAACTTGGTTTGATGCATTATTTTTGAATCATTGTGACATTTATTTTTATGTTACATTTCTACCGATTGCTGCTGTGATTGTCCGACTCGTAGGGTTGCGGTTTCCACGGTCCATAATTATGCGACTGTCACTGACAGGTGGGTGAGTGGGTAGTCAAACAGTGTTCTACTATCTTTTTACATTTCTTGTCTATGGTGCTTTTATTTGTGTCATTGCTTTGTTTCTGGCACTGCTACAACGCGCATTTGTTCTGGTGACATGCAGTACTACACTTCATATCAGATATTAATGCCATGTTGGAGTGGGCATTACCACTAATTAATGCCATCTCCAACTTTCGCCACGTGATGCATTTCCTCCAGTGGCTTTGCATTATTTTCTCTGTTTCTTTACTGTCATGTTACAGACTAGGTTGTGCAAGGAAAGGTTGAATGGATTAAACATGTAGTCACTTGAAGCTAGAAGTTAGACTGGATATATGGCCAAAACTTAAAGAGCCCCTGATGTGAGAAAAGTGCTACATTGCAGAATCCAAATGGGCATACCCCCAGTAAATTTCATACCAAAAACTACATTTCTATGTTACTTCATTTTAAAGTTATGAGATATTTTGTAACCCTGATTTTACTACCTGTTCAAAACAACTTGTAGCACTGAAGAGCTGCTGCTGATGTCATCTCAGGACCTCACAGCCTAGTATTCTCTGTCAGCAAGCTTATCAGACCTGTTACTCCAAAGTTTAAAAGATCATGTGAGAGGGTTCTATGATAAAAATATTACACAAATTTGCAAGTGCCAACTTGGGGAAGACAACTTATTACATATGTTGATTTAATGTCCTCCTTATATTTAATAAAGAAATCTGTACTTGGGTAGTGTATTATTAACTTTAGACATGGAACCTAAATATCAAGTGAATGCATTATTGAAATCCAAAAATACTGAGATATTAAAAAGTGTTGCATTGTTCTATAAAAAGACAGAACATAAGAAGTTGCATATCATAGGTAAGGAATAGGTTACTATAAGGGCGATACTTATATTTGTTACTAAACCTTAGATGTAGAGACGTGTGCAATAGTTTAATTATAAACATCTGAATGAGTTTACTGGTAGAAATACCAATTTAATTGCACTACTCAATTTCCCTATATATCTATTGGTAATTGTACCTCTATGGATTTTAACAATGGAGAATGTTATGCAGTATGTATATTTATGTAATCTAAAATGTATTGTGCAATATTATGAAATGACAGTTCTATTGTGTCAGTCAATAAACTGAACTGAAGTTCATGTGCAGTAGTTGTCTAAAGTAAAACAGGTAACACCATTCAAAAAAACATTGCTATAAAAACTATATGTATTTCAGGTTTTGTAACAATGTTGACAAAATTGTATTTTATAATGCCTTTAGGTGTGGTCCATTTTTCAAGGGTTGCTGGATGCTGAGTCAGCATGCCTCCAGGCTGCTGAAGCCATTGGAGTGCTGCTCTACTGTGCCTGTTAGGAAGTTGTACTGCTAGTATTGTAATGTTGGGAACTTCTCTGCTGTTTGTCAGTGCCTGCTTTACAATATATTTTAATAAGGGCCTTATATGTGTTCATTCCTACTAGGAGTGGAAGTGTTGGCTCTGGTAAAATTATCATTTTAATTTAGAGTAGAACATAGATGAGCCTGAATGTAAGTCACAGCAGCCTAACAGGAGAACACATTGTGCTGGCTAAATTAGAAACTCCTAGTAAGATTTCAAAACAGCATTACGTCTCCCACCCCCATTAACAAGGAGATGGAATAATTGTTTTAAAGTGCCACACTTAGAAATCACTTCAGTTGAATGATACGTGTGATTAATCTCAGCCTTTCACCACATCAGCAACTTATTCAGTATGCAAACCTCACAACAGTGTGTTAAGACCCAGCAACCTTGGGACTACAACAAAAAGGCACATAAACAAAATATTGTAAGCTTTTTTACAAAACCTGAAACACACAGTTTTTAAAGAAATGTTTACTGACTGGTGCTGCCTGTTTTACTTGTGAAAACCATTGCACATGATCTTTACAACTTTGGAGAAACAGGTCGTAAAAGCTTGCTGACAGGGAATACTAGACTGATACAGGCTGTTTTGAACAGGTAGTGAAATCAGAGTTACAAAATAGCTCATATCTTTAAAATGAAGTAACGTAGAAATCTAGTTTTTGGTATGAGATTTACTGGGGGTATGCTTATTCTAATTCTGTAATGTAGCTCTTTTGGCCAGATGGCATCAGTTGCTCTTTAAGTAATGTACCTCACCACCTCAAAGGGATAAACAGAGTGGACTGCCAAACATTGTGCAAGTAATCCTGTACCAAATTTAGGAAGGATGTGAGGAAATACTTCTTCATGGAAAGGGTGGTGGACAGAGGGTTTCAAGGGGGATGGACAGGTATAAGGGGCTTGTAACTGTGGGAGCTAGGGGGAGGAAGATATAGCTACATAACTGATCATGTTATCAGCAGAGGGTTAAGTCTAGTGCTCACCCAGCAATAGGCTGGTATGGAAGTAGGTAGGATTAGAGCAGACTGGATGGACCTTTGGCCATTTTTTACCTGCAATTGTTTCTATGTTCCTTGGTTTCTAAGTACTGTGGTGATGGGTCCTGATACTATTATTATGAAGACTGTATCCAGTTGACTACTTTTGATTTTTATATAGTCATTTTATTTTTATTTAGGTTTAATTTTATATTTCAATTGACTACATTTTGGGAAGTGGTATAGCGTAGTGGTTTGGAGCACTGAGCTACAAACCTGGAGGACTGGGTTTGAATCCCACAGCCATCACTTGCATACTGTGTGACCATGAGTAAGTCACTTAACTGTGCTCCTATGACACACTGGGAAACAAGCCTTGGATTTGTGTGTCTTTCCTGGCCAAAAACTGTAAAATAAAATAAAAAATAAAATTGACCTTGGTGCTAATTCAATTTCTTCATTTCATTTTTCAATTCTTTTTTACTGGGATAAAAGAAGTGAGTAGAGCTTATTTTCAGTTATGTCCCAAGACTTAAAAACAGGCAGGGATTCAATAAACCACTTCTTGATATTAAAGTGGAGCCTGCCAGGATGCAGCACAGACTACTGCAGAATTCTGTAGAGTTACTGCAGGAAATAGTGCAGTTTCTTTTTTTTCCTATTTGTATTTTCTCCCCAGCCATGCCCCTCCAAGTATATATATACACCCAGGTCACAGGGATGTACTCCAATCTGGCCTCTTGACCCCTGACTCACTCCAGGCCTCCAATCTGCCAGTGTCCCTCAAGGCTATTCTCCATCATGGCATGGACCCTTGGGAGAGGGTCATCCTAACCCCCCCCAAAGAGGCTCATCATGTAAGCCAGGATCCAGTGCTGGCCAGGTGCTAGGACACAGGGGATCAAAGAACCCAGACCATCATGTAGGCCATGTTGTGGGTTTTCATCCTCATTTTTCTTTCAACCTCCCTCCTTCTCCTGGTGTGCACTAAGCTTCAGGGCCTCAAATACATACAGTGACATCCCTGCAGAGGGAGCAGGTTCCCTTGACTGACTGCAGGGGTTGCTGCAGCACCGGGGTACAGTGCCAACTCTCCCTGACCAGAGATCACTGCTGAGTAGCAGCTGCTGTTGTCAGGCCCAACCCCCCCCCACTCACAGCATCTTGAGTTTTTCGTAAGCTCAGGCCACCTTTATGGCAGCATGACATGCTGCTGCTGGGCCAACGGTGTGGCCCTGAAACAAAGCAATTTCATTGGCAACCCTTTTTTGTCATGCAGGAATTTGTAACACAGTGTTGCATTATGGTGGACTCCCCTCTATTTAGTTGGCAGTTTCTGGTTCACTGTCAGAAATCTGTTGGCACTGAATTGCAGATTTGTTGACAATAAAACCTGAATGACTGATTTACATCTTGACATTATGTGCTGAGGAGTAGAAGAGGCTTATTGACTTCCCAGTTGTTCTCACTCTTGGAAATTCTTTCTTGGAGATAATATGAGCCCCTCTACCGTGTATTAGTTACTGTAAACAAAAGTCTGTGCAATTTTATTTTGTCATTTAGAAAAACATAGCAAGGTCACCTATAGAGTTTTTTTTTATTTTTATTTATTTAAACATTTGGTAACCAGGGAAGGCATGCTGAGCCAAGACTCATCTCTAGGTGTGACCCGGGGGATAGAGAACATGGGATCAAGGTGAACAATTGCAATAGTAGACAATGATACACAATAGATTGCACAATAATACGGCACATAAAATATAATAATATTACAAAACTAATACAGCAAAGCAGACTATGCAAATAAATTGAGAGACATGGTAAGGAGGGATGTATATAGAAATAAGGAATAAACCTTTTAAGTACTAAGTGATATTGTGGGGGCAAGTAGGAAAGGGAAGGAGGCATAGCAATGATCTGATGAAGAAGTGAGAAGGGGAGTTGCGCAGGAGAAGAGTTTGAGAGTTCCACAGTGAGGGGAAATGATAGTTGATGGCAGACTTGCCCATGTTGGTAGATGGAGTGGGGAGTACGAAAGATCGTGAGTCTCTACAGCATAGGGAGTATGTTGAGGCTGGGGCAGGAGAGAAGAAGAAAGAAATGTAAGAGGAGAGCAGGTTAAACCAGAATATGGAGATGAAGGATAAAAAGTATATGAGGCACCTGCATGTGAGTGGAGAAAGGTCCAGGCAGGAGAGTAGAGAGCGGTGGTGAGCCCTGTAAGGGGAGTTTGAAATGAAACAACAGAAGGCATATCAGAGGGAGTCAAGTTGCAAGGGACATGTGGATGGTGCAGTGCAGTATACAATGTCAGCATATTCAAAGACCAGCATGATCATCTTAATCCGAAGTACCAGCATACAGGGAGAGGGAGCGAGTCTCTGTTACAGTACAGAATTCCAAGTTTTGGATGGAGTTTAGTGATGACGTATTCAATATGCATTGAGAAGTTTAACTGGGGGTCCAGTCAGCTGCCTAGATACTTGTAGGAGGGGACAATCTTAAGTGGGATGCCATCAAGAGAGGTAATGGGTGGGCATTGATAGCGCTGGCTAATCTTTGGGGGGCTCCAAAAGTTATGGAGACTGTTTTAGATATATTCAGTTTGAGTTGTTTCGATTGGAACCAAGATTGAACAGAGTGGAAGTCATCTTACAGTGCGGAGTGGATAGTGGCATGGTCAGGGCCTGAAGTGAACAATATGGTATCATCAACATACATATGGATGAAAGAGGTGGAACAGGTAGATGGGAGGTTGTTTATGAATACTGAAAACAAGATGGGGCCAAGTATGGAGCCCTGAGGGACACCTGCTAGGGTAGGAAGGGAGGGAGAGGAGGAGGTGGTGATTTTTACTATCTGGTGCCTGTCAAATAGATAAGAGTTGAACCACTGTTTTGTGGGAGGGGTGAGCCCCACATCCTCTAGTGAGTTCAACAGAAGGAGATAGGATACTGAGTCAAAAGCTTTAGCCAGGTCAATGAAGACTATGACAGTGAGGTGGTCTTTATCAGCAGCTGCTTGGATCTGACCAGTGACTCAGAGAAGGGAGGATAAGGTGGAATGTTTTTTTTGAAGCCGAACTGGTGGGGGGATAGGAAGTTTGTGGCTGAGAGGAACTCAGTTAGTCTGGACTGCATGAGGTGTTCCTGTAATTTTGACAAAGTGGAGAGGAGAGAGATAGGTTGGTAGTTTCCAGTAGAGGTGGGATCACCTCCTTTGTGTAGAGGATGACACATGCCAATTTCAAAGCTTTAGGAACTGTGCCTGAAGAGAAGGGCATATTTATAATGAAGGTGAGAGGGAGAGCAATGGCAGGTGCGGAAAGGTGCAGGAGACTAGGATGTAAGCCATCTAGGCTAGATTTAGATGTGTTGAGGGATAGGAGGCAAGCAGTACTTTACTTGTGGAAGGTGGGGTTAGAAGGAAGTCTTTACTTGGCATGTGCTTTGTAGTGGATTTAGTGGCAGGTGGAGGAGGGGTGGCAGGATCTGGTGAAGCACAAGTAGTGAAGAAGGTGTTGAAGTTGTCTGCAACTCCGGAGGGGTCCGTTATTTCAATACCGTTATGCTTAAGAGTTGGGATGTTGGACTGAGGAGGTGGGTCAACAATGGCATGCACAATATTCCAAATGGAGGAGGAATGTGCAGTGTTTAGCTGGTTTTTAAAATTGTCTGCCTTTGCATGATGAATGGACTTGGTGCAGACATTTTTCACTGTGTTATAAGCTTGTCGTGAGCTTAGTGTTAGTGAAGGTGGAACGGGCTTTGCCACAGGCTTTGCAGAGGGTGACTTCAGGGGCCGTGATCTGGGCTGGTGGCGTTTCCTGACCCTGGATTTCCTAAGGTGGGTGTGGATATCCCAGATGCTGTTCAGGATATTCGTGAAGTGGGCTAGGGCAGTATCGACATTAACTGCAGAGTAGACTGGACCCCAATTGACGCTAGGTCAGGTCAGAGAGGAGGGAGTTTGCCTCCACTGAAGTTCGAGGATATGTTTCAATGTATTTTGGAGTAGATTTGGGTAGATGTGTTTTTCTAATACAGTAGGTGATGCAGTGGTCACCTAATGCAGGGTCAAGGATGCCAGCTGAGGATATTCAGTGGGGGTGAGATGAGAGAATCCAATCTAGGAGGGAGTGATTACAGAAGAGTTGTAGCAGTTAGATTCTGTGAACAGTTGTCCGAGATTTAGGGAGTCTAACTTGGAGGGTGTGGGCGTAGATGAAGGGGACAGCCAATTGAGGTTATATTCCCTGAGTAGTATTAGTTCCCCAGAATGTGCTAAAGGTGGGATAGTAGAGATGCATGTTGTGAGAGCCTCTTGTCCAAGCCAAGGAGAGGCACAGACTACCCCAATGAACATGGAGAAGAGTATGTGGAAGGGAGAATTTGGTAAGGATCAGCTCATGGGATCAGAGGCAGGATTCTTTTTTCACTTTAGAGTAAGAGAGGTGTTGTCTTATGAGCATGGCAATGCTGCTTCCTCTTTTGCCACAGTCTTGGTGAATGATGTGTTAGTCAGGGATGGATATAGAGGAGTCTGGGGTTGTGGTAGATAGCCAGGTTTCTGAGAGGCAAAGGATTTCATGGGCATTCCAAGTAGTCCAGCAGTTTAAAAGGTCAAATTTTGGGAGGAGACTCCTGATGTTGATGTGCATGATCTTTAGGCCTTTATGGGGGTGTGGAGGCTGTGCAGGTGTTGGGGGGGCCTGGGTTTCTTTCTATGTCCTCGGCAATTAGCAAAAGGAGAAAGAACACAGAGAAAGTAGCCAGAAGCTTGCAACCTTTAGTAGTATTAAGGATATAAAGTTTACGCCTGGAACAGTGAATTAGAGTGATGCAGCTGTTTATATGAGGTAGTAGAAGGTTGGAAGAAATCTTATGAAAGGATGGTGTGGGAAGGGGATTCAGGGTTGGTGAGGAGGGAATGAGATGGTGATGCAGGATGGGGGGTGCAGCTGGAACAGGAGGGACAGAAGGATAAGAGCATCCGTGGGGAGGGAGAGGGGGAGGAAGAGAAAAAGAAGGAGAAGAAACAAATGAACAGGAGAGATGAGATGGAGTGCATGTCTGGTGAAGTGTGATTTGCTGGAGAGTTTTGAGCACCAACTGCTCTGATGAGGCACTATAGAAGGAGGACTAGGAAGGAAGCTGGGGGGCAAGGGCAAACTAGAAAAATGTTTTTGCTGTGGTAGAATAATAGATGGTCCCTTTAAGATTAAAACTCAGGCACTGAATCTACCAATAACATGGGAGCACTGAAAAGGAGGAGGGGGATTAAGTGTATTTAAAGAGTGTCGGGGCGGGGGTGGGAGAAAATTCAAGTTACAGAAGAAAGGCACAACAAGCAGTAGTTTTCAGGCTGGGAGCTGAAGCAGTTTCAAGGCTGGGAGCTGCAGGGCCGAGTAAACTGAGAGCAGCCAATAGGTGAAAGAGAGAGAGAGAGAGAGTCAAAGCAGCCAGTAACAGGCCATGCAGAAAAGGCTGTTAACCAGTAGAAATTCTGCCTTAGTAGTCCTTCAACTGTACCTTGGTTCAGGATCTGGCAGCTGGGTGGGTTGCAGAGAGCAGCTGGTGCCACTATGTTGCTCACACTGGTGAGTAGCATAGTGGCACCCCAAGACTGCCCTGGCAAAGCCATTTACCTAGTATGAGCTGTGCTCCTTCCTTGCTCCTTCAAGCTGAAATTTTCAGGATTGCATTGTAATCTGCTTTTTAACCTAAATCCTACAAACAAATTTTCTCAAATTGTTTAATTGTATAGTTGGTGCTTTCCCTACCTAGTTCCAAATTCGGGCTACCTGCCACTAGACCTATCCCTCCCCCTCAGAACTCACTCTGTAGTGCAACTCCTCCCCCTATTCAAGCCCCTTGCTCTCTCTCTTTGTTTCTGTTTAACTTTGATTTTCCTTCCCTATTTAAAAGACTATCTCCTCTGTCTCCTTTCCTTTCCAGTGTCTGAGGGCTTGCTTCTGTAGCCCTCCCCAGCCCAGCCAAGGACAGTTCACCAGCGGAATTTGCCCCACAGGTGCGGACATGGAGGAGCCCTGAGTGCACTGTATGCATTGAAACATTTGAACTTTGCACCTTTTGTGGCGCAGTAGCTTAATTTCATGGAGCTTAAATGTAATTGTTATTTAGAGGGAGCAGCATGCATTTACCTTGTGTGAGCTGTGTTCCTTCCTCCTTCAAGCTGAAATTTTCCCCCACCCCTTCCCCCACCTCCTCCTTCATTTATTAAATACTCCGTTACTCTGCCCTATGCCATATCTGACTGGCCTCTGATTATAAAGGGGTGCGGCACATCACTGTGGGCAGTCCTAGAGCCTGCAGTCTACTGTGTTTGCTGCCTCAGTCCCACTTCTGGAAAATATCAGATTCTATTACATCATCATGCAGCCTCCACTCAACCTGCTAGCCCCACTGACTCCTTTCTGTTGCGGTATTGCCCTGGAATACCTCACCCCACTAACTGCTGCTCCTCTGGGCTTTTCTGCAGACATGAGGAACTTTAACTTCTCCAATCTGCTACCAGGTGACTCCATAGCCATATTGAGCACTTTTGCCCAAAACTGGTTCTCCGCCTGACTAGGTCTTACAGCACATCTAAACGCATCTCCAAAGCTTGGACCATCCTCAACTTTTGATTGCTGCTACCTGGATTATTGTCCTCTCCTTATCTTTGGCAGGTAATGTGGAAACTAACCCTGGCCCCGTGGCCACAGGGTTCCCTCACTAGTCAGTCGGTTCTTCCCCTGGGCCCCGTTCCAGAGGACTAAAGATTGGCCACCTTAATATAAGAAGCTTGGTGGCTAATCATGCAGAACTTGTAACTTGGACCACCACTCAAGGGCCTGATCTCCTTGCAGTTTCTGAATCCTGGCTTAAGCCTTCTCTCCCGACTCTCTATGAGCCCTCCCTGGATACAACTTGTGCTGGGTTGATCGGCCTGCATCAAAAAGAGGTGGTGATTTGGCACTATTTTACAAGTCTCATCTAAACCTAACCTTACTACCATGCCCCTTGTTTGTCTCCTGTGAGGTACTTCATACATTGCTTCTGCTGGGTGACTCCAAAAAGCTGCACATTGTTTGCACCTACATGCCTCCAGTTTCCTGCAGACATGGGCTCCGGGAGTTCCTGGCTTTTCTCCCCTGGGCCACCAAAAACAGCAAAGTGATTTGTCTAGGAGACTTCAATCAGAATTGTCTCAGCCAAACCTCCCTGTGTTTGACTCTAATATAAGCAAGGCCAACCTAACCCAGCTTGTCTCAGTGCCTATGTGACATTCCAGCAATGGTAATAGTCACACCCTCCTTGACTGGGTACTTACCAACAGGCCGGACAGAATCTCTTCCATGACCGTGTTAGCGGACTCCATTAGCAACCATTCACCTGTCACCTGTGTCTGGGATGCCAGCACCCCTCCACCCACCCAAAATTATCACCATGTCTGACTTCTCTGCCCTCAACACCTAAAGCTTTACTAAGGGATCTTCAGCATGACGACTGGTCCCCCATATTCGTGATAAATAACATTGACCTGGCTGTGGAATACTTTACCAACTCTGTGCTCCTTGCAGTCCAAGCACATTCCTTCCATCAAGCGCAGGATATGGGGCCTGCCTACCAAATGGTTAACTAGCCCTCTTCTACATATGCTTAAAGCATGGTATGAACTCTGTACCAGATGGAAAACCTCCTCCCTTCTCTCTGACTTCATTGCATATCACTCCCTTCATAACTCTTGTAAGAAAGTGCTACGGACTGCCAAAAGCAATTACTATAGCGGCCATCTTCACGCCAACTCTAGTAACCTGAAAAGGTACTGGGCACAAATAAACCACATAATGGGATGTACCATGTCCCAAACCCCTCATGACTTTCTAATAAATAACATCTCCTGTAACAACCTTAATACCATAGCTAACGCTTTCAACTCACTCTTTACCGCCCTCCCTAGCTTTGATGATGGCAGTCCCTCCCGCCACACCTCCCCCCGACCTCCCCCCATCTCATCCTTCCCTGATTCTCCACTTGTTCTTCAGGTTGGATGTCCTACAAGCTCTTAACATGATGTCTCCCCACAGCAGCACAGGATCTGATGGACTGGAACCCAGAATTCTCAAATTAGGCATGTCTATTCTTGCCACCCCCGTCATTCGATTGTTCAACCTCTCCATTAGCTCGGGTACTGTGCCTCTCTCCTGGAAAAATGCCAGGGTTATCCCAGTCTTCAAAAAGGGTGATCCAAAAAACCTAACAAACTACCATCCTATTGCGCTCCTGCCAACCCTCAGTAAACTCCTGGAGAATCTTATCCATCACCAGGTATCTGACTTCATTGCCAACTTTAACTTGCAATTTCCTGCTCAGCATGACTTTAGGCCAAACCACAGCCCCACGATGGCCCTAGTGCAATTCACCAGTGACTTCAAATCTGCTATGGACCAAGGCCAACTTACTGGTGCTGTTTTTATTGATGTGTCAAAGGCATTTGACTCTGTTAACCACAACCTGCTCCTGCATCAACTAGGCTGTATTGGCACCTCCCAATCCACACTTGCCTGGTTCTCCAGCTATCTGTGGAGCTGTTCCTAGTCTGTCTCCTGTCATGAAGTTCTCTCTGCCACTGCTCTGCTTTGTTTGGGCATTCCAGAAGGTTCCATACTTGGGCCCCTGCTCTTTTCTTTGTTCATCAATGTCTTACCTTCTGTGCCCTCCCACAGTCTCTCCTTACGCTATGCTGATGACTTGGTTCTGTATGTCTCCTCCAGCTCTATTCATGAAATTAACTCCCACCTCTCCTCTGATCATCATCGTATCCAAACTTGGCTTACGTTCCACCGCCTAGTGCTAAATGCTGCCAAGACCCAGGCTATGCTCTTTGTGACCCAAAGAGCATAGCCTGGGTCACAAAGAAAATCTGTCACTTCAACTCCGTCTCTCCAGGTTTCTTGTCTTGAATGCTCCCTCATGGAAGTAACTCAGTCCTTTAAATACCTAGGGGTCATGCTGGATCCATCTCTTAACTTTTCTCTGCATATCAAAGCTGTCTGCAAATCAGTCAATGCTAAAACTTGACTGGCTTACCGAGTCTGTCAGTTCCTGACCCCTGCCACCAGGATCTCTGTCGCCCAAGGCCTTCTTCTCCCTGGACTCTGCTATGCTCTGCCTGTCTTTGCTATAGCATAGGCAAACATCTTGCAAATGTGGGTCATTGCCTACAACAATGTTTGTAGATTTGCACTATCTGCTCCTCATCTTAAGCACCACTGTACTCACTACTTTGATCTCCACTAGTTGTCTCCTTCCTCCCACTGGGTTTATTCATTAGGTTGTCTGACTAACAACATTATTTGTTCTTCTATCCCCTCCACACTCGTTGCTATGCTTACCCCCCATTGACTGCCCTCATTCCCTCTGTTCCATGTCTTTAGCTCTGCTATCTGTCCCAAAATGCTCTACCAGGATGGGTGAACTTGCCTTCTCCTTCTATGCCCCCACATTTTGGAACTTTCTCCCACTTGATCTTAGGCACTCCAAATCCCACCCCCACTTTCAAGAAAGGCCTGTCTAATTACCTCACGTCCCTTGACATTTGCAAATGTCCCTAGCTTCACAAGTTGTGCAAATCTACCATTGTCCTGCACTTAAATTTCCCTGTGGCCTCTTGATTCCTCCCTTCCCCACTCTTCCTCAGCTACAACTACACACTTTGTTCCTTGTCTCTGCCTGGGAATTGTCTCCTTGCTGACTTACCAACAGCACTGTCATGTTTTGTACATTATTAACCCTAAATTGTGCCTTTTTGCCTGTTTTGTTCCTATTATAACATGTGATATGTACCTCCTTTATGTACTATGTAACTTGCACCTCTGTATAACTGTTTGAACTCCTATTGTACAACACTGTATATGTATTTGTTTTTACCTGTTCCTTGCATTGTACTGTCCCAGGTCATGCCTGAAAATAGGCAGTTCTGTCTAGTGCACTTACCCAGCTACCAAAACCAAATAAAATAAATAAATAAATAATACCTTTGGTCTCTCAAGGTAATTTTCAAAAATGAAAGTCACCATAACCAATGAGTGGAAATACCATTGCCCTAATAATCTTCATCCTACTTTCAGCTGGTAATGAGTGCCAATTTTCTTATTTGTGTTGTGCTACAATGTGCAGATGTATATGTCAGTAACTCTGGGTCCACCTGGACAAGTTCTGACAGTCAATAGGCCTCTGCGCAGGTGACACTGCCCAGGTGTCCTGTACAACAGTAGTCCACCAGAACACGTATGGGCACTGCACAGGTACAATATGAGCATGCCATCAGCCATACACATGGGAAGGGTGCCAACAAAAGCCACATGTGCAAAAGCCCATGGAATCATTAACAAAGATGTCATCCTCCCCATAACAGAGCAAACATATCAGTCAACCATGCATGGGTACCAGCAATGCTGCCGCAGCATGCAGCCATTCACATCAGTACCAAGGATGGCACACTCCCTCCACCATCCACGACACCTATCACACTGTCTCCCATCAATGGAGTGGTGCTCACAAATGACACGGATTTGGTACCCATTACCCACAGTGGGTGCTGCCACAAACCCACTCAGCAGGTCAGGCCCTCTACTCCCAAAGTGCCAACCTCTGAGCGCAGTCTTGTGAACAGTTAACAGAAACAGGGTAACCCTTCTGTCTGTTTTGTGGGCTTGAATCAGCCTTTGGTCTCAAGTTCTGGAGGGATTCAAACTGAACCTCTTGCTAGCATACCCAATGCACAGGCTTAGATAATTCTGTCTTCAGGGGGCCAGATATCTTTGCCTATGGGCACGTAACCAGGTGTACAAAAATTAACCTTTAAAAACTCTAATAAAAGACCTCAGATTAAACTCTCACCTTTTTCCAGTTTGGTATCACCATTCAAGCTTATGCACAGTGTCTGCTTTAACCATATATACTTCACTTGGCAAAGAAAAGAAATTCAAAGACAGACCAAGTAGGCTCTAAAAATAGAGTTTTACTAAAATAGATAAAAGTATGTAAAACATAAAATACAGAACCATTATATCACAAGAACCATACAATCTTTTAAAAGAACAAGGTTTTAACAGTGCAATTCCTACTACAGTACTTAGATTTTGTTTCTCTCTACCTGTATACTTGCTTAAAGTGCTCAAAGATGTTTCTTTGTCAGACTGTAGATAAAAGTGTCTCTGAAGGAAAACAGAATCTGTTTAAAAAACTGTCTTTGCCAACCCCTTTGTGTGAGGTCACCTAGCTCCTCCTCTGTTTATGAAAAATCATATACCCAGGAGGTTTTATCATTTTAGAAGGAGAGTTAATTAAGGTTACATCAGCAGAAACTCCTTTCCCCATGTGACTTCCCCAATCAAGTCTGTAAATTTCCTTTCAACTGTAAGCAGTATTCTCTCTCACACAGACATCAAAGCATTTATGATTTTGCACCAGTGTGCCGTAACCTGGTTTCCTCCTCTAACATCATAAAATGGATATTGATTTCTCTCTTAGCAGTTAAAGCTATATTTAACTTAGAAAAACAGGAGATTCTTGATTAAGGCATGTTCTAGTCTATAATTAACTTCTTGCCTTCCAGGTAACACCTTGTATCTAAAACCTGTGTGTGTGTGTCATTTTACATGCTGTCTCAGCATCTCTCATGAGAGACAGTCCGTAACACATTTTTATATTACAAAAAATCATAGTGTACTCAGAACTGGCTGTCCACGTGTCACAATCCTCCCCACCTAGACTGAATTTGGGGGCTCTATCTCCAGCATGGGATAAGCTTCCCAAATCAGTTCACTCCTCATACACACGAGACAGACCATATGAGTTCTGGTTTCTGGCTCCAGCTGTATGTACGATTGTCATATCATACCCTTGCAAAGCAAGACTCCATCTTAGCAATCTACCATTGTTCTTTCCCATCTGCATGAGCCAAACCAGGGGGCTGTGGTCAGTCTGCACCACAAAATGCTGCCCATATAAGTATGGCTCTAATTTCTTTAGGGCCCACACTATGGCAAGACACTCTTTTTCCACAGTGGAGTATGCCTGCTCCCTGGGAAGTAACTTCCTACTCAGGTACACTACTGGGTGATCTGTCCCTTGGCTGGATGTCTGACTCAGTACTGCCCCAATACCCACGTCTGAGGCATCAGTCTGAACTATAAAGGGTTTGCTGTAGTCAGGACTTGTCAAAACATGAGCACTGCACAGTGCCTCCTTCAATCTGGTAAAGGCTTCTTCACAGGCTGGGCCCTAGGTAATTTTCATTTGCATCCTTTTCTTTGTCAGGTCAGATAGGGGAGCAGCCAGGGCACTGTAATTGGGTACAAATTTTCTGTAGTACCCTGCTGTCCCTAGAAAACTCCTGACCTGCTTCTGTGTTTCTGGTCTGGGCCATGCCTGGATTACCTCTATCTTTATTTGGTTAGGATGGAGCTGTCCCTGGCCTACCACATGCCCAAGGTATGTCACCTCTCCCATGGCCACCTGGCACTTCTTAGCTTTGACAGTGAGCCCGGCCCTCTGTATCCTGCCCAGCACTTCCCTAAGGTGGGAAAGGTGTTCCTCCCAGCTGGTACTGAAGATGGCAATGTCATCCAGGTACACCTCGGTGTACTCCTCAGCACCATTTAACACCTGGTTCACCAACCTTCGGAAAGTGGCTGGGGTGTTCTTCATTCTGAAAGGCATTACTTTAAACTCAAATAAGCCTATTGGAGTGATGAAGGCTGACCTCTCCCTAGCTCTGTCTGTCAACTCTACCTGCCAATACCCCTTGGTCAGGTCAATCTCCGTAAGATAGGTCTTCCCTCCCAACTTGTCCAGGAGTTCATCCACCTGGGGCATCGGGTGTGCGTCTGACTTCATGACTGCATTTAATCCACGATAGTCCACACAGAAACAAGTAGAGCCATCTGGCTTAGGCACAAGGACTACGGGTGAGGCCCAGGGGCTGTGGGATCTCTAGATTACCCCTAAATCTGGCACCTCCTCCACTTCCCTCCTAATGTCCTTTTGGACAGCCTCTGACACCCGATATGCTGTCCGCCGTATGGGCGTCTGTGTCCCTGTCTCCACATCATGTGTCACTGAGGGGATTAGTCCAGGCTTGGCACTAAATAATTGGGCAAAGTCTGCTAAAACCTCCCTTACTTTCTGGATCTGGTCCAGGGTCAGCTGGGGAGACAATTTAACTGCCTCCACAGAGGACTCCCACTTACTTTCTTCCAGAAAATCCAGAAGGGGGTCTCCTTCATCCGTCCCCTCCCCAGGACTACACACTGCAAACACCATGTCAGCCCTATTTGCATATGGCTTCATCATGATGACATAGTACATCCTTTCTGTCTGTCTTCAGTCAGGTAACTACAATACAGTTCATGTAATTTGCCTTCCTAACCACTTTGTACGGTCCTGCCCACTCAGCCTGCAGCTTGTCTTTCCAGACCGGCATAAGGACCATGACTTCCTGACCCACCATGTATGAGCAAGCTCTGGCTCTGTGGTTGAACCACACTTTTTGTTTCTGTTGGGCAGCTGCCAGGTTGCTCTGGGCTGTTCCCATAAGCTCCTTCAGCCTTTCCCCAAACCTAAGGACGTAATCCACAATGGGAGTTCCCTGGGTGGCGTGCTTGCCTTCCCAGTCCTCCTGGATCAAGTCTAGGGGCCCACGTGCCTGGCATCCATATAAGAGTTCAAAGGGGGAAAATCCTGTTGACTCTTGGGGAACCTCCCTGTATGCAAACAACAGGTGGGGAAGGTATTTCTCCCAATCCCTCTCATGCTGTTCAGCAAATGCCCAGAGCATGGACTTTAGGGTACCATTGAATCTTTCCACAAGCCCATTGGCTTGTGGGTGAGATGGTGTCATGCATCTCTGCACCACCCCACACTTCTCCCATAAACATTTCATCAGGTCCTACATGAAAGAACTCCCTCGATCGGTGATAACCTCCTGTGGAAATCCAGCACGGGAGAAAATCCCAAGTAAGGCATCTGCCACTTTATCTGTCCTCAGTGAGGATAGGGCAACTGCCTCTGGGTACCGGGCGGCATAATCCACCACAGTCAAGATGAATCACTTCCCTCAGGAGCTGGGGGTATTGAAAGGTCCCACAATATCCATTCCCACCCTCTGGAATGGCTCCTTCACTATGGGCAAGGGAATCTGGGTGGCTTGGGTTTTCTTGCCAGCCTTCCCTATTTCTTGGCACCAGTGACAAGACCTGCAATACTCCTTCACTTGCTGGGTGAAGTTAGGCCAGTAGAAATTCTGGGCCAACCGCTGCATTGTGCACATGATTCCCAGATGATCAGACAGGGGAATATCATGTGCAATCTTGAGCAACTGCTCACGATACCCCTGGGGAATGAAAGCTACCTGACTAGCACCCCTCCCTCTGTCTGTACTGCCTGTGTATACATAAGTCCAGTTTCCCAATAAACCTTATGTCTGCCATCAACTCCCTGTGTGCCTTCCAAGTCTGCCCAAGCTCTCAGCTTCTCTAAACTAGGGTCACTTCTCTGAGCAGCTGGGAACCCCTCACACATTCCCAAGGCATGGGACAGGTCCCCTTCAGTCAGTAAACTAGGGTTCCTAGCACTAGCATCAGGGCACTCAGGATCACTGTCAATCCCAACCCTCTGACAATGGGTCACCCCCCTCTTTGGAGTAACCCTCTGTAGCTGTGTGGTTACTTGCTACTGGAGAAATTTCTAACCCATTTTTATTAGTCTCCCCATCTGGAGACACAGGCTGGGGAACCAGCCTCTCAGTGGCTTCCACAATGGTTTCTGTGGGGTTCAGGGAACTACAATTTTCCCTTGCTGCTTGGCTATGGGTAACTGCACATACCATCCCCTGTTTGAGATTGTTGCCCAGGATCACATCCACTGGTAATGTTTTGGCTACAGCCTCCTGTTGCATAGTTCCTTCTGTTTCACCCCAGTCTAGAAGAACACTAGCAAGGGGCAATGTTTTCACCTCACCAGTAAAGTCCTCTACAGTGATGTATTTATTGGGTATAAGCTGACCAGGCTCTACTAGATCCCCCCTTTACCAAGGTCAAGGATGCCCCTGTGTCCCTTAACCCTTGTGTCTGTACACCATTCATCATGACTGGGTGCATGTGTTCCCTCATGTTCACTGGCATGCTCCCAGGGACACACAAACAACTCACTTCTTTTCTAGTACCATTCTGCATATTATTGCTCATTCTTTTGGGACACTGTCTGGCAATATGCCCAGTTTCTTTACATAACCAACATTCACTTCTCTTTTCAGAGAAATCTTTTTTCTGAAACCTGGAGCTAACTGGTTTTGGTGAAGGCAGTGAAGGTTTTAGCTGCCCTGAAGGTGTGCTTTTCTCTTTCTGTGCTGCCATGCCCTCTCCATTCGCTCTCAGAGCAGGTCTACTCTTGGTATAGTGGTCCGAGAGTTCAGCAGCCTCTTGCACTGTTTTGGGATCTCGGTCCTCCAGCCAGGTTTTTAGCTCTGCTGGGCATGCCCAATAAAACTGTTCTAACAAAATCACATTTTCAATTTTATCAACAGAGTTTGCCTCAATTCCTTCCCACCAACATTTTAAAAACTGATGTTGTTTCATGGCTAGCTCCTCATAGCTCATGTCAGAGCTTCTCCACAGCTTACAGAATTTAGCTCTGTATGATTCAGCAGTTAATTCAAATTTTTTTAACAGTGCAGTTTTAAGTTTGCTGTAATCATCACTGTCCTCATTGTTCATTTGATCCAATGCATCCTGAGCTTTCCCAGTAAGTAGCAGGGATAGCTGTAAGCTCCAGGACCATCTAGGAATTTTAGCCTGAATACAAACTTTTTCAAAAGAGTTTAAAAAGGCATCCATATCCTCTCCCTCTTTAAATTTGGCTATCAATTTGGAGTTTAATTTGTAACCCAGTTCTGCAGTCCCGGTTAAACCCAAGCCACTTACCTGCTCTGGTGCCGCTGGTTGGAGTTGTATCTTCTCCAGTTCATGTTGCCTCTGGTGCTCCTGCTCCTCATGGTCTGTGTCTCAGTATTCTCACTCTCTCTTCTTCTCTGCAGCTTGCTGGTGCTCATGCTTCTCACGGTCTGCCTCCCACTGTTCACGGTCTGCCTCTCGCTTCTCTCGCTCCCTCTCCCTCTGGAACTCCAGCTCCATTCTGCACAACTCAATTTGCAGCCTGAGTACTTCTGGATCCAGGATATTGGTGACCTTCCCCTGCTGCTGTGTCCCTTCATGGACAGTGGCCCTGTTGCCCTCCTCATTGGATCTGGACACTGCACTGAGTGCTAGCCCTGCCACACTCAAGGTTTGGTCCTTTTCAGTCATGGTCTGTGACTCGGTGCTATGGGTATCTGCTACCATCAGGGCATCCACTAGGTTCTGTTTGCTGGCTTTCACCTTGAACGGGACTCCTCTGTCCCCGCACAACTACTTTAAGTAGTCTACAGTGTGCCTGCTGTAGTTGGACGCCATCCTCCCTAACTACTGCTACTCTGACTTGCACTTTAGGAAAAAAAAATAAAACAGGTAGGAACTTGACTGTACGCAAGTGATATAGTTTTGTCTCCTTTTTTTAAAAAAATAAATCACTGCCTTTTTCTTTCTTTGCAAGTGAGCTGACAGTCTCAAGTTGACACACTGAACAATAGAAGCTTGTATTACCAACATTTTTTGCACTGCTGCCAACCAGTCTGTCACAAACCCACTCAGCAAGTCAGGCCCTTTACTCCCAAAGTGCCAACCTCTAAGAGCAGTCTTGTGAACAGTTAACAGAAACAGGGTAACCCTCCTGTCTGTTTTGTGGGTTTGAATCAAACTTTGGTCTCAAGTTCTGGAGGGATTCAAACTGTGAACCTCTTGCTAGCGTACCCAATGCAGAGTCTCAGATAATTCTGTCTTTGGGGGGCCAGATATCTTTGCCTACAGGCACCTAACCAGGTGTACAAAAATTAACCCTTAAAAACTCTAATAAAAGACCTCAGATTAAACTCTCACCTTTTTCCAGTTTGGTATCACCATTCAAGCTTATGCACAGTGTCTTCTTTAACCAGTCTGTAATTAGCTTCTGGCCTTCCAGGTAACATCTTGTATCTAAAACCTGGGTGTGTGTGTGTCATTTTACATGCTGTCTCAGCATCTCTCATGAGAGACAGTCCATAACACATTTTTATATTACAAAAAATCATAGTGTACTCAGAACTGGCTGTCCACATGTCACAGGTGCCACCACACACTGTACACACTGACCATCCCAGTGTCCTGTATGTGGATACTGTATATGTCACAGGGTGGTGCTTCATGGCATATCTTGGCTGTGAGACAATAAACAGGTTGTGACATGCTGACTGTGGGGCATGCATAGTAGCCCCAGGACTGATGTACCATAAACTGTATAAGGCTGTCAGCATGCATTTCTAATGCACACATCATACAGCATATGAAGCTAGTTTAATGGGGCAAGTACAAATCATTAGCTTTTACAGTGATGACTCTGGGTCCTGCTGAAGAACGCTTACATTGCAACTTTGTACTGTAATGCCTGGGTCCCTAAATGTGAATAATGCTATCCAACCCTCGGGCTACCGAAGTAATGCTGCACATCCTACATTGACAGCTACACATGATAGTACATTTGGCATAAAATGCACGTACAGGGACAAACATCCCACTGCAGAACTACACTGTATTTACCTCACCATTTTCCATGTCTTGCACTTCAGCTGTGACCCTCTGGTGAGCATGGTTGACAATGGGGGATAGCTAACGAAGCAAAAATCCACTATCCTTTCGATGGAACTACAGCCTGCCCACACTACAGTATCAGGGGTATGTGCCTTGTGGTGCTATTAAAGATACCAGTGCAGATCTCTGGTGCACAGTATAGACAGTAGGATGTCATAGTGGCATGCTGTGTCACATCTCAGCCTTCCATACAATCTGTAGCACTACAGTATATTTATTATTAGGAGTGACTGCTTGCTCTTAATGGCATCCCATACATGCCTCTGAATATACAGTAGTACTTTGCCATCAGATACAAGTATAGATCCATCTGCTAATGAAGCAATTGCTGTACAACACAGTCCACCTGTACTATCTGCCATGGCTTGTGGTTGCGGTGCAAGGGGCCTTAGACCAGCTCTGGCTGGTCTAAGTTCCTGCATGCCTTGCAGCCTTTCCAAGGCTCTGAGAATACCTCAGTAGGGAATGTGGCAGCTCTGCCATGGTGCACACCACCCTCCGCCATGGCACAGAAGTGCAGGTGATGTAGGTACAGTGCAAGCCTGACCAATGCAGGCAATCATTCTTCTGGTGCAGGCAGTGTCTGAAAATTGGGAGTGATGCAAGGTGTGGTGCAGTGAGCTCTTGTGTCATATCTCATTGACGCAAGCACCTTGTGTCATTTCCAATGCTCCGAAAATCGAGTCCCCAATTTATAGTTGGATGTGGCTGTTTGAGAAATACACACTCATTATTTTGCATAAAACTATGGTATCAGTGTGATTATGAGCATGCTGCCTCTTTCGAATTTTTTTTGGAACGTTTTTGGATTAGCACTCCTGTGTGATCTCCCCTGAGTGCTTGCTGGTTCACTTTCTCTGAAGCATTTACTAGCCTTGCCTGTTACTAAATGCCAACAAAAGCAAGTTAACATTTTTTCCATGAAAAAATCTCACACTCACATCTCTGTCCAGTGTCCTTCAATCTAGAACAGTAATTATGTAGCACTTGAACAGTTATCTTTCTACAATAACCTGAGATTATGGTGGGATAGTTTGGGAGCTTTTAAAATCCATATTGATTCACTTAACAAAATGTTAAATCCAAATTAGGCTTACTGTATCATAATTTATTGCAGTGTTTTGTTTATTCATAAAAAAATGTGAATCCAGGATATAACCAGCTAAGACAAAAGCCTAAATGTTTCAGTTCAGCATTGTGTTGGAATTTTAGAAACATTGTGCAGTACTATGGAACCAGATTTTAAAAAGGCTGATTTTGATAACATAAAATAAACTGAAAAGAATCTTTATTTTTATACAGAGCAACCACTACTATCCTCTAGCCATTTTCAAAAATAATCTTTTATGATATTTTATAATGCTTGAAATTATATTCAGCAGCTGTAACATTTGAACTGTTAATTGTAGAAACTTAAGTTTTTTTAAATGAAAGCTTTGAGTCTGATCAACATGTATAGAGTCTAACAATAGTTATCCTGTGTCACTGCAAATAAATGTTACTATGAAATGGATCAAAAATGTCCTGTAAAGTGATTGGCTACTAGCCTATTTCAGCTGCATCCTTATCAGGACATAACTTGCCAACTGGCACTAGCTATGAAAAGAAAATCCCGTGACTAGAAATATCACTGAGCCAGTGTTCAACCATCACAGATTTTAAATGTTGAAGTCACAGCAATTTTTCTTCTCTGCTCTAAGAAGCTCACCCAACCTGGTGACTCCCACCACTTGCCAGTCAATCAATTCAATACAGTGCATTATCTTCTCACTGGACTGAAAATCAGTAAAGAAATGTGAAACTGTTACTTCTGCTGCACAGTTTAGTCATACAGAAGATCCACGATCTACAGAGCACAACATCCACAGATGACGCCACCAGGTGGCTTTCATACAAGATCACATGCTGCTCCTCTGCTGGGTGTTTTAAACTTTTTTTCACCCAAATTAGTATACTTTATTTATTTTTGAAATGTGAAAGGGTGTTTTAAATTTTTCTTTTTTAGATAAATAAACAACCACTGCATGTTATGGTGACTGGGACAGTAAGCAGAACGTTTACAAAAAAGGTGATCCAGAAGCGCTGTGGAAAAAAGCATTAAGTATGGCAGCTGGCAAGTGACACGCTCTCTTGTAAATGAAACGGTCACTTGCACTGAAACTGCTCACTTGTTCCTTTGTACCAAAAGTAGCTGTGTTCCTCACAGCCCCCCGGCACTGCCCCATACTCTAAACCCCCTGGATATAGACGCTGTCCTCACTAACAGCTTCCCAGTACATGAGCTGTAACTTTCAGTTTGGTTGGCACTCTGAGCTAAGAAGTCTGCTAAGGGACATTCTGGCATACAGGCTCTGTCCCAGTAAAACAATGACAGGTACAGGAAAATGGAAAAAAAAGACAGTAAAATTAAAATAGTCTATGCTCTGTCAACTCTGATTATTTTATGTACTGTCTATGCTATACTCATATTGACATTAATGCTGTACTAAGTGGATATATGGTGGTGATGTTGTAAACATACTAACATACTAATAGCCAGCAGATTAGGCCTTATGGTCTATTGAGTCTGCTCGAACCTCAGATCCCTAGTTGGGTGCCGAGGCTCTCCCCCCCCTTGTGTTCCAGAAACCCCTATCATCTATCCCCACTCCCCTGGGCCAGGCCATCATCTGATACATCCACTTTCTGTGTCTGTCCCACCCTCTCTTGAAGCCCTCCACTGTGGATCTCTGAACCAGCTCGCCAGAGAGTGCATTCCAAGGGTCCACCACCCTCTCAGTGAAAAACCTCCTCCTTTTTTCCCCCTCACCCTTCCACCTTCCAACTTCAAACCATGCCCTGCTTTAGTCTAAAGATCCACTCCATGTTTACCCTATTTATTCCCTTGAGGTACCTGAAGACCTCAATCATGTCCCCCCATTTCTCCTCTCCTCTCCTCCAATGAAAACAGGCAGAGCTCCTCAAGTCTGTCCTCATACATCAAGTCCCCTAGTCCTCGTAACATCTTAGTTGCCCTCCTCTGTACCCTTTCCAGGAACTATATGTCCCTCTTCAAGTGTGGTCTCCAGTACTGTACACAGTACTCAAGGTGTGGTCTAACCAGTCCATTGTACAGCGGCAGAATCACTTCCCTGCTCCTAGAGGTGATCCCCCTTATGATGCATCCCAACATCCTGTTTGCCCTGCTAGCCACTCTCCTGCACTGCTCAGAGTTATTCATAAACCGCTTAGTTTTATATGTAGAAAGTTCCAGTATTGTAATAATTATGAAATCACTCAATAAAAAGATTAACAGCAAAAAAAAAAAAAAATAGTGTATGCTTGTCAGGGGGAGGTAACATGAACACTATATTTTTTGGGGGGGCCCTCTACTGACAAGCTAGCCAGTGTCAAATACAGGACACAACAGTAATATGGGAACTATTTTTCCTATTACCAAAATTAAAAAGCTCCTTTAAAAAAAAATGATATTTTCTTACTTTCCTTTTTAAAAATTTTTACTTAGGGGACCCATTTCATAAGCACAATAAGACAGTCCCAGGTGTGGGTTATGCCTAATAAGAGCACTTGCCAGGTGCTAAAGGCACTCAGTGCAAGCAACGTGTACCTCATAATGTACCAGGAGTATGCTCTTATCAGGCCATAACCCACACCTCATCGTATTTTATTGGTTGCACATCAACTAAGCTGATTCCAAGCTTACATTAAAAAATGAAGTTTCTAGCCCTAACAGTGATAAAGTAATTTCATTTTAAACAAATTATCTTTTAAACAGTTGGGGCTAGAAATTATTTTTTTTGTAATATATGGAGATAGCCTAATAATACCATCGCATCCCATACAAAAATTTTCTTGTAATACCATAGTACTGAAACCGATAATACCAACGTTCCAAACTGATAATACTATCGTTCAGAAGTGATAATACCATCGTTCCACTCCTGAACGATAGTATTATCACTACAATCATAGAGCGCATGTCCGGATCTTCCTGTCAACAAACCCAGTTGCCATGGTCACACGTCCCTTCCTGCACAACCGTACTGATGGCATGCATCTCCATTGGCAGCTTTTCTTTAGTAGGCGGGCACAACAGCATGAAAAACATGGCGTCTTTTTCGTCTCGCTTAGTGAGAGGCAACTGTTCAGTTTGTAGTTTCATTTTCTTGAAGAAATAATGGACTATGTCACTCATCCTGCATTTCCCGAAGGACAAAAAAGCTGAAAGGTAGTACTGCCTACTAAATTAACAGAAAACATTTTTTATTTGAAACGAGCGATGGGACACTCATTACTGCTGTGGGCAGTTCAGAGACAGCGCATGCTGAGTGCAGCGGCCGGCCAGCCTGTTTCACAAAAAGCACATGAGAAAAAGGAATGTTCACAATGGGGTCCATATATTACAAAAAATAACAAATAAAGGACTATGTATTATAAGGCAGTCAGACCATCTCGAGGTTTTGGGGACTTTAGGAACCTCTCGAGCTTCGATCTCGAGGTTCCAAGTTCCATAAATCTCTCGATGGTCTTACTGCCTTATAATACATAGTCCTTTATCTATTATTCTATTTATAATGAAAGCTTGGAGTCCAGCTGTTAAGAATTGGATCCATCAATATTGTTTTATCAGTAATAGTGTGAACATGTCAATGCTATCTGAAACTGCTCTTCTGTAATGTTGTCAATACAATTCTTTTAGTTGCAACACAGTTGAAAATTTGAAAAAATACAGCATGTCAACATGTTTTTAATACTAATAGAATATGCCAACACTGTTTTTTGTATCAATATAATAAATTACTTGATTGTTTACAAAAAATGTTTATTAAAAATATTTTTAAACCTTTTCTGAATTTTGGTAGTACTGTACATAATTTAGTTTTCTAGGTTAGAGAAGTGGCCTGGCATTTGGTAACTGGGGCTCAACACTAAAAAGTGCAAAGTTATGCACGTGGGTGAAGAACCCAGAGACCAAGTACTAGTTCAGTGTTATGTAGGTTACCAAATCAGAGAAAGAAAAGGACCTAGGGTTGTCATCACAGGTGACCTCAAGCACTCAGCACACTGCAGAAGAGCAGTAGCAAAAACAAACTGGGTGCTGTGCTGCACAGCCAGGGGGATGACCAGCAGGAAGGCTGAGGTCATGCTACCATTGTACAAGTTACTGGTAAGACCATACCTAGAGTGCAGTGTGCAGTATTGGTGCCCTTATCTTAAGAAGGATGTTAACTTGCTGACATGGGGCTGGATATTCAAACTGCGCCCAAAAAGTGCGCAATAGCAGGAGCAAGCACAAGTCCATTGTGCCCATGCTCAACAGACGCGATATTCAAAAAAGGAGCAAGCCAAATTGTGCCAACAGCTAACGTTTGAATATCACACAACCTGCGCCATAGCGCAACTAGGGAGGGGAAGCTGAGCAGATATGATGCGCTATGATGCAACAAGGGATGTCCAGCCTGCACCAGGAGGAGGAGGAGGAGGAGTACTGGGGTAGAAGTTGATGTCCCCATGCCCCAACTACCACCTTCACCCCTTTGACCCACCCTCACACCCCTTCTTCCCTCTCCCATATGTTCACCCCGGCCCCTTACCCACCCCCACCTTGTTTCTGTCCCTCACCCCCCCGTTTGTATATATTTCTGTATATAGTTGTTTTTGATTCTTACAATACATCTATTGGTTGCCTGTTTGCCAGTGCCACAGCGGACTATCGGGCAGTTTTGTCATTGCGCCTATGGAGGCCCATTATCACAGCGCCATGTAGTGACCCTCGCTATAGCGCCACTGGCAGAATGGTGGCCATGCCCTGCATTGACCATCATGCACAGCACATCATCAGTGTGGCAGACGCCAGTGTCAGCGGCCTGGGCATGCGCAGTGAGGTGTACTATACATGCCATGGAATTGCGCCATTGGCTCAGCCCGTTCAACACAATTGCGCAAAGCGCAACAGCGCGATATTCAGCCATCATATGCTAATCATCCGATCAGTCATGCAATGGTGCAGCACCGTGATTTCCATCTAATTAAAGTTGCACCTCACCTAATTTACATGGATTGCACTATAAAACTGCGACAAAGTTCTGCAGTGGCCATATTCGGTTACTGCAGTTTATTGGTGAGTTGCATGCTGTGTGGGAGTGTGGACTGTGGATTCAGGGACATGTTTTGGACTGCACAGTCACAGGTAACCACTGCCATCCTTACAGGCTGAATAATGACCGAGCAAGGTCTGGGTGAGGAGGACAATGATGGTGGGTGGAAGAGGAGGCCCAATTTCACGAAGGCCGAGACTGAGGCACTTTTTGAGGCCTACCTGGATCAGGAGCCACAGCTCAGTGGACGGCGGGGCACCCCTCCAGCCCATGCTGCTGCATGGGAGGAGGTGGCACGTGCCATCAACCTGCATGGCAGCCACCAGTGCTCCATGCAGGAGTGTAAGAAGAAGATGGGTACTGACAGGAGGAAGGTGAAGGAGAAGGTGGCTGCCATCAGGGCGGCATGTGCTGCAACAAGCGGTGGACAGCCGGAGGTGGTGCAGCTCACACCAGCAGAGGACAGGCTTGCTGCAAGCATGCACCGCAGTGCCATAGAGGGAGTTCCAGGCGGTGGCTTCCAGACGGGTGGTGGCCCATCTCTGCATAGTAAGCCATGGTGTGCCTTGGGGGGGGGCCAGTTAGGTTACACGCAGTAACGTGACTTTGCTTTCCCTTACAGATCCTGAGCATCTGCATGGGTCGAAGTTGGTGAGCCTGTCCATTGAGGACAGTCGGACAGAGTCGGAGTTTGTATCATCCATCTCCACAGGTTTCTGTGGATTGGCACGACAGTGGTGCCGCCTGGCTGTCCACACTGATGTCGTTGAGACAGATGTGGGGGAAGCCCTTCCTGTGTCTCAGTGTTCTGGTGTCCAAGGATGCCAGCATGCCGTGGCTGTGGCTGGGGCAGAGACCTGCACCAGTGATGCAGACATGACCGTCATGGGCAGTAACATGTGTGTGCCATGGAATGGTCACACAGCAGGTCAGCTCGCACCCATGGCTCTGGCTGGTGCCGCCATGTGGGCCAGCGTGTCAGCACAATCCCAGGCTGTGCCTGTCAGCACCAGTGGGGCAGCACCGGTGGCAGGTCAGGACAGTGGGACTGTTGCGTCCACAGCAGCGGCACTACTGAGCCCCTGGGTGCAGCAGCCGGAAGGGCAGCAGCGGCAGTCACCCACCAGGACTGGGGGTTCAGGGTTCGGCGGTGACATCTGTGCAACGCCTGTGGACTTGCCCATACCTGGTCCTGGTGCGCAGCACCCAACCTCAAGGGGTGCTGAACATCAGGCCCATGCACATCCTGAGGGACAGGATGCCGAGGAGGCAGATGACCTCTTTGACGAACACACCCACCTACTGCAGGCATCGGTCCAGCAGCAGATGCGGCTTGCAACGTCCGTGGAGGCACTGTGTGTGGCTCTGGAGTGGGCAGAGGAGCATTGCAGCAGGAATACTGATAGGATCCTGTCACAGATGGACTGTTTGCGGGAGGATGTGACCACTGCCATTGACAGGCACGCACAGGCGTTCATTGCTGTCATGGCCACAATGAGCACACAGTCAGGTGCCCATGCATCGCTCACACCACACAGTGCGCTATCCACTCCCCATTCCCAGTGTCATGTGACACCCACCATCGACGCTGGGTTCAGCTGTAGGCATCCCGAGCACTCCTGGTGCAGGCATGTTCAGTGTGCTACAGACCCCTGTGCAGGCATGGTCGCGTTCATGCAGTGGAATCCCTGGGGGACCATCGGTGCCACCCCATGATTCCAGTGGTCAGCCTGCCAGTGCTGGTGGGTTTCAGTGGGGCCGCCCATTCATCCAAGGTGGCTGTGGCACTGTGCCACGAGAATGACCTGTCTCCCAGTGCAGGCACTGTCTGGTGCTACCCTGTGTGCATTGTGTGTTTTGGTGGGCAGTGCATGGGTGGGTGCCCAGCCATGCACGTGGAAACATGGTCCACCTGCACACCCTCCCGGCTGCTGTCCGCAGGTACGTATGCATGATGATGCCTGCATTGCGTTGTACGCCAAAGTGCAATGTTGCCCAGCATCTGACACACGCACATGGACAGACAGTGGATGTGGTGGCCTGTGGACATGTGTGTTGCTAGTGTTGGCATTCTGGGTCAGTTTTCCACCTGCCCTCTGTGCACGTTTGGTGCATTGTGTGTGTGCGTGTGTGTGTTTGTGTCCGTCCATGTGGCGTCTTGCAGTTCATCCATCCCTGGTTGTGTGTGTGCTTCTGTGCCCTGCCACATCCCTTGCCAGCATGCACCCCTGGTGTGTTTCCATGTGTGTCTGTGGGTTGTGCCTTAGCCACTGGTGGTTGCGCATGGCACCATGACTTACATGGGTTGGCTGAAGTGCTCCTCTGTGATGGTGTCCCAGTGCAGCTGTGCCAGCCAGATCAGTCGGGGGTCCCGTTGGCCAAGGGGGGCTGCCCATCACCATCATCACTGGCGTCCCCATCGTCCCCATCACTGTCCCCCTCTTCAACCTGTATGGCTATCCCACATTCTTTGGCCATGTTGTGCAGGATGCAACAGGCCAGGAATATCCCACAGACCTTTGATGGGCTGTACTGTAGGGCACTGCCAGAGGTGTCCAGGCAATGGAAATGTGTCTTCAGCATCCCGAACACCCACTCAATGACATTGCGTGTGATGTCATGTGCCTCATTGTAGCGTTGCTGCGATGGGGTCATGGGATGCTGGTAGGGTGTGAGCAGCCAGGGACAGAGTGGGTATCCAATGTCACCTGTGTGCAGAGAGTGGAGGTTAGTTTCATATTCAGTTACAGACTGCCCTAAGCCCTGTGGGCCACACCGATGGCACCTCTGGTCATGCCCCTCCATGCCCGCGATATGTCCATTTGATTTGCATACTCACCCACTAGATGTCCTGTGGGGATGTCCCCACTCTCAAATCGGTGGCACAGTGCCGACTGGTACCAGATGTATGAATCATGTGCTCCCCCAGGGTGCATGGCACAGACATTGATGATGCACCCACTGACATCACACACCACCTGGCAGTTGACACTGGAATAGCCCTTGCAGTTCATGTGGGCAGCCCTCTCCTCACCAGGTGGTGTGCGTATGGCCACATGGGTGCAGTCTATTGCCACTAGCATGCCAGGCATACGTGCTACCCTGTAGAACTCCTGTATGTTTGCTGTGTGCTCCGTCGCAGTGCTGGGGAAATGGATGTACTCCGCAGCATGTGGCAGCAGTGCACTGAGGAATTGGGTGAGGATGCATGACGTGGCTGACTGTGTTATGCCTGTGGTGTCCCCAATTGGTCTCTGGAAGGTATCCGTGGTGAACAAGCACATGCAGGCTGTTACATTTGTCTCCACTGACAGAGCATGACTCTGTCGTGTGGGTGCCTGCATAACATCACTGCACAGCTCACAGAGCCACCTCAGTATTGCCCTGTTCAGGTGGTACCGGCCCACAATCCTGATATCTGTATACAGCTCAAAGCTGGTGCGGGCTTGGTACTGCCTGTTGGGGGTATACCACCGACGGGCCCCTCCACGGCCATGTCCCCTTGCTGCATGCCTTCACACCCTCCTCATTATGGCCTCCATGTGGAAGGTGGCACTGGCCATGTCCCTGGCTTGCGTTCTCCCCCCAGCAGCTGTTGTTTTGTTCCCCCGCTGTCCTGACCGCTACCTCCCCTGCACCGGGTACACCTATCTGTGCTGGTCTTTGGTATGTGTGTCACTACACACCTTACCTGTGCCTCTCTTCTACAGTGTGGTTTCTCTGGCCTGCCCTCTTTCTCACAGTTTCCCTGTGCCTGTCTCTCCACCTTCCTCATGTGGCTTCCCTGTAGCGTTCTTGCACCTCTTCCTTGCTCCTTTTTATTTTGGCTAATTTCCGCTATGGCGCAACTTCCGCTTGCTCCACTGTTGCGCATTGTGCAAGTCTTTGAACATCGCACTGCACCCTTTATGCATGGTTCCTCCCCCTTCGGTTGCACATGCCTTCATTGTCATTGTGCTGTTCCTCAGCATGTTTTCGGTGGCGCAACTGCCTCCTGCTGAATATTGCAGAATGGCACATTTTCAGACTTGCGCTGGTGCAACCCTATTGCTCATGGCACAACCCTTTTGAATATCCAGCCCATGGTAATTACAGGTCAGTGAGCCTGATGTCAATAGCAGGCTATCTGCTTGAGTCAATTATTTATTTGTGTTTTATTACTGGGTAGGTGCGCCAGACATAATAATTGCCTACTTTTAGGCACGACCCAGGAGAGCACAAGTCAAGTACAGTCATATAAAAGAGTAGAAGTACACTAAATACAATATACAAGATCATGTGACGGGAAATAAACAAACATTGCAGTCAGCATAAAATACACTAGTAATGTACAAAAGTCATTGGGGATGAGTTTTAAACCACAGCAATGTACAATAAACAAGGATAGTAATACAAATAACTAATATAAACAACAGTCGGACATAGGCTAACACTTCTTGAAGGACCAAGTGCTGAACTGTTGGCCGATAAGCCCCCAGCTGGGAGGAGGAAAGTTTAGCTAGTTTTGAGGGGGGAGAGAATAAGGGTAAAACAATAGAGATCAGTTAGGGAGAAACTGACTTGAGGCAGTAAGCAGTAAATGCAAAGGAGTAAGGCTAAGACCTAGAGCAGGCCTTCCATAGAGGGGAGGTGCCAGGGAGAGTTTAAGGGAGAGCAAGCAGGAGCAAGGGTTGGACTGTAGTAGGTGACTTCATAGCTGGCACTTAAAGCAGGAGTGCATAGAGGCAAGTCAGAAACTGGTAGGCAAGGAGTTCCAGTACACAGGTGCAAAGTAGGAAAAGGCCTGAGCTCCCATGGCTGTTTCACATCTAGGGACTTGAAAAGGCATCTGATCTCCAGAGCAGAGTGCATAGTGGGGACTTTGAGGAATCAGCATCTGAGCTACAGTAGGGGGAACACCCGAGTAAGAGGTACTATCAGTCAGGGTGCCAAGCGAGTAGAGACAGTTTGCCATAGGGGAGAGCCAGTGAAGACTACTGTAAAGGTGGGAGTGATGGGTATGATGATGTAAGCCCAGCTCAAAATGACATATGTTATTATATGTGGTGTTCCATTTGTGTAGACTAGCTTTAGTGGCACCTACATAAGTAACAGAGCCATATGTGAGAGCTGTAAGAAGTATGCCTTGGGCTATGGTGACACAAGCAGAGGGTGTAAGAGCATAGCTGGTTCTGCAGGCCAGTCCAATCTTGGAATTCACAGCTTTACAGGTGATGGAGATGTGGAGGTCAAAGTCAAGAGAGGGATCAAGGCTAATGCCCAGATAGTTGAAGAAGTAGACATTATCAAGATAGGAGCCATCAGAGCAGGAGACTGATAGCTGGTCATAGCATTTCCTTAATCCAGGAGCTGGCCCAAAAGAGCATAGCTTGGGTTTTACTAGTGTTGAGTACTAGTTTGTTGCTGGATAGCCAGACTTGGATACAGCAAAAGTCAAAGGAAAGGGTAGAATTAAGGTTGGTAATGTCCTTGGCACTATGGTAGAGAACAAGGTTGTCAGCATAGAGAAGGGATGAGGAGTGGGAGACATTGAGAGAGATGTCATTGTTAAAGATGAAAAAGAGATGTGGGCCAAGGATGGAGCCTTGAGGTACCCCAATGTTGATAGGGGGAGAGCTCAGAGGTATGAGAGCAATACTTGACATATTTCTGCCTGTCAAAGAGGTAACTATTATGCCAAGTAACAACCTCAGGTGAGAAACCAAGGGCAATCATTTTGGCCATAAGTAAAGTGTTATCTACAAGATCAAAGTTCTTGGTTAGGTCATTGAAAACTGCTCCTGTTAAAAGGTCATTATCCATAGCAGTTTTGGTGCTGTTCTTGAACTTGAGGAGAGTGGTGGTAGTAATATGACCTTTTCTTAAGCAATGCTGTGAGGCAGAGAGAAGGTTTTGGTCATGAAGTAATGTGACTGTTTGAAGGGAAACACATTTTTCTAATACTTTGCTTAGAACAGGAAGTATGGCAATAGGTATATAATTCATGATTGACTTGGGGCCACCTTTCTTGAAAACAGGGTCTATCCTGGCAGTCTTCCAGATACATGGGATAATTCTGCTGCAAAGCGACAGGTAAAAAAATTCTGGCCAGTGGTGCAGCAAGAAGAGCAGCGCGAGCTTGAGGAGTCAGGGCTCAAAGCCATCAGCCCCAGTGTTGCAGTTATCAGAGACAGAACTGAGTACTTCACAACCTCCTTGTTAGTTACAGCATGAAAATGGAAACAATGAGTGGGAATGTTGGGGAGATTCATGGGGTCAGGGTGGAAGCATTAGAGGTACGGAAGGAACTAGCGTAATTTGATAAATCAGAGAAATGCTGATTGAAAGAGTTGGCAATAGTGACAGGATTATTACAGTGCTGGCCATTATAATTGAACAGGAAATGGATTTCCTGGAAAACAACCTTATGGACAGAAATCAACATGGGTTCATGAAGAGAAGGTTGTGTCACATTTACTTGACTGATTTTTCTTTTCAACTCTGTGCAAAGATGATAGATAGGGGCCAGGCAGTCAATGTTTTGTACCTGGATTTCAGCAACGCCTTTGATTCAGTGCCACATATGATCCTTATTCAGAAAGTAGGGGACTTAGGACTAAGCATAAAACTAAGTAGGTGGACTGGAAACTGGCTGACAGGTAGGACTCAAAGAGTCATCCTGAATGGCAAATTTGTTGATGTCAAGGGACATGCCAGGGCCTCTCCTACAGCTGATACAATTTAATGTGTGTATATATGTATACTCTGTAGAGGGACAGCAGGGAGCTATTATCAAGGTTCTGTAATTGTATTTCAATCTAGTAATTAGTTCTGATCACTTGCTTCAATGCACGGCTGAAGGAGAGGTGCAAGGAGAAGGGATGGGGTACCTGGGAGAAAGGAGCCACTCTTGAAGGTATTGAAGGTTATTCAAGTTGGATAGCATTCACCCCTCTTAGGAGGGCACCAGGAGGGTAAGGCACAGGTTTAATAAGCACAGTGAGGGCCCTTTAAACTAGTGTGGGGGTCAGAAATGAATAGGTGTTCTTACTAGTTGAGAGAGATTTTATATGGTCCCCCACCAGTGGTACAGAACAAGGAAGAAGAAACAGAAGATGAAGGGAGGAGAAATAAGAGAAAGATGGGAAAAGTTACAGAAGACATTCCACAGGGAAACCTGATATGAGGCAGTAGAAGGGGAAACAGCAGCAAGGATAGATAGAAGATCAGGTGAAGTTAGAATAGGTTGGGTCCTGTGTGAGGTGGGGCAGGTGATGTGGAGGACTATGTGGTTGAATGACAGGAGCTTTGGAAATAAGATCAGTTATCTGTAGGCAGTGACGACTGAGGCAGAACCAGACCTGGTAGCAATCGTGGAAACATGGACTACCCAGTACCATGACTGGGAGAGGAGAGGGCCATGCCAGGGTATACAGTGCATTGGAAAAATAGAAAGGGAAAGAATGAAGGAGTGGTGGTACAATATATGGAGGACAGTATAACTGTTCAGAGATTGAGGATATGGGACAAACTGAGTGCACAGAAACAATATAGGTGCAGTCAGTAATAGAAGGTGGATGATATATCAGAACAAGAGTTGTTTATGGGCCATCATCTCAAAAGGAGGAAATAGATGTCTATCGGGATTTAAATTAAATAAGAAAAAATCAGTAATCATGAAAATATGTGATAATGATTACTTCATAGACCCTGACATTAAAAATGTTTTTATGGTAAAAAATTTAAATATTTAGAATGACCCTCACTAACAGTCAATCAGACATTATTAAAATTAACTTTAAACAAGTGAGGGATACAATTAAGTTACTATTAGCTAACTGGCATAAATTGTCCCTTTCATTATGGGTCCATGTTGAAACAATAAAAATGATGGCCCTTTCATATGTTATTTTTGTTCTTCGAACAGTAATTGGATCCCCCTCGACTTCCTGGTTCAGGGATATTAAGAGAATTTTCACTATGTTCCTTTGGAAGGAGGACTACCACAAGTAGCTTGGCAGCAATTGGTTATGCCAAGGAATGTGGGGGCCATAGTTGTCCTGACCCAGCAACTTACAAGGTAAGCCACTAACTTTGGCTCTTGTCAAAATGGGCATTTTATCCCAAAAAAGAACATTATCTAGATCAATTAGTCTTAAATAATGAAAGAAAGCTGAATATCAACATTATTTTGGACTCACAGGAGAAACTAGAATTTATTCCCTTATTGTTTATCACTTCTGTATCAACAGTACAGGCTGCATTAAAGAAGCTAGTTAAGAATAACTATTTTCTGTGACTGTATTTAAATATATGGGGTAGTAGAATGATCTGGCCTGAAGGAAATAAATGGTATTTTTCATTACTAAGCAATGTGCATGGTACCAACTATTAGATAAAGGAGAATTTTATTTATATACTAAATTTAAAGAGATGGTCCATCTTTCATAAAAGTAACATTTTTAACTTATTTTACTTCAAAAAGTAAGGTCAGTTTACTGGCCAAGAAGTGCAATTTAGCAGCCAGGAATAGCCTAGATAGATTATAGGAAGAACAGCTATTATAAAACAAGGATCAGACAAATTGTTACAAAGAACGTATAATATCATAATAAAGGCAAACAAAGATCTTGGATAAAAACAAATAAGAAATGGCCTGAGGTGTGGCCAACCACCGAGCTTACAACAGCTTCTCAGTGGAGCTCCAGCAACTACAGTCTAATGTTTCAATTTTGGGGAAAAATATCCAATACAACTTTAAAAGCTTTACTATCACAGGAAACTAGACTGTGCACTGAATTGAGTAATTCAACTTTTATCTCGATCTTCACTACGATCCGGCAGCAATGGGCAGAACAAACAAGGCAGCTACTAGTGGGGAAGGAGCCCGAGCAAAAGATCTAAAACTGTGCACCAGCAAGGACTGTAGCTCGGGGGCAGAAGATCCTTCCCCTCAACCTTCCAGTGCGACTATATTAAAAGCCATACAGAAGCTGGACCAGAAAATGGATGAATTTGTGGCTCAGCTTAAACTCCTGGACACCAAAGTAACTGCACTGGAAGAAGAGACCAAATCGGCAACTAAAAAGGCATCCACTGCACTGACAGTCACAGCTGGCTATAACAAAAGAAAATTTAGTACTGCGGAGGAGGCTTGAACATCTTGAAAATTTATCCAGGACTTACCATGTCCATATTTTAGGACTGCCTGAGGGAATAGAGGTGGAGGACTGCATGAGATTCTTGAGTTCTTTTTTTTTGAAACATTGCAGATGCAGGACGAACTCTCTGTGGTCCAGGCCTACAGGATTACTCCTCGCGGCATGAGAAGACACTCAGTTACTAACTCCCTCTAGCCTCGTGCCTTATTGGTGGCACTTGGGTCAGTTAAAGAAAAAGACATAATTGTTTTGCAGGCAAAGAGTAAAGGGCCGATCGAGTGGGATGGTCAGAAAATACATATTTTCCCTGACCTAAGTTATGCTACCAGATGTCGGAAAGACTATGATGGCATACAAGTTAGGCTGAAGCAACTGGGAGTACAACATGTGCTGCTGATGCCTACTAGTCTGAGGGTGCTTTATGGTGGAAAGACATATCAGTTTGCTGATCCTGTTGATGCAGGCAAGTTGCTTGAGCGTATTGAGAAGGAATTTCCAATGAAGGAGGATAACTCGGAGAGTGACTCAGGGGACAGTGAGTAAAGGGTGAATAACTCAGCCACCTCCTGCAATAGACTTTCAAATGAATGTGTGCAGCAGGCCGAAACCCACTGCTAACTAAGGTCACAAGAACTTTCATGGTGAATTGGGATTTTTAAAACAAATCTGATACTGTTGGGAAGTGACTATAGGGGATGGGTGGATGGTATCTCTCGCTGTAATAAATAAATGCTAAAAATATAAAATGGCGCTCTCATAGACAAGTAAACAGATCCTGCTGGAGTCCTGTATAGTTTGATAAGATGCCATTGATTTCTTGAACACATGCAGAGTAGAAGTTGATATGGGACATGTATGAGTTCAAAATAATTCACAGTCTAGTGGTAACTGTTCTGATTTTGTTGTTTAATTAAACAAAGTCTGTATGCATTAGGCTGTTAAGGTAAAAGGGAGTACTTCTGGTTCTTCAATTTAAGGGAGTGTTTTAGATGGGGGATGCTTTAACCTGTAAGATAGGGTAAAAGATGTGAATATAAAGCAAGGTTTCATAAGTTTCATAAGTTTTTCAAGCCAGAGGACATTGTCCATAATGCTTGCCTCATATTTAATTTAATAATTATATTTATAATCATCTGTCATTACTAAATCCAAATTTGTTTTAAAAGCATCCATACTTGTACTATCCACAACGTTTGTAGGGAGACTATTCCATATTGCAATTGATCTTATGCTAAACCAATTTTTTCTCCTTAATGAATACCATTTACCAATCAGTAACTATTTATTGTGTCTACGGTTGCTTTGTCTAAGTTTGGATTTAAATAATCCTGTTGCATTTAAGAGTATAGAATCTTGTAGTAAACCATATATAAGGCATAAGTCTCCCCTAAACCGTCTATATTTCAGGGAATACAATTTCAGATCCTTAAGCCTATATCCATAATCTTTTCCTTTCATTCCTATTATTGTCCTACTAAATCATCTCTGCACTCTTTCAAGGTTATTAATTTCTTCCTTAGTGTATGGAGACCACACTTGGACACAATACTCAAGGTGGGGTCGCACTAGAGCATTGTACAATGGCAGCATAACCTCTCTAGTCCTACTTGCCACATGTCTAAATATACAATTTAAGTTCTGATTTGCCTTTTTAATTTGTTTGGAGCAATGAAGTTTAAATTTCATATCTGGGGTGATGATAAGCCCAAGATCCCTTTCTTCCAAGGTCTGTTGTAATACCTGGTTTGCCAGTTTATATATAAATTTACGATTATGTTTACCCATATGCATCACCTTGCACTTATCATTGTTCAATATCAATTTAATTTCTTTGGCCCAGGTAGTAACTTCATCCAAGAAGTTTTGCAGGATACTGTTTTTGTTACTATTGTTAACAAAAAAACCTATGCGGCAATCATCAGCAAATTTAAGTAACCAAATCTCATTTAGATTTGATTCTAGGGAAGAAATATAAATATTAAATAGGCATGGCCCCAAAACCGATCCCTGGGGAACACCACTTGTCACACTAGCCCAATCTGACAACTCGCCATTTATAGCCACTCTCTGCCTCCTATCACTAAGCCACATCCCTATCCAATTAATTATATTTTGGTTCAATTTAACTTCTTTCAAAGCATTTATAAGTTCAAAGTGGGGAATTTTGTCAAATGCTTTAGCAAAATCTATAAACACTAGATCAACTGAGTTACCATTGTCCATTTCTTCCGTTACTTTATTGTAGAAGGTCAAGAGATTAGTCAAACATGATCTTGATTTTGTAAATCTGTGTTGATTTTTATCAATAAGTTTATTATTCAGATGTTGCAATATGAATTCATTAACAAACTGTTCAAATATTTTACCAATCAGAGATGTCAAACTTATGGGTCTAAAATTTTCTGGTTTGTTGATAGGACCTTTTTTATGTATAGGGACAACTGTTGCTATTCTCCAATCATTTGGGACCTCGTCACTGTCTAATGAATGTTGAAATATATTAGTTAAGGGCATATATATTTCATAAGCAAGTTCTTTTATTACCTTTGGGTGAATATCGTCTGGGCCCAGAGACTTATTAATATTTATCATGTTAAGTTTATCTAAAACTTCTTTGGGCTTAATTGTAAGTGTACCAGGTATCGAGCTTCCTATTTCAATTAATCTGTCCTGTGACTTATTATTAAATACAGATGAAAAGTATTGATTCTGTATATTGGCGATTTCATGTTTGTTAGATACACATCCAGACTGTGTGGTGAATGGACCTATAGTCATAGAATTACCTCTGGTTTTGTTTATATAAGAAAAAAAAGATTTCTTGTTATCTTTTACCCTTGATGCTAATTTAAGTTCAAATTGGGTTTTTTCTAATCTTATTTTTGTTTTTATTGTCTTTAATAATTCCTTATATTTGGAATTAAGATGTATAAGACCTTTTTGGATTTTCTTATAGAGTTTGTTTTTTTTATTAATTAGGGATTTGGTTTTAGAGGACATCCACTTAGGTGTAGGCTTATTTTTTGACTCATATTTACTTTTAGTTGGAATATTGTTTTTAATAAGATCTTTCAATTTGTTAACTAGTAGTAGCCATTTAGCATCTACTGATAAGTTTGTGAACAGTGTTTGCCAATCCCAGCAACTAATAATATACTTCATATTTTGAAAGTTAGCTTTAGTGAAGTTTAGTATTTTGGTTGTACCTGTTGTTAATGTAGGTTTATTATTTGATATTTGAAATTGTACAGTATTATGATCACTATTAGCTAAGGGAGCATTAACATCAATCCAGGTAATATAATGAGCAACATTAGTTAATATAAGGTCCAGTACTTTATTACCCCTGGTATTTGTTTTAACAAGTTGTTCCAAACCTATTTCACTGAATATTTTCATATAACTTCTATCTATTTTGTCTAATGCTGTCTCTTGTTCCCAATTAACACTGTTCAAATTAAAGTCTCCCATAATTATATAATTTTTTGATGTATCGAGATAACTAAGAATATGTAATAACTTGTTGTCATTCTCGGGACACATGGAGGGAGGTCTGTATACTAAGGTCAAAATAAATGGTGGACCAATCAGCGATTTTATTCTAATCCACAGTATTTCGAGATCGGTATCATCTATAATTTCTTCACTATCAATTGATTGGTGTATGTATATGGCTACCCTTCCCCCTTTCCTATATTTCCTATTTTTGTAATATAATTTATATCCCTATATATTTGTGTCCCAATGATCATTATCACCCCACCAAGTCTCAGTGATGAGTGCAATATATATGTCATTCATCTCAAGATACAATTTAAACTCATCGAATTTATTGGTCAAGCTCCGTGCATTTAAAAGGACCCCATTCCATCCATGATCTTCAGTTGAATCATGATTACACGAATAATCTGCTATTGCAGGGGTGAAGTAATGGGCTTCACCCCTTTTACCCAGTTTAAATGAAACTCTACTACCCTGATAATTTTTTTAGCCAATAACCTACTACCAATCTGGCTGAGGTGAATTCCATCATTTTTATAACATTTTATATTTTTGAAGGTCTGAGTGTTGTCCATAAATCCTATTTTCTCCACCTTGCAGAAATATCTTAACCAGGAATTTAGTTACTTCGCTTGTTCATTCTTATAGCTTTGATTTCTTATAAGTGGAAGTATACCAGACAGTATAATATCTCCCCCTTTTTCCCCTAATCCTTGCTACTATTTTTTTATAATCTTCCTGAATATCTTTCAGGGCCCTTTTAATTAGGTCATTGACTCCCACATGAAGAATAACTAGTGGTTTATTTGTATTTTCAAGTAACCCCTCTAGAAGGTTAATTATATCATTAGTTCTAAGCCCTGATAAGGCACTCACAGTTGTATGTTCCTTTCTCCCTTCACAAACAATGGTTTCAATTCCTTTCAATATTGAGTCACCTATTACTACAACATCTCTATCAGAAATCTCTTTTTTCCCTATTTCACCTACGTTAGTCACACTATCAAGCCTAGCACAGTCTCCAAGATTTGGATTTTTAGTTTTTTGTGATTCTTTGTTTTCATCCGCTAGTACTTCAAATCTATTATACGAACTAATAGGTTGAACAACATTTTTAAAGCCTTCACATGGGGTGGATGTAGTGGTTGTTTGAGTTTTACAAGCATAGGATAGATTTGTTGCTGTAGATTTAACAAGGATATCATCGCCTTTTTCATTTATGTCATTCACATTAAACTGATATAATGTTTGAACATGTGGGATATGCTTCTGGGTGTTTTTAATCTGTGTTTCAAAATGCTTAATACTTGCTTCTTTGACTGCATCGTCAATAAATTGTTCCAGAAGCGTTATTTCCTTATGTGTTTCCAGTTTTTCTTTTAATTTACAAATTTCTTCTTGTAATGTTAAGATCATTTTACATTTATCACAAACAAATTCTAGATCTAGAATGTCCTCTACATACATTAAGCATTGAATACACACCCTTTTTTTAATACTTCTACCTTTTTTAACCCTAGTTTGTGCCATTTTTGATTATATTCAGACAGTTTCCGTTTTGAATTACTCGCTATCTTACCCTGTCAAGGTCACAGCGTCTCAGCACACATGCGCAGACACATGTATAGGTAAACCCCGACTCATGGCAGCAATGACCAATTGTATCACTGTTTTGGGAATAATTTTCTTTTTAGTAAACTCCCTCAAGTATTGTAACAAGCTGTAGGGGTTTAAAGACGCCTTTCTGTAAAAATACTGTTATGCATCACTTTTCATGCATTTATTACCATGTGATGAGCCTACCTAAGTGGGTAGATATCTGTGTACTTTATACACTAAATCTAATAAAAATAAAGTTTAAAAAAAAGAAATGGCCCACAGGAGCTAATTTACCATTCATAAATCAGCACTGGATAAAGCTATTTGTCAACATAAACAAAGATTATATCTTTCTAAAAAATAAGGCAATTCGGAAAAAAGACTATTGATAGGGCCTATTATAACCTCGAATTTTAGGGAAAATAAGCAAACTGGACAATAGGAAATGTTTCATATCAGGGTGGGTCTGTATGAGACTTATAACACTATTTATGGGGATGCTCTCATACTTTTAAATAGTGGGATCAAACTTCTGAATTATTAATGGATATTTTGAAGGTACAGATACCATGTGAATTTGCAGTATTGATTTTTAATGAAATAGACAACTTAAACTTTAAAAAATCTGAAAGGATGATATTTACTATTAGAATGGTTCCATGCCATATGAGTAAAAGCAAAACAGCATCAACCATATGGGTGAAGAGAAAACAGCTAACACAAATACAGCCCTCCCCAACAAGAGCGAAAGTTAAAACAGCTACTTCAACAAAAACAAAAAAAAAACACACCAAAGAAAACTACAGTGAAAATCACGAACAACCAAAAAGCACATGTCACATTTGCAACTGAAAATTATATGCCACTCCTCGAAGATAATCATAAAATGACTGAACACCATATTCTGACACAACAATAACAAGTCTTTCTGTTCCAAAATTAAAAAAATCCACATAAGATAACTATATCCTCTTACCTACCAGTATCATAGCCCACATCACAGACACTCAAATCAGACACTGATAACTAGACTCAAACCAACAACACCACACCATCTACACAACCACCCTACCTACCTATGTACCTACCTACCTAACATCCTGCCTAACCCACTATATGATGAAAGAGCCACGATTACAAACCAACCAGAAGATGCTGACATTCAGTGTCACAACACAAGCCTTTCAAACAAAGAGTAACTCCACTATAATTTATGCTGGGGGCTTGACCCTATGCACCCCTTTATGTAATTAACTCCAACACCGCACTACCTACAACAACATGTGCAACACCACCCCAGCACACTTTGCCCTCACTGCACAACTTCACAGACTTTACACATGCTATTTTCCAGCGATAGCCCTTTTTACAGGCACTCAAACTGAGTCGCTCATATTGAGTGGCTCAAATTGTGTTGCCCATATCACAGGATACCCTATTGGAACTATGGTTACAAAAAGATTAATCCTTGAGACTTAAAATAAGCAATCCTTAGAAGATTTTGAGAAAATTAGGTGGTGGTATCTGATGAAAGAAGCCATGTCTTATGCAAAATTATGGTATGATGTATCATAACTAGTGGATCTTTTAGATCCATCATGAAGAGAAATATAATCAATTCTACTGCCTACAATTACATTATGAGTTAGAATTAAGTTGAAGTAACATCTGTTCCTTTTTTATGTTAAATAGTTTTACTGGGCTGTACAGAAATAGACATTGCCTTAAATTTAATTATCAATATTGGTTTATAGGAATACATTTATATCTGTTAACATAGATGAATTTTGTTGTGTTTGTGATTTGTAAAAATACTGAATAAAATATAATTTAAAAAAAGGAGGAAGTGGATGGGAAGTTAGGGGAATAGATTAAAAAGGCAGCAGGGACTGAAGAGGTGCTGCTACTGGGGGAATTCAACATGCTGGACATGAACTGGAGGATCCCAGTAGCAATAAGGGCAAGAAGCCATCAGCTGGTAGAAGTCTTTCAGGATGCATTCCTAGTACAGATAGTGGAGGAGCCTACTGGGGAGGCAGCCATCCTAGACTTAGTACTTACCAATAGGGACAGTGTGGAGGAGATGATAGTGCTGGCCTCACTGGGCACCAGTGACCACCAGACATTTTGGTTCAGCATCAAACTTAAGGCAGAGTGAAATCAGTCCTAGACTAAAATCCTGGGGCTCAGTTTTCAAAGCCCCGAGAATTCCTAAGCCCCTGTTGGTCGATCACTTGACGCACAGTGTGTGTAGCATTCACCCAACCGCTGCTCAGACTTTTCAATCTTGAGCAACAAATGTCACAAGTTAGACCAGCTTTTCCCTGGACTAACTTGCACCATTTGGGAGACCCATTTTGCGGGACTTGCACCAAATCTTTGGCACAAGCTACTGTAAAATGAGAAACTGTCACAACTAAGCTTGATGTACTAAAATCGGCTACAGTTGCATCACAGGAGTTTGGTGCAGCTGCACCAAAAAATGGATTTGATGCAGGGCTTGATGCAAGCCCCGTATCACCCTTTGAAAATCGAGCTCCTGGACTTTAGGAGGGCTGATTTTGGAAGAATGAGGAAGATGCTGCAGGGCAAAACTAGAGGTGGTAAAAAAGGCAGAGAGGTGGAAGCTGAATGGAAACTGATAAAAAATGGGATAACAGAGGTCACAGATCTCTGAGTAAGGGTAACCATTAAGAAAAAGAGGAATACAAAAACATTATCGATCATGAAGAAAGTGGAGGAGGCTGTGAGGGTTAAGAAAAGGGCCTTTAAAAAATACAGAACCAGCAAAGCAGAGGGAGACAGGGTGGAGTCTCAAAGCAAGATGAAAGATGCCAACAGGATAGCGAGGAGCACTAAGGATGGCACAGAAGTGAGAACTGCAGAAGGTATGAAGAGTGGAGTTAACACAGTAGGATCCTTATTATCTGAACCAATTGGGAGACATCTGACTAGTTTGGATAATCAGGAGTTTGCAGTATCAGGGTTTCCATTATACTCAGCTGATTACATTAGTCTGAACACCCTCGCACCATTTCAACAACATACAATGTATAGTGTGCTTCCAATTTTTTTTATCCTTATCTGCCACCCTCTAATGTGCAAAATCGAGGGCCAAAATGCATAAAATAAAAGCCACATGGCATTAATGTACAGAAACTAAAAATTGTTCGGTACGATGCAAACTCTCTCGACTGTGACCTCACCTCATGTTTCACCCATTACTGGTTACTGGTCTAATGGGTCATAATACAGGGATTATGGAGGTTCTGGGTTGTGGATGGTGAGTTTTGTGGTTTTCACCCGGCAACATCTCTGCAATACCTCCTCACTGACCTCTGGCATGCTGTTTGAGTGCAGGAATTTGAAAGCAACAACGAATGACAAGCACTTTCATTTTAATTTTAACAGCAATGTCAGTGACTGAGAGTAAAGGAGCAAGGGAAAGATGGCGGCCGAACTGCAAAATTTCAACAAATGTAAGTTAAATCACAGCCTTACTTTGGGGCGGATAGTTGATGGCAGCCCCATCCCTACACAAATTTTCTCCTGACCACATGGTTCTCTTCACTGGACATCTACCACTCCAATGTGGCTCAGTTACTTAGTATGGTAGTGAGGATGACTGACTCAGTACTAGAGCAACCTCTACTGGAAAAATTACAATTGAGCAGTGTGGGCAACAGCAACCTTAGAAACAGTACAACACCAGTTATCCTACTGCAAGAGATAGATAGATAACAACTTAGGCAACAAGGGCCCAGTTCATTAGATAAGGATTTTCAGTTTATCGGGGTTCAGATAATTGGGTTGTACTGTACTTTTAATGACACAGGGGAGAAGAAAATGACAATGGAAGGAATAGTCAGGCTAAAGCAGGAACATAAGTGGGAAGAGGAAGATAAAGGTAATGCAAATATCCTAAATAGATATTTCTGCTCAGTGTTCACAGTGGAGAACATGGGGCCAATGCATGACTGTACCGTCAGGGCAGGGAAGGGAAGGGGAGGGGTTAGTGTGCCTTCCATTCCAGTTAAAAGGGTACTGGAGGGCTTAACTGCACTTAAACTGGATAAGTCCATGGGACCAGATGGGCTACATCCTTGTGTGGTTAAGGAGGTGGGGCCAGTCCTAACTGAACTGCTAGCAGAGCTAACAGTCCTAGCTGAACTGCTAGCACAGCTATCCAACAGCTAACTGGGGAACAGGTATAGTACCCAGGGACTAGAGGATGGTAATTGTTATTGCCCTGCACAGAAGTGGGAGCAAGGATGGTACAGAGAACTATAGACCTGTCAGACTGACATTTATTCTTGGTAAACTGCTAGAGACCATAATAAGGGAAAGGATAAGTTTTCTAGAGGCAAATAAACTGCAGGAGAAAAAGACAAGTTATAAAATGGCAAGAAAGAATCTAGAAATTTGATTGACTGAGAGAGGTCACCTGACCGAGTATTAAATCTCTATAATGCACACCCTGTTGTGGCTTATTACTTACATAAATTCACGGCGGAGGGGTTGTGTAAGACAAACATATCTGATTTCTTTGGGTGACAGAGGCAGTGAAGTTCACATGGGGAAGGTTGTGTAAGATAAAAATATTTGATTTCTTTGATTGAGTAACAGAGGCACTGGACAAGGGACAGGTGGTGAACTTAGTGTCTCTTGACTACAGTAAAGCCTTCTATTCATCCTGAATGAGCAGTTGGTTAAGAAGATGCAAGACCTCAGAGTAAGGAACACAATTATGAAGTGGATGGGAAATTGTTTATGTGACAGGACCCAGAAGGGATAATAAATGGGGACTTTTCAGGGATCAGGGGGTCTCTAGCTGGGTGCCACAGGGATTGGTCTGGGAACAGGTCTTCTTCAACGTCTTTATCTGCAATATAGGTGGTAGGGATTAAGGACAAGATATGCATTTTTGTAGATGATACTCATATTTGTGGCCAGGTATATAGTGAAGAGGGTATTAAAATTATGAAAGGGGCCCTGGATAGATTGGAAAGCTGGTCAAAAGTATGGCAGTTCAAATTTAATGCCAGGAAGTGCAAGGTGATGCACATAAGGAAAAAAAAATCCTAATACTGAATTTAGAATGGGGAAGGTAGTAGCAGAAAAACTACGGAGGAAAGTAAATTGGAAGTGATAATTTCAGACAGTCTGAAGGCATCAGCACAATGCAATATGGGGTGGGCAGGGCAAATAGAATATTTGGGGGGGTGCACAGAAATGGGGATCACCAACAGGAGAAAGGAGGTGCTGCTACCACTGTATAGGGCATTGATCCTCATCTGGAGCACTGCGTGCAGTTTTAGAGTCTCTATCTAAAGAAAGACAGGAGAGAGGCAAAGTGGAGGAGGTTCAGAGTAGGGTAACCATGATTCTCTAGGGACAGCGCAAAAGGATGTACAAGGAGAGGTTGGCAGATCAGAACATGCACATACCTGAGGCAAGAAGGAAAAGAAGGGACATTGTTGAAACATACAGATACCTGCATTGGATAAATAAAGTGGATCATGGGAAATTTTATAGACTGAGTGAGAACACAAACACCAGAGGGGAACTCCATGAAACTGATGGTGGGGGAGGCAAGTTAAAGAGAGATACCAGTAAGTACTTTCATGGCAAGGGTGGTGGAAGGGTAGAATAACTAACAGAGGAGGTGCTCTGTGTGGAATCAGTGGACAGATTCAAATGAGGGTGGGACAGATATGAGGGCTTGGTTGAGACCACACCAGAGAGGTAGGGGAGGGGGAAAGGGGAGACTGAGGAGCCTGTAGGACTCTCTCATTCAATATTAGTTAGGAAGGAGTAGGCAGACGTGATGGGCCAATGGGCATTTTTCTGTTGCCAGATTCTCTGTTTCTGTGTTTCATTTACTGAGAGGAATCAGTGGTTGATGAACATCTGCTGTGCATGGCAAGGATAAACAAGGTTGCTGGGTCACTTGGAAGAGAGGGTGCAACTCCAGTCTCTGTCAGGTCCTTACTCCTATTAAGTCATAATTCCCTCAGTTGAATTGATAGTTCTCAGTGTTAGTCATCTCCATCCACTAAGATTATGCTAGTGTCCCCAAACATCTGACCTGAGACCATGTTGAGTCTTTCACATAGGTTGATCACTACCCTTTCAAATAGGCAATAGGGTTTGGCCCTCTGTGAACACTGTTTTGGTGAGTGCCAAAGGATGCTCATCCTGGGATGCACCCAACTGGGTCACTGGCACAGTCAACAGCCTCCAGTACATAGGGTCTGACAGTTCTGGAACATTCTCCTCAAGGACATCAAAGCAAGGGCTAATTCCAGATGCTTCCAAGTCATGGTTGCAAAAGCAACTGCAGCAGTAGCTATAATTAAATTCCAACTTTTTGATGCACCAGTGATCCACCAAGCCTGCAGCACCAAAGTTACTTCAGTAGAAATGGTCTCTCATTGAGTGAAGACATTCCCAGTCTCACATGAACTCCAAATGAGTAGACCTAAAGCTTGAAATTTGCAAGCTTTAACTAGTGATGCTCTGAAAAGTGACTGTTGGACAGCAGCCATGAAGTAATGAATATTATAAAATGGGCATGAAAAAATAAGCTCAATGGTTGGCAAGAAAAGCAGTGTAATATCTGTATTACACATAGAATAAAAAAAGTATAGGCAAAGAAATCAATGCCCCTAAATGGAATGTTCAAAGCTAGGCATGGAACATTCATTTTTTAAAAGCCGCTATTGTTTTAGCAGCATAGCGGTTCACCAAAGCTTTGGAGTCACTCGCAAGAAAAAAAAAAAAAGGACTGTAGCAAAACCTGCAAATACTAAAAGAACGGGGGTGCTTCAGTCAGTGCCTCCCACACCACACCAGCTGTCTTACTTTCACCAATACTCCCACCCGCATGGAGCAGGCCAGCTCTGTACGGGCTGGGAGTTTCAAGTGCCCACAGGAACAGTCACCAGACTGGGATTCAAACAGTAGGGCAGGGCACCAGTTGGATTTCCCCCACTCAGCAACCCTCAGATTTAGTTCCCCAGTCTGAGCTCATTCCTATTAAAAAAAAACTGTAGGAAGTACACAAAAGCACTGTGGTAGTGCAACAAAATGAAATCAGTAGTACTACTCACAACTACATAATGATGTCACTTTTAAATAGGCGGAAGGACTATTTTGTCATATTAATAATTAAATCATCTTTTTTTTTCTACATATAAACATACTTTTTTCCTAAACTTTAATAAGATAAAAAAGGTGACCATTTTATAAGTGCAATTATTCACTCCAGGGTGTGTGTTGAACAGATATTACCGCACTTCCAGGGTCTGAAGACACTCAGCCGGTGGTCTTGTGCCTTACTACACCCCTGGGCGTGTGGTAATATCTGTTCAACACACACACTGTCATGTCCTATTGCTTACACACGAGCAATTTATTTTTATAGTCCAGAGAACTCAAAGTCTCAATGGCCCTCATGTCTCCAGGGCTACCATGTCATGAGCCTGAGCAAATCTGTATGCAAGGTGTTCTGCAAAACTGGACCTCCTGATTGGTACACAGTCACAGGGTTTTCTCAGGAATGTTCTATGTAGGCTGCAGGACTGAGCCTTCATGTGACAACAGCCAACTTGCAGAGGTCTTAAAGAGACACTGTCCCAGAGTGATTCTGATGCCTGATTGATCCCCAAATGGCAGTCCAAACAGGGGAATTGGCAGTGCTAAGGAGGTAGTAAACATCCACTGATAGTGAGGGTGTTACACAGATCTATATTTATTGCAAAGAATCTACATCAGTGCTCATTAGGGCTGTGCGTATACCTGAATATTCAGTATTCAGCAGTCAAATATTCAGGTATTTGGGTATTTGGGAAAGGTATTCAGTCACAGACAAAGAGAAAAAAAAAAATAAGAAGCAGCCCCCTCCCTCTTCCCCAGCCCAAAACCTAGTAAAATATTAACTTCATACTCCACCCTCTATCAAAAGACCAATGCCATCCTCTTCCCCACCCCAGCATCCACAACTTATTATTTTGTTTAAAGGAAAGCAGTCATTTAAGTAGAAACACCCACACCCAAAGCTTTACCCCCCCATTAGGCTTTTTATCAATACTGCAAAAAACTTTTCCATTGACACTTACAGAATTTAATTTTGTAAAAGTCTGCGATCTTCAGACATGGCAGATGCTGCGCGGGTCCATTTGGTATGAAGGTGCAGCACTGCACTGCTTGGCTCAATAGAAATGTATTGAGCCAAGTGGCGTGATGCTGCACTTTCATATGAAATGGACCCCCGCAGTGTTTGCCATGTCTGAAGATCGTGGACTTTTACAAAACAAAATTCTGTAAGTTCCAGTGGAAACAATTTTGCAATAATGATAAAAAGCTTAATTGGGGGTAAAGCTTTAGGGGTGGGGGTTTCATCTAAATTACTGCTTTCCTTTAATAATGTAAATCCTTCGATTGGCAACTGGCTCAACCCTCTGGCCCCTGTGACTGACTGCCATCTTACTTAATATATAGTGCTCAGGAATTTGGAACAGTATGTTGATAACAAGATTAGGGAAATTAATCCCAATACGACAATATCTGAAACATGTAATGACCCACATAAAGATCCCAGGCTGGTAAATGATAGTGAAAGCATGGGAAAAGACTCAGGGAGGAAGAAAAAGATAATGCACAGGAAGGAGAGTGGTCAATAGTGAAACCAAGAAAATTGCAAAAGGGAAGCAGAGCCAGTATTTTTAACAAGGTAGATAATGTAACTGAGTCATCTGGATTGTTACATCATAATTATTTGCCTACAACAATATCTAATAGATATGCCCCACTTGGTTATGAAAAACCTGAGGAGCAGTTGGATAATTGCATTAAGTCTCAACAAAGTTTAGGTATTGGAGACTCAGTTATTAGGTTTACCGACAGTCACATCTGTGAACAAGATAAATTCAGTAACACGGTTATGTGTCTACCAGGAGCCAGAATCCATGCTGTCTCAGTAAATCTTAACAAACTAAAACCACCACAAAAAACTTTGATCATAATACACGGAAGTAATGGCATGGGCAGGGCACATGAAAGGACATTTGTGATGATTTTATAGATCTAGATGTAAGAATAAAAAGGGGGGACATAATGTTGCAGTTTCTAGAATTTTGGCAATACCCAAAGCCCACCCAGAAAAAAAAAACATTGAAAGAATATACATTAGACTTTCCAACAGGTGTAGGACTTCAGGTCTGACATTAATGGATAACTGGGTTATGTTCAAAGGTCAGAACAACCTCTTCTTACTGGATGGGTTACATCTCAATAGAAGTCTGGGGAAGTAAACTGAATTCCACCCTAGAAACACTTATAATAACTGGCCAACAATTTTTTCTATAGATTGACCCAGTTATAATTTGCTGTTATAACCCGTGGGTTATTACAGCAAATATGCACTGAGTCAGTCAGGAACAACAGCTCCCTGATTGGTTGATAATCTCCTCATGTGCGGGCCTATTAACTCCACTAACATGGCAGCTCCTTATCTGCATAGTGAAGAGCTGACAGTTCAATCACTTTTCTTTTTTTTAAAAACAACATGTGCATCCAAAATACATTTACAACATCCGGGTTTGAAATATATTTAAAAAAATCTATCTGGTTGATCTTATCATTCGAAACACAAAGTGAACAGAAACTGCCACCAACAATGCCTCCTGTGTCCGTCGGCAAGGTAAGGCTGCTCACAAACTAAATGCCCAACTCTGAAGAAACTGAAAACAAAATAAAAAAATTAAAAACTCGAAGACAAAAAGACTGTCTCAAAAAGTGTGGGTGTGTGTTTGCATGAGTGAGATACCACAAGGAAAATCAATGTGGCAAAAAATTGCAGACCAGCAATTATAATTAATAAAAGACGGGGAAGTGTGCTTAAATTTGAAATTAATAGTTGCCCTTGGTGTGGGATGCTTTAATACACCCCTCGGGCTTCACCCTTGGGGTTTATGCAGCATCTCACACCTCAGGCAACCATTAATTATTTCTCATTAAGCACACTTCCCCATCCATTATTGTATATGTTTTAAACTAAACAAGAAAGAGGTACACTTACAGTCAGATGTAAATATGCAAACACAAACTACAAAACCAACAGGTCAAAATCACTGTAGCATAAGCAGGCTTACTGGTCTGTTATTAAATGTGAGAAGCATGAATAACAACGTTAATGAACTATGAGCTTTAGTCTGTGATAAAAGCCCAGATATCATTGCAATCAATCATGGAAACCTGGTGGTCAGATAATTGTGAGCCATGGGAATAACATCCTGATGGATATAACCTCTTTTAACCTAAATAGAAGCCATAAAAACATGGGTGTAGTCCTCTACACAAATAATAATATTAAAGCATTTGACATTTCTAGTAAAATTAAGGAAAACTCAGTTAATGTTGAAAGTTTATGGGTTAAATTACTTGGAGTTCCCACTAGCCCACTACTTATTGGGGTTATCTATAGACCACCTGGAAGTAACACTGAGGCTATGGATTATATCACAATGGAGATCTAAAATGCATGCGAAATAGGTGACACAGTGGTATTGGTGGATCTAAATATTGGAGAAATAGACTGGTATCATAATTCAACCAATACATGTGTGGGGAAACAACTGCTTGATGTTTGTGACAGTATGCAATTAATATACAATGTTAAGGAGTACACTCGAGGTAACAAAATTCTTGACATTTCTAAGTTCTGACAATATAAACATTATTAATTGTAGAACTAAACCACCAGTCGGAAATAATGATCACAATAATAGACTTTCAAATTAAATAATCTATGAGGTAGTTTGTCAAAAGAGAAGTACTGAAATTTACATTTACAATAAAGCAAAAAAAAGTAAAATCCAGGAAAGTGTTAATACTGTTGATTCAGTAAGTATTCTGGCAAAAAAAACTGTTGAAGAAATGTGGGAGCAGATAAAGTCAATTATTCTTAAACTAAGCAATTAATTTATACTGAAAATCAAAAAACAAAGTAGTAGGAAAAAATTAATTCAATGAACATATTAAGAAACTATTAAACAAAAATCACAAACTATATAGATGCTTTTGGACAAAGAAAGACATGGACACTTGGGACATCTTACAGGCACATCAAAAACGTGTAAGAAGGAGATTAAAAAAGCAAAAAGAACAGCCGAGTATAATCTAGCTGATTATAATCTAGCCAAAAATGCAAGAAAAGATAAGCCAAAAGCATTTTATGTATACGTCAACCCATTGAGGAAAAGACCTAGTACTGTAGGGCCACTAACAGATAATGACGTACAAGTACAGGACAACAAGCAAATGGCAACTATTTTAAATAATTATTTCTGTGATGCGTATGGACCTAAAGCAAAAATAATTGACAATTTAGAAATAAAAAATAGTGACACTGCAGAAATCACTAGAGAAGAAAACAAAATCTAAAAATGAATTCTTCTCCTGGTCCTTTATCCCTCCTGAACAGTGACTACAAGATCTTTACTAAAATTCTGGCTGGGTGACTAGCCAAAACAGGTCTGGTGCATATTGTAGGCTTTATTGAGGGCAGAAGATTGCAACACAATACTAGGAAGGCCTTCAATATCATCCAAGCATACTCAGGAACGGACATTGTACTATTGTCTTTAGATACTGAAAAGGCCTTTGATAGGGTGCAGTGGCCATTCCTGATAGAGGCCTTAAAAGGATTCATGGCTATCCCCATATTTCCAAGTTTTGAGGGGGTCAAGGCAGGGTTGCCAATGTCTCCTTTAATTTTCTCACTTTTTTTTAGAGCCACTTGCCATTAAAATTAGATTAAAGGCACAACAATTGGGTCTCACTGGGGGGTCTGGTAATACCGTCATCATGCCATATGCTGATGATATACTGATTTTCTTGACTAACTCTAATCATTCTTATCCCATTCTTAATGATATTTTAGAGGAATTTAGCTCCCTCTTGCGATATAAAGTAAATTGGGACAAGTGTGAAATGTTGTATTTGGGGTATTCTACAAGGTTAGCAGACACAACACTATTAGCTATAAATAGAGATAAAATCAGATACTTAGGAGTCATTCTGGCTTGGGATATCAATAGGGTAGTGCAACTCAACTACAACCCTCTGCTATCTGGGATAAAATCAGACCTGGTGAGATGGCAACAGCTTCCATTGGTCCTTTTGGGAAGAATTAGTATCTTAAAAATGAATGTCTTACCCAGGCCCCTTTTTATTTGAATCTACCCCCTTTAAGTTAAAAAAAACAGTTCTTTAAGGACCTGGATAGGACATTACGGAGGTTTTTATGGCAGGGAGGATACTCTACGGTAGCTTTATGCAAACTTTATCAAAGTAAGGAAAAGGGAGGACTAGGCTGCCCAAATTTCTGGGCATATTATCTGGCTACCCAGTTGGAAATTGCTTATAACTGGTTTCACAGTTCAGATAATAAAACACTGACTGGCATGGGAATAGAGGAAGATTCAATTAATGGCCTTAGACTACCCAGTTTTTTTTTATCATTATCTTCTGCTAGGTCTGATAATCTTACCTTAGGTTCTCTGAATATAACTAATTCTACTGCTTTTGTCTGGTTTTATGCTTTAAAGATGCTTCACTTTTCGGAGAAAATATCGGCCCTGACCCCAATATATAATAATAAATACTTTCCTCCCTGTGTGGTAAATAGAATTTTCAAAGAATGGTATTTTTGTAAACAATCTGTACTATTGGGAATTTTTATGAAGGCTCTTCTTTTATGTCTTTTGAACAATTTCAGAATAGATATGATATTCCATCTACTCATAGATGGCAATACTTACAGGTTAAGAACTATGTATATAAAAATAACCATAAGTCGTTCTCTCTCTCTCGATTTCCCCACTGGAAGAATTTTTTACAAATTTAGAAACCAAGTGCCATCTAATCTCTAGACTATATAAGATCCTATCTGAAGAGCCATCTCTTTTGTCCACATCTCTGCTTACTAAAACAGCTTGGGAAAAGGAACTAAGTACTTATATTCCAGAAGAGACTTGTTTTCACATTATTAACCTTGAAAACGCAATGATTAGAAATAACTGGTTATTACAAATTTACTTCAGTCTTTTACACAGAACCTATTTCACTCCTGTTAAACTTCATAAATTTGATGCTCAGATCACAGACCTCTGCCATAGATGTAAAAGAGGAAGGGGGACCCTCTACCACATGCTAATAGGTTGTCTTCAGATTGAGTCATATTGGGCATCTATCTGGTCCATTCTATCTAAAGGGCTGGTGTATGATTTTCCCTTCGATCCAGGGATTGCTAGTTTTGGCTTCCCAGTTAACCCTCAAGATCAACTGATATATCAAAAAACTCTATGGAATACTGGTACCTTAGCTGCTATTAAAATAATTTTACAAAACTGGAAAAAGACTGTATCTCCAACCTATAAGGAATGGATCCAGAAGATGCTTGATCATGGTAATGGTAATACAGACAAGTTCATTTATTTGCTGGAAAATGATCCTAATAAATTTGCATCATTTTGGCAATCATTTTTGGCTATTTTGGACAATTCAGCTTAAGATGATCTAGCAATGATTGAGGCAATTACACCTTCATGAGACAAAATGATGATTGAAGCACCCAGGCTCTGAGCTATTTCATTTAATAAAAAATAATAATAATTCTTCTCCTGGTCCTGATAATGTATCAACTTCCATGGTGCAAATCATGTCTGAGTATCTAGAGAGTGCCTTAAAGATAATTGGCCCCATATTCAAAAGTGGCTTGTGCTGTGTATTTAAATGCTTGAGCACAAATCAACAGGATATTCAGAAAGTGCACACCAGAAAACACGATTGCCAAACATGTCTGAATATCCTGAGTATGCGTGATCGCGCATTGGGAGCTGAGCAGCAGAGCAGGCCATGTTTGAATATGGGAGAACTGTGCACAAATGGGCGGGGGACAGATCACAAACAGTGCCTGTGGTGCACTGCACATGTGCATGTAAGAACGTGGCTGGTGCAACAGCGTGGCAGCCCAGGGGACAGGGTAGGCCCAGTGGCATACCACAGGGACCGAAAGGGCCTGATGCAAGGACTGTGAGGGGGTGAGCCCTGTGTACCATATGGACATGCCCAGGCATGTGCATTGCTATGCACATTGCCCACTGTAGACACACACTGCCATGGATAGGGGAGCACAACAGTGGCTGTGACCAATGGATAGTAGTGATGTGGGAGGATAATGGACACTGAAGCAGACATGCCAGCATGACGGAAGGCCCATTGTGTCACCATGACACAACCACAATGACATGGAGCCTGGGCAGTCATACATGGGGCACTCCTCAATGGCAGTACATGTCTATGATAGTCCAGGACACATGCAAACAGGTACACAGGGGTGCATGCTGCAGGCAGTGTCACCCACACAGTGCATGGCCGGGCCACCACAGTGAACCGGCGGGATGGTATGGAAAGATGGACATGTCACAGGCCCACTGTGCAACCTGTGTAGGTGAACACAGGGATATGCACAGTGGAGCCCCCCCTTGGGGACAAGGAGCAGTGTGGGATGCGAAGGCTAACAGCCACCCGTGTACCTGTGGACATGTGGTTGGGAGGCACATGGGTCAACCACCTGTCAAAGATCCCAAGGAAAGAACATACTGCAGACTGCCATGTGAAATATGAAAATATATATATTTAGTCAAATATTCATCAAAATATAATATAACAATAAAAATTAACACCAACAACAATATAAAGAAGAAAAACTACAAAGCACTAACAGGGAAGATATTGGGGTGGGGAATACAGCGGACAAGGGTGGGAGGGGTGGAACTATTTACAATGCAAGGATGGGGGTAGGGTGGGAGAGTGGGGTGTGAAAGGGATTTAACTATATAACAAGGATTTTGCAGTCCACCTCATGACCCAACAGGGGGTGGTGGCACCCACTGGTGGCACGAGGATGCTGTGTCCTTTCTTAAGGCCCCCAATGTACTGGCAATAGCTTTTTCTGATCTCAGCAGGGCCCTCTGGTGAAGAAGTAGTGCCCTTAGTAACACTGCCATACCTCTGGCTGCCTGTCTGTAACATGTCCCAGCTGCTGTCCAGACACCCCTATGTGCACCAGCCGCTGCCTGTACACGACCTATGGGAAGAAAACAACAACTTAGTACAGCAGCAGTGCCAATGGGTTGATATGTATGCACAGATAGCCTGCCCCCCCACACAGAACAATGGTTGTGATGTGCATCCATGCATGCATGGTGTGCCATCCACAGAATGTGTCACAGTGCTGCATGCAACTGTGACCGCAGATGTGCGGTGGACATGTGTGCCACAAAGCACAACACATGTCGTGGGTGTGCCACCATAATAGGCCACTGCAGGACATGTAGCCCATGTGCCACAGGGCAATGTTGTGGAGATGCACATGACCAATGCAAGCAAGGATGGATGGAATGCAGCGTGGACTCATGTGGGCAAACAACAACACCCCCACAACCCAAGAATACACCCATAGTCTGGCAACCTTGGGGACAGCTGTGCAGAGGAACATGCAGGTTTTGACACTGGCACCAGCATGCTAGCCGAATACTGGTGGACATTGTACAGTCATGGGAGAAAAATCCCTGAACTAGTCCTGCGGACCTATAGTGGACAGGGACACAACTCAGTAGATACAGCAGCTTGGCTATTGAAATAGTCTGCGGGCCAGTGTATAATGACAGTAACTAGCCCTGTTGGGCAATGGAAGCATGATTAAATGAAGATCCTACAATAGAAACATGTGTGGTGCAACACAGGGCCACACCTATGCACAGACCACACAGTGCAGAGGTGTCCGCACGCGACCAAGGCACAAAGCCAATGTCCTCACCACGGAAAGGGCACAGTGGGGCCTGACACCTGTCACTGGGTACATCAGGCTGACAAAACAGGCCTACACACAATACATATGGTGGTGGACAGTGCACAGGCCAAAGGCAGTGGCAGCATGCATAACTGCATGGCACAAATACCACCAGTACAACTGATGAGGTTATGTATAAAGAGGGTCACATGTGCGGCTGTGTAGCAGAGGAACAGCAGGTGGACATTACATTCAATGTGCGTTACAATCAGGCATCACATCGCCTTGGTGTTATAGGCCATCTGGAGAGGCTGTCAGACAACAGCCAATGGTGACACATGTTCAACAGCAACATACAGCCATGCCCATCAGCACACGGAACACATGGCCAAAGGGTAGTGCTGTGGCAACACAACCCCAGTTGGCAGATGTGAAAAGGCCATGCCTGCCCACCACTGCCATGGGTGTGGCAGATGCTGCATTGGGCATGGCTATACAATGTTGCACTCACAGAAGGTGGCTATGGGCATATCAATATCCAGGGGTATCACTTCTGGGCACAACAGAGTAACAGCTTGAAACACAAACAACATACTGGCTGAGTATAAGGGCACAGCACCAGAACAATGTGATCCAAAACAATGTGAGAGTGATATCTGGGAAGGGGGACATGTCCACTGGATGACAGCAGCACACAGTGTGCATATGGTGGACACCAATAGGGCTGGGATTGCTGTGCAGTGGCACACGCACATTAATGTGATAACACACCTGAGGGACACGCAGAACAGGTTGTGACAAGTGCATGGGTGTGAGGTGATACCAGTGCAGTTGGCAGTTTGTCCAGGAGTTGTGATACACTGGACTGTGCAGAGGCCCTTAAAGCTGTAAGTGGTGCAAACTCAATCCACAGCATACCACAACCATCCCAAGGGGCAAACCGGAGAGACACCTGGACATGTACACGCTGAAGGCTACCGATCACCACGGCCAATGTGGGGGCCACATGACCACCCCACCAAGACAACTAAGGGCAGGTGTGTAGACAGCCCATTTGCAGACCACAAGTAGCATGACAGGGACAAGTAGGGTGCCACGTGTTCCACGTATTGTGCCTGCAAGCACCGTGTGCAGGGTTGCCCTGCAGGGGATGAGAGTCCAACACAGAAATGGGCTAAACAGCCATATTGGACATGCTGTGTGGCACAGGACAGGACTATGATGTGCACAGCGCCCGAAGTATGGGAGTAGACATGGGTCCCCCATGGTAGGTGACAAGGTGGTGAAGGCAATGATGTACAGGGTGCATGCACCACATGTGCGACTGCATGATGCAAATCCATATGCAGTGAATGCAAGACCACTGTGGATGCGTCATAGTGAAAGTGCAGCACAGAATAGGCATGGCAATGTGAATTACACATGCATACTCATGAGACTGTCTCTGTGGTGAAACACATAGTACGTGCCACTGGTTGGCTCCCCCAGTATCCTCATGAGTCCTCCTCTTCTTCTGGTCATGCCTAGTCTGTTCCCTGGCCTCGCTGTCTACAATGAGAACACAGTGACAAATACACAATCAGAGCCAGGCATTACCACACATGTCCCCCACAGTCCACACAAATACGATGCAGCAATGTGGATGTCTACTATACACCCACGAGAGAATATATGCACCCTCAGCAGTGGACTGAATACAATTTACCTATGCATAGTCATGCTATAGGAATATACACTGGCTCCCACCCCCAAATACCACCACATTACACCGACAGTACATTGACAGTATAATGTACATGTAGTCAGTGGGTGTACCATATAATGTATGCAACAACCTACCTCCATCCCCTGACCGTGGGCCTTGCATGTACAATACGTAGGCAGCATCCTGTGGATCATGCCCCATGATGATGGGCGACATAGCAGTCAGCCAGGCTGGGGGTGCACCCCTATTGTGCTACATGATTGACCAGTGCACAGGATGGACAATGGTCCCTGTGGGTGGTGCAGTGTGGGCTGCAATAGATAAACAGGTCAGCATATAGACAATCCCATGCCCGTATTACACCAGAATGTGTGGAACAGATGTAGATGGACAAGTGACATCAATGGGAGGCCTTGGCAGCAGGACAACACTGGATGGTGGTCACTGTCATGGCTGTGTGCCTACCAAGGTGGTGTACTGTCAACCATTGGTGTGCCATGGAAAGACCCAGGACCGCATAGCTGTGGTGAGAGGGTTGGCCTTATGTGCCAATGCACCTGATGTTCACCTTGTCCATGACAGGCACCAACATGTGTATATCTATGCAGGGCTACCACCTTACATTTCTTGGCAGGACACAGCACAGCAGTCATATGCCTGTTACCACTGTGAACCGTGACCTGCAGCATATACTACTGGACAGATACATGTTTGCATTGTCATCGGTGCTATGATGGTTATAGGACTGGATGCTTGACACACAGTGGATACCCATATGACACATACATCAGCATGGCACCTGCATACCCTGGTGTAGTGACATGTCAACTGCCATGCTGTATCACAGAGTTGCACTATGGGTAGCCAGTACCACACACTGTGCTGTGCACCAATACATGCCTATATAACCCAACATGCACAGCCACAAGGAGGACTGTGATGAACAGAGACATGTGGGGTTCTGTAGGGGGAATATTATGGCACATGGGTGGACACATCCATGTACACATATGGACAACATAGACATGGGAATGGGTAATGAAATCACAATGCACAACGGCCATGCCATACCTCACTGCAAGCACACACTGGGACATAGCCATGCTGATCAGCAGGGCCAGCATGCAGCATACATGTTCCATCTGTGTTTCCGACCAAGGGTGTGTGTGCATTGGAATGGAACATCTGCAGTGAGAGTCCCTACAGCGCCTCCATCAACTATGCAGTGGCAGAATGCCATGTGTACATACAAGGACCACTGTGACATACATGTGGCCATACCTGCATAGTGGGTGTGTACACATTGGTCAGAAACACATGTCTATTGCACAGCTACTGTGCATGTTGTTGGGATTGTAAAACACTCACAGTGGCATGTGTGTACACTATGAGGCCAGTGTGGTCAGTCAGAACCTGGGGAACTCTGGACATGAATTGGTCATGTGCGCAAGCTACACCAGAGGGACATGTACAATGGGAGACACATCCCAGGTGTAAGGTACAGGATATGTGCACCACCCTCCCACAAAGTCGACAGGGTATGTCAGAACACCGTACATTCACCGGGGAAGTGATACACCCATGTCATTGTGCATAGCACAGTACTGAATGTCTATTTGTCACAGTCCAACAGTTACATTGATAGTGAAGGGTGCGCTCCATGGACCATATGTATGGGTATCATGGCAGCCAGGGTTGGGATGCAGGACAGGTATGTGTGTACAGGATATGGACTGCTGACAGCTATGGAGTACTTGGGGTGCCTACTGGCAGCACAGCTGGTGATACATAGTGGAACATGTGTAACTGGTACCTGCAACACACTGTGATATACAGCAACATCCGAAGGTGTGTGTACCTATATATGCATATCAGGACTGGTGGCCTTAGTGTGTGTATGCCAGCACACTTGCATGGTGCACATGAGGCCTGCATAGCATTTGGTCACCTACATCAGTGAAGGTCATGTATGTGCCTGTTACCACATTGTGCTCTGTCCAGGGGGAGACACAGGTGCAATGCACAGGTCCTGTGGCCAGTCCACCATTACCCATTGTGTGCCTGGCATTTGACGGCACCATTCCTTGGTCAGCATGATGTACAATAGTACTGCTTGGTATGTTGTCAGCCTCTATAGGCAGGTGTTGCCCTAAGTAGAACAGACATGAATATGTGCCACTTTACATCTGCACTATAGAGAGGGTGGGGCATGTCTGTGCCAAACACAATGGATTGGTATGCGGCATAGTGTTCTGTAACTGTGGATCAACAGACATACCATGCCACATTCCACACTGGTCACTGTTGGACACAGACATACCCCTGACAGATAACAACATCTTACACGGCACACATTATCATGGTGTACATACCTGGGTGTGGCACCATGCCCTCCTTCACCATGGCATGGAATCTCTCCAGCCAGGACTTGTCGCTCCTCTTCCGGTCACCAAATCTGTGGTGACACTGCTCCTCAGTGCACACCACCCCAGTCCTCCTTGACAGCAGACTGCCAATTTGGGCCCACACACCTGACCTGGATCTGTCCAGAGCTTCATTCCCATATAGCTGGCCCTCCCTGGGGACCACTAGGTTTACCAGGTTAGCCAGCTCCAGTTCTGACCATCTCTGGTACAGCTGGCTTGGTGTCATCCTTCTCGAATCTCTGGCCATGATGCTGCTACTGCAGTACACAGCCATATTTTAGCAGGCCTGCAACCTGCATACATAGCGCAATACTGCATCATTGGTTAGCCACGGGCTGCTGGTGGTAACGTCAGGCCTTTGCTTGACAGGGTATTACAGCTGTGATACTGCGCATGCGCGATAATGTTGTGCTGCAAGGCAAACTAAGGTCATGCCTCATGCTACTGCACTTGCACGGCAGCTACACAGCACCATATTGTGAAGGGTGCTTGTTGCCATGACTCAAGTCAACCATACTGTGAACTGCAAGGAGCATACGAGGCAGGCTAGTGTCATGCATAATTGACCCGCATTTGCGCATGCACGATATACCACTGCTGTCATCACTGAATAGTGCTATCCATGTCTTGCGCAGAGCAGTGATGTGTGGCATCTATCATGCAGATGTCTGTGACTGCACCATGGTGTTCTGCAGAGCAGATGGAAATGTACGATTGGAAGCCACCTATGGGGCACGCATGTTTGCAATATTCAGCCAGGATATGCAATTGCCTCATTGCACATTCTGTGCCCAAACGGCACATTATTTCTCATTACTGGAATGTATTCCACTCATTTGCATGCACATTATCATAAAAGCAGGGCAGCATCATCACTCCACACAGGTGGCCAAGAGGTACTTCAGCCTTGAAGGTAGGTGTCGTGTCATGTTTGCGCATGTGTGGAATTTCATTGTTCAGTGAAAGGTGCTTATTTCCATTTCCATGTCATTGTAACTGGGCCTGTCTCTATCTGTTTGTTCCACAAGCACCAGAAAGGTCAGTGGAAAGACACAGATGCCTTAATTTTACTAAAGATGAGTTGAAAGCCCTCACCAATGCCTATGTGGTCTGTGAAGACCTCCTGTGCAGGAGGTTAGAGACACTGAAAGTGCAGGAACAGGGCTGGAGGGAGGTGGCAGAGGCCATGAATGCCCAGGGCCACTTCAACTGCACTCCCCAGGAGTGCAAGAAATGAGCCGGTCACCTATGAGTATGGGCCAAAGGCCTACTGGCCCAGACCAGTGCAGAACTTCAGGTCACTGGTGGCAGACTGTCCATGCCTACACAGATGACAGCACAGGAGGCACTCATGGCTACAACATTCCACCAGGTAGCTGTGCAGGACATTCCTGGTGGAGGCTTCAAAACCGGGGTTGACCTGTCTCAGCACTGTAAGTAAATTTGCCGCATATCATGTCTGGTCATGCATGGGTTGTCCTATGTATGTGTGTTTCCAGATAGCCATGCTGTGTAGCACTGTGTGCCCAACCTACTACTTCTTCCACTTTATGGTTGTGCGTTCCACAGCATATATATGCATCCTAGCATGGCTGTTGTGTGCACTGCTCACTATGTCATGCTTTTGTGTGGTTTCATGTGCAGTCCTGGTACATGCATGTGCACCTACCTGTGTATGTTACAGTATTGTATACATGGACATACATCCCTAACCATGGTCTATCCTTTTGTTTCCACAGCACCATCACATCCTGGGACAGGTGGTGGTCCACAGGTACCACACGCTGCACAGCGTGGCCCCGTACCTGTGGCCACAGCCACTGCCAGTGTGGGGCCCTCTGATGTAGCCTGCACACACGGGGGGGGGTCAGATGATGATGATGAGACCATTTTCCTTTCTGATGATGCCCTCCTCATTGCTACAGAGGTGCTTTCCAGTGACACTGAGGATAACAGCACTATGATTGACAGTGTCATCCCCAACACCGCCTCCCATGTGCTCCAGAATGATCCTCCACACATTGCACATGCCACCAGCTTCCATACAGGGCCAGCCCTGCACAGTGGGTAGGCCAACAATTGCAGCTGGCCACTGCACAGCTAGAGGGCAACCTGTTGCAGCCTGCACAGGTGCAGCAGATGGGCACCATTGCCCAGCAATAGGGAACTTGTGACCAGCCACAACCTGACCAGATGCATGGCAGGCAGCCACATCACATGCAGTAACTGCATTTGCATCATCCCTACAACCCCAGTGGCGAGGTGTGGGGCTGCCATGTGCTCTGGTGGACAGATGTCAGACCCCCCAAGATCGGCAGCCTCACTCCAGCCCCAAACAAATTGCCCCAGACAACAGCTTGCTGACCATATATGGCTAAGGAGGTCAGCTGTGGAGAGCCAGGAGACACTCCAAGACTCTGTGCTGGGGTTGTGGGCACAGATGCACCTCTGTCCACCATGTGGAACTCATGGGGACTCTTTGAATGTTCTGTGAGGATGTTACTGCAGGGTTATCCAATACTGCAGCAGCAATATGGGAACACACTATGGCCCAGGCTGCACGTTGTGGCTGTACCACCCTCCGCACACCTCGCAGCAACTCCAGCACCCCTAGAAAACCACGCAACACCCACTTTCCTCTCACACCCCATCCCCTAGCCTTGCACATCCCACCACCCCTGGCTATGGAGTTCATTTCTCCACACCCACCCCAAAACGTAGCCACGCAGGGACACAGGTTTCTACCTCCTCGGGGTGGAAGCCTCACCCCAGTCAGCCTGGATGTCCCCAGTGGGTACGCCTGTGTTGTCAGGACAAGGCTGCATTCATGTCCATGGTGGCTGCATGCACAACTCCTTAAGGATCCGGTGTCTATGCTGCATGACCATAACACCTCCAGGCCTCAGGTGGGGCTACCTTTGGCCTGTAATGCCTATGGTTGTGCATTGCCCACACCCTGTACACCACACTGACCCACCTTGCAATTCCTGTGGCATTGTCGCATTTTATGGATGGCATCTGTGACATGGATGTAGCTCCTGTTGTTGTGGGACTGGGATGAGTGTGATGAGTGCACCTGTGGCTTACCACTGAGGGTATGTGCCAATGGTCTGTCTGTGATCCATGCCAAGCTGCTCCCAGTACCTCTATGCATCCTTGCCAGTGTTGTCTCAGTTGTGGACATGTGTGCATGTCACTTTCTCACACCTGTGCCCATCATGTTGGATTGCCCAGTACGTACTCACCATTACCGTGAGGCCCATGTGCACTCACATACACAGTGCCTGAGTGCATAACAGCGATGTCACACCTGCAGGCTATACTCGCCATCAGGCTCCAAAGTGTTCCTGCACAATGTTGTCCCTGTGCTGCCATCCCCTCTGGGCCAATCTAGAGTCCCTCCTATCATGCCGTAGATGCTCGTCCATGTCTGGTGGCTCCATGTCCTCTGCACTGTTGCCCTCCAAGTCCTGGACATCTATTCGATGATCTATGGCCATAGATACATAGATACATAGACAGTGTCAGCAGATAAGGGCCTATGGCCCACCCAGTCTGCCCATTTGAGCTTGTAAGTTCAGTTTGTTTTCCTAGAAGTCTGTTTCCCCTTACCCCTGACCTCTAGAATTCCTTTATGTCTATCCCATGCATTCTTAAATCCCGTGATTGTTTCAGCCCCCACCACTCTCTGCAGGGTGTTCCACTTGTCCACCACCCATTCTGTGAAGAAATTTTTTCTTATGTTTCCTCTGAATTGTCCTCCCTCCAACTTCATCCCATGCCCTCTAGTCCTGGAACATCTTTTCGCTTAAAAATAGTGTTTTCCTGCACCCTGTTCATCCCTGTAAGATACTTGTATGTCTCTATCATATCCCTTTCTCCCTCCTCTCCTCCAGGGTACATGTTCAGTTCCTTCAACCTGTCTTCATAGGACTTGTGATGCAATCCATGCACCATCTTTGTTGCCCTCCTCTGAACCTTCTCTACCCTGTCTATGTCCTTACGTAGGTATGGTCTCCAGAACTGTACACTGTACCCAGGTGGGGCCTCACTAGTGTCTTGTATAGCGGAATTATGACCTCCCTTTTCCTGCTGGTGATGCCCTGCCTATACATCCCAGCATCCTATTTGCTTTACCTGCTGCCTTGTCACACTGTTTCCACCTTGAGGTCATCAGAGATGACAACCCCAAGATCCTTTCCTGCTTGGTGCATGCTATATCCTCACCCCCAACTGATATATTGTGCCAGGGTTTTTGTGCCCCATATGCATTATCTTGCACTTCTTTGCATTGAATTTCAACTGCCAAACCCCTGACCATTCTTCAAGTTTCTGCAGGTCGCTTCTCATTCTGTCTACACCCTCTGGTGTGTCTACTCTGTTACAGAGCTTTGTGTCATCAGCGAACAGTGAAATTCTGCCTTCTAGATCCTACGTAATGTCACTGATGAAGATGTTGAATAGGACCGGTCCCAGCACTGATCCCTGTGGTACCCCACTGGTCACTCTTCCCTCTGTGGAGTGACAGCCATTTATCACCACCCTCTGTATCCTGCCACCCAGCCAGTTACCTACCCACCACACTACTGTCCTGCCCACACCCATATTCCCCATGTTGTGTAGTACACAACAGGCCAGGAATATACCACAGGCCTTGTCTGGGCTATACTGTAGGGCACCCCTGGACCTGTCCAGAGATCTGAAGAGCATTTTCAGCATGCTGAACACACATTCTATGGTGCTTCTCTGTGTGCTCCTCATTGTACCTCTCTTCCACTTCGGATGTAGGCTGCAGTATTGGCGTGACCATCCATGGCCAAAGGGGGTATGCACTGTCTCCTGTTTAAAGGAAGGTGAAAGGTTACACAGATAAAATCTTTAGATAGATTAGATAGATAAAATCTTTATTTTTATATAGGAAAAACATGTTCCTAGGATTATACAACCCTGTTCACAAGACAGTCCTGTTGATACCTTCTAAGTTACACTATGTTACAAATACAAATACCATACATGAATTTAATGTGCACGTGTTACTAAACTGGTACACATACAGTTCACATTGATAACAATATACACCTAAGTTGAAGTAATGTCCTAACATTCCCTCTATTTACATTTGCATATAAAGTAAGTGGATACAATTCATTCACAGTATGAGTAAAAACCCATGGGAAGGTGACACTCATAATGTGAAGGGTAAACTATTCCATACTTTTGCTGCTCGGGAACGCAAAGTTTTATCCCCATATTTACTTTTGGTTTTAACAAGATGAATTTTGTTGATGTTCACCGATCTCTGTAAGTCTCAGAGAGGTTTATTTTCTCACCATAATACTGTTTGTGTAATATAATGACTTGGTTGGAACATCTGATATTTCTGAAGAAATGTTAACCAAGTTTTAACATGAACATCTGAAGACTGCCAGTTTAATCTTGATAACATAGCACAATGGTGAGCATTAAAATTACATCATAAAACAGACCTGACTATTTTGTACTGCACTTTATCCAGTTTAACTAACAACTGTTTGTTGGCTGTATGATAAATTAGTTCACCATAGGTTAACGTTGGCATTATAAGATGTTCTTTTTTTTAATTCAAACTTTATTAAGTTTTCTACAAGTACACACAGTTAGAACATGAAAAAAATTACAGGTGAAGAAAGAAGCATACAAAACCCAACAAATAAAACTCCCTAATCCCCCGCCCCACCACTCCCCACCCCCACTAGACCACAACCCACCTGAAAAAAACCCTCCCCTTCCCAGAGCACGAGAGAAATTACCAGGGAATCAAAGGGAATAACAGAGAAGTACTAAACAGGTGACCTGGATCCAGATTGCTCCCTTTCCAAACCATTCTGAATTAGAAGAAGAGTATGAAGTACTTCCCATCTTTGAGAAAAGAGATCCTCTCATCGATGAAGCCTGGTAATTTGCTTTTCCACCATTAAGCCCTGCATAAGTTCATTATACTATTCGTTACAAGGGGGTGATGAATCATCCCACCAATGGTGCAAAATAACTACCTTAGCCACCATTGAGATCATAGCTTTGTGGGACCTTTGGTGACTAGGTAGAGTAGAGGGGTAATCACCCATTAAACAAATCCCAGGCATAAATGCCTCATCTAGATTCAAAAATGGATCTAGTGATGATTTAATTTTATGCCAGAAAGAAACTATCTTAGGGCAATCCCAGAGCATGTGCAGGAGGTGCCCAGTAGCCAGGCCACAATGGGAGCAAGCTGGAGGGTTAGGCCTTCTCATAGCATGGAGTTTTAAAGGGGTATAATACATATTGTGCAGCATTCAGAAATAGGTCCATCTATATCGATCCCTTTTAATATATCTGTAAAGGTTGCACAAATAGTTTGTCAGCGTTTGGGATCATACTGTAAATCAAGTGCACGCTGCCAATTAAAACAGGTACCAGCAAGGGCAGTAGGATCAGTAATTTGCACATAAGAATATAAACCAGCCACAGGGTGCGATTGGGATGCCAGAGAAATAAGCTAAGAAAGAATGCCATTGTCATCCTCTTCCCACCATCCGCAACTAAAAAAGGATAGTAAAGCATTGGCTAGTTGAAAATATTTAAAAGGGTGGAGGAGGGGTATCGAGAAAAGGTCTTGCATACTCCCATGGGAAACAAGCTTACCCTGCTCTACAAGAGAAGCCATATTGACTGCATGGGGGGTTAAAAGGAGATGGGGATTGGGCGGCCCCCAGTATGAATATTAGGATTGGTTAAGACTGGCTGAGCCAGGGACAGTGACCAGTCCAGCTGGAGAAAATACTCAAGCTGTTTCCTGGCCTTGCGAGACCACATAAGAGGAAGATGGCACAGTGTAGCTGGCAAATTAGATGGCTTAATAAACAAAAGACTAGAGAGGCAAGTACCATCTCTACAACAGAGGGAATTCTCAATTTGTAACCAAAGAGGCTGCTAGCCATATCCCTCGGGCTTGTCCCTGGCAAATCCCCAATATAAAAATTTGAGCTCATGCAAAGCTAGTAAATATAAAAATTGGGGAGCCGCAAGCCACCTCCTCTCTCAGGAGTGTAAGTTTAAAGTAAGAATGGTGATCCACACCCTCCCGCCAGAAGAAAATAATAAGATGTTCTGCCAACTGTTTCCTATCCTCCTTACTCAGGCATTTTGTTGTGCACCTTAAAGCTCCTATTTTTTTGTTGACCTTTCCTATTGTTAATGTAATATGATCATCAAAAGTTAATTGGGTGTCAAAAGTTTATGCCCAGGTAACAACAGCTATTAACTTGTTCAAGTTGTTGTTTTTAATTTGTTAATATTTGGATCTGAACAGTTTGCTTTTTCAGTGTAAAGTGAAGCAATTTGGTTTTTTTAACATTCATTATGAGCCTCAACCTGGTGAACCACTCCTCCACCCCATCAAAGTCTGATTGTAATTTCATTTGAAGTTCTTGGATATTTTCCCCAGAAGTGACTATGGCAGTATCATCCACATACAGTTGTATAGCTGAATATTGCACCACTTGGGGTAGATCATTATTAAATAGCAAGAACAATAGGGGTCCCAAAATGGACCCCTGAGGTACACCTCTGTTTATATTCCAGGGGGGCAGAAAGACACAGAGAGACCGAAACCCTCCTGATATGTCCCTTCAGGTAAGAGTTTAGCCAGTTCCGAGGACCCTCAGTTATACCCATGTCCTCTATTTTATTAAGTAAGAGGGAGTGGTTCGCCAGGTTGAAAACTTTTGACAGGTCCACAAAAATAACCACTCTTTCCAGTCCGGTATCCAGAGATGAGCAGACCAAGTTGTTAAATACCAGTAATGCTGAGGTGGTTGAATGCCCCTTTCTGAAACCGGACTGGTAAGGCATCAAGAGATTGTATTTCTGCAGGTGTTCAGATAATTGAGCGTGAACATGTCTCTCCAAATACTTGGACAAAACAGACAACAATGCCATTGGTCTGTAGTTGTTCAGATCTGAAACTTCTCCCCCTTTATGTATTGGATTGATTTTACTTTCCTTCCAAATTAATAGGAAATAACCCATTCTCAAACTCCAATTAAAGATATATGTAACTATTTTATCTATGTGATTAGCTGCCAGCTTTGTGAATCTACCTTTTATTTCATCCGACCCTGTAGATATGTGAACACTAATATTTATTAATGTTTTGCATAACCCAGACACTCTTAATACTTTAAATCTAAATGGTGGCAAACAACTCATGTAATGTACTGCTCACTGTCATGTTATTCCTCCCATGCCAGTCTTACATGTCTGTTCAGTGTCAGCCCTTTTCAGGTCACATCACTTCCTCCAACCCCACCATGTGTCACATGGATGTCTGCCATTGCAACACCCCTTTTTTCTGTGCTGACACCTGTATGTCCACCATCACTACACCGTGATATCATGTGGACACCTTGTTTGTGGCTGTGGTTGCACTCACCCACAAGATAGCTACTGGGTATGCCCCTGGACTCAAAGCAATGGCACAGGGATGACTGGTGCCAGATGATTGCATCATGTGCACTCCCAGAATACCAGGCAAGCACATTCGTGATGCACCCTGTTGCATCACACACCACCTGGTAGTTGATGAAGTGTTACCCCTTTTGGTTAACATGTATATTCTTGTAACCACTAGTTGGTGCTCTGATGACCACATGGGTGCAGTCAATAGCACCTAGCACTGCCGGTAGGCATGCAACCCTGTAAAAGCGCTGCTTTGTTGCTGTACACTCCACTGGTGTGCTTGGGAATTGAATGAACTTACTAACATGGGGCAGCAGAGTGTTTAGGAACTGTGTGATGAGACGAGAGGTGGCCAACTGGGCGATGCCGGTGGTGTCACTCACCCGGTATCTGGAAGGTGTCCATGGCAAACAGGCACAGCACTGCTGTGAGCTTGGTCTCCACCATCATAGCATGGCTTCTGTGTGTGGGTGTCTGGAGCTCATCACAGAGCAGCTAACAGAACTGTCTCAGAATAGCCCTGTTGAACTGGTACCAACCCATGATGTCCGTGTCACTTAGCTGTTCATAAGTGACATGGGGCCAGTACCATCTCTGTGGGGCATTCTGCTTATGGGCCCTTCCATGACCTCCTTGCTCTTTCCTCAGTGTCCTCACATCAGTCATGATGGCAACCATGTGAAAGGCTATCCCAGCCATCCTGAATGCGGTTTAGTGGCCTGCCTCTGGGTGTCTTTTGCTGATTTTGGGCTGCCCCTTTTGTGCCTAAGTTTGCGTAGCACAAATGTGAGATGTGTGGCACATGCACCATGCAGTTCCTCTGAATATACACATGCGTGGTGTATGCAGGTGTCTGCCTCCTTTTTCCTGTGTGGCATACATTATTTGTGCATGATTGTGCAGTTGAATATGCATGACGAATTTCACGCCATTGAATATCACGCCATCGCGCATTTTCCAGGATGCGCCATGCATTTCCATTTTGTGTCATGCATGTCTTTTGACTATGGGGGCCACTGTTTGAAAAATCACTACTCACTGGCACAGTGCCTGGGGACTGGAAGATTGCACAAGTGATTCCCTTTCAAAAAGGGCAGTAGAGAAAATACTGGTAACTACCGACCCATAAGCCTGACTACCGTGGTTGGAAAGATTTTAGAAAGTACTAATAAGGATAGATTGGAATCCACACTCTGCACACTTGATCCAGATCAGCATGGATTTGCTAAGAGCAGGAGCTGCACTACCTACCTTTTATGTTTTTATGAAAAGATTAGCCTTTGGATGACAATATACCATGTGACATAATTTATTTGGATTTTAGTAAGGCATTTGACCTGACTTCTCACTGGGCAATTATAAGAAAACTACAAATAGCTAATAGGGATGCTGTTTATATAAACTGGATTATTGATTTGGCTACATAGGAGGAAGCAGAGGGATGTTGTGAATGGTTACTCCTCGGGTATGGGTGGAGTTACTAGTGAGGTCCCCTAGGACTCTGTGTTGGGGACGTTTCTTTTCAATGTATTTATATGACTTAACTAATGACACAACATCCTTGGTGGCAAAATATGCTGATGACACTAAGATTGAAAGTCCATGTAAAAATCTCTCTGACTGTGAAAACATCCAAAGAGATCTAGATCACATTACAGATTGGGTCACAAAATAGGAAATGCGGTCAAACATGGATAAATGTAGAATAATGTATTTAGGGAAAGACAGCTTGCAATATACATACATGTTGTGTGGAGTACCCTTATGGAAAAGCAATCATTAAAAAGACCTGGGATTACAAATCTCAAATAACTCTATTCAGTGTGCTGCTGCAATTGTAAAACCTATAATAATTGTGCTATTAGAAGAAATATCACCTCTAGGGTCAAAGAAGTTATGCTTCCACTTTATAGATCGTATGTTCGGGCCAACATGGAATATAGAAACATAGAATTTGACAGCAGATAAGGACCGCTTGGCCCACCTAGTCTTCCCATTTCCCTACCTGATGGATAAGCTGCAGATCCTAATTAATCAACAGCCTACTTCCTCTACCCTCCTCTAGAATTGCCTTATGTGTGTTCCATGCATTCTTGAATTCCCCCACTGTTCTTGACTCCATGACTTCCTCAGGAAGGCTGTTCCATGCATCCACAACCCTCTCTGTGAAAAAACACTTCCTCACATTACCTCTGAGCTGTCCCCCCTCTATCTTCAAATTGTGCCCCGTTGTTCTTGCACATCTCTTTTTCTGAAAGATGCTACCCTCTTGGACTTTGTTGATTTCCTTGAGGTTCTTGAAAGTTTCTATCATGTCTCCCCTCTCCCTCCTTACCTTGAGGGTATACATATTAAACTCCTTTAGTCTCTCTTCGTATGTCTTCTGGTGCAGACTCTGCACCATTTTGGTTGCCCTCCTCTGGACAGCCTCCACTCTGTCTATGTCTTTGCTGAGATGGGGTCTCCAGAACTGCATGCAGTACTCCAAATGGGGTCTCACCAACTGTCTGTACAGAGGGATAACAACTTCCTGTTTTCTACTGTTGATGCCTCTCCCTATGCATCCCAGTATCCCCCCAGCCTTCCTTACTGCATTCTTACATTGCTTGCCCACCTTTAGGTCACCTGATATAATTACCCCCAGGTCCCTTTCCATTTTTGTTGTTGTTAGCATCCCCCCCATTGTGTACTCTTTCCCTGGGATTTTGTTTCCCAGGTGCATTACCTTGCACTTCTTTGCATTGAATCTAAGCTGCCATACATTTGACCATTCCTCCAACCTTGCCAAGTCCCTTCTCATCCTTTCCACCCCACCTTGTGTATCAGCCCTGTTGCAGATGTTTGTGTTGTCTGCAAAGAGACATACTTTTCCTTTCAGTTGCTTTGCAATATCACTTATAAAGACATTAAAGAGGACCGGTCCCAGTACTGAATCCTGTGGTACCCCACTAGTAAACCTCCTTTAGTCACTGTGGACTCTGTTTACTATTATCCTTAGTGTCGTGTCGTCCAGCCAATTTTTTATCCAGGCTACCACCTTGGGACCCACTGCAAGGCTGGCTAACTTGTATATTAATCTTTTGTGTGGGACTGTGTCAAATGCCTTGCTAAAATCTAAGTAGGCCATATCCACAGCCCCTCCCTAGTCTACTACTTTGGTCACCCAGTCAAAGGAATCTATTAGATTCATCTGACATGACCTTCCTGCTGTGAATCCATGCTGCCTTGGGTCCTGTGCCCCGCTGGCCTCTAGGTACTCAACAATTCTTTCCTTCAGAAGTGATTCCATCATTTCCCTACCACTGAGGTCAAACTGACAGGTCTGTAGTTTCCTGCCTCTGCCCTGCTTCCACTTTCGTGAAGTGGAATCACATCGGCCCATCTCCAGTCCTCGGGTACCACACCATCCTCCCATGATTTGTTAAAGAGAGTAGTCAGCGGTGTCACTAGTTCTACCCTTAGTTCTTTTATAATTCTGGGATGAATCCCATCACATGTCCCAACTTTGGTTCTCTAGTAAAACAAATTGATAAGGATATACTACAAAAGGTACTAAAACTATTAAAGGACTGAAAGAAAAAGATTATGGTGATGGAAACGAAGAGAATAAGGGGTGACCTCCTACTTATGTATAATAACATGCAGGACCCATAGTTGTTAACAGCATTAGGCATCACATATAAACCAAGTTATAAAGTCACAAGTGGGCACTCCACAAATTTTGGGAAAGAAATTTGAAACCCGAAAATACTTTTTTACTATGAGAATTGTGAATGCATGGAATTTACTGCCATTGGATATTATAATAAGTAAAACCAAGCAGGAGCTTAAAACAGACTGGATAGATACATTTTATTTGGGAATAGCGTTAATTATTGTATGACTTAGACTACATAGGAGCTCCTATGGGCTAACAGCTTCAATGCTCCTCACATTTCATAGCATGAATCCCAGTATGAATTTTTGCTTAAACATCTAATTTATGCCACCACCACCCTGGTACAGCACCATTCTAGTCCCACCCAACAGAACCCTATTCTACTGAAGTGAAGTTAAGCATGTGACTGGCTCAACCCACCATCTTTCATGGCTGGCCTCCTTCTCATGAATAAAAGTGCTTGTGCACTTGCTGTAGCAATACCACCTGATCACGTGATCAGCTGGTTTTACTATGGCAGATACGTGAGTGCTTTCATTCATGATAAGGTGGCTGGCTGTGGAGGAGGGTGGGCTCAGCTTGTCATCCTCTTGACTCCCTGACTTAAATAGAATTGGGTGCTGCTGGTTGGGAGTTGGGTTGTGCTGTACCAGGGTGGGGGACATAAATTACATTTTTATAAACACAAATGAGCACTGAGTAAGTTAGACTGTGGCCGGCCGTGGAGTTGGGCGGATTGAGCTGGTCGCCCATTGAAGGATTTACATTAATAAGTAAAATAACAAATTGTGGGTGCTGAAGGGGGGGGGGAGGGTGGCATTGGTCTTTTGATAGACGGTGGGGGATGTAGTTTATATTTTATTTGGTTAGGTGCTGGGGGGAGGATTGAGGAGGACTGTTTTTTTTTTCTTTTGTTATTTTGTAAGTGGCTGAATATCCTTTCCCAAATACGAATAGTGCACTATTCAGGAAGGGCTCCCGAATACTTAGGAACCCTGCTATTCATGTTATTTGGGAAATACTATTCGGCCTCTGCACAGGCCTAATGCTCATTAGGGTTGCTACCACATAACACAAAGCACATGAAGGTTGGAAATAAACTATTACAGTTGCAAACACAATGCCCACAAAGTTTGGAACTGTGCTATTAGGGATCTTATGTGTAACTCCCACTCACCCAACACCTTTCCTTACCCTCATGACCAAAAGACAGTCTAGTCCCCACCTCCTTCCCCTACCCTTGTGACTGATGGGAAAAGTACATGTCTGGAGTCATGCCACACAAGTCTGGTATTTCATACACATTCTAGATATGTAATGACAATACTTAGGGGAGCACACCTGCAAAGGTTTGCATCCATTATAACCTCTGCCTTATTTGGCACACATTATTGTAGACTCTCCACAAAAGAGTGGAACTGTGATACATTTGAAACTACTTTACACATTGTTTATTTGTGAGTTGCTTTCTTTAAGACATATATTGTAATTAGAAATAAAGTAAGTTATATGTTTGGGACATCTATACTATTTTATATAGGGTTTTGTAGCTGAATAAACACCCCCAGCTCAGCCTTGCAGAATGGTGCTAGACCTGTAGGTTGGCCTTGTGTCACCACTATGGTGGCAGAAATCAGTTTGTGAGCTGGTGGTCCTTGGGGCTAACAGGTTTCAAAATGTTTTACCCAATTCAATATTTCTAGTGGCCATTATTTTCCAGGGCTCAAAAATTACTTAATTGGCAGGTACCCAGTTAGTAAGTAAGTATCAAAATGTGTGGTAGAAAACCCAACTGTTCTACTAGTGATTGGCCATCTGGCTAATTCCTTTGTCCAATCCTAGTCATGGGGGTAGGGGAAGGGAAGGAAGTGGGGATTAGGTTTGCCATATACCAATTTTATTATGTTGACCCCATATGAGGTACCACATGGTAGTCCATGACAATGGCGACCACAATAGAGTGCTTTCAAAAAGGGTGACTCAATTGCAGCACGTATCCACAGGGCTACTGGGCAGTGAGGGTGACCAGATGGGGGGGTCTGCAAATATAGTGACAAGATGTTGCTATATGTACACATGCGTGGGGGGGGGACTGAGCATGCCATGCAATGGGCAGAAGGGGAGGGAGGGTTTGTGAGGCGTAGTGCGTCAATGGGCTGCTGAGCTGGCCCTGTGGCATGGTGGGTGGGTGGCAGGCTAGGCTGTGAGGGTGCCAGGTTTGGTTCCGGGCGCACGCTTGTTTTGCTGTGCTGGGCCATTTTCTTTTTTCCTCATTTGCACCCCCCTGGAGTTGAGAATCCTTTAATATGGGGGTGCGGGGGTCACAGCCCCCACCTAAAAAAAAGTCCCTGGTGCCCTTTTGCTGTGTGCTGGGAGTGTACATTGTTGAAACTGATTTTTGGTGATGTACACTTGCCCTAATGGTGATCGCCTTTCTGTGATCGCCGTTATCACATTGAACCTACCACACCATTAATGTATGGCCCTGTACTAGTAGACTGTCCTTGGGTCATGAGGATAGGGAACATGATAGGGTGGTTGGGAGTTAGACATAAGAACCCTAATAACAAATTTCCAAACTCTGTGGGCACTGTGTTTGCAACTTGAGTTTATTTCCAACCTTTGTGTGGTTTGTATTTTGTGTGATAGCAACCCTAATGAAGATTAACATAGTTTTTTTGCCATAAATGACCCCACTCTTGAAGAAGTTTGTGTAGTAAATTCATTTACTCATGGCCTTCAAAATCCTAAACAAACCAGGAGGTGACTCCTAACATACTTTTCACAGGGCCCTTTCTGGTTTTGCGAAAAGCCAGAAGGACTTCTGCATGGGGGGACATAGCAGTCCTTCTTTGGACTGTTATATACCACAACCCCCCCACTCTTGCGGGGCTATGGGACCATTTGGGCCTTCAACCTGAAAGCCAAGTACACTAACACATTTTCTGGCACAGTATGTATTTGATGCATTTGAAATACTATGTTTTCATGATATCTTGCCGACATTTAAAACTGTACAGAATGCATGCTGCTGACAGTAATCAGAAGTTGAATTGCTCAGATAATCTGTTTAAAAAACAGTTACGATAATAGGTGTTTTTAGGATATTAGGATTTTAAAATATTGGTCCTCAAAATCCAGTATCCTAAAAAAACCTTGGATGTAAAATTGGATGTAGTGTATTGGAGTATCTGACATCCAATACCTAAAATCCCCTACCTCCCCCTCCTTATAATAGAATAATTGATGCCTGCCATCCCCCTTCCAGATTTTATTCCCCCACCCTTTTCAGTGTATAACATATAGAATAAAGTATGGGGTGGTGTGTTTAACAAGAGTTTACACACACCCGAGGGGTTAGATGCTTCATAAACCCCGAGAGCAAAGCTCGAGCGATTTGTGCAAAGCATCTAACCCCAAGGGTGTGTGTAAACCTCGAGTTTAAACACACTACCCCATATTTTATTTTATATAATTGATCTCTCCCCCTTTTTTGGCCACAGCAATTATATAAAATAAAATCATCAGTTTTGGTGTGGCTACGAGTATGTGCCACTTTATTTTTCGTCCGGCTGGATTTTCATTTTCGTCGGCTTTACTTATTTTTTTTTAACAATGTTCAAAGTCCCCCATCTGTAAAAGCAGTTCTCATTTTGATTTTTTTTTAAATTTACTCACTGCCGTGTTTCTTTGGCGGCTCTGTTGTAGGAAGGAAGCGCGAGTCAGGAAGGGAGATGCTGGTGTAGGTGAATGCACAGAGGGAGGAGAACCGTGCGCATGTTTACCGTTATAAACGCTCCTTTATAACGGCAAATTAAGCCATGGCCTCTCAACGGCAAAAGGGGAGAGCCATTAATTATAAGCCCATTCACCACTAGTCTGTATTCAGCACTAGTCAATATGCTAGGCACTTCCTCTATTGACCTAAATGCTTGTATTCTCGACCAATGTTTATTTGCTTGTTCACCTATTATGTACTCTCCTAGGTCATGCCTGAAAATAGGTAGTTTTTTTGCCTAGTGCACTTACCTGGTAAACAAATGCTAAATAAAATAAGTTACCCTAACAGGTGCATTAACACAGATGTTTGCAAAGAATTTCCTTTCTTTTCAAGATAGTGGAATTATATCCTCATTCATACAGGTCCCTTCAGGACCTATGTGAACAGGTGCAGATGTGCAGGGCCTTTTTGTCCCTGCGCCATGTGAAGAATCCATCCACCTACAGAAGTGCAGGGCCTGGCATATTCACTCTTTACATATTCATTCTACACATTCACTCTTTATTTTTTATTTCATTATGACTCCAAATGTGGTTTTATGTAATAAGGGTGCCTCCTGATGGGTGAGTCCCCAGTGGGTGACTGCAAAAGGCAGAGCACAACAAGGGCAAAGGGGAGGAAGGGTGACTGGTGGTGAGAGCACTGGCAGCAGGCTGAGGATATCTGGATGACTGGGAATGGGGACAGAGCCCTTGGTGGCTGGGCATTGGCAACATCAGCGGGCAGTGGTGACCAGGGTGGATGACCAATACTCAGACCATGACCACACAGACAGAGGTGGGGTCAGTGATGGGCATTGCTGCAGCTGTGGAAATGTCAGTCCACCCCCCCAGTCCCTGCCCAACAGTGGCCACAGTACAAATACACAGATGCCATGGTGGCCAGTACACCCCCCGACGCACAGCCACATAGGCTAACAGCACCATCAGCCCCCTACTTGCCACCCCTACATGGCATAATGCAATCCTGAATCCATGGCACTGTGCGAGGAAAGACATCTCATCCAGGAAAAAAAACAAACACCTGTCATGTTTATGAGGTGGTGTGGAAAAAAAGGCTATGTTGAAATTTTGGAATCAAAATATTGAAAATTAATGAAGTTATGAGTGAAGGTTGAAATACTGCAATGTTCAGTCATAACCTTTGCATTGTATCATATTAGTACACCAGAATTTCATCATAGCTTTTTTAGTACCCCACCTCATGAACCCAGTATTTGAAAATGTTCAAATCCCCACTGAAATGTGATTCTGCACCGTTGAAATGTAATTCTGTGCCACAGGTGCAAAAACACATTTTGGCCAGGATTTGAAAAATGACAGCTGTCATGTACATAAAATGGTGTGAAAAAATGACTATGTTGAAAATCTGGGGTCAAAATGTTAAAAATTTCTGAAGTTATAAGGGAGCTTAGACAAATTTCAACATACGCTCATAACTTTACCAGTTTTATTTACCACCAATTTTCAACATAACCTTTTTGTGCCCAACCTCATGAACAATGGCAGTGAAAATTTTCAAATCCTGCTCAAAAGGTGATTCCACCAAATGACTGTGAAATTGCCTTTTGAGCTTGATTGGCAAAATTCCACCACAATGGGTCATAAGATGGGCTCCCAAAAAGGCCATGTTGAAAATTTGGGGTGAAAATATACAAAAATGGCAAAGTTATACATCAAAGTTCAAAACCCTACTGAAATACATTGAACTGCACTTACCTTAGTTTCTCATATTGCTGTCTGCAGTTCCAGATCTTTGCCCTAGGACCTATCCAGGTGAGTGAGGTGTGTGTGTGGGGGATGTAGTGGGGGTGTTGGGTGGCAAGTGCTGAGTGGTAGGCTGGGGTGGCAGGGTCAGATCAGCAAGAGACCATTTTCTTTTTTACATGTTTAAAAAAAATTGAGGGATGGTTTTCTTTATTACAGCTGACATTTCTGGGACAGTGATTGGAGAGTGGAGGTGCCACTAGACACCAGTGAAGCATTATAATACTAAGGGGATGGTGACTGGAGGGTGAGAGCACCACTAGACACCAGGGAAACATTATAATACTAAAAGGAGGGTGATTGGAGGATGGGGAGTGCCACAAGACACCAGGGAAACATTATATTACAAAGTGGACAGCAATCAGAGTCTGTGAGGGGCACCACTAAACACCAGGAAAACATTATAATACATGAGGGAATGGGATCAGAGGGTGGGGCTGCCACTAGACAGCAGGGAAACAACATACAATATGGGACAGCAATCAGAGGGTTGGGGTGTCACTAGACACCAGGGAAACATTTTATTAAATAAGGGGGACAGTGATTAGATGGTGGGGGGGACACCACTAGACACCAGAGAAATGATAGCTCACTGCTCTCAGAGCAGCCTGCAGCATGAGTAGCAGTTGAGGCTGCAGAACTCAAGAAAGTCATGCTGTTCTCATACAGAGAACATGGGTCAGTGGCTCCTCTCACTAAGCTGGGAACCCAGGATTTTGGGTGTACCCAGAAAGGTAATTCAGGCCATTAATTAAGAAACCGACATCAGAATCTAGCTAAATGGGTTCCGTTTAGCTAGGTTCTGGTGTTTGTTTTTTAAAATGACCGCATTTTAATGTATTTTCCATGCTTATTAGTTAGAGGAGAAAAGAAACAAGATGTTGCCTCTCATGGAACCAAAAACTGTTTTGTGCTGTGAAAAGCAATTGGTGAGAAACCAAACATGGCCCTGCGACTCGGAATTTTTGGTGTTGTATCAGAACATTATCCCAAGAACCCTACTGAGTATGCTCAGAACAGGGAAAAACACAAAACTTTAAAGCCTTATAACTCTGGAACCATTTAATATTTTTCATGAACCCTTTCAAAGGCACTACCTTAGGACATCATGCCTGTACCCTGCAAGTCTGGGAAAAAAATTCCATTCCATGTAGGCTTTAGGTGAGAGCAAAAAAAAAAATCCCATGTTAAGTACAGGGAAAAAAGTAGACATCTACAGGAAAATGTCATATGTGGCTCTCAGAAACTGCACAAGTTGCCATCACAAAATTTCCCACAGATTTAGATTCCACCTCCTAGACAACACAAGCAAAGTTTCAGCTGATTTTGTCACATGCTGCCAAAGCTATTAAGATGCAAAGTCAGAGGTTTAACATTGAACACCCTGCTCAACCCTAACTATGGGGTAGCTACCGTGGCCCTATAATAATAGTAGAAGTGCACTGATTAATTGATATGCATTGTCAGAAGCTTTCATTTGTCCCCATCTCTCCCTCTACTGTAGCATCTTTTATGAACACTTTCAAAGTGCACACAAAGTAGGAAAAATATCCTATGTAAATCTAAAAATATTATTTTTTTCACAAAAACCCCAGTAGGATCTATTCACTTCTGATAGTTACAAAACCGGTAAGTTTCATAGCTCAGTTCAAAGCAGTTTTTTAGTTATCTGAGGGCAAAAATGTAGCTAGCAAATTGGGTAAAAATACCTAATTTCGGCCCTTAATATCTCCAAAAGCACAAAACTGATCCTCCTGAAATTTAGAGGGTTAAGAGAGACTGACTGAGAAGGTGCACACTACATTTCACAAACCTAGGGTCAAAACAGGATGAGATATGACCCTCTTAGAATGTCCATGTTTCATGAAATACCAACGCAATCCTAATATATAGGCACTATGGTTACTGCATAATTAGGGACTGGCAGACCGGAAAAGGTTCTGATCCATATTATAAGGATCCAACTCCCGAACAGGGTCTTTATTAGTCCTTATAGGGTCTGATTTAAATTAGAACATTACAGGAAATAATGGTAATATCTGAAACATTAGTTTTTAAATTAGCATGCACCTGTAACAAGGTTTCTTCCTCTCCACGTTACAACAGTGCATGCGCTATCTACTCACTAAACTGTTTACCCATTTATAGCTTAAAACTTAGTGTACTTTGTAATTTGAATTGTATGCCACTGTGATTCTGTTACAAATATCTTGTCATACATTAGTAGCACACTCTCTTAGGACTCATCCTGGCTACCCCCATAGCCCATGTATTTTGTACTTTTTTTACATTGGTTTTTAATTTCCATTGTGGGTATCGTCTCTTCTGTCTCACTCTTTTCTATGCACTAAAGAATCTGCTTGTGAGCCTTTTCTCATCTTTTGTGGTGAACATGGTATCTCTTAGCAGTTCCTTACTATACAAAGGACAGTGTGTCTGCTGGCAAGCCTGTTAGGGAGCAAACTTCACATACCATACTGTCCAAATCACTTTATTGTGAGAAATCCTTAGAACAGCAAGGAAATTTTGACTTGGAAAAACTTAGAATTTCTGGTGTTTTCCTTGAATTCAGAGAGAACAAAAAAGCTTTGAAAAGCCATGTTGGTATTGGTGCTTGGATTTTCCAGGAAAAGGTTGGATCATTTATAAGTCTCAGTCTAAATGTTACTGAGCTAGGGTAGTAGCTTGTTAAAAAAAGTTCATAGCATCTAATATAGCCTCAGATTTCCTTGAGTAAGAAGGTTTGTGTTCCTGGGTGAAATGAACCTGCAATATATTGATTTATAGATCTTCGCTTTTACTCCCCTGTATTATTTAGTCAGAGCTGTTTATAGCTCTGTAACTATGAGCTTTATACTTCCACTGTTTAACTTCACTTGTCTGAATTTTACCTAGTGATAGCCCCAGGTCTCCGGGATGGTGTTGTCTCAGTTATTTCACCTACAGCATCATCAGCTTTAAGCTTCAACCCTCATATATTAAAACTAAATATACAATAAAAATTAAAAGGGATAAACAACATAATCTATGATGTTTTAAGGCAGCAGTGCAATGAAACTGGTCCAAAAATTTGATCCCACTCTTTTTCACTATAAAAGATTCCTGGCATCTTCCAGTTTTATTTGGCGGTGACATTTTCTAGTTTCACCAAAATTTGAACATTTTATAAATGTTTTAATTTAGTTTTTTCCTCAAGAAAAAAAGATGACCACCACATTTGGCATACAAATAGCATTGTTGATCTGGCAAGGGGTTAGAATCAAGAATAAAAAACTCATGGGTTGCAGCACAGGGGGTACATAGAAAAGTTGTGGTTGAAACTAGCTTTTTGAAAAACAAAATACATTTTTCATGGCACTGCTGCTTTAAAATGTAGAGATAAGAAAGACAGAAAAAAAGTTCAGTTTTTATTTGATGCTCAACAACATGAATGTCCAACAGTTGTTACATAGAGCCAAAACATAACCTACTTAAATAATACAAAATATATTTTACAAAGACCTGTTCTCAAATGAGTCCACAGCTCTACTTGCTACAGATTTATAAAGGTATATATTCTTGTTATTAAAGCACATATGAGACCAATCAGGAAACCAGAGAAACACGGTCAGATATGTGTAATGCAGGCCCTGAGACTGATTGAATAATGTAGAAAAGATGTTCTGAGTCAGACACCCATTGCCTTTAAAGTGTGTAATTTTTTTATCTCTGCAATCTTTTCTCCTTATAACACTTTGCACCATGTGTCTTACAGGCTGCTGAAGTGTAGAATATTTGGTTATAAGTTTTCCTTCTTAATCCCAACCTCTAATGGTCCCACACTAAAAATTCAAAAGTTTCCCAGAACAGTGTTTGTTCTCAGACATCCAAGCTTCAGAAAAGTTTAGAAAAACTGGGATTCCAAGGACTTCTTTCCTCTCAAAAAGTCTGAGCTCTTTCAAAACTTGTAATCTCAGACAGATCTGAGAAATACTCATGATTCCTATGAGTTCTAACCTTGTTATGAAAAGCTGGGTGTAACATTTTGCATGGATGCTTACAGGTCCCTGCATATGTGTTTAGGCCTTATTAAGCCAGTAGAGTTGCCACTTAGGCCCTGGCCCTACTCTTCCGGACTGCCTGACTGACAGACACCATCCTCATCATGGTAAAATGTTCCAATTCCACTCATATTTATGGACTACCTCACACTGTCCCAATAAACACATCTTCAGACCCCCTCACCCTACAACAGTATGCATATTCCAAACCCCATCTGCAGACTGCCTCCCTACCCATGTATAGACATCCACTGCTCCCTTCCTTCTACTGACACTCTCTCTACAACAGTATACACATCTCTGATCCCACCATCTGCTGGCTCTCGTCCTGCCTCAGTTATCACATCCTTGACATCCCTTCACATTTGCTGACACCCTCCCTGTCCACATTATCACATCACAAATTCCTCTGTCATCTGCTTACACCCTGTTTGCCCCTTTATCAAACCTGAACCCTCCATTTTGCTGACACTTTCCCTGTGCCTTATTACACACCTGACCGCTCTCCCATCTATTGAGATCTAACTGCCCTTTTATGGTACCCCCCTAAAACTCTATCTTTTGATCCCCTACCAGTTGCAGTTATCACACCCCTGACCTCTGTCCCATCTGCTTATCTCTGTGCTTTACCCTCCTTGTCAATTTATTTCACCCCTGGTACTCTTCCATCTGTTGACACCATTCCTGCTCTTTTATTGGTGCCTTCATGCCCCTCCTATCTGCTAATACCCTACTGCCTAAATTACCACATTCCTGCCAACCACTTCCATCAATTGACAACTCTCCCACAGTTCCCATACCATAACCCCCTCTGGTCAGTGCCTTCCTTCCCTCGTAACTACCCCCTGCAATCATGAAAAACAATGATGAAATATAACAGACAAAAAATTATTAATCTTCAGGCCATCTCTGTCCCAATTCATCCTGCAGTTACTGTAACTGATTCTTTGCACCACTGCTACCACCACATTGTTCACTCTAGCATCTACTCCCTCACTATTGCTATAGCATTGCTTCCAGGGAGCATGTTTGGAGCAGAGTCAGCTAGAGTGGATAGTATGGTAGCAACAAACAGGGGTACACAGAAATGGAAAAAACATGGCAGTGGAAACCAGGATGAATGGAGCCAGGAACTGGAATACAAATTAAATAATAATTATCTCTGCAGCATTTCATTGTTGTTTGTTTACTTACAGGGGCTGTTACTATGGTGTAGAGGGCCCTGCAGTTGGGGGGGTGTTTGTATTTTATTTTTTTGTTATTCACAGTCTTGTGCCATATAAAAGGCAGATCTGGTGCACAAGCTGCAAAAAAGGCAAAAAAAAAAAAAGCAGATCAGCTGGGTCTGATGGATGTGAAGAGACGGGGGGATAATTTTGAATGGATGAGTCCATTCGACCATCCCTCATCTTTCTCTCTGTCTCTCTCTTTATAAATATTCCATAATATGTATGGTGAGCCCATTCTCCCATGTCTCTTCACTCCTGCTAAGCCTGACTCTTTCCTCTCTCTCTCTCTCTTTCTCTCTCTGATTTCACACAGCTCACTTGCTTACAGTTACTGATGTGTTTTAGTCATTTTGGTAGCATTACTTCTACAGTACCTGCACTTAGTTACTCAGGAGGCAGTGCAGTTCATCCTGTTAATCCTTGGAGAAACGGTATATCCTTGGCTCAGAGCTTACACCTTGGTGAAATTCTCTATTACCTGTACTGCAAAACTATGGTCATGTCAACATTTCACTGTAGCATACCTAACATGCCTCTTCAGATGGTGGGAAACATCTGTGTTTACTAAGCTCAGGACAGATAAAATTATTGATTCAGAGATAACAAAATAAATATTCTTGCTTCACAATATTTACTGGTCTTCTTGTACAGGTTATGTAAAGGGTCAAATAACTTGCATGTTACAATTCCCTTCTCAGTCACTACATTACAAAATTCAGTTCAGAGACAGGTTGCTGAATCAGTTGCACTTCATGAGCTTCCCTGTTTAGCTATTGTGCCTTGCCACTGTTGAACAGTGTATGACTATTTGCTTTAGTCAGTCGTATCTGATTTTGCTTGTGTTTTCTCTAGCAATCAGCATAAATGTTGTTCTTTCTAGTCGTTCTTCCAGTGGTGGCCCAAACACCCAGCAACTCCAGCATCTTCTCAACCAATACATCTCATAGGAGGAGCTCCAGCAGTATAGTAATTAGAATCACTCCACCAGCTGTAGCCTATTGACTTTAAACAGCCCGTCCATGAAGACATTGTAGAGGTACATTCCCCAAGTAGCCTGCTGGTATATGCCCTTGTGCTCTTCACCCCTGGCTATGCCACCCAGTCCTTGTGCTGATCTTCTCATCTTTCACTTCCTACTTGCTAGAGACATAGAAACAAACTCCAGTCCACTAGAAGGGGCCCCCACTCCAACCCCATCACCTTACCACTACCTAAAGGACTAAAGGTAGTTCACCTAGATGCTTGTGGCCTCCTCCCTAGGATCATTCTTGTAGTGCAGTGGGTATTGCAGCATATACACAATGTTCTAATTGTGTCTGTCATGTCTCAGAACAAAACTGACTACCACAGATCTACTAGATTATTTCCAGTTTCACCAGTACTGCAGTAAATGAGAAGAAGATGTAGTCATATATGTCTCTGAAAACCTTAATTTTGAAATAACATCTAGTGCTGCTATACCTGGCTCTCATAAGTTCATCTTGAGAAGATCACTTTCCTGAAATCCCTTCCAGTTTTTATCTGTTGTCTGCACTATTTCCCAGCTCCACCATCTCGCTACTGGACATCTTTAGTGCAGCAGCCAATACAGTTTCATAAGCAAAGGAAAAGCTTAATTATAGGTCATACTAATACACATTAGCTTGACCATTCTGGAAAGAAAATCAAACCCAGCGTACAGTAAATGCCCTAAGCCATACCCAGCATATCAATGACCCTACCTGAATTAAAGCATCCTTTGGGACTGCTCATTTATTGACTGAATTATTTTCTCACTCCCCCAAAGGATCCTTGATGCCAGTCCCTTATCTTACCTTTTCAGTGACTACCATATGGTCTATTGTATAAGCAGAGAAAAGCACCCTGGATCAGCCCTCAGGAAAATTAAGACAAGGTCCCTGCACAACCTGAATATGAGGCCTTCCTTGGAGACTTTGTGTAATTGATTGATTGATACTCTCTGGATTTGCCACTAACATCAACACTGCCCTACAACACCTGCCATATCAAGTACAAGGCTGTTTGTGACAAGCATGCCCCTTTAAGGAGAACCAGGGTGAAAAGTAATGGTGTGCAGAACCTTTGTTTGCAAAATTGAGCCACCCCAAATGCATGTGGCTTGGTTTTCATGAGACTTGAGTTGAAACTTGCCGGCTCAGTTCACATCTCAGTTTATCTTTTTTTTACCTCCCCCGCTTCCCAGATTGCATGCCTAACATGTGACAGGCTTAAGAGGCTAAGGAGAGGTCAAAGGGTGCCCAAGGGGAATGTGGGCAGCATAGATACTCTGGTTTGTGTATGCGCAAACCAGAGCAAATATATCCATGCAGCTCTGACCCCAGTGTCATTCCAGCTCGGCAAGCTGTGGTGAAGGAGCTCAATTTTGTGGTCTCCACCATTCACCTGTAGCAGTGCTCAGCAGGCAAAAGCAGTGAAGGGGAAGGAGTGGGGAGTCAGAGAAAGACAGGACAGGAGAAAACATATTTTAACTAAAGCCAGAAGATGAAAAAGACGACTTTACATTGCAAAAGAGAAAAGAAAACATTGATATGTGTGTGTGTATCTAGGGGGGAGGTGTGTGTCAGCGGGAGGCCACTGCCAGACAACTCACAGTCTGCAGATTTGCACAAAGAAACTAAAGTACTTGAGAAAAAATGGTTTAGAAAGCAAATTCAAAAGAGTAAAGAAAAGAAGACTAGAGAACAAAGAAATAACAGAAAAGAGACTCAGAAAACAGAAGAGAATTTGAAGAAGAAGAACACTGAAAAGTAAAAAAAAAGTAAGGGAGAGACTGTAGAGGATTGCTCAGACTAGAATCTGTGCAGTGTGCACACAAGTACACAATGCTGTCTGTCAGTGTCTGCATCTACAGTGCACAATGCAGCAGTTCACCACTGCAGGGCCTATGTCATGGGTGGCCATATCCCACATCATAAGGACTTATGTCCCAAGGTATCTGTGTCTCACATTATATGAGGGCCATGTGTTGAGTGTCTATATCCCATATCATAAGGACTTATGTGCCAAGGTATCTGTGTCTCACATTATATGAGGGTCTTGTGTTGAGTGTCCATATCCCGCATTATAAGGGCCTTCATTTTTTTTATTGGACTACAAAAGGAAAATATTTTTGCTTGAAAGGGTTAATGACTAGTGAAACTGCAGACAGGGGCTACTCACTCAACTGGCAATAGTGGCCCCATCCCTCAGTTCACACACAACACAGGTCTATGTCAAGTCCAGTCACATTTTTTATTGGTTTAGAAAATAAAAAACCTTCCTGCCTGCACATGCAGCTGGCTGAACTACAAGCTAGGGCTTACATTGCCTCAGCCTGTATCTCATCATTCAACAAGTCTTCTTGTCTCCTGTGATTTATCTTTTCTTGTCTCCTGTCAGTCACCATCTTGTGCACATATTGCTAATTAGATTTTATATACAAACTGTGTGTTGTGCAGGTGCAGCACTGTCTCAGATACCTTTCAAGGAAGATTTCCTATGAGCTTACCAACAACTGGGGCTTACTAGCTGTCATGCTGTTAAGGTGTGTTCTATAGAATTTTATTTTCCTCTTTATTATACTTTAAAATGAAGGCATGGAGCAAGTTTTATATTGAAAGCATATTGGCTGTAAATTCAAAACCCAAACCAGAACTTACGCCATTACCAAAACCAGAGGGATTTGGCAAAATCAAAACCAGAACCCCCTGGGTTTAACACATGACTAGTAAACAGGGAGCATATATATGTATTATAAGGGTGTGGTAGCACCCCTATAGTGAGGGTTGAGTAGGGTGTTTAATGTTAAACCCTTAGTGATGCACCTTAATAGCTTTGTCCCCATTCCATGGAATTGCACAGGATTTTGCATACGCAGTCTTGGGGGCAAGGTCTCTTGATTTGGCAAGTTCCATTTTGGTCGGATGTGCAGATTCTGAGATCTGGAGAGTGCAGAAACAGGAAATGGTCTTGAACCCTAAACCAAAACCAGAATCAAAAACCAGAGGGATATGGAAAAACCAAAACCCGAACCTCTCCAGTTTCACACATGACTAGTAAAAAGGGAATAATGATGGCTGGCTATTGAATAACCAAGTCATCTGAATGAGCTCAGAGTGACCTCAGATAACATCATGAGTGGAGGAGTGCAGCAGAGCCATGAGTGATGTTCCCTGAGGTCACTCAAGGCGAGTTCAGATAAGCTGGTTATTGAACAGCCAGCCATCATGTATTCTGTTTATGTAATTGGCATGGCTTTTTGTGCAGTGTCTTTCTTTTAGGATGTGTTTTTTTTTTAAATGTTTAAAACGTTGCAGGTGTTTTTTCCTGTGGCTTTTATTTTTTATGCAATTCTTGAGTGAACTTATGAATGGAGAACAGTGTGTGGGTGTTTGAATGAGTGATTATTTTTGATTAGCTGCTTGTAGCATGGGAAAAATGGCTGTGACTGGTTAGTGCAAGGAGTGTGCGTAAGTGAGAGGAACTTACCCCAGTGGTGCAGTTTGTTATTCAGTCAGCCAGGAGGTGATGAAGAAGAAGGTGTCTGCATGTGTCAAGGATCAGTTTTTGGTGGGTGTGACCTACTTGGGAGTGCGAGGACCAGGGAGAGAGCATAGATGTAGTTGACCACCTGGAGTTTGGGAGTGGAGGAGAGTATCAGTGCCATCTGGAGGAAGGCCTTCTTCATCGGAAATGGAATTTGTTGTGAGAGTCATATCCTGGAAAGTCTTCGGAGTTGCATCAGGGCATTTTCTTTAAAGGAGCTGGCATCTTTAGAGAAGGTTCTTGGCTTTGGATCTTGATCGGACTTGGAGTCAAGTGAAAGATGGAGATCTACTGGTATGATGTTTCACTGGTGACTGGGATGGAGATTTGATCTTCAGGTCTTCTCCCTGTCTTGGGTTGGCATCTTCAGTTTGCCCTGGACATTGACCTTCTTGTTTACCTGGATTATGACATGAAGAATCACTTCTCTTGGATGATTTTTTTGTTTTATTTTAGGCCTTTTTTTATTTTATTTTATGGGTTCTGTTTGGACTGCCTTTTGTATTATCTTGTGAATTGCTTCTGGATCATAAATGACACAACTGAGACAAGGTAAAACAATTCAAAAAATTTATTTAAACAACCGTTAGACAGGCAGGTTTTATTTAATAGCTCAGTTAGTATATTGTTAAAGTAGGACAGTATTGTTAGCTTTAGAAATGGGATGCTTTTTTTTCAGGTCAGAACATTGGTAGTAAAAAAAACAATAGGATATAAATAATCTTCAGGACAAACACCCCGACCGGGCATCTCACTGCTAGCAGCACTGGCCCTGAATCTGTGCTGGCCACTTTTGGATCCCCAACCCCCTACCCAGACTCAGGACAAACACTCCTTAGTGGGTGCCTCATTGCTAGTGGCACCAGCCCTGAATCCGTGCTGGACAATCTTGGATCCCCGACCCACTGCCCAGACTCAGGACAAATGCCCCTGTCTGGGTTCCTCACTGCTAGTGGCACTGGCCCTGAATCCATGCTGCCCACTCTTGGATCCCTGACTCGCTGCCCAGACTCAGGCAAACACCCCTGACCATGCACCTCGGTGCTAGCGGCACTGGCCCTGAATCCATGCCGGCCACTCTTGGATCCCCAACCCACTGCCTAGATTCAGGACAAATGCCCCTGACCAGGTACCTCACTGCTAGGGGCACCAGCCCTGAATCCATGCCAGCTGATCTTGGCCCCCTGACTTGCTGCCCAGACCGAGGACAAACTCCCCTGACCAGGTGTCTCACAGCTAGTAGCACCGGCCCTGAATTCTTGCAGGCTGCTCTTGGATCCCTGATCTGCTGCCTAGACTCAGGACAAATGCCCCAGACCAGGCAGCTTGAGGCTAATGGCACCAGCCCTGAATCCATGCCAGATGCTGTTTGATCCCTGACCCACTGCCCAGACTCAGGACAAATGCGCCTGACCGGGCACCTCGCTACTAGTGGCACCGGCCCTGAATCTGTGCCAGCCACTGTTGGATCCCTGACCCCCTGCCCAGACTTAGATACACCTGCTTGAAACTGAGGGAGCCCTGGCTAGGAACCTCAGCTCCGATTGGCTGCCTTATAGGAACTGGCTTGTCATTGGATGCTGCCTCTTGCAAACCTCTCCTTATTGGACCGGCTCACTGCTATGCTATCGGCGCTTCTTCGCTTTATTTTAAACTGTAGAAACTGTTTAAACTAGCTATTTTAGGAACTCTTGTATTTTGAACTGCTGTTGGTGTTTCAGTGCATTATTCTTAAACTGTTTACTGCCTGTTTTGCTAATTGTTTTGAATTTACTTAGAGTTGATATGTGTTTTGCTGTGTTTGCCTAAGTGTTTTTGTAGCTATAGAGCTGCAAGCCTGCTACATCTTCAAAACTGTACTCTGTCCCCTTCTAACTTCCCTTTCATAGTTTCCTAAGCTTTGTAACTCCTTCTTCTAATTCCTGCCTCCTCAGCTGCCCTCATCTCCTGTCCCCCTAACCTGCTAAACTTGATTTCTCTGGTCTTTGCTCGCCCCCATCCAGCAAAATCCATTTTCTTTTGTCTCTGGAAACTTGGTGCCACATCCTCGGTTCCAGCCCCCCAACAATTTATTTCTCTGCCTACTTTCTTCCACCCTCTTTTCACACATACTGCCACATTCTTTTGTCCCTTTCCAGACCTGCCCTCCTTCTGCTCCCCAGTTAGTTTTCCTGTAATTAATTGCTGACTGCCGCTCTCTCCTCTTTCTCTTCCAGACAAACATCCCTGACTGGGTGCCTTGCTGCTAGTGGCTGAATCAGTGCCAGCCACTCTTGGATCCCCGACTCGCTGCTCAAATTCAGGACAAATGCCTCTGACCAGGTGTCTCGCTGCTAGCGGCACCAGCCCAGAATCCGTGCTGGTCAGTCTTGGATCCCGACCCACTGCCCAGACTCAGGACAAATGCCTTTGACTGGGTGCCTCACTGCTAGTGGCACCGACTCTGAATCCGTGATGGCCACTCTTGGATCCTTGACCCACTGCCCAGGCTCAGGACAAATGTTCCTGACCAGGCACCTTGCTTCTGGCAGCACCAGCACTGAATCCATGCCAGCTGCTCTTGGATCCCTGACCCGCTGCCCAGACTCAGGACAAATGCCCCTGACCAGGCACCTCACTGCTAGTGGCACCAACCCAGAATTCCTGCTGGCCACTGTTGGATCCCCAATCTGCTGCCCAGACTCAGGACAAATGCCCCTGACTGGGCACCTCACTGCTAATGGCACTGGCCCTGAATCCATTCTGGCCCCTCTTAGATCCCTGACTCATTGCCCAGACTCAGGACAAATGCCCCTGACCAGGCACCTCGCTGCTAGTGGCACTGTCCCTGAAGCCATGCTGGACACTCTTGGATCCCCCACCTGCAGCCCAGACTCAGGACAAACATTCCTGACTGGGCACCTCACTGGTAGCGGCACTGGTCCTGAATCCATGCTGGCCGCTGTTGGATCCCCGACCCACTGCCCAGACTCAAGACAAATGCCCCAGACTGGGTGCCTTGCTGCTAGTGGCACCAGCCCTGAATCCATGCCAGCCACTCCTGGATCCCTTACCCTCTGCCCAGACTCAGGACAAATGCCTCTGACCAGATGCCTCACTCTAGCGGCACCAGCCCAGAATCCATGCTGGACACTCTTGGATCCCCGATCCACTGATCAGACTCAGGACAAATGCTCTGACCGGGTGCCTCACTGCTAGTGGCACCAACCCTGAACTGCGGGCCGCCTTGGATCCTTGACCCACTGCCCAGGCTCAGGACAAATGCCCCTGACCAGGGGCCTTGCTGCTAGTGGCACCAGCCCTGAATCCATGCCAGCCACTCCTGGATCCCTTACCCTCTGCCCAGACTCAGGACAAATGCCTCAGACCAGATGCCTCACTGCTAGCGGCACCAGCCCAGAATCCATGCTGGACACTCTTGGATCCCCGATCCACTGATCAGACTCAGGACAAATGCCCCTGACCGGGTGCCTCACTGCTAGTGGCACCAACCCTGAATCCATGGTGGCCGCTCTTGGATCCTTGACCCACTGCCCAGGCTCAGGACAAATGCCCCTGACCAGGGGCCTTGCTGCTAGTGGCACCAGCCCTGAATCCATGCCAGCCACTCCTGGATCCCTTACCCTCTGCCCAGACTCAGGACAAATGCCTCTGACCAGATGCCTCACTGCTAGCGGCACCAGCCCAGAATCCATGCTGGACACTCTTGGATCCCCGATCCACTGATCAGACTCAGGACAAATGCCCCTGACCGGGTGCCTCACTGCTAGTGGCACCAACCCTGAATCCGTGGTGGCCACTCTTGGATCCTTGACCCACTGCCCAGGCTCAGGACAAATGCCCCTGACCAGGGGCCTTGCTGCTAGCAGCACCAGCCCTGAATCCATGCCAGCCACTTTTGGATCCTTGACCCGCTGCACAGACTCAGGAAAAATGCCCCTGACCAGGCATCTCACTGCTAGTGGCACCAGCCCAGAATCCGTGCTGGCCACTGTTGGACCCCGATCAGCTGCCCAGGCTCAGGACAAATGCCCCTGACTGGGCACCTCCCTGCTAGCGGCACTGGACCTGAATCCATGCTGGCCACTCTTAGATCCCTGACTCATTGCCCAGACTCAGGACAAATGCCCCTGACCAGGCACCTTGCTGCTAGCAGCACTGTCCCTGAATCCGTGCAGGCCACTCTTGGATCCCTGACCTGCTGCCCAGACTCAGTGCTAACATTCCTGACTAGGCACCTCACTGGTAGTGGCACTGGCCGTGAATCTGTGCCGGCCGCTCTTGGATCCCCGACCTGCTGCCCAGACTCAGATATACCCACTTGAAACCTAGGGAGCCCTGGCTTGGAACTACAAGCTCCGATTGGCTGCCATGCTAGGAACTGCTCCTCATTGGATGCCACCGTTTGCAGACCTCTCCTCATTGGACCGGCTCACTGCTATGCTTTTGGCACTTCGGTGCTTATTTTAAACTGCAGAAACTGTTTAAATTAGCTGTTTTAGGAACTCTTGTATTTTGAACTGCTGTTGGTGCTTCGGTGCATTATTCTTAAACTGTTTACTGCCTGTTTTGCTAATTGTTTTGAATTTACTTCGAGTTGATACGTGTTTTGCTGTGTTTGCCTAAGTGTTTTTGTAGCTATAGAGCTGCAAGCCTGCTACATCTTCTAAACTGTACTCTGTCCTCTTCTAACTACCCTTTCACAGTTTCCTAAGCTTTGTAACTCCTTCTAATTCCTGTCTCTTCAGCTGCCCTCATCTCCCTTCCCCCAACATGCTAAGCTTGATTTCTCTGGTCTTTGTTCTCCTTCCCCCCATCCAGCTAAATCCATTTTCTTTTGTCTCTGGGAACTTGGTGCCACATCCTCTGTTCCAGCCTCCAACAATCACTTTCTCTGCCTACTGTCTTCCACCCTCTTTTTACACATACTCCCACATTCTTTTGTCCCTTTCCAGACCTGCCTCCCTTCTGCTCCCCAATTAGCTTTCCAGTAATTTATTGCTGATTTCCACTCTCTCCTCTTTCTCTTCCAGACAAACGTCCCTAACTGGGTGCCTCACTGTTAGCAGCACCAAACCTGAATCCATGCTGGCCGCTCTTGGATCCCCAACCCACTGCCCAGACTCAAGACAAATGCCCCTGACTGGGTGCCTTGCTGCTAGCGACACCAGCCCTGAATCCATGCCAGCCACTCTTGGATCCCCGACCCACTGCCCAGACTCAGGATAGATGCCCATGACCGGGTGTCTCACTGCTAGCGGCATCTACCCTGAATCCATGATGGCCACTCTTGGATCCCTGACCCACTGCCCAGACTCAAGACAAATGCCCTAAAATGGGTGCCTTGCTGCTAGTGGCACCATCCCTGAATCTGTGCCAGCTGCTATTGGATCCCCGACCCACTGCCCAGACTCAGGACAAAAGCCTCTGACCAGGCACCTCGCTGCTAGCGGCACCAGCCCAGAATCCATGCTGGACACTCTTGGATCCCCGACCCACTGCCCAGACTCAAGGCAAATGCCCCTGACCAGGTGCCTCACTGCTAGTGGCACCGACCCTGAATCTGTGATGGCCACTCTTGGATCCTTGACCCACTGCCCAGGCTCAGGACAAATGCCCCTGACTGGGTACCTCACTGTTAGCAGCACCAGCCCTGAACCCATGCCAGCCACTCATGGATCCCTGATCCACTGCCCAGACTCAGAACAAATGCCCCTGACCAGGCATCTCACTGCGAGTGGCACCAGCCCAGAATCTGTGCTGGCCACTGTTTGATCCCCAATCTGCTGCCCAGACTCAGGACAAATGCCCCTGACTGGGCACCTCACTGACAGTGGCACTGGCCCTGAATCCTCGCTGGCCACTCTTAGATCCCTGACTCATTGCCCAGACTCAGGACAAATGCCCCTGACCAGGCACCTCACTGCTAGCGGCACTGTCCCTGAATCCATGCCAGCCACTCTGGGATCCCCGACCCGCTGCCCAGATTCAGGACAAACATTCCTGACTGGGCACCTCACTGGTAGTGGCACCAGCCCTGAATCTGTGCCGGCCGCTCTTGGATCCCTGACCCACTGCCCAGACTCAGGACAAATGCCTCTGACCAGGTGCCTCGCTGCTAGTGGCACTAGCCCAGAATCCATGCTGGACACTCTTGCATCCCTGACCCACTGCCCAGACTGAGGACAAATGCTCCTGACTGGGTGCCTCACTGCTAATGGCACTGACCCTGAATCTGTGATGGCCGCTCTTGGATCCCTGACCTGCTGCCCTGACTCAGGAAAAGTGCCCCTGACCAGGCATCTCACTGCTCGTGGCATCAGCCCCGAATCCCTGCTGGCCACTGTTGGATACCTGATCCGCTGCCCAGGCTCAGGACAAACATTCCTGACAGGGACCAGCCCTGAATCTGTGCCAGCCACTCTTGGATCCCCAATCCACTGACCAGACTCAGGACAAATGCCCTGACCAGGCACCTCGCTGCTAGTGGCACTGGCCCTGAATCCATGCTGGCCACTCTTAGATCCCTGACTCATTGCCCAGACTCAGGACAAATGCCCCTGACCAGGCACCTCGCTGCTGTAGCACCAGCCTTGAATCTGTGCCAGCCTCCTTTGGATCCGCGACCTGCTGCCCAGACTCAGATATGCCCTCTTGAAACCTAGGGTGCCCCGGCTTGGAACCGCAAGCTCCAACTGGCTGCCTTGCTAGGAACTGGCTCCTCATTGGATGCTGCCGCCTACAGATCTCTCCTCATTGGACCGGCTCACTACTATGCTTTTGGCACTTCGGTGCTTTATTTTAAACTGCAGAAACTGTTTAAATTAGCTGTTTTAGGAACTCTTGTATTTTGAACTGCTGTTGGTGCTTTGGTGCATTATTCTTAAACTGTTTACTGCCTGTTTTGCTAATTGTTTTGAATTTACTTCGAGCCGATAAGTGTTTTGCTGTGTTTGCCTAAGTGCTTTTGTAGTTATAGAGCTGCAAGCCTGTTACATCTTCTAAACTGTACTCTGTCCCCTTCTAACTATCCTTTCACAGTTTCCTAAGCTTTGTAACTCCTAATTCCTGTATCTTCAGCTGCCCACATCTCCCTTCCCTCTAACCTGCTAAACTTGACTTCTCTGGTCTTTGCTCTCCTCCCCTCCCCCCATCCTGCTAAATCCATTTTCTTTTCTCTCTGTTAACTTGGCGCCACATCCTCAGTTCCAGCCCCCAACAATTTCTTTCTCTGCCTAGTCTCTCCCAGCCTCTTTTCACACATACTCTCACATTCTTTTGTCCCTTCCCAGACCCCGCCCCCTTCTGCTCCCTGATTAGCTTTCCTGTAATTTATTGCTGACTGCCACTCTCTCCTCTTCCTCTTCAGGACAAACGTCCCTGACCAGGTGCCTCGCTGCTAGCAGCACCGGCCCTGAATCTGTGCCAGCTGCTCTTGGATCCCTGACCCACTGCCCAGGCTCAGGTACGCCTGCTTGAAACCTAGGGAACCCCGGCTCAGAACCACAAGCTCCAATTGGCTGCCTTGCTAGGACCTGGCTCCTCATTGGACATCGCCACTTGCAGACCTCTCCTCACTGGACTGGCTCACGGCTATGCTTTTGGCGCTTTTGCACTTTATTATGAACTGTAGAAACTGTTTAAACCGTTTTAGTAACTCTTGTATTTTGTCCTGCCCACCCTCCCCAGATCTCTATTAAATACACTTCCCCCCACCTCAGCACCGCCTGTCTCTTCTCATATGCTCTCCACTAAGACCTCCTCTTAAAGAGAAGAGAGGGCTTTTGCATCTACAACCTAACTGGAATACAAGCTTAAGTCCTCTCCCATCACTTTCCACCCCTGTGGTGACTGCTAGTCAACTTATTTTTTTCTTTTTTAAATGGATTATTTTCAGCTGTGGGCATATCTATACCCTACTCCAGTCATGTACCTTGCAATTCCTGTCCCAACCGTATACTACTGGGCTAACCCAACTTCTGCAGGGGCCCAGATCACTAACCAAGGCACCCACCACACACATCCCCCTCTTGGTGCTGTCCACCAAAGATATGTGCATTAATGAAACCCTTACTCCCACTGGCAGTAGTTGTCCTTCTGTCAGGCACACTTCTGTTAACCAACCTCTCTGCCTTAATACTTTCCCTTGAACAGGCAGAACTCCTCCACTTCTCAGAAGACATATTGTCCTCCCCTCCCTCACTTCAGGCTAGCGGGGTCTCAAACTCTTTCGTCACCACTACACTCTGCATCCTATCAAACCATGAGTGTCGTCTGCTAGATTTCTCCCTCCACACCACCCAATCTCTCTCCCCCCATCTCTCCCATCTGTTATGTCCCCTCCGTATCCTACCCTCCCTGCTGTTATTGGCTGGGAATATTGAACCCAACCCAGGGCCAGATGCCTCGGCCACCAGACTTCACCCCACTAATGGGCTGGGTATCTACCACCTAAATGCAAGGAGCCTGCTGCCAAAGCTAGATCACATCAAAGCCTGGATATCCAAATGCTCCCCTGATATCCTCTGTATCTCAGAGACTTGGCTATCCACTAAAGTCCCTGACTCTTCTGTCATCATTGCAGGGTACTCCATTTTCCGACATGACAGGGGTAAGCATGGGAGTGGTGTTGCCATGTATACAAATAAGTCCCTACATGCATCTGTTGTCTCCCAGGAGGTTGCCCCAAAATCCCACGAGATCCTACTCTCCAAGCTAGCATTCCCTTCCTTCTCTCCCCCCTTTTTGCCGTAGTTTGCTACATCTCTCCTAGCACCCCTCCCTCCTCCTTGGTCACCAATCTAGCTGCCCTAACGTCCTCAACCACCTTGGGTGAACTTCTAATTTTGGGTGATTTCAACACTAACTGGCTTGTACAGCATTCTAAGGCTATCACCCAAGAGACAGAATCCCTTAACGTCATACAACTTAACATCGACCCTACCAGATTCAACCCTCACTCCTCCAGCCACTCGTTGTTGGACTGGATTTTAACCACCCACCCTCAAAAATTCTCCTCAGCTGGCACCCTCCCTGATGCCTTCAGTGACCATTGCATTACCTTCTGCAACAGGAAGCACCGCCCACCCCTGCCCGCCCAAGTATATGTGGTTCAGACCTCTGAAGTCCCTCAGCCAACATGCTCTACCGTCTGATCTCTACCTGGCCAACTGGTCCAGAGTCTTCACTGCCATGCACATGGACTCTGTACTGGTGGCCTTCAACTCTACCTTCCTAGGTATATGGAATTCTCATGCCGCCCTAAAGAAGTTACGTCTCCGGTACAGGCATTTCCCCTGGATCTCCCCCCAATTGGTGAAGCTTTACAAGGCCAGAGACAAAGCTTTGAAAGTATTTAAAGCCTCCTCCAATGCCTCTGACCTTTAAACATACAGAATTTTGAGGAATGCATGTACTCAGGCTGTGCGCTCCACTAAAGCTGAATTCTTTAAGTCACAGTTTGAGGACTGCTGCCCCACCCCAGCAGCCTTCTGGAAATCTCTCCACTCCCTGCTCAGCTCCACTCAATAAGTTCCACCCCCCCTGCTCTGACCCCACCAACGATAGCCCTGGTGCAGTAGCCTCTTCCATAAACCACTTCTTCACTACCTGTGCCTTACCCCACGGACAACCCCCTCACCATTATTCCCTCCATGTGAGCACCTGTCACGTCCCCCAGTGGCCAGTCAGTTATCAAATCCTCCCACCCCCCCTCTTCCACCAGCACAGGTGCAAACCCATCCTTTCACTAATCCAACCACACCTTTCCCCCATCACCCCTTTAGAGGTATTTTGTGTCCTCAAATCTTTGAACTCCTCCAAACAAAGCCTGGACAGAATAAATCCCTCACTCTTGAAAATCTCTGCTCCTGCCATAGTCCCTCCAATTACTCATATCTTCAATCTCTCCCTCTCCACCTGCTCCATGCCTAAGGCTTGGAAATTAACCAAAGTCATCCCACTTCACAAAGGGGGTGACCCATCCTTTCCTGGCAACTACAGGCCTATCGCTCTCCTTCCCTCCCTCTCCAAAATCCTGGAATCCCTCATCTCTAAAAGACTAAACTCCTTCCTTGCCTCCCAGGACATTCTGACACCATACCAGTCTGGCTTCTGTTGCCTTTACTCCACCTGCTCTTCCCTTCTACGCCTCACCAACTTCATCCACTCGGCCATGTATAAGGGTCATCTCACACTTGCCATCTTTATAGATTTGGCCTAGGCCTTTGATTCTGTGGCCCATAATCTACTCCTGGAGGATCTCTCTGCCATAGGACTATCCACAATGTCTACTGAATGGTTCAAGGCATGCCTCACAGATAGGTTTCAATTCGTCCATCTTGCGGAAACCAAATCAGCCCCATTCCCTATTCTGGCAGGTGTTCCCCAGGGGTCAATCCTTGGACCTACCCTAGTCTCCATTTTTGTAAACAACCTCCCCTCCACCTGCTCAGTATCCCATGTTCAAATGTATGCCGATGCTATCATTATCTTCATTTCTGGTCCCTCTCTGGCCCAGGTTGAACCCATCCTCTAAACTGATTTTATGAACACCCTAAGGTGGTTAGAAGATAAATTGCTCAAATACAACACCAAAAAAATGGTTGCTATGGTTTTTGGTTGTGCCCTGAAACCAGACAAAATGACATCTCCTTCCTCCCTTTATGCCCTAGATGGATCCAAAATCATAGCAGTTGAGACTCATACAAATACCTGAGTGTGTGGCTAGATCCCAAGCTGGACTTTTCTCTACACCTAGACACCATCCACAACAAACTGCGTCCAAAACTAGGAATGCCTTACAAGCACAAAGCCAGTCGATCCCTCCCTATCAGGAGGGAAATAATTTCTAAACTTATCCTTCTCTCGTTTGACTATGTGGATGTGGTCTATAGTTCAGCCCCGCAATCCTCCCTGGACAAACTTGACCCTCTGTTCCATGCTTTCTGTCAATTTGCCTCAAATCTCCCATACCACACTCATCACTGCCTCCTCTACCAATCTGCCTCCATGCCTTTTCTCGCTAATCGCTGTCTGGCACATTGTAGAACCCTTATCTCTAAGTTCTGGTTCAACACCCTTCCCTGTTACCTCTCCTCCTTATTAACCCCAGCTCCTAGTATTGGCTACTCCCTATGCTCACGTGACCACTGATCCTTCACCCTGGCCACACCCTGTATGCTCGCCGGTAAAATAGCTTTCGCCCATGGTCTCCCTACAGGGTGCGAAATTCCTATTCCTTAGGTGCCCCAGGGCAGGCACTATTGTGTCAGGACACCTAGTGCTGTTTAGTGCCTGCCCAATTGGGCACCTACGGTATAGGTGCAGTGCAGACAGTGCAGGGCTGTTTTTACATCCCTGCCCATGCGTTCTGGCTGTCTTTTTTTTTTTTTGCTGTTTTTTTGGGGGTGAGGCACCCGAGACGGACGATCGCATGCACAGCGCTGACAGTCACATAAGTGGTGTCAGCTGACAGGCTCCTCCGGGAAGAGAAGACGAGAGCAGAAGATGAGCAGGCTGAAGTCCTCCTTAGACTGGTAGCAGTTACAGCCAGTCGAAACTGTTGAGGGGAACATCCGTCCAGACTGAGGTGGGCTGCAGCAGTTCGAAACCAACTGGGGACTGCAGAGTGGTAGTTTGTCTGCCCCCTTTAATCCATGTGTCTAGAAGACTACCGCAAAGCATGCCATTCTACTGCTCTACAGTTAGATACGTCGTGCTGTGCAGTGCTGAGCCTGTGACAGAGTGCCATTAGACTTAGAGGATTCATTTGGATTGCTGATCGCGGTAAAACTTTTGTTTCTGTGCACAAAAATAATAAAGCACTAAAAGCTCTTTTTAAGAGCTCTTTACTGCTTTGGGGGTGTAATAAGGAGAATGGGAGATGACTTGTTAGGCAGGAGAGGAAGTGTGAGAGACTGGGAAGGTCTGCATTGGGAGGGAGGAGATTGGATTTGGCAACCACAAAAAAAAAAAAAAAAAAAATTAAGTGTTTGGTCTCACTCGAGCAGGAGGATCAGGATTAGACCCTGTGAAAAAAAAAGGGGGGTGACTAACATCTTTGCCACTTGGCTTTTGTCAAGTAAAACAAAACAAAATGAAAAAAAAAAACAAAGTTTGACAGAGAGAAAGGGGTTGGGGTGAGACTATTTCAATTTTCAGGTGCTGAAACTTTAAGCTGTCAGCTCTAAGATAACTACTTTGAGCAGAAGTGTTGGCGTGCTGCATAAAATATTAATTATTAAGTGTACACCCACATTTTTGGGACCCTAGCAGCAGCTTCAGTCTCAACTTAGGCAGTACTTTAAACAACTAAACTGCAGCAGAGTAGTGGGACTCAGAGGTGGCCATTTCCAGTCAGATTGCAGTCTGCAGCTGTCTTTTTTTTTTTCTTTCTTGTCAGTCACTGACTAGTTGCCGAGCTGAACTTGCAGGGAAAATCTGTATTCTCTCTCAGTCATTAAAATCTAGACTGTGCCTACTCTGTTTTGTTACCCTTACCTTACCTGCTAGTAGCTACCTTACCCAATATAAAGAGCACTGTATAACCTCTCTGAGCTAAGGAAGGTAGTAGCTATTTGAAACAAGCGTTTGTCAATGCCGAATGTTTGCTTGCTGGCATTGGCAGTGGTAGTGTAGAAGTTACAGAGCTGCGTAATAGGAATGGCAGTGAAGTATTGAACTGAAGCCAACCCCACCGCCACCCTGCAGAGAGTGACAGGCATTGGGGTGTGCCTTTGGGTCGTCAGGCATAACGGCCATGCCATTTCACCACACCCCACCCTGCAGACACTGACAAGTGTCACGGTGTTCCTTGGGGTCTTTGGCAGTTATGCACACCCCATTCCATTAGGAAATACGGTGAGATGGGTGCAATATAGGAGAATGGGGTGAACTTTGGGGTCAAACAGTCCAAGGCATACCTTGGTGCCTCTCACTGGCTGCAGGGTGTGGAATGGTATGAGCATTACAGGCAAGAATCCCAAGTCACACCCCTGATGCCTGTCATTCTCTACAGGGTTGGGCGTTATGGTTGGAAACCCTAATACCTCAAGCATTTGTTGGTATTTTCACTCCAAATTTTCAACATGTTTTTTTTGTGACCCCACCTCATGAACAGGGGGAATATCAGTTTGTTAGCTGAAAGCTGCTTATGCACAGCGACTAAGGCATTTAGCACCACAGGTGCAAAAACATTCCGAACAGGAGGTAAAAAATGACAGCTGTACTGTTCATGGGGAGGTGTAAAAAATGGCAATGTTGCAAATCTGCAGTAAAAATATTAAAAAAAATGGTGAAGTCACCAGCGTACATAGAAACTGTGCAACGCACACCCATAATATAATTAGGTTGGGGATTTTTACAGCAGATTGTCAACTCAGGCATTTTGGTGCCTCCGATCATGAACAGTGTCACTGTGATTTTCTTTATCTGTCCCGAACAATGATTTCCCACAGCGACCACGCATCTCTGCGCTGAAAGTGTGAAAACACACTTCGGCCATGTTGTGAAAAATTACAGCTGTACTGTAAATAAGGAAGTGTGGAAAAATGCCACTGGTGAAAATCTGGACTTAAAATATTACAAAGTCATGAACTTACGAGGGCGCGTGGAAACTGCACAATGCTCACTCGTAACACAGTTATTTTATGGACTTCTGTCACCAAATTTTCAACATAGCCATTTTAAGACCTCTGCTCATGAACAGTGTAACTGTGATTTTCTTAATCTGTCCCAAACATTGCTTTAGCAACACCAACAGCACCATTGTGCGCTACGTAATGTGAAAACACATTTTGGGCGGCATATGAAAATAGCAGCTGTACTGTTCATAAGAAAGTGTAATAAAATGGCAATGTTGAAAATCTGGAGGAAAAATATTAAATTAGCAAACTTACGAGCATGCATAGGAACTGCACAATGCACTCTCGTAAAACAGTCATTTTTAGAAATTTTTTCACCAAATTTTCAACATAGCCATTTTAAGACCTCTGCTCATGAACAGTGTCACTGTGATTTTCTTAATTTGTCCTGTACATTGATTTCACACGCTGACTGCGCCATTGTGCGCTACATGGGTGGAAACACGTTTTGGGTGAGACGTGAAAAATGACAGCTGTACTACTCATAAGAAGGTGTGGTAAAATGGCAATGTTGAAAATCTGGAGTGAAAATATTGAAAATTCATGAACTTATTAGCGTAAGGTGAGGAACTGCACCACGTCAGAAACAGTCTATTTTTAGAATTTTCACCAAATTTTCAACATAGCCATTTTAAGACCTCTGCTCATGAACAGTGTCACTGTGATTTTCTTAATTTGTCCTGTACATTGATTTCGTATACATCGACTGTGCCACTGTGCGCCATATGGACGGAAACATGTTTTGGGTGAGATGTGAAAATGACAGCTATACTACTCATGAAAGGTGTGGTAAAATGGCAATGTTGAAAATCTGGAGTGAAAATATTGAAAATTTGCGAACTTACGAGCGTAGTAGGAACTGGCGCAGCAAATTACCGTGAAACAGTCATTTTTAGAATTTTACCAAATTTTCAACATAGCCATTTTAAGACCTCTGCTCATGAACAGTGTCACTGTGATTTTCTTAATTTGTCCCAGTACATTGATTTCGCAGTACACGACTGCGCCACTGTGCGCTACATGGACGAAACATTTTTGGGTGAGATGTGAAAATGACAGCTATACTACTCATAAGAAGGTGGGTAAAATGGCAATGTTGAAAATCTGGAGTGAAAATATTGAAAATCACGAACTATCTGACGTTGCGTAGGAACTGCTTAACGCCGCTAGTAAAACAGTCATTTTTGGAATTTTCCACCAAATTTTCAAAATAGGCTTCTTGAGAGCCCACCTTATGAACACCAGCAGTGTCGTTTCATTAATCGGTCCCAAAAGGTGATTTCGCACAGTGACTGCGAAATCACCCTTCGGGCCCAAATAACGCCATGACAGTGACAGCACTCATGAGAAGGGGTCCCAAAAACCCCATGTTGAAAATTTGGTGCAAAAATTCCAAAAAATGCCTGAGATATGCAACAAAGTTGAAAAAACCCTATCTATCCCATTATACAGCTTACCGGCATTTTCTCAGTTTGCGGTCGGCTTTGAAGAGTGCAGGCGTGTTCCTGGTCCACCAAAGATAGTCGCTCGGACTCGGAGGTAAGTATGGGGTGAGGGGGTGGGGAGGCACGGTGCGCAGTGGGTGGTGGGTTGTTGGGGGCGGAGACTGCGTGGGACCGCTTTTAATTTACAGGTTTTTTATTTATTTTTTTTTAAATTGACGACGTGACATTTGCCACGCTGGGGTGGGCTCCCAGCATGGCACAAGGACGGCTGGTTGAAGCCGTGGAGCCGATGGGGATTGGGCACCCTCGTCGGCCATAGTATCTATTGCCATGCTGGGGTGGGCTACCAGCGTGGCACCCAGTACCGGGGTGGAGGACAGTGGAGTCGACGAGGATTGGGCACCTGTCGGCTATACTATGAGTTGCCACGCTGGGGTGGGCATCCAGCATGGCATGTGGAAGGCTTTGGAGGGGAGCAGCACAGCCGACGGGATTGGGCACCCCGTCGACTATCATGTGTGTGCGTGGGGCAGCACGCGGTATGCGTGCGTGGTGTCCGCGACGTAAGTGCGTGTGTGTAGGGGGAGCTGCGCATGAGCAGGCGATATCTTATCGCTGCTCACTGAAGCATAGCTCCCCCTTTCAACTGTACGCCACTGCATTTTGGAATTGCCATAGACAGCTCCACCATGCATTGGCGGACTGGGGCCGTGCCTGCCAACACACTGACTGAATTGGAAGAGGGGGTGACACACCTCCGAAAACTCGGATGATGGCACTATGTTTCTTGCACATGCGTGCAAGCAAACATAAAAAAGACTGTGAAGGGAGCTACAGCTACTGAGACATTTAAAATTATGTAAACTAAGGGGCGGCATGCAAATAGCTTATTGGGCATGCACTTTTTCTTATTACATGCCCAAGTGGGCATGTACTTTTTTTCACAAATTTCATACCCTGTCTCCCTACCCTCTGGAACTCCCTTCCCTGCTCTGTATGTAACCTGCCTACAGAGTTGTCCATCAAGAAGTATTTCAAGTGCCTCCCACCCCCTCCATGCCAATGTTTCAACTCTCCCTAATGCCAGCTACCTCCAGCAACTCTGAGCATTCCCTCTTGTTATCCTGCCAGCCCCATCTCCTACTCCTATCCTGCTGTCCAGTAAGTGTTACTGTGTCCTCCACCTCAGCTGCACTTACTTGGGCACTCTCATCTGTTACAAAGCACCTTATTGTGATTTTTAGCCGATGTGCTAGCTCCTCTTATTTTATTGTATATCATTAGGTAAACTGCTAGGCCCTACTACATGTATATTCTGTAACCACTGACTATTCTCATGTATGCCTGTGTATCACCTGCTGTTCTTACCAATTCCAGTCTGGCTTTAGGAAAAGGCATAGCATGGAGACTGCCCTTGTCCGGGTATTGAGTGACCTCCTAATGGCCAGAGATCAAAAGGCATGTACCATTCTGGTCCTTCTTGATCTCTCTGCTGCATTTGACACTGTAGACCATGGAGTGCTGTTGGAGCGCCTGTGGGTTTTTTGTGGGCTGTCTAGTACAGTCCTCAAATGGTTTCATTCTTACCTCACGGACAGGTCTCAGAGAGTTGTCACTGGAATTTATTCCTCTGGCGCTCACTCCCTGCCTTGTGGGGTACCACAGGGCTCCATTTTAGCTCCCATGTTGTTTGCAGTGTATGCTGCCATTGGGAGGAAATCATCAGGTGATACAGTCTGGGTTTCACTGCTATGCAGATGATACTCAGCTGTATCTGTCCTTTCTCCCGGTCAGGGTGATGCACTCTCTGTACTGAATAACTGCCTTGCGGAGATCAGACTTTGGATGAGTTCCAGCTGGCTGAGACTCAATCCGGATAAGACTGAGGTATTGGTAGTGGATCCAGGTCATCCAGGGGCGGGTTTGGGAGCTGGACAACCATCAGGTTTGTTACTTGGTGGTATACCACTCTCTACCTTCGATCAGGTGCGAAATCTGGGCGTTATTTTGGATGATGGTCTGACCCTAAAATCTCAGGTGTCAGCTGTCATCAAATCCTCTTTTTACCATCTGAGAAATATCACCCGGGTGAAACACCTGGTTCCTCCGGGGGATCTTCCAACATTGGTCCATGCCTTTGTCACTACCCGTCTGGACTACTGCAATTCCCTCTACCTAGGGCTATCTGGGGTTGATATCCGCCACCTCCAGCTGATGCAGAACGCAGTAGCCAGGCTTTTGACTGGGACTTCTAGAACCAGTCATATTACGCCTGTGCTCCGCGAACTGCATTGGCTGCCTGTTTGGTGGTGGATCACCTTTAAGGTTGGTTTACTAACCTTTAAAGTCCTACATGATCAGGGACCCGGTTACCTGAAAGATCTCCTGATTCCCTACTGCCCCTTCCGTCCTCTCCGTTCTGCCAACGAGGGATTGCTGGAGATTCCCAGGGTTCGATTAAAGACATCAGGATCTCGTGCTTTTTCTTTTTCAGCACCAACCCTGTGGAATTCTCTGCCTCGTTGGTTGAGAGAATGTCCAACCATCGACAGTTTAAAGATTGGTTTAAAAAACATATTTATTCAATTTAGCTTTTACTTAGTCATGGCTGACATATTTTAATGTATGGAAATTTTATTATTCTGTATATGTTTTATGCACAGCGCCTTGTACTTGAAAGTCGCTATATAAATAAAGTTGGATTGGATTGGATAGGATTGTATGATTTAATTGTTTATTGATTATGTGTACTTGTTCCCTTACCCCTTGCCCTGGGTCGCACCTGGAAATAAGGTTCGGCTCAGTGTGCCTTTCCCGGTTATCAGCTTTTAAATAAGTAAAATAAATAAATTAGGATAGGTTACTTAGTAGTTTGTTCACAGGTTGATACAGTGGAAATATGTTAAAAGATTTTAGAACTGGAAGAAGATAAAGAAGAAAAATGAGTTTGCATCAGTTTGCAAATATTGATTTTAGGTAGATTTTTGACAGGCAGGTAGTTTATTTTACACTACAGAAGACTCAGAAGAAAAGTGGAGATTAACAGTATGGGTTTAGCTAGATTTTGACAGGAAAGTAGCTTTTTTCAGGAAAGAAGATATGGAAAGAAATGCAGTGACAATATGATTTAATAAGATTTTGATGGGCAGATAGTCTTTTTTGAGGAAAGAAGAATTGAAAGAAAGAAAAGTTTGGATTTGTAGATTTTGTTGCTAGGTAGTGTTTTTTTTTAATTCACAGGCCTTGTAATGGAAGATTACTGGAAAAGTAAATGAAAGGAATTTGCTAGAAAATAATTTATGAAGAGCAAGTTTCAGATGCACCATAGCAACATCAACATTTCTGAATAATCATAAAATGTTCCAGTCCAGGGAGCTTTTTCTTTGCAGGTCATCTGTAAGTAGTCGGTGTACTGCAGTAATGAATTCTAGGGGAAAAGACAGAAAAGAAAATGGCACAAAATAATTGTTTATTGCATTAGAACATTTAATCTATAGCAGATCTTTTTGTATAGTTAATTCTAGGCTCTGTTGGCGCCGTGAAGCATTCTTTTTTTTGCCTTCATTCTTGGCACCTTTGTACTTGTACACATCATCATCAAGTGTACATTTTTATTTCATAGTAGAGGTTTTATTTTACCTTCTAAGCTTTACATAACATACTTTTGGAATATTCTAGTACTTTTGCAAACCTTATTTTTTTCTTGTATTGCATGGGAGTTTTGTTTTGATGGTTCCTGTGGGGATCTGCTGCTATTGGTAGGAATCACTATTGTTGAGATTTGGGATGCTGACTGCTTCTATCATTTTGTTATGTTTAGAGATAAACTTACCTTTTTTAGTCAGAATCTGCATCTAAATTGAGAACTTGTGGGCATTTTCTCTTAAATGAATCTTAGGGGGTTACTATTACTGTAGTAAAACACAAAAAAGAGAAAACTGAAAGTTAAGTGGTGGTTCTGTGTTTACCTTTTTTAGACCCGGGGTGGTGATTGTATCTTTAATATATATTAGGTGACATTCTATATATTTAATTAGCTGTCAATAGTATATTTAATTTTTGTTTTATTGTACAGTATGTATATACCTTCAACTACTATATGTTGAACATTATCTTGTTTGCATTTATGGTTGGCTTCTGGAAGCAGGCTCCGATTAGGTCGCTCTAATTTTCAGGGATGATAGAGCAGTTGTTGGTAGTAGAGATGTGCTGAGTGGTAGCTAGTCCTGCTTGGCAGCTTAATAGGCTCGATATGTGCTGTTGCTTCTCATCACTCATTTTTGAATACTCATTTAAAGACTGGAGCTGTTTATGCCATGATACCTGTATAATCTTGGTTGATGCCAAACCACTGTCAGAGAGCTTTTGGATCACGTGCTTTCTTACAGTGTTGTGTGTTAGCTGTTTATCTGTTTGGTTGCCAGCTTTGGAGATCTTTGTGTTACGATGCTTCTGTGACAATCCACCTCTCCCTCTGGGCTGAAACAGCTTTTAGAGAGGTGTCTGTCCTTGGGTATTCGCTGCCACCAGCTGGACTGTCTCCAGCATCACCTTCAAGTCTACAAACTTGAATAATTGAACGTGCAATTGCACAAGTTAAAGTCTGGTAGTGTGTCTCTCTCAGGTGGTGGATGCTACACAGAGTTTACCTCAGCCAGTGAAAACCCAAATATTACCTTAGAAAAATGACATCACAGTCACAACTGTTGAGCAAATAAATAGCTTTTTACTTAACAGAAAGTGCACTGAGCATTTACAGGATATATATGTACAACACAAGAGAATAACACTGATACAGGAAAAGTAAACAAATGTTTTTAAATAACAGATGGCAAAAGAACAAGGCTATTACTGCAATATGCTAGTACTAAAGTTACCCTTCCCTGTCCTTTCAAGTGACACTGGACCCTGTGCTAACTGCCAGCTCCCACAGACATAGCTAAAAGGGTCAGCTCTAAGCTTGTGCTTCCCCTTCCAGCTTCCAAAGTAAGAGGAACACCCTTCTCTGTCTTTCAGAAGGTTATATACTCTCTTAAGAATAGGTCATTCTTATTCTCCCTTTGAATGCCCCAACCATCTAACATGTATGTATTTAATTGTCCCAATTGGAGTGAACACCTATCAGTGACCAATTATATTTCCCTTTTACCCTTAAGTTTATATTTGAGTGAACCAATCTCTTCATACTGGGCTGTGTGTGTGGAGATGTCCACTCAAGATTTATGACCCAGCTCTTATCTAGCAACTAGGGAGGACTGAGAATTCCAGTTTGTGGATGCTGCTGGACAGTGGATTTTAGCCTGTATGTGCTTTTTTTTCAAACTGCTAAAAAAACACTACTAGAAAATCCAAACCAGTAACTCTTTCCTTCCCATTTCTGTCACCCCCCCCAGATAATGAAAGCATGTCCCTTGGGCCACCTCAAGTGACACAGCCATTCATGCAATTACTGGGAAGTGCCCAAAAGTATCCAGCCATGCCACTAGCCCTGTCTAGATAGCCCATCCGCATTTCCATTTTATTTGCCACTGTGATGCTGGATGGTCATGTTGTATGCCTGCAGTACCAAACTCCAACGTAGTAGTTTTCTATTTTGTCCACTTGACCAATGAAGCCAAATCAGGGGATTATGATCTGTGACCACAGTAAATTCTCTCCCATATAGGTAAGGCTGCAGCTTCTGAAGGGCCCACACTATTCCCAAGCATTCCTTCTTGATTGTGACATATGCCTTCTCACTGGGAAAAAGCCTCCGGCTGAGGTACACAACTGTGTGCTCCTCCTCCTGCTGGGTAACTTGGTTCAGCACAGTCCCAGCCCATGATCTGAGGCATCCACATGGACCATAAACTTTAGACTATAATTGGGGCTAGCCAATACAGCTGGGCCGCTTAAGGCCTTCTTTAGCTCCTGAAAAGTGACCTCACAGGCTTCTGACCACTTAACTGTATCCGGATTTCCCTTCTTGGTTAAGTCTGTCAGGGGCTTAGCTAGGTCGCTATAGTGAGGAATAAACCTTTGGTAGTACCCTGCTGTCCCTAGAAATGCCTTGACCTGTTTCTTTGTGGTAGGAGTAGGCCAGACCACAATGGCATCAACCTTGGCAGGCTCCGGGCGGATGTGTCCACTACCTATCTGGCACTTTTCCACCTTAACAGTCAGACCTGCATTCTTCAGCCTGTGGAACACATCTTGTACATTCTTGATGTGCTCATCCCAGGTCTGGCTGTATATGACTATATCATATATATATGCTAATGCAAACTCACCTACCCCAGACAGAATGCGATCCACAAGCTGTTGAAAGGTTGCAGGTGCATTTTTCATTCTAAATGGCATTATCTTGAATTTGTATAAACCAAATGGAGTAAGAAAAGCTGATCTCTCCCTGGCTGCAGGGGTCAGAGGTACCTGTCAATAGCCCTTTGTTAGGTCTAATGTGGTCAAATACTTGGCTCCCCCCAGTCGCTCCAGGGTCTCATCTGTTCTGGGCATGGGATAGGTGTCAGACTCTGCAGCTATTAAGCCTCCGGTAATCAACGCAGAATCGTGTGGTGCCATCCCTTTTGGGGATCAATACCATGGGTGATGCCCAGGGGCTACTAGATTCCTGGAGTACTCCAAGTTCCAGCATCTCCTGGAGCTCATCTTTCACAGTCTGCTTAATGTGCTCAGGTACCCTGTAGGGGGACTGTTTCAGGGGAACCTAGGTCCCTGTATCCACATAGAGCTCTGCCATAGTGGTGTATCCCGGTTTCCCTGTGAACATTTGTCCTCAAATTCTCTCAGCACACCCCTAATTTCTTGCACCTGGGCTGGCATCAGCTGTTCCAAGAGGGTAAGGTTGTCCACAGAGGATGCAACCCTGGCCTCCCCAAGCAGGTCCACCAGTGGGTCCATCTCAGTTTCCTCTGCTGGGGCACTGCATATAGCAAGGACCAATTCCTCCCTGTCATGATAGGGCTTCAGCATGTTAACATGATACACCTTTCTCCTGCTTCTCCTGCCTGGTAGTTCTATCATGTAATTGACATCACTAACCTTTTGAACAATGGAGAATGGCCCTTCCCATGCTGCCTGTAATTTATTCTGTCTGACAGGGATGAGTGCCATCACTCACTGTCCCACCTCATATTCTCTGGCTCAGGCCCCATGGTCGTACCAGACTTTCTGCTGCTGTTGTGCAGTGGCCAAGTGCTCCTGAGCAAGCCCCATGAGCTCCTTAAGGTGGGTCCTGAAGTTCAGGACATACTCCACAACAGACTCCCCTTGGGACACACGGTCACCCTCCCATTCATCCCAAATCAAATCAAGGGGCCCCCCGCACCCTATGACCAAACAGGAGCTTGAACGGTTAAAACTCTGTGGACTCCTGTGGGACTTCCCTGTATGCAAATAGGAGATGAGGCAAATATTTGTCTCAGTCTCTCTTATGCTGGTCAGCAAAAGTCCTTATCATGGTCTTAAGGGTTGAATTAAATCGCTTCACCAGACCATTAGTTTGGGGATGGTATGGGAAGGTTTTGAGCTGCTTTACCCCACACTTCTCCCACAAACTACTTATTAATCCTGACATGAAACTGGCACCCCGATCTGACAGTATCTCCTGGGGAAAGCTAAATATTCCCAACAGTGTATCTGCCACTGGTTCTGCCTCAGAGGATGTTAGGGCCACTGCCTCTGGGTATCTGGTGGCATAGTTGACAACTACCAGGATATACTGCTTGCCAGTGTGACTTAGGATGCTCAGTGGCCCCACTAAGTCCACAGCTACCCTCTTGAAGGGTTCATCAATAATGGGCAGGGGCACCAAAGCTGCCTTGGCCTTGTCCCCCATTTTCCCCATCTGCTGGCACTGTGGACAAGTCCTGCAATAATTTGCCACATCCTTGCCAATACCAGGCCAGAAGAAATTGTTGGTTAGACACTTTTTTGTGTGTCTCACCCCCAGGTGACCTGAAAAAGGGATATCATGGGCGAGGACCAAAAGCTGCTGACAGTGAACCTTAGGGACTACCAGCTGCTGGAGTACCTCACCGTCTAGCCCTTCCTCTGTTGTACATTCTCTGTACAACAGCCCATTGTCCCAGTAAATCGACTCTTTACCGCCCTGATGATGCTCAGCCACATGAGTTATTTCCCTCAGTTTTTGCAAGGTAGGGTCAGTTTGCTGTGCAGCACTCAGCTGCCCTCGTCTGACCCTTCCCAGTGCCCCTTCAGAAGGAAGTCCTGTGGACTCCTCTATTTGTTACTGGGGTTCTGGACTGCTGCTGCTAGCTAGCCCCTCCCCTGTGCTAGAAACTTTCTCAGCTGTTGAGGGTGTGGCTGGACCACCCAGAGTCACCCCCTCTTCACCCTCAGAAGCTTGACCTTGTGCCTGACTACGAGTTACAACACACATCAGTTTTTTCCTGGGGTTCAAATCCTTCCCCACAATCATATTTACAGGTAGGTCCTCTACAACCCCCAACTCCTTTTCTCCATGGCCCTCTCCCCAGCTCAGGAAGACTCTAGCCATTGGTAATTGGACTGCTGGCCCTGTGAATGCCCGGACCCTGAAGTATTTCCCAGGCACCATTTACTCTGCCTGGATGAGATCCTGCCTTACCAGGGAGATGTCACCACCTGTGTCCCACGGTCCCTGTGTTACTATTCCATTAACTGTAATGGGATGCAGATTCTCATCAGAGGAGAGTGGTTCTTCAGACTGGACACAACCTACAAACACACCAGTGCTTTTTTGATCACCCCTCCTCCATACCTCTGCCCCTTAACCAATTTCTGAGGGCAGTTATATCTCAAGTGTCCCACTTGATTGCATATATGACATTTCATGGGTCCTGTCTCTTGAATCCCCTTAGAACCAGAGGGTTCTACTTTGGGCTCAGGTGAAGGCTGGTTTCCTTTGGGCTGCCCCCCATAGGATCCCTTATAACTATGTGCTCCCCCCCACCATAAGACTTACGCTGTGTGTATGGCCGGCTAGACAGATACATGTCAGCGCTTGCTGCCACCTCTGTTGAGGAGGCACATACCCAGTTTAGGAGCCATATGCGCATGTCCTCAGGTACAATTGTAAGGAATTGTTCTCTCACCAATACATCTTTGCTTAGTTCTACAGTGGTTGCTTTAGCCTCCTCCACCCACCTATCAAGGTAAGTACGCAGTTGAACCTGCAGTTCTGCATAACTGTCTTCTGGGCTTTTCTTTAACTCCCTAAATTTCCTTCTATAAGCCTCAGGAGTTAATTCAAAATGTTTCAACAACACTGTTTTAACTTTATCATAATCAGCATAGTCTTCATTACTCATTTTAGAGAATGCAAGCAAAGCCCTCCCCATAAGTAAGGGTGTGAGATAAGTTGACCAGAGGCCTTAGTCAACTGGAATTGGTCACATACTCTCTCAAATGACCTTAAAAACAAATCAAGGTCATCTGCCTCTTTAAACTGAGGGAACAATTTAGAATTAATTTTGGCTTCATGAGGCAAACTCACTCCACCATTACTCATGGTTTGCTGGCTGCCCAGGGTCATCATCTCCTTATCGTGCTGTTGTTCCTTCTCTCTTTCTTCATGTTCCTTCTCTCTGTCTTGGCATTCTCTTTCTCTTTCTTCACATTCTTTTTCCCTGTCTGCCAGTCTCTTTTCTTGCAGTTCTTTCTCTGCTTCCAGTCTTTTTGTCTCTGCATCCAACCTTCTTGCTTTTGCTTCAGCATCCAGTCTTTTCACCTCTAGCACCTTGTCTTGCAGCAACAGCTGCAGTCGCAGTGCCTCAAGTTGGTTCGGGGGGTCTGCTACATCAGTTCCTGACTCACCCCCAGAGACTGCCTGCTTCTGATCATGTGCCAAGAGGGCAGCTATGAGGTCTGCCTTTTTCTTGTATTTTAGACCTTCAGGCTGAATCCCCTTTTCCTGGCACCTTTCACAAAGCTGTGGCACAGTAAGTGAGTCATACTCCATGGAGCTCATTCCCTACCGCTACGCTATTCTGTGCTAACTAGAAACAAATAAATCTGTTGTACAAATGTATTCCCTTATATATCCTGTTTTGCAATGCTAAGGTAACTGTTCCACTGGCAAACTCTGTATCTCAGAGTGCTACGCAGTCTGTTATCATCACCCCACCACTGCCAACCAATTGTGACAACCCACCTCTCCCTCTGGGCTGAAACAGCTTTTAGAGAGGTGTCTGTCCTCGGGTATTCGCTGCCACCAGCTAGACTGTCTCCAGCACCACCTTCAAGTCTACAGACTTGAATAATTAAATGTGCAATTGTACAAGTTAAAGTCTGATAGTGTGTCTCTCTTGGGTGGCGGATGCTACACAGAGTTTACCTCAGCCAGTGGAAACTAAATATTACCTTAGAAAAATGACATCACAGTCACAACTGTTGAGCAAATAAATAGCTTTTTACTTAACAGAAAGTGCACTGAGCATTTACAGGATATATATTTACAACACAAGAAAATAACACTGATACAGGAAAAGTAAACAAATGTTTTTAAATAAAAGATGGAAAAAGAACAAGGCTATCACTGCAATATGCTAGTATTAAACTTACCCTTCCCTATCCTTACAAGAGACACTGGACCCTATGCTAACTACCAGCTCCCACGGACATAGCTAAAAAGGGTAGGCTCTAAGCTTGTGTTTCCCTTTCCAGCTTCCAAAGTAAGAGGAACACCCTTCTCTGTCTTTCAGAAGGTTATATACTCTCTTGAGAATAAGTCATTCCTATTCTTCCTTTGAATGCACCAACCATCTAACATGTATGTATTTAATTGTCCCAATCAGAGTGAGCACCTATCAGTGACCAATTATATTCCCTTTTACCGTTAAGTTTATTTTTGAGTGAACCAATCTCTTCAAACTGCCCTGTGTGTGTGGAGATGTCCACTCAAGATTTATGCCTCAGCTCTTATCTAGCAGCTAGGGATGACTGAGAATTCCAGTTTGTGGATGCTGCTGGATAGTGGATTTTAGGCTCTGTGTGTTTTTTTCCCAAACTGCTAAAAAAACACCAGCTAGAAAATCCAAACCATTAACTCTCGCCTTCCCATTTCTGTCACAGCTTCCTAGTTTGTTTATCCCCATTGTACCACAGATTCGGGTAGTTGGGTTTTAATTTGTATTGATGGCAAGGAAGAATGAGTTATCTGGGTGAAGTATTTTGTCTAGTTGGTGGGTTTTAAACAGTTTGTAATTGGTTTCTGGGTATTGTGTTGTATTGTCCATCTCGTAGGCACTGGGCTTCAGCCTCCAGGTGTCTTTGGGATTTGATCCACATCTCATTTTTTTGTCTTTCCTTGTTAAATACTGCTGGTTATTCTGATCTGTTTTCAGTTTAGTGTCACCCAATTTAACACTCTGGGTCTCCATGTTTCCCCTAACTCCAAAATAAAGGGTAACTACCAGACACATATGTTTCAGAATGACTCTGGGTCATGAGGCACCAAGTTATTATGTGGCATATAGTTTTTCAGTGATTGTATCTGTCAGGTCATTGGCTGCTCTTGGTTTGTTGCCCTTATTGTCTTCTTTTAGGTTATTCTGCCATGATTGGAGCACTTGCCTTGTCTTCTGAAATATGAAGGATGTTGATAGGGAGCCCGTGTACATTTTCAGCTTGAGGTGTCTCTTGATGTTTCCGATGGCTGAGTGGAGTTTAAGGAGTGAATATCGAGTGCTGTGTTTTTTTTGAGACAGTTCTTGAAGTAGTGGCACATAAGTTGATCCAATTGTGTAGGTGGTACTTCATTAAGTGTTTTTTCTATGTTGAATTGCTCTTTCGGGTATCAGCAGAATGTGTGGATGTCAGCATCAGTTTTATGGGAGGTATTTAAGTTTCTTACACATAGAATGTACTGGTCAATAACATTACAGTCAACAGTTCTCAGGAAACTGGTTGTAGGTTGTTCTTCATGGTCATGTACAATAGTTGAGTCTTGTGCTGTATGTTCCGGCTCCACGAGAGGCTCATAATCATTATAAATTTGAGTTAGGACTTCTTCCATCTCTAAATCAACTTAACACCACAAATGTTTAACACTGGCTTGTATTAATGGTGCCATACTCTGTAAAAGATACTGTATGGGCAGCCACACACAGACAAACCTGTGTTGTCATCTCAACAATTCCATGGCAACCTGAAACTGCTCGGGCTTTGCTCTCGAGGTTCTATGGTTTCCATAGAAACCTCTCAATGCCAGCACAAGTTTATTGTGTATGTCTGCCCATTCATTATCCTCTATACATCAGTGTTGCTGATTGAGCTTATGGTAGGGTGGTGCTTTGTAGCAGCCTCAGTGTCCCTGCATGATCATGCAGTTAACTTCAAATTTCACAGCTGCTGTTGAACAAGCTAATTACCTAACTGTGGGGGCAGCCTCTGAGGTACTCCATTTCTTACAGAAAGGGTACATAGATCCACCTGATAGGCTGTCAATGCACATGTGACTTCTATAGTTGAAATCTGAGCTCCTTCCCATGGAATCTGCCCACCAAGCCCAGTTCCATATGTACATCTGAACAGGCTGCTGTACTGTTTCACAGCTCCACACATGACATTCAGATATAACACCCTGAAAGCTCACCAGGAAGAGTAAGATAAGGGCAATCTATTTCACTGACTTGTGATCTAACATATTCAAGCAGATTTGTCTGCTGACTTTAAATATATAACACTGACTCTATTACTGTTATATAAGCCATAACTAACCCCAGGCTATGTAGTCATTTATGATGGCCACTCAGTCTAGGGAGGGTTAGCAGTATATTTATGCATTGTTTTGGCTACAAAAAACAAACTCTAGCCAGAGCTAACACAGCTGTGGTGAATTTGTGAAGCTCTGAAGAGTGAGTGTCACTGACTGCCATCTCCAAGATGGAGGAGGTGACACAACTGCGCATGCACAACATTCACACATGCATAGTTGCAGTGAATGGCAATATGCCATTTGCAAGATGGTGGCACCAGCAGAACTACACATGCATGCCAGAAATAACAGTCAAAATAGTGTGGCTGTTATTCCATAGAGGTTGATCGTGGTGGAGTGTTACAAGCTCCATTGGACTTTCGGAAGGATACTTCAAAAAGTCCAATGGAAGGTGACATGATCGGCCATTTTAAAGGCACTGAAAGCAAAATGGCTGTAGGCTCTGCCCACAGCCATAAAAAGTGTGATTCCATGGTGCCTCATTTTGCTCTTATTATCTAGCTGCCAGACTGCTAGTAACAGGAGGTACAATCTTTGATGAAAACAGTAAAACAACCATGCATGATTCTGTACACAATTTTAAATTCAACCTCTCAACCAAGACACCCCCATGCTTCATTCAGCATGAATGTGACCCCTTTCATGCAGCGGTCACATTATGTGCATTGCTCAGCCACACAGTGAGCTCCTCTGATCAGTGTGGCTCAGCTATGGGAACCACAGACATTTATGCTACTACAATCCATCCCAGCAGCTGCAGGATCCTCTGCAGGTCAGAAAGTATGCAAAGGCAGTCAGATAGAAGAATGCAGGGTGATTTTTCAGCTATCCCCAAGCAACTTAAATGGACTAATGCTGTGGGGAGTGGACAATATGGAAGAGACAAGTTGAAAATGGCGTTTGTGCCAAAATGCAAGTTTTATTACCTTTCTTCTTGCTGGTCAGAAGATCCACACAAGGCCACACTGGCCATGAGCTGACTACTGCAGCAGGACCGAGAAATAGCACTGTGCATTGTGGGAGGCTGCCGCCATCTTGGGCACAGCAGCCCTGAGCCTTCTAAACATGTGCAGAGTGCTCCACTCACCAAAGAGAAAGCAGAGCTCTAGAAAGGGCTTAAATGTAGTAGTAGTAGTAGTAGTAAAAATATTATTCTGATATTCAGAAAGGGATAACCCAGCTGAGCCTAGACTCATTTACAATGGGGTCCCAAGGGCATAAAAAGGACAAACATGTTACACATATAATACACAAAATATACAAGTAAATGGTGTAAATGGCCATAAATACTCTCAAACTCAAATAGCAGGACCACAACAAGGTGAAAACCCTCAGCAGCAACAGTAACTTCAGAGGGAGAGGGTTCCCAGGGCATGATACAGTGAGTCTGAACCAGAAGTGATCCAATTTGAGTTACCTTTGGTGGCCATGTTTGTAGTCCAGGGCCATGCTGATAGCACCAGGATTACAACAGGAAGTGACACAGATTACATCATTTCTGCCAGCCATATTTGTAGTCCATCACCCTGAACTACAGAACAGAATATTCCCAGTTGGGCATGGGGCAGCCTATAGAATATAACTATGGGGAAAATTTGCTCTATGGTTGCTTCTCCTTATGATGGCATGCCAAGCACCCATTCATGGTACATGTTAAGAATGAGTAAGGCATCACTCGCTGACCACAAGCCAACACTCTCCCTCTTTTTCTGGCACTATGGCAAGAACAAAGAAGTGTAGGACCTGCAGCATTCCCCTACCATCACTATGCCTCACAGCAACATGTGTTTCATGGTCAGAGAACCCAACAGAACTTTCTGAACTGGCCTTCTCCTCAGAGGGAACCAGTGGCATGGGCAGGAACTAAATTCCCAAGACAATGAGAGCACTGCTGATGATTATGTGCCATCCAGGAAGGATCCCAGAAGGGAGGCCTCAGATGCTAATACAATCATTCTCCAAAATCAACAAATAATCCAGACACAGCAACAATTCATAACTACCATGTCACAAAAGCTAGCCAAACTATCAGGCTCATAACACACTCCACCAGAACAAGAACTCTTAGGCATCCACACATCCCTCCACACAACCCTATATCTCCAACCTTCCCAACCCCAGACAGTGACTCTCAGGACTCCAACAAGGAGCTGGAAGGAAGGTCTAAGAGAGGGATAGAGGTGCCACAGCAACCACAGTCCCTCACAGCTAAAATGTGTTTCCCTGAACAAGTCCCTGATATCATCTGCATCATCAAGGCCATGGGAGGGTTTGAAGTGGTGCTGTCAGCCTTGCAGTCCAAGCTGATAGTCTCACTACAACCGGCAGCCAAGTGTAACAACACCTTCCCGGTATGTGAGGCCACTGACAAAGTCATGCCAAAAGAATGGGAGGCAACAGAACCTGCTAGGTTACCCAAAAGACAGTCCTGGGACAGAATGTATCCACTAGAGGAGGACAAGCTAAAGCTATGGTGTACTGCACTGATGGTAGACCCACAGATAGTGGCACTGAATAAGATAGCACTGTTACCATCCAAAGGAACATCTGGCCTTAAAGATTCTATGGACTGGAAATTAGGACATGTTCAAGAAAAAAACTTTGAACTGGCTGGCCTGGGCACTGGGAAAAAACTTTCAGTATCAAGCACTGCCATTCAGCTTAGTGACGGCGGCACTTAAGATCGTCACATAAGTATTCATAGTGCTGGTGGCAAAGGTGAGGGAACAAGGTATCCAAGTGATACCTTATCTGGATGATTGGCTCACATGTGCAAGATCTGTCAGTGACTCACAGGCACAGACAGAAGAAGTGCTACAGTGTCTAGAAGATCACAGATGGTTCATAAATTGATCTAAGAGCTGCCTGGTTCCCAGTCAGGTCATAGAGCACTTGGGAATGCTCAAAGACACAAGAGAGGAACATGTAAGGCCATCGGAGAACAGAGTGAATTCCATTATCTTGCAAGCAGAAAGCTTAAGGAAAACTAACAACCCAGCTGTGGAACAGGTCTTGTAGCTCTTAGGCTCCATGGCATCATGCATTGACCTAGTTCCATAGGCCAGACGGAATATGAAACCACTTATGATCATGGCCATTCAGCAGGAGGCGCAAGTGGAATATGAATTGACAGCTACAATCAATGTCGGCCAAAAGATACGATTATCACTGCAATAGTGGACAAACAGAAGCAATATAACCAGGGGCGTGCCACTGGACATACAGAATGACATTGTTATCAACACAGATGCCAGCCTGAAAGGATGGGGGGCCTTGACAGGGCGACGCAGGGCACAATGTACATAGTCACCCAGGGAGGCAAAACTATCAGTCAACATCCTGGAGCGAGGGCAATGTTCCAGGCCCTAATCCACTTTGGCACCATGGTCAAGGGCAAGAACATACAAATCTACTCAGACAACAAAGTGACAGTGGTGTACTTAGTGAAACAGGGAGGAGCGAAAGACAAAGGGATGATGTCTGAAACAACCAAAGTGTTTTCATGGGCACAGAAGCACCTCTCACATATATCAACAGTTTATCTAGTGGGGAAACTAAACACAACAGCAGATGGCTGAGCAGACAAAACTTTACCCATGGGAATGGCAACAGTACTCACAGTTTTTTGTAATGATCAACAAGGCTTGGGGACCAGTGCAGATACATCTCATGGTCACTCACATGAATACTCAGATGCCAACGTTCTTTTCCAGGTTCAGGGACAACAAATCGTTGGGGGTGTATGTCTTATCAGAACACATTTTTACTTTCTCTGCAAACTTTTTTCTGGCAGTGAGAGTGTCCAGTTTATTCTTTGACCCTCAGGTAGTGAGAGTGCCTGGGGGTCGAATCTGCATTAAAAATTGTTCTGTTTTTTATGTTAATTTAATTTGTACTCCTCAGTGAGAGGAGGAGGAGTACTTAAGTTTTACTTTGTTTTCTGGTTTTAAGTTTCAGTTATACTTTCAGTTTTCTGTGACTTGGACTTTCCTGAAGTGGATTCCTTATGGTATTATATCATCTTTCTCCCCTGTATTCACATCATTTATTTGGAGACTTTGGAGCCTGGACTGATGTTTTATAATTTAAACTTTTATTACAGTTTTATTGCTGCATAGTTTTGTTTGGGTGGGGTGGGTGGTTTATTTATTTGATTAGATATTGTTTTTTGAGATTTAAATGGTTTAAATAGTGTGGAATAGGGTGGTATCTTATTTGCATTTTTAGTTGGGTGGGTATTGTTTTGCAGTTTGCTTTCCTGAACTGTTTTCCAAGATTTAATTTTGAGTTTTGTTCTTAGAGCGTTGTTTGGGGGGTTAGTGTTTATTTGATTTGTGTGTCTGTGTCTGTGTTGTGAGTGTGTGTGTGTGTGTTTGTGTGTGTGGAGGTTGTGGTATTGAGTTTTGTTTTGGTCTTGGGATTATGTAGTTGGGGGGATGTGTCTGGGAATGTATGCAGGCCTGGGGCAGGCCAGGATAGTGTATGGGGCATCCTGGCTGCTCGATCTCCGGCCTTACTTCAGCCTCCCTGTGTCAGATACTACAGCAAGGCACTGTAGGGAAGTTGGAATTGGGAGGAGTCATAGGACTCGATCAGGGCGGGGTGCTCCTTGCACTGCGGGTGGTAGGATATAGGTAGTGGGGTGCAGAAGGCGCCCTGGGATTAGACGGGACTTGGGGAGAGGCCCGACGTGTTTAGTTCCTGTCACCAGGGTTCCCACCAGACCAAGTGGGCAGGTAGCCAGAAGGGCTGCTTTGTCCACCAGTCCCCTGAGGGCGGTGCTATGCAATGCCAGATCAGTCAGAAACAAGACTGCAATTATGGCGGACTAAGTTTCTTTGGCTGATCTGGCTTGCACTACGGAGACCTGGATCAGTGATGATGCTGGCCCAGTTTTATTTTTTTGGTTTTTGAAATTCAACTTTATTAATTTTAGCAAAAATCATGAAACAATGGGTCCAGACAGAATTGAATATGAAAAGGAGAGGGAAACAAACCAGTTAACAACTTCTAGAAAAAAAAGGAAACCACCCCCCCACACAAACCTCCCCACCCTCAAACCCCCCTCCCATGAGACAACCCTTAACAACATTTAGGCTTCTATAACAGTATAACAGCAGAACCACCTTTATTATTACCACCCTACCCCACCGAGTGTGCATTACAATTGTAGGTTAGGCTATATTGTCAGGTCAAAGCTAATACCATAGGTTAGGCATGAAATTGGAAGCAAGAAAAGTAAAGGAAGAGGTGGGAGCAATATTGGGTATCAGAGTTCGAACCAAGAGGTCAATGGTGCAGATAGAGTGCATATAACTTGTCCCATTTTTTGTGAAACAGGTCCATATGGTTACGAGAGCTAGCTGTGAGTCTGTCCATGTTAAAGCACATTGATAAGTCTTTTAACCACTCAGCGTAGGTTAAGGTTAGTTGATCAGTCCAATGCTTGAGGACAAGCCTTTTGACCACCATCAAGACTAAGGCCATGTGATACCTACGTTCCTGACAGTCTATGGTGGCATAATTGCCTAGGATACATATATCAACCGTGAAAAGATTAGTAAGGCCTAAAAGGGGGTCTAGGTTGTCCTGAATAGAGCGCCACAAGGGGGCTACTTTGACACATTGCCAGAAAATATGAAGTGAATTTCCCTCAGCTTGTGAACATCTGGAGCAAATGGGAAGGGATAGTTTGTTAAGGCGGAACAGTTTTGACTGGGGTGTAATACATATTGTTTAGTATGTAGTATTGGGTAAGTCTGAATCTGTCCTGGGTATGGTATTTGTGCAGGTCCTTCCATAAACGGGACCAGTTGGGAGTGGAGTCTGGTAGCAGAGAGAGCCAAACACGAGAGCCTTCGAGCGGGTTCGGGAATTTATGGTCCAGCAGGTAGGAATATATTAATGAAATGGCGTGGGATCTGGGAGCGAAAGTATTGATTTGAGAAAGGAAGGGGTTAACCTTTGACTCGCGAGAGACCGGTCCAAAATTAACATTAATGAGATGCCTTAGTTGGTATATCTTGAAAATCATGTTGTTAGGAATATCAAATTTAGCTAGTATGCCAGGAGACGAAAGAAGGGACCCTTGGGCGTAGTAATTCCCTATCGTTGTTTCATTGACTTTTGGGAGCCAGTCGGGAGCAATTAATGAGCTGCCCAATCTAATATTGGGGTTGAGGATAAGGGGTTGTGCTAGGTCCATTTTGGGTGAAATTTTGAGGAAATAAAGACATTGGGAGAGGGATTTAAGAGATGTGATAATAATGGGTTAGAGATCCAACGTGTGAGCACCGAGATGGGAGTGAAAAATATTGATTGGGGACCTATTTTGGCTTCTAAGAGAATTTGCCTCTCGATCTGAAGCCAGAGCGGAGGAGGAACATCAGTTGAAGCTGAGAACCATCTGCCCAGTTTGGAAAGGTGGGCAGCCCAGTGATAAAATATTAGGTTGGGAAGGCGAAGACCACCCTTGTCTTTAGGGCGGCATAGTTTAAAGAAGGAGCGTCTGACCGCTTTTTTTCGCCAGATAAATTGTGAGAAGATTGTGTGAAATTGACGTAGGTAAAAAAGCGGTAGCCAGAGGCCTAATAAGTTGAGAGGGTAAAAGATACGGGGAAGGACGTTCATCTTGATAATGTTAATCCTGCCCCAAAGAGAGATGGGAAGATTAGACCATCTTTGCAAGTCAAGCTGGATGTTGACCTTAAGGTCATCTAAGTTCAGCTTCCTAAGCAGAGATGGATCTGAAGTAAAGTGAATGCCCAGATATTTGATTGACTTGGGGGACCATCTCATACCAAACTTAGTGAGGTCGTGTTTGTGCGTAAAGGAATTCAGTGGGAATATTTCTGACTTTGATACATTCAACTTATAATGAGAGAGGCGGCCGTATTGGATTATGATATGAAGTGCATGCCCTAGTGATGTGGCAGGATGGGCAACATGAAGCAAGATATCATCTGCATAGACAGATAGGACCAACTCCTGTTGCTGTATCGGACAACCTTGGATGGATGGGGAACGTTTGAGTTTGAGAAGAAGAGGCTCTAGATACAGGTTAAACAGAAAAGGTGAGAGCGGGCAGCCTTGTCTGGTGCCAGTGTGGAGGTAGAAGATTGAGGAAAAGACACCGTTGCAGTAGATCCTAGCCGAAGGGGACCTATATAAGACCTGGATCCACTTGAGGAAGGCGGGTGGAAAGTCCATTTTGGCCAGAGTTGCACAGAGGAAAGTCCAGTTGACTCTGTTGAACGCTTTCTCTGTGTCCAAAGAAATCAGGGCCATTGGGGTGTGGGATAGTTGGGCAGCATGAGAGATGTGAGAAAGGGTTCTGAGGTGATCTGCTGGGGAGCGGGATTGGACAAACCCCACTTGTTCTGGGCTGAGGAGATGTATCCAGACCTTTTTGATCCTCTCGGCTAGAATCTTAGATAGAATCTTCATGTCGCAGTTTCGGAGAGAGATGGAACGATAACTCGCTGGGTCTTTTGGTGATTTATCGGGCTTAAGGATTAAGACAATAGTAGCCTCAAGTAGAGTGGGGTCCGTTGTCTCAGCATTAAACATGTAGTTATACAAGTTAAGGATTAATGGGGCAAGTTCTTTAGAAAAAGTTTTGTAGAAGTTTGAGGGGTAGCCATCCGGGCCCGGTGCCTTTTCCGGAGCGATAGAGGCAATAGCATCCTCTATTTCAGAGAGGGTAATAGGAGAAGCCAGGGTGTTTTTGTGGAGTATTGAAAGTTGGGGAAGGTTGAGGTCTGCAAGGTAAGTTTCTATGTCTAGAGGAGACACCGGGGGAGAGGGACTGCTATAAAGGTTGTTACAAAAGTCTTCAAAAATCTGTGTGATTTCTCTAGGGGATGTTTTAGTTAGGCCCTCAGGAGTTTGCAAAGCCGGGATTAGTCTAGAGCTCTCTATTATGCGTAATCTTAAGGTCAAAAGCCTGCCGGCTTTTTCGCCTTGCTCAATATATTTAGATTGAGTTTTTATTAAGCTATACTCAGCTCTCTCCTTAAGTAGTTCAGCATACTCATTTTTTGCTGTTAAAAGGGCTTCAAGGGATGCCAGGGGAGAGGAGAATATAGTCTATTCTGGACCAGGAATGATGAGCTTGGGAAAAGAAGGAGAAAGACCGAAGGGAGGGGTTAGTGAAACGCCAAGGGTCACATAACCCTAATAACTGCATAAAGTCCGCTAAGGACCGTTGGACCGGAGTGACTAAGTGGTTAGAGTCTGGAGACCCGTCTAGGGAGTGGGAAGGTGGGACATTCCAGTCCCCTCCCAAGATAATTTATGAGGGTAGGAGGGCACCAAGCTTGTCCGCTAGAGTCATAAAAAATTCAGAGCTACCACCTACTGGACCATAAATGGAACCAAGGACTACTTTACAGTTGTTGAGGGAACCTTTAACCAGAACGAATCTACCATCTCGATCGGTCAAAGTCTCCTCTGCCAGGAACGTAATGTAATTTTTAATAAGGATGGCAACACCCCTACTGGATCCTGACCCACTCGCCGTGAAAACTTAGGAGAAGCCAGATCTAAGCAGCCATTTTTCTTCATTCTTAAGTAAGTGGTTTTCCTGTAGCATAAGTATCTCGACTTTGACTAAATCACAGTGACTAAACACCTGAGTCCTCTTGGTTCTTTCCCTGAGACCACGCACATTCCACGTGGCCAATTTAACTGAATTTATAGCCATTTCAAAAACAGTAAGGTATTCAGACACACGATAAAACTCCTGACAATAAACAGATAAAAAAAGCACACCCTTACCCCGCTGCTCAGTCCGGCTAGGAACTGCCAGAAACCCAGTTCAGAATACTGATGCATAGCAAACCGACAGTACAAATCGGAGTTAGGATAAAGCATCAGAAGTATTGGACAGTCCAGCCACCCCGACCCCCCCCGTTCCCCCATATAAACCTAACACACTATGTACAACCTGGTACCAGGTGTGGCCGGAGAGGGAGTGGGAAAAGCAGTGACAAGAGCCTGAAGCCCAGGACCCGATGGCAAACCCCGGGGCTATCATATCCCGATGACCAAGCCTATTAAGGGTTCTCAAGGGACATGAGTACAAGTTAAAGGCAGATAAATGCCAGCCAGAATTGGTCAGAGAACCCCAGACAAAGGATTCGGGGTTTCCATATCCCCTCTCTATAAGCTTGTGAGGCAACCTTCCACAGCCCCAAGCATCGCTGGCCCAGTTTTAGAGGCTGCCATCCCATCTGGGTATACTGTAGTGCACTGCCCCAGAGTGGAACGCAGGGGTGGGGGAGTAGCCATCTGTTTTAGATCTGAGCTGGGCTTCACCATGCACACAGTGAGAACACCACATTCATTTGAATGCATGGCCATTCATGGGGGTCTGGGAGCAGGCTGCATGGTTCTCCTGATTTATTGCCCTTCTGGGGTGGCGGGAGATTTTTTGCAGGAAATGGCCAATTTCATCATCGGTGAAACATTGGAGGCCCCCAGATGTTTAGTGCTGGGGGGACTTCAATGTTTGGGCCGAGGATGAATCCTGTCGGCTTGGTCATAACTTCCTCCAGATTATGTCATTTCTGGGATTTGCACAGAGACTTTCTTCCGTGACTCATCAGCGTGGCCACATGTTAGATTTGGTGTTCTCACTGGGGCTTGAGATAAAAAGTCTCAGCATTGATAGGGTCATTTGGTCTGATCATTGCAAGGTGAAGTTCCGGTTCTGGGCCCCCATCGGTAGCCCTCCCCCTACAGAGATGGTCTGCTATCGTCCTTTGAGGGTGTTGACCCCTGAGGGTTTCTTGGTGGTGGCTGACCTATCTAGTGTGGACAATGCATGCGGTGGGGGTGTGTGCGCAGTAGTGGAAGCCTATAATAAGGTGCTTTCTGGTGTGCTTGACTCCCTCACACCAGTCCGTGTACAACCCAGGTCTTCTCACTTGAGGTCCCCTTGGTATGATGGGGAGCTCAAGGAGATGAAGACCTTGTGTCAGAGATTAGAGTGCTGCTGGCAGAAGTCTGGCCTGGAGGTAGACAAACTGGTCCTACGTATGCACTATGGTGCATACCAGGGGGCAATCAACTGTAAGAAGGCAGAATACCTGTCCAGGGAGATTGCTACCAGGAGGAACCAACCAACTGTGCTCTTTTGGACTGTGGACAGGCTCCTTCATCCTTCCTGTCTACAGCCAAAGGTAGCCTTTTCAAATGCATTGTGCGATGAGTTTGCTCGGTTCTTCTCAGACAGGATGTCTGCCATCAAGCAGGGGGTTCCGCCAGTGGACCAGAATCTGGCAGACAGTGGTCACCATGGGTGACCAGAGAGCACTCCACCTGTTTGGGGTGAGTTTAGACTGGTGGAGGTGGCTGAGGTCAATGAGATTGCCTCCAAGCTTCGCCACACCTTTTGTGAACTGGACCCGGTGCCAACTCGTTTCTTAATGAGATGTGTTGACTCCATTGGCCCGGTGTTTGCCCTGATTGTCCTGTGTTCCTTGTCAGAGGGGGTCTTTCCTGATGTCTTGAAGGAGGCATTGGTGAGACCCCTTCTGAAAAAATCATCGTTGGACCTGGACGTCAAGGCAAATTACTGTCCTATCTCCAATCTTCCATTTTTAAGTAAGATTGTTGAGAAGGTGGTGGCGCTTCAGCTTGAGGAGCATGTCGTGGCCCACAATTTTTATGAGCTGCTCCAGTCTGGGTTCTGTGTGAGGCATAGCACAGAAACTGCACTAGTTCGGGTGCACAATGACCTCCTTAGGGCTAGAGATTGAGGGGAGGGGACAATTCTTGTTCTCCTTGATCTCTTTTCAGCATTTGACACGGTGGACCATCGCGTGTTACTTGACCACCTAAGGGAATTCTGTGGACTTGCCAACTCTGTTATCTGCTGGTTTGAGTCTTTTTTATCTAACAGGAGGCAGAGGGTAGTGATGGGGAATTTCTCCTCCTCCCCTGACCACCTGTTGTGCGGAGTTCCCCAGGGTTTGGTCTTGTCACTGATGTTGTTTGCCGTGTACATGCTACCCCTTGGAGAGCTCATTAGGAAGTACAACTTGGGTTTTCACTGCTATGCTGATGATACCCAGCTGTACTTTTCCTTTGCCCCTGGAACATCTTGTGCAGTAGAAGTGCTTAACAGCTGCCTTGCTGAAATCAATGACTGGATGGCCTCCAGCTGGTTTCGACTGAACCCCAATAAGACAGAGGTACTGGTGGTGGAGTCAAACAGAAGGCGTGATAGGTTGGCCTCTGGTGCAGAGACAGGACTTTGCCTTGGCTCTGTACCATTGAAGGCCTCCTCTAGGGTGCGTGATCTGGGTGTTATTCTTGACAGCAGTTTGACACTTGAGTTTCAGGTGGCTTCAGTTGTCCATACCAGCTTTTATTATCTGAGGAATATCGCCAGGATCAAGCCCCTAGTTCCGCCACTGGACGTCCCCACTTTGGTGCATAATGTCGTGACGTCCAGGCTTGACTACTGTAATGCACTCTATCTCGGGGTCTCTGGGGGTACCCTGTGCCAACTGCAGCTGGTATAGAATGTGGCAGTGAGGTTGTTGACAGGACAGTCTAAATACTGTCATATTACTCCAGTGCTGCGTCAACTGCACTGGCTACCGGTTAGGTGGAGGGTCCTCTTTAAGGTGGGTTTGCTCGCCTTTAAGGCTCTACACAGCCTGGGCCCTGGCTACCTGAGTGACCTTCTTACACCTGATATCTTGGTCCACTCCCTCCGCTCCTTCTCTGGGGCCTCCTAGCGATTCCCAGGACAAGGCTAAGAACTGCTGGCAACAGAGCCTTTAGTGTCGCTCCCTTTAGTTGTTAGGGAGGCCCCATCTGTTGAGGTGTTTAAGACCCACCTCAAGGCATTCTTGTATGATCAGGCATTCCCGGACTATGTTTTATAGTTCATATTTGTTTTTAAAAACATTTTTGATGTTTACTTTAGTTTTAGAGACTCTGAATGTAGCTGTAGCTGAGGGTAGCAAAGTGTGTAGCAAATTTTGTTTTAATTTGTTAGGAGCAGTGTATTTAATTGATTATTATTGTGCCGTGCTGTATTTATTTGATTGATGTACGGTGCCCAGAGCCTCCGGGATGGGCGTCTTTTTAAATAAAATTTGCCTTGCCTTGCCTTATCCCTGGAGTGGCAATTTACATCTTACCATCCATTCTATTGATACCACAGGTTCTCAGGAAAATAAGGCAAAGGGGGGGGGCAACAGTGATTCTAACTGCCCCATACTGGCCTCAAAGAGTGTGGTTTGTAACTGTTGTAGCAATGGGCATAGACAAGCCTTAGAAGTTACCGGACTGCCCAGATGTGCTACAACAAGGGTTGATGTGACACCCTGATCCACAAACCATCAAACTAACTTCCTGGCTCCTGAGAGGGAAAGACTGCTAAAGACTGGATATCATCCCAAGGTGATAGACACCATGGGCTCAATTTTTAAAACCCCAAGAATGCCGCAAGCCCCCGGTGTGCCAAGCATTTGGAGCAGGGGACTTGCGGCATTCTTCCGGATGGTGATCGGGACTTTCAACCCTGAGTGCCAAATGTCACAAGTAAGACCAGCTTTTCCCTGGTCTAACTTGCATCATTTGGGGGCCCTTTTTTAAGGGGCTTTCACCAAATCTTTGATGCAAGCTGCTGTAATTTGAAGAAAATGTCACAACTGCACCCGATGTACTAAAATTGGGTGCAGTGGCATCAAAGAATTTGGGTGCAGCTGCACCAAGAAACAGGTGGGACACAGGGTTTGATGCAAGCCCTGTGTCACCCTTTGAAAACTGAGCCCCATGACACAATCTAGAAAAGGTTCTACAACCTCTACATATGCCAGACAATGGACAATATTTGCCACATGGTGCTCCTCCAAACACATAAATCTGGTAGCAGCCTCAGTTGTGGACATGTCACTTTACCTACAAGGTGGCCTAGACAAGGGACTATCACTGGCATCACTGAGAGAGCAATTGGAAGCCACATGAGCTGCCAGGAGCCAAATCCAAAATTGACAGCCAGGAGCACATCCAGACTTCTAGTGATTCCTGAAGGTGGGGAATAACATTCAGCTGAGGCAGAGACAGATCATTGCTCCATGGGACACAAAACTGGTACTACAGGTAATGACAGCAAGAACTACTGCTGTCAATAGAGCTAAAATGGTTGAACCTAAAAAAAGTGTCTATGGTGGCTATTTGCTCAGCCCGAAGGACAAGTGAACTACAAGCTCTCTCTTGCAGAAAAACCCTACTTATTATTTCATGATGACAGAGTATCATTAAGAACAGTGCCTTCATTCACCCCTAAGATCACATCAGAATTCCACAGGACCCAGATAATAGAACTACCAGCATCAATGCCAGCAGCAGGTAAAGAAGATGATCTGACACTTTAGACGCTCGGCATGAAACAGGACATGGCAATTTACACAAATCGTATGGTGCACTTAAACATAAAAACATAGAATTTGATGGCAAATAAGGACCGCTCAGCCCACCTAGTCTGCCCATTTTCATACCTTATGGATAAGCTGCAGATCCTAGTTAACCAACAGCCTACTTCCTCCTACCCCCCACTAGGACTACCTTATGTCTGTCCCATGCATTCTTGAATTCCCCCATTGTTCTTGACTCCACGACCTCTTCAGGAAGGCTGTGCCATGCATCCACAACCCTCTCCATGAAAAAATACTTCCTCACATTTCCTCTCAGCCGTCCCCCTTCTAACTTCAAATTGTGCCCCCTTGTTCTTGCACATCTCTTTTTCTGAAAGATACTACCCTCTTGGACTTTGTTGATTCCCTTGAGATACTTGAAAGTTTCTATCATATTCTCCCTCTCCCTTCTTTCCTCAAGGGTATACATATTAGGCTCCTTTAGTCTCTCTTTGTATGTCTTCTGGTGCAGACCCTGCACCATTTTGGTTGCCCTCCTCTGGACAGCCTCCACTCTGTCTGTGTCTTTGCCGAGATGGGGTCTCCAGAACTGCACACAGTACTCCAGATGGGGTCTCAACAACTGTCTGTAGAGAGGGATAACAACTTCCTGTTTTCTACTGTTGATACCTCTCCCTATGCATCCCAATATCCCCCCAGCCTTCCTTACTGCCTTCTCACATTGCTTGCCCACCTTTAGGTCATCTGATATTTATTTATTTATTTATTTAGTTTTTGTTGACCGGGTAAGTGCACTAGACAAATCCTGCCTATTTTCAGGCACAACCCAGAGGAGGGGGATACAGATGAACGCCAGCTGACCTTGAACCAGATTAAGCTGTTGGTAGTATTTTTAGTGAATGAGGGAAATTTGGCCAGAGACATAGAAACACAGAATTAAATCAGAATCAGATAGACTTTTTGTGGTCATGCAAGGATGCTGAAAAGGCAGCTGAGAAAAACATGGTCACAACAGACAGGATATATGTGGTTGCTACTTGGACATCCATACACACATTCATGAGACATTGCAGACTGGACATTACACAATAGATAAATGCACATTTTGCTTGCTCTGTGTTGCAGGTGGCAGTGGTGAGTGATCTGGATCATGCTGTGTCTCTCCCACCCTAAGGTAGTGGAGGTATTACTTTTTAGAACTCTATCTGTTAGAAATGGAGTGCCTCAGAGGCTACCTCCCACAGTGGTAGTTTACTTACCTGGTAAAAGTGACTGTGAGGGGACGTCCTCTGAGGCACTCCACAACCTGCCCATAGGAGACGGGACATGACCAGATCAGGGCATAACAGTGACACTTGACTGGAATGCCATAGGGGCTGGAGCGATTAGAGTGTAACATGGGCAGGTAATAAATAACATAAATCCTATTATAGTTGCATCTAGTTATTGGTCACAAGTCTGTTTTGCTATCTAACCAGTTTTATTACAAACACACTTTGAAAGACATCAAAACTGAGCTTGGTGGACAGATTCCAGAGGAAGGGGGGTACGGATTTTTACTCTAGAAGTCACATGTGCATTGACAGCCTATCAGGTGGATCTGTATACCCTATCTGTAAGAAATTGGGTATCTCAGATTACTACCCCCCACAATCACCTTTACTAGGTGAGTGAACTACCATTTATTAGCCCAAGTGTGTATCTATGTGTGAGTGGGTGGGGAGGTTGTGAGTGCTTTGCAGCAGAGTTCCCGCATAATGCATCTTGAAAGTTTACTAATCATTAACCTCTCTAATGCACAAATTATGCATTATATTTTTTTAAAGCACAGTTTGACTGGTAGTTTTCTGTGAGTTTTGTACAGTATGGTATGGTTGGACCAATGAAGGGGCTAGATTTAAGCAACGGTCTCTTGGCTCTTTTATAACAATACTTATCCTGATGCTTGAAGGAAAATCATCTTGGAGGCAGTATAGTGCAGTTGGTTAAGGCTCTGAGCTGCAGATCTGAAAACCTGAGTTTGAATCCCAAAGCCACCTAGGTACATATTGTGTGACCCTGAGCAAATCACTTAACTTCCTTGTGCTCCCAGGTCACATCTGGAAACAAGCTTCGGCTTAGTGTGCTACTCCTGGTTAAACAATGTTCCCCATCTTAGTAGCCCATCACTTGAATGTTAGGAAATGTTCTACATACAAAACGTTAGCAACTGTTAAGCAGTAAATAATCCTGGTACTTACACCTTCTTGTGATTTTTACTAAAGCCAAAGCCTTGGGGCCCTGTTTCCGAAGAATGACCATTTGCGTGAGTAACTATACTGAGCATGCACTTTTGATGGATGATGTGCCATCCATGCAGTTACCAAATATGCCAATGCAATGGCTGTGAGAGTAGTCCCCTGGTCATTGCACAAGCATGCAAACAAAGAAATCTAGCTGTGCCTGAGCAAAACTTGTCATTTTTGATGATCAACAGGTACTTCTAGCACTTGCCCCATTGATCTCTAGGAGAGATTTTTTGGAAGTCTGGGTTGAGTCCTACAAGTCGTGATGATGGACTTTCACATTGTAAAAACACAAAATGCTGGCACAATGTCAGAATGGCAAAGGGGCTCACACTATAACCAGTGAAGCAAAAAAATACACCACGGTCAGAGCAAGCTTAAAGATGTACTAAATAGTAATGTTATTAAATACAGATAACATTTATTTAAAAAACTCACAGACAATAGCTGTTACCTGTGCGCTTCATGTCTTGTCACTTAGTCAAGGAGTCAAGTGTCAAAGTGGTACTATCATGCCTTTTTGTTACTAATATTGCTACTTAGTGCATCTTTAAGGGTGCTGTGCACCTTTGTGTGTTTTTGTTTGTGTTACAAATTCCACACACTGGGATCAATGATGTCGACACTGCTTAATCTCTATGTTCCCCCAAACCATCACCTGCATGTCTCCGTGACATTTATCAGTGTGTTTTAAATTCAACACATTTGATAATTTTATGCATTGTATAACTAGAATAACACTCTTCAGGGTAAGCAGTGTGCTATAATAATTCTCGTCTCCATGGTGGTTGAAGGTCCTCAGCTGACCCTTATGCCTTACCATCAACCCTGCATCATTAATAAATACTTATTGTACACCTTGTTGTACATTATTCTTGGATTCTTGCACAAATTCCCTTTCTCCTGGTGGTCCAGTGTTTGCAGGAGAGGACCTCAGTTATGCCTATTGACATGCCCAACTTTTTCTGCATGACATTTGAGGGCTCAGTACTACTGTAAGTTTGGCTTATTTGTACAAGCCATGGGCAGAAATGTCACCTTTTCAATTCTGCAAGCACTATAGGTGCTCAGTGCAATCCAGTTAAACATGGGTTGTCTGTGCCAGCCTCAACTGAAGGAGAAAAATGGGACTTTTTGCTCGCACAACGTGGATTTTCACTAAATAGCTGGCTCTTGGTCTCTGTGAAACTAATAACACAGTGGGATACAGAGATGATTGGTTCTAGGTCATGGATTCAAATCCTGCCGAAGCTGGGTAGTTGCTAAAAACTGTGATAATCTGAGTGCAGTTCAGCTGTTTCTTTGAAATAAATCATGGTGCTCCCGGTTAAACTCCTATTATCCAGGCTCTCACATCACAACCCCCATCACAATTACCACTACAGTAATTGGTACCCTTGTTGGCAGTCTCACTTGGCAGGCAAAGGATTGAATGGGCATGGAATTTGAATGTCACTCTCACTCGATAGCTATGGTCCCTTTATTACAGAACTGAGGAACACTGGCAGGGCAGCATTGGGAAGCTGCAGCTGTGATGTAAATAGAATGGATGATATTGGTCCCCAGTACTATCATTCAGGCACCATTCATAAGAATTAAAATTCACTCAATGAAAACCAGTGTATGTACTTACATCAACTGTCGCCAAAAAAAAGGTTAGTTGCTGTATTGGTCCTTGCATAACAAGATGCACAAATTGGGTGATTTGATACCTTTTATTGGCCCAACAGAGATTTCAGAAAAACTTGAGCTTATGACCTCCAACAGAGGTCTTCAGAACAAGAAAAACTGTTGTGTCATGGTAGTGATAATTGTAAATACAAGAAAAGAAACGATATAAAAAGACTCACAAAAGGCATAATTGTATGTATCATTTTATTCACATGTACAAAAGCAAATACAAAATTTACATTTAGCAAATCCTAACAAACTGAAACTAAATGAAAGAAATGTAAAAATGGTAAGACATGACATAATGTTTTTTGAAATGAGATACTGTGCTCCTTAAACAATTCTGTGAAATGAACTACTGCAGCTTGATCACTGAATTCTGTCAGCTACTGCATCTGGGTACCGTACAGCCTGTAGACAGCGGAAATGCTAACAAATGCTTTTTACTACACTACATTATATACAGCAAAATACATACTCCTGTACATAGCTAGTTGGCTGAACTTAGATATTATTGCATATATAATATACAATTACTAATGATGCTGATTAAAAATAGAACAACACGATTTTTTTCCAACGTGAACAACCCGCTTCATTCTACTGAATGTACATTCAAAAAATGAAAACTGGAAAATAAATTCAAAAGAACATTTTTGCATAGTTTGTATCATTTTATTTTATTTCTTGGCTCCTTACCTGTTGATTTAATGCCCTTTTTAGGCCACTCCACAGTATGTATCCCCTGCCACTGGAAAGAGCACAGCCTGCCCCTTGGGTACCACCTCCAGCCTCCCACTATTCTCTTAGTGGAGTGGGCAGCTTTCCTCTATAACAACCAACCATGGTCAATTTTAAAGAGAGGAGGCAGAGTCACAACTGGGTTGCAGTAACCCACTGGGCAAGGTGAAGAGAAAGTCAACTGTCTAAGCCCCTCCCTCATTTTTCTCTCTCACCTAACTCCACCCCTGCTGGAATCAGGAATCTCCACCTACTCCCATCAGTTCTCTGCACTGCCACTTTACATTAGCAGAAGAGCCTCTGGAAACACTAAGTGTAGTGGTATGATTTTGAGTCCACCTTTCCTGGAGGAAGAGTAGGAGAGTGCCTGTGGGATGCTAAATCCTCCTGCTACCACCCCAAAGTATCATTCTGGGCTTTGGCAATGAATTGGGTTGCTGGCATAGCAAGTAGATCCACAGTCACTGCACTGTTTGGCTGCAGACCTTTGAATCCTAACTAAAAATTATAAGTTCTGTTGTAGTAGTAGTAGTAGTTGTGACATCTTCTTCAGGGGTTTATCTGTATTTTTCCTTTTTACAATTAACCTAGGTTGGTCAAACTGAGATGCAACAAATTACTGAGTGGGGTCAAGCTTTGGCTGCTGAGAGGATGGCAGGACAAGCAGATCTAGAGACTTGCTTAAAGTCACACAGTGCGCCAGTGGCAGGGTTTGAACCTAGATCCACAGGTGCACAGCTCTGTGTTCTTGCCACTAGATCATACTACCTCTATGTGGCAGAAGAATACATATATTTCTTGACATTTTTTGGTTAACATTAATGAACGCTGTCTAAAATATATCCCCCTTGCTTAGGACAAAGTTTCTGCTCCCTGCATTCATCTGATGATTTTTCAACTGTTAATAAACCATGTTTTTTTCCCCTCCAGATCTTGTTGGAAGAATGGTACTGTCAGGTAAACCTCTGCAATGTGTGCAATGGCATATTCAACCGGTTTGCTAGGGTTATAACTTTTAACATTTTAATGGCAGCATTAAGCTTCAAGGAGACATTGTATTCCCATTGCTAGTACATGTTTCTGAGCTAAAAGACTTATCATATCAAACTTACTCCATATGGCAGATTAAAAATTATTCCAGGTGTCTTTGGCCCCAATGATTCAAATGGATCAATGGTTAAGCCCAACTTCCGGAACTTGTTTTAAATGTGAGGGAAGGTATAAAGGCCACAGAGATACAGGTATACCAGGGGCATAAGAAAGGGCTGGGGGTTTTAGGGTCAGTTTGAGACAGGGTTGGGGGTCTTTATTTGCATGGGCATGGTGTACAGACCACCAACACGGGGCAGGAGTTAGATAAGGTTTAAGGGGAGACCACTAGCAGAATGGCAAGCAAAGGGGAGGTATTGATTATGGGGGACTTTAATCTGCCAGATCTAGACTAAAGCATTCTGGCCACTACAAGATACATAGAAGTTGATGGCAGATAAGGACCACAAGGCCCATCCAGTCTGCCCATTTCTTTTCTACCTTATGAATGTGCCATCAGCCTTTGCTCTGTCAATGGCCTATCTATTCATACTCATCTGTATTGCTCCCTTATGCCTATCCCATGCCAGTGTGAAGCCCTGCACTGTATTCATATCCACCACTTCCTGAGGTAGGCCGTTCCATGCATCCACCACCCTTTCTGGGAAAAAGAACTTCCTCACATTACCCCTTAATCGGCCTCCCTCCAATCTCATGCTGTGTCCTCTTGTCCTGCTATTTTTCTTATATTGAAACAATACAAAAAGATGCAGGGCCATTCTCAACTCCCTAAAGGGGGCATTTCTCAAACAGGTGGTAATGATACCCACTGTAGTCAGGGTAGTGATTGACCTGGTACTTACCCAGTGGGACAGCACTGTAGGCATCACAGAGGGTTGTCCCCTGGGTATAAGTGATTACTGTACAATGCAGTTCAGCATACAGATTAGGCAAGAGAAAAACACACTAGAACGAAGGTCCTGGACTTCAGAAGGGAACATTTTAAAGAAATGGGAGACTGTCTCAGTAAATACCTTGAAGGGGGGGTGAAGACCCAATGGAAAAAGATCAAGGAAAGGATAGTTAAAGAATGGTATTCTGTTAGAAAGAAGTAAGTAAGGGTAGAAAGAGGAAGAGGCCATCATAGTTCTCAGAGAAGGTGGTTAAGGTGGTAGGGAAGGAAAAAAATAACTTTTAGGAAGTACAGGGAGACCCAGATGGAGGTGGATATGAATGTATATCTGGATAAACAAAGGGAGGCAGGAAGTAGGCTGAGGGCAGCTAAGACACAAACAGAGCAGAGGATTGCCATGGAGGTAAAAAAAGGAATAAGACTTCCTTCAGGTACACGAGTGAAATGAGGGACACAAGGGGTGGGAGAGTGAGGATGGGGGGATAAGGGGCAAACTGAGCAAAGGAAGATCAAGAAAAATAACATTTTAAATGAATACTTCTGCTTGGTCATCACAGTAGTGGGGAAGGATGGTCCAACATTTTTCGCACCTTCTCCTTAGCACTTACTGTATAACCTGGCTAGCTTTGCTTCCTTACAACTGCCCTTAAACTCTGTCCCCTTACTACAAGGAACCCTTTATACACCTCACCGTTAACACTTCCATCTAGTATGACTGGCCTTGCTCCCTTGTAGCTGCCTCTCCTTATGGGGCCTCCTACTTCACTCCCTTAAGCCCCCTACTTCCCCTCTCCCCCATCTACTCTTTTCAACCTCCTCTGCTGATTACTTCCTGGGAGAGCCTTTGTTCCCTCAGAATCTCCAATTTCCCCTTAATGCACTTATCTGAACATTAATGTTAAGTCTTTATATACTAGTTCCTGTCACTTGTGCTTAGAATTCATTGTTAGGTGCCAGTAATGTATATACATATTATAATCCACCTGTTAAGTGTCCCTCTTGTATATAATTGTATTCCTGTTCTTTTTGACCATTCTGTAATTGTGTCCTCCCAGGACCTCCTTCCAAATGAGCTTTCTCAATGGTGTTTTCCTGGTAAAATAAAAATTAGATTGAACATGCATCAGCAGGCACCGGGGGAGTGAACACTGCTCAATTTTTGGAGGAGAGACTCCAGAGGGGATTATAAACCCAAGGAGATGGGACCAGACGGGATTCACCCAAGACAGAGTTATAAAAGAACTGAGCAAGGTGCTAGTCACCCTCTGGCAACACTATTCAGCACCTCACTGGAGACAGGAGTAGTTCCAAAGGACTGGAAGAGGGTCAATGTAGTCCCTCTGCACAGGAGTGGTAGCAGGAAAGAGGCTAGCAATTACAGGCCAGTCAGTCTCACATCAGTAGTGGGGGGAACTTAATGGAAACTCTGCTGAAAGAGAAGCTGATGGAGTGCCTGGAGGTAAATGGACTGCAGGACCACTGGCAGCACTGTTTCACAGGGGGAAGGTCTTGACAAACAAATCTCATATATTTCTTTGACTGGGTGACTAGAGAGGTGGATTGGGGAAGACAGCGGATGTGGCTTATCTGGACTTTGGTAAGGCCTTTGACACTGTGTCGCGCAGGAGGCTAATAAAGAAACCTAGTAGCCTGGTTGGGGAAAAGGTGGTAAGCTGGGTATCAAACTGGTTGAAGGATATGAGGCAGAGGGTGCTGCTAAACAACAGTCACTTGAAGGATGGGAGAGTGACCAGTGGGGTGCCACAGGTATCAGTACTGAGTCCTGTCCTCGTCAATGTCTTCCTAAGTAACATTGCTGAGGAACTGAAGGGGAAGGTGTCTCTGTGTGGATGACACAAAAATCAACAACAGGGTGTACATCCAGTAAGGGATGGAGAGAATGCAAAGGAATCTGGGGGAAACTAGAGGAATGGTCTAAGATGTGGCAGCTGTGTTCCAATGCCAAACGTGCAAATTCATGCACCTGGGGTGGGGAAACCCAGGAGCTGTGTATAAGATGGGGTGAGGTATTTACAGTCACTAAGCAAGAAAGGGAACTTGGGTAATTATATCTGCTGATCTCAAGGTGGCTGAGAAGTGTGAAAAAAAGCAGTACCAAGACTAGTGAAATGCTAGGGTGCATAGGGAGGTGGATTTCTAGCAAGAGAGGGGAGCTGGTATTGCCACTGTATCGCTCACTGATGAGAACCCACATGGAGTCCTGTATCCAGCTCTGGAGGCCACACCTCTGCAAGGACACTGAGAGGGTGGAAGTGGTCCAGAGGAGGGCTATCAAAATGGTGTAGGGGGTTGCACAAGAAACCGCATGAGGAGAGGCTGCAAGAGCTCAACACGTACATCCTCGAAGAGAGGATAGTGAGAAGGGACATGATTGAGACCTATAACTACATCACAAGGGTGAACAAGGTGCAGGAGAACATGGTGCATGCAGTGAATTTTGGGGGGAGCTGAAGAGAGACGTGAGGAACTACTTCTTCACAGAAAGGGTGATGGATTCCTGGAACAGCCTGCCAGGAGAGGTAGTGGGGCAAAGACAGGTGGGAGCTTCAAGCATGAGTGAGATAGCAACATGGTAATAATAAGCAGAGGAAAGGGAGGAGGAGTGGACACCAGTGACCACATAGGGTCCAGGGTATAGTAATAGACAATGAAAAATAGGGCAGACTAGATGGGCCTACTGATTCTTTTCTGCCAACAAATTCTATGTTTATGTGTTTTCTAATCACAGCTCCAAGGGCTTGATTTTAAGAAGCCTTCAAGATTGTCACAATTTGCGCCAAACCCCCAGCTGCAGCAAACTCAGGGAGCACCAGGGACCCTGCATGGAAGTTTAAAAAAAGAGGGGTCTCAGCACCAAAGTTCTCTAGTTTGCTGCAATTCAAGGTCTGTGCCGACTAGACGGTGCATAAGAGGGGAATGCTGTGGGACAGGCTTGCAGCAGCATCAGCCAGCAATGGTGACCTGATGGCCAGTCACCCTGGTGGCTGGCAGGTCATCCTGGGCATGCCATGAGTCACGGGGGGTGGAGGGTGGGACGTGTTGAGATGGGGGGAGAGGGAGGCAACCACCATCTGTCTGTGCAAGTCCATGTTGGGGGCAGATGCCCCAGTGTTACCATGGGGGGTGGGGGTTGCAGGCTTGTACCTGCCACGGACCACCAGTCACTCCAGTGGTGGTCAGGCAGGTATCAGGGCTGTGAGGACACCTTTCCTATGGGGGTATGGGGTCACCCCCCATCCAACGACTGCTCCGGGAGTGGTGCATGGCAGGTAAGACCAGCTCTGGGATGGTCTAACAGCAGGGTCTGTGCACCCATTGGGGGGAGCTTGCAAAATCCCAATTTAGGGGATATTGCAGTGCTGCTCCAATGCAAGCCAAGTTCCACCGTGGCACACCACAGTGGCTGTCGCAAGGACAGTGCAAGCCCGGTTGGTGCAGGTGGTTCCCCCAGTGGCACAGGGTACCTTATAAAATCGGGACTGCCACAAGGTATGGTGCAATGAGCTCTTCATACCATTTCTCCTTGCAACAAGCTCTTTACGCCAGTCTCGAGCATTTGAAAACTGGGCCCCAAGTCTCTCTGAATTTAGTCCCTACTACAATGCTGAAGAAAACTTGCCATGACTGAACATTAGATTAACCACTCACTTGTAGAACCTTTGCTAAAGTCACTACAGTTACCTGTAATGCACTCAAACATGTTCTCAGACTCCCCATGGTTTAATGTTCCCTTACCAAGTCAGATCTGAGAGTACCTTAGTTAAGTTAGAGGCGAGGGGAAGGGGATGCAGTTCTGGGATTATCCAGGATGATTCAGGAGACTTGGTAGTATGCTATATGTGCTCCTGTTGTTTAAACAGGATTGATGTCAGGTGGGCCCAGGATGCCTACCGTGGGATGGCGAAAGTAGGTACAGATCCTACTAGAATTAAAAGTGCTTGGAAAGCTGTAGTGGGGTTCAAGAATTCATGGGATAGGCATAAGGGAAACTTAGTGATAAGGCAAGGGGGTAGAGCTGGAGATCAAGTAGGGTCTGTGGTAATACAGTAGGTAGGGAAAAATGGGCAGACTACGTGGGGCAATCGGTCCTTACCTGCCATCAAATTCTATGTTTCTATGACACGTTTTATACTGTTTTTTCAACTTAACCTATTAGTGTACCAAATTAGCTTCATTCTAAACTAAGCCTTTTAAAGTTGATCCATGCTATTTCTGCTATGGTGACCTTAAGAGTGATGCGGCACTGCACATAAAGTGTAACATGTTTGAAAGGTATTTACATTTTGTGTCTATCAAAGTGCAAGAGGGTTCAAAATTTGAAGTACCTTTGTACATGCATACATACATATTCACATACATCCCTCATTTAAAATGCATGTCAATATGTGGTTAATACTTCAGTCACAAATACAAATAGTGTCACTGCTCTGCTAAAATGAGGCATCTTGTGACAATGCTGCATGGAGTCCTTATTACTTCAATATAAAAGTGCATAATACTAAACTTGGATCATTTGCTTAGCTACATCCTCTGTACAAACAGATATTAATTAACAAACATGCAGGGCTTCATTTTGTTTCAAAAGAGGACCTTCACATAACTAGAAGTCTCTGACTGTTGATTTAGTTCTGCAATGGAAGCTTGACTTGTAATCTTCCAGGATTCAGAAAGAGAGAAACAACACTTGGAAATGGTTAACGAAGGTGCTTCTCAGACAAGTTTGTTCCAGTTGTTGGCCCAATATTTGCCAATTCCCTCTTTTACAGTTTTTCCACTTTGCAGCCAGATTCTTCAGATCAGCAAACGACTTTGATGTAGCACTTGTTTTCTTGTAGTTATTTACATGATTTATCCAGCTACAAACTAAATCCAGCATTTGGACGGGCTTCAAACACATTAATTGCTTGGAAAAGATGCAAACATGAGGGAACCTTCCATATCTTTATAAAAATTCCCCCAAGGTTCAGCTCACAGCTGATATAACTCAATGGCAAGTGTCGGAGACTTTAAAATGTCCATTTGTGACTGTCCTGAAATCCCATGTGTTGGGAAACAACCATCTTTGCTTTGCCAATATTAGCAGAGAACACTGGGTAGCACAGTATTTCAGAATTCAGCAGACATCCTCTACTCTGCCTAGTAAAAGAGAAATATAACAGTTACAAATTTTTTACTTGGACAAGTATGGCACAGAGCTGACAGTGTTCTCTTTATAGATCATTCCTGAAGAAGATTGTATGGTTTAAGCAGTAGTGCATGTTAGCAATGAAAATATTGATGCTACTTTTCTTTACATCTGAAATAATAAACTTAGCACTCCTTTCAATATGGCTTGGTCCAGATTTTTATTAGTATTCTCTGTTACTTTGGAAACCCAGGGCCTGATTTTAAAATGACTGGGACTGGTGCAAGGGGCTTGCGGCAAGGAGAAATGGCACAACAGGCTCCTTACACCGCACCTGGCACCAGTTCTGATTTCTAAGGCAGCCTGAACCACTGGGGGAACTGCCTGCACCAACTGGGCCTGTGCAGTCCTTGTAACAGCTGCACTGGTGCACCACATTGGAAGGGCGCTTACACCATGGCGGGGCTGCCATATCCCCTACTTTGGGATTTTGGAAAAAACCCCAATGGTTGTATGGACCTTGCCATTAGACCAGACCAGAGCTGGTCTAACCAGCCCTGCACCACTGCTGGAGCCCTCACTGGGTGGAGGAGTGACCCTGTGGCCCCTTGGGAAGGTACCTGTACAGTCCCTGAAACTTGCCAGACCACTGCTGGAGTGGCTGATGGTCCATGGCAGGTTAATGTCTGCAATCCCACTCTCATGGTTGCACTGGTGCATCCACCTCTCCACATATGGACCTGCACTGTCCCTGCAGTTGCCAGTCAGGACCAGTTGTCACCCCTTTCCCCCCAGCCTGACCCGTCCTCCCCCAGTGTGAGCCAGGGCATGCCCCGGCTGACCCGCCAGCCACCAGGGCGACCGGCCGGTGGGTCACCATCACTGTCCGTTACTGCCACAAGCCTGTCCCGCAGCTTACAGCATTCCCCTCTGGTGCTTTGTTTCTTCAGTGCAGCTGTTGGCTTGCAGCAAACCTAGGAACTTTGGCACCAGGACCCCATTTTTTTTTTTTTGGTCAAATCAGGTGCACCTGGGTTTGCCGCAGGTGGCAGTTCAGCGCACCATACACCAATCCAACAGGATGTTGTAAAACTGAGCCCCCATTGTTTAGAATGACTTTCCTTGCAACAATAATAAACTAGCATGCAGCAGATAGTACTCCCTGACTTTAAGGGACAATAGGTGTGCAAACAGTTGAGAATACTGTTGAAACTCTGGTCCAAGTCATACTAAATGGAGTTAGAACACTTCTTTGTCATTTCATATATGAAAAAAGACACTGCAGCAGACTCAAAATGGGGAAAGAAGGGTGTCATGCAAGTCAGGAGGTAAGGGGCAATATAAAGGGTATAAAACCTAGAGGTCTACATTTTCACAGTTACGTGCACTGCTGCTTTAAAATGCTAAATGCACCATGCTAATTCTAATGTTCTTTTCTACATTCAGTGTGCCTTTATTTTGACCCTTATTTTATTTGCAGCTCACATGCATAAACAGCATATTTTTTTCCTTTTTGCAATTATGTATTTTTTAAATTGACAGAGAGTGGGTAGAAGTCCAAATAGAACTGTTGAAGTGCAACTCCTACAGCTGAGATCAATAACACAATTCCACAAGTTCCTACCTTGGTGGTTATCATTTATTTAAATTCGAAGCTTACAGCAAAAACAGACAGCAACCACAGAATAGTTAATTCTGGGGGGCTATGTGGACCTGAACCCTGTTGAACTGCTACATTAGAGGCTAAGTCGAAAAGCGTCCCATCACCAGGTGACTGTCAGTGAATGAGGCATGTGCACGCCACAGAACATGCACGTGCACAGATGCTGTCTGTTTTTGCTATAAGCTCTGAATTTAAATAAATGGCAACCAGAAAGGTAAGAACTTGTGAAGTTTTGTTATTCTTCTCAGCTGTGAAATTGCTGTTTCAGCAGGAGTTCTATCTGGAATCCTACCCACTGTCTGTTTACTTTCTGGGAACTAAACAACCAATCCTGTACTTCGCTTTAAGTATTTTCTGAGCCTGGGACCTACTTCACAAAAAATTAAAAATAAATACATAAATAAAAAAAAAATCATTACCAATATATCAGTGGAAAATAAAAGTGAAACTGTCCCTGCTGGGATCTGAACAAGACACACTTTTCTATTCCTCCTATATTTGATAAAACACTGAAGTTAGGAATAAAGTTGGCATGCTTGATTCTCTGCTGCACGTGTCTTGGTTACACAGATCACCAGTATGAAGTAGTGAGCTCTAACTTTATATTTCTATTGAAATGGCTGTTTTGTGTGCCAACACAAATGGCACCTGAGTTATCTGGAAAAGTACTCCAGTGTTATGATTTCCGCTTTTGTCATGCAGTACTGCCAGGATTTTTTGAGTGTTTCCTTATCAAGAGTGAATCAGAACAATTCCTGTCAAGAGTTAAAAAGGCCAAGAGAGACTCCTGGTACAAAATACTTGCAATGCTTGTTGAACTCAAAATGTCAGCCTGCACACCATGAGGAAACAAAGGAACATAAATTGTAATGCTAATAAACATTTTACTTAGCACATACATATCAGTTGAAATTATGCTTAGTTTTGACCCAACCAACTCTGTCAAACTCAATGTTTTGCGTACTGCAGTACCTTCACCACTAATGCAGACAACCATTTATATAGACTATGGGTCCATTATTCAAATGATGCTCAATTGCCCACAGAAGAGAGCTGGCCACACAATCCAGTTGTGCGAGGGGCCAACTTTCCCATTATTTAAAAGAAATTGTGCAAGTGATGGGAGGATTTCAGAGGTGTCTGGCTTAGTCAACCTTGATTAAAATACATGAAAAAAAGAGGTTAAATTCTGGGGAACCCATATCCAACACGACTTATCAAAGTATACAACAAATTGGATCACCAGGTTCACCACAACCAATTAATAAAACTAAAGATATTTTAGGCCACTATTTACAGCTAAAACCAGTCTCCCTGAGGAAGGGAAACATTTCTCAAAATGTTGGTTAATATAAGACTGAAAATTAATAAATGACTGGAGGCCAAGGTTTGAACTGCACAATTAAGTAAATAAAATATCCTCAATTTTATTAATTGGTTGTGGTGAACCTGGAGATCCAGTTCGTTATATGATGGGAAGATTTACCATCACCTGCATTATCACCCTTCCATACACACAACCACCTATCAGCCACACTTCTAGGCTGACTCTGGACTGCTTGCTCCAGTTAATGAGCTCCATGTCACTGATCATGTGACAAGGGGTCAGCATGAGCGACCTGTGCTCCTTGCACCTGCATTGAATATGGTTCAGTTATTATTGTGCACATGTCACTTAGGTGCAAATACTTCGAATACCGAGCCCTTTGTCTAACTCAGTGGTGGAAGTAGCCCTGCAGTGTTTCATTCCATGTGGCTTGACATGGCCAGAGAATGTTTCTTTTTGGTAAAAGCAGTAGCTTATATCAACTTGGCAAGTGCTGGTGTCTTTAACAAGTCCAAGCCTTAGGTAACAACTCTAACATGGAGCTAAAGAGCTACTGCCATCTTAGGGCAAGCTTTTCCATTTCAACACAAACAATCCATTTTCTGAATGAATTCTCCTCCTCCTCCTCCTCCTCCATTTCTAAGAACCATAGAATCATAGAATGTGTCAGCAGAAAAGGACCAGTAGGCCCATCTAAGCTGCCCTGTTTTCCCAGCCTAATACTACACCCCTGGACTCTATTTGGTAAAAGGTGTTCCTCCCTCCTCCCTTACCTCTATTTATTATACCCATGTATAATACCCATGTGCCTACCCCACAAATGCTTGAAGCTCCTCACTGTCTTCTCCCCACCACATCCTCTGGCAGGCTGTTCCATGTGTTCACTACCCTTTCTGTGAAGAAGTATTTCCCCATATCCCTCTTAACCCCCAGCATCATGGCATACCCCCCCATTCTGGTGCTCCTCCTTCTATTTAAGAGCCTCTCCTGCTGGTCATCACTCGCCCCATGAGACATAGAAACATAGAATTTGATGGCAGATATGGATCACTTGGACCATCTAGTCTGCCCATTTTCCCTGCCTATTTCATTTACTACAGATCCTAGGCGATCTGCAGCTTATCCCCTCTTTCCTATCGCCAGGGTTCTCTTATATCTAGCTGATGCATTTTTAAATTCCCCGACCATTTTTGCTGCCACAACCTCCACTAGTAGTCTATTCCATGCATCCACCTCCCTTTCTGTGAAAAAAATACTTCCTCATGTTACCCCTGAGTCTACCACCTCTATTCTCATGTCATAGCCCCTAGTTCTTGAACATCTTCTTTTCTGAAAGATGCTACCCTTTTGCACCTTATTTATGCCCTTGAGGTATTTGAAAGTCTCTATCATATCTTCCCTCTCTCTCCTCTCCTCTAGAGAGTACATTTTGAGATCCACTAGTCTCTCCTCATATGTCTTCTGGTACAGCCCCTGCACCATTTTCTTTGCCCTTCTCAGAAGTGCTTCTACTCTGTCTATATTCTTCTGGAGATGCAGCTTCCAGAACTGGATGCAGTACTCATGATGTGGCCTCACCAATGTTCTGTATTGTGGCATCACCAACTCCTTCCTTCTGCTGGAGATACCTCTCCTAATGCATCCCAGCATTCCACTTGCTCTTCTCACAGCCTTCTCACATTGTTTGGCAACCTTTAAGTCATCAGATATGATTACTCCCACATCCCTTTCCTGTTTGGTGGCCACCAGTACCCCCCCAACATGTACTCATCTCCTGCATTTATATGTCCCAAGTACATGATCTTGACTTTTTTGCATTGAATTTTAGTTGCCACACCCTTGACCACTCCTCAAACCTGGTTAGCTCCTGTCTTAGTTTCTCCATCCCTCTTGGAGTGTCCATCCTGTTGCAGATCTTCCAGCCCTTCTGCAATGTCACTTAAGAAGACATTAAAGAGGACACAGAATACCATGACTGGGATGTCAACATACAAGGGAACACAATCAACAGGAAGGACAGGTAGGATAGAAGGGAGGAGGAGGAGGAGGAGGAGGAGGAGGAGGACTAGCTCTCTATGTTTGGGAAGGGATCAAAGCAATGGAACTAAAGGGTAAACAGGGAGGAGAGGAGGCACTGTGGGTCATCCTGGAGACTGGAAAGGACACCACAAGCAACACAGGGGTTGTATACAGATCCCCACCTCAGGGGGAGGAAATGGACAAGGAAATGATAGAAGGCATCCTTAGATGAAAGGAGAGGTATTGCTGATGGGGGACCTGAATATGCCAGATGTTAACTAGAGCACCTTTGCTGCAGGCACATCCAAGAGTAGGGCCATTCTCGATGCCCTACAGGGGGTATGCCTCAGACAGCTAGAGTTGGAACCCACTTTGGAGGGAGCAGTCTAAGACCCAGTACTCTCAAATGGGGACAGAGACAGGATCTCAGATCTAGAAGTAGGTAGCCATCTGGGAACAAGTGACCACCAAACAGTGTGGTTCACGATAAACTCAGCTGTAAAGTCAAGCTATACAAAAGTGAAAGTACTGTACTTCAGGAGGGCTGATTTTGTCAAACTGGGAGAGTGCCTCAGTAAAGCACTAGCAAACAGGCAAGAAGGAGGGGTGGAGCAACAATGGGTAAACATCAAAACTGCCATCACAGAGGCAACAAGCCTTTGTGTGAAGCAAATAAACAAATCAGAACAAAAGAAAAAAAACACTATGGTTCTCAAAAGAGGTGGTGGGGAAGGTTAGGGAGAAAAAAATAACACTCAGGAAGTATAAGGAAACACAGAAGGAGCAGGACAGAGAACTGTACCAGTTAAAGCAGAAGGAAGCGGGGAAGGAAGTTAGAAGAGCAAAGGCCCAAACCAAGGAAAAGATAGCCAACTCGGTTAAGAAGGGGGATACAACCTTTTATAGGTACATTAGGGAGTGAGGAAAGACAAAGAGAGGATACTGAGGCTAAATAAAGAGGAGGGTGGGTGGGCAGAGAGGGACAGTGAAAAAGCAAGGATACTGAACGAATACCTCTGCTCAGTATTCACAATAGAAGAGGAGGGAGAGGTACCTAATCCAGTTAATTGAAGCACTTTGAATGGAGGATTGATAGCAGTCCTTTCATAGAAGAAAGAGTTCTGAAAGAACTCTTAAAACTGAAGGTCCTGATGGGATTCACCTCAGAGTTCTAAAAGAACTAAGGGGAGAACCAGTAACACCACTGACTACCCTTTTTAACAAATCATGGGAGGATATTGTGGTACCTGAGGACTGGAGGAGGGTAGATGTGATTCCTCTTCACAAAAGTGGGAGCAAGACAGAGGCAGAAAACTATAGACCTGTCAGTTTGACGTCAGTGGTAGGGAAAATGATGGAATCACTTCTAAAGGAAAGAATTGCTGAGTACCTAGAGGCCAGTGGGGCACAGAACCCAAGGCAGCATGGATTCACAGCAGGAAGGTCATGGCAGACGAATCTAATCGATTTCTTTGACTGGGTGACCAAAGTAGGGAGGGGCTATGGACATGGCCTACCTAGACTTTAGCAAGGCATTTGACACAGTCCCACACAAAAGATTAATAAACAAATTAGCCAGCCTGGGAGTGGGTCCCAGGGTGGCAGCCTGGGTAAAACATGGGCTGGACAACAGGACACAGAGGTTAATAGTAAATGGAGTCCACAGTGAAGAAAGGGGGGTTACTAGTGGGGTACCTCAGGGTTCAGTACTGGGTCCGATCCTTTTTAATGTCTTTATAAGTGACATTGCAGAGGGACTGGAAGGAAAAGTATGCTTCTTTGCAGATGACACAAAGATCTGCAACAGGGTTGATACACAGGGTGGGGTGGAAAGGATGAGAAGGGACTTGGCAAGGTTGAAGGAATGGTCAAATTTATGGCAGTTTAGATTCAATGCAACGAAGTGCAAAGTAATGCACCTGGGAAACAAAAACCCAGGGGAAGAGTACACAATGGGGGGTGAGACACTGACAACAACAAAAATGGAAAGGGACCTGGGGGTAGTCATATCAGATGACCTAAAGGTGGGCAAGCAATGTGAGAAGGCAGTAAGGAGGGCTGGGGGGATACTGGGATGCATAGGGAGAGGCATCACCAGTAGAAAACAGGAAGTTGTTATACATCTCTACAGACAGTTGGTGAGACCCCATCTGGAGTACTGTGTGCAGTTCTAGAGACCACATCTCTGCAAAGACATAGACAGGGTGGAGGATGTCCAGAGGAGGGCAACCAAAATGGTGCAGGATCTGCACCAGAAGACATATGAAGAGAGACTAAAAGAGCATAATACATATACCTTTGAGAAAAGAAGGGAGAAAGGGGGACATGATAGAAACTTTCAAGCACCTCAACGGAATCAACAAAGTCCAAGAGGGTAGCATCTTTCAGAAAAAGAGATGTGCAAGAAGAAAGGGGCACACTTTGAAGATAGAGGGGGGATGACTCAGAGGTAATGTGAGGAAGTATATTTTCATGGAGAGGGTTGTGTATGCATGGAACAGCCTTCTTGAGGAGGTCATGGAGTCAAAAACAGTGGGGTAATTCAAGAATGCATGGGACAGACATAAGGCAATTCTAGTGGGGGGGTAGGAGGAAGTAGGCTGTTGGTTAACTAGAATCTGCAGCTTATCCGATAGGCAGGGAAATGGGCAGACTAGGTGGGCCTAGCAGTCCTTATCTGGCATCAAATTCTATGTCTCTGTGTTTCTATGTGACTGGTTCCAGCACTGGTCCCTCTGGGACACCACTGGTCACCTCTCTCTCTTTGGATTGGACACTGTTCACCACCACCATCATCTGTGTCCTATTGCTCAGCTAATTTCTGACCCAGTTTACCACCCTGAGACCCACCCCCAGACTGGTCAGTTTGTTTACAAGCCTCCTATGTGGGACGGTGTAGAAGGCCTTGCTGAAATCCAGGTAGGCCACGTCCACCGCCCCTGCCTAACCAACTTCCCTAGTCACCCAATCAAAGAAATCTATCAGATTAGTTTGACAAGACCTTCCCACTGTGAATCCATGCTGCCTCAGATCCTGTGATCCACTGGATTCAAGATATATCACAAACCTTTCTTTCAGTAACAATTCCATTAGTTTCCCCACCACCAAGGTCAGGCTGACTGGCCTGTAATTGCCTGCCTCCTCCCTACTCCCACTTTTGTGGAGTGGGACTACATTCACCCTCCTCCAGTCCTTTGGTACCACACCTGTTCCCAGCAATCTGTGAACAGGGCTGTCAGTGGTGCTGCCAGCACCTCCCTGAGTTCTCTTAATACTCCAGGATGTATCTCATCCAGCCCCATTGCCTTGTCCACTTTTAGCTTTACAAGTTCCTTTAGGACTCTGTCCTCCGTAAATGGACTGGTTTCCACCTCCTTTCAAGGGGTACTTTTAACTCCTAATTGTGGTCCGTCCCTTTTACCTTCTGTGAATACTGAACAAAAATATTTGTTCAGTATTTCTGCTTTTTCTTGGTCTCCCTTTGCACACTCTCCTCCTTTCCTTTTTAGTCTCACAATCCCATGCTTAGTCTTTTTTCTTTCACTAATGTACCTGAAAAAGTTATTGTCCTCTTTTATTATTGCCTATGCTATTTTTCCTTTCATTTGCACTTTGGCACTCCTGACTGCTTTCCCAGCCTCTCACTGCTTTTTTGAGATACAGTTACCTGTCTTCCTCCCTCTGTGATTCCTTGTACTTCCTGAACACCACCCTTTTCATCCTTACTTTCTCGGCCACATCCTTTGAGAACCATAGTTTTTTTTCTTTTTCTTTGTTTTTCTTACGAACATACGAAATGTTCTCAAAGGATGTGGCCGTTTTTTTTCTTTTTCTTTGTTTTTCTTACTTACCTAATGCAAAAGCTTGCTGCCTCCACCATGGCTCCCTTAAGATTTGCTCATGGTTCCTGTACCCCTCTCCCTTCCTCCCTCCCTGCCAGCAATTTCCTAAGACATTCCCCTATCTTTGCAAAGTCGGCATGCCTGAAATCCAGGACCCTTGCTATCATGTGGTTTGACTCCTCTGCTGTTTTCACTTTGAACTATACCGTACTGTGATCGCTTGATCCCAGGTGGCTACCCACCTTTACATCTGTAGTTCTGTCCCCGTTGGTGAGTATTGCTCCCTCTCGGGTGGGCTCTAACTCTAGCTATTTGAGACACTCCCCCCTGCTGGGTGTCCATGATGTCTCTGGTCCAGGCTGTGGCTGCAACATGGTTGCTCCAATCGACATCTGGCAGATTGAAGTCTCTCACCAGCAGCACTTCCCGTTTAGCTGTCATTCTGCAGATGGCTTCAACTAGTAACCTGTCCAGCTCTTCCCCTTGTGTGGGAGGTCTGTAGATCACTCCAGTATGAATGGCAGTGCCATTTCCTGTCTCCAGGGTAATCCACAGTGTTGCCATCTCTTCCTGCATTCCCTGTACCTCAGTTGCTTTAATTCCCTTCCTGATGTAGATAGCCACTCCTCCTCCCTTTTTACCCACCTTGTCCCTCCTAAATAAAGTGTAACCTGGTATGGCTACATCCCAGTCGTGGTTCAGTGACAGTGACAATGTCTAGGTCCACCTCTGCCATCAAACATAGAAACATAGAAGATGATGGCAGATAAGGGCATACAGGCCCACTGCATCTGCCCATTTTAGTGCTTTTCGTGTACCAGTATATCTCTATGTAGCCACATGTCCTCTCTTATTGCGTTCCCAAGCTACCAATGTGTCTGTCCCATGCCCTCTTGAAACCTGTTACCATTTCCACCCCCACCACCACAGCTGGCAGCCAGTTCCACTTCAAAGCTGCTAGGTACAGGATTTTATTTCCCAGCCTGTGGGCATTAGCATAAATGGCCTTCCAATTTTGCTGCTTTCCCTTCTAATGGCTCTCTTCCTTACCCCATGTCTTTCCTCCATATCCCTCTTGTCCTTACTCCCATTTTGTCTTATTTCTGCCATTTTATCTATTTTGGTCTTAGGTATCTTTGTTGATTTCTCAACCTTAGGTTCCTCTCCACTATGTTATTCGGGGGCGGGGGGCTGCTTGCTTCTCCCTGCTTGCTCCCACCATCCCCCTTGGCTAATTTAAATGCTTGCCAATGAAACATTTAAACCTCTCACTGAGGATCCTGGTACCTCTACTGGATAGATGCAGGACATTGCTCCTGTATAGGCCTGCATCCCTCCAGGTGGACCCCCACTCCCCAATGAAGCCAAATCCCTCCTCTCCACACCAGTTCTTCAGCCATGTATTGAATCTCTTGGTGCAGAATACCCTGTCATTCCCTTGTCTTTGATAGGCAACACCTTTGAAAAAGTTACAGAGCCATGAAAAATTGTTCCACACTGGGGTTCGAACCCTGGTCCGCTACCCACTACTGCTTGATAGCCTGCAGCTCTACCACTGTGGTAAACTTCCTAACTTCATAGGGCTGGGTTAAATTAGCAAATCCTGCTTCTGTGAAATTTTCAGGAAATTCTGTACATTTTATGAAATTTTATGAATGAAATTTGGTGTGTTTACTTGTTATGGGCTCTAAAAGAGTGCCAGATATTTGTGAAATTTTATTAAAATATCTCCCTTCTTACAATGTGGACACTTTTGGAGCTAGCTACCTGCAAATTAGCATTCATACCATTTTTAGAAAGGCCTTAGGTACTGCTAGATGGGACATGATTTGGTTAAACAAATTTTATATGACAGGGGCTCATACTTTTAAAATTTTATTATTTGTGAAATTTTGTGAATTAACATTTTGTGAAATCTTTTGAAAATATTCTTAAAATCTGGATGTTTATAACTCTTCCCATTGTTGCTATAGACCTGATATTTTGCATGTGCACCCTATGTCAATGGCTCCAGGAACCTCACACAACTTGAGAAATGTTGTTTAGTTGGTTTAAATTTATGACACAAATACTGTAGATTACTAATTGACAAAACTAGCTCACAATTCATGGAAGCAGAATAGGTATCACTGTGTGGCATTTTTATTTTGTGAAACATGTATCATCATTGCATTCGATTTGGTTGTTCACCTAATTTCTCCAGCTGAGCTGTTTGTGATCCTGTAGTGAATCTCTGGGTGACTAGTTTATCTGTGCCCAGTTTTTTTGAGCTTGGTAAGACGGACTAATTGGAACAGTGCATTTACTTACTAACATACTAAAATGCCAGCAGAATAGGCCTAACTCCCTTTTGTGTCTGCTCATTTGGTCAGCCCCCACCCTGGGAACTGAACTTGCTGCCCCCCTCACCCTCTCTGGTTTCTCCCTTCCCAGTCCCGGAAATTATGGCTGCACAGGACTTTGCTTCCAGAATCCTTCCCCTGTACCTGTCCCACCCCCTCTTGAACCCCTCCACCATCTCTGCCTCCACCAGCCCCCTGGGCAGCGCATTCCATGGCTCCACTACCCTCTCAGTGAAGAAGCACCTTCTCCTTTCTCCCCTGAATCTCCCCCCTCCAGCTTCCACCCATGCCCTCTATTGCCCCACCTCCTTCCTTCAGAGCATCCTGACTGTTCCTCCCCTATTTACCCCCTTCATGTACCTGAAGACCTCTATCATGTCCCCCTGGTCCCTTCTCTCTTCCAATGTGTACATATTTAGCTCTTCGAGCCTATCCCCATAGGTCCTGTCCCCCAAGTTCCAGATCATGTTGGTTGCCCTCCTCTGGACCCTCTCCAGGAGTTTGATGTCCCTCTTTAAGTGTGGCCTCTAAAGCTATACTTAATAAATTTGATCTTTACAATGACATTCTATCTTAAAAAGAGAGAATCACCTAGTCATTTTGCAGTATGACTCATCCCTTTGAAAGAGCCTAAATTCCTCTTTCTTTGTGTCCCATTCATTTTCTTCCCCCTCCAGGTCTCTGTGAGTGCCTCTATGTCTAGTCTTCCAGGTGCATCAGACTGGCTCTCAGGCTAATCAGTTTTACTGGATACTATCCTCATAAGACAAGCATTCAAGCAAGAACTTTTACCCCTCTACCCCTTGCTCCAACTGGGGTTCAGTATTCTTGTGCTACTTAGATCTGCTGTCCTTCCCATGATGAACTCTTGCATATAACTCCTGTCAGAGGGTTCCAAGCCCTAACTACCTTCCCTATTCTTTAGTTTTAAACCCACCCTGGCTATCATGTTTATGGTCCTAAGCAGTACACCCCTCCATCATAGAGTAGTTCCAGCCATCTTGGGCATGCATACACTCCATGCCCCAGAATGCCCAGCTGGCCATCAAAAAAGACCCTTGCTCTTTTAACAGACTCTTAGTAAGACTTTGCTGACATAAAAGACCATTCATCACAGTCACCAGGACCATGAGGATTTCAAAGAAGACCAATCTGGATATATTTCCATTTGGAAACCTGTTAGTTTGGTAAATTACCTCATGACCTAAAGTCATGTTCTCCTTATATCATTTATGCTAAGGTGAACAATAACAGTCAGCTCCTCTGTCTAGCTTAAATGTTTGTCTACGGATCACACACATTTGACTTGTACAGCAGCTAGGCAAATCATCTCACCTGCACTAGCCTTATGGTGCTACAATGCCCCATGCAACTCTTCTGCTACCTTTACTATAAAGCCCCAGAAGAGTAGCACATTATTACCACTCTACCTGACCTTCTCCTTCTTCCTCCATGGCAGGTCCGATACCTGACTGGATACAAGTTATGGATATGACTTCCGAAATGGTCTCACAAAATTCCACAATTTTCACAAAAACTCATGAAATTTTACTTTAAATTCTTATGTTATATTACAATCGTTTGGCTGCTTAATACTTGACCATTCTTTAAGCAATAGTTTAAAAAGCTGACAGACACACACACAGCTTCCTGGTTAGGATCTAGGAATTAGCAAAAATTGATGACATTGTGTTCTATAGTTTTCAAGTCACTGGAGCTTAAGATCTCACAGTTTACTTACTTGCAAAATTTCATTAAAAAATTCAGAATATTTCTCTGCTTATAACTTAGTCCCATTTAAAGTTGGAGAGCTGAAAATATGGTACATATACCAGTAAGACATAGGATTTATGCCTGAGGCATGAGGGGGAAGAGGGGAGGTTGGCACTGCAAGGGGATCTGGACACCCTGGAAAGCTGGGCTCACACATGGAAATGAAATTTCAATATCACCAAGTGCAAGGTGTTACATCTTGGGTGGGGAAACCCTAAACACAGGTACACCCTGGGAGGGAAGGTGCTGGAGGCCTCAACAGGGGAAAAAGACCTAGGGGTCATGGTAGATGCATGTATGAATAACTCTGAGCAGTGCAGGAGAGTGGCTAGCAAGGCAAACAGGATGTTGGGATGCATCGTAAGGGGATCACCTCTAGGAACAGGAAGTGATTCTGCCACTGTACAATGGACTGGTTAGACCACACCTTGAGTACTGTGTACAGTACTGGAGACCACACTTGAAGAGGGACATACAGCTCCTGGAGAGGGTACAGAGGAGGGCAACTAAGATGATATGAGGACTAGGGGATTGGACGTATGAGGACAGACTTGAAGAGCTCTGCCTGTTTTCATTGAAGGAGAGGAGAGATGAGGGGACATGATTGAGGTGTTCAAGTACCTCAAGGGAATAAATAGGGTAAACATGGAGGGGCTCTTTAGACTAAAGCAGGGAGGTATCACCAGAGGGCATGGTTTGAAGTTAGAAGGGTGAAAGGGGAAAAGAAGAGGAGGTTTTTCACTGAGAGGGTGGTGGACCCTTGGAATGCACTGCCTGGAGAGCTGGTTCAGAGATCCACAGTGGAGGGCTTCAAGAGAGGGTGGGACAGACACAGAAAGTGGATGTATCAGATGATGGCCTGGCCCAGGGGGGTGGGGATGGATGATAGGGGTTTCTGGAACACAAGGTGGGGGGGAGGGCCTCGGCACCCAACTAGGGATCTGAGGTTTGAGCAGACTCGATAGACCATAAGGCCTAATCTGCTGGCAATTAGTATGTTAGTATTTAAAAATACCAAACTGTTAAAACTGGGATGCATGAATTTAAATTGGGTAAACAATACATATTTAAAAAAAATTCACAAAACCTTTAATGAAACTGCAAGTAATTTCATTGCAACAGAATCCTAACTTTTGCCCAGATTTAGCTGGTGATGTTAACATTTTGTTCAGCACTATCTTTTTTTCTACTAAAATTGAAATTATTCCTAAACATAGATCTTTGTCTCTTAGATGCCATTTGCTTCTGCTTGAAATCCTAATACTCTACTTGTAACACCATAAGCATTTCCCCCAGTATCAAATTGTGATATCATCAAAAGTGGACATCAGAGGCCGAAGTCTCAGTTGCCTCAGCTGGTGCAAAGTGGTTGCAAAGACTGATTGGAAATCAGGCTCATGTGTAGAAAACCAACAAATCAAATGTCAGGTAGACGACAAAGATCCTGACTTCAAAGACATTTTTTAGTAATAAAGAATAATGGGAGTGAAATAAATGTCAATATATGAAATATAAACAAAAACGTATCTGATCTTGAAAGTTTTCTCTGAGACTTCAGTAATGTTGTGAAATTCCATTGCCCTCTTGCTGTTTAATAAGCCAGCTTGTCTCTGATAAACTGAATTACACTTGGCTGAAACCCTTCCCCGTTGGGAAATTTCACTACAAAACCTAAAATCTTGCCTGTGAAAAAACTCTTCAGAATTCTGCATAACTCAAAACCAGAGCACCCTTAGATGAAGCCAGTGCTACAAAGCAAAGAAACGATGTGAACTCAAGAAAGGGCAAACACTCAGTTGAATCAGTAACAAGTTTACTGAACACAGTAAAAGGTATAATTACAAAACAAGAGTGTCTGTGCTGAAACAATGGCAAAGAAGATCTGAGTTTATAGGGTCTGCACAAAAAAAAGCTACTATTACAAAAATAGGAGGAAGTGGAGCTGAAGGAAAAAATAGCAGTGTGAAAATAACAATTTTAAGCAAAGCTGTCATTATGAAATATTAGCGGTCTTGTCAAATAGCGACCATAACATGATACTGTTTAAAATAGATGCATTAAAGGGTGTCAACAGAGTGATGGGAGTGATATGACTACAACAAGGGAGACTATGGTAATATAAAAACTAGTATGCAGAACTGGAATTGGAAAGCTGAATTAGGTGGAAAGGATACCAAACAAGCCTGGAATATACTTAAAAGAAATTCATGAAAGAAGTCCATTCACATATTTGTGACTGTCTAGTACAGTATGCCCTGCAAGCCCATTGGTCCACAGTGTGGACCAATGGGCTTACAGCTTATACTGTAATCTGTCATTTGGCAGGCAGCTGGATGGTATGCGGGTGGGTTGCAGCTGTCCGCCCGATGATGGGGAGGGCTGGGTGGGAAGGGGATCTTGTGTGCGTGGGGGGCCACTAGACTACCATGGATCTATTACTTTATTTTCTACCAGTGATCGTGGCTATGGGGAGGGATGGGGGTTCCACTAAATTACTAGGGAACATCTGGGTGCTTGTGGACAGTGTTCTGGGTGTGCGGGTGGCCACCCACAGCTAGCGGCTGCTGTGCTGTGTCATGTAGTACAGCAGCCCACCTGTGGGTGGCCAGCATTTGAGCCTTTTTTTCATGCTCAACTTTGTGCCCCAGTGTGTGGCACATCTAGGGGTTTTGCCAGCAGATGTGCTGCACATCCCAGGCTGAATATCAGGATGTGCCACATATGCATGGGCACACCACCTTCAGATGTGATGCATACATTAACATTGTGCCCCGGCACATTGGGACTTGCGCTTTGCAAGTCCCCCTTTTGAATATTGCTCAGGGGCACATTACTGGGGTTGTGCCGGTGCAGCTTGGTTGCACCAGGCGCAACCCCTTTGAATATGTAGCCCTTAATGTATAAAATCATAAATGATGAGGAACTCATGGAGGGTTTGAACTTGAAATACAGAATACAGCATAATTGAAGAGGACACAATAAACAAATCCATTCAAATAACTTTAAAAATGAAAAATATTCTATACACAAAGAATAGTAAATATTTGGAATAATCTGCCACCAGAGGTAGTGGATAGTGGTAATTTTAACCTCTTTAAAGACAAACTGGAGAGATATTTGGTTGAAAAAGGACTAGAAGATTACTATCACTAAACAAGGGGCAGCATACATGGGCGTCTTGTCTTCTGCTTTCTCTATTATTCCAAGTAAAATCCAAGTGAAAATCTAAGTGATATGATAAAGAAGTGCTCCTAAAGTGAATCACTAATGTCAAGCAACCAAAGTCAGTCATGCAGAAAATACCCTACTAATGAAAATAACAACAACAACAATTGTACAAGCTACTGACACAAGCAGTCCGGTACTTTACAATGATTAGTCCATATGTGAAGAAAATGTAAGACAAAATAATATATAAATATAGGATTAATAAGAAAAAGACAAAGTAACAGACTACTGATCTACACAATTCTATATGCCATAGAGTCTGCCTAATTAATTTTAAGCCAATACATTTTTTACATATAACATGAGATCTAGGCTAATATTAAAATACTAACATCAAAAATGAAGAGCCACTTGCTAAGATGAAACCCATAGACTGAAGGTAGAGTCCCCTGTAAAAGGAAAAACAAACAAAAAGAGTAAAGTAAAAGAAAAACAGAGAAAGTAGGATGTGAGAAGGGGATGGTGAGAGAGATAACAGGAATAAGTGCATCAGAGTGGGCTGGGCCGAGGCTGGATGGTTTGAAGGAGAAGGCTGGGAGAAAGAGAAAATGGGAAAAAAAGGATTTGAATGTCACAAATAAGGTGAAAGAGATGAAACCAGTGTCCCTGCAGATGAGTGATACCACTGAATTGGAAACTATGGCAAGATTCTACAATGTTTTGTGCATTTCACCCAGTTTAGTTTCTGATGCCAGACTTCTGCTGCAGCTCTGATCAACAGAGCCAGATGGCAAATAGTCCATGAAGGATTTGTAACTATTACTCTTTTAGAAACCAGTTAACTTAGATATAAACAAAACAAACAAACAAACAAAAAAACAGCTTTCACCCCTCAAAATAAAAAAGGTTAAAGGCAAAGCATTGAGTTAAATTTGTGAAATGTTGCCGTACTAATTTGTGACTAAGCATTTTGTTATTTTGCTTATTTTACTAAACGCAATAGTATAGCACAGAGGGAGGAGCAGTGAGCTGTTAATGGGCTTGGTACATCCAGCAAACCTGGATTTGCATCCTACAGCCTCTACTTGTATACTGTGTGATGCTCAGCAAGTTACTTAACCACCTGAATGCTCTCAGGTTACCCCAGTGAATGGGCTTTGTGGCAACGTGCCTTGCCCAGTTACCAAAGAATACAAATAAATAAATAAATAAATAACAACAGATATAAAGATTTTCAGGAACAAAATAGTTTTTAGTTATGTACAGACTGGTTCTGATCACCATGTAGCAATGTGTGACGGTGGCAGTTTAATAGTCTGAGAAAGGGAAAAGAGAGGTATTATAATTAAAACATGTCATAAATAGGACATCTGTTGCTTTTCACACCCTTAATAAATAATCACATATAGTGTCACAGCACCATCCTGCATTACTGCCCTGTTCTAATTGCCCCAGAGGAGTTAGGTCTATGACAGTATAGATCCACGTTATACTGGAATCCTGTCCAGAATTGTGAACATGGCCATTTTTATAAAATTTTCTAAGGTAAGATACAGTCTATAAAACTGCATGGATAAGCTAGCCCCACATCATTTGACAGTCACAACGAACAGTTCAGAATGATAAATTTTTAACCTTGTTTTCTTGTGGCAACAGCAATCTTACCTTGCCATCATGGTTTACAGATGCCTCATTCTCATTCTGTGGCCGCTGAATTTTCTGTTCTCTGAGAGTTGGTGAATTATGATCCAGTACAGTAGCCATACATCTGCTTTCTTCAGACATTTCACATGTTTCCTCCAAGTCTTGAGAACAAGACTGATGGGAAATGGTTCGGCAACATGGACCCTCATGAATATCCAAATCTTGGGTTACGAAGGTTTCATTTTCTTTATTAACATGATCTGTATCTTCACTGAGAAAATCAGGATGTGAATCATAGATGGAGCTATTTTCACTGCAAGTAGAGTTTTGCATAAGTGGCCAAGTTTCTGCTGGGTCTCCACAGGCAGCATGTGAAAATGAACCAAGGTATGGAGGCACCAATTCTCCCATACTCTCTGAGTCCCTGAAAGACACATACATACAAAATAAAATGTTAATCATTATAAATCAGTAATGTAATGTCAGCCAATCAGGATGCACAGCTACTGTACCACTTATCAGTGTGCTCTCATGTGGAAGCATTTAGAGGGTGAGCTCCACTTCAGTGCCAAGGGGGAGGATGACACAGTAACATTTAAAAAATCACTCATGCTAAACTCAAATGATTTATAATAAGTTAATAGGTCCTCTGATGGGTGTCTCCTATGGTATGAAACTCCTCTCATGAGGTTTGGGCAGACAGAAACACTCAGCTTTGCTTTGTGGTTCTCTTGCCCAAATCTCACACTTGGACACTTCTTGGAGGCCCTATTAACTTATATTACAATGTGGATTAATCACCTGTACTATGCACAAGGGAACTAACAGCAAAACAGAGCTTTAAAAAGCTCAGTGTACATTGCAGATTGATTATATTTCCCTGTGGTTGCAACCCATGGCTTATGTCAACAACAGGGTATTCTGGGATGTACCTGGAGATGGAGCTATGCCTAAAATGTTGGGGCATGGGGCAGCAGGATCAACCAGATACAAATACGTTTTATAAGCCTCATAAAGAAAAAAAATATTTATTCAGCAAGATGTCCTGAATGGGTGCTGCCTTAAATGTATGGTTGGAATCATGATTAGTCTCCTTTAAAAACACACTCTTCTGCCCATAGAGACACAGTAAATGTACACTGGGTGTTATTATGATAAAAAGATTTTTTAAAACAGGCCCCTACATGAGCTGGTTCCAGCACCACCACTCTAAGCCTAACAAGTAAACGGATCTAAAAGATACCTATGAAGTTATTATTGACCTTCTTCCCTTTTTGTGCTTTTTATATTTTAAGTTTTATGTACCCACTGTACAGTACGGTACAACATCAGGTATTCCTACTGCATGGTAACTATTCAACTGTGTTAGATACAGCACTTTGTACTACCTTTCAAGATCCAGAATGGTCATAGGGGTCTGCCTGAAATTAAATGGCCATATTACACCTTTTTTGACTGAAAAATGCCTTTATTTCAAATGACCATTATTACTTGAACGTGGATTGACAGATTATTAAACAGCAGTTATAAACGCAACAACCTTTTTGTGACTTAGGACAGTTCAAAGTTATAGAGGGAGATTACATTAATTACAAAGTTCTATAAAATAATGTCCCAAATGGCTGTTTCATTATTAATGGTTTGTATGCTAGGTGTACAAAAACATCTATTAAATTACTGTATTCTGTTTCTGAAAAAAAATGCTTTACTTCATGAAACTGTGATAAAAGCACTAAAATGTCAATACCAAAGGGGATTATAATATCAGATTACAGGCAGTAATACCATAAAAACATATGCCTTTTCACATTTGTCATTAATCCCATAACATGATATAGGGATTACCTCTCATGAAGGGTGGTTTGAGAATGTATAGGGTAGTTGTCATTGCTGTGCTCCAAGCTACAAGTCTCATCACAACACAATGATGGAATTAGATGTACAGGACCTACAAAATAAATAGTGTCACAATCATTTATTTATTTTGCTATTAGGCATGAACTAGTGAAGCGAACAAGCACCAGTTGCCATCATGGATAATCGTTTTCAGCATTCAGTCAAGTTTAAGGTTACATTTAGTCTGAGTAGGTAGACAAGTAAAATTGATAGTTTGCCATAAAATACATTACAATGAATATATACAATACATAAAATACATAAATATCATATATATTCAGTCTGAGTGACTTGGCAGCAAAATATTATTAATTATGTCAGTGATACAGTTTTTTGTTCTTGTCATGGGGTTTCAGACCTAGACAAGCCTGAGTTCAATTCCTGGTGTGGAACATTCTTTCTTTCTCAGTACAATTTATGTAATGTGAGGGAAATTGTTAGATGTCATTGCTGATGTCAGTGATAAGTGTTTCAGCATGATTTAATGCAGATTTTCAAAACATTAAATTGTTACTTTGTTGCAGTCAGCTTAATTAGTTCCAGCTGATACTTTGAGGCTTTAAGTCCCTAGCCAAGAAAGCATTTGAAGTGGTCTGCCGCTGCTCTTCATGGTAAGCTAATATATGAATCCTTGCCATCCCTTCTGCTTGTCACCCTATCCCTGTCTCCCCACCAACCACCCAGCCTATCCTCTCACCCATCTACTCCACCAACCCCTTTATTCCTACCCCAACCCCTTTACCCATTCTGCCTCCTAGCACTTCTTCCCTTCCTCTACCTCCCTGTCTCCTTACCCCCTCCTCCCCTACCCCAGTCACCTCCTCCCCTAGACCCCTCCCTATACCCCATCTCTGTGCACAATATTCCTGTCCTGCTGAACCTCCACCTCCCCCACCTCCTGTCTCCCCACCCTCCTACCCCAGTCACCACCTCCCTACACCCCTCCCTGTACCCCATCTCAATGCACAATATTCCTGTCCCTCTGAACCTACCACCTTCCTCTGTGATGTCGTCTACAGTCCCATGTTTTCACTTTTTTCTTTTTTCCTTTTCCTTCTGCCCCCAGTGAAGACTTGTCTCATGCTATGTGTATCATCTAAGTGCACATTAGTGCAGTTACTTTTTGTATGTAATGTATCAGTTATTTACAACAATCCAAGTTGTATCTTATCATTGCCATTGCTGTTTACTTGTGCTATCCAGATCTGTTTTGTATAAGATCATGTATGTCATTGTATTGTTTGAAATCTCCAGGACCTCCTTGTGAATGAGCTTGATCAATGGAGTAATTCCTGTAATAATAAACTTGAACTTGAACTTGAGGCTTGCCTAAGTCTGAATGCAACATAGTGAGAACCATTACTACAAGCTGGCAAAAGTTCATTAATAAACTCCATGCCACTGCATGGGGGGGGAGGGACTTGCACTCAATGCAGGATATGAATTCACATTGCATGGGTTTCTTGTCAAGAAGCCTTCTGTTTCACCATGGGGAACAACAGCACTGAGTGGTAGAGCACCCACGCAGTAGTTGAAGGGAGCTTAGATTCAATCCCTGGTAAAGAACATTTTTTCACCCTATAATTTATGTAGTATGAGAGAAATTTTCACAATTATTGTCAGATGTCATTGTTGATGTCAGTGATAGAGTTTCAGTAAGGGTTAAAGCAGACTTTCAAAACACAAAACTTACTTTGTGAAGTCAACATAATTATTTCAAGCTAATACTTTGAGGCTTATCTACATTTGAATCAGCTTAGTAGAAATCATGACTTCAAGTTAGCAGAATGTTCATTACTAAACTCCGCTACAGCTGTGCATGGGGGATCTGCACTCAGTACAGCATGTACATTCTCATGGTATGGGTTTCTCATAAAGAAACCTTCTGTTTCACCATTTGGACTGATTGCACACAGCGGTAGAGCACCAAGACAGTTGCTGAAGGGGTTTAAATTCAATCCCCCGTGAAAAAAAATGTATTTCTCACTACAGCTTATGTAGTGTAACAGAAATTGTTTGCTGCCATTGCTGATGTTAGTGATGGGGTTTCAGCAAGGTTTGAATCAGACTTTAGGAACATTAAGCTGTTACTTTGTTGCAGTCAGCTTAATTAGTTCTAGCTAATATGTTGAGGCTTGTCTAGATCTGACTGCAAGTTAGTGGGAAGTATTATTTCAAGTTGGCAAACAGTTCATTGCAGTTGTGTAAGGGTGCCATCTGCACTTCGTGCAGGATGTGCATTCTCATTGCATAGGTTTCTTGTCAAGAAATCTTCTGTATTGCCACATGTAATGATAAGACACAGTGGCACAGCACCTAGACAGTAAATGCGGGAGCCTGGGTTCAATCCCCAGTGAAGAACAATTTTTTCTTTCTTGCTACTATTTATGTAGTATGAGAACAATTGTTAGATATCATTGCTTATGTCAGTAGTAAGAGACTGAGCAAGATCTGAAGCAGACTTTCAGAACATGAAATGGTTACTTTGTTGTAGTCAACTTAATTAGTTCTAGTTGATACTTTGAAGCTTGTCTAGGTTTGAATGCAACTTAGTGGAAAGTATTACTTCAATTTGGCAAACATTTCATTACTGTACTCCACTGCAGCTATGTGTGTGCATATGTGTGCGTGGGGGGTGGGGGTGGGGAGGAGTGGCTACAGCCTGTCCCTGGGTCACCTGACAAATCATTAAAGAGGTAATAGCTCCAAAATTAAAAGACAGAAAAAGGTTAAAAAATTTAAGAAGTATTCAGTTGTAACTTTTTATTTCTGAAGTATTTCCCCCTTTTGTTTATTAGACAGTTTTGTTTTTTGAAATTCAATATACTTTATATTTCATTTCACAACAATACAAAACTGACAAATAAACACATAGAACAAAGCATCTAACCCCCAAATCCCCATCCCCCACCCATCCCGAATGGAGTGTATAGCAAACAGACAATAGTTCCATATGATACAGTCCAAAAATCAAAAATACAAAGGACCTCTCAATATAAGCATAATAAAACTGAGCACAGAGTGGAGAACAGAACAGATCTCAACAGATGCCACTCCATGGGAAATTAGAGAGAGAGTATAGAGTGCAACCTGCTCCACTTCTTGTTATACAAGGTAATTCTATTGTGAATACTTTTTAAAATTTGTTTTTTTTATTTTAGTCTTTGGTAACCAGGTATGGCCCATTAGACACAAGTGCCTCTTTTCAGGGGTGACCTGGGAGCACTGGGCAGTTAAGTTACTTACTCAGAGTCACACAGTATGCAAGTGGAAGTTGTGAGAATCAAACCAAGGTCTGGTCTGCTTGATGTACCAAGCTCATTCACAGCTCGTTACTCTAACCTCCAGGCTATACTGCCAGACCTAGCTAGCATCTAGCTACTAGCTATCATCTTCTCCAACTGAAGGTTAAACAAAAGCTCTTGCAGCCATTCATGGTAAGAAATTGAAGTCTAGTCTGTCCAATGGCAGAGAACAACCTGCTTTACCAACACGCAAATTCTAGCCACATGATGTCTCCTTTACCTCACGTCTGTCCCACTGTAATCCCCTATAATGTAAATTTCAGGTGTAAAAAACCTGTCTAGGCCTAGAAGAGGGTCAGCCCTGATTTTAGTCTGCTCCCATAAATGTTCTATGTTGGGGCAATCCCATAAAATATGAAGCAGTGATCCCTCAGCCTGCCCACATCGTGTGCAAAGAGTGGAGCTCAGTTTCCCCATCTTATCCAGTTTTAAAGGTGTAAAATATATATTGTGTAAAATATGAAATTGGGTAAGACAGAGTTTATCATTCGAAGTACTGTATATCTATAAAGGTCTTTCCAAACTTTATTACAGTTAAAAGTACGATGTGGGAAAGCTAAGGACCAATATACCGACTGACCTGTAATATCAGGGAAAGGTTTGGTAAACAGAAAGGCAGAAATACGGGACATTGAGTACAGCTGTACTGCCAAATCCATGATTGACTGCAAGAATGCACCATAATCGCTGTCCCAAGGCATGGGACTAAACCAATGAAGTAAGACATGTCAAATCTGAAACGCCTTAATGACAAACCTATTATGTAATTAAAATGACTCCAATAGATCTTGACATGGCTTGAGTTGACCATCCTTAAGAAAGTCATGCACCCTCTTCTCAACCAAGTGGGGTAGCCAGGCCTCAGTCATCATTGCTCCCCCTATTTTAAAGTTAGGATTGTAACAAATTAGCTGAGCGACATCTTTAAGGGGTTGTAGCATATTTGTTTACATAGCTAGGCATAGACATGCATGGATGTGCCTATTACAGAGATGCATCAGTAAAGACTTGGGAGAAATATGAAACATAGTAGAAAAGGAAAACCCAGCTTTGTTAATCAGGGCACTCTCTAACTTCAACCAGATAGGGGTATATAGGGTTGAACCTTCTGCTAAAGCCTGAGTTGGTTACCAGAAATATTTACTGGTGTGACTGGCTAAGTAGTAAAGAAAGAAATTAGGTAGCCTGAGTCCACCCAGGCCGAAAGAAATTAGGTAGCCTGAGTCCACCCAGGCCTTAGGTGCCGATAGATGGTAATACACTCTTCTTGGGGGTTTATCCTACCAGATAAAATCAGAAATTAACTTGTGAAGATGTTTAAACCAGGACAAGGGAAGAAGAACATTCAAAGTGTGGAAAGGATAAATGATTCGAGAGAGCACATTCATTTTAATAATATTAATTCTGCCCCAAAGGGTCAACGGCACAGATACCCATTTTTTTAAATCATGCTGTATGGAGATTAACAGCTCATCTAAGTTTAGTTTCTTTAACAATGTGACACTCCTCGTGAGAGTAATTCCAAGATACTTAGGAGCCCAGGCTAATCCCATTTCTAATATATCTGACTTGAGAACATTAGGAATTAAAGGCATCACTCTAGTTTTATCAATATTAAGTTTATAATTAGAGAACCTACCAAACTGCTTGATGATTGATAAAGCCATGGGGATAGAAGTCTTAGGGTTAGGAACATGCAATAATATGTTGTCTGCATAAGCAGACAGTTTCATGTCAAACGCCCCACCGGCACACCTGTGAAATGGGGGAACCCCTTGAGTTTCAGCAGCAAAGGTTCTAAATATAAATGAAACAGAAGAGGAGACATGGGACATCTCTGTAGAGTCCCAGAACATAAGGGGGAAACTGAGGAAAAGACCCCATTACAATAAATGTTTGCGCTGGAACAAGAATAGAGAACCTTGAGCCAGGCAATGAATTTGGATGGGAATCCGAACTTGTTAAGGGTAGCAAACAAATAAGCTCAATCCACCCTGTCAAAAGCTTCTCTGTGTCTGGAAAGACCAGAGCCATAAGAGCTCTGGCCTCCCGGGACATGGAGAATATATGGGACAATTTGTGGAGATGGTCAGCTGATGAGTAGGACTGCATATGACCTACCTGCTCATGACTAATGAGCCCTTCCCATACTTGATTAATACTGGTAGCAAATATTTTGGCCAATATTTTAATGTTGTAATTCATGAGAGATATAGGCTGACAACTGGCAACTCTGTCTGGAGGCTTACCCGGTTTGGGCAATATAACTATCATGGCCTCAAATAGAGATACATCTGTTGCACCAGATTCAAAGAGAAAAAGAAAGAAGTGGTGCAACAGCGTGATAAGCTCTTTAGAAAAAACTTTATAAAAATTAGGGGAAAAGCCATCCAGTCCAGGAGCCTTGTCCACAGGTACAGACTTGATAGCATCCAGGATTTCTTTTTGGGTAAGAGGTTGATCACGAAAGAACTGCTGGGTGGGCGTTAACCCGAGGAGAATTATTGTATCTAAATAAGCTTCTAATTCAGAAGTGGAGGGTGGATTGAATGGGGGACCACAAAGAGATCGGTAATAAGATTCAAACTCCTGGGTTATTTCTTGAGGAGACATTTTAGAGGAGTTATCTGCATCAGATGTTATGGATGGAATAATTCAAGATGCCTCCTGCTTCTGGAGGTGCAAGGCAAGGAGACGCCCGCCTTCTCCCCTGATCCACACATATATGGAGTGGGTCTTAAAAATGGCGTACTCAGCCTTCTCTCTTATACACTCTGCATACTTGTCCCAGAGAATAATTAGCTCTCTACGATCGTCCTCCTCCAAGGACACAGGAGACAGCCTTTTCTCCCAGTCCCTAATACGGTTCAGGAGGAAAAGTATCTCAGTCTCCCTGCCTTGTCTTGTTTTGGTTGCTAACCAAATAAACTCCCCTTGAATGAAACATTTAAATGCACTCCACTCCATGTTACCCTTTGCAGTAGTGTCCCTATTTTGAGTAAAAAAAACTTCCATCGTTTCCTTAATCTTACTAGGCTTACTAGGTTCTCATAGACACAAGGGAGCCACATGGCCCATCGTGAATGTCTCCCACACATGTGGGTAATCAAACCATTCTTTAGTTATTATAAAAGATCTCATCTAATTTATTTTTAAACAAGTTTAATGTTGGTGTATCTACCACTTGCTGAGGGAGCATGTTCCAGGCCTTAACTACTCGAACAGTAAAGAAGTTATATCTTCAATTAGTATTTATTAATGGTAGCTTCAACTGTTTATTATGAGATCTTAAATTATAATGCAAATTGCAGAATTCAATGCCACATTCCTCCATAAGTTGTTTAGAATTTATTATACAATGGCAAGAAAGAATCCTGTCTTCTGATTGGTCAGTTGGCTATCACAGCAGGGATGTTATCCTGGCATGACATCCCTGCTGATAGTTTGGGATGATTTGGATGAGCTCCTCATTGATGATCTCCTCTTTCTCTTAAGAAATAAAAATATGTTTACACACTAACAAAAACATTCTTTAAAATTATTTTTTTATTATAAAACAACAAGCCATTGTAGAATAGGAATGATGCCCTCCAGGGTGGGTGTTCTGCTAGGATAACATCCCTTCTTGGATGTTGGATGCCCTCGGCCGGTGGCCTTGGGCCCAACCACCCAAGGTGGGATGTTATCCCAGCATAACACCCACCCTGGAGGGCATTATTCCTTTAGTATTTTATAAAGAAAGAGGTATTTTATAAAGAAAGAGAAGATCTCCCCCTTTGCCTTCACACTTCCAAGGAATGAAGACCCAACCTCTGCAACCTTTCAGGGTATGTTTTCCCTTTATTATTAGGAATCATCCTAGTTATAGTCTGTTGTACTTTTTCTACCAATTGTACATCTTTCTTAATTGCAGGTGACCATAGTTGTGATCCATAATCAAGTATTGGTCATATATAACTCCTATAGATAGGAATAATTGTTTGTGTACTTTTATTTACAAAGGATCTCTTTCTTTTAAATACCAGGTTCATTGCTTTTGCAGCTGTAGTAAGGCAGTGATCCCTGGCGGTTTATTTGTTATTAACCATAACACCCAGGTCCAATTCTCTAGCTGAACTTTTTAATAACTTTTGATTTAAAATATATGAATAATTTGGATTGTTTATACCAAAATGTAAAACTGTACATTTATCCAAGTTAAATGTCATTCCATTAGTAAATGCCCAATTTTCTATCAGGGCCAAGTCATTCACTAATGATAGATGATTACCAAAATTACTAACTTCACCACCCAGTTTAGTATAATCTGCAAACTTAATTAACTGATTATGGATTCCCAAATTCATATCATTCACAAAAATGCCAAAGAGGACCGGGCCCAAAACTGACCCCTGCGGCACACCACTTCCTACCCTACATTCAGATGAGGTGCAATTCTGTATTCTTACGCACTGTGACCTATCAATGAGCCATGCTCTTATTCAAATAACAAGATATTTATTAACTCCTAAACCCATAAGTTTATCAATAAGTTGCATATGTGGCACTTTGTCAAAAGCCTTGGCAAAGCCAAGCAGAAACACATCCGAGGGTATTCCCATATCTAATTGTTCACTTATTTTATTATAAAAGGAAATTAAATTAGTTTGACATGACCGACCTTTCCTAAAACCATGTTGGCTCTTGTCTATAACATCATTATGTTCCATAAATGCTTCAAGATGTTTTTTAATTAGACATTCCAATATTTTACAACAGTTTGATGTTGAACTAACCTGTCTATAATTTTTACATTTTGACTTGTTTCCCTTTTTAAAAATGGGCACTACAACTGCTGTTTTCCAGTCCCCAGGTAATTCACCCCTTTCAATAGATAGGTTAAATAGAACCATTAGTGGTTGGGAGAGGGATTTAGCTGCATGCCTTAAAAAATAACTACTGATGTTATCAGGTCCTGAACTGGATGAGGTATTTAATTTTAATAATTCATCATAGTCTTCATTTCTAGATATTTTAGGTAAAGAATCTCCAGTCGGATATATATTTTGTATTTTTCCATTACTTGATGTAAAAACGGAACAAAAATAACTATTAAATGCCTCCACCACTGACTGGTCATTATCCATAAGGCCATTAGTACTAATTATTGGTCCTACAACCCTATTTCTATATTTGTAACTGTTATTAATGTAGGAATATAATTGCTTATTATCTTTTGAGTGTGCAATAACCATTTTGATATTTGACTTGGCCTGTCTTATTGCTTTCTTGAGACTCTTTTGATGGTTAAGAAATACGAGTTTGTTTTCTAAAGTTTTATTCTGTTTGTATTTCTTATATGCCCTTTCTTTCCTTTTAATTAAAGTTTTGACCTTATTTGTTAACCACAAAGGTATTTTGCCCTTTGGATTCTATTTATTTCTAAGTGGAATATATTGGTCCACAGTATTCTCTCCAACATTTTTAAATGAGGCCCATGCAGAGTCAATCCAAATTCTATTAATAATTTTGTCCCAATCAGTGGAGAGTAGTTTAGAGTTAATTAACTCATAATCTGTAATCCCTTACTAATATTTGATTATCTATTATATGTTTAGTCATTGATAATAAAGAAGTAATGACATTATGATCACTGGTACACAAGGGACTCCCAACAACAACATTCTCATCTTTTAAAAGCTAATTACTTAACTTCCAGGTTGTGTCCCTTTAAGTATTGGAAAATAACCTGTGCTCCAACCACACTACGGAATGGTCTGATGAGACCCACAGGGCTATCTCGCTGTCCAGCACCCCAACCATGACATTCCGGCTAATCAAAAAATAATCTATATGGGAATAAGAGTCATGAGCCAGTTAATAATAGATGTAATCCTGGGCAGATGTGTATAGAATACGTCAAGGATCACAGAGGTCTATGGTGTCAACCATGTCACAGAGAGAATGATGTGCAGGAGACAGCCCAGCTTGTGCCCTATAGGTCCTGTCCAGGTCCTGAGTGAACATGACATTCCAGTCCCCCCCAATATAATAGGAAGGGAAACGAAAGTGGCCAAAATAGCAGCCAAGTTAGTGAAAAAGGAGGGTGTGTCCTTGCTAGGCCTATAGATACTACCTAACAACAATTCAGAGTGATCTAGAATGCCTTTAACAAAAATATATCCCCCCATGATTCCTTGAGACTCTATATACATTGACATTTAACTTCCCTATAGACCAAGATGGCTGCCCCTTTGTTATTCATACTATTACCAGCAGCAAAAACCTGCCCTATTGATTGCCTATGGAAGAGAAGACCTAGCAAGCAAATTAGTTTCTTGCAAGAAAGCAATATTGCAACATAAATACTGCAAATGCTTTATAATTTGATACCTTTTTACCCTGGAGCGGGCACCTTTTACATTCCAACTTGCATACTTAATACCTGAAGACATGTTGATATTAGCCCAGAATAAAGAGAATACAGGGTCCAATCAAAAGAAAACATACTGTACCAGAGCAAAAAACCATCACTCCACTGCTGAACCCTCCCCATTTGCCTGATGTTATAAACCCAACTGGGATCACCCCCTTTCCTTAAAGTCAGATGGCAAATGGCTACACTGCTAACAGGTATTTTTGTTCAAGTGATTGTAACAGAAGGGGTGATCCAAAGAATAATAAAATGTATATAAGGGGGCAGTCCCCCCACCCCATCTCCAGTACCAAACCCTAAATATAATAGGAAAATACAACATATATGTCTAAAGCAGGATAAACAATCCCCCATCCCCAACCCCAACAAATAAAAGACAAACCAGAACCACATTAACAACAATAAACCCCTAATATATCACATAGCCCCCAGTCCCACTGACTGAACTCCTATAATCCAGTCCATGATGATTAACCACATCTGCTCAAGAGACTCCCCTCCGAGAACATTAAGTAACAATAGCTGCAAATGAAATAATTTGGAAATAAACAGTCAGCTGAAATTCTTAAACTATTAAATAGACCTAAAACCCACTTACAGGAAAATACGGGACAAAAATCCACATCACATATGGGGTTATATTAGGGTTATCAACAGGACCACTTACGACTTGATTACATTTAATATAACAAACTCTCTTTGAATTATGTAATTTGAAGCAATATAAGAACTATGAGTTTAAGGAGATAGTGAGAGAAATGGTCCAGACTCTCTAACAGCATAGTCCAAATGATAAAAACAGAATGAGAACCTGGAAGCTCACTACAAGTAGGGAGCTAGAGTGCTAAAGCAAATAATATTAAAAATAATGAAATCCATGGAGCCAACACTCATAGGAACTGTGGCACAGCATACAGGAAAGTTCAAAAGTAGGGACTGAGGAGACTAATTACTGCAGAGCCGGAGCTGCCAGACATAGTCCGATACAAGTTCCAAAACACTGAGGTCACATAGTCACATTGTAGGAGGGATAGTGCTCTCATCAATTCGGTGGTAAGACAGTGTATCTCAATGCTTGTAGCAGCTGGTCTGACATATAAAGGAATAATAGAAGGTCAATCACTCACAACTCAATAAAATAGGAGAGCAGTAAATTCCAGAGCAGGAAATGGAAAACAAATAGCAGGTCGCCGTACCTGAAATGTGATGATACTGCCAGGATTTTGAGGCAATAAGGGTGGCTCCTGAAGATAGAGGAAAGCAAAGAGATACATGAAATCCAGGTGAGATGCCCAGGTTCCTGATAGTGTAAAAAAAGAACCTAAAGGCATCCAGTGTTATCGCTTGGTTTCCTCAGCAGTGACAAATTAAGGAACTCCAAGGCACTATAAGGCTCATCTGCTAAAACAAAATTGGTTCCTCAGTCCAGCCCAGAGCAAGTAGCACTAAAAGTCACTTCCCAAAGTGGTGATAGCTTTGCAGCTAATCAAACCAGATGACTTCTATGGTCTGCATTGATAACGGTGGAAGGGCTGATGAAGATGAAAAAAATGAAACAGCATGTGAAGCCATAGGTTCAGGCAATACACTGTCCACCATATGACAGACTATCACCAAGTATAGCAGAACCTGTACAAGCAGAAGCGGAATGCAGGGTCCATAAAAGGGGACTGTCCAGAGGGGAACCACTCTTATATCAAGCCTGAAGTCTTAAGTGAAAGATGTTTGCAGACTACAGTTCTATTCATACTTAATGGCTAAGCAGCAGGCTAAACAAGTAATACAGAGGCCAGTCTCCAGAACTCAAGCAGGTTTGAATAGCTCAGGAAACAATACTTTAGGTTCTGTATTGGCCTGCTCCAATGTTTCAAAGCTCCTCTAGACCCCATTATGCTGGATCTGTAGAATAGCCCACCTCTTACTGAGCGAAGCTACTAGCTTGCATAGAAAAGAAATTGGGCAAGTTTTTGCTTCGGGTGTGTCGACCAATGCAGGGGGAACAGCTATTCTCATACACCGTTCAATAGCATTTCAAGCTAAAACTATTATTATAGATCCAGCAGGGAGATATATGATAGTATACGGTCTTCTGGACCACACTGAAGTGGTGTTAGGGAGTATATATGGTCCCATTGGGGAGCCAGATTTCTTCATAACTCTACTAGATAAGCTACGGTGTTCATGTCTACACCCGATGATACTTGGCGGAGACTGGAACATACCCCACGCAGGACTTAGATAGATCCGGCCTCTCATTTAAACCCTTTCTACTGCCCAAAAGTGCTTTTAGATTTTATGGACTCACTTGGGTTGTGGAGCCCGTGGAATTGCTAAACCCAACAGCCTGCGTACCTTTCCAATCTATGGTGCACTCCACATGGTCCAGATTGGATTATATATTACTTAGCAACTCTCTTTTACACGGCATGTGATTCCGTATAGAACCTATAGTCATATCGGATCACGCAGTAGCATGGGTAGCCATGGTATGACAACAACTCTCATAGAGACCCGGTTTGCAAGCAAATAACCAACTCTTGAAGGATGACTATACCGTCAATAGAATATCGGATCTGATTCAAACCTTCTTTATTCATAATCAAGGTTCAGTTGAACGGGTTGACTATGAGTGGTGCGTTAAAATGTTATCTAAGAGGAGAATTTATCCGTTTGGCTTCCACCGTAGAAGGAAGAATGAGGCCAAGAGCTATTACACTTCTGGATCAAATTAAAGCACTTGAGCACTCCCCTCCTCCTCTTCCTCACGGACACCTGAAAACACTCCTCGTTTAAGGAATCAATACTCTCTTAATCCAAGAAAAGTCGAGTTTGCTATTTTAAGAACTCGTGCAAAATACATTGAACAGGGCGAAAGGGCAAGTCATCTTTTAGCCATGCGGCTAAGAAAACTAGAGACCTCTAGACTAATAAACTCGATTGAAGACTCCACTGGGGAAATTAAAACCCACCCTAGAGATGTGGTATCGGTACTCAGACACTACTTTTCCGCACTATACAACAAAGCCACCCCAACCCCCACTTCAAATGAGATGCTGAACTATTTAGCATCAATTCCCCTGCCGTCTCTTTCTCCTGGGCAACAACTATTGTTAACTTCCCCCATTTCCATTCAGGAGATACTGTCAGCTATTAAAGACTTGGCGCCAGATAAAGCCCCTGGTCCCGAAGGCCTATCCTCAAACTTCTATAAACGGTTTGCTAAAAATCTAGCACCGGGTTTGCTCCGACTATACAATACCTGCTTTTCAGGGAACATAAAGATCCAACGCTTTCAGAAGCCCTTATTATCCTCCTTCTCAAACCAGGCAAACCAGCACATCTTCCAATGTTACCTCATTTCTTATTAAACTGTGATATTAAAATTCTAGCCAAAATATTAGCTAAGAGGATGGAGCAGGTCTGGACTTCTTTACTTAGCCCTGAACAAATAGGCTTACGTGGCCAACAGAACCCCGGCAGACCACCATCGCAAACTTCAGTACATTATTAACACAGCAAAATCATCCCCTACCCCAATGGCCTTAATCTCCCTAGACGCAGAAAAAGCGTTCGATAGGGTAGACTGGACTTTCCTCTGGACAACATTGCAAACCATGGGCTTCCCTACTTTATTCATAAAATGGATCCAAGCGCTGTATTCTTCCCCTAGAGCTAGACTATATTGCAACGGGATCCTATCTGACTTCTTTCCTCTCACCTCAGGCACACGACAGGGCTGTCCACTCTCCCCTTTTCTATTCAATTTGTACCTTGAGCCCCTTCTCAGGCGACTAAACTTATCTCCATTAATTGTCGGCATTCCCATAGTCAATACCACTGCCAAAATCTCAGTTTTCGCTGACGACATACTCCTTCATCTTTCAAACCCAGTCTCCTCACTGGAAGAAACCTTGACAAAAATCGAAGATTTTAGTAAATACTCGAACTATAAACTCAGCATTAATAAAACAGAAATCTTCCCTCTCAATCATTTTACACATAGCGCAGACTTCACCCACTTTGGGATGAAATGGGCTTCACGCTCCATAAAATATTTAGGGATCCACATTACCCTAAGCCCATCTCTATCGCGGAAGTTAAATTTGGAGGACCTATGGCACGATATTCAGCAGGACTTAACAAGATGGAATAAACTCCCATTATCGTTTGGGGCAGAATTAACACCATCAAGATGAATGTGCTCCCCAGAATCTTCTATCCCCTGAACATGCTGGACATATGGTTACCAATATCTTACTTTCAACGTATTCATGCAGGAATTAATGTATTTATCTGGAATAACAAATCTACCAGAAAATCCTATCATAAACTATCTCAACCTAAGGATTTGGGTGGGCTCCGTCTCCCTAATTTTCTATCATATTATTGGGCCTTGCACCTGTATAAATGTGGAAAATGGTTATCCCTTGAGCCCCTTTCCCATCATGGATATAATCCAGTATGGTTGCAGGCGGAGTTAGAGCTCTTGAAAATTCATAACATAGCTCCAGTGTCCCTCTTTTATATATCTAAAAAAAACACATCCAAAACTTTTCAATCCCTGCCGCTCGGGACCTCTCTTAGGGTCATCTCCCAGTTTTTTAGATATTTCAAGGTCTCCCCAACTTTAGATTTCTCTCAGCCCATTTGTGCAAACCCAAACCTACAGATAGGTAACTCTATGATAGCCAGAGGATAGTTACCAGCTCTCTCTGAATGTAAGGTGGCAGATCTTTACTCACCAGATCGCATTTTAACCACAGAAGAAATCTTAGTAAAGTTTGGGTGGCCGGCAATGGCTACTTTCAAAGTTATTCAATTGAAACACCTTCTAAGCAGAATGTTTGGGTACAAAACCAAAGCTTCCCAACTCGCCGATTTTCTCTACCAAATTTCCACAATAGTTAATAAACCGCATGGCGTCTCTAAGCTGTATGGCCTACTCCATACATTCCCTGAAATCCCATCAGCCGCTGGCTCCAAAATCTGGCAAAGTCTCTATCCGAATAGGGACATCAACTGGCAAAGTATATGGAGAGACCTATACGCTTATCACACCCAAGATAGATATAGGATAACAAGTATTGCAGCCTGAATAACCTTTACTATACCCCTGTTAAGCTAGTACAAATGAAACGCATATCTTCTGCAATATGCTCCAGATGTAATAAGGAGGAGGGTACCTTACTACACACTCTGTGGTTGTGTGAATTAGTATCCCCTCTATGGAATCAAATAGAATCAACTTTAGATCCACTGTTGAGGTTGCACGGATTATTTTCTCCCAAAACTTGTATCTTTGGCGACTACTCTGAAATCCAGATAAAGGAAAAAAAGATACCACTTGGCGTTAGTATCAATGGCAGTTAAAAAACTGGTACTCCGACATTGGAAAGACCAGATTACATTATCATATACGGAGTAGCTGCATGAGCTGTCTTTTGCGCTCCGTGTTGAGCATCTAATAACGCAAGTGAACGGCCGTCAACCCTCCTTTATGAAAAAATGGGGAAAATTATATGCTCTCTACTTGAATTGATACTCAGACATCAGATGGGCTGCGGGTTCCTCTATGCCTTTCATTTTCCTCTGCTTTGCCTCTTCCGACATTGCTTTAAGTAGGAAGAGAACCTCATTATAAAATTGGACCCTTCCTCTTTTGTTCTTCTCTTATACTTTTTACATATAACTCTTTGTGTTTTCTTTAGTTGAGTAATAGCATGGCCACATGGATAGAAGTCAGTATGCACCACAACGTAGGGAGGGGGGAGGATAAGGGAGGGGAGATGTGTATAACTGTTAAATTCAATTTTAAATTGTCTTATTCATCTGGCCTGTTGTTTTCTAGTTTCTCTCTCCTTCTACCTTCTTATATCTAAGATACTTCAAAATTCTGTCAACTTTACTGTTGCGTATCAATAATGTTATGATTTTAATAAGTAATAAAACATATTAAATAAAAAAAAAAGATCTGTAGAATAGCAGGCTAGCAGACCCTGAAGTGAATGTTGACTGCAATTAAAGGGTACCTAAACAAGCAGTTTTTTAAAGCTGCAAACTCCAGAATCTGGCTTCATAGTGAGGTAAAGTAAAGGCTGCTAAAACTGCATTTATATAAATAATACAAATGCAGTTTCATAGCTTTGGAAAAATGTAAACATCGGCCTTTCACTTTCAAAAAACAACCTTGCTTGCCCCCTAAAATGTCTGCCATGTGTGTTAAGTGATGAGTCATGATGACATCATTGGAGCCAGAGGCAGAGACCCACATGGCTCCCTATAGTGCTAACTAGTTCTTCATTCCCCCTTTTTTTTTTAATTGTTTCACCAGAATGATCAACACCATGTGTTAACACATTGATTATTTTGATCAGTACACGTTAGGCTATGGTTTTGTTCATTTTGTTTACTTTAACCTGCTGAAAATGTTTTGTAATCCAGCTGACTTTCTCTTTGGCAAACCACAGTACAGAACAACACTTCAAATACGTGATGATCTAGTGGTTATGTGATGCCCTGAAATTTGTAGTGAAGTACTGGTCTGGTCCAATTCCAAAGCTCATGCTTTCTTGGTATTCCACAAATAAACTTCTCTTGTAGTCTTTTTCTATGTGAACCCCCTGCACCTAGCCTGGCTTCTGTTGAACATCCCACCATCCATACTCTGTCCTTAGTACATCCTGGGGCTGCATATGAGCTTGCAGTCTCATGAAGAGAATTATCACACCTCAGATTGCAATCTTGTACCTCAGAGAGTTGTGCACACCTATACTGATACGCTTCATCAGTTGGCACTGTTAAAAAATGCCTCTCAAATCACTCTCCAGTCCACTTTCTCAATGTTTTACTTCTGCTCCCACAGTAAACATTGAGTGGATCACCACCCTTCTGCACAGTGAAGGCAGTATGTACAGTCCCCCTGTTGTGTTTTTTTTCCTGCTTCATTAACTAACAACTAGGTCTTCCTGGAGGGCCAAGCAATAAGCATCAGGACCCACCAGAAATACTGCTGTTCATACCCTCATAAGGTCTGCACTTGCTATGGATAATAATATTATTAGCAGGAGAGGCATACTAATGCCTTGAGCGAATCCACTTGACTTCCAGTGTCGGTCTACTCCTTTACCTGTGATCTGCAGAACCCTGCAGGACAGTTCCCGGCAACTCTTCTCCAGTACTTTTCTGTGCCCAACTCCACAATGCGAGTTGGCTGGCTATCACCCTTCCGAATCTTGAATGAGCTAAACACAGCTCCCTCGATACTGTCCTAACAAACGTCAATATCCACCCACCCGAGGGTAATCTTCCTACACTGAATTCAAGTAACAGTTTAGGTGCAGCCCTGCCACTGTGAGTATTTGTCATCACTGGCTGCTCTCATCCACAGTCAGGTAGTGATCATGGTGCTGGCAGCCCCACATCTCAGATCTTACAATGATCTGCTCAACGTCCCCCTTCCTGTCTTCCCCTAATGTGAATATAGCTGTGCCCTGCTGGAATGGCCTCTTCAGTCCCTCTCTGGCATTCATTCTTCTCACTTACTCCCCACACCAAAAACTGGTGAGCTCACTACCCTTCGCATCATGAATGCAGTTAGTACAGTCTCCCGTATTATTTTCACATATTAATAATAAACGTGATCTTCAGGTAAGCTAGGCTAATAGCAGCAGGGCACAAAAGGAATAATAGGCTTTCCTACCCATATAAGATCTAAGCCACCGATGATTAGGCACTATTAAATGATGTGCATAATGATGTACACACCCGTCATTTAATAGTGCCTAATCAAAGGTAGCCTAGATCTTTTAAGGATAGAAAAGCTGATCTTTCCCCTTGTGCCCTGCTGCTATTAACCTGACTTACTGGAAAAATGTGTTTATTTTTGATATGTCAAACACCCCAGGACTGTACTACTGCATTCATGATGCAGAAGGGTGATGAGCTCACCAGTTTTTGGTGTGGGGAGGAGCAAAGAATGAATACCAGAGGGGGACTGAGAAGGCCACTCCTGCAAGGTACTACTACAGTCAAGGAAGGGAGAAGACAGAAGGAGAGAAATATGAGCAGATCATTGTGAGATATAAGATATGGGGCTGCCAGCACCATGATCACTACCTGACCCCATTATTCTGGCCAACATTCCCCTTCCCATAAAACCAGTTCATGCAATTGTCCAAGGCTGTGTGTGGGTATTAATGTGAGAAATGGCTTGCACTACACATTGAGTCACTTCACTACCAGTCTAGCATTGCTTGTAAAGCACTTTGGGATACAATGTGTATGAAAAGCACTATATAAATGCTGATTCTTCTTCTTCTTATTTCCCATGGAAAAAGAAGACAAGCATATTTTTGATTTCCGAGAAAGTATGAACTCTGCATTGGACTACACAAGAACTTTGCTACAAACAAGTGGTGGATCTAGGGGGTGGTGAAGGGTGCGGCTGCACCCTCCCCCACATTGTAACTAACTTGCTTGCTGCTGCTGCATTTTACTTTGTTGAATAAGTGTGATTTATTGATTGTACAAATGCTTACATTCAGAACTATGGATTACATTTGTAGGTTCTGTCAAAAATGTACTAAAAAAGAATAATAGCAGACAATATAAAGGTTTAATAAAAATGTTAAAACGTGCATATCAAGTATGCACACCACCCCAGCACCCCCACTGTAACATCCTGGATCCACCATAACCACTAGACCACCAGGTTATTTAAGATTTGTAATGCACTGTAGTTTGCCAAAGAGAAAGTCGTTTGATTAAAACACAATTTCAAATGTTAAAGTAAACAAAATGAACAGAACCATAGCCTAATGCATATTGATCAAAATAATGCACATGGTTTTGACCATTTTGGAAAACAATTCTATACAAAGGGAAAAAAACTAGTTAGCACTATAGAGATCCATATAGCTCTCTGACTCTGGCTCCAATGATGTCATCACTGAACACATTTGGTGGCCATTTTAGGAAGCTGGTAAGGCAGTTTTTTTTTTAATTGGAAGGCTGATTTTACATTTTTCAAATGATTTGGAACTGCATTTAGGTAAATTATATAAATGTAGTTTTAGCATTAATGAATAGAGTAGCCTTTCCTTTACACCCCTATGAAGTCAGATTTTTGAATAGTTTGTTGTCAAAATGTTGTTTAGGTATCCTTTAACTTAGAAACAAGTGGGTGTAATGCTGCTCCCCTCTGCCTGACCGTGACAGGTAAGTCTTGAACATGCAGAGCCAGCAACGTTCCCATAGCACCTCTTTGAGATCACGAACTTTGGACAGGAGGTGCTGCCGGTCCACATAAATTAAGAAATATAAAAATAAGTGGTTGGGGAAGGGAACTGTCAGCTGGCATAGGGCACAAGGAGCAATGTGTCCTTTTGATAATGTATGCTGGGCCATTGGGGGAGGGTGCCGTGATTTTCTCACACAGCTTCTGCACAAACAAGATAATGTTGGGACCCTTCTGCTCCTTCCCTCTAAGTTTTCTAGCAGGACTTCCATCTTTTTAAACTTTTGTCAGAGGGAACAAATGTCAGGCTTGATCTTACTGCATCGATCTTCGAGCGAGGAGGTACAGGCTTCATTATCTCTAAGTTAAGGGATCCATCGAAGAGCGCATTTCTTTAATTTCATCAGTCAGGACCTGCAGTGCATTCTTCAGGGGACAAAACTCTTCCAGAAATGATTTTTCAGTTAAAGCAACTGGAAAAGAACCAGTATGGGAAACTGCAGCAGCCTGCTGCTTCAATCTCTTGGAAGCCTTATCACGCTCAGGTGTCATCAGAGGAGTATGTTTAGGCTGGGATTTCTTCATTTCAGCATCGATATTCAGGTAAGAAAGTCCCAATCCTGAAAGCTGACTGTTGAAGCTTAGTGTCAGGGTGTTAATATGTTGTATTAGTAGGTTTTAATAGATAAAATGCAGTATTTTCCAGCAGAGGGACAGGAGAGGGTGAGAAATGCATCTGCGTAGGCAGCCATCAGGTGACCTCATCCCTATTAGACAGTTTTCAATGTGACAGCATTATGCTGGATGTATGGAATTGTACTCTGCTTGGCAGCTGGCATATCTAATTCTATTTCTCCCATTACATTTCAGGACTGTGATGTCACTGACTGCAACATCATGGCTGATCGACCTGGCAGCTTCCGAGTGGCTCTTTCTGAGCAGCTGTGATGTCACAGTCAGTGAAGTCTCAATGCTGATGACGTAGTGGGAGGAATAAAACTAGGTATGTCAGCAGAGTGCTGTTGCACACATCACACCAACTAACATCAGGTAAAAAAATCTTCTAATTAACCAAAGGGAAAACCAAAAAGATTACCTCAGATATAAAAGGTGATAGCTGAGTTTTTCTAAAAAACTAATAGAAGTTTTAATCAGCACACTAGCTCTTTAACATACAGTTTTATATATTCACAGTATTGTATTTGTCTTGTATTTATTTATGTTACCAGGAAGAAGGCTCCACTGACCAGTGTTCATTTACAAGGAGGTCCTGGGTAGGACAGGCAAACATACAACAATACAGAGCATATCACCAAGTGCAGTGATACCAAAAGTAAAAAACATACATTATAAACAGAAAGAAGAAAGAAACAATAATAAATACATGGAAGAAAGGTGTAACTATGGTGAATACAACGGAAAGATAACAAGTAGAACAGAAGAAATGATGATAGTGATCTATAACAACACTGGTTCTGGAGCAAAGACGCTAATGGCAAGTACATTCATCTGTGCAATGATTATTCAATAATATTTTGAAGCCTTTGAGGCTGACTACAGTGCTCAATTTAAGGGAGGCATGCAAATTTTTCCAGTAAGAGGGGGCAAGTCAACTGAATACCATTTTGCCAGGTCGGAAAGATATCTAGAAACCTTGAAGGGTATTATATCACTCATCCTTAGATTATACTGATTTAAATGCCTGTGGAAAAGGGCTGTGATATATGCAGGTAAGGAGTTATGCAATGCCTTATATGTCCAGCGGTACAAGTTTTTTTGCTATCTGGTGTTATGCAAGGGTTAGCTGATTGATTTGTATAGAATGCATTATAAGTTTTGGGGGGTAGGCTGGTAATGAATCTGAGTGCTAGATGAGGGAACTCTGTAGATCAGATCCCCCATAATCAAGCAGTGGCAAGAATGTAGCTTGGACTAATCTCTTGATTCTTAAGAGAAGCAGAGTGTATTTCTGTAATAGAAGACTAATTTTGAATGCAGCATCAGGTTTCATTTACAACATAAAATAACATCACATACATGGTGGCCGAGATCCTTAAACATATATACAGTACATTTTAAATGCAAAATGCGGAGTTAAACCCGAACAGAGCAGTCTTTTAAATAATGCAAAATTATATCAGCACTTAAAATTAAATTTCATGAGGTTTTGTGAAAATTGTAGAATTTTGTGATCATTTTGTGAAAACCATAGCCATGAATTTTTCCTAGCCATACACCTGACCCACCATGAAGGAAAAAGGAAAAGCCTGGGTAAAGGGGCAGTAAGGCTGGATTCATTGGAGGCTCCATTGAAAAAGTAGTAGGGGAGTTGTAGGGGCATTACAGGACCATGGTAATAAGACAAGGTAAGGTTATTTGCCTGCCTGCTGTATTGGCCAATTGAGTGTGATCAACAGGCAAGCTCTGCAGCTAGAAGGAGAAGCTGACTATTGTCCACATTGTAATAGAGAGTAGGAGTTCTGAGGATATGAAGAGGTAATTTATTGAATTAGGGGTGTTTCTAAAGGGAACAATATCCAGAGGAATCTTCTCAGAGGTCCTCGTCATCCTGGGGCCCATGAGGAATGACAGTGACAGAAATAAAACATGTTAACTTTTGCTAAAACGTTGTTGAAAGGAGAGGGTCTTGTTTATCAAACCAACTAGAGAGTATTCTGGGAAAAAGACATGCAGGGTGTGTGTCTATGAATTGTCCTGCATGCCATCTTGAGCCCTGTTTGTGGCCAGCTTGTCAGATTAACTCTGCCCCCTCTGTGCAGTGAGCCAGACAATCAGCTGTGGGAGTGGGCATAGCCTGCTAAACACTGGCTGTTTCTGAAACAGACACAGCATTCCATTGGAGGAAATCAGCTGTTCCAGTGGGGTGAGAGTCTGGGCCAGTTGGGCTCCTACTATGGGACAGCTCCAACACCCAGGACTGTGCCTGTGAACTGCTTTACTTGCCATCTTGAGTCCTGTTTGTGGCCGGCTTGTCAGATTATCTTTGCTCTATTGTTGCCATAAGTCAATCAGCTGACAGGTTAGGAGTGGAAGTAGTTTGCTTTTAGTACATCTTGACTTTGGCATAGCAGTCCTTCACTGTGGTCATTTAGCTGAAAGGTGTCACACTGGGGGCATCAGCATGGTGTGGCAGCCAGCAGAAGAAGCAGCACACTAAATGTGATAGCCAAAGCAGACCTTTTAATTTAATTCAAGTACAAGTGAAATATGGGGTTTGTTGTAACTAGGAGAGTGAAGCATCCAGCATCAAAGCATCAAATACTGTAAGTAAACAGTGGGTAAAATGATGCTTCATATAAGCGGTTTGCATCCTAGCATCTCACTAGCTCTCTCCACTACTTTGTCACACTGTCTGGCCACCTTTAGGTCATCAAATATGATTACGCAGGACTCTTTTCTGTTTGATGCTCGGTAATACTACACCCTCCATTTTGTACTGTGCCCCTGGGTTTCAGCACCCCAAGTGCATGATTTTGCACTTCTTTACAATGAAACTCAGCTGCCACACCCTTGACCACTCCTCTAGCTTTCCTAGATCTCTATTCATCCCCCCCCCGGAGTATCTACCCTATTGAAGACTGTAGTGTCATCCACAAAAAGGCATATCTTCCCTTCTAGAACCTCTGCAATATCACAAATAAAGTCATTAAAGAGGACTGGTCCCAGTATTGATCACTGTGGCACCCCGCTGGTCACCATCCCTTCCTTGGAGTGAACTCTGTTTACCACCACCCTCTGTCTCCTGACCCCTAACCAATTCCTTACCCAATTTACCACCTTTGGTCCCACTCCTAGGCTGCCCAGTTTGTTTATGAGTTTCTTATGTGGAATGGTGTTGAAGGCCTTACTGAAATCTAGGTAGGCCACATCCATTGCTCCACCCTGATCTAATTTCCTGGTCACACAGATAAAAACATCTATCAGATTTGTTTGACATGACCTCCCCTCAGTGAATCCATGCTGGACTAGATCTACCAGATCTTGTAAGCCACTGGATTCAAGATATTCCACAATAATTTCTTTCAGTAGTGATTCCATTAACTTTCCCACTACTGAAGTCAGGCTGACTGGCCTGTAATTGCCAGCCTCCACCCTGCACCCATTTTTGTGAAGTGAGACTACATCCACCCTCTTTCAGTCCTCCAAAACACTCCCGTCCCATCTCCAGTGATTGGTTGAACACAGCTATCAGAGGTGCAGCCAGCATCTCTCTGAGCTCCCTCAGTATCCTTGGATGTACCCCATCTGATCCCATTGCCATGTTCACTTTCAGATTTGTGAGTTCTTTCAGGAATCTCTCCTCTGTAAATGGTCTACTGTCTGCCTCCCTTCCTTTGATACTCTTAGCACTTATCTTTGGTCCCTCACCTTCCCCTTCCTCTGTGAACACTGAACAAAAGTATTTATTCAGAATGTCTGCCTTTTCCTGGTCCCCCTCCACATACTCCCTGCCTTCCCTCCTAAGCCTTACTATCCCTCCCCTAGTCTTTCTCTTTTCGCTTACATATCTGAAAAATCCTTATTCCCTTTCTTTACTGCCTGGGCTGTTTTTTCTCCTCTGTTTTTGCCTTTGCACTCCTAATTGCTTTTCCTGCCTTCTTCTGTTTTTCCCTGATACACCTCCCTATCTTCTCCTACTGTGTCTCCTTGTACCTCTGGAAAGCTAACTTTTTTGCCCTTACCTTCCTGGCCACCTTTTTTGAGAACCATAGCCATCTTTTTTTCTGGGTTAGGTATCAAATCCCGACAACCAAAATCCCGACATGAAAAATCCTGACATTACAATTGCCTGTATTCACATAATCCCGACATGTACTGTATAACAAACAATAAATTGTAACGTACAATCATTGATGTTCATTCCATTCTGCAGTAGTCCTGTTATCCAGTCTGATCCAGAAATTCAGTAATCCAATTAAAGACACCATTAAAATGTATATCTTTAATTATATTAATAGTTAAAAGTTAACTTAAAAGTTAAAACGCACATGTGAAGAACCTATTAATGCACCTAATCTGCGGTGACACGCTTTTATGTTGTTTTGTGTACATGAATTCCATTGTTGATCTGGTCATGGACAGACCAGAATTCAGGTAGGAAAAGTGGTGGGTTTCTAATAGCAGTTTTGTTCCTCACTTATTTCCTGACTCTGCCCAAAATATAATTTTCTTCAAACCATGCTAATGGTGGAGCACTACCGTCTGGCATAATACTCTTCACTGCCATACTGTGGTGCTAAACCCAGCCCCTGTATCCAAAATTAAAACAAGCACCCCTTATTAGATGTTTCAGGATGTTCTATTTTGCAGGCATTTACTGCTGCCTGCTCAAAATCCATTATTACAAACTCAGGTGACAGACTTAAATCAGACTCATCTGCCAAGTCATGAAGTTCCTGGAATAGTCAATGGTGCTAAATTACAATTTATTGTTTGTTATACGGTACGTGTCAGGATTGTGTGAATACAGGCAATTGTAATGTCAGGATTTTACATGTCGGGATTTTGGTACGTCAGTATTTGTGTTTTCAGGATTTTGGTATCAGGATTTACATGTCAGGATAATGGTACATCAGTATTTGTGTTTTCAGGATTTTGGTATCAGGATTTTACATGTCGGGATTTTGGTTGTCAGGATTTAGTATGGATCCCTCTTTTTCCTCTTGCTTTTGCTGACATGCCTGATGCAGAAGTTTGTTGCCTTCACTATCCCCATTTTTAGTTTCACCCACTGTTCCTCCACTCCACCAAAGTCCTTGTCCAACTATGGCTTCCCTGATCCATTCTCCCTCTTTTTAAAATCAGCTGTCCTGAAGCCCAGGGCCCTCATCTTTGTGTGGATTGATTCTGCCACAGTGCAGATACTGAATCACACTGTACGATGATCACTTGTCACCAGTTGGCCACCCACTGTGACATCAACAACACTGTCTCTGTTGGTGATTAAAAGGTCCAGTATTGCCCCCTCACGAGTGGGGTCTTTTTCTAGCTGCCTGAGGAAAACCCTGTGTAGGGAGTCCAGGATATCCCTACTCCTAGCTGAAGTTGTGGCTGGGATGCTTTAATCTGCATCTGGCAGACTGCTGTCCCCTTCAAAAGCAGCTCCTCCCCCTTATTTGCCATCTTTTTGATGGCTCTCCCTCCTGTGCTGGAGGTCTGTAGATCACGCCAGTGTGAACTGTGGCTCCATTCCCCATTTCTAGGGTGACCCACAATACCTCCTGTCCTCCCTGTATTCCCTGTATCTTTGTTGCCTTTATGCTATCCCTCACATAAACAGCCAATCCTCCTCCTTTCTTTCCCACCCTGTCTTTCCTGAACAGAGTATAGCCTGGAATGGCTATATTCCAGTCATGGTTTTCACTGCACCATGACTCAATAATGACAACAATGCCCAGGTCAGCATCTGCCATAATGGCTTCTAGGTTCGGGATTTTATTTCTCAGACTTCGAGCATTTGCACACATGGCCTTCCAGATTCTGCTACCACTCTGCTTGTCATTTTCCCTTTTGTCTTCTCCTCGGTACTGGGTCAGTATACTACTGCCAAAACAGCTCATGAGTTTCTGTGCAGTCTAAAGTGTGGAATGAAGTACAGTGACAGGTGTATAACAGCAGTAGGAAAATGAAAATTATGTACCTACCATAATTCTTGATCTTCTCTTGTATCTTTGCCATTCATTACTGATTTGAGTGTAAGCCAGAGGCATGCACCTGCCATGGGAGTTTTTTTTTCAGAGGAGTCGGCACAAATGGCGCTGCCCCGAGGGTGACGCAACATGTGATGCACGAGGGGCGGCTGTTAAGCGCCACAGACTCCTCCTCCATCCCAGTTCTGTTAGCCAGAGAAGCGAAAAAAGGGTATGAAAAAAGAGCGAGGCAAGCGAGCTGAGGGACAGAAAAAGGAAAGGATATAAATTGAAAAAGGCATAAGCCGGTAGAGGACAGAAGAAGAAGAAGAAGACAATACCTATCCTAAGGGACTGCAGGGCCTCACTTCTGGGGTGGCTCCAAGGGAGGAACAGATAAAGAAAAAGAGGAAAAGGAGAAGAGAGGGAAGAGAACAAGGGATGTTGGGAGGGAAGAACACTGCCCATTGATATATTAGTTTAAGGCTCATAAACTCAGAGCCAAAACAAGGGAGCAAGGATCCCCTTGAAAGTAGAGAAGAGAAGGCTCAACCAAACTGCTTGCACAGATTGGACACAAAGGGCAGAATCTGAAATCTCCCATCATCCCAACCCCTTAAACTCTAGCTGAGAGCTCACAGACTGCCGAGGCAGAAATTCTGTTCCGGAAGACAGTGCCCAACTAGGGAGGGGAAGATGCCCTCTAGCACCTTGTTAAGTGCTAACACAGATGTGTGTGGGAAGGGGGTGAGCTCTACAGAGGGCACCCCTTTACAGAAAAGATAGAGTGGGAACTCAGTCGGACTCCCTGAAGGCATGGCAACAGTAACAGCTCAAGGTAATTGAAGTGCCAGGACAGCACCAACCAGAAGAAACTGACAGAATAGAAGATTAAGACCTGCCAGAGGGACCAGGGCAAAAAGGAGCCGAGCCATTAGAAGGACAATCCTTAAACTGTGGATTGAACAACATGGCTAAGAAAACCAAAAGGCCACCCCTAGGGGTAATCAGAAAGAGTTCCCTCAGGATAGAATAAACTCATTCCCCTTTTACCTTGAGGAAATAGGATCCATTCAGAAAAGGACAGAAAAATCCAGATTTTTTTTTTTTTGGCTTAAAGGTCAGCAAGGAAGGGGAGGAACGAGCAGGGAGGGGGAGACGCTGAAGTAAGAGGCCCTTGAGGGGAAGGTGGGGGCGTATCAGTAATGAATGGTGAAGTTACAAGAGAAGATCAAGAACTATGGTAGGTACATAATTTTCATATCTTCCCTTATCAATCTTCACCATTCATTACTGCTTGAGTGAGTGCCAAGCCCCCCCAGAGGGGGGCCAAGAAAAACACTGAGGGGACAAGACCCTCAGCCTCCTGCTGGTGGCAAGCAGAAGGGGGAGACCTCAGGCTAATCAGACGAGAAGCCTAAGGTGGAGGAGAACTAGGAGGTGTCCCCCGGAGACGAGGGGATGGAGGAAGCCCCTGCAGTAGCCTCCTAGCTCTGGTGGAGAAAAGACGGGTCCCCCAGAAAGTGGAGCGAATCACCCTATGCTGGGCCAGGGGTGACAATCTTGATAGATGAAGCCATGTTGTCTGCCTAATGCAGATCGCTGTCCCTGCAAGCCTGGAAGCTACCTCATTGGTGTCGTAAGATGCCCTTGCCTGGTGCCTTGCCAGCTCCAGGCCTATAGCAGAAAAGACAATGGCCTGTTTAGATTGTTCCATGTCAGGCAGTGATGCTAGAAGCTGAGATGGCATCGACCATAGATGCCTGTTGTAGGCAGCATAGTCCTGATGAGATGCAATACACAGCATCGCATGAGAGGAAGAGAACACTCTTTACCCCAACCGGTCAAACTGTAGAGAATCTGAGTCTGGTGGTTGGTCATGCACCAGGCAGCAGTGCCCGGAAGGAGTCTCTAGGGACACCAATCCTGAAGGCAGGTTGGGAAGAGAACCTAGGGACTCAGATGAGGCACAATACCTTCTTCTGCAGTGTGCCGGGGCTGGGATAGGGTCGGCTGGAGACTGCCAGGAACGGATAAACGCCTCCTGGAAAGGAAGAGGCCAGGATGGCACAACCAAATGTTAGGCACTGAATTCACTGAGGAATTCACACATCTCCCATTCGGTATTGTCACGCCTAACAAAAGAAATACGGAGGTCCCCAACCATCCTCGAAAGGGAGCGCTGATATTCGGTGAAATCAGCGTCTGAGGAGAGATGAGCAGAGGGTTCCTCTCCCTCTGAGGAGGATGGGGAGCTCGAATGCCCAGAGGACTCATGCGGTGGTGGGGATAAGCGAAACACCTGCTCATGCATACATCTAACATATGAGGGGAAGGCTGCCACAGTGCCTCTGAATGTCTCCCAGGATAACGAACCCCTTAAGACCGACATGGCCCGGGAGAGAGGGTGGTGGCTGCAGAGGAATGGGAGTAGGGCACCTACGAAGAGGCAACTGTCTTCTGCTCAGGCTATGGAATCCGGGGAATGGAGCCCAAGCTGGTGGGGTCCCGGATAACAAACCATATCGCAGAACGGAACCCTGGGGATGCAAACCTCATAAGAGCCTGAAAGGGGATCCTCCCCTGTGACGTACATGGGACTGCAAGGATCCAGAAGGGCAGCCCACAACAATGCCACCGGAGGGGTCTCTCGAGCCTAAGAGGGAGAGAGGAGGGTCGGCACTACAGCTCCTACCTACACCCCGAGGGGCAGCAGGCGAAGCTCGGTGTGTCTCACCCCGACCCCTCAACCCCTCAGACTCAGAAGATGCCCTCCTTCTTGATGTCAGTGACAGAGCCCGTCGATCCTGGGATCTCTGGGAGGAGCTCTCAGAAGACAAGGCCCCTAGTCCACCCTGAGAGGGCACAGCAGCACCGGGGACAGCAGCTGCTACAGCCCCCTCTGGGCGAACAGACCCCTCCCCAACCCCCACACCGTCCCCTCCCAGAGACTCCAGGCCACCCCCAGCCTGGGAGTCCTCAGAAGAAGACCGCTGTGGGGACAGAGGAATGGGTGCGCTGGGCTGCCTGACACCATGTCCCACCAAAGACTCCGATTCTGAAGAATCAGGGAGCCAGGATGGGTCCATGTCTGAATCGTCCACTTCTGAGGAAGTGACGACCAGCAGGACCTCAATACTGGCCACCCCAGGAGTCTCCCAAGAAATGGCGCCATCACAGCACCGGTCAATGCCCGCGCACCACAGACAACACTGGAGCCCGGCCCCAACTCACCCGCAGCCACAGCTGAGTCCCCAGCATGCCCGCAGCACCAGGACCTGACACAGCACTGCCAGTGAAGTCGACCAGACCTGAGTTGCTGCCAACAGTGCTGAAAGCCAACATGGCTCCATAAGCAGCACTGCCCCAATCACCAGCACCGCAGGTGGCACTGGGATCTGAGGCGGCACTGGAAAGCAGTGTCAAGGGTCCACCTACGCCGGGCCTGGCAACCGCGGGCCATGACACTGGGGGAGTCTGCACCTCTGAGGAGGTGATTGACGAGGTGGTGTCCCCACCGCGGCCCCGGGAGGGACCATGGCATTCCCCCGACACCACAAAAGAGGCTTCCTCCTCGGCAAGACTTGAAGATGAGGAGGCCTTCTCCTCTTCAGACCGTATAGGCCTGGGAGGTGACCCGAAGGAAGGGTCTAAAATCTTACCTGGGAGGCCCAAGAACGATGTCGTCCTCCAAAAGTCGTCTGGGCCTTGCCGATTTTGAACTCGCAGACTTCAAGAACATAGGCAGTCCATCAAGAAACAGGCATCGCATCTATCCATATCATGGTTAGGTCCCAGGCAGCGAAGACAAACATCATGCCGGTCCATCATGGAAAAATGCCGGCCACAGGAGCACTGACGCATGGGGACATGGCCCACTTTCGACTTTCGTTTAGCTCCCGAACCGAACATGATGCGAAAATAATAAATAACACAGTAAAGCTCCTGGCGCCATTGAAAAGAAAAGGAATGGACTTACCAGCAGTCAACGGCGTCAGGAAAAACAGTGGGATGAAGGAGTCACAGATGAAGTAGGCCTATGACGCAGAGAGAAAACTCACACACGCACTAGCAGGTGCAACCTCGATGGCAGGAGAAACAGAACTGGGATGAAGGAGGAGTTTGCGGTGCCTAAACGGCTGCCCCTCACGCATCACGTGGTGCGTCATCCTCGGGGCCGGCGCCGTTGGTTTCGACTCCCCTGAAAAAAAAAAACTCCCATGGCAGGTGCGTGCCTCCGGCTTACACCAAGGCAGTAATGAAGGGTGAAGATTGACAAGGGAAGATCTACTGCTACCCCTGTCGCACACTAGGAACTGGAAGAATTAGGAGTGAAGACGCCAGCAGTGCTATGCCTGGTTGAGCCACTCCCATGGTGGAGTGGCTAAGGCACAAGCACCTGGTGCAGTGGAGACCTTGGAATCAGGGTTTGAGTCCCCGTTTCCCGAGATGTTTTGTTTTGTTTAAAAAAAAAAAAATACATTATTTCCACCACTCCTGATTTGTCCTTTTTCCCCACTGTCCACACCCCCCTCGGAGTTGGTTACTTTAGTTGGGTATGTGTATGCGCTGTGGTGTTCCGCTCAGTGATTTCTCCTGACCTCATACTGCCTCATGCCGTTTTGCATCCGGCATTGTTGTTTTGCGTGGTTTCAGCCACAATATAATGACCCCGTGCCCTTCTCTCCTTACCCCCCCCACCCGATCTTGCTCCTATCTCTCTTCATTTCTACCATTTTTTTCCTGTTGTTGTTTGGTACCCTTGGAGATTTCTCTCCCTTAGGGTTCTCCCTACTGACTACTTCAGCTTGTGGGGGGTTGGGGGTGGCAGTTTATGTCTCCCTGCTTACTACCACTGCCACCACCACCCTTGGCTAGCTTAAATGCTCACCACTGTAACATTTAAACAATTCACTGAGGACTGTGGTTCCCCTCCTGGATTATTGCAGGCCATCATCCCTGTACAGGCCCTAATCCCTCCAGGTGGGACCCCAGTCCCCAATGTAGCCAAACCCCTCCACTCTACACCACTCCTTCAACAGTGAGATGGAACTCCTGGAATGGAGTAACCTAGCTGCTCCCCTGTTGTAGACTGGCAGCACCTCAGAAAAGGCCGCTGAGCATGCTACCTGCCTAAGATCCTTTCCCATCTCCCAGAACTCCTCCTGCACTATCCTTGCCTTGTCCCTAGCCAGGTCATTAGTACCTAGGTGGACATGACATCCAGCTCTTCCTCCTATCCTGGTGCCTAGCGATCCTCAGGATCCACTTCCTATCCCTCCATGCCATGGTGCCAGGTAGGCACCTAATGTCTCCCTCCTCCTCCCTACCTGTCCCCAAATCTATCTCCCTCACAATGGAGTCCCCCACCAGGAGTTGCTTCCCCCTCCTCTGGGGTTCTCTTCCACCCTCCTTGGAGTCTCCACTACAGAGAACCCCCACATCCTCCTTGGTCACTACTATGGGTGCCTCACTGGGACTGTCCTGCCTCACCAAAGCGATGTAGGAATTGTGTAGTGGTACCATTTGGGGAATGTGCATGTGGCCCACCACCCTCACCTTTCCTGAGCCCACTGTAGTCCAGCTGCTCCTCTTCCTTGACATCCTTTGGGTTGTGGTGGTGGACTCAAAAGTCCCTTGGTGTGGGAAGAGGCCCTCTAAATCCTAGCCAACTCAGCCTGGAGTCTAGCAACCTCCTCCCTCACCCCAGAGAGGTGCATGCAGATAGGGCAGCACCGTAGTCTCCAGAAGTTCTCCCTTAAAACTGGCACATTACAGCCACTGCACTGCACCACTCCCAGCATACTCACTATTCTGTTTACCCTGGAAATACTTGGTCCCTTTACCCTTGCTAGTGAGTACTCATCGAGTAGTACCCTGTAGAATAGTGTTCCTTCCTTTATTCCCTTCTTCTTTATCTACTGTGGTACCACCACTTACATCTCCCCCAGCCTAGCATCCTGACCTGGATAGGTTTCTCACTAGTGTCTCCCTTCACCCTTATAATTTTTCTTCCCTCTCTACAAATACCCTTTTGTACCCCTACCCTAGATAAGGTGTTTCACCCACTTCAACTTCTAGTCCACCCCTGCTTTCCAACTCTAATTTGTAGACCCCCTTCTTCCATGGCTGCCTGCCTACGCTGGACTCTATTCTACTATTTTACTACTGTACTCACTCTCTGTTGCGGTGCAGTGTGGTGTGGCATGACCTGCCTGGCGGATACCTTGGTGGGCTGTTCAGCTGTGATGTCCTTTTCTCGGTTCTCCTTCATGTGCGAGGGGCCGCTTGATGCCCAACTCTTTATATAGGTTTATGCTGCTGCTTCCTAGTTTCCCCTCCACTGCTGTCTGAATGATGGCTTCGGTGTACAGAGGTGCAGCCAAGCTGTGAATGGTGCTTGGTTGGAGCTGGGCTAGCTCTGGTCCTCTGCTGCTCCCTTGCGGACTCCTGTCTGTTTGTGGTGCTGGGGGATCCACTCAAAGCCCCTTTCATGCTCAAACGGACTGTCGCTGCCACGATCTGTGGTGGACTTTAAACTGCCTGTTCCTGTTTCTGCCTTCTTCCTGGTTTCTCCTCTGCTGCTGTCTGAATGGCCACCTCTGAGTAGAGTGGTATGGCCGAGCTGTGATTGGGGCTCGGTTGGAGCTGGGCTAACTCTGCTCCTCCGCCACTCCCCTGCAGGCCCCTATCTGTTTGTGGTGCTGGTGGTCCACTCTGAATCCCCTTCTGACTCAAATGGACTGCTGCTGCTGCTGTGATCTGTGGTGGGCTTTTAACTGCCTGTTCCCATTTCTGCCTTCTTTCTGGTTTCCCCTCTGCTGATGTCTGATTGGCTGCCTCTGTGTAGAGAGGTGCAGCCGAGCTGTGATTGGTGCTTGGTTGGAGCTGAGCTAGCTCCATTCCTCTGCCACTCCCCTGATGTCTCCTGTCTGTTTGTGGTGCTGGGGGGGCATGTTCCGAGCCCCCTTCCAACTCAAATGGACTGCCGCTGCCATGATCTGTAGTGGACTTTTAACTGCCTGTTCCCATTTCTTTTTTTTTGAAATTAAGATTTTTATTGAAAGTTTCCATATACATGGATATGAAACCATGGAAGCATCACAATTACATCAGATAATATAAACAGTCTCATATCCCCCCTTCCCCCTCCCCCCGCCCGTTCCCATTTCTGCCTTCTTCCTGGTTTCCCCTCTGCTGCTGTCTGATTGGCTGCCTCTGTGAAGAGTCACCACTGAGCTGTGATTGGCACTTGGTTTGAGGTGGGCTATCTCCACTCCTCCGCCGCTGCCCTCTAGACCTGTTTGTGATGCTGGGGAGTCCACTCCAGGCCCCCTTCTTGCTTAAATGGACTGCCACTGCTGCACTCTGTGGTGGGCTTTTAACTGCCTAGTCCCATTTCTGCCTTCTTCCTGGTTTCCCCTCTGCTGCTGTCTGACTGGCTGCTTCTGTGTACAGAGGCGTGGCTGAGCTGTGATTGGTACTTGGTTGTACCCAGGCTATCTCTTCTCCTCCACCACTCCGCCGCTGACTCCTGTCTATTTGTGGTGCTGGGGGGGGGGGGTTCACTCCAAGCACCCTTCCCGCTCAAACAGACTGTCACTGCCATGATCTATGGTGGGCTTTTAACCACCCATTCCCATTTCTGCCTTCTTTCTGGTTTCCTCATTGCTGCTGTCTGATTGGCCACCTCTGTGTAGAGAGGCAGAGCCAAGCTGTGACTGGCACTGGGATGGAGCCTGGCTAGTTCTGTTCCTCCACTGCTCTCCCACTGACTCCTCTCTGTTTGTGTTGCTGGGGAGGTCCACTCTGAGCTTCCTTCCTGCTCAAGTGGACTGCTTCTGCCACTATATGTGGTGGGCTTTTAACTGCCTGTTCCTGTTTCTACCTTCTTCCTGGTTTCCTCTCTGCTGCAGTCTGATAGACCACCTCTGTGTAGAGAGGAATGGCCTAGCTGTGATTGGCACTTGGTTGGAGCTGGGCTAGCTCTGCCTCTCCCCTGCTCCCCCACAGACTCCTGTCTGTTTGTGGTGTTTGGGGTCCACTCCGAGCCTCCTTTCTGTTCAAATGGACTCCTTGAGGGGTACATCAGCTGGGAGAGATGGAGTGTAGATCCTGCAGATTGCTAGGGCAGTAGGAGCTGGGAGGGAGCTGAGTGTCACTTCCCATATGGGAACAAATGATATAGCACTGGAGAAGGTAGTAGTAGTGGGGCCAGCTGGCATCATAGCCTAGAGGTTAGAGTAATGAGTTGTGAATGAGCTTGGTACATCCAGCAGACCTGGGATTCATTCACACAACCACCACTTGCATACTGTGTGATAGAACAGAGAAACATGGAATCTGACAGCAGATAAGGACTGCTTGGCCCACTCCGTCTGTTCACTTTTTCCCTGCCTATACTGACACTGCAGATCCTACTTGATCTCTGGCTCCCACCCTCTTCCTTTTATTATTTTTAAATATTTTATTAAATGGTTAAAAACTCTGAGCCAGATGGCCCTTTTATAGGCTTGACCCAGATACATTTAAAACAATTTTACAGAATTAGCATTATTAATTCAGTGTTAATAACACAAATCATGTACAGGCAGTATTAATACACACAATGCAGTTTTATACAATACTCTTGACACAATAAATAAATTAATAACTTACAACATGTCACATTTTTCATATAACAATACAATGACAGAAATCAATCTTCAAAGTAAGATACATTTATCTGAAATGCCCATAACCAGGACATCTTTTGTGCAATAGCACATTCCTCCCCCCACTTTCCACGAAGATTCCCTTAAGCCTATCCTATGCATTCATGAATCCCACCACTGTTTTTGCCCTTGCCACCTCCACTGGAAGACTGATCCAGGCATCCACCTCTCTTTCAGTGAAGAAGTACTTCTACACATCTGTCTTGAATTTACCACCTTCCAGTGTGACCCTGAACAAGTTACTCAACTTCCCTAGTGCTCCATGGTCCCCCCTGAAAACAGGCTTTAGGTGTAGTGGGCCTTACCTAGTTACCAAAAGAATTAATGAACAAAAATTTCAGGGAGCTGGGGAGGGTCATCATTCGAGAAGCACACATGGTGTCTTTTTTCCCTGAGGTACTAACTGTGTGCAGCCAGGGAGAAGCAAGGAAAACTCCACACCAGGGCATTTCATCAATGGATGAAGGCATGGTGCATTATGGAAGGTTTTAGAAACAGCAGGGCTCAGGAGCAACCTGGGAGGATATGTGTCTCGATAAGAGATATGGCCTGCATCCTTCTAGGAAGGGGTCCATTGTTCACGATGACAGGTTTAAATGCTACTTGGACAAACATTTAAACCAGAAAGGGGAAGGCAGTGAAACCAAAGGAGGCAACAATTGCCTCCCCCACATGGTAAAGTGTTATTGAGATAAGATCATAGTGGAGAAAACTCCCTTAGAACAAAGGCACAAAAACTCAGGAACAGCGATAGGGAAGAAAATGGGAATAAAATGCAGGTAGGGGAGGACACAGGATTAAGTGGGACCAGATATGATGAAATTAAAAATGAAAGTGGTGAGTCAAGGGAAAAGTCATGGAAAAAACAGGAAGGAATGGGAGAGAGAAGCAGGGTAGTAGACATGGGGATAAAGATTTGGAAAGCAATGTGCACTAATGCAAGGAGCCTTAGTGACAAAATTCCAGACCTGGAAGTTGCCATGGCAGAGGCTGATCAAGATTTAGTGGCTATAATGAAGCTCTGGTGTACTGAGCACCACAGGTGGAAAATGACCACACCAAACTACACTCTGTTCAGGAGAGACACAGTGGGGAGGAAAGGAGGCAGGGTTATAGTAATGTGAGGGAGGATATCAAGGTCACTAAGGTCACTGAGGTACAGGGTTACAAAGAGGAAAATGAGGTGCTGGAATTACTAGGGGTCAACCTAGAGGCCACTGTTTATGCTGGAACAGTGTACAGAGCTCCAGCACAGGGAGAAGAGATGGATAAGGCACTTGGGTAAGACATAATCAGGATGGCAAGTGAGGGGGAGATGCTGCTACTTGGCAACTTCAGTCTCTCAGATGTGGAGTGGGGTCTTCCACATGCGGCCTCAGCAAGGAGCAGAGCCATCCTTCTCTCCCTGCAAGGGGATTTTCCCAGGCAGTTACTCTAAGCACACCCTAGGATGGGGCAGTGCTGGACCTGGTACTTACAAACAGGGACAGCACTGAAGACATCATGGTGGACAGCACCCTTGGTACCTGTGATCACTGTACTGTGTGGTTCAACATAAAGACAGGAGTAAAGATGAGCCACATGAAGACAAGGGTTCTGGACTTTAAGAGGGTGGATTTTAAAGAAAAGGGTCACTGCTTGCTTCAAGAACTGCCTAAGAGGGGTGGAGGAGTGCCAGTGAGGGAAGAGGCACAATGAGGAAGTATAAGGGAGGGCTTATCTAAAGGAACAAATATGTGTGAAGGAAGTAAGCAAAAGCAGAAGAATACGGACAGCATTATGGTTCTCCAAGGAAGTGGCAAAGGAGTAAAAGAAAAATGGGTTGCATTTAAGAGGTAAAGGGAAAAGCAGAGGAAGAAGGATGGGGAGGTATACCTAGAAAAGCAGAAGGAACGAGGTGAGGGAAGCAAAGGTGCAGACAGAGGAAAGGACTACCAAAGGGCTCATTACAGGAGATAAGACTTTCTTCAGGTACCTAAGTGAGGCAAGGAAAACAAGTGTAAGGATGATAAGAATTAGAAGGGTGGAAAGGGGAGACTGTGCAGAAGGAGATCAGGAAAAGCTGACATCTTACACAAGTACTTCTACCTAGTCTTTACAGTGGAGGGTAGCGAGGAGGGACAATCAGTGGAAAGCAGTGATAGGTTGGGGAGGGTGGACATAGGTCCATTTTCAGAGGAAAGAGTACTGAAAGGGCTTGCAGCCCCAAAGGCAAACAAGGGCATGGAACCAGATGGTATTCACCCCAAGGTACTAAAAGAACATAAGGATATCCTTGCTGCCTCACTGACAGACTTGTTCAACAATTCACTAGAAATAGGAGTGGTTCTACAGGACTGATGTAGAGCTAATGTTGTCCCTCTACATAAGAGCGGCAGCAGAGAGGAGGCTAGGAACTATAGACTGGTCAGTCTCACTTCAGTGATGGGGAATTAATTGAAACACTAATGAAAGAAAGGACAGAGTATCTTAAAACCAATGGGCTGCAAGACCACAGTCAACATGGATTCATGGAGGGGAGGTCATGCCAAATGAATCTAATAGATTTCTTTGACTGGGTGACCAGGAAATTAATCAGGGTAGAGTAGTGGACATGGCCTATTTAGACTTTAGTAATGACTTTGAGATGGTGCTACACAGAAGGCCTAGGAGTGGGATCTGTAGTGGTAAACTGGGTTAGAAACTGGTTAAAAAATAAGGAGACAGGGGATGGTGGTGAACAGCACTCATTCTAGAGAGGGGAGTGTGACAAGTGGGGTATCACAAGTCTCAGTACTGGGACCAGTCCCCTTCAGTATATTTATAGGGAAAATTGCAGAAGAGTTGAAAGGGAAGGTATGCCTTTTTGCAGATGATAACAAAATATGCAATTGGATAGACACTGAGAAAGGGATGGAAAAATGCACAGGGATCTTGGCAAACTCAAAAACATGGCAGTTGGCATTCAGTGTCAAAAAGTGGAAAATAATACACCAAGGACATAAAAACCCAAGCACTGAATATATGATGGAGTGGAGTAATAACAGTCACTAGGCAGGAAAGGGTTTTCGGGGTTATATCTAAGGATCTCAAGATGACTAGGCACTGTGACAAGACAGTAGGTAGGGCTAGTGGAATGTTGGGTTTTACAGGGAGGGATATCTCCACCAGGAGAAGGGAGGTGATGTTGCCATTATATCACTCACTGATGAAGCCACTCCTATAATAGTGCGCTCAGTTTTGGAGACTGCACCTCAGAAAGGACAGATACATTGTAGAAGTGGACCGGAACAGGGCAACCAAAATGGTGCATGGTTTGAAAGAGAAGCCCCACAAAGAGAGATTGTGGGATCACAACTTGTACACCTCGAAAGAAAGGAGATAAAGAGAGGGGATATGACAGAGACCTACAAGTACCTCAAATGAGTGAATAGTGTACAGCTGGGGAGTGTCTTTCAAATACTGTAAGAACAAGCATCAGGACAAGCTGGCATGCATTGAAGGGCAGGATTCAAGAATGATGTGAGGAAGTATTTCTTCACTGAAAGGGTAGTGGGTGCCTGGAATAGATTACCAGCAGAAGTGGCTAGGGCTAGAACAGTGGGGGGCTTCAAATATGCATGGGACAGGCATAGGGGTATATTAGATAGGATATAGAGAAGTAAGAGGGTTGATGGAAATCAGATAGGGTCTGAGTAGACAGAAGAGGCAGGGAACATGTTGTCAGACCAGGTGGGCTAAGTAGCTATTTTAAGCCATTAAATTAAATGTTTCTAAATTGTGTATAGAGGACAGAGAGGATATAGATCATGTCAAGGGGAAGGACAATCAAGGGGATTTTATTTAAAGGATAAAGGTTGGGAAAGCAGCTTGTGCAGGGGGCCTCTAGTGGCAGGAGTTAGATGAATAGGTTCATCAAGGGAAGGACAAATGAGTTGGAGAGCAGAACAATCGCAGACCCCAGCTGAATCAAGGAAGCATACAACAATTCTGACTTGAAAGCAGGTCAGATAAGAATCAAACCCAGCAAAAGTGACTAGTACTAGAGCCTGATGTACTTGGAGGTCCAGAACGTAGAGTCATGTAGAGAGACCTAAACTGGGAAGAAAATGACTATTCCAATGGGATAGGTCTGACAGGAAAAGGAATAGTAGCTTTCTTTTTCAGGAAGTGTGTGTCACTGTGAAGAACAAGGAAGATATTGGGGGTAAGCAGTTCTAATGAGTCCATCTGGTCAAACTAAGAGGAGAAAAAGGTGGGTGGGGGGACAAAATAGTCACTCAGGAATGAACTACATGATTGCAAAGAGCTCATCTCAGTTTATCAGATGCAGTGGTGAAGAATGCTTTGTGAAAGTGAAATTCCACAATTGGGATTGTGGTGTAATATCCATTACACTATCATTATTTTTTGAAAAAAATGTTGCCAGTTAGTACTTTGCAATCTTTCCACTGTAAATTTAAAACTACCAAATCCAATTTCTCCAACTTTCTTTGAGTCCAGGATCTATAGGCATTGGGCATGCATGCAAAATTTCAGGTATGTATCTGTACTGGTAGGGAAGTTACAAACATACACATTTTTAGACAAGTTTTATAAAATTTCACAAATAATTAGTGAAATTATGAACACCTGTTATCTAAAAATTACTTTACCAAATCTCTCTATATTAAGCAGTTTCAATTACCCTTTCAAGAAGGTAATGTATGCTACTTTGGAGGCATCTAGCTCCTCAGGTGGCTGAGTCATAAGCAGAAAAATGCCTTCCCAAAATTAAAGAAAAAAGGCAGACTTTGAATCCCTCTGAGTTCCAGACTTCTCATCCAAAGGTCTCAATATTTGAAAAGCTCATAGCACCTAACATTAAGAAGGCATGCTGATTTGTAGGTCTCCCACTTAACAGATGGCTGAGTTATGACCAAATAAATTGTGAAATACCACAACATTCCATGAAATTCCACAAAATGTGCTTAAATTCTATGAAATTAGAAATTGCTTGTTCTGCATAGCCATACTGGATGATCAGTCTGACACTGATGCAGAGATTGGAATGCAAGTCTTGCTGCAGTACAGTGTGCCTCATTTAGGAAGGGGTTTTCCGTGAGTAGCTTTAATATGGCACAAAATTTAAAGATGATGATCCAGTCAAACAACAAGGTATTCCAGGCAAGGAACTAATGGGAGTTGTCACTGCTCACAAAAACTGGGATGCACTGGAGCTTGGCAAGTCACTGCCTGGTGAAAAAGATTATGGAGATCTTCTTTTGGGGATTAAGGGAGAGCTGGCTGGCACAGGATCAGTATGGGATGTTGCCAGCCTGCTCATGAGCAGAGGGACCATGGCAAAGAACACTGTGATTTCTGTCAGCACACATGTAAATGTACAGGGAGGCACAGCCAACAGGGAAGTCACGGAGAAAGATTAAGAAGATGGGACCCAGGACTGAGGCCTGGGGAACACGTGAACCAATGGAGGGGAGACTAAGCCTCTCCAATGGAGACCATTTAGGATCAGTTGGCTAGGCATGAGCTGGTCCTTTCCGACGGAGACTGTTTAGGATCAGTTGGCTAGACATGAGCTGAACCACCTGATCAAGAGGTTAGAGAGGCAAGTTCTAATGAGCCATGTGAGGAGGCTAAGGATGTATCAATATCAAACACCTTGGCAAGGTTGACAAAGAATGCACAGCTGGTTAAGTCCTGGCTGAGTCCTTTCAAAATGAAGTCTGTTAGCCAGAGGAGGGAGAAAACTACTGAGTGGGATTCATGGAAGCTAACTGAAAAAGACTGAGGAAAGAGGAGGCTTTGAAAAAGGAAAAGAACTCATCCAGCATGAGTTGCTTTTGCAGCTTAGCCAGTGTAGCGGTAAGGGGTGTAAACTGGTAATTCCCAGCCATGGTAGGAACACCCCATAACTGTAAAAAATACCTCCCTCAATTATAGCAACTTTATTAATAGCTTTGCTATCCTTTTGACAGGATAGCTGAAAAGTAAAAATTATCTTGCCATTTTTAGTGATTCATTATGTGCTGGGGGTAGGTATGAATAGTTTGCACACCAGCCTAAACCTTTTCATTAACATAATTTATTTGGGACTATCAGGTGTGTGAATCAGTCAAATTCTACCATTAATGAGCTCCTGACACCATTGTGACAACTTTGAGGAAATGTAATGTTTAGCGCAAGTGAGCATATATTTTAATATTGTTTCTGTATTTCTCATTCTTCTTTATTACTAAGGATATTTGCATGTAAACAGGATCACTGCCCTATCTGTTCTGGCTGCTTACCTACATATGACATCACAGTTCTGTTTATGACATCACAGTCTGTTGCTGTGGGGATAATTATGATGCCATAAACAAAAATTATGTATTTATTTATTTAAAAGTTGGTAACTGGGAAAAGCACCATGACCAGAAGCTCATTTCCAGGTGCAACACGGATTATGATGTCATATGTAGGAAAGCAGAAAGAGCAGATAAAGTTTAAGGAACAGTAAGCCTCTTTCTTAAAGCTGTGCTCGATAATAAAGAAAAAAGGTAAATAATTATAGAAAATACATGAAATACAAACTGAACTGTCTCAATCTCACATTTTTTCCAAGTTTTTCTAATGGTGTCAGGGGCTCTTTAAGTGTTGGCAGTAAAATGCAGCAAGGGACGCCAAATTAATGAAAGATCGATCATAATAAAAGATTCTTACATAGAAGTGAAACCACCCTGGTAATAACTCAATATTTATATGTAAACTACCTGAAGCCTATAAAACAATAAGGCACAGCCCAGGTGTGTTGGAGAAGACATGTTTATTGTTTACACTTTACATATAGCCAACACAATACATACCAGGATGACAAATTATTTTTTGTATTCCTGGTATGTTTTATTATTGTTATAATTCTCTGCTCATTAGCATTCATTTATGTCTCCCAACTCATTCCATCATCTACCAATATTGCAAAAGGCATAGAAAAAAAAATAACCTCAATAAAGTATACAGTGGCAACAAGTCAAATATTTGTTTAAGCATCCTCCGATGAAAAATGAGGTCTAGCATGGTATGGCCTCTATTCAGAAATATTTATATGTCACTTCATATGACAAGCAAGCTTCAGTGTGCCATGGAGAGAGGCTATCTGAGGGTAAGGATACCCTCGTGGCATACTGTATACCATACCTCCCCTCACTCATTCACATGTGCTGCCAGCTTAATTCTACTCCATTCCATGGAGTAATGTGTGTGTCTGGAATCAAGGCATGTCAGGGTAAGGGACTGCTATTCGCTGCAAAATCGAAATCAGATGCAACTTGCTTTGAGTACCTGGCAGGCATATGTTACACAATGGCTTAACTGTTTTGGGCTCCCTACCATGACCTTCCATACATGCCAGGGACCCTAATCAGATCCATAGATTCTTGTCCTCTGTTCTCCCCTAAAGCACAATGGACTGGGAGAAGAAAGTAGACAAGATCCTTTTTTTAATTACACATTACTGTCAGGAGATACAGCAGTCCTGCTGCAGGTCAGTGTTGGAATTACAGGAGTACTCACTAGGGCTCAGCCCCCATAGCTCTAAAGTGAGCCCTGCTGGTTTATGTATCACTGCAATCGACTTATAATGGGAAAGAGGGATCAGTTTTAAGATAGGACCCTCATGGCCCCAAAATCTCCCAAAGCTCATAAAGTATAATTCCAGCACTAGCTGTAGCCCCTAATCCCCTGCTCATCTGGAACAGGGGATCTAGTACAGGGCTTTTAGATGTCTGGTGTCCAGCCTAATTCTACACCCTGGCCACCTCCTTCCTCCACAGAGCTCCACATTCACAGCAGCACATGGTGGCAGCCAAGGTATGTGAATGCCACCTGCAAACCTTCTGTAATGAAATTAGTGGAACAGTACAGGTCAGCTATACATTAATTGCATGTACTGTATGCCAGACCAAAGTGTGCATAAGCCACATGATCACTAGTACAACTAATAGAAGAATAAGACATTCAGATTTACATACATGCATACATATAGTGTTAGGGATGAATGAAAATCATTGCTCTGTCCAGTTCCTTCCTCCCGCCAGCTTGTCTGTCTAAGATTAGAGGTTATTACAATATCAACTGATATCACCTACTCTGGGGCATTATTTCAAGTGTCTACCACTTGTTCTGTGAAGTAGATCTTGAGATATTTCCTCTTACATCTTCCTCATTTTAATGAAACTTTGTGTCCCCCTGTAATTTCATCCTTATTCATCTTGAAGGGCTATATTCAGTTTGGCAGTGTTATATGTTTCAGATGTTTGAAGACCATGATCATGTTTCCTCTGAGCCTTCATTTTTAATGGAAAACAGCTCGTACTCAGCCTCATAGCCCATGTTTTCTAAGCCTTTAACTACTTTGGTCATTCTCCTCCATACTTTCTCAATCACGGCGTAAAGCGCTGGTACTTGATCTCGACGAGCGCCTCAAATATCTTACTTGTACCCTTACAAAAAGGACCCTCCTTGGGCTTTCCCCACCAGGATTGACCACCACCATACGCCGCTCTGTCCCACTAGTTCATACTCGGACCTCTGGGAAAACCTCTCTTGTTATCCCTAGAGCTAGGACCTCTCACGGCCAAAGAGCCTTCAGCTTTAGGGCCCCCTCCTGGTTCAACACACTGCCCCTTCATCTCCAAGCTCCAACTATATCGTGCTTCAAAACTTCCTTACGTAACCACCTTATTAACACCCAATGCTGTAACTGCTGCAGTCAAAGCCGTACTAATACTTATGACAAAGCTTATTACTAAGCTGCTAAGGACGACATAACTCTGGTATTGTTTGCATCCATCCTACCTGTACCAGCTTGTTTGTATCTATGTCTTAATTTACTGTTATACTTATGTGTGTACTGCTATACTGTGTATTTTGGTTTGTCTTACTGTGACAAGGTACCTTTGTAAATGAGCCTATGGCTCAAAGGTTTTCCAAACTGCTGTTTAAATAAAATAAAAAAATTAAAATAAAATATTTATTCTGATACTGGGTGCCAGATCTGAACACTATAGTCAATGTGGTACCTCAGCAAGGACATGTATAGGGCATCGTGACATCAACCTGTTATTTAAATTTATTTTCATACATTCATGATTTTGTTTGCCTTGCTAGCTATTACCCCACTCTGGTCTGTGAATTTACTTATTTATGTTTGCATGTACACACACACACACACACACACACACACACACACACACACCAAACATATTAGTGTTGCTTGGGAAGTTTAGGGAACTTCGAGGTGTGTGCTAAACAAGATGTAGAAATGTAGCAAGCTTGCTTCTCAAAAGTTAATGCTGAGAAGGCTGTTGATGACAGTGTTGAGCTGGCTGATGGGTGCAAACTGTATGTAGTTCAAAAGATGTAACCGCATGTATTACACTGCTTTTTTGGCCCATTAGCCAACTAACAGAAATCATCATCAGGCATTGAAGATAAACATCAAGCTTCATAGTCCCTCCTTTGCATTTTTCCCACTTTGTTTAGTGGTTTCCCCTAGTTACTGAACAGAGTCTATAGAGTGTCAAGGTGAGTGTGCTTGTGATGAACTCCATAGACATGTCGCCTGATAGGCCTAGATCCATTTATGTGGGTTCATATTGTATGTGCTGTAATGTACTTCAGAATTAAGACACTGTCCCTTTAACAGGTAACTACAAAATAACTGTTATTTCTCTAAAGGCTAGTGCGGACCTGTTATATTTCAAGACAAGGGAGACTGGTATATGGCCCAAGGAAGGCATAAAACATTCCACAGTGGTTTTCCATGACAGAGAAGGGAAATGTAATGACCTAGGGGTCAGAGGTTGAGCCAAATGCATGGACCAGATGTCACTGGGATTGACATGGAATCATAGTGACACCTACAGGGAACCCTAATATCTATATTGTCCTGGAATCACCCCAGAGAAAAAAATAAGGTGGGTGTGTCCTAAAATGACCCTCTAGTATATGATCAGACACATACTTCAAGTGCAGTTGAAAACCAGTTTAGTTGGAAGGCAGATCGTCTGTTCCAGCTGGCATATACTTGTAGACCAGAAGTATATGTGTAGGCCTGGAAAAATCTCTAAAACCAGACCTGAGTGTGTGTGGAAAGTTTGACTTGTCACATACTGAACAGAAAATTCTGATTTTAAGTCATAATTTTGGAAAGCCAAGACTTTTTAACCAAGGAGCACCTGGGGACTTTTAAAAGGACATCCAGAGACTTGGATCAAGGACTTGCTACAAATTCTATTGCCTAATGAACTGTCATCTCTACAAGAACATTTGAAATCTTGTCTGAACTTTAACATCAAAACCAGATATAGTTTAGAATACAGTATCCAGTGTTTTCTATGAACCATCCAGTTTTACTTTTGTTATTGTCTGCATTTCAAAATTCATTCAAACTGTAGACTTTTCTGTATTGCTTTTATGTTAAGTAAACAGTTATGATTTTCTTATCAACTCTGCCAGGGGTCTAGTTGTGTGATTTAACATTTTAAACAGAAGGGTTTTGAAAAGACTGTGTGCATAAAAAGACAGAACTGCTCGGCTATCGTATAAAACTACCTAGGCAAGATGTAGCCAGTGGCTGTGGTGGGATTCAAATACTGAAAGTAGTACAGAGTCAAGGGAACTCGAAACTACAGAATCCACCCTCCTACTAGGAAAAGGAAGGCTGAGAAGTCTTCCTGAACCCTTACTCCTGCTCACAAGTTCTTAAAAAGGGGGGATCCTCTCTGCAAACAGGAGGTCCTGCCGGGCTGCCCGAGGTTTGGGGGCCAGGGGCATGAGACAGACATTAGTTGAGCTGAGTGTCGAGTCACACTGCTGTTCCTGCTGAAAGCTGACACCCTTTGAAGTGCTGTCAGACTGACTGAATTCTCTCTCTCTGTCTCTCTCCCCCCCCCTTCTTTTTACAGCTATTACACTAATTGGTAAGTGTTCTAACTCTTCTGCTTTTTACAGACTCATGTTATAGGTTCTCTTTAAAGCTCTATTACACTGCAAGCAAACATTAAGCATTGACAAATGTTTGTTACAGTATTTATAAGTTTTGACCAGAAAAGGTGCACTAAGCTACAGTATGACAGCTCATTTCCAGGTGTGTCCTGTGGGGGGGGGGTGGTTACTGTGAACCTGTTTTATTGACAGGGTGGATGTTGGTCAGGACCCTGAGGAAATTCCCTTACTCTTGCCCTTTGGAAGAATGTGATATTAGTACATTAGTTTCAACAGGTTCAGTTTATGTTTATTTGCAGCTATCCTTTTGTTTCTCGCTATACAGACTGACTGTCTTGAGAAGTGTTTCAAGAGACAGTAGATTACTTTATACATAATTATTTTCTTTGCGTTTTAGATGTTAGTGTGTTTTATTGTCAAAATAGTTAAGTACTGATGCAATGAAATATTTGTATCTGTACATATTCTTTTTATCAATAAAAAACACCACTTCTCTTTAGCAGGGGGTGCTGTCCATTTCCTGACTGAAAGATGGAGGATCTGGGAGGTAGTGGAGCTGAGAAGGAAGGACAGCCTATGACAAAAATGAATGATGCAGCTTTTAACCCTGTTTCTGAGTTTACGGAAGTTGCTATTGATAGCCCTGTAGGTGGCACACCTGATTTGTCTCAGCATGCTTCTTGGATAGGAGAACAGACTGGAGTCCTAGGACATGATAATGGACTTTGACAATGGCAGTAGGGAGGAAAAACACATTCTGACAGAAGCCATGTCAGAACGCAAATGGCATCTTCTCTATCTGTTAGAAGAGGAGGCCATGGTCCCCAGAAAAGGAAGATGACAGCTGGTCCGTGCTCTAACTTGGAGCAAGTAGCTATCTTGAATGCTAAAGGCATACTGTACCTGGAAATGAAGGAGGAGTAGGCATCTGGGGTTATGTAGAGGACTCCCTGCCCCATCTCCTACAATGTCAGGCCTGCATTTGAGGACTCCTCAAGTCATTGTGGAAGCAGCTAGCTGTATGAAAGGGAAAGCAGGGACAGAGTGGCTATAGACTCGAAAGAGTACTTCTTCACTAAAAGAGCGGTGGATGCCTGGAACAGTCTTCCAGCAGAGGTGGTGAAGGCAACAACTGTGGTGAACTTCAAGCATGCATGGGATAGGCACAAGGGAGTCTTAGGAAGCAAAGTGGGGAGCCAGAGGTAGTAGGGTTAGCGGTGACAGTATAGGCAGAAACAAATAGGTAGACTGCATGGGCCAAGTGGTCCTCATCTAACATCAAATACTATGTTTCTGTGAGTGGCTACTGGGGAAAATACACACAGCAGCTGAAGTGCGGGAGGCAAGCCGCTCTCCCAAAAAATCATCCAGCCAGAAGATTATGAGGGAATTCAGCCTCAGTAATCAAAATCAGTGTGACAAGAAGAGGTTCCAAGCAATCAGGTGGATGCATCTGTGGCTAAGATGGACAATCCTGAAGTAATAGACATTATAAAGCCCACAAATGAAAGGGACTGTTCTGTGCCTGTGGTGCAGGAAAAATACCTCAGTGACTGTTGACTGTGCAAGATCCTATCCAGCAAACTGTACAATAGGACCCTGCTTCTGTGCAGGCTGAAGTGGTAGTGGATTCCTCTCCAGTCACACAAGAACCACAGCATAAACTACAGCCAACAGTCAAAGCTCCTCTTCTAGGGAATGACCAACCTACAAACATGGAGTTAGTTCAGCAGGACAGAAAAGATTGCCAGAGTCTGGAAACAAAGTCATAAACACAGCTGGTTTTGCCTTCTGTATCTGCTACATCACAGGTAATTTGTCCAATAACTCCCAGCATGATTCAGCCCAAACCAAAAACTACTTCTGAAGTTATGGAAAAGGGTGTTCTGATTCCAGCAGCAATGATTTCACAGATGGAAGCGCACCACTGGAGAAGTTACCAGGTACCTTGAGGGGGTGGGGGTTATGACTGAGGGGGTTTGGGGGCAGCTGATGTGGAGCTGATGTGGAGAATGAGTAAGTCAAAACATCTGGCTACACTGGTCTTTCTACAGAGCAAGGAATATGGGGGGCAATGAACAGGGTGCTTGAGACAAAGGAAGGGGAAGAGTTGCGTAGTACTTTGGGATTGGTGCTCTACCTTCCGGGTCTAAGGACCAGTTGAACCCCACAGAATTCAGGAAGACCAAGGCCCAGACCCCCACCCCCTCAGAGAATAGCAGACCTGTTTCCAAAACAGGATGTGTCAGCTAAGAGGAGGAATGTGGTACGGCTGAAATTTAAAGGCAGTCATGGGGATGTCCCAGACAGGGTGCAAGTAGTTTGAGCTATACTAAGGGGCATAATAAGGCAACAGGAACATTAATAGGTGGTTGTCAATAATTTGCTCTATTGTTTATTTATAATATTCCAAATCTGAAACATTTATTTAGTTTTAAACTCCTTTTTACTTCTGCTTGCTATTATTTCTATTGGTAATCTATTCCAAGGATTAATTATCGTATATGTATAGTAAAATTTCCTAATGTTTGTGTTGAATTTCACTGACTGCAGTTGTAACAGATGGCCTCTAGTTGGTGAAGAAGTTTTAAAGTCAAGACCCAGTTCACTGAATATAGAATTATCCTTGATGATACCATACATAAGTAATAAGTTACCTCTCATCCTTCTGGCCTCTAGCATCATTAGATTTAGTTTATTCAATCTTGTGTCATACATATCACTTTTGATCTCATATATACATTTTGTAGCTCATGCTGGATTCTTTCTGTGTTGTCAATCTCCTTCCTTTTTTTGTTACAGGGGCACCACATTTGGCTACTGTAATCCATTAAGAGCCTCATATACAATCTGTACAGGGGCATTCTTACTTCAATTTTATGGCTACAAAAAATTTCTTTTGATCATCCGTAGCACCCTGTTTGCTTTTGATATTATTGATGACCAGCGTTTAAATTGTTTAACTGTATTTGTTATAATGATTCCTAAGTCTGTTTCTGTTTCACGCTAGTTTAAATTTTGTTGCATAGGGAGTATGTATGCGGTATAGTCTGCTTCTCAAGGTGCATCACACTAAATTTTTGAAGATTCAATTTCTTACCCCATTTGTGTGCGCAGACTGAGATGTTATCAAGGTCTGCATGAATTGATGAGATATCTTCTGTAGTACTTGCCACTCCGACTACATTAGAATCATATGCATATTTACAGGCCCAATTTATGGTGTTATTATTCATATCTGAAATTAATATCTGGAGCAGTACTGGACCCAACACGGAACCCTTTGGAACTCCCCCATGACATGTCTTATCTCTGACAGAAGTTCTTTTATGCTGACCCTTTGTATTCTTTGTGAGAGTCAATTACTTACCCAGTGCACGCGTTGCTTATCTATAATATAATTTTGCATTTTCTCTGCAATAGCCCAATATGGGATTGTGTCTAAAGCTTTACAAAAATCAATAAATGTGATGTCAACAGTTTCTGATTGATCTAATGCCTTTGTTGCCTTTTCATAAAAGCTCAACAGATTTGTGACTCAAGATCTACCTTTCACGAACCCGTGTTGATTTTCGTCTGTAGTGTCTATATTGTTCAGATGTTTCAGTATTTTGTTTTTTCCCATTATTGATCCTAAGCTCTTCCCAGGACTGATGGCAGACTAATAGTCTATAGTTGTCAATTATGATGATCCTTTTTAAATATTGGTATGGCAATAGTTGTTTTCCAGTCATTTGGGATTTCACTCAGACTTACTGATTTGTTGCATAGTAGTTTTAGAGGATTTGTTTCATTTTTTGCTAGAGTTTTAAGCATTTCCATTGTTATGTTATCAGGACCAGGTGAACTTAGTTTTTTAGATTATCAATTTTTTTAAAATAATTTCTTCTTCTGTGATATCAATAGTGTTTTTATTCGGTTGTTTTATTGTGTTTAGTTGAATCTGTTCAGAAAATAAAAACAGAACAGAGATATTTGTTAAATATATTTGACACTTGTGTGGAGTGGAGGAGGGAGAGTGTATGGAGGGGGATCAAGACAAAGCAGAAATACTGAACAAATGCTTCTGTTCAGTATTCATTAAGAAGGGAGAGTGGACACCAGTCCATTCACAGTGGATAGAGTTCTGGAGGAACTCACAAAGCTGAAGGTGGATAAAGCCATGGGGCCAGACCACAAACACCTGTGGATATTAAGGGATCTGAGAAGGGAAGTAGCAGCATCTCTGGCCGCCCTGTTCATGAGTCACTCAACACAGGCGTGGTTCCAGAGGACTGGAGGAGGGTGCATGTAGTCTCACTGCACAAAAGTGGCAGTAGAGAAGAAGTGGGGAACTACAGGTCAGTCAGCCTCACCTCAGTGGTGGGGAAGATCATGGAGACACTGCTGATAGAAAGGATAGTGACACACCAGGAATCCATTGGTGCCAAGGATCTGAGGCAACACAGATTCACAGCAGGAAGGTCTTGTCAAACAAATCTGATAGATTTCTTTGATTGGGTGACTAGGGAAGTGAATCAGAGAGGGGCGGTAGATATTGCCTACCTAGATTTCAGCAAAGCCTTTGATACAATCCCACACAGAAGGCTGGTTAACAGGATGAGTAGTCCAGGCATGGGGCATAAGGTGATACATTGGGTTAGAAACTGGCTGATGGACAGAAGACAGAGGGTGGTGGTAAATGAGATCTAATCTAGGCAGAGAGAGGTGACCAGCGGAGTACCACAAGGATCAGTACTGGGACCAATCCTGTTCGATGTCTTCATTAATGACACTGCAGAAGGGCTGGAAGGAAAGGTCTGCCTATTTGCAGATGACACCTAGATCTGCAACAGAGTGGATACTCCAGAAGAGGTGCAGAAAATGAAGAGGGACCTGGAGAAGCTTGAAAGATGGTTAGAGGTGTGGCAACTGAGGTTCAATTGAAAAAGTGCAAGATAATGCACCTGGGTAGGGGGAACCCTGGGGAGAGCTACAGAATGGGGTGGGGGGAAGGTGCTGGCTGTCACCAAAGAGGAAAAGGACCTAGGGGTTATCATATCTGATGATCTTAAGGTATCAAAGCAGTACGCAAAGGCTGCAGGTAGGGCCAGTGCTATGCTGGGGTGCACAGGAGAGGCATTCCTAGCAGGAGACAGGAGGTGTTGATGCCATTGTATAAAACACTGGTAAGGCCTTGCCTGGAGTACTGCATGCACTACTGGAGACCACACATGCATACAGAAATAGACAAGGTGGCATGATCCAGAGAAGGGTGACAAAGATGGTGCATGGCTTTCATCACAAAACATATGATGAGAGACTAAGAGTCCTCAATATGTACTCACTGGAGGAGAGAAAGGAGGGGCATGAGAGAAACTTTCAAGTACCTGAAGGGTATAAACAATGTGCAAGTGGGGGATCATTTCCAATGTAGGAAAGATAACAGAATGAGGGGACACAATATGAAATTGGAGGGGGGGGTGGAGTAAGAGGTAACGTGAGAAAGTTTTTCTACACAGAGAGGGTGGTGGACACTTGGAACATTCTGCCACAAGAGATGGTGGGGGCAAGCACAGTGGAAGGGGTTTAAACATGCCTGGGACAGGCACAAGGGAACCTTTGTTAGGGAGGGAGTGATGAAAAGCCACTGATCACTTAGGGTCAGTGACTGCATACAAGCTTAGGGCTTATGGGCAGACTAGATGGGCCTAGAGGACCTTTCTGCCAACAGTTTCTATGTATCTACAGTATGAGTCAGCAATTAGCTTACTGTCACTAAGGAGTGATCCAATGTTGTTTTCTACTTTCCTTAGAGAATTAAAATGACTGTATAACTGATTTTATTGTTTTATTGTTTATTGTTGAGTTCGAGTTAGTGACAATATTTGGCTTCATTGTTTTTTTTGAATGTTTAATTTTGCATTTTAGTGCAGCTTTATACTGATCTCAAGTATCTACTCATTTAGTTGCAATATAACTTTTATACAGCATTTATTTGTTGTTTAATTTTTTTTGTACTCCCCTGTTTAGCCATTTTGATTTAATCCCTCTGTGGTTATATTTGTTTACTTTTCTAGTATGTTTGTCACAAATATCTAATAATGTTATTCTGATAAAATTCCACGTCTTCAACAGATTTACTTGTCAGAGCAGTATCTCCATCTATTTTGTCAAAGTCTTCTTTAATTTTTGTGATATTGGCCATTTTGTGTAGATAAATTGGATTTCCCCCTAGCTGCTATTCTTTTTTGTTGCAGTTGAAATTTGATGCTGCAGTGCTCACAGCCTCCAGTTCGGAAACCAACTATGCAGTTCATTACTGGTACGTTTTCTGAACCTAATACTACGTCCAAGATTTTATTTTCCGGAGCAGTGCTTTTAATGTACTGGCCCAGATATTCAAAAGGGTTGCACCATGCACAATAGGGTTGTGCCAGTGCAAGTCGGAAATGTGCCATTCTGCGATATTCAGCGGGAGGCAGTTGCGCCCATCAAATCACGCTGAGCAACAGCGCAATGATAATGAATGTATGCTCAACTGAAGGGGGAGGAACCATGCGTAAATGGTGCAGTGCGATATTCAACAACATGCGCCATGCGCAATAGGGGAGCAAGCGGAAGTTGTGCGATAGTGGAAATGAGCCAAAATAAAAAGGAACAAGGGAGAGGCACAAGAACGCTACAGGGAAGGCACATGTTGCTGAACTATAGCCAGCCACACAGGCAACACAGACACAAAGGGCAGGACAGAGAAAGGGCACCTGGAACCCACAGGCACAGAGAATGTGTGGGGAGCCACAGCCAAAGCCACAGTGCAGAAGGGGGAAGTGCCACACAGCACTGAGGCCATCACAGTTAGGTGTTTCCAGTGCAGGGGAAGTAGCAGCCAGGACAGTGGGAGGAACACAGAAACAGCTGCCGGGGGGGTGAACACAAGTTAGGGACATGGCCAGTGCCACCATCCAGATGGAGGCAGTAATGAGGGGGGTGAGAAGATGGACAGCAGGAGGGCGCGGCCGTGGAAGGGCCCGTTGGCGGTATGCCCCCAACAGACAGTACTGAGCCCGCACCAACTTCGAGTTGTACAGTGATACTGAGATCATGGGCTGGTACCACCTGAATTAGGCAATTCTGAGGCAGCTCTGTGAGCTGTAAAGTGATGTGATAAAGGCACCCACACGACGGAGCCATGTTCTGTCAGTGGAGACTAAAGTGACAGCTTGCATGTGCTTGCTCACCACGGGTACCTTCCAGAGACCAACAGGGGACACCAAAGGCATAACCCAGTCGGCTACGTCATGCCACCTCACCCAATTCCTCAACGCACTGCTGCCACATGCTGTGGAGTACATCCATTTTCCCAGCACACTGGCGAGCGCACACAAACTATACAGGAGTTCCACAGGGTAGCACGTATGCCTGGCATGCTAGGGGCAATAGACTGCACCCATGTGGCCATCCACACACCACCTGGCCCTGAGGGGACCGCATATATTAATCAGAAGGGCTATGCTAACATCAACTGCCAGGTGGTGTGCGATGCCAGGGGACGCATAATCATTGTCTGTGCCACGCACCCTGGGGAGCACACGATGCCTTCATCTGGCACCAGTTGGCACTGTGCCACAGATTCAAGAGTGGGGACATCCCCACTGGCTACTTAGTCGGTGAGTATGCAAACCACATGGACAAACTTAAGGCTTGGGAGGGGCATGGTCAGAGGTGACATGGGTAGTGGCCTACATGGCCCGGGGCAGGGCTATGCTGATCACCAAACTAACCTCCACCCTCTACACACAGGTGACAGTGGATACCCACTCTGTCCCTGGCTGCTCACACCATACTGGCAGCCTGTGACCCCATCACAGCAATGCTACAATGAGGCACATCCCACCACACGTAATGTCATTGAGCGGGTGCTCGGTATGCTGAAGGCACGTTTCCATTGCCTGGATACCTCCGGCGGTGCCCTACAGTACAGCCCCTCAAAGGCCTGTGGGGTATTCCTGGCCTGTTGCATCCTACACAACATGGCCAACGAATGTGGGATAGCCATACAGGTCGAAGAGGGGGACAGTGATGGGGACGATGAGGACGCCGGTGACAATGGTGATGGGCAGCTCCCCGTTGGGTGACGGGACCCCCGACTGCTCCGGCTGGCACAGCTGTACCGGGACACCATCACGGAGGAGCACTTCAGCCAACCCAGGTAAGTCATGGGGCCATGTGCAACCACCAGTGGCAAAGGCACAACCCACAAACACGCATGGACACACACCAGGGGTGCATGCCATCAAGGGAAGTGGCCAGGCATGGAACTATACACACTGCCAGGGATGGGCGAGGTCTAACATTGCACGTGGTCAGACACACACACACACACACACACACACACACAGACACACCTCACCAGACATGCACAAAGGGCAGGAGGCACGCTGACTCAGAACACCACCCCTAGCCACACACATGTCCACAGACCACCATGCCCACTGCCTGTCATTGTGCATGTGTCAGATGCTGGGCACCATTGCACATTGGCATACAGTACAATGCAGGCATCATCATGCACATACAACTGCGGACAGCAGCCAGGAGGGTGTGCAGATGGACTGTGTGTGCGCGTGCAGGGCTGGGTACCCACCCGTGCATTGCCCGCTGAATGACAAAATGCAGACAGGACAGCATCAGACAGTAGCCACACTGGGAGACAGATCATTCATGCGCCGCAGTGCCCCGGCCAACACGGATGCATGGGCAGCCCCGCTGAGACCCGCCAGCAGTGACAGGCTGACCACTGGCCTCATGGGGTGGCACTGATGGTCCCCCAGGAGTTCCATAGCATGAACGTGACCGTGCTCGCGCAGGGGTCTGCAGCACGCCGAATGTGCCTGAGCCAGTCATGCTCGGGATGCCCACAGCTGAACCCAGTGTCAACAAGGATGGTGTCTCATGACGCCAGGAATGGGGGGGTGGATATTGCACGGCGCGGTGTCTGCGACGCATGGGCAAATAACTGTGTACCCACTGTGGCCATGGCAGCTGTGATTGTCTGTGTCAGCCTGTCAATGGCAGCAGTCACATCCTCCTGCATCCAGTCCATCCCTGCCAGGAGCAGAGCGGTTTCTCTGCTGCGACACTCCTCTGCCTGGTGCAGAGCCACACTCAGTTCATCCACCACCATCACAAGCCGCATCTGCTGATTGACTGATGCTTGCAGCATGTGGGTGTGCTCATCCAAGAGGTCATCTGCCTGATTGGCATGCTGTCCCTCAGGGTGTTCACGGCCCTGATGCTCATCACCCCTTGAGGGTGGCCACTGCACACCAGGGTCAGGCCTGGGCATGTCCACAAGCAGTGCACTGATGCCACCCCCTGACACTGTACCCCCATGCCCATTGGCCGACTGCTGATGCTGCCCCTACAGCTGCCGCTCCCCAGGGCTCAAGGGCACCACCGCAGTGGCCACAACAGTCCCACTGTCCTGTACACACACCAGTGCTGCTCCACTGGTGCTAACAGGCACAGGCTGGGACTGTGATGACATGCAGGCCTCCATGGCGGCACCACCCACAGCCATGGCCACGATGTAACCTGCTGTGTGGCCATCCTGTGGCACACATGTGTCACTGCCCATGATGTTAGCGACATCATCATCAGTGATGGATCCGGCACCAGCCCGAGTCTCAGCATGCTGGCATCCATGGACGCTGGCATGCTGGGACATGGGCAGGGCCTCCTCCGCACCTGCTCCGCCAACATCAGTCTGGATGTCCAGGCGGGCCCACTGTCACCCTGAGCTGTGTATTCCTGTGGAGGTGGATGGGCCCTCCTCCATCTCTATCTGACCAGCCTCAGTGGAGAAGCCCACCACCGCTGACCCATGCAGATGCTCAGGAGCTGTAAGGGAATACAAAGTCGCGTTACTGCATGTGACCTACCCTGCCCCCCCAATAGACAGACCATGACCTACCATGCAGTGACAAGCTACCACCCATCTGGAATCCACCACCCGGAACACCCTCAATGGCTCAATGCTGCATGCTGCCAGCAACCCTCTCCTCCTGTGGGGTCAAGCGTAGCACCTCCGGCTGTCCCCCACCTGTCACAGACCATGCTGCCCTGATGGTAGCCACCTTCTCCTTAATCCTTCGCCTGTCTGTGCCCATCTTCTTCTTGCACTCCTGCATGGAGCGCTGGTGGCTGCCATGCAGGTTTACAGCATGCGCCACCTCCTCCCATGCAGCAGCATGGGCCTGTGGTGTTCCCTGGCATCCGCTGAGAAGCGGCTCCTGTCTAGGTAGGCCTTGAACAGGGCATCCGTCTCGGCCTTCTTGAAATTTGGCCTCCTCCTCCTCCTCCCACGACTCTGTTCCTCTTCCTCCACAACACGCTCGGTCATGATTCAGCCTGTGAGAATGACAGGTGTTACCTGTGACTGTGCAGTCCCATGCATGTCCCAAAACCCACAGTCCACACTCCCAAACAGCATGCAACTCACCAATAGACTGCAGTAACCGACTATGGCCAGTGCAGCCCAATGTTGCACTTTTATAGCACAACCCATGCAAATGAGGTGAGGCGCATCTTTAAGTGGATTCAAATGCAGTGACTGTGCCATTGAATGGCTGATTAGCATATGCTGGCTGAATATTGCACTGTTGCGCTTTGTGCAATTGTGTTGAACGTGCTGAGCCAAGGGCACAGTTCTGTAACATGCGCAGTACACACCTAACTGCGCATGCCCAGGTTGATGACGCAGGTGCCTGCTGCACTGCTGACGTGCTGTGCGTGGGAGGCAATGTAGGGCACAGCCACCATTTTGCCAGTGGCGCTACAGCACTGTTCACCTATATGGCGCTGTGGCACTGAGGCATCGTAGGCGCACTGGGGCAACAGCACAGTAGGCCACTACAGGAGGTGGCACACAGGCACCCAATTGCACTAGACGCATTGGGTTCCAATCATGCTGTGGCTGTCCGTGCACCAGAGGCCCTTGACCCTGTGCCCAACCTTTGCCCCCTAGGCGCCATGCGTCAGGCATGGGTGCACCACTATCACGCTGTTCGGTCACAGAGCGATAGAGAATGGCAGCACTGTACCACGCGGCATCTGCACATGGAAGAACTGTGCTGCACAGCACCATTTTGACTTAACTGAGCAGCAGAGATGGTGTGGAGGTGAGCTGTGCAGTGGAGCCAGGTGGAGCTGGCAAACCTGGTTGGCATTGTGGAGCCACATGTTGGCCCACTTTTTGGGGAGGCATCCCTGGACAGGGCCAGGAGTCAGGTGTGGCAGGAGGTGGCCGACGCCCTGGAGGAGGCCACCGGTATGGGGTGGATGGCAGAGCTGTGCCACCACCAATATGTGGACCTGAGGTGGAGGGACCCGGACCTGCTTGCCCACCTTCGGGCACATGCCAGGAGGGGCACGGTGCCACGGCCAGGTAGGTGCAACATCCATACACTTTTATCTTCCATATGGTATCATGGTTGCATGTGTCTGGCACATGGGGGACCAGTCCGTGTTTGCCATGGTGGTGTTATCAGGGTGTGGGGCTGGTGGGTCTGGCTGTGTGGGATTGCACACACATGGGGGTGGGGGGACCTTGCTACAGGATTGTACTGATGTTCCTCTCTCCATGTTTGCACCTTAGGCCCAGAAGAGTGCAGGCTGGTGAGGGAGAGGAGGCACCGCCAGGAGGACCATCAGGCCAGGAGGGGCGAAGGTCCACAGAGGCGCAGGGACCAGCCTGATGATGGTGAGTGCCTTACATTCATGATTACTATTGCATGCTGTGTAACAGGGCGGGCAGCGGGGCATGGCCACCATCAATTGACACCACTGCCATGCACGCAACTTGTTACAGTCAGCACTGTCCAGTGGCACTGCATGTCTGGGAGTGCATCAATGGTGGTCCATGCATGCACTGGGCACATGGCTGTGCCCCTGCCTTCACACTGCACAGCCAAGTCACTGTACAGCCACGGTGGGGCTGTGCAGGACATGGGCAGTGGGTGTGTGCAGTGGACCACATGGCTGTGGCTGCCTGGGTAGGCAGGTCTTGTGGACACGGTCACTGTGGGTGGTCACACACCATCACAGGAGTATACCACATGGCTGTATGCCATGCACAATGGGTTTGCTGCAGAGGACTGGACAGTCACACATATCGACTCTGCTCCCTTGTCCTAGGTGGACAGCACTGGATGGCCCTGGAATGGGCCATACAAGAGATTCTTCAGCTGGCACGGGTGTCCCTGGCAGCATTGGAGAGATTGGAGCGACATGGGGTCCGTAGGAGGAGAACCCGGAGGCACCACAGGAGTGGAAAGCAGGCAGAGAATAGGCTCTCCATGACCCCTGACACCCATATTCCCTGGACCCACCCTCACACCCCTTCTTCCTCTCCCATTTGTACACCCCTGCCCCATGCCTTCCCCCACCTGGTTTGTGGCCCTTCCCCCCACCTTTGTATATATTTGTAAATATGTTTCAGAGTTCTTATATTTTAATACGTACATTTTGTTGTAACAACTGTGGTGGTCTCTGATTTGCAGCGGGCTACAGGAGCTCAGCTGCAGTGGTGTGCATGGCGTCAGGGGTGGTGCGTGTGTGTGTGTGTGTATGCGTGTGTGTGTATGTGCAGAGGTGAACCGCCTATGGTGTGGGCAGGGGGATCAGTCACTGTCCGTGGTTTGTGTGTTGTACTCTGTGCACTGGATGCCTGTGTGTAGTGGTCCATGGGGCCTGCACTGTGTGCATGGCACCCCTGTCAGACCGTCCATGGCCTATGCAGCTGACACCCTTGCATGTCTGTGATATGCACGGTCTGCTGGTGTGTCAGTGGTGGCTGCTGCAGCCAGTGATGGGACGGGATGTGTCCTTGGAAGGGTGTGCAGGGTGCTGTACTGCTGGAGTTGGGGTCTGGGGCATGCCCTGTCGCCTGTGGGGTACCTCGTGTGCTGACACATGGTCAGTCTCTCAACTGTACCTCGGGGGGCATGTGCAGGGCAGCACTGTGTATGCTTCTGTTGCATCACTGTCTGCTGCCACCCGCTGCAGGGTGTCCATGGTGGGGCTGCCTTGCATGGCTCCATGGTGCTCAGGGTTGCATTGTCACAGTGGGGGTGGTGGCATGCATGGGGTGTCCTGTACTGTTGGGTGCTACTGGGCAGGGTCTGTGGGATCATGGTGCAGGTGTGCTCTGCATTTGTGGAATATGTGTGAGTGCGGGTGGTGGCCATCCTTGTGTGCAGGTCACAGCTTGCCAGGGGTGTGATGAAGTGCCGTGGCCCGGCTGTGGGTTGGTTGCTGGTTTCCATGGGCCAGTGGTTATTCCAGACCTCCCCAGTTGTGCAGTGCATGGGGTGTGGGAGACGATGTCTGTTCTGCTGTGTGTTCCTCTGCCCATCTGTGGCATGGGTGGTGGGCCCCTGCATCCCTGGTTGTGCTGCTGCATTGCTGCCCTGCTGCTGGGGGCATCCTGGTTGCGCTATGGCGCATCTGGACTGCTCAGCTGAACATCCCTTGTTGTGCTATGGCACATCAGATATGCTCAGCTTCACCTCCCTAGTTGCGCTATGGCGCAGGTGGTGCGATATTCAGTCGTCGGCCGTAGGCGCATCTTGGCCTGTGCAGTTTTTGAATATTGCGTTTCTTGGGCATAGGCACAGTGGACTTGCGCTTGCTCCTGCTGTTGCTCACTTTTTGGGCACAGTTTGAATATCTGGGCCACTGGATCATGTTCACTTGGCTACAAGTTGTAATAAAGTTTTTGATAGATGCAGAATTGGCTTTGTCTTCTGACCAGCAGATATCGCCATAATTTAGGTCACCTGTAAATATGACCTCCCCTTGGTCACATGGCTTTTCTGTTTCATGTAGTATCTCATTATTAGTAGTCTCATTCGCATCTGGTGCTCTATAGCACAGACCCAGAATCTTTGTGTCTGATTCACCGTCGGAAAGTTTTATTTAGTTTTTGTTTACCAGATAGGTGCACTAGACAAAGCACTGCCTATTTCCAGGCTCAACCCGGGAGAGTTACAGACAAAATGAACGGTAATTACAGATGATACAACAATACAATGACATTAGCAATGGTCTGGCATAATATAGGAGTAACATAAAACAATGCACAGTACAAAGAAATTCAAGAAGACAATTATAAAAGTGCAATATTGACATATTGAGGAAAGATAAAGCCAAGGTAAGTATGAATGTGCTAGTTTTAAGTCACATAGTTTCAGCAGGGAAATCTGGGGTTTTAACCTATGTGTTATATCTGTTGTTAAGATGTTGTTTCTTATATAAGCTGCTAGTCCACACCCTTATTGTTTTATATGATATTAAAACAGGTTGTAATATTGTAATGACTCCGCCTTTAAGTGACCACCATGTTCTGTAATCAAGATTACATTATATTTATAATTTTCTCCTAGCAATAATGCTTCTAGTTCTGCATGTTTAATATTATTAAAACTCCTGGCATTGAACAAGAGACATTTAACAGTATATTTATTTGTTGTTATTTTTAATCTTTCCTGTCATTATTTTTTTGAAGTTTCTTCCCACCCCCTTTCGAAATTAGCTTGAATGTAGACTGTATTTTTTTCATTTATAGTGTTGCTGAAAAGATCTGCCCCTTCCTCATTCAAATGTAGTCCGTCCCTTGAGAAAAATTATTTATTGTTGTAGAAAAGTTCCCACATATTTTAAAAAGTTAATTTATGCTTTCTGGCACAAATTTTATAGTCAGGTATTTGTTCTCATGATAGTGTTATTTTTTGTCTATGCTCCATCTAGGGACTAGGTGATATTGCTGAGATGAATGGTATTCCTCTGTTATTTTTTTATTTCTTTACCTGTGCTTACAAATGTCCATCTCATGTTCATGCCCTACATTATTTGTGTCAATGTATAGCATTATTATTGGTTCTTTACTGCTTGTTTTCATTTCTGTAAGCCTGGACTTGATATCAGTAGTTTGGACCCTGGAAGACACAGAACCATTTTGTTGATTTTTTTTTTGATAAAATTTATTTTTATACAGGAATACATTTGTTAGGATGTAAATCCCATTTTCAACAAAGTTATGTGTTAATACAGAAAACAATACAAATTGTACAAACAACAAAACAATACCAATAACAATTAAAACATAAACAGTTTGATTTCAAATGTTTATGTAACTTCACCTTAAATCTGGGGAGGCTATCTAAGGTCTTCAACTCTTGATGTAGGGTTGTTTTACTTGTTTCCTCTACAGATTATGTCACAAAATATTATAATCAGGTCCCACAGAACTGTGACATGTCTGTTTTTTCTTATATTTTTTGTGATGTCTGCTATTTGGTGAGGTACTTCCTCTGTGTCTTTCTCCAATACCAAAAATCTGTTAGTAAGGGTAATTTCCTGGCTACCAGTTTTTGACCCTCTGCCTTTTTTGTGGCCTTTTTAACCATATACCAGTAGTCTTCACCTGATATAGTCAAATCTTATCTCCCCCTTTTGGTTCTATTTTCTTCTATTTCTTCATTGCTTATATCTTGTTCCTCTTCATTTTGCAGTTTCTTACCCCATGATCTTCTCTTCCCTTACTAATTCCACTTTCTGCAATTTTAGCATCAGTTAGAGTTCCTTCCTCCTTTTTTTGTCATTTCCCCCTTTGGTCCCTATTCTTAATATTATTGAATAATGTGTTTTCATGTTCTAGTGCTTTGATGAACGACTCTATTTGATTTGTTTCAGTAGTATTTTAAGTGAATTTTTAAGAAATTTGAACTCCAGGGAAATTTTATTATAGACCACGCATTTAGTGCAAATAAAGGACTTTGTTTCCCTATGGTGTGGATTCTGTGTACATGCAACAACTATTGCATTTAATAATAGATCCTTTCTTGCACAGAAGAGCTAATATGTCACCTGTAGGGTTCATCTCTTTAGGAGATTTTGTTAGAAGTACTAACAGTCAAAACATGTATGTGGTACCAGACTTGTATAGTTCATGGTCTCTGCCCTGACTGCCTTGGCTGACACTGGCAGACACCACTTGCCTCTGCCATGCGTTACCTCCACCCCCCCTTTGCCATTGCTCGCTAGAGCTGTCAACATAGGGCTGCAACTGGAAGTGAAGGCCTCCCACTTCTGGTGTGGTGTTTCTTCCTGAGGCTGAATAAAAGATTAAAAAATGCCTTTTAGACTTCCAAAGCATTTCCCTCTGGCTCCACAGTATCAATCACACACACAGTACTTTTAAACATTTTTTAAAATGCTCCAGAGGGATGGAGCACATACAGATTCACCCTTCCTGGACCTCTATGTTAAAAAACTCAATGACTTTTTATGTATCAGAAATATATGCATTAATCTATGTGGTAGAGGAAACTACCTATGATGTTTCCTTTAAGATCCTAGCATTATTAAGACTGGTTTTGGAGAAAATACCAGGCCCTCAAGCCGCCCCATTATACTTTATAGCCATACTCTTAACTAAACCAGCTATAAAAATTGCAACTGTCCTACTAAAAACGGAGGAAGTAAATGTTGCAGACATAATTGTTTTGGTTGAAAAAGAGGTGTGACATGTTAGAGAATCCTGTACCTATAATAGATTCAGAAAGAATCTAGACAGGGACTAGAAAATAAAAATCAGGTGTTATAGATCTGAGCAAGGTTTGATCCACCTACCGAGTAGCTTCTATGTAGGGAGAGACCGGGCCCTTTATTTCAGTCTGGAACAGCACCGACCCTACCATAAGCTGGATAAAATGCTCACTTTAGTAACACCTGCAATAAGTTATATAGTGGGGCTTGTTTGCAGCAAAGCCATAAGAGTATGTACTACCCTAATTCATACAGATGTAATCTCTGAGGGCCTAGGGCACTCCTATAGGCATGGTACATGAGATGCTCACAGTATGGAGGACTCTCTTCAGCAAGACGCAATCCTTCCTCATGCAAATCAAATGGGAATTTGGTGAGAAGAAAAAACCCTCCCCTCCTTGACAAAGTCCAGTTTGAGAATGCTGAGGGATCCAGAGCTACCTGATGAGGTTCTCCACTCTGGTAGATCTCCCCCATGAGGAGTGATGAGTGGCCGCATGATCCCCTCATCTCTCCCAACACCCAACACAGAATCAGGTGAATGACCTTTCTCACTTTGACACTGAAATACTAACTGGAGAATGAGTCTCTGATCAGATGGAAGTTTCCCAAGAGGATCCTTTAAATGCCTGTATGAAAGAAATGCCCCCTTCTCAAGCCCCCCCCCGGGAGGGAAAAAAGATGAAATACAGATCTCAGAGTGAGGCAATCCAAAACAAAATTTCAAAAGTTGGACAGCTCCGCTCAGGAGACATACAGTTCCTGCCTTAAAAGGAAGAAATCATGAAGTGGTGAAATAATATCAGTTTAATATCCTTTTTCCTGCAGAGTACTTCTGAGGGACTATGTAAAGTAATCACAACACAAATAGTACTAAAATGTAAACTGTAGATTAACTACATTTGCCTGTCTCCAGGAAGTAGCATCTGATATTACAAGCATGCAAGACACACTATTGAGGTCTCTTCATGATATCTCTCAGGCTCAGAGGTCCTAGTCCAGGGGCCCTTCCTTCTGTTCTTTGGGGGAGGACCTCTGCTCTGGTGTGGAGACACTGCTAAAAGAAAATTATTTTTCTGTTATTAGATTATTCCATGGAGGGTACTACTTTTGGACATGGTCTGGCATAATGTTAAGGATGATATCTGTTTATGCTCTGCAAGCCAAACCATCAAGAATCTCCTGTTTTAAAACTATTCAGCCATATCTACACACCAGCAAAGTCTTATTACGTGGAGTCCTGAACTGTAGTGTATTACTGCTTGATAAAAGAGGGAAAACAAAAAAGCAACTATGTGATGCAGCCTTTTTGGGTAAAACGAATGATTCTGCTGACTTGACAGACAATTATAGAAGTCTTCATTCAATGGAGACATACCTACTGATACTGAAGGCTTTTCTCTGCAGACAAGGGGCTTGGGGGCAAGCTAGTGGGTAGATGACATATACGTGGGTGCAGCTATTCACATGTAAAAGCCTGTGGTGCTAGCCCCCCAGAATCAGCTAACAGACCTTCCCCCTCCAGAAGAGCACCTAGCCAGGTGCCTTTTGGCCAAACACTCCTATGGAAGGGGACAGTTTGCAGCACTATTGTTTCCATCATTGTTGCTGTTTCACCACAAAGACTGCAAAGCCTGTCACTGAAGGCTTTTCTCTGGCAGGAAAGGTGGCTTGGAGGTGAGCTGGTAGCCATACAATGTAGGTGTGGGTGGGGCTAGTCACGTTTAAAAGCCCACGCCATTTGTGCAGCACTAGTGTAAGTGGCAAATGCTACATGGAAGGAATTTTATTTTTGTTACTTTTATATTTAAAGGATAAGTAAATAGGGCATTTCACTAAAAACAGTTGTAAAAGTTGGCTTCATAGAGAGGTAAAGGAAAGGCTACTGTTTACATTTATGCTAAAACTGCATTTATATTAGTAATAAATGCAGTTCCATATCATTTGAAAAATGTAAACAAAATCCCTCTCTGCTCTGTAAGATGGCCGCCTAATGTGGGATGTAATGATGTAATTGGAGTGAGAGCTCCTGAATGGTGCTCTTTAGTCTGTATAGTGCCAAAAGCTGCCAGTGCAGTCTCTGTCCTTTTGCTGTTCAACTAAAGCAAAACGATCAAAATCATGACTTAACATGTGCATTATTTTTATAAATACACATGTTAGATTATGGTTTTGACCATAACAACATAATAAGTCATGGATTAAAATGCCCTCTCAACCAAACAGCAATGATAGTGTTTTATTCACATACCTGATGGCCTAGTGGCTGCTGGTAATCGTACCAGTCCAGTCCAAAGTAAAAGTTCAACTGACTTCAGGAAATCCACCGTATCTGCACACAAACTACTGCCTCTGATCATTTTTTTACTTTGTACAAAAATGCAATGTAAGGCAACGTGCACAGCCCTTCTGCCCACCCGCCCATCCACCAGTCAGTCATTGAGTCTGTCATCACCTTCAAATAAATTGCTGCCTTTGTCCAGACGGGTCCCACAGATCTAGTTGTAGGTCCAAATGATAAATTGATACATGAGCGGGTCTAGCACCTCCTGGAGTGCACCTTTTATGGCTCGCTCCCTTGTTTCATGGCTGGCACCACTAACTGATACGATGCATCACTGAAACTACTGCCTCTGATCACATCATTAAGTAGTGCCAGCCAGGAAGCAAGGGAGTGAGCGGTAGAAGGTGTGCTCTTGGAGGTAACAGACCTACTCATGTATCAGTATATTATTTGGACCTGCAACAACATCTGTGGGACACTAAGGAGTTCTGCTTAAAAATGTTGGATATATCAAACTAAATGCACTGTGTATACCAGACATTTGCAAGCACAGCAACCACTTGTTTCAAAATCACTTGTCCCAATGAGGTATTTAAGTCAAGTCAATTTATTTATAAAAAAAAGTTCTCAAGTATCAGAGCACTTGGACATAAAATCCAAAGGTACAATAGATATTAAAACTACTATAAATATATAAAACCAAATAAAACGGGCAGCAAGTCCCATTAAACATCTGAAAAGGCCAATATAAACAAGTGAGTTTTTAAGGCAGTTTTAAAAGTCTCAGTGGACAGGCACACTCTAACCTGATGAGGTAGAGAGTTCCACAGGTCAGTGCTATAAATGCAAAGGCTCTTGCTCCTGAAGTCTTCAAATGAACCATGGGAACCTCTAGCAATCCCTTGTCAGTGGAACAAAGTGGGCAGAGGGGGCAGTAGGGACACAGGAGGTCTTGCAAGTAAGGTGGTCCCTGCCTACGTAGGGCCTTATAGGTCAGCAAACCAACCTTGAAGATGATCCTCCACTGTACTGGAAGCCAGTGCAGTTCACGGAGCACAGGTGCGACATAGTTTGATCTAGGTAAGCCCATCAACAGCCTGGCTGCTACGTTCTGCACCAGCTGCAGATGGCAGACATTAACTCCCGGAAGCCCTAGGTAGAGAGCATTGCAATAGTCAAGGCGGGAGGTTACAAAGGCATGGACCAAAGTCGGAAGGTCATCAGGTGGAACAAGGTGTTTTACCCAGGTGACATTCCTCAGGTAGTAAAATGAGGACTGAACAACAGCAGGGGCAGTCTGCACCAAGAGCCCACATCCAAGGGTGGGTCTGGTTTCAATTTGTACTTTGTGTGCAAAAACATTTTTTTTACTTACTGTTTACTGCAGTACAGTAGATTGTATCAGACTGATTCTACTGACATGAAGATGACATTTTCCATGACTACAAATCCCAGAGTCCCCTGCAGTTGATTTCAGAGGACTGCAGCAGTGGGAGCTTCAATAGTTTGCAATACATGTTAGACCATTTATGAGCTCAGATCAAATGTTTACTAGTCCCATTGTTCTCCTGGGGCTAAGTACAGTCGTCTGTACTATTCAAATCCTTCTGCATGTTGTTTCTATCATGTTGTGAAGTTACTATATGTCCTATCTTGGTGACATTAACAAACTTGCCAGTTCAGTTCCTAGTGCCCACCACTGGGTCACTTACGAATGTAGGTCACAGGATATTCCCTTGTTGGACCCCACAGGTCCTTTGTTTTTATTTTGATAGGCTACCATTTATTATGACCCTTGATTTCCTATCATGCAACAAGTTTTTTAACCCAGTTCATCACACCCCCAGATGTACCTAGGTTGGCTAGTTTATGAACTAGCCTTTTGTGTGGTACAGTGTCAAACCTCATTACTGAAGTCTAGACATACAACATCCACAGGCTTACTAAGACACCACCCAGGCTGAATGCAGTCTCGTCCAATCAGAATAGAAGGTTTTGACAGATTTTGACCATCCTTTTCATAATCTTGCTTCAAGCGATCAATGTTGTTAAAGGTGCCCCATTGTTGCTGAATGCTAATACCATGAGCTTGTTTTCCTGAAGTACATTTGCTGTGAACTCAGTTATCTTTCCAAATTCCGCATTGTGCAAGAACAAAGTGCATGTCATTCCCCTAGGTTTTTCCCTGTTCCTTTCAATGTTTAATCTGATGATGTTCTAATCATAGTTTCCTTATGTTTCTACATCATCCACATCTCTGACTTGGTCATCCTTCTTGCTAAGGATTATATCCGAATTGCCTGATTCCCTAGTGGTTCCTGTGACACACTTTATCAAATAATAGCCCCAAACAATATCTAGAAATTGTCTGCTGTGTTTGGCCTTAGCTATTCTTCCCAATCTATATTTTGGTAGTTAAAGTTTCTGATCAAAAACATACTTCCCTTGGGTTTTGCTTTGTTGATCATGATATATAAGGCACTTTCTGATCAAGTTATCTGTAGTATATATTGCTTGTAACTGCCTCTTCTCTTCCATTAGATACTCTTAGGGAGTTTCAAATGAATTTGATTTGAGGTCTTTGTATTTCAGCCACTTGCAGTTGACTTCTGATGTTAATCACCATCTCACCTCTTTTTTAATTGGTCTGTCCTTTCTGTATAATTTGTAGATGCCATTTTAATTCAATTCTGTGTTCATTTTATACCTATTATGTTCAGTTGACCATGGTGATCGATGTCTCCCATTCACAAACCTTTTTCCTATGCATTATGCTCCACACATTACTTATGCATAGACTTTGAGTTGCACTCCTGCTTCTTCTTCCTCCTCTTCTTAGCCCCATTCTGAACTGGCATTTCTCATAGGGGACTCTAGTTGGACATTATGCAGCTGATGGCTGCTGACTACTATTTTTGTTAAGTATTTGTAGTAAGGAAAACTCACAATTCTGTACCTGGGATTAGGCCTTCACCTGCTCCTGCTGTATGTATTCACATGATTTAATAATTATATGTAGATAATAATCTGTTGCTGTGGAAACTATGATGGTGTAAGAGAGAAGGGATATGACTTAATGTATTGATTATCAAGAAAATCAAACAATAAAGACCCTACTTATATGAAAACAGCCTTACTAAGCTGGCCCAGTGGTGCTGAAGACTGAGGCGCTGGATGCCACATCTCACACCACGCTGGTGACCCAGGTTCAGGAATGGACTCGGGTCAGCAGGGGCAGAGAGGGATCGAGCATCCATGGACTGCTTTCCCTCTCCAGCAGAGGGGGGCCAACAGTTGTCGGCACACTACCGACCTCTGGTAGAGGCTGTGGGGGGGGTGGCACTGCATGGAAGGGAGTGAGCTTGGGGCATGGTGCCGGGAGGGAGCATGTGCAGACACGCGCGCTTCCTCCATTGGTGTCATTGCATGCCTCAGCCCACACCAGTCAGGAAAAAGAGGAAAACATGGTGCTCGCTTGCAGCGGCTTGATGGCCATCCGAAGGGAACTGCCTGGCCTTGGGGGCACAGTCGCCTAATACTGCATCCTGTGTTGGTGGGGCGTAAGGGGGATTCCCTGCCACCCTGCTGTAGGGGGCAAGCTGTGGGGGGGGTGGCAATGGGGGCCTCACTGGGGGCTGGGCAAGACCGGATGGTGGCTGGAGGTGAATGGATGCCGGGATGTGAACAGCAGACCAGAGCTCTATACAGGTAAAAAGGATTAAGAAAACAGCCTTACTAAAAATAATAAAGGAAAAATCCAAGTAGAAATCTTATCAAATAAAAACAATTTTTTATCAACATGATTAATAAATGTTATTGAATTTTGTAAAATGCAGCAACAACAATACACTAGAGAATTTGAATATTTCTTGTAAGAGGTCTGTATATATTTCATGGCTAACTAATGTGAATGCAGTTACATAGTCCAGCAGATATAACTCACATCTAATGTATGGAGCTAAAGAACTGTCATACAAAGGGATTGATGACTGGCTTTAATAAGAAAACATAACACATTTCCAAGAAACTTGTTATAACACAGTGGGATGTCCTGCTGCCAGAAAAAAAAACAACTTTGCCATGACAGTAAATTTGCTAAATCAGGGTGAGGAAGTTGATTAAGCTTCATGTTAGGTGGTGTGACCAGAGGCATCTTTATGCAACCACATCTGCGTAATTCAAGGGACTCTGGGTGGATATACAGGACAGTATTCCAGGCTGCCTCATATGCTGTCACCTTCCCTTTTTTTAAGATGCTGTTTTTTCTACAGATGTTTTCCCTCAGGTACAGTGTGCTCAATAATAGATTCTGATATAACCTGATACTGTTATCTCCATCCCCCTAGTCTGATTGTGGAAACACTATGTTTAAAGTGTGTCAGTTTTATGGGATGAGCTATTGTTATTTCAGATTAATGAGAGTCACTGATTGACATGTCCTGACATGACAAAACCTCCAAGGAGCACCACTGTATAACTCTTTATTTCTCTCTATAAGCAGTGTGTTCCAGTGGTTAAAGAACTCTAAACCACGAGATCCTAAATCAAACCCCAGCATGCTTCAGTCCTCACATATGTAAAACTGAGTAGAAGGAGGACAGTCACTTGAAACAGGATGCTACATCCCTGTTTATCAATCCTGGGCAAAGAATGTTCAAATAAATAAACTGGACTTCAGTATAAGGAATATGAAACTGGCTCATCCAACAGTAATTTCTACTGAGGAAGTAAGTAACTCCTCTTACTCCTCTATGTTTGGCTCTCAATGACATAAAACATACTTCAATAGGCCTCTATTTTCCCATGCTAACAGTAGTCATGGTATTTGTACTGATACATAGAATAAGGTCAGATCCAGGTATATGTAGTGCAGCCACTCCACCCAAGCTCCAGTCTAGTGGTTACAATTTCTGAGCTTACTCACTCTTATGGGGAAGCTGGAATGGTAGAAAGCATTCCTGGGCCAAGTTCTTTGTTTTCTTATTCATAGTTTATATGACAAATGTTTTAACTTACACTGAAAAGATTTAATAGTGGAAACCTTGTGGGATTATCTAAATACAAATTTGATGCAACTCCATAAAATCCATCTAGCTTAGGTTTAAGTACTTAGATAAAAATGTGCCTTTGGTACAGTTTAGTTGCTAGTACTCCCAAGTAAATGTTAACAAGGTGTGCTGCATGAAAAACTTGTTTATAATTAACTGCATAGTTGTGAAAGCTAATACTGTAGTGTCTGACTTTGGAAGGGCACAAAGGAGTCATGACTTGGTGCCATGATTAATTCCATGGTCTTGTTTGATGCAGTTAAAATAAACATTGTGTGAAGGTAAATGTTGGTTATATGGCAGACGTTACTTTAGTATATGTTCTTGTAAGTATGCATGGTGGATATGTAAAAAATAAATTATACTGGTAAACTGTTGTTTCGTATTAACTAGTCCAACATGTTTATGCCTCATGACTAGGACTTGATGTGTGCCACTCGGGGAAATATAGTTAACCATTGGAAGACCCGCAATCTGACCTCCAAACCTGGAGTATCTCATGAACTACAACTCTCTGAATGAATTGTATTAATCTAATTGTTGTACTGGTCCTTTTTGATTAGTAGAACTGTGGTTGTCAGTTGAAATCTTTAGGCATATTGAGGGGGTGGAGCTGTTATGCTTACTGGAGATAAACTGAGGCAAAATGAACCCGCAAGTGAGGAAACCTTTTATTGTCCACAGATTTAAATAAATTTAGTTATATCTGTGTTCTGCCTTTATTTCATAAGTCTGCTTCTACCACTTTCTGTTGAAAAGATGGCCTTGTTATTTATTTCATTAGGGAAAGAAATCTTTCTCTTACATGAACCTCATTCATGAGAGCAACGTGTGCCCTGGGGTAGCAGTAGTGTTACGAACATTGTTCAGACTTAAGCAGACAGACCATATTAACACATATATGAATAGTATGCCTATGCTAGTAATATAAATTCTCTTCCACATACAACTCATTTAATTGTTGCTGTGCTTCAGTATCCTTTTTTAATATTGGTATCATATAATGTATGAACATCCTAAAACACCAGCAGAAACAGGCCATAATGGTCTATCAAGTCTGCTCCTGTGCGCAGCACACAATTTATTTTGCTGTAGAATGTAGGTATCATATCTACCAAACTAAAACAACTGTTTTTTTGTTCTTGTATTATTGTGTGGGCTTACATGGCACATCACACTTCTTTTGTTTGGAAAATGGAGCATCCTTTCGGAAAATTATCTGCTGCTACAGAGACTATAACAATAGGCACTAATAATGAAGTTAATATCCCCCATCCATCTTAGCAGGGTACTAAGTGCAATGATTTATTTTTGTTGTTGTTATGAGAGGTACATGGGGCATCTTTTGCCTGAACATTGATTTATTTGTGAATTTTTTTTAAGAGTTTCTCATTCTACCTTGACCTACTGTATGACTCACACTGAACCTAAACCTGTGGCTGATATTAATGTTTAATGAATATTGAAAACAATGCCAAGCATCAGCAAATGCAATGCGAACAAGAAGTGTGTTTATGTGTCTTATTTAAAATACTTGGAGTGGAACTAGCAGTCCAGTGGCACAGACACTTTTTTTTTTTGCTGAGCTCCCTGTGTGGGAACTTTATAACACTATATGCAAAATATAAATTGTAGTTTCCTGTGGAATGTTACCATCCTGAAGTTCCAGAAGATAAGTGGACAAATCTGAAAATTTCTTGTAAAAATGGGCTAACCCAATAGCAAAGTGGTTCAGACCTTGATGCCTGATTTTTTTCCTACAATGAAGTCAGACAGACCCATTTATCTAATGCAAGGCTCCAGAGGATGACGACAACTGAGTCCAGAAACCTAAAATACAGTAAAAACTCAATTTCTAAAATATGCTGAGCCATCCAGACTTCAGAATGGAAATTTGATGCATTTACAGAAAAGATGCTAACACTGGAAACTCAGGTCATGTCAACAGGGAAAATTGGGGACATATCTTAGAGAAAGTATGGAATAGAACTGGTATGCTGATTAAAGAAAATTCTCATCTTAGAACAAGATATGAAAACTTTGAGAATACTAACAAAGACTGTAACATATGTATTGATGACCTCTCTGATTTTTATGACTGAGAGGCTACTGGATGCTCTAGGCTAGGATGCAGAATAGTGATCATTTTCTATTGACACAGCTTACTACATTAACTCGAGAAGAACCACCATCAGACTGAGCACTCCTGTTCTGTCATCCTCCACTCGAGCTAGGGGCAGGATCTGATCTGCAACAGGGAACCCCCAGAACTGTGAAGCAGAAGACTTCATTGGATATTTCCAAACCCACTGTGTGCCTCAGAAGAAGAATGCCCTTGTAAGACAAGAAACCTCAGTTCTTTGGAGTTTTCTTTCATACTGCTGCTCCTGATGTGATTGCCCTTTTCACATGGAAGTTGTACTTTTTGATCATGGATCCAGCTACAATAATCTGCAGCCTGAACAAAATTGAGTGAGAGAATGCCAGATCAGCTGATGGGGCCACTACTGAAACAGAGGGCATTTTAACTGATTGTACTTTAGTGTGGCTAGTTTATGTGGGATAAACTGCTTTATTCTCTCCTGCCACTGTATAAGATATTGAGAGTGATATCAAATGTTAACCTTGACTTTTATGTGGGGAGTCTGTGATGGCAAGTAAGAAGAATGTGCTACAGCATTTACAAATGCTTTGGTTGGGAATATGGTATTAAAAATGGCCAGCTACTGTAATTGATTTTTGAAGGTGTGTTTTGTTTTATTCTAAAAAGCCTGCTGACTTCTAGATCATTGATGACAATGTTTAACTACAGTGGCCACAGCACTGAACTGTGAGATATGCTGCTGAGTACCCCACTCCACTCAATGTAGTGCCCATTTCCTACAACCTTTAGCTTCCTGCCCCATGCCAGTTAATAATCTACCACGTGTATACTTCAATGTTTCATACTTTTCCCAGAAGCTTCTCATGTGCCTCATTCTCCTATGTGGCACTGATTCAAAGGCTTTGCTGAAGTCTAGGTATAGCACATCAGCCGTCTGACCCTTGTCCACTGCCCTTGTCACCGTATCAAAGAATTCCAACAAGGTTAGTCTGGCATGATCTATCTGCCACGAGTCAATGCTCCTTGGTGTCCTGCAGTTCATGGGACTCCAGGTATTTCACTACTTGATCTTTAGCCCCATTTACACTGACCGTGCTGTTACATACTGGTGTGAGCAACACCAGTGTCAGTCTGCACCTGGTTGTTTATGAAGCCAGAGGTGTATACCACTTAAAGAAAGGAAAACTACACCCTCATAGCTTGTAAATGTTGTTTGTTTCCATGTCAACAGACAACTCTTTTTGTGTAGTTGTTAGGGATGAATGCGATTGCTTTAGTATATTTTCACTTTTCATACTAGTTCCAGTAACTATCCTGGGGGTCTCCATTTTCTGGTTGTTGAATGCTCCTTGTCCCTGAGAGCTGCATTAGCATATGAGTGTCACAAACTCACTCAGCAGGTCAGGCCATCTGCTCCCACAGTGCAACCTCTGAGCACAGTATTGTGAACAGGTAACAGAACAGGGTAACCCTCCTGTCTGCTTGTGGGTCCAAATCGCCTTTGGTTTCAAGTTCTGGGGGGATTCAATCTGTGAACCTTATGCTAGCGTACCCAAATGTACAGGCTCAGATAATTCTGCTCTTTGGGGAATGCCAGACATCTTTCGTCTAAGGGCACCTAACCAGGTATCCAAAATGAACCCTTAAAACTCTATGAAAGACCTTGGGTATTTCTTACCTTTTCCAGTTCAGTAACACCATTAAGCTTAGGAACAGTTGTCAACTTTAACCATCTATACTTCACATGCAAAAGAAAGAATTTCGAAGGCACACCAGGCAGTCTAGTTAAAATAAGAGGTTTACTTAAAAATGGATAAAAAAATATATAAAATATAAACACAGAACACTATATCACAAAGCATACAATCACTTAAAAGAAAACAAGTAAAAGTACAAATTAAACTCCTACCACAATACAATTAGACTTTCCTATCTAATGTATACCTTCTTACAGTGCTTAAAGTTAGATGCTGTTTCTAAGAGCCCACAAAGAAATGTGTCACTAAAGATTAGACACAGAATAGTTTGCACTGACTCTATACCCACCTCTTCCATGATGTCACCTTGCTCCTCCTTGTTAAATATAAAAAAATAATACACAGGATGTCCTAGCAGGAGGTATACTAAATAAGGTGACATCAGCAAAAACTAATTTTCCAAATTATAAGTCTGTGATTTCCCAGTTCCTTCTCTGTGATCTTTGAGCAGTTCCTGTTCCCAGCCCATATCAAAAGACCTTTTACAACTCTGCAGTTTTCTCACCTAGATGCCATATAGCTTTTTAACACTAGCTGAAATTAACTGTTCTTCCTCTGAAGATGTCATGAAACATATATTTAAGTTTCCCAGCTTCAAAGAAGCACAGATCATCAATAAGGCCATAAAATGCAACTCCTTGGAAGTTAATCACCTTACAGAGTTTTGCTATTTAACATATATCCTGTCATTTTAACTGAAACCTGGGGGGGGGGGTCATCCCACAGGCTGTCTTATGAGAGACACTCAATAACACATTCTATATACAAATATCATAGAGCAATCATAACCAGCTGGCCAAGATTCACAATGAGCACATGATTTGTCAGCACCCTTTAGACACTACAGTATGCCTGCTTAATTAGAGTAAAAGAAAAACAAGTTGCAGCAAGGCGCAAATACCACATTTACCTTTGCAAACTGCCTACATTGCAATGCAGGGGTTTTCCCTCTAAACTGTTTTCAGTTTGTATGTTTTCTGAGAGTTTTTTCAGCATAGAGAAACATGGTATAAATGGATGATGTGATAGCATGTTCTGATATGCAAATGCAGGTTTCATGGAATACGAGATTTCTACAACCATAAAATGGAGACCCCCCAGGATAGTTATAGGGCACTAGCATGAACAGTGAAAACAAACTAAAGCAAGCACATATATCCCAATAACTACAGGAAAAGAGTTGTTTGTTGATATGGAAACAGAATTTTCAAGATATGAGGGTATATAGTTTTCCTTTTTAAGGACATTAACTATCACACTGATGTCACAATGGTGTCTTGGGAATTGCAGTGTGGGACCCATCCTGCAAGGAGTTCCCTGTCCATTGTGATGGTTGATTACCCTCAAGCAGTGAGGTGAATGTAACCACTGTTTTCACAGCACTTGAAACCACATACACTAGTTCAGCTCCTCTATCCAGGAGAGGAACAGAAGAGCCATACCAGTTTGATGTCTGTGCATTTTACACATGCAGATGTACACCGGTGTGGCTCTCCACACCATCTACACTGGTATAGAACTAACCAGTGTAAAAGGGGCTTTTGACCATCAGTTCCAAGACTGTCAACAATTTCATAGATAGCTAGTTAGCTAGCTAGCCAGCCAGACAGACAGATAGATTGATAGATATAAATAATATCTATATCTACATTATATTTTGTAATCTATCTAATTCCAGTAATCTCACATCTTTTGCATACTGGTTTTATTTATAAGCCACTCATGGGGTACCTTGGCAAGAGTTAGATTTAAATCTAGATACACTAGGGTTTCCACATCAAAAACAAGAGTAGATTTGCTTGACAAGAACCCCCACTAAACCATACTGGCTGTGACCCATTAGCCTGTCCTTTGACAAATGTGCCATCAAGACACCGGAAATCATAGCTTCCATCATTTTACCTATACCTAAAGTCAAACAAACTGACCTGTAGTTCTCCTGATTTTCCTTTCCAATGAAGACTATCAGGATTTCATAAACAAATTCCATTTTCTTAACCTTAAAGCACTAGTAGCATCTAAAAAGAGCAGGCAGAAAACTGTAGTACTTTTGAATAGTAGTCTCTTATTACCTGCTATTTCTGAAGTGTTTTTCCTTTTTCTATATTATCATTAGATGCGTCCACCTAATAATATTGGGTGTAATGTGAAAAGCAGTGCTTTACCTGGAAGCAGACATACCTAGTTCTGTTCTTCCCACTATGTTATCAACATATTACCTCACTCACTAACTCTTTTTGGTTACTAGTGGTGCTGCAGTCAGTGAGAGCACAGTGCAAATGATGTATAGGGAGGAACAGAACTGACTTTGTCAGCCTCCAGGTAGAGTGCTTTTCCATACCTTACACTTATTACTGACAGGTAGAAAATCTTTTAATTAGCAAAACTGAGAAGAAAAGCAAAAAAATACTTCAGATGTAAGAAGTGATAGCTGACTGCATCTGAAAATTACAATTAATTCCAGACAGTGCACTAACTCTTTCAGGGAGAACTGCGTTGAAACTGTACATTGTTCCTTGTAAGATCCATTTTAAATACTGCTCTCCATTCTGTTGTTGTTTCATCTTTATTGTCCTTTTAGTAATCTTAGCACATGTTTTTTTTTGTTTGCATCCTGGTGATCAGTTCCATTTTAGAACTAAATTATGTTATGTCCCTTCAGCCACGGAGTATATTTTGCCAACAATGCAAGAGCTGAGCAAGGACTGAAAGTACATCATATAGCTTCAAAATGGTACCAGCAGTGTGTAAATCAGAAACACCTGCCAAATTTACTAAAGGGCCAGAAGAGAAAGTAATAACATGATGTGGACCAGTACTGGAAAATCAGCTTCTACAGAAAACACAGGCTTACAGATTAAATACAGTTCAACTTTAGAAGTCATGAGAATTGTTTAGGCAGTTATACGAGCTGTTGAAGTTAGACTAAGTAAGAACTAGTTGGCAGAAGCGAGAAAGAGGAGGCGTGAAATGATGACTAAGTGATGCTGCCAGACACAGAGGTGGTTAACAGGCACTGAGAGCCATTTTGAGGTGAGTAATGAGGCCTGAGGTATAGTCAGAAATCCTTCCATTGATGTATAATTACATAGGAACAAATGGAAGGGATTATTAAGAGATTTAAGGATGTACCAGAGAGAAACAGAAACAGATGCCAAAATGTAAGTGCAAAGCTTAATTGAAGAGTGTGTAGACTTGCTCCCCCTCATTGAACCGTAAATGAAAGTCACACAAACATGTAATTTAGACAGCTATATGGTGTCTCACTCAGAAGGGATTTACAGAGCAGCACTAGTGTTACATGTGACACTGGTCATGAGTTCATAAATGTTATCAATGCACTATTGACCCTAAAAAATTGAATGTCCCTTTTTAAGTTCAAGTAGCCCATCTAAATTAAAGGAAGCTGCTCAATTCTGTGCTAGAGCAGTCTAATTTTTCATGAACCTCTGTGAAGACTAGTATTGTGTGATGTGTGTATGAATGAGCAGACGTAATGTTATCTAGTCTAAAAAGTTTCTGGCTAAAATACATTATCAGCATGATCATACTGGCACCTATTTACTATGTCTGCAAGCCACATATCGGTGGTGTGCAGGCAAACCTAGCCATGCGTTGGGGGTCCTGCATGCACAACAGGGGTGCACATTTGTTCCATGCCTGATTGCCCATTGTTCACACAACTACATGCACGGACAGTCTTGGGGAGTGTCAGGGGGTGTGCCCACACTCCATGCCATTCACTACAGCACAGCATGCCAGGCAAGGGAAATGCAGGCTATGCAGACAGGGACCCTGCTGTAGGCACTGCATGCCCACTACATAACACACCCACCAGCCACAGCAGGACCTAAACCCCCTGCCATTGCCACTCCAGCCCTCCCATCAGTCAGGGAGGGCTGGAGGTGGCCATTTAAGCAGTCACCTTCTGCTTTCTCCAATACAACACCTGCAGCATCTCATAATCCCCTGATCTGTGCGGTGCAGTGGATCCACTCAGGGACCAGGTCAGGCATTTGACTGGATGACTGCCTGTGTCCTACAATCTGGTCCCCCGCATAGCAGTTTGCGGGGGGGGGGCCTGGATAGCCATTCTGCTGTGACTGGTGGCCATGAATACTGGCCATCATTTTTTCTTGTTATTTTAGTCTTTGGTAAGGCCCACTGGGAGGTTAAGTGAATTGCTCAGAGTCACACAGCATGCAAGTGGAGGTTGTGAGAATCAAACCCAGGTGTGGTCTGCTGGATGTACCAAGCTCATTCACAGCTCATTACTCTAACCTCTAGGCTATACTGCCAGATCTAGCTATCATCTAGCTACTAGCTATCATCTTCTCCAACTGAAGGTTAAACAAAAGCTCTTGCAGCCATTCATGGTAAGAAATCAAAGTCTGGTCTGTCCAATGGCAGAGAACAACCTGCTTTACCAACACGCAAAGTATAGCCACATGATATCTCCTTTACCTCACGTCTGTCCCACTACAATCACCTTGGCTGTGGGTGCAAAGTAGCACAGGCTGGGTACATGCTTATCACGCGTACCTGAACCTGATAGGTGCGTAGACACCACTGTTTGTAGATGTTCTGATTCAGACATATCCATTTATTTTTATTTATATACTTGTTTTACCAAGTTGGTAGACTGAGGCAAGCCCATTTTCAGCTGAGCCTGGGGACAGTACAACACTGGAACCCTTTGTTATCAAAAAAAGAACTAGACATGCATCCTGAGCACATAAAAGGCAGATATATACCACACTAACACATGAAATATAGGGCCCCTATTAGTTGAGCCATGGCTTTCATTTGTATTGAAGGTAGCTTTAATATGCATAGTAATGTTTTGAAAATTTCTCCCATACTATTCAATGGGGCATGCCCCCAGATCTCCCTGGTAGGACGTCACAAAACATCCGAGCACGAGGCCATGGTCAGTGGACCAGGAAGTGGAAGGGATCAGCTGGCCAGCAGTTCAGCCAGAGTTATGATCCCTTCCCTCCCTTACAGGACAGTATTACGATGTATAATTTTGCCACAGATGAATATCGCCGCTGCAGGGTAACAGGCTATGAAGCCCCAAACTAAAATTTAAAAAGTCACACCTTTACTTTAATGCTCCCTGAAAGTTTTCCCTGACATTAAAATAGCTTTGGAGGAGGGACAACGTACTCATCAACCATTAAAAAGGGCTTGGGCTTGGAATGGTGTTTAGGATGAGCCTTATTATTTGATTTTCCCCTCATCCAATGTAGGTAACCCTTTGGCATAAAGACCCCAAATCAAAGGTTTTGAAACCCTAGTCCCAGTTATGTAATTAAGTAGCAATTTCTGAGTTGTGGGAACTAACTGGCTCCAACCAAGTGTGTTTGCTCTGCTTGTTTTGATATTTTGCAAGTCCACATCCATTTGATTTCAGTTTAATATCAGTGGCTCAGTAGGCAGCACACTTGCCTCTGAGGCCGGGAGATCAGAGGGCTGTGGGTTCAGTTTCCACATCTGGCACTTGGGTTAATATCCCAGTACTGACACTGTAGTGCAGTATGAAAGGGGTGCTGCACTTCTGAGGTGCCGTCTTTCAGATGAGACGTTAAACTGAGGTCCCATCTGCCTGGATTGGTGGTAGTTCAGGTGGATGTTAAAGATCCCATGGCACTTATCGAAAAGAGTAGGGAATTTCAGCGGTGTCCTGGCAAATTTTCCTCATTCACTAAAAATACCACCAACAGCTTAATCTGGTTCAAGGTCAGTTGACATTCATCTGTACCCCCATCCCTGGGTGGTGCCTGAAAATAGGCAGGATTTGTCTAGTGCACTTACCCGGTCCACAAAAACTAACTAAATAAATAAAATATGTTGACTAAAGTCTCCGGCAGGGATTTGAGACCAAAGTTGACAACAAAAGAGTAAAAAACAACATAAGTAGGCAAAGAAAAACAGCACAGTGGATGACTTGCTCTTGTAAAGCAGGCTATCAGGGAGAGCAAGACTGGACGAGAGATCAAGACTGGGTGACCCCACTGTGAGTCTAAAGATGACTTCTCCAACTCCGGAACCAAGGAGTTGCTCCCCCTCCCCAGTACGCAGTGCTCAACAAATAACCACATCAGAACCACCTGCTAATTCACTCAATGTTATCTACAGGCTTTCTAATGACTAACAAAATGTTAGAGTCTGCTTTCACGATGTTAAAGAAATCTCACTGGCATATTGAGTATCCAAGTCAAATATAATGCTGAAGGTGTTAAGGGCAATGAAGAGTTAGAAAATAAATGTAAATATCATACAATTACATTAAAAACAAACAGATGTGCCTTAAATAAAGATTAATTTATCTTATGCAGAAAATTAGAATTACTTTGAAAATTTATCAAGCGAGAAGAATTAACAGTTTCTTGGTTTCCTCATTTCTTTTTGGAGTTCCAGTTTGATTAACTCTGTAAATACTACCTGCTCTGAGCTTTTTCTGTATTTGTGCTTTATGCCTTGCATTGGCATCGTCTTCTACCTACCTCATCTGGCTGTTCAAGCCACAGCTTTCTCCTGTCTGGACACTGTTGCAAGCAGCTCCCTCTGGTCTAGGCCTCTGACCCAAGACTAAGGCCCCGCAGACTTGTCTTTCTGCAGAGGGGTCCAGTGCAGCTCCTGGCCCACCTAAACCAAAAACATTCATATGCTGATGCTGTGGTCAGAGGGAAGAGCAAGTGGATTCAGGCCAGATGACATGGGTGCAGAAGGCCATCTGTCATTAAGACATCTTAGTGTGTCATTTATGCCTTGTTTCCCCTTTCACCTTCCTGACATCTTGCATCATGTCACCATATTTATGCCAGCATGTATATGTGTTGGAGGGGTAGCCCACAATGTCAAGGCTATTCCACGGTCCACAGCAGGTGCTGTAGGAGCCCTCCCTCCATCAGCTTGTATATACTTCCTCCGCAGCACACCCAAAACCCTGCTGGCCCATGTTATGAAACTCTAGTAGTGCTGTAAACCTAGGTGTTTAACATGGGAGTGCAATGCACTGCAGCAGTTCCACTGGGTTGGGCTGGTTCTGAACTCCTTCCAGTGCCTGTGAAATCCATTATGGCATTTTGTCTCCCATTTTGTTTGAAGAGAAACCACAGCAAATAATGGAGAAGCAAAATACTTTTGACCTCATGACCTGATGCCTCATTTTCTACTAAGGCCTGGTTACTACGAAGTAACTCTGTTAGACCTGGCAAGATGATGGGTAGTTGTTTACCAGACTTTGCTTTTTTCCAATGAACAGGCACTTCATTTCTTTGTCAGTCTCAAGAGAAAAATCCATTCAGAAATTATTTAAGCGAAGTGCCTGAACAAGACGTTTTTGCGGCATCTGTTCAAACTCATTATTTGCTAGTAACCCCTAATAAAATATATGTTAGAGGTCAGAACACGCTGTAAACCTGAAGACCCAACTGACCCACAACTTAAATCCCATCACTGCCCCTTGCATACTGTGTGATCCTGAGCAACTCAGTTAACCTCCTGGCTTGCCCTTGAAATGAACTTTGGCTCAGTGTGCCCTTCCCAGCCCCAAATTCTAAAAATAAAAAAAATAAAATAAAAAAAATACCCAAGCTAGAATTACAGACAACTAGTATTTTAAACTTTTTGAGAACTACTTGTAATGTGTAACGTCCACCTATGCACCCTTAGTTTTGTTTCCAAACTACAGTAATTCTTTACCTGTCACCATTGGACTAATGTGTGAATAACTAAATATTGCCCTTTATTTACTACTCCTGTATTTATTTATGCATTCATTCTTTGGTAACTGGGTAAGGCCCACTAGGCACAAGTGTGTGTTTTCAGGGGTGACCATGGAGCACCGGGGTGGTTAAATGACTTGCTCAGAGACACAGAATTCAGGTAAAGGTTGTGGGAATCAAACCCAGGTCTGCTGGATGTACCAAGCTCAGTCACAGCTCATTACTCAAATCTGTAGGTTACACTGCCAGCCCCAACTGTATACTGTAACTATATACAAGGGAAAATGATTCTTTTGATTTAGAATATCCTTAATTTACACACATGGATGTAATAAGCAGAGCATCCATTTGCTTTTTGTTTGATGAAATAATTCTCATAAACACAGCTGTCTTTTGCCACGTTCTTTTTGTTTCGATTAGAATGGTATTAGCGCCACCTGATGGCCCTGTGGAAGCACTACATGCATCTGTGCTGGCAACCCGGGTTCTGAGTGAACTTGGGAATCCGGATGAGAGGCTGGAAGGCAGGGACAGCTTTGCTACACTGCAGCACTCCTAGCCAGGGGAAGGAAGTAGCCAGCCTCTGGCTCCATATCAGCCCCTGCAGAGGGCTGAGGGAACTTGTCTCCTGCAGAGGGAGTCACTACATGCATGCGAGGGTGCATGCACATGGAGGCACGAGCTATGCCAAGATGCCAGGAGAGGGAGAAAACCCAAAGAGAAAAATCCATGTATCTCTGCCACTGAGTATGAAGGTTGCCAGTGCTCTTGGGCCCCGCACCATGCAGCTCTCCACCAACTTGATGCTGGGTAAGCAGCAGTCGGTGCTAGGGAGTCGCTGGTTTAAGGACCGATGAAAGTAATAAGTGGCGACAGGAAAGCAAAAGCAAGATGAAAAGAAATGAACGGCATTTACACACATTCCCAGTCTGAGAACACTATATATCTTTATGCATAATCATGGTATCTTTTATATACGCACTATATAGTGCTTAATGAATTTATTTTTTATTTTATTTTCCAGAATTATGATGTGTGTCTTATAAATTTAAATAAAAAAATAAATTCTTCCTAAAGATATTTGACAATAGCAACATTTCAATTAAAAATGTGCAGTTTCCTCTGAAGTGGCACTATCATACACGTTTAATCTTCTTAAGGTCTGCAGTAATCTTACGTCTACAGAGTACCCTAAAGAAGTCCTGACTTACCGCAAGTCTGTGCTGGGTCCCGCTGGCACTGACAGCAAGTTCTGTGAGTACAGTCATTAATCCTTGGTCTGTCAAAACATGAGAGCTCAGCTCCATTGTACTGACTTTCCTGTGATCTCGTAGACCCTTTCAGTAGATTAAACAACAATAAAAACCTATTAACTCTTTAGTTTTTTAATATCCTTCACAAATGATACTCTGATAAGTTACACAACTATACTTCTCCCAGCTTTGAAAAGCACATGCACATTTTAAAAAGTTGGAACATTCAATGTTAGGCTTCAGAAGCAAAACTGCGTATTCTCTCCTTGGCAGAGAAGCAAAGTATGGATTCCTGCAAGGAAATTAACTGCATATTAAACTGATCTAGTTTTCTTTTTCAATAATACTACAAAATCTTATCCGCCATGTTCTACAGGTTTTTAACATAGAGTTTTTTGCTCTCGGACGGCTGCTGTCAATGTCAGGCATATACCCTGTGTTTCAGGGATATACCCTGGTCAAGCCTCACTGTCATAAGGACAGAACTGAGTGTTTTATCCCCAGTTATTTCCCCTTTGAGTCTCTCTCCACCTCGTAACATGGACCACTCATCCTTGTGTGACTTTGGTCGATACTGTATGTTCTGGGTTCATTCACTGCCCCTTGCATGGGAGCAGGCTTCCTGGATCACCCCAATAGGCTGCTGTGTCACTGGGTGCCCCCTGTCCTCACCATGATCTGGCTCCTGCAGCACTCCCCAGCTATGGCTGTAACAAATATGGCTCCCTGAGTCTGCTCCTGACTTCAATTGCAGGCATGGAAGCATGTAACACTTCTGTTGGACCATTTGGTAGCCCCTGCTCTATAATTGTTTACAAAACATTATACTCTTTTCCACCATGTTCTACAGTTATATATAGATGTGAGTACCAAGTGGTTTAAAAACTTTGGTTAACATGAGTAGGTAAAATGATTATGTCTGCACCTACTCTACTTGGGCAGACAGGCCTCCGGTTCTTGCTGGGAATCAAACCTGGGACCCTGAGTCCCACAGGAGCTGCTGTGTACTATTCATGCAAAAGGAAAGGCTTACTAGCTGAGAGGTGAGAGAGCTTCTTTGACTTTCAGATAATTGCTACCTCATTAGCACTAGAGGCCTCCTGTTATAACAATTACTCATTGCTGCTTTGACTGTTATTCACAATGTTCACTAATGGACAGCACTGGTTCACATAGACCGCCTTTCGTGATGTACAACAAATTACGATTACAGTTAGGGAACCCTAACTTTGATTTAGGAATATTTAGTGCATGATGTGATCCTGATCACTATTAACAAAGCTATCCAGTGTCTGTATCCAGGCAGACAGGCCCGAATAATAGTTAATTTGTCCACATAATCTTGAAAAATCCAGATAGTATCACTAAGTATATGACTCGATTATCTAACCAAAACATAAAAAGCAGAGCCAAAACAGGACAGTATTTGAGGTATGTGGTGAACACAACAGATTACCTGACCATCCTAAATTTGAATTGTCTGACATATCAGACCTTTTCCCTTTTGGATGTAGTGAACTCTAGTGCCAACGTAATGTAGTTTTTGCAGTGGAATCTGTTTTCTTTTCTAATTATAGATACATAATCTCTATACTAAGTATACTGAATTGACAATGTTAGTCTGCAGCTGGCATTATCAGTCCAAATGATTATTGAGCAGTCATTTTATTGGGCACTGGGCTTTTTCCATTTAAAAATAGCAAGCACATATTAATACAAAAAAAATATAAATAACAACAGAAATCCATACACACTATACAGCTAAATGGTAGGAGATAAAGTAAATGATTTACAGAGAAACAGTCAGCAGTAAGAGCCCCCCACTCAAGTTTGGGGGTGGTCCCAATTTGCACTTTGTGTGCAAAAGCATTTTTTTCTTACTGTTTACTGCAGTATAGTAAATTATATCAGGCTGATTCTGCTAAATTGTAAACTGACCTTTGCAGGGCTGCATAGTGGCTGGGACAGTGTTAAGTGATTAGTAGTTACTCATGAAGGTATTGACAAAAGGTCTTGGGATTTAATAGGGTGTCAAAAGGTCTTGGGATATGATAGGGTGCTGCAGGTAAACTGGATGGACCAATGATCTTTTCCTGCTGTCATGGTGTATGTTTTTATGTTTCTACTTAGCCCTGGGATGACAATGGAGCCAATAATCAAAAGCTTATACAATCGTTGACATGCACTGCAGACTATTGCATCTCCCACTACTGCAGCCTTGCTTTGATGTCAGCTAAAGGGGATTCTTGGATTTCTGGTTACAGAAAATGTCAGCTTGCAAGTAAGGAGCACCTACTATACTGCATTGAACAGTAGGTAAAGAAAATATTTTTGTACACAAAGTGCAAATTGGGACCAGCCCCACACTTGGGTATGGGTCTCTTACTATTGACTGATCCCCTTTAATACAGTTGCAAGACAAATATTAAGCAATTTTGGCCCCACAGACCTCAAAAGTAGAAGGGATAGAAGCCAATGCTACAATTACATTTCATAAATTTGCCTACTTTGCATCCTTTTTTGGTAATATTATGGCTCATTGCTTAATAACCATGAGTTGAGGACCTCAGTGGTGTGTTCTCACCAGTGATGAGTAAACTGGAAAGCCCAGGCTGGGTGGTTCACAGCTGGTTTTCTATACTGCTCCCTAATTGCTGAACTCCGGAGCACAGATCAGGTATCACTGCCTCCCTCTACAAGATATCTCTCCATCACCTTCAGTGCAGCACAGTTATGTCCATGCCCCAATTTAGGCTAATGTAGTATTAGTCATTTCAGCTATCATATCTTATTATTGAAATAAAAAAAGTTTGCACAGCAAATTGCACTTTATACCATCACAGTGACTGATGTCATTGTATGGCAGCCACTTTGTGAAAGAAGAGTTGAAGTCAACTAGTGAAATTTCTCTTTCCATTTATCATACATGTTTAGGATTTATAGCAATAAATAATTAAATAAATAATAATGAATTGTTTACTAGTTATCCATAGGTTCGGGTTTAAGATCTAGCAAGAGAGCAGGAACTTGAACAAATGTCAAAACCACATTTCTCAGTTCAGGAAGCAAATAAAATGAAAATAAAAACAGGTACATGAATTTGCCTGAAATGCATTATTATTAAAAAGGGATATGATAAAAATTTCCCCCAATCAACAAATACTGTTGGATGATGCCTTTATAGATGATCACCCAGTTTATGTCCTATGAAACTCCCTGGCAATCCCACATAGGATCATACAAACTTATTTTGGACTGGCTCCAGGGGATTGACTCAGACTTTTTTTCACAGTTTATTTACCCTGGATTGTCCAGTTGAGATGCAACTTCTCATTTCCACTGAGGTCCTGCTTCTACCATTTCTCTAACTATAATGACTGGAGCACAGAGATGTTAAGTGACTTGCCCATGGCCACACAGTGATTGTTTGACTCTAGCAAGGTTTGAACCAGTGCTCTCCAAGTTCCCAGCCACTGCTATAAGTTCCAGGTTACACTTCTGTACGCTATAACAAATTAGCTTGAATCTTTACCTGAAATGTGCTCCTAAATGTGTTTAAAGAGTCAGCAGCAAATGTAAGTGAAACTTCAAAGATCCTTCCTTATGATCTATATACTAACTTTTTCAGTGTGCTAGGATGGGTAGATAAGGAGCTCTTCCTGTTGAAATAATTTTCCAATACTGGGAGCTATACATGGCTTCTACTTTTGATTTATTAATATGCTAAGATCCTTAAACGTTTCCCCTGCCAAAAGACAAAGATTTGGATATTGAAGGACAGTCTCTAATTCCCAAGCAGCACTCATATGACATGAATTTACTGCCTTGTAGAATGCCACTAGAGCCTCTGATACTGTCCCCTAGTAGTATAGCCTAGAGGTTAGAGTAACAATCTTTGAATCAGCATGGTATATCCAGCAGACCTGGGTTTGATTCCCATAACATCCACTTGCATCCTGTGTGACCTTGAGCAAGTCACTTAACCTTCCCTCACTGCTCCCCAGTACTCCTAGGTCATCCCTGAAACAGGTATTGTACCTAGGAGGTCTTATCTGGTCATAACAGAATAACAAAAACAGCATTTTCAGCATATACAGTAGCAAGATTTATTTATTGATTTATAACTTTTGACCAGGAGATGCCCAACTGAGCTGTAAAGGCTTGTTTCCAGGTGTGGCCAGGACACTGACTAAAATCCTCTATAAGAAATGTGATGGGATCTTCAGCTTCCCCACATATAGCCACAGCACAGATGAGCACAAGGGACCTTAGCTTACTGTCTCATCCTCAACAGTGTTGTGCCCCCTAGTGCTGCACTAGTGTCAGTACTGAGTATTAGACCAAGTTCCTGGTATTGGATTAGAACCTGTGACTATCCAGTCGGCCAAAACCCAGAGACAAACATTCTACCTACTGAGTTACTTACACCACAACAATGTGACAACATGAGCAAGGTGTCAGTTTGTATCTGGCAGACAAAATGACTTAAAGATCATCAAGTAGAGATGATGAAGGTTTGGCATGCCAGATTACCACGTTTACAGCTGATATCAAGGGAGCCAGCCCTGTCGCTATTGAGAAATACTTCGGAATGTATTATCTCAAGTTAAAGACAATTGACTATTGTGAGAACTTTTAAAAGGAACTGAATGCCTCATAGACAATTGTGTCATTGTTATTCGTAACTGACAAAGGTTTATCTGTAAAGTCTTATTTTGTTTGTTCTATGTTGCCTTTGTCCTTATCATCCTTACCCGAGGACTTAGTTGAAAACAGAACTGTCATCTCAGTTTTCCCTCCTAGTCACTAATGAATAACTAAATCTAAAGGAATTTGGGGAGACCAGGGAACTTTGTAGATCAATGGCATATGCGGTTTAATGTAGATGAATGCAAAATTATGTACCTAGGTGCCAAAACATATCCGAGAAAAGGGATGAAACATTTGGTAACAGAACAACAGAGTACTGGGTCAGCATGTAAGCAACAAATAAAATAGAGTTAAGTATGCTTATTTATTTATTTATTTAATTCCAGAAGAATACCCATGATCAAAACATTGATTCTTACTTCATTTTCTCTTTTCAGTGGGCATGTACTCTAATACATTTCATAAGATTCATCGAAGATTGTAATACTTTTTATTGGACCAGCATGCTGTACATATTGATGTTAATACAGTAACATATATTTGGGGCAGCATAGGACCCTTCATCAAGTGTTTTAGCAGTGTAAGCTGAGAATACAGGTTTGGTACATAAACTTGCACTGTTAACATACATGTTATGATATATTTATTTAGGAGAGGTACGGTCAGCAAGGTACGTAAATAAGGAGCCATAAATTAAAGATCTAAATAAATAAATGAATAAATAAATCAATATCTAAATTAAGACTGTGGATTTAAAAATGAAAACAGGTATCAGAAAGATAACAAAGGTGATTTTCAGATGTATGCTGAAAGATTAGCATAACAATGGGCAGATTTTTATGACAGAAGTTCAGTTCCCATATTCTTTCCCATGTGCTTCTGAAGCTGCCTTTAAAGTACCAGTACTGATAAGATTGTAAAAAAAAAAAAGAACTTTACAAATAAAACTTGCTTCCTATGCTTGGGCTACTAAAACACCTAATAAAAGGACCTGTGCATATTGAAAGCTTGTAAAGAGTACCATCTACAGAAGCTATAACATCGCAACAGTATATGGTTACCCTTTGTTGTGCATGTATTTCTAGCCTAACTAAAAAGCTGTTGTATCACAGTTCAAAGGTTAAATATAGAATGTTGTTGCATCTTTCTGTGGCACAACTTTCTTAACTGGAAAGGAAACTCATGCCACCTGCCATTTTCCTTTTATCCCCCCCACACGCACACGCTGAACCCAAACCTTCCCTGATGTGCAATAATTGTATATTGTGCCTAATATACGTAATGTTGTTACTACGTGTTATATCATGATATTTTGTCTTTGCAATTGATATGTGATCTTCTACTCTAATTGATGTGTGACTGCTAGGACACCATTACAACTCAGTTGTGCTTAATGGTTTTATTCCATAATAAAAATTTAAATTGAAAAATCAAAAATTGAAAATCCTTTAACAAAAGATCTTTAGTTACATCATTATTTAAAAAAATGAAACCCACCCTTTGCCCAGGTGGGTTTTTGGCAGCTGGGTGAGGTGGGTTTTTATTTTTCTAAATATAAAAAAATTTAAACCAAAGATTTCTTGAGAAAAAGAAGCAGTTTTTTTATTTGATGTTTTGACCATATACTATACAAAATAACATATGGGCAACCATGCACAATGCTCATATGTTTCCATCTCAGGGTTCTGATCACATCAGGGACCGCTTGTGCTTCACTCTCAAGGTCCCTATGACACCAATAGAACCCCCTCGATGGAAACACAATCTTGTTGCACATGGTTGCCCATGTCTACATTGTTCCAATAAAGGGTATCACAATCTTCAGCAAATGTAGTTTTCCAAGGACCAATATGGCTACAAACATCTCCTCCTTCAAAATGGAAGGTAAGATGGAAGAAAAGAGTGGAGCTCTAAGTTTATACAATGTATATTAATGCTTTTTCAGTAATATAAAAGTGGATATACTATGTAATGTCGACACTTAGTAGCCCGACACCTGGAAACCCGAGATAAAGATCCCAACACCAAAATCCTGACAGTGGGATTTTGCCCATGGCAGACAGTTTTTACATGTTTCAGGGGGCTTCATCCCCTGTATTTACTATTACTAACTCTGCTGCGGGGAAAATCCCACTGTTGGGATTTCCGGTGTCGAGATTTTCGTTTTAGGGTTCCTGGTGTCAGGCTAGTGAGTGTCAGTATTACATAGTGATACCATAAAAGCACTATCTATCACACAGAATCCTTGCTAGCTATACACATTTTTTATCTAGTTAGTAGAGTATGTTATGTCCATTTATCCATACAGCGAGGTACGTCACTGTGTGTACCTCATGCTCTGCTGTGCCTCAGCAGTCCGTTCTTTTTACTATTTATTTAGGCAGTGCAAATATACATTGTATAAACTGTATATATGATGGGTGGCTATGAGATTTCATCTTTATCTTCATTTTTTGTTGGTGATCTCATGTGCTGGCTCTTCACAATCTAGTTTCAGCCCAATCTCGCTCAAGCAAGTCGAGGATCTCTTGCTCACTCTTCACCCCCAAAAAAGTGCAGGAGCTGATCTGCTTGAACCATATTTCTAAAGATAGGATACTACACCCTGGCCTTGCCTATCACCCACTTGTTCAGTCTGTCACTTTCCCAAGGTATTATCCCTCTCATTTTGAAAACTGCCCATGTCATCCCTTTGTTTAAATCTGGTGACCAATGCAATCTCAATAATTACCGAAATTTCACTTCTGCCCATTCTATCTAAGCTTCTTGAAAAGCTGGTCAACACCCAACTCAGAGACCACCTAGAAGCAGAAAATCTACTGAACCCCCTTCAATCTGAGTTTCACCCCAGACGTAGTACGGTATCTGCTCTAGCAAAAGTCACAGATGACTGGTTACCTTCCCTTGATGCTAAGCACCGTGTTTGTGCCCTTTGTTTAGATTTAAGCAAGGCGTTCAACACCGTTGACCACAAATTACTATTGGACACATTAAATAATTTAGGTCTAGATGACACCTCGTTAAATTGGTTCTCCTGTTATCTTACCAACAGGCAGCAAAAAGGTTAAAGCCAATGGCTCCCTTGACCCTTTAAAACCTATCCTGAGAGGAGTTCCGCAGGGCTCCATCTTAGGTCCATTACTATTTGCCATTTACTTTAATAATATTAACAGCAATGTCAGCACAGCAAACGTACATCTATTTGCAGATGATACTGTATTATATGTTGCCAAGCCTAGTCTCCAACTTGCCTGCCTTGAGTTACAATGTGACTTTGACCTATTTCAACACAACTTAATGAATCTCAAACTACCCCTAATACCAACGATGTTCCCACTGACTCTTTGAATGCAAATTTTCAGATTAAGACCATCCTGGAAGAAGTACTGGAACCAGTTGAGAAATTTAAATATCTCAGCTTCTGGCTGGATCAACAACTATCCTTTGCAATGCATATAGAGGAAACGGCCAAAAAAACGTTGCCAAAGGCTTAGTCTCTTCTATTGCATAAAGCACTTGTTTACTCAGGATGCCAAATTAAGGTTGGCCTAAGCATCCTTTCTCCCGTTAATTGACTATGTGGACTTTTTCTACAGCCATAGTCCGAAGTCAGCCCTAGTTACCCTTGACACACACTATCACAAGGCCTTAAGATTCATTACAAATGCTCCTTTCAACACCCACCATTGCTCCCTTTATCTGCAGGTTGGTTGGTCATCCCTTAGTGTCAGGAGGTGCTGCACTGAATCTCTCTGGGTTTACAGAGCTCTAACCCTGAAACTCACTCATTACATCTGCTCCATGTTTAAACATGCCTCCAGTGTGTCACTCTTAGGAAGTTCTCATATATAACATTTGATACTCTACAGATTAGAACCTGATTTGGTTCTTCATCCCTAAATTATGCCCTGCTGACCTTATGGAACACTATACAAAAAAAACTTAAACTTAACCTTACCGTTGGCTTGTGTACATTCAAGTCCTTGATTGGGTGTATGTTGAAGGATGAATGTAACTGCTATGCTTGAACCTGCTTACTGTAATCATGTATATTCTCTCTTACTCCTGGCACTTAATCCTCCCCCTACTCCCCCACTTCCCCTCTGTCCCAGTTTGCTTCCAACCCCTCTATTCCCCTCATCCAGCACTAGTAGTAAGCACTTGTATATCATCCACCTTCCTGTGTCTCTCACCTTCGATGCTTCTTAGTTTTCTGCATTCTTCATCCCCTTCCTTCCCCCACACCTACTCTCTTCTTCCCCTCCTGTTATATTTCTGTAACCTGTATTACTTTCTCCACCTTTGACCATCCTCTATTGCTATAAAATCCCTCGACCTTGCAATCTATGTCCTCTTCTATTATTCCAATTTACTTTTTTGCACCTGTCATTTTTTTATAATTGTTGTATACAACTAGCTTTACCTGTGTAGGCACCTGTATTAGACTTGGAAACATTTTGCTATTCAGTATTGTACCTAGTAAACTTCCTTTTGTCTTTTTTTCTTGTATACGGTATCTCAGCTGTATTTGTATTGCACCACTGTAACTCAGTTAAACTGTTCTGTATTTTATACTGTATTTATGTCCCCTCAGAACCTCCTCACAAATGAGTTGTCTCAATGGTGATCCTGATAAAATAAACTTTGAATTGAATTGACTTTCTTGTACCCTCATGCAAGACTTCACCTCAAGTGAGAGTCAGGAAGTCACTGACCACTCATGAAGATAAAAACTGTATCTCATAGCCACCCATCACATATCCCCTCTGTAATTGCAGACAGGGCTCTGAATCAGGTGCAGCAAAGTGCATTTTCTCCCAGTGTTCATCAATGAAATTCTAATGTTGGACCTCCCTCCCACAGCCACTGGATCTGGCTTGTCTTTATTGGAATCCAACAGCCCATCTGTCAAATTGTTTTAGTGCAGCCACTTAGAACGGGTAAGAGATTACAATTTGGCTCAGAGGAGCCAGTCACCTGAACCTTCCCCTTTCTGCAGTGAGCATCCTCGCTCTGCGTTCCAACATTTGTTTTGCCATCTTTGGTTGGAGACCATGAGAATATGCTCCAAACAAGTCAATAGGGACATGTTTTTAATTACAATTTTTTTATATTTCAGATGTTTGTTTGGGTCAAATTAAAGCCGCTGTCCAACTAATGAGGCTCTAGTCAGTTAAGCAGTGACTTTGTCTTGACCCAAACAGACCTATACAACAATGTGATTAAAAATACATTCCTATTGACTTGTTCGAAGAACACTGCTGCACCTTAAAAACTAAGATGCCTCAAAATATCTGAGCATGTGGGCAGGGCACTCACTCTAGAAATGGGAAAGGATTGGAAGCCAGTTCCTAGGAGTACCTACCTCTTTCAAATGCCTGCAGTAAAACAAAAATTGACAATTGGGCTACTGGAGTCTAGTTAAGGTATAAAGGTAAGACAGCTACAGGTGTTTTCAGAGGAAGTGGCACCACAATTGGTGCTCTTTAACAGAACATCCAGAGACTTGTTTGTTAATTTTGAATACAAGAGCACTGTCAAAACTGCAACACAATTGAGCCAAACCTTTCAATGATAAACAACTGAAGAAAGAGCTGTCCTTTTCTTCAAAGGTTGTGGATTCCTACTGTAGCTCTTAGAAGAGGTTCATAATAATATGGTTGGCAAAGAGGCATTCTTTAGGATTAAATGCCAGTGTGCATTTCAGGAAAAGGCTCACTTCAAATAGAAATTATTGTCACTGGAAACCTCTGCAATATTAAAGTTAGGGTTTTATTATAGAAAATGCAGCAAGCCTTGCATTCAGGGCTACCGTGCCCACTGTATCTTGCTCCAAACTTACAAGGGCCCCAGGTAAAATTACCTAGTGAGGGAGGTGGGCATCCATTCTGAGTGAATTAGCTTCTATTGCACAGTCTGAAAAGTATGGACCACTTTATCTTTTAAGTTTGGGCCACTTAAAAATATAAAAGATAAACTGGTACATACGTTTCAGACTGTATGGCAGAAACTAAAATACCCAGAATGGATGCCCACCCCCCACTAGGTAATTTTGTCTGTGGTCATTGTAAGTTTTCCAAATCAGTGTTAAAAACTAATACATTTGGGCAAGATATAGTGAGCATTTAAATAACATTCAAAAACAGGACAGAGATAATGCTTTAGCAGTATATGTTTTAAATAGTGGCCCGGGATATGTTTTCTCCTTCAAGGGGATAGAAATGGTCTCAGTAGGACTGTGGGGCAGAGATATAGATACAAAAGTATTGGAAATAGAAACTATGTGGATTTTTAAATTAGCAGCTACCCAGCGACAGGGGCTTAATGATAGGTCAGATTGTTTGCCTTTCTTCTAATTTTCCTGATGTTCTGAAGTAATGATTGTTCTGTTTGTCCTGTAAACAGTGAGTATTCCACATTGTTTTCTGTTACCATGACAACATGCTACCTGAATTCAGCGAGACCCCGAAGATGTCATAAGAAGCAGTTGTGAACTGAACTGAAACTTTTTAATGAATGACAGTCTACAAATCGGGTCTCTAACTACATAGCTAATTTAGTAGATGTGGACTGATACTATAAATTTGTTACCTTGGTAACAATGATTAATTAGCTCATTTGGTAATGACGTTTTTAAACTAAAATGTGACGCTTAATGGATAATTTGTTTGCATTACACATTTGCACAAGTTTGTATTTGTATAAAAGAGCACTGTTTTTACTGTTTCACTATGTCTTGATAAAGCACCACAAGCAGGCACGAAATGTTGAGGGTCGTATTGTCATGCTACTTTCTCATCATTTTCAATGTGCTGCCAAGGGCAGAAATAAAATGACTGTTCTGTGATACCTTGTTTAAGGTCCAAGTCATTTGAGCCACAGTAGCCCTGAGTGCAAGGTTTGCTGCATTTTCTGATTTGGAACTTTTTACTTGCACACCAGTGCTTTTTCAGCTCTGAGCTACTTTTTGTGTTGCATTTGGTCTTTATTATAGAAACTACTTTGATTAAGTGTCTGCAGTTCTAGGCTCTGATTGTACGTCAACAGTTGGCTCTGATTTTATATCAACAGTTGCTTTTTATTAGAACTCCACCTTTACCTGTGGTGGAGTTGCAGAAAACAAACATTGAAGCGAGGCCTAGGTCTACTAAATTTAAAGAAGAAATTCAATAAAAACAACTAGTGATGAATACGTTTGTAAAGATAATTAGAATGAGCCTGCTCTGAATACTAGACAGATCCCATCTGTTTTATGAAGCCCCTACCTCCAGTTCCTCCACCCTACCTCCATTCCTTCTGATTCTCCTTTGAATGTCATTTTAGACACATTTGGCTAATAATGAACTTTAGAAAACAATATGGTGCTTCTAAAGCTGTAAATAAATCAATCTTTGTGGCTGATGATTATGAAAGGAATAACACCCCCTTGGAGTCCAGGAATGCTCTGATAAATGGGCTCCTCGGGTGCATTATGAAGCACAAGGTGTATGCTGAGTGCTTTCAACCACCTGAGAAGTTCATATATCGGCACGCCCAAGCATCTCTAAAGGTGTTATTCCACTTATAAAATAGGTCCTAAATTGATTAGGGACATGTAAACAGCCATTAAGTTCTGAACTGTCCATGTGTAGTCTGAGAACTCTACAGCCAGGTGATGTTCAACCAGTCGGATGGTGAAGATTTCGTCACCTATTTTCTAAGTAATATTATGGGAGCTGGGTGGAGTGAATTACTATAGCAGAAGCATTAGACTTTCAAGAAAGGGTGAACACTGATAGACACTTACAGCTTGGCTTCTTCTCCATAAACTGTCGCTTACAGTAGATGACACAGAGTATCAACAGGGCTAAGAGGACTGTCGCCAAGGCACTGCAGATAACAGCAGCTAAAGCTGTGTCACGAGGGCTGGATGCTGTTGAAGGTATCTTCACAAGGTCTACTTTGGCAGTACCTGTAGCCAGATTAAACACAAAAACAGGAAACATTTTAATGGATTCAGCAACAACTGCCCCCAGACAAGTGTAGCTTATTTCAGTCAATAAATAACAATTATTATTTGTTGTGGGAACAATTAAGGGACTGATATGAACAGTTTTTAGACAGTGAAAATAAGTCATTTTGAAATTTCATTCAACAGAACAGGGTATTAAATAATTGATTAGCACTTTTTTATTGGGACAATATTAACTGTACAGAAAGCATTTATATAGGTTTTCTAGAAGTATTATGTTTGTTAAACACAGTGAGGCAAGTGCTATTCTTTTTCACAATGTTTTAGAACTTTTATGAGCAAAACGCTAATCAATTTTTAGAGTTAAATAAAACCCTGCAGAATATGCAATCCTTGGCCATACTAGTCTCAAAATGCTGGGAAGTTGCTTCTTTCCGGTAGACTATTACGCAATGCCCATAATTAGACCAGTAATTACTAGCCAGTGCAGACGAATTATAACATTTGGCTGATTGACAAATGGGCAGAGTAATCACTGCCTTTTCAAATTCTCAGACTTTTCTCCCATTTTATAGATAATATGCCACATACCAAGACTTAAGCCAGTTTTAAATACATATTTTGGAATGTTGGATATGAGACTAGCTATCTTTGTTTTGGCTGCAGTTTTCTATGGCATTTACAGTAGTTATATGATAAAGCAAGTAATTTTACAAACACATCCTGTACATTAAGCATAAGAAAGCATCCTTGCTTCTTAAGATGCAAATTATCTGCAGCCTCAGAGAGCAACACTAAGCACTCCTATAGCAACCCCATGACCTCTGCACTATACAGGTTTGACCAGACCCACCCCAATGCACTGTACATAAAAACAAAACCAGCCACCATATTCAGGTCTTCAAAAAGTCTTTGCCAACAAGAACAGAATTTTTTAAATCCTTTTCTTTACAAAACAGATACTTATGTTTGTTCTCTTTAGGAAAGTTGTTTTCAAATGTCAAAAATGAAAATAAAATAAAACTTGATCTAGCATAGCTTACATGCCAGTACTGAGGTTTTGTGGGAGCCCGCAAAAATGGTGGATTGCTATTTTCTCTCCTGTTAGTGTTTCCAGATTTCAGAAAGCAACCACAAGGAAACATTCATTCTGCACACAATGTGGATTCATATCCAAGTTTTAGTTAAAATGTCCTTTTAGGTTTACTATAGGTGGATTGGCAGTATCCATTAAATACAGACATTGGACACTACAGATGTGGGGACACTGTTTGCATGTGACTGCTGTAAAGTTCAATTTTATCTTAACATATTCAAAGCTAAACATTATCTTTGATTCCTGAAGAAGTTTGCACAACATTTGTTGCACTGCACTTGGTGATGTTTTCTGCATAAAATACCTAAATTAACCAGTGTGACATAAACATGATGTCTGGGACTGGATTAACTGAACAAGCTATGATCTTCAGCTCAGTTTTTTCCTGCAGCTGTTCAGAAATAGTAAGTCCTGATTACGCCACTGTGTGTTATGTGAGTTTTAAATTTTTTTATTTATTTTTATTTAGACCAATTAAGATGCATTAAATAGTTTTCAGTGGGGTCCTAACAGGGGCACTTAGTAAAAGGAAGTCAGGTGACTTGCTGAAGGACACAGTGAGCTGTGGCTATGCTGGACCTAAAGCCTGAGGGACTCAATTTTTGAATGAAATACTGTAGTTAGGTGCAAGTTACCACGGTGTCCCATGGGGGACTGCCATCTGAAAAACAGGAATTGTATGCATGCAGCCTATGGCCATATGCTAGGCCAAGTTCATACATCTGATTTGCAGCTGCTTATGTCCACAGTTGGTTGTAGCTGCTACAGGACTCTTTCAAATGCTGCAAAATCTGCTGCAACTGCAACTGGCTATCAACACATCTGCTTTTAAAAGCATTCAAAAATCAGGCCCAGTATCACTGTGCAGATCTGTACTTCTTACCAGTGGACCAGACTGCCTAAACTGGACATAAGGAAAGGTATACTGACATGATGGGGGCTCTTACAGCAGTTTAATAATGTAGCTGAAGTCTCAAACAACTGGACAGCCCATTGAGTTGGCATGTACTGGTTCCAATCCAGCTCAGGCCATCAAAGGTTGAAACTCTGTTTCATCTGACCAATGTTCAATTGCCCACGTGAGAGTAGCTGAGACAGTCTGTCTGCAGTTTTCAAGTGCTCAAAAGTCCACATTAGAAAAACATCACGTCAGTTACCATTAGTTAGTATCCATTTTGGCAGACTTACATGAGCGGTCAGACACTAAATGGAACTCTAAACTGAACTGCTTTTTCAACTAGTAAAGGTGATTCCTTCATACCAGGGTTTAGACATATCAACAGGGCAGTGTGGAGCAGCTTCAATGGAAGCTGCTGTGCTGTTTCTGTCATTTGAATAGAGGAAAAAAGCTGCCAAATATGCTTAGAAAATCACTACATGAATAACAAAAATAGACAATATAATTTAATTTAAGGTCAGACATATACAATCTGTCAGGTTTTGTGTAGTTTGGATAGTGGCACTATCAGGGTAAAAATATATTTGTAAAAATGTATTTGTGGATATTGTCGTATTACCAGCCTAATATTATGAAACTCTTATTTCCTGAAAATGAAAAAAAAAGCATGCATTCTATTTACTTTTTAAAACCAGATTCTGCAAAAGTTCAACACTGGTACTTGGGGATTTCTAGTTATAATAACTGATGCACAAAAGGTACAAGCAAGAGTGCACTGAACAGCTACCAAGGCTGGCTGTGTTAGTACTGTCCACATGAAAATGACTGACATACAATGAAGCCCACAAGGATGAAGTGTAGTGTCACAGGTTTCCCGCATGAAAAAATGGATCAACTCCCATTGAAATTGCACTGTTTGCTGCAATAACTCTACTGCAGAATTCTGCAGAGTTGGGCTTCATCCTGGTGGGCTTCACTGTTTCTTTTTAAAATGTACGTGCATGAGAAATGGGTACATTTCACTGGTTAGGCTACAAAACTGTTCTGATTTTTATCATAATTCATTCAAGTTGAGTGCCAATGTGAAAGGTGAGTGAATTTCCATCCAGCGCCTAATGGTGTCAGACATCACGGTTATGTCGGTAAGTCCATCATGTTAATTTCCTGCCATCTAGGCAGTAGTAGCATTCTATGTAATGTGAAAAACCTGTGCCCTTTGTTCAAAGGGAAGTGCTACTGGTAATTGTTGTTCACATTGACTTTATGGAGACCAAGCCTCCTTGTGGACAAAACCTCTGGGAACTAGAGGCCAAATGATTTGCCATTTCTTTCTAGTAAACTACTTCTGCTTTGAGGTATGCTCTTCATGACTATTCTCAACCCAACTTGAGTGTTAAAGACTCAACACTCCCACTTGCAACATTCTTTGGGAGATTATTCCACAAGTGTGCCACTGTCTGGGTGAAAAAAAGTATCCTCCCAACACCCCCTCTCACCACCCCTAATTCTGTTTCACCCTGAAGTGCTAAGTACAGAGATGCAGCAAAATTTTACTTCAAGGGTGACTTTTCTTTAAAGTGGCAAACTTTACCATTCATGGAGATTGCATGAAGTGCCTTAACTTCATAGAAAAACATCTGCAGAAGTTCAGCAAAAATAATCCCCCCCCCCACATTGCTTTTTGAAGGGGGTTTTCCCCCATGAAGTAATTATTTTATGAATGCAAGAAGTTGTGAATTGTGGCTCATATGTGGTAATACAATGAGAAGGGTATCAGCAGCACTTTGCCCATCTCTAGTTAGATATGCTCTCAAGTCCTTCTGTCCAGAATAATCTGAAAAGGTTTCCTCCAGATCCTTCCTATCCAAGCCCTTTAAAATTTGAAAAAGCTGAAATTGTATCTCCTCTAAACCTTTCTTTTCCTAGGGAAAACATGCATAGCCTGTCTAAACATTGCTCTTAGCTTAATTTCTCCATTCCATGGATAAATTTAGCTGCTCTCTGCTGCACCATCTTGATTGACGCAATGGCCACTTGTACTGTGGTGACCAGAACTGCACTCAGTACTTCAAATGTAGCCTTAACAGTGCCCTCTCTCCGACATGTTTTGCTCCTTTTCTGAGAAGGTTCAATGAAATGATGACAACAGAATATGCCCTAATAAACAGTAAAATCCACTTTATTGTCATCAGTATTCCAGGTAGAGCAATATACCATGAGTGACTCATCCACCTGTCGAGAGGTTTGGAATTTAGCAACCAAAAAGATTCACCTGGATGGCAAAATAAATATGAAATAGAATTCCTCTCCCCTACCCAACAAATAACAAGTATGTCTACATTCAAGTTTCCTTCCACTAGAACAGCCCTATGGTCCTAAGTCTTGTAAGACAGAAGTTCTCATTTAATCACTTAGGAAAATGGAAGCATCAATTGCCTCACCCCCTTAGATTCTGCATTTACAGATATCAAAGTAGGGGTGAGAGAAGGTTCATTGGCAACTTCAGGCTGGCTTCAGTTCAAGTCTCATGAATTCAGTTTGGCTTCAATAATTTGGTGATATCACTTCAGGTCCGAATGCAATAATTGGCATGTGGCAAAGCAGACTAAAGATAGGGAGGAATAAATGCCTTGAAGTCAGTAATGAGTACTTATTACTCTAACTTCCTTACTGCAGGCAGTGTTAGCATGACTCTGTTGGGGATTGCTGTGTCTGTGGGGGTTAATGTCTCCAAATGTTTAGGGATTTCTAATACCGTGGCAAGAATGGACCCCATTCTTTAGCCAGGGCATATTCAAAACTCAAGAAATTAGTACTGTATTAATCTTTGATGTTTGCTGAGAGCGCTCTTCTCAGCACACTCAACGTCCCCAAAATAGCTTCCTTTTGAAGTTCATAAGGTGTCACAGGTATTGGTAGCATATTTAAATGTGCCTGAAAGTTCTTTTTGATTAGTCCCATTGCTCCAAGCACTACTGGAACAATCTGTGTGTCCTTATTCCACATCAGTTTAGTTTCTGACTGCATATCTTGGTATTTCATGATTTTGTGTCTCTCTGTATGCAGCACACTGTAGTCACTAGGGGTGGCTATTTCAATCAGTAATGCTACCTTTGTTCTCTTTTCTTGTATTACAATATCAGGTTGTGGCAGTGTGACTAAACCGGTAACCATTAAGGTCACAGTGGTATAGGCCACTGAATGACCTCAAGAATTACACCCTTCTGTAGTCTTTGCTTTACCTCTATGGCACATTCTCACTGGCCCCAGAAATTTTCTAATTATATAATAATATCGGTGTGCCGACTGAACATCAAAACTTTTATGGTGAAATTCCTCACAGCGACAATTTCAACAGGTTTCAAAATTGTCACTTTGAGGGACCTGAGGGCAAAATTTTGCCCTTTTGCCATGTGTCACCCCCCTTCAAATCAGCTCCAACTTGGAGTTGATAATCTTTAGAAGGGGGGTGCATCCCCCCTGCTGAGAGAACCACTCCAATGTTGGACAGGAGAAATTTTGCCTATCAGCATTGGAGATCTTGCTATGCTGAACTACAACAATGGTGTTGTTGATTTGGCATAGGTAAACCAATAATATCCACCCCCCCAAAAAAAACCTAATACATCAAGACTCATACAATACTGTACATAACAAATGAACATGAATTCAATTTAAGGCATTATATTGCACTTCACAATATTTTACCATCCAATGGAGACAATGCCTTAAAAGAATGTATTTTTCTTCTATTTTACAAGGCTGGATACAGAGATAGAGAGAGAGAGAGAGAGAGAGAGAGAGAGAGAGAAATAGATAACTAGATAACACAGCAGATGATTGTAGAGGGGGATGATATGTACACACCAGACGGTTGTGTATGGGGATGACAAGGACACAACAAGAAAGAGGAAAAAAAAGACAGACAGATTCAATAGTATTATACTGACTAGTGGGCAGCTGTGATGTGTATGATCACTCATGTCCTCAGTGGGCTCTTACTGATGATGACTCTTATGACAAAGACCATGATGAGCTACTTGGTGGTGATAGTATCACAGTTAAAATATAATTATGAATACTTGTGGTGGTGTGTAACAGGAGAGTCCTTGCGCTGCTGCTGCTGCTGGGAGTGGACAGCCAAACTGTAAGTGGTGCCAGTGTGAGTACACAAAGACTTGCCACCATGAGGTATAGGAGTAGAAATAGTGTATGTCACTTTTTGGACGTTAATAAATGAATGTTTAGTTAAAGTATATGCATCATAAGTTAAGTATGAGAAAGGCTAAAAATCTAGCTTTCTCTGGGTCTAACTTTGTGTGATGCGGTAGGGCAATATTCTCAGATGAACTGAAACATCTTTCTGAAATTACAGATTTTGGAGGCTATTCCAGAATATACAAATCCACATTTAGCCAGTGTAGGCCCAGCAGCTTGCCTGTCCTTACAGAATTGGATTGGACACTATGTGTCTTCTAAACATTGGCTAATCACATGTACATTTCAACACTATCAATTTAAAAGGAAAGTCTCTTCAGCCTATTTTCTGTATACCTGTGTAGTTTGTAGGCATGAACAATGATTCCCTCTCTCGCATCCCCCTAATCACATCCTAATTTAAATATAAATGAGGTTGTTTCACTCTGTTTTGTCCTAGTGTGAAAAACTGTTTGTCTCTATTCCAAACATCAAGACCCCAATCATGCAAGACATCATGGGAGTTGATGGCGGGTGCATGCACAAGCCAGCAGAAGTTATACTCTCATTCAGTTCTGTTACATGTCTTGTGAAGTCCTTGTATTCTCTAAAGGCAGTCTTTTTCTAACTCAAATACACTTAAAACTACAGAAAACAGCAGGGCACTTACAATGCCTTGAAATGTTTCATAGTCAGCATAAGACAAGAACATAGGAACTGGAGAGGACAGCAATAACACTGACTAATACAGTATAACTACTGCAGACTTTAGTATAAAAACATCTTAAAATTCCTTGATGCCTTACATACTGTAAGTCAGGTCATGAGTGACCTTTGCAGTAGAGACAAGCAGCTTTTCACACCAGACTTAACTACCTTCATTTACATTTAAATCCTGATGGAATTAGGAGGGTATAATAGAGGTAAACATTGTGCGTGCCTACAAACTAGACAGGGAAACAGAATAAAAGTCTGAGGGAATTTTTCCTTTAAACATTCCCACATGCTGTGTAAGAAAATACTTGTTCCACTTACTAAGTTTATACTAAGGTGCTAGGAGCTGAGAAGGTGGTTGGCCCATTAGTGCTCCCATCCATCTACCCATAATAAGATAATGTATTTCCATCTAAAATATAAGAGTCTAATTTGTTTTTGAATTGTTTATCTTTACTAATTGTGATTTCTAATGGGAGCTTATTCCATGGGTTGACTATTCTTTGAGTACAGAATGCCTTTCTTTTACTAGTATTAAATGTCCTGAGTCTTAACTGTAATGAGTGTCCTCTAGTTCCCATTTGGTCATTTTTGAATTCAAAACTCAGCTCATTTAACAAATAATTGTCCTGTATGGTATCATAGCATAGAAATAGGTCCCTACATATTCTTCTAGTCTCCAGTGATGTTTAAACTGAGCTTTGGTAACAGTTCTCTATAAGGTTATGTCTTCATATGATGTATCAATTTAGTAGCTTGTCTTTGAACGCTCTCAGTTGTCCCTCTTTTGTCATGACCACAACATTCTGCTGCTGCTGAGACTCAGACAAACTGCTGCTGTCACCCTCCAAGTTACCACCACAACTGTGGTTCATCATGATTACCACCAGTGGCCTCATTACAGCCCCTGAAATGCACCATATCAAAGAAAAATTTTTGCACTAAGCTTACATAATTTTGTACTACTAGTTCTAGTTAGTTTTACTTACATTTGTTGTTTACTAAGGTCTGTGTGGGCAGAATCAGGTACTGATGCCAGTCAAGACTGTCTCCCACTACTCAGTGGTAGTAATAATTTATATAAATAACATTCATAGAAGAGGAGGGTGTATATATTGGCTGCAGTGTAATATAGATTAATGGTATGCTGTAGACTTAACTGATTAACAAATTAATCAGTTAATTAATAAATCAATAGTAAAATAAACATTTTATTAGTTTGCATTCATCCTTTTATTTTATTTAAATTTGTAATTTAATACATTTTAAAAAAACAACATTAAGTTAGTGTTAGGATTCTGTGGCCACAAAGGGGGTAAATGTGGCATTAGGGTTTTTTCAACCCTAATACTTATTCCTTTCCAACCCCACAGCCTCTAGCCCTGTGATGTAGGGTCTTACAGGTCAGGGCCCTGCTCTATGGGTTTGCTGCATCAAGCTGCAGGTCTGGGTCTGCACTCCACAAATATGCCACTTGACATACTGTAGGTACCACAAGATCAGTCCTAACTTTCTTAAAGCCCTGTGAGAAGCACAAAATCATTCATAACTTTCATCATGCAGGGCACTGCATGAAGCAAGAGATCACTTATAACTTTCTTTGCACAGGGCCTCAGATCTGTAACTTAAAGCAGCAGACCCATGGGGCACAGCCCCAGACTGATAGCTTGAAGAAGCAGACATTTGGAGCATGGTCCCAGACTGATAGCTTAGTTTGAAGTGGCAGATCATTGGGGCATAGCCCTAGGCTGTATCTTGGCCTTAGGACATGAGGCTAGGGCTGGGGCAGGGGAATAGACATTAGAGCTGAAAAGAACTCTAATGCCACACTTCTTTCTTGCTGTGGCCACAGAACTTTGCCAGTGTATTAATGTAGTTTTTGCCAATTAATTTCCTTCCTTTTTGAAAAAGTAGCAATAACTTGCTGAGCAAAAAATTACCTGACTCCTAATTTGCTTCATGCCCTGCACAAGAAAAGAGGTGAGTCCTAACTTGGTTCATGTAAGGCCCTTTGGGTCTTGAATGAATTACACGTGAATCCTAACTTAGTACATTTTTCATAACCCTTTTGGTTTCTTAAACATTTTATTCAAGTTTGACTTAAATGCATGTTTAGTATACTTTTTCTGTGGTTTTTGTTTTTGTTTTTTTGAAGTTCAGAAATTCCATGCGGCACATGTACCTTGCCTTAGAAAAATGGTTGGGATGATTTTCATGCTTTTTTTTTTTATAAGTCCATGAATGGCTATTCTGCATGTGCACCTGGACATAGAAAAAAAAATTCACATTTTTAACTTTTTTTGTATCTTTGCCAATCGTGGCCATTTTTAGGCCAAATTTTCAGGGTGGCCATGTTGCCACCTTACAGCCACATAATTGGGACCTTTTAAATCCAACCCAGAATGTGGTTTGGGGGTTAGCCCTCAAAACACATTTCAGATAGAATTTTTGAAGTCCCACTTGTGTGATACTGAGGCGGGTGACTTTTGAAATAGGTGACCCTTGATAAAACACTTATGTGTGAAATGCCTCAGGAGGGTAACCTGGTTCTGCTACCTACAGTATGTAATTTCTGCTCCTGCTTGATGTTGCTGCAGTATTTGGCAAACAATAAAGGAACATTTCTGTACTACAAGGTTACTGCATTTCTTCTGTGAGTGTCTTCCCTCAGAGTGATGAGTGCCTTTTTTCCCCATGTTGCTTCCATGTTATGTCAACGATGTGCCAAAGAGAAGCCAGGAAAATGTGTCCTTCCCCTTACCAAATTCAAAAGTGCCAGTTGCCCATTCAGCTTAGCTTTGGCATTGGCACTGGCTCACCATTACATCAAAACAAATTCCAATTCTCCTGTAGTACCCAACCCATAAAGGTGTATATATACACACACACACACACACACACACCTACTTTTCACTTTCAGCTGTGCCCTCTGGCTTTTAATACAGACATGTGGCTGCATGAGAAAGTTCTGAAGATATTAAAGTTCCTGAAATTCAACTATAGCACTTAAAGGTGTGCTGTGTGGGGGAACTGGATGGCTTAGTGGGTTGATAATGAGTTACAGAGCCTTTCACCTCTAGATCACTGGTTCAAATCTAGCACAGGTCAGTTGTGGCTGAAAGCCATAATCACCTGAGGGCTATTCAGTAACCTCTGTGAAATGAGTTGTCATGATCTCAGTGCAGTTCCTAGTTGGCAGGTGTTCACATCACAAAAACCACCAACACAACTGGTACTCTTGTTGGCAGTCTCAGAGGCCAAGGACTGAATGGGCATGGAGTCTGAACTACCCTCTCATCTGGATGGTGGTCCCTCCATGGGAGGGCTAAGGCACGTTGGTGGGGCAGTGTGGGGACGTTTAAACTGTGATTGCCTGTGCTGTACCTGTCCTGTAGATAAGCAGAGGACTTCAGGTTCCAGTGCTGTCAATCCAGCACCTTTCATGAGCACTAAATTCACATATAGAAAAACAATGTTAAAAACAACCGCACCATTCATGCTCTTTACAGTGGATGTATTCCAGTTTTTACTAATCAGTTCTTAGCAGTTCTGAACCTTTATTTATTCCTGAAAACATAATTTTACTTACAGCATTTGAAAAGAATGAGAGTTCTGAGAGGTTTTTTTAGAGACTCTTTACCTTATGAAACCTCTTATCATTAACCCTTTTCATAGAATTAACACAGCTGTCACCGCTATAAGCTACTTGTCATGTTTATCACCAAAAAGTTCTAAATAAAATGAATAGATTAAAGCAGTCCCAGTAGGTCTCTCTAAATTCCTGTTTTGCTAGATCCTGCTCCCAGTAAACAGTTATCTTAATTAAACTCACCTATGGCAACAGAGCTTGCTCTAACTCCAGTTTTCTGCCTAATCACAGCACGTAGGAAATAAAACCATAGGTGCCTTGAAAGAATGGTCTGGAGACAAGCATTGTGTGCCTATGACCCATTTTCAGATTGAAAATCAACATGCATGAAAAGGGTTGCTGTACTTCATGGAACTGCTGTCATTATCTGTACTTAATTACATTTATTGCAGTACTAAGCCTTTCCAGACATTTATTGCAAATAAAAAGTCATGGTGTTCAGTGGTGCTCGCAGTGAACACAGATCCAGTGCTTTAACCATCAGAAACTCCTCTGGCATCCTGCTTGAACAAATTCAACATTTTGAGTATCTAGGGGTAACCGTGGATGGCTCACTATCATATGCCCAGCATATTGAGAAGGTTGCCAGGTCTGCCAGTATCAAGATAGGGTTACTCCATAGACATAAACACAATGTAAAGCCTGAAGCCCTTAGACTAGCTAGCTATAGCTCCATAGTATCCATTGTTGACTATGGTCTGGTTATCTACAGCTCAGCTTCCTCTACTACCCTCCACAGAATATCAGTGGCACTCAATAAAGCATGTCAACTTCTTACTGGAGCAGCATGCCTTACCCACACATGTGAACTGTATGCAAAAACAGCTTGGCTTCAGCTAAATGGGAGGATTCACTATCAAACCTGCTTGCTAACTAAAAAGGCACTTCTCGTGCACTGCTCTTGCCTTCTGGTGTTACAAACTTACTCAACCCCTTTTGCAGCTCCCAGCATATGCGTAGCTCAGTCAGCCAACTCTTCTCTGTTCCAAGATACCGGACTACACAAGGGCAATGATCATTTGCATATAGAGCACCACTATGGTTTAATGTGCTCCCCAGAGATATCTCTTCCTTATTAAAATTGGGACCATTTAAAGGCACTCTTCATCAGCATCTTACAGCTAACAGTTCCTGTGACTATTTCAACTGACATGGCACTACCTCAGCAGTATTGACACATCCTTGTGTACCTACTTCTCCCCCTTTTTCTGCGATTGATCACTTTCACCCATACCGCTCTGCACTATTTCCTGCCTCCTTCCCTGATCCTTCTTTTACCTCACCCCCTCACCCTCCACTTTCTTTCCACTGTTTATCTTCACTTACCTGAACTTTTGTTCACCCAAATCTACCTTGGGCTGCCTCTTTTATTAGGTTATTTTTGATTTCCTACTGATTCATAGTTTTAAGGTTAGTTTATCTATTTATTGAATTGTTTCACCAGGAAAGATACATTGAGCAATTTAATGCTCGTCTCACGGTACGTCCTGGGGGAAGGGGTAGTGGGATGTACAGTTGCAATGGTAATGTCATTTTAAATACTTTCTGGTCAACATTTTATGTAATACCATTCGTTGTATGCCTGTCATCCTTCCCACTAACGTGGAACCTTTGTAAAAGAGCTGTTATGTGCTCAAAGGTATTGTAATCCTAGAATCAATAAATAAATAGATAAATAAAATAAGTAAATACGAGCTGTGTAAGCCCAATGCTGGCAAAGAAAATATTATCCATGATACTTTAGTGGATTCATGGACTCCTATAAGATTGGTGAAGACATGATTTAAGTTAATTTTATTAATGATTTTTTTCCAATTTTCAAATACTGTCAAGGATATTTAATAAAAAAAAAAAAAAACAGGACACATTAGCAGAAGAATGCAAAAGCTAGAACCACTGATCAGAAGAATGTAAAAACTAGAACCATTGACCATTATGTGATATTACATCAGACTTTTTCCATCCATAAAAAGTTTGTGCCTCACCTTATAATTTTTTATATGTGGATCTTTTAATTAAAGACCTAGTTTTTGATATAAAAAAACTGGTCAATTTCAAGTAATGCAAGAGCGGGCAGACTAACACACTTACCCAGCAGAAAATCCAAACAAGGTTTCACTGTTCTTATTTCATTTCTTTGGGTGAGTATTTTTTGTGTGCCTGCCTGGGAGCAGATGGGTTTAGCTGAGCAGCTGATCTTGGTGGCCAGGCTGGTTTTGTATTGGGAGTGGATAGACAATTCCCAGATTAGCTCAGTTCTTGTCAGGACATGTCACTTGCAATCCCCTCTCTGGTTTCTCTTGACAACTTTCTAGGCCAACTTCTCCCAACAGGAATGAGCAACCTTTTTTTTACCCGAGGATAAATTTATATCAGGGAAAAAAAAAAAAGATACATTTTTCTCAGTTTGCAGTAAGTTGGAAATTTGTTTTCAAAGTCTCTCCTTTCCTGCTGCAGCTCTATGATGATATGCTTGCCCAATCACTAAACTGGAAAAAGGTATGTTGGAGATGTGGGTGGGGGCAAACAGAGAGCCACAGCATGAGGCATTTGCCCTGAAAGGACTTCTGCCACTATATCGGAGAAAGAGAAGAAGGAGCAAGGATCAGCTGGTGAAGATTAAGAAGGACAGGGGATGGATGGAGAAAAGGGGTGGAGCAGGCAGAGGCACTGAACGAATACTTCTGCTCTGTATCTCACGTAAGAGAAGGAGAGGCAACACCCCAGGCAAGGGGTGGGGTGGGTAGGGGAGGAGATGGCAGATGTAGGGATTACAGACAGCAGGGTACTATATGGGTTGAAGGCATTAAGGGTGGACAAAGCACCTGGCCCTGATGGCATTCACCCTAGGGTACTAAGAGAGTTAGCAGAGGTCCTAGCAGGGCCACTGGCCAACCTGTTCAATACCTCCCTGGACATGGGATGTGTACCACAGGACTGGAGAATGGCCCATGTGGTGCCCATCCACAGAAGTGGCCCAAAGGATGAACCAGGAAACTATAGGCCAGTGAGCCTCACATCAATCATGGGCAAGCTCATGGAGACCATCCTAAAAGAGAGACTAGTGAGCTTCTTGGAGGAAAATGGTCTCCAGGATGGTCAACAGCATGGATTTGTAGCAGGCAGATCCTGTCAGACAAACCTTGTAGAGTATTACAACTAGGTGATACAGGAACTGGACAAGGGCCATGCAGTGGATGTCCTGCATTTAGACTTCAGCAAGGCGTTTGATTCAGTGCTGCATGGGAGGTTGGAAGGAAACTGGAATATGGGCGGGAGGGACCAAAAATGGTGAAATGGATCACAAACTGGCTAAAGGGAAGGCAGCAAAGGGTGGTAGTGGTGATGGACCTCTCGTCACAGAGAGTGGTGATGAGCGGGGTACCACAGGGATCGGTACTGGCACTGGTGCTTTTTGGTATTTTTATTTGAGATATCTCACACGGGATCCAGAGCAGGAACAGTCTGTTCACAGATGATACCAAGATGGGAGCTGTGGTTGATGATGCAGCGGGATGGAAGGGTTTACAGGAGGACCTGACTAAGCAGCAGGAATGGGGGGAAACATGGCAGTTGGGGTTCAACGACAAGAAGTGCAAGGTTCCACCTCAGAGCCAGGAACCAGGGGAGGGATTATCACTTGAATGTGGTACAGTTGGGGAGCTCCACAGAAGAGAAGGACATAGGAGTGCTCATTACAGGGAGCATGAACAGCTCTGCTCAGTGCAGAAAGGTGGCAGCAAAAGCCAACAAAATGCTGGGGTGAATTGCAAGAGGGATCTCCTCCAGAAGGAGGGAGGGAGGTTATCCTGTCCCTGTATAGGTCTTTGGTCAGGCCCCACCTGGAGTACTGCGTGCAGTACTGGTGCCCATTCCTGAAGAAGGACATTAGATTGATGGAGGGGGTACAGTGAAGAGCCACAAAGATGATCCAGGGATTAGAGAGCAAGCCCTACAAGGACTGGCTGGGAGAGTTGACTGTGTATTCGCTGGAGGAGAGAAGGCATGGGGGGATATGATCGAGACATTTAAGTATCTGAAGAAGATAATCAAGACCAACACAGAATAGATTTTCAGATGAGAAGGGGGAGGGACATGAGAGGGCATGGACTGAGATTGGAAGGAGGAAGATTCAGGAAGGAGATGAGGAAACATTTTTTCACTAAAAGAGTGGTGGACAAATGGAACACCTTACCAGATGACACAGTGTCCTGTAAGACAGTGGGCAGCTTCAAGAGGGGTTGGTACAGGGTATGGGGAAGGGATACTGGGAAGAGGGGGGCGAGAGGAGCAGCAGTGAGATGAGATGTTAGCTGCACACTCAAGCAGACTCGATAGACCAGGAGGCCTGTTTCTGTTGGCAATTTCATATGTTCATATTTACCAGGCAGTTAGGTAAGGCATTTGCCCTGAAAGGATTTGCCAGACAGTTGCGTGAGAAGTACGAGTACTTTGCACCTTAGGGGGAGACAGTATCTGGGAATGTATTGCAGGGAGGACAATGGTAGCAGGAGGAGCTGCCACCCTATTGACCAGGCTGGAGATTCATAGACTTGGCACTGCAAAAAGAAGGCAAATCTGCTGAGTCAGGTGAGAAGAACGTGTGCCCTAGCTGAGAACGGTGGGTCACGATTCCACTGGTCCACACCATTCTGACCAGGTCAAACCAGTCCACCCCCCCCTATTTCCACTAAAAGTTTACCACTGTCTGAAAGACTTGAACACCCAACGTTTGATGTGTTTGATTATTCTGGAGAACTGAACTTGCAGCTCTTTCAAAGTGGACATCTAACCACTGTATATTTGCCATACTTTGACTTGTAAGTCATTTTGTGTTTTACAATTAAGGCTATCTAAATGGTTTTCTCACAGACCTCAAAAACTTATCTCACAAATGGATGCAGTCTACAGTAACATTTTACTCACCATTGTAATCTTTACTCTACCCTGAGATGGCACCCACCTCCTGCTGTCTGCTCTTACTCTCAGGGCTGTTTCCTAGACAAATTTCTCAGATCCTCCTGCCCTGTATTGCTTCTTCATAACTCCTGGCAGTCCTACTCCCTCATATCCTTTGACACATCTCTCCTTGTTCCCGAATGCTCCACTGAGATGGAGGAACAGGGTTTCTTGTACTGTACTCCTAGGTTCTTCAACTTCCTTCCTCCCACTGTGCACATATACCCCTCCCACATATCTTTCAAGAGAGCATTGACGTGCCTTCCTCCTGTACTCTTCAGGGTCATACCTGCAAATAGCTATTCAGTTGCCCAGTATACCTATTTGGTCAGCAAAAACTAAATAAATAAATAAATAAAATGGAATCTTTGCCCTCTTATGGTTTACATTCAGCTGAGATTTACTCAGGAGCTGAAGTCTTAATGCTCTGCTACTGAAAACATGGTCAAATTATTTCTTTCTTTCTTTATTTATTGATTAGTTTTGCAAGCAATAATATATATCAGGTTGGGTAGTGTGGAGCTATACTCTCCTGCCTAGGGCCATAGTGAAGCCAATGCCCAGGTAAAGGGATTAGCCAATCAGAGACCAGGTTCTACTGATTTTCTAACTGAGATTAAAGGAAGAATTCAATGAGATACAGGCATTCTTTGCAGAATGTCCTATGTCACAAACAATATAAGAACGTAAATATAATAACAGTAAAACATACACTATTCAAAGCATTGACGTGCAGGATGAATATTAAGCAAATAGCTCTTCATTATAGTAGTGAAAGACCTATGACTAGGACTATTCTTGAGTAAGGGAGTCAAGGCATTCCAAAAAGAGAGAGAGAGCACCATAAGAAAAGGAGGCCATCCCAAAGCAGGTAGTAATGTTAGGCAGAGTTAGGGCAGAGCATTGGACAGCCTTAAAAGTATACCCATGAACCACAGGGTGGAGTTTTTCAATTAAATATAGAGCAGAGAGGCAATTTTTAACTTTAAAGATAAGAACACAACAATGCAAGTCCCTTCTCAATGAGAGACATAGTTCATTGCTGTAGCAATGACTAGGATATATCAAGATGCACAAATTAGAGGTCACGTGATGAGCTCAGGTTGACCAGATGCTTCTCTCAGAATTCCGTGATCCACAACAATTAAACTGTGGCAAAAACTGATTAAAAGGGCAAAAATTTCACAATCGTGCACTTATTTGCTAGATAAAACAGGCAGCTAACGAATTACTAGGAAATCACCCCTCTGGGACATGGCAGATGAGCAGCAAATGGAGCTTACTGGGACACAACCCCTGCAGCAGTACACTCCGCCATCTAAGGGCAAAAGCAGGGCTTACCTTCCAAGACACCAATATACACAGCTCCTATTAACTTCTTCATGGAAAACATAGAGCATTTCTTCTCAGATTGTGCATCAGTGAAACTAACCATCGGGGGAGCTGGCTACTGACATGAAGGCAGTAAAACAGACTCTAGAATCACCGACAACCAGAATTTCAGATGCTGAAACTAGAATAAGTCCTATACTGAGGACCAACAACTCAGAGACAGCAAATAACTCCAGGACCTATGGCAGAAAGTTCACAAGCTAGAAAACCGAATTGAGGACCAGGAAAGCAGATACAGGAGCAACAACCTTGTCCTGGTAGGCATAGCAGAGCAGGCTGAGAGTAAAGATCTCACCTCTTTTACACAGAAACTGCTGCAGGAGGTTGCCAGTCACCTGGAGTCAGGGACATCCTATGGGATAGAGCTAGTTCACAGGTCACAAAAACACGCTCCACCCAATGGTGAGAAATTCAGAGTTACAATCCTCTGATGCACCAACTTCCAAGAAAAATTGTACATCATAGCACAAGCTCACAAAAAGGGAGCTCTAAGCTGGAAGGGCAACTGCTTCTTCATCTTCAGCAATGTGATGCCCACTGTCTGAGACAAACTGCGGGCTTACCAGAACATAAAGAAAGCCCTTCACCAAGCAAACATCCCATTTGGTATTTTACATCCAGCAAGGTTAATAGTAACAGTCTCTGGAGTATCCCATGAATTTCCCAGCACAGAAACCGCCTACAGAGATCTACCGAAACTTCTCCCTCACATCTTCCCTCCCTAGAAATTCCACCCAACAGTGCCTAAAAAAGTCGAAGCAAGTCACTAACCTCAGATAAGAAGTCTGCAAACACAAAGCTGCAGTAGCAGAACCCGACATCTCTTCTGACTCAAGCTGTCGGACTTCACTTTCTCATTCCTCCTGGCTTTGTGCTAATACTTCAATGTAACAGCTTTTTCCTCAGAGAAACCCCATCACACCTAGGTGACAGTGGACAGTTCACAGAGAAGGGGGCCTCAGCACTCCAAGTTTTTTAACCCCTTCATGGCAAACTGGCACATAATTGCTTCTTTTCCACTGACCTTTATTTAATTCTGGTGAGAAAGGGTTAATGTTTGAAACATGGAGGGCACTTATCCTCTTTTTTTTCTTCCTCATCAACTGGGATTCCCACCAAAGACCCCCACTGTAGCCATAAAACCACCATCTGCAACTATCTGCATTATCTGAGACTGGGACAATGCCTAGTTGCTTTGGAATCCCAAACATCTTCATCTCCACCCCCATCCTAGACCTTCGAGCAGAAAGGCTATCTGGGGCAATGGCCTGGAACCAAACACCCAGCCAGACATACAGAAGCACCACCACTAACTACTGTAGCTACATCAACTCTATCTTTTGATTGTCCTGCATAACATTTTACAACATTAAACTGTGGCTCTCCTGCTTGCTCAAGAAAATAATCAAAGATGCAGAGTATGGCAAAATTACAGATAACCAACTTTTATTATTTAAACATTAAGTCTACAGCATCTGTGAAGTCGCTGTAAGTTTTTAGACAAAGGAGGAGTAAGAGAGAGCCAGCAGTGCACTTATTTTACACTTTCATGAGTGGAGCTTGATGCATATCAAGACTGCGGGGGGGGGGGGCTATCAAACCTACAGGAGTTAGAATGGGCTTTGTAATGAGCAGCAGGGAGAATGGCAAATGTAAAAAAAAAGAAGTACACTATTAACCTGAATACCTCTGAGGAATGAAATGACATAGGAATGTACCTAGAGGGACTAGCCTTCTGCCTGGGTTTCTGTGTAATTACAGCACCAATCTTTCTGATTCATATCATGGGGGCCTGTGTGTGTGTGTGTGTGTGTGTGTGTGTGTGTGTATGTGTATGTGTATGTGTGTGTGTATATATATATATATATATATAGAAGCATGCACTCACATGTGAGTGTGAGCGTGTGTGTGCAGTGGAGATATACATAGATATATATATATACTTACCTTAGAATCAACAAAATCGAGTCTGACATTTATGCAATACACCAAAAATACTGTGTCTGCCTTCACCCACGTGCACACACTGTTTTGGAGGATATTTGTGGCATTTACTTCACATGCTATGGGAACTTATGGTTTGTGTATGTTATGGAACTGCCTGTCAAATATGGTGTGTAGTAACCATACAGGTAGAGGGGCCAAGTGTGCCACATGCCAGGCACTGCCCCTGGCAAGACAGGTACACCTAGCACCGGAAGACAAGTGAACAGTAAGTTCCAATAGCAGTAAGCAACCACTGCACAATTAAAAATGCCCAGTCCTCGGTTGGGGCTGATGGGGAGGGGGGAGATGTACCACATCAGGGAAGTTGATGCAATGCCTGGGGCCTCTTACCAGAACTTTACTGTGACTCCACAGGTTGTACACAGGGAGGTCCGGTTGAACAATGGCTCTTCCCTCCACAACACCAAATCACTTACATCAAAACATCAAAACCATAGTCGCTAGGCAGGGTCCAACAGAAGAGATGCCAATTTTCTTGCAATACTGATTGGTTGTCCCCAGGCTCCTCCATCCCTGCTGTGAAACCAGTAATCCAATAGGTCACTTTGGGGGGGGGTATCACACTGGGTTACACGTAGTACACAAGAAGTGGGTAAGCTGCAAACATGCAGTTTTTTTCTACCTCATACTGTTATTCTAGGTTCAATATGAATGTACAATCATGTAAATATTTGATAAGAAAATGATGCCCTTTCACTTAGCTATTAAACCTTGGGTCACGGACAGAGAGCAGCACAGGATGACAGCCTTGCATGGACTAAAGATCTCAGGGGCTGGCCCCCACCTATCTGAATCCCAGACCTCAGGGTCTGGGATGATAGGCTCCAGAAGGCCCCACCCTTGTTATTCTCTGTTCCTAGTCACAGTTTGTGGTATAGTTAGATTGTGTGTGAGTGCTAGCCTTAGTAGCAATCGTATTATTACTCATAGAAGTCTTAAGACATTTAGTTGTTATGTTGTTGTATATGCTTTTGTCAAACCATGTTTTCCTCTGCAGACAATTGAATTTTACAGTAAGACGGCATTGCTAGCTTCCTCTCCACACCATCTTGGGGGGAGGGGCACCAGGAGCAGAAGACCTCAAGGCAATCAGCCCAACCTCAAACTGCCTTCTGAACACAAAGCAGACCCTTCTGGGTGGGTGTGGATAGGGTGCACTGGTGCCCCCTCTAAACACCCGACCACCGAGGCTTATATCATGACCACATACCGCATAGAATAACACCCCTAGGCTATAATCACAGCACATGGAATGTTAAAGGGGCCCAGATGAAAGAGAAATGACACTAAATACTCCTGCACCTCAAACATCTAGGCACAAACATTGCATTTCTTCAGGAATCAAACACACCCCCTGACCAAGCCAATCTCTGGAGAAGGGAGTGGGTAGGCCAGGTCTACACAGCAGGGGCCAATACCAAATGAGCCGGTACAACTATTCTGATTCACGACAACACTCCCTTCCAGTTAATTAGCCACATCTGTGGTCCTAATGGGTGCTTTGCTATTCTCAGGAGGGTGCTGGACAGGATTGAAATCCTGCTGGCATCAGTGTACGGCCCTAACAAAGAAGACCCACAGTTCTTCTCATCCCTCCTAGCAGAACTAGGGACACACCAATCAACACCAATGATCTTGGCAGAGGACTGGGACACAGTTCAAGATGCCACACTGGACAGATCCAACTCTGTTAGGAAGGGCCTCACCCCAAATCAACGGGCCATACGGGAAATCCGAGATTCACTGGGGCTCATAGAAATATGGAGGGTTCTCCACCCAGGAGATAGAAGCTACACCTTCCTCTCCCCTGTGCACAATTTGTCCTCACATCTGGATTACTTCCTCACCTCTCTGGACATTCTCACAAATTTGACCAAATGTGATATCCTTACTTAAGTCATCTCTGACCATGCACTGGTCCAACTCTACTTCTCACCCCTGAACCTCTCAGACAGGGATAGAGCATAGCGACTTAACATCTCCTTCCTCAAGGACCCACACACCCTAAACAAACTACAAACTAGCACAGAACACTTCTTCAAGGAAAATGCCAATACTGTGGACAACTTTGCTCATGTGTGGGAAGCATATAAATGCACCCTTAGAGGAGAATGTATACGAATAGCAGCCACCAAGATGTGCACAAATGACCACAAAGATAGCAGAGCTGCTCCAAGAAATCAAGACAATGGAGCGCACTATTTGCAGAACATCCCCAGGATCAGACTGGCTCAGGCTGAACTCAACCAGAGCCAAGTACGAGGAACTCTTAAGGGAAAAGACAGAGTTTGCCATATTCTGGGTGAGAGTCACATACATAGATCAAGGGGAAAAGGCAGTCAAACTCCTTGCACTAAGATTAAAGCAACAAGAATCCCTTAAATGAATCAAAGGTATCCGCTGACTGCATATCCTGCAACTAGGAATAACTGAGATGGTAATTAGTTAGTGGTACTGAGATGATAATTAGTTAGTGGTGCTGAGATGATAGTTAGTGGTGCTGTATTCATTCTTGCTATACAGGGAAATGATTTTGGGGAAAGAAGAAATTACTATTTCTCACAGGCTGTCGTGTGACTTTGGAACTGATCTCCAAGAAATGTAAACTTGGAAGGCTTGGAAACATTTAAGCAAGGATTGTATGTATATTTATGGGACAGAAATGTACATAGGTATTACCACAGAAGGGGGGGCAGTCTCGATGGGCAACAAGCCTTCTTCCATCCTACCGTTTGTGTGCCAAGTTTGTTTACATAGGACAGTCCAACTAAAATGTAACATTTCTATTTCAGGCCCTACTTCTACCCATTGTTTGAGCAGACTAATATACAGGGAAGTCAAGTAACCTATGTAGGGTTACACAATAAGTCAGTGACTGGGGTGGGATGCAAATCTGGGATTTACTGGTTCATAAACCTCTTCTGTAACCATCAGACCATACTGCCTTGCCTTCTTCAAACATGCTATTTAATATATCATATTCTAAACTTATTAACTTTTGTTCACTCCAGCATATTATAAGCAAATATATCAGTAGGTGGCAACAAAAGCCAACAACATGCTGGGGTGTATTGTAAGAGGGATCTCCTCCAGAAGGAGGGAGGCTATCCTGCCCCTTGTATAGGTCATTGGTCAGGCCCCACCTAGAGCACTGCATGCAGTACTGGTGCCCATTCCTGAAGAAGGACATCAGATTGTTGGAGGGGGTGCAGTGAAGAGCCACAAAGATGATCCAGGGATTAGAGAGAAAGCCCTACGAGGACCAGCTGGGAGAGTTAATGTACTTGCTGGAGGAGAGGAGGGATAAGGGGAGGGCATGATTGAAACCTTTAAGTATCTGAAGAAGATAAACAAGACCAACACAGAAGGTATTTTCCAGATGAGAAGGGAGAGGGACACGAGAGGGCATGGACTAAGACTGGAGGGGGGAATATTCAGGAGGGAGATGAGGAGACATTTTTTTCACTGAAAGAGTGATGGACAAATGGAACACCTTACCAGACAAGATAGTGTCCTGTAAGATGGTGGGCAGTTTCAAGAGGGGTTGGGAAAGAGGAAGAGGAAGGGATACTGGGAAGAGGGGGTTGGGAGAGGCAGCTGTGAGATGAGATGCTAGCTGCACACTCAAGCAGACTCAATAGACCGTGAGACCTGTTTCTGCTGGCAATTTCGTATGTTCATAAATTGCATCACTCAAGAATATAATTAATTTTTTTAATTTGTTTAAAACAGTGAACGACTTAGAAAATGCCTGTGAAGTGCTATTTCCTCAATTGTAACAGGTACTTGGAAGTTAATCAGAGCTGTCAAGCCCAAGTGTGGAAAAGTTCAGATCTCCGAATGTTATTCTGAGCACCTGATGTTTGCACATATTACTCATGGGGGGGCCTATTGCCCAAAGCTAACCTTCACTCCATGGAGAAATGACATCACCTGGAGCTGAAACTGGCATAAGTTTTTTTTTTTAAAGCTGCCTCTGGGCTGCTACATAAATAGCAGAACTTTGGAAAACCTTTATAGTGTGATTTCTAATGCTGCAGCAGATGTTAGAAATTGAAAACCCCTTTAACTTTGGGGGTTCAGCACTTTCAAATCATCATGAACTTTGGACCAAACATGAGAACTCTAGTACATAATATTTATTTATTTATTTAGACACTAGTAATCAGTTAAAGCCCATTGGGACAGAGCCCATTTACAGAGGTTAGCCAGATATTGCATAAGACAACACAGTGGTACAGATAGCACATTCTTGTTATGTATGTCATGAACTTGGCATGCTGATTTGGACTAAAATGGTTCCATCAGCAAGTTATCTAACTCTCCTCCCTCCCAACCTGCCAGTTGTGTAGCCTTTGTTTCATAACTGAAGTTCCAGTTTAAGCCCTCTCCCCACCCCTGATCTCTTAGCCATGTGACCATCTCCCAGTCCCCATATCTTTTATTAATGAAATGCTCTCTTTTGGGCCCAGCCAACTTCCTCAAGTGAATTTCAAGAAAGGGTCCACTTTTCTTCCCAAAGCATATCATTACTGTACTACCTAAAGTAATGGCCATGTACTGCTGGTAAAGTTAAATTCCCAAGGATACCATGGATCAGTTTTAGAGAGGAAGTAAGTGGAAGGGTGTGTTCTGAGAGGAGCAGTGGCCATTAATGTTTTGGAAGGGACTGAAGAAAGCCAACAGAATTTTCAGAAATCACAATTTCATAAAAAAAAATGTTACTCAGATTGAGGGAGGCTGCACAGCTGGGAGGTTGGGGTGGAGGGGTTTTAAAAACATTACTCAAAGTGAGGGAATATGGGAAGGGGGTTGTGAAGCTGAAAGGTAGAAGAAGACTTTTACATGTTTAGGGTTGAACAAGGAGAACTATACAAACCCTTCCTGAACTAACCTGCATATTTTTCTCTAATCCAAATGTTCAGATATTTGCATGTCTTTCATATTTTCCAGGTCAAAGAATGATAAATAGATGTCTTTGATACCTGTGCCCAGTACAGCACACTAGCTCTTCACAAAGATAAGCTCTATGCTGTTAAAACAATGATATCTAACATCAGCATAAAGGAACTGGAATTCTCAAACACACATACAAAATAAATATCCTTTTAAGGACCTCTTTCCGTGTGTTGATGTTTTAACAGCTCTACATTTTTGTGGAATCTGTAAGGCATCACATAAAGTATTTTATGTGAAAAATAAAGCATCCCTACTTTTACAGCTTCTTTAAGTGAAGTTTTACGGTTGCCTTACGGAACACTAAAACTAAGGATTTACTAGCTGTTCTCTTGTGGGATATTAACCCTGTGTTTTTCAGTCACTAAAATATTTTTGGGGGTACATTTTTTAATCTGAGGCTCTTTACGCAGCAACCAGAAAAGTGTCTCAGAGTTTTAATAATCCCATTATATCTGCTCAGCAGTAGTACCACCAGTCAAGAGGAACAGAAATGGAAGAATGAATTTAAGGGTAATTCCCTCATGAACTACAAAGACTGGGAGTAGGAGATAGTAGAAAGATTTACATTGCTTGAGGAATACCACACAACCCTGAACACTAACATCCCCCTTGAAATTCCTTCCGCAGGCATTCAGCACTTCATCTCATCTGATTTACAGCAAAGCGCTTCAGGTTGTATTCCACTGGAAGAAACACAGGTGAGGCCAGATTTACAAGACAGTTGTTTTCTTATTTGGAGCCAGGATATGCTGCCAATTTTTTAGTAAATATGGATTGTAGTAACATACTGATGTTATAATATGAGCAGTAAATCATATTAAATCACACTGAGTGCCTGCTCCTTACATCAGTAAGATATAATGCATGGATGGGAACTTTTCCACATAAAAAAGGCCATCATTATTTTCCTGTATACCTGTGGCTAATCTATCAATAAAAAGTATATAACTGCACTAATCAAACAATTACAGCCATATACCTATACTAATTAAAGCTACTGTATATACCTACACTAATCAAAGTTAATGGGACAATACTGATGACACAATTAGCACATCACTAGGAAGCTATGTAAACCAATTAACAAGCTGCAAAAGAACCTGGAAAAAAGACACACAAAACCCTCACAAACCCAGAAATTCCCCAAACTCCTGTCTGTACTTACTACACACCATTCCCTCCTTGCTGCAAGAGACCTCCAAGTGTATTAACATAACTGAAATGTTATCTCTATAACAATAACCATCCTAATGTATTATATTCAACAACCAATGGGTAAGGGTGGAACACTCAGAAGTATACTCATCTTGGGAGCTAATTAAGGCTATAAAACAGTTTGCCCTTTAGGTTCATGGCCTTGTAGCCCTAATTAGTCCCCTTGATGGGTACGCATCCTTGTATACCACCCTTACTCATTATTTATTCTACATACGTATATGAGATATGAGATGAGCTCATGTAAGATATCAGAAATATCTTCTTGAGTTGTACTTGACCTATGACCTTATGAGCAAAGCCACAAGTGAGGTCACAAGAGGTCAAGTACAATAAAAGAAGATATTTCTGATCTAGTATATTAGCTTATCTCACAGTTGATATTTGGAAGGCTATTCCTGTAGTTCAGTGGACAAGCAGCCAGCCACTCCCACTTCCTGTCCTATACAATCAGTTCCTTTGAGCTTCTCTCTCAAGCACTTTTTCTTTGTGGCTGGAGGCTCTGTTGGTCTGTCCTTTGTTACTGGCTGGGGCCAACCCCCCCATGCTGTTTTGGCTTCTGCTTATTTCTACTGGACTCTGTTGTCTGTCTCCTGCTTTAGTTTGTATTTTGCCTCCAGCTGTGTGCTTCTTTGTGTTGCTTGTCCCCTGTTCTTCTGTGTTTGTGTGTCTTTTGTTGTGCTTTCTTTTTGGTGGCTTCGGTTTCTAAACTCCCTGTATATTGCTAATTAAGAGCTCATGCTACTTGCTCCCATTTACTCACACTGCAACTGCAATCATTATCTGTGTGTTTCAACTCATACCACATAGCTGCTCTCCATGCTATGCACATTAATTATTTTCACCTGGTTCAGGCTCACTCTGAACCCTAGCCCATGAAGCTCACTCCCAATTCCTTACCTCATACCACATACCTCATTCCTGTTTTTTTTTTATTCAGTATACTTTATTAACATTTTTAACAATACATCCAAAAACATATAGCAGTGAAGACTGATCAGGGTTAATATACAACCCCCCCAACCTCCCCAACCCCAAGTTCATGTACAAGTCTAACTAGTTGATCTAGAGTATATATCCGGTACTATATAGTGGAGAGGATGACCATATTTCACCAACTCAGTAAGAGCTATTAAAACTTCACTAGCATCAGCAGGGACAGAAGGGGCTCCCAAATATTTTTAAAATGATGATATACATGCCACAAATTTGCTATATGCCTTTCTACCTGGATTGCCAGTAATATTTCACGGTACCATTCGACAATAGTTGGAAGGGATTCATCCTTCCAGTGTTGTAGCATAACTAATTTTGCCACAGCTGATATTAAGGTTATATGCGCCTTACGTATTTGGGGCATCCCCGATGGAAAGATCGCCAGCAGACAACACTCCGGAGTAAAGAGAGGATTCAGTCCCAGTATAGGGTCCAGGACCCGCCGTATCGCACTCCAAAACTTCTGAGTGTGCGGGCGCAGCCACAACATATGATACAGCAACCCAGGGACCGAACAACCTCGGGGACAAGTAGGGGAGGAGATTGCTGTTGTTTTTATTGCACTGCCTAGCAATTGCTGCTTTCAGAGCATTACCTCCCTCAAGTCTATGTTCATCGAATTGCTGCTCCTACAACTCATAGTTACTCAATACAGATGCTGCTCTCTGTGTTTGTACACTGCTATTACACTCTGGAGGTCAGCTAAGCTACCACTGATGCTGTAAACTAGTTTTAATATCTGCATGTCGGTCTCGGCGCCTTCCATCCCTTTCTTGTTTTTTCCTATGGCTGGGGACTTGGAGATGCTGGGGGAGTCATGCCCCCATGTGGCATACTCAGAGTATTTGTCACGTTCATTGGCTGCCTTGAATGCCTGGCTTTCTTGCCCCACCATCCATATTTGCTGCTCCTCCGACCTACGTGCAGGTCCAACCATTGCTACTCTGCTTTACAGCCCTATGTGCAGGTACGACCATTGCTACCTAATCAATCAATCAATTAAAGTCTTTATTTAACCAGTTGATCACAGTTGAGCAAGCTCATTTTCGAGGTGGACCTAGGTTTGTCAAAAAGGAACAAGGGACAATATGCATGGGATGCAACACACAAGAAAATAATAATAAAAATAAAGTGAGATACAATAATACAGTATATACAAAGTATCAGCAGGTAGCATTGACAGTAGTATATGTTTGGAACAGAAGATACAGCAAGTTTTGGGTAGGGCACAATTTTTCATGTAAGTAAAGAAATATACATATCAGGTGCACTGAACATAAATAAAACCTAATATAAAAAGATATATAGTGATAGAGTATGGAGAATTTAGAGCTGGAACCAGGGACAAAGGAATGTGGAAGGGACAGATATGGAGGACAGAAAAAGGGGAGAGGGAAGAGTCGATTATAGATGTGATCAGTCTTTTAACAGTAGTAATTAGAGTGTGCTTGGACTTATAGGAGTCACTATTTAGGGTAGACAGGCACAGGACTCCTTATTATGATGTAGATATAGAGATTTAAAAGCTGCTAGGCTGATAGGGTGAGTTAATTTCAAAGTTTTTTGCAGCTTATTTCACAGTTGAGGGAGCAAAAAGCTGAAGACTGCTCTGCCAATGCAAGATTTTGCTTTGTAAACATAAAGGTAGATATATGAGGTGCTTCTCAGGGCATACTTCCCCAGAGTGCAAAAAGGTAAACAGACAGAGATATACTGGGGCAGTTTATTTGTGATAGCTTTGTATGTCCAAACCGCAGCATTTTTTTGCCATCTGTAAGCAAGGGATGACCATCCCACTGCCGTGCACAATGCACAGTGGTGGATTGAGTAAGGAAGACCCGTGATAAATCTTATGGCTCTGTGATAAAGTGTATCAAGTTTGGGGAGGGTACCTGCAGGTCCCTGGCTATCTGCGTAATCCAATAGGGACAGAAAGGTAGTTTGAACCAGTTTCAGTTTAGCGTCTCTTGTGAGGAGATTATTAATCCTAAAGAACAGACCAAGTCTTTGTCTAAGTTTCTTTGCCAGTTCTTCTAACTGGTCTGTGAAAGTAAGTCTATGGTCTAACCAGAACCCCAGGTACTTGAACTTTGGTACGTAGTCCAAGTGCTCACCTAGAATGGTTGTGATCTGTGGGAGTGTCCCAGCAATTGCAGGATTAATTGCATTGTGAAGGGGCAAGAGGAACATTGCTTTTTTTTTTTTGCATTTAAGACCAGTTTCTGGTTTATAAACTGATGTTGCAGCAGATTAAATTCATTTTGAAGGGCTTTACAGGCCGCATCAGGGTTGGGGCTACTAGCATAGAGTACCGTATCATCCGCGAATAGGTGTATTTGTGCATCTTTGATGGGGCATCTACATTGTTAATATATATGTTGAAGAGCAAGGGACCAAGGATGTAGCCATGTGGTGCACGCCTCAAAAGGGGTTTTGGTGGGGAAACTTCCCCTTCTGCCTTTACTTGTTGAAGTCATCCCAAGAGGTAGTTGGAGAACCACTTAAGGGATAGGGAATCCAAACCAATGTTCCGCAGGGACGACAGAAGCAGTCTGTGATCAACAGTATCGAATGCCTTGCTTAAGTCCAAGAAAACTGTGCAAAGTTTTTTTTGTTTAGTTCAAGCTGCCAGTCATTTATCACCTTGGCTAGAGCAGAAATTGTACTGTGCTGTGCTCGAAAACCGGATTGTAATGGGTTGAGCAATTTTTCTGATTCCAGGTACTTCGGAAGTTGGGAGTTCACGATTTTCTCCAGCATCTTTGACAGGATTGGAAGTAGGGAGATTGGCCTGTAGTTATTGAGGTCACTAGGATCTTCTGACTTAAACCAAGGGATCACAAGTGCATTTTTCCAAATGGGAGGTAGGTCACCCTTGGACAAGGATAAGTTAAAGAGATAAGTAATTGGGACTGCGAGGACACAGTTGCCGACCTTTAAGAAGTATGGGTCAATGAGGTCAGCCCCAGCACTTTTTCTAGTGTCCAACTCAAGCAGAAGATCTTCAACTTCTTTCAGGGAGGTAGGCTGCAGAGAGAAGGATGGACTGGGGATGGATTTTTCTTGTGTATCCAATCCAAGTTGTTGGTGGTGGATATTTATGGGAGAGGAGTCAAAGGCTAGCTCTGCAGTGGCAAAATGATTATTGAGAGCGTCGAGGATAGACTACTAAGCTACTTTGCTTACTGACCTATGTGCAGGTCCACTCATTGCTTATGCAATCATTGCTCAACACTTACTACTACCATCTGACTTCCATGAGGTCCTAGCTATCAATTATAATAATAATATTAATAATAGTACCTTTATTTATTGAGCGCCTTTCAAATTATCAAGGCGCTACACACAATCACAAACAATTCATTAAAAACATTATTAAAATCACAGCAGATCAGGAAATGCCTTAATCCATAAAAACGTTTTTAGTGCCTGCTTGAAGCTCCCCACAGTCCTGCACTCTCGAAGCTGATGGGGCAGAGAATTTCAGAAGGTTGGGGCAGCAAACATAAAAGCATGAGCCCCAGATGAATTCAAAATAACCCTCGGACTCTCCAGCAACCCCTCGTCAGCTGAGTGGAGCTGTCACACAGGGGTGTAAGGAATCAGAAGCTCTTTCAAGTAGTCAGGACCAAGTCCGTGTAGGGCTTTGTAGGTTACAAACCTACCTTGAAGGTGATCCACCACTGAATCAGCTGCCAGTGCAGATTGCGCAGCAAAGGGGTAATATGACATCTCCTAGATACCCCAGTCAATAAAAGAGCAGCAGCATTCTGCACTAGCTGCAAGTGGCGGATATCAACCCCACTAAGTAAAAGGAGTTGCAATAGTCAAGGCACAAGGTCACAAAGGCGTGGACCAATACGGGCAGATCACTGGAAGGAACAAGGTGCTTGATCCTGGCAATGTTCCTAAGATGATAAAAGGCTGACTTAATAACTGCTGACACCTGATGATGAAGGGTCAGCCGTCGTCAGGTACCACTCCCAGATCACGCACCCATTCAGAGGTATGGATCTGAGTGTCCCCCCAAAAAATAAGCTAGAGGGCAAATCAGTCCTCAACCCCTTTATCCTGCATCCTGGGTCTACCACCAAAACCTCAGTTTTACCTGCATTCAACTTTAACCCGCTGGAATTCATCCAATCTTGGATTTCAGTGAGGCAGCTGTTAAATGCTGAGAGAGCACTAACCTGTTCTGGGGCAAAAGACAGGTAGAGCTGGGTGTCATCAGCATAGCAGTGAAACCTCAACCCATACTGTCTTACAATGTCTCCGAGGGGTAGCATATACACTGCAAAAAACATGGGGGACAGCACCAAGCCCTGGGGAACCCCACAAAGCAGAGAAAGACTCAGAAGACAAAATTCTTGAGAGGATTCTCTGAGTTCTACCGGTGAGGAAAGATGAAAACCATCTGAGCACTGTACCAGTCAGTCCACAGATGGACCTCAGGTGCTTGAGCAGTACTCCATGGTCTACAGTGTCAAAAGCTGAAGAGAGATCAAGGAGCACCAAGATGGAATGGTTTCTCCGATCTCTCTCTCCATCAGAAGATCATTGAGCACCTGAACCACAGCAGTCTCAGTACTGTGCCTCTTACGAAAACCAGATTGGAGAGGTTCGTATATACTATGAATGGTCAAATGGTTCTCCAGTTGAGTCGCCACAACTTTCTTGATAACCTTTCTCACAAAAGGAAGGTTCAAGATGGGACTGTAGTTAGCTAGAGTATCCAGGTCCAATGAAGCTTTATTCAGAAGGGGTGTCACCACCACCACCTCCTTTAGGGAGCTTGGAAACTCACCCAATTCCAAGGAGCACCAGATAATCTGAGCCAAGACCGGGCCGATGATATCACTACAACCCAAGATCAGGGAGGTAGGGTTCAGATCTAAACTACAGCATGTAGGGTGCATCCCTTGGACAATCCTCATAATATCGATGAACTCCGGTAGGTCAAAGGTACTCCAGGAAACGAGGCATAGTGACCGAGCACCAACCAACAGCATCCCCCATAGAAAGGGTCCGATGGATCTCTGACCTGATGTCGGCCACCTTATTCACAAAGAATCAAGCAATCTCGTCACACTCCATTTGTGAAAAAACTCGACGGAGCTGCAGACAGGCTGGGTTACACAGCCTGTCCACAGTTCAGAAGAGTTGGGCTGGTCGATTCCAAGTGACAGTGATCTCCCCGGACAGGAATTCTGCCTTCTTACAGGAGATCATTGATTGGTAGAGCTGATAATGCTCCAACAAAATAAGATGGTAGGCATCCAAGGTAGATTTCTGCCAGTGACGTTCTAACCTACGTCCCAACCTCCGTAACTCCCTCAAAGACCCATCAAACCAAGGGTCCCAAGGGCAAAGTGGAAGAGGACGAACACGGACTGGAGCAATCAGGTCAAGAGCTGAGGAAATGGCCTTATTATAGGCCTGAACCAACAGCTCTGGGCCTGAGCAGGCATCATCGAACTCTGAGAGGTTAATCACCGCTGCCAGGTCTTCAGGGACAACATCCCGTAAAGGGCGGAAACTGACCATCTCCACAGGAGCAGACCTACACAGGGGGCATAAAAATTGAACCTCATGGTGAATTGATTGGACCAACCGACAGGTTCCACCCCCAAATCAGAGGCCTCAATCCCCAGGAGGAAGACCAAATCTAAAGAGTGACCACCATTATGGGTAGCTGAGGAAACAACCTGTGTGAAGCCCAGTGATATCATCAACTGGAGGAAGTGTTGTCCAAAAAGTGAGGATTCATCATTGGCCCAGGCATTGAAGTCGCCCAAAACCATCAGTCTGGGCGACTCCAAAGCCATGTTGGAGGCGAAGTCTGCTACTTCCTGCAGGAATAGCTCTTCATCCCCAGGTGGATGGTAGATGAGAGCTATCCTGCACCCCACACCAGCTACCACGGTACACAAAAAGGATTCAGCCTCCTCTACTGGTACACTCGTGAGGCCCAATTCAGCTTTGAAACAGACTGCTACCCCCCCAGTGATCCAATCTCGGGTGATGTATCACCGAGTACCCAGGTGGAATAGCTGCTTCCAAAGTTGGAGCAGCATTTCCATGCAACCAGGTCTTGGTGATGCAAACCAGATCCGCTGTTCGAACAAAATCTGCAATAAGTGCAGTTTGTTCTTAATAGATCTGGCACTGCATAACAATGCCCGAGTTGGACAATGTTCGTGAGCCATCCTGGCTACTTGCCCGCCCAGAGAGGTGATGCCCTTGGGTATGGGGACTAGACATGGACCACCATGTTCCAGACATCATTAATTTGAACTCCAATGTCCGCGCCCCCTACATGCCCACCCCCACCCCCCGCAAGCAATCCCCAGTGCACAGCAGCGCTGGTAAGTAGAGGCAGGTGGGGGGGGAGAATGGGTGGAGGGCACGGAGAGAGGAGGACAAATAGCACAGGGCCGGGGGAGCAAACAGGCACATTCCACAAATGACCACCAAAGAATCAACACCAAGTAATCCTAATTTTCTTGTGACAGAATCCAAAAATAGTTGCAGTTCAAAGTTAAAACATAAAACCCCCAGAATAGCCTAAAACCAAAAACAAAATTCAAAAACAAACCATAATACCCCAAACTCCCATCAATGCTCATTCAGCTCCTATTCAGTTTTCTGGGGCACGCCAGCCATACCATTCCTGGTGCAGTGCTTCCCTGCAGCCAATGGTCTTGCTCTGCCTTTATAAAGTCTGCATCTTGAGCGTGCCTGACTAGTGGTGGGGTCCTTCTCACTTGGCCCATAACTGGGAATGTCCTCATTCTGGGTCTGGCTTTAAGCCATTCAAGACTCAATGGCAGCTCCTGGCATAGAAGTTAAGACTAGCCATGAAAGGTGGTTACAGCGATCTCCTTTGGCTCTAGTATTCTACCAGCAAGGCACCTTCACCGCATTCTCCCTACAACTGCCTCTGGTTCACATGGTTTGTTGTTAGGCTGAGTAGGTCAGGTGAGTGCCTCAGCAGTTGTTGCTTTCCTCCTCCCTTCTTGGTTGCCACCGATGTTGCAGAGCTCTCTCACAACCTTCCATGGCATTCCTTTTAGAGGGATTGAGCAAGAGCTTTCCTCTAAACTGGAATATTTCCATGCCCTTTTATTGGGTTTCTAAGCTGTAGCAGCAGAGCCGTCACAAAGTAAACATCCCAAGCCTGGAGGGAAGGTGACCTAGGCCTTGGATCCCCAGAGAGTTCCTCCTCAAAGGTTTTTTTTCTCTCCTCTGTGCCTCAGGTCATAACCATTAGTTAGACGTAGTTAGTGTTCCCTAGTTCCTTTAGGTAGGTTTCACTGTTGAATGGGGGTGGATGATGTCCCTACTTGCTGTTCCCTCTCTCCTTAGAAGGTCCCCTCAATCTCCAGCACAACCCATCTTGCTCATGCCATTGCTAGCCTGCGTATCTCATTACATTATCAAGCTGCCTGTTGCCTTATCTACTATTATGCCTCACAGCTACTGATTGCTAACGTGCTTCGTACTATCACATTTCTTTTTGGGGATCCTTCCTAAGGTGCCTTTAGCCAAGGGAATCATCCCATGGCACCTCTAGAGTGGAATCCTCTTCAAGGGTTCCTTGCCTTTGGTACCCCTACAGGGTGGTAATTCCTCTGGAATAAAGAGAACGAACGGCCCAAACCATGTAACACAGTTGCACAAGCGTAACATCATACTGGCTGTGTAGGCCACTGAATTGGAAGGCTATGCCTGTAATCCAGTGGACAAGTAGCCAGCCACTCCCACTTCCTGTCCTATGTAAGCAGTTCCTCTGAGTCCCTCCCTCAAGCACTTTTTCTTTGCCCCACCATCCTCCTCTCCGCCTCCAGTGGCATTGCCTCTTTCCTTGGGATCCTTCCTGAGTACCTTTAGCCAAGGGAATCATCCCGCGGCACCTCTAGGGGTGGATCCCTCTTCGAGGGTTCCTTACCTTTCGTACCCTTACATTGTGGTAATTCCTCTGGAATAGAGAGAGAGAGTGTAAATGGCCAAAACCAAGTAACACAGTTGCACAAGCATAACATCATACTGACTACGTAGACCACTGAAATACAAAAGGACCTGAAATTTTCATAAATAAAGTTGTAACGAGTAAGCATTAACGCATGATAGGGTGTGCTGATAATGTGGATTTATACACACCTCGGGGGCGTTGTGAGGCATGAGAGTGCAGCCCGAGTGCCCTCACAGCTCCCGAGGTGTGCATTAATCTACATTATCAGCACACCCTGGAATGCATTAATACACTTACTACATGGGTTATGTTTAAACAACAAAAAATATCAACAAAGGTTTTTTTGGCTATTTAAACAGCAAAAAAAGGTATTGTATCCTGCCACCTTGCAAAATAGTCCCTAGCAACTAATGCATCCTACAGTGCTGTTATACACATAGAAATGTCACAGATACACTACTGATATGATCTGTAACATGTCTTGTGCATAACATTCACTGCTACACGTCCTAGAACATATTAACCTTCCCCCAACTACCACACATAAACAACTGTGCCCCAACAACACTGTATTATGATGTCCCAAACCCTGTGTCATGGACTAGCTGAGTGGTTCCATTGCCACAATGATGCTAACCCACAGTGTACCATAGACAGAGGGTGAGAGAGAGGGGGAGAGAGAGAGAGAGAGAGAGAGAGACACACACACACACACACACACACATCAAACGTTAATAGAAACATCAATAACAGAGAGTGCACTGCAGGGATTTGGCACTAGTCTCTCTCTCTCTCTCTCTCTGGTCTCTCATGCTGGAATTGTTCGATCATGGATGGTCAAAATATGGATCACAGTACAGGCCGGGGTGTGTGTGTGTGTGTGTGTGTGTGTGTGTGTGTGCAAGCACACTGGAGAACATATCACACGGAGAAACTGTACTTTGTTAATGTGATGTTTTCCTGTGTGTGGTGTTTCTCATTTTCTTCTCTTCATGTCTTTCACTCTGTGCTGACACAGCTGCACTCCTTGCCTCTCTCACACTGCTCCTTGTGTGTCAGCTCCATCTCTCTGCTCTCTCTCTCTCTCTCTCTCTTGTGTCGACCACATAGGGAGGACTCTGTGGCACTGAGGACACAACGTAAATGTGCTTTTCAATTATTACGACAAGGGGGAGAGAGAGAGAGAGAAAGAGAGAGAGAGAGAGATGCGCAAGTGACACAACATCACCGGGTGGGGGTTAGCTTTCTGTGGACTATCATCAGCTGCCTAAAGAAGGAGAGGAGCAATGGACACTGCAGAGAAACCCGCCTCCACAAAATGCACAGTGCTGCCATACCGAAGCACAGAACAGACAGTGCGGGACTCTCTACCTCATAACCCAGAATGAAGAACGTAGGTAATTGTTGGCTCCCCCTGCCCTACGCTGGTGATCCACATTATCCCTTCAGACAGGGACAGAGTAATACAGCACATGGCAGCATTCATTACAGCACAATGGGTGTTTGCAACTGAAACCAGCACGCAGAACAGCATGGGATGGGAGGCTCAACAAGTCATAATGCTGCCGCACAGCCAGTGCGGATTCCTGCGCTACTGCTGTCTGCTCTCTCTCTCTTTCTCTCTCTGTCTCACTCACTCAGGACTGCTCCCTCTGCCCAAGCACTCCCTTACCCCAGTCACTGTGTGATACGCGGTGACCCATGGGCCAGGTGGGTGGGGAGGACAAGACACATACTTGGCAACCCATGGAAGACAGCTGCCCCTCTCTGCCATTCCACCAGAACTGCATTTCTTCTATGGGGAGAATAACTTTGCAAAGGCAACTCTGTCTTCTGCTGTACTACAAGGAGTCATTTACTGACGACTGCAAATGGCTTTCTTTACAAAATTATTTTCCCCTACTCAACAAGTGCAGGTCTGCCCAGGGATCTCAGACCTGGGGGACCACTTCAACCTAACTGTGCCGATAATGTGCATTATCAGACAGTCAGGTGACAGTCCTGCTCCAATCAGGAAACTCCCTCAGCCTACCCATGTTATAAGTGATTTTCATACACTGTTTTTATGCCTGTTTCTATGAGCAGAATGTATCTTGAAGAATGTGTTAAGTAATGGTTGTCAAGGTAGTATTGTTTTGCGGTAATGTGGTATGTCCTGTTGCAATTGGCCAAAGTGTCAATTGTGATGTATCCAAGTGGTGATATCTTGGTACCTAACAGGTGATATCTTGAAACTTGGCTCAAATGTATCGCTAGTTATCTTTATAAATTTATACCTACACCTGTTGTATACATATATAAAGTACACAAAGTCCTTACTGAAAAATTGCAATTGATTCCCATGAGTGTGGGTTGTTTTCTATAAGGCCTTTGAGTATTCAGTTTATACAATACTTACATATTTCATTTAAGCTTTAAATATGTGATCTTTTTATAAAGGTAAATAATTCCTTGTTGAGTTCAACAACCAGTTTTAGACTGCGCAGGGATATTATTTTATTTGTGTGAGCTCCAAAAATTATGAGATAGTCTTAAAAATCTGATTAGAAAGTAAAACATAAATAGCTTTCATGAGGACAAAATAATTACATTTCTGGGTTTTTACAGTGATTTTAAATTAGGTGGTGAGAGTGAAAAAACTGAAATAGTAATGATAGTGATTATATCACATTCTGAGCCGATTTTTAGCTAGGATTAGCACAGCACTGGGATCAGCCTGGCTAACAACCTGTTAGTGCTGCCAGCTTTACTTTAACAGCACATTTAGCATGGATCTGTTAGCAGGGAAGCACTAGCTGTAACAAGGTGCCCATGCAAATGATGAGTGCCTCCATGCATACAGGGTGCACTGGTAATTTTAATGGTTCCCGGAAGCACTAATAATCAGCCATAGCATTTCTAGTTAACATTTTCAGGAACTGTGTTTTCTCAATGTGCTAGTGAAAGAGGATTTTCAAACTAAGGGGACCCTAGCATCAAGTACCCAGCCTTCATCCTCACCTGGTCCTGTTGCTTAAAAAACCCTTCTTGGTAGTCTAGTGTTCCTCCTCTCCTTCTCCTGGTCCCAGTAGAGGAAACAAATGAGAATCCTAGTAGTGCAGTGGTCTCCCCTCTCTCACCTGGTCCCAGTACCTGTAACAAATACTCTGGCAGTTAAATAGTCCACCCTCACCAGGGTCCCATTTTTGTATAAAACTCCCTGGTGGTCCAGTGCCCCCCACCTGCTCTTGGTCCCTGCTTAAATGAAAAAAATCCCTGTTAGTACAGTGACCTCCCTCCCAGTTTTTGTACCTGGTAATCCTCCACCAGCCAGCACCCCCTGGTCCAAAGACAGCAGTCATCACTTACCTTCACTTACCACTGGAAGTACACTATTGCTATGCAAGGACATGTGTTGATATTGTACTTACATAATTACCATACTGATGAGTTGACTGGTAAGCAACAGTGTACTTGTGGGGACTTAAATGTCAGCTTGCAGGGGAGGTGAGTGGAGGGTAAGTGTCAATCATCATCCCAGAGCCAGGGTGGAGGTGGGCGCTGGCTGGGGCATTACAAGATAAGTGCACCAGGAAGAGTGGGGGACCACAGAACTACCAGGGTACATGTTTTTTTATTCATTTAAACAGAGAATGGGAGTGGGTAGTGGGAAATCACTAGACAACCAGGAATATTTTTGTTTAGACAGGGACAAAGGAACATCCTACATACACCCTAGCCTACTTAGAATTGGTTTCTGTTGTCTGCACGCCATGCACAGTACCCTGCGGGTGCCACGGGGTTACTAATCAGTCTTTTATTGATATTTTTTCTTGTTTTGTATTATTTTGTTTTTTGTTCTCCCCTCTGCTGTATCTCACCTGTTTTTGTAACTGCAATTGCCTTGCTGTATACACCTTTGTATTTCACCTGTATTGTTAACCAATGTCTTGCCTCACAGATATGTTTGTTCCCCCTTCCCTGCAACGAGATACCTTTGTAAATGAGTCTCTGACTCAAAGGTTTGTAAATCTGATCTATGAAATAAAAAAATAAATAAAGTGGGAGGGGGACCATTATCTCTATTCTCCATGACCTGCACTGGCTCCCTCTTCCCTTCTGGATCCAGCTTCAAAATGCCTTCCTTATTTCCAAGATCAATAGACTCACAACTACCTATCTCATTGATGTACTTTCCCTAGACACCCCATTTCTCTCTCTCTACACTAATCTAGAATTGACCTCCTTACTGTCTCATCTCCCAACCATTCAACTGTTAGAAGTGGAACCTTCTCTGCTGTGCCTGACACATGGAACAGCTTACCCATTGCCTTCACCTAATCACTTCACTCTACCTTGCCTCACCTAAAAATGTATTGTTTCTCTCTTGTCTATAATTTCTAGACATTGTCTCTGCTGTCACCATATTCTTTCCCTGTTCTGCTGCTTTTGGCTTCCTGACTGCCATCTTCTCATAGAAATATAGAAATTGTTGGCAGATAAGGACCACTAGGCCCATCCAGTCTGCCCCTAAGCCCTACACTTGTATGCAGCCTGTGACCCAAGCTGATCAATGGCTTTTTGCCTCTCCAACCCGCCTCTAAGTTTCCCTTATGCCTGTCCCAGGCATGTTTAAAACCCTCCACTGTCATCACTCCCACCACCTCCTGTGGAAGGCTATTCCATGCATCCACCACCTTCTCCATGAAGAAAAACTTCCTCACATTTCTCCTCAACTTTTCCCCTTCTAATTTCATATCATGCCCTCTTGTCCTTGTACTCTGCCTGTAATGAAAGATGTCACCCTCCTGCACCTTGCTTATGCCCCTAAGGTAGTTGAATGTTTTTTATCATGTCCTCCTGATCCCTTCTCTCCTCCAGAGAGTACATATTGAGGTCCTTTAATCTCTCCTGATATGTTTTTTGGTTCAAGCCCTGCACCATCTTTGTTGCCCTTCTCTGGCTGCCTCCCCCTGTTGATGTCCTTCCTAAGGTGCGGCCTCCAGAACTGCACACAGTACTCCAGATGAGGCCTCACCATTGTTTTGTACAATGGCATCACCACCTCCTGCCTTCTGCTTGTGATGCCTCTGCCTGTGCACCCCAGCATGCCACTGGCCCTCCCCGCTGCCTTTGTACTTTGCTTAGACACCTTTAGGTAATCTGAAATTATAACCCCCAGGTCTCTTTCTTCCTTGGTGATAGTCAACAACTCCCCACACCCATTCTGTAGATCTCCCACGGGTTGTCTCTTCCCAGGTGCATTATTTTGTACTTCTTTGAATTGAATTTCAGCTGCTACACCTTCTCCAGTTGTATTGCCTGCCCATGCTACAAACTTGGCTTAGTAAGTGTTTGATACTGCTCACATTTTAATATATGTTACTGTTTATTTATGGGTAATTTATGATCAGGAAAGGCACACAAAGCTGTGACTGGCTGGTTACAAGGGTGGGTTGCATGGACCTGTTTTGATTATATGGCCCGGCTTTAGATTTATTTTTCCATATGTACTCACTGGAGGGCAGAAGGGAGATGAGGACATGACAGAGACTTTCAATTACATGAAGGTTTTTAGTACAGCAAACTCAACATGTTCATTTAATCTGTGAAAAAACTATGCTTAGTAGAGGGCGTGCATTTAAGTTAAAAGGAGGGAGGTCCAAAAAAGACATTAGAAATTAGTGGCTGTAAAAGGGTGGAATAAGCTTCCAGACAATGTTGTGGAAGCAAATACAGTAGTGGGGTTAACAAATGGCATGTACTTATAGAACGTAATACACAGGATAATCTGGGAGTGGAAGGGGTGGCTGGTAGAGAATGATTGATGCTTTTGGAACAGAATGAATGGACTGTCCAGCTCTTTTTCCATTCTTCTCTTTTTCTCTGTTTAAGTTTATGGCTTTCCCAAAGGAGAGGTTGACATGCTCGCTCTTGATGTATATGCTAAAAATTGGAATAATGAATATAGCAAAGCAAAATTATATGTCACTTTTACATAAGTCTAAAATTGCCATTTATTATCCATTGGCTAAGGCAACTCATGCAGGAAAACAATCTAGATTTAAGGATCCAATGCAAAGAGGAGCATTTGCTAGAATGATAATGGAACTAATGTGTTTAGCTGTTAAATGGTCACTGCCAATCTAGAAACCTTCCTATGTTTTTTTTCTAGCTCAAAAAACAAATTTGATGATTGTTTGCATGCTGTAGAATTTATAGCTGTTTTTATCTGCTTCTTTTTTCTTAACATAAGAGAAAAAATAGCTATTGGTGTGATCTTATAAAATCATGCGTAGTTGGAAAGTCTTTACTTATTCCTTTCTGAACATGAGGAATGCCCATGCACTGCCCAGCCACTCATGATACAGTAATCTCCTTTTGTGGCACTGTGAGTGACTGGTTTGTGTGGGAGCACTCTCAAGTTTCAGGAAGGATATGGTAGGAGTAGATCAAGGACTCTAAACAAACATATAGTTGTGTAACAACACCAATGTTGTGGACATCGAAGAAAAATGGAAACACAAAAATATAGAGATGCTGTCAGCAGAAAAAGACCAAGGGTCCTTTCAGTCTGCCCATATTTTCTACTTTTATTAAGAAGAAGCTGCAAAATAAAAAGCTTGATCAGCAAATTATACAGAAGGTGAGCAATCATGAAATTTATTTTTTCAAGCATGAGACAAATTTAGACAATTGGGATGATAATGTCCTTCTAAACTTCATAGATCTGAAAGTGTTTGAAAAGACAGACTTTGCCCTGTCTCATTAAAATAAATTGTGTTCCTAAAACGCTGCTTATTAAGTTGTTTTCTGTATACTGAACTTCATTCTCTAGTTTGGACATTTTTTGTATTCTAATTTTATGAACCTTTAACAGAAAGCTAGGACTCAGTAGCCACTAATTCTGCTGCAAATTTTGCAGACAAGGGTGAACATATTGGATCTCAGAAAGAGTGTTTGTTTAATTATTTATTTGGAATTATGTGCACTGCAATATCCCCATTTATGCTCTTATCTAGTTTTCAAGAGGGTCCTAGAGGCACAGATACTGCAGCAGGCATTTCTTACAGTTACAAGACTAGCTTAGCATAATGTTAATAAACAGAAGAAAAATGGTTACAACAGTTATAATGCATACATATTCACAATTTTATATGACAGACAAGGTAGAGTAGGCACCAGGTTGATTAGAGGACCAGAAGAATAGATGATGGAGCTGCTACATGGGATACTGAAGTATGCAAATATGGCACATTTGAAAGCAGCAGTTCTGGTCACTTCCTAAATATACCCAGAGAGGACTTTTCAAGTAGTAGGAACAACTATTCCAATGGCTTTGTGCAATCTGGCTAAACAAAGTAGGTCCCTGCTTGGCAACTGAAGCATATAGGGTTGAGAAGGCTTGGCCAAGAGGTTGCTGAGATAGACTGATTACTATCTATTTAGGAAATTATATATTGTGTTTGTCCACTTGAGGTCACATCTCTGCTCTGGAGAGAGAAGGCAGAGATTGTTGTATAGCAGACAATGGTGTGTTCTCTTGTCACAACACAGTGCAAATCTGCAGACTCCATTGAATGCTGTTGAGATTTTGTTCTGTGACAAAACTGGGGCTGATCTGTAAATTGCACTAGAAACTATTTAAATACAGTATAATATTTAAAAAATTTTAATGAAATTGAAAAAGTAACAGGAATCTTATACGCACTCTCCTTCCATCAGGAATATGAAATACTATAAGGCTAAGTGAAGATAAATTTTCCCACAAGTGCCTATAGGTGGCTTGCCTATGCAATTTTAAATGTGCATATTTAAGTATTAATTGTAGAATGTGTTAGTGAACCTTGCTTTTGTGCTTTGTGAGTATTGGTTTGGTGGAGGTTTATGTTTTATTTTACTGAAAGTTGCACTTTGCTAAACTGTTGCTTTTGATATAATGGGTCAGATATTAAAAAGTTACCACTAGTTCTAATAGGTTTTTGCCCATGTTAAACAGGTTTGTGCCCCATTTTGGGGTACGGCCTATATTCAGAGACCCCTGTTATGTTGGCTAAACCTGTTACCACCTGGGCACTAACATTATGCTGCACCCATGCAAATGAGGGGGTCTCCACCTGCATATGAATGCAGTGGCAATTTCAATAGTTTGCATCGGAGGTAAATGGCACTCAAAATGATGCTATTTACTGCCTCCAAAGACTCACCTTACTGGGTGCAAAGCCCATGTTCCAACCCCACTGATGGTGGGATGGCTGTACTGCAGCCGCCTGCCCCTGTTTACCCATCCCATGATGGCAGTAAGCTCCTTGGTGTCTAGTGTACTGTATACAGTATACTGTACATGCACTCACTATCTTCCCATATGAAGGTGAGAGGAGGGCTGTGCCAATCGTTGTATCAGGAGTCACTGCCTATGGCTTGCTTATGGGGGGGGGTTTGGATGGGTGGTGGTCTGGGTGCAGGTGGGGTAGGTGGGGGCCACTGGACCACCAATGTGCACCATTCCTTATGTCAACTGGTGGTTAGCAGGCGGGGGTACTGCCAGGGTTATTATAGGTACCATGGGACAAGAGCTTGGGGGGAGGAGATGCCTCTAACTACAAGTGATATGGCATATTAAATGGAACATCTGCTTGGGGGGGTGCCACTAGTCACCAGGAATCCTTTAAACTACTTGGGATGGGTGCTCAGAGGGTAGGGGTGCCACTAGACACCAGGGATCCTTTAAACTGACCTGGATGGGGGATCAGAGGGTAGTAGGGTGACACTACCTACCAGGAAATCATGGAACTAAGTGGGACAGGGGATTGGAGGGTGGGGGTGGCACTAGACACCAGGGAATATGTTGCATTACCAGGATGGGTGATCAGAGGGTGGGGGGTGGCACTAGACACTATGGTGTATTTTAAACTGCCCAGGATGGGTGCTCAGAGGGTGGGGTGAAAACAGACAGTAGAGCATCCTTTAAACAGATTGGGACAGGGTATTGGAGGGTGGGGGATGCCACTAGACATCAAGGCAACATGACACTGAATGGGAGGACAGGTGCTCAGGGGTGGGGGTTGCCACTAGACACAAGGGAAATGAAGGACATCTATGGAATTAGTATTCATGGGTGGGGGTGCCACAAGACACCAGGGCATACTGTCAAAGAACAGGAATGGGCATTCGGGGCTGAAGGGGTGCTGCTAGCCACAAGGGATGATGTCAGGGCAGGTACAACTGGGCTGCCACTTCCAATGCAAATGAGCCCATAATGAGCATGCTACTAGCCCCATAGCACTTTGCATACCTGATGGGCTTATTTGCATTTTGCAGCTTAATATCGCACCATGGATCCTGGTGCCATCCAGTATGGGGGAGCAATTCTCTATAGGTTGGATATAGCCCAGGTCCATGTCAGGGCAGTGCTGACTGGCTTAGTACTGCAATGACACAGATCAATAGTCAGAGGGATAGCAATGGTCTGCTATCCAACTGAATATAGCAGCCTCTGTGTTGGGCACAAGCACAGTGCAAAACTTTGTGCCGCACTTTAGCCCATTTTTTAATATCTGGTCCAATGTGTTTTGTAACATGGCTAGGCAGCAGACTCTCTTTTTGATTGGGCAACACAGGTCAGCTGACCATGGACTATATCTCAATTATACAATAGCAAGAAAGAATTCTGGCTTCTAATTGGTCAGTTGGCCATCACAGCAGGGATGTTATCCTGACATAACATCCCTGCTGATCAACTAGATGATGCTGCCATCATATCCTTTTTCCACTTGATGATTGTTTGCATCTTCTCTTAAAAAAAATATTTTTAAACACTAAAAAAAATTCTTTAAAATTATTTTTTTCTGTATAAAACAACAAGCAATTGTATAATAGGAATAATGCCCTCTAGGGTGGGTGTTATGCCAGTATAACATCCCTTCTCGGGTGTTGGACGCCCTCGGCCGGTGGCCTCGGGCCCAACCAACTGAGGTGGGATGTTATCCCAGCATAACACCCATCCTGTCAGGCATTATTCCTTTTTTAATCCATGGTTGCCCTCCAGAGTGAGCGCATAGTAGTGGGAGATCAGCAGCGCATTCAATACGTTGATATGTAGCGAGAGAGAGAAAGAGCTCACACAGAGCAGCATGCCCCTGCAATCAGCACAGCATGCCACAAAGTTGTAAGAGACCGAGGGCAGGAGACAGTGGGGGTACTAGAGGAGTGCTGTGTCCCGGGGCCAGGACTATTGGGAGTGCTTGTGTGTGTGGAGCAGAGGGGTGGTTCCTCTGTGTGCTAGGGTGTAGGGCAGCAGACAGGGGAGAGCTGGGGGACTGAAGGAGTGTTATTGCTGTGTCCTGGGGGTAGGGCTATTATGAGCGCTTGTGTGTTATGTGTAGCACTGTTTCCTGGGTCCAGAGCAATGACCACTAAAGCCGTAAGAGAGGCGAGGGACTGAAATGGTGTTACCGCTGTGTCCCAGGACCAGGGTTATGGGGAGCAAACCCACAAGACAGTCGGGGGGACCAAAGCAGTGCTCAGTAAGACAGAGAGAGAAACAGTGAGCGATACACAGAACACCGTGCCCCTGCAAGCAAAAGTCGGCACAGCGCGGCAGTTGCACAGACTGAGTTCCTTGGTCAGGTCACTGAGACATATCCTCGGCATTGAAATTCTCCCTCACAATATCCCACTGTGTGTGTCAATCTGTTTTGTAACATGGCAAGTGTGAGCCATAAGCAAGAAGCGGGAGAATGCAGCATGAGCAGTGCAAGAACAAATTGTTCTTTGCCATGTTACAAGCTGCCACTGTTCAGTGCTCCTGCTTTGTGTTCAGGGCTTGCACTTGCCATGCTACCAGCAAGTATGCTCTTTTTGTGTTTCACCTGTATTGTTCTCCACTGTCTTGGATTACAAATATGTTGTCTCCCCTCCTTGTGATGAGGTGCCTTTGTAAATGAGTCTTTGACTCAAAGGTTTGTGAATCTGATTTGTGAAAATAAATAAAATAAATAAACTTTGATCCACTCGAGTGTGGGTCAACTGGAGAATTAATCCACACCTGGGTGGCTGGAGGCCTCTTTGAGCATGGATTAATTCTCAGTAGACCCACACCTCGAGTGGGGAAATGTTTATTTGCACTACTTGATCTCTGTGCTTCCTCTTAATTGTCTACCATGTACTTCCTCTTTGATGTAAATAGGTAGCCTCCCTGCTTTCCCTGAGGGAAGGTCATGCTGGAATACAGAGTAACCATTGCTAATTATCTTGGTGTTATGCATTTGTGGCCTCTGCCAAGTTTCTCTTTTGATGAAGATATCAGGTCTGCATAACATAGTGCAGAACTGTAAGAGACTTAGCTGTGGTAGTAAGCTTCTGAAGTTTGCATGCATAGTAAGTAGTCCCTTTCCTTTCTTTAGTGCTGTTAAGTGCATTATAGACCCAGTGCACCCAGGGCCAGGGTTTCTTTCCACATTCCTTCATATCCAGCAGCGATTGGTGGTGGGAGAATGGGCAGGAGTGTTCTTACTCAGTGACAGGGCCACAAAAGTGCCACTCTGAGCCAACTGTTGGGAACCATTGGGGGAGATTTGCAGGTACTTAGCATCCAACAAGAGTAGAAATATTGTAAAGCAAAGAGATGCTACAGCTCCCCAATGATAGTTGAAATATGGTGCAGTAGATACATGTTACAGGCTTTGTATGCTTGGTGCTAGGAGATAATGGCGGTAGCAGATTGTTAGATTACTGTTAATGATGGCAAGCCTTTTTAGTTTTTATGCTAAGGTTAACTGTATTACAGCTTCTCTCGGGTGAAGATATTTTATTGTATGTTTAAGAAACTGGCTGTGCTTGGATACTCAGTTGTAATATGAATGTATTGGTTCCCTTACAGGGATATTGGGATACTGGACAGTAACCCCTTTATGTAAGTTTGCCAGGCCTTTACATTTGTCTTCTATTACACAATATGGTATGACCAGGGGTAATGTTAATGGCATGTTAATCACCCTCTAGGGAGTGTAATGTTGCATGAGGCATAGCCAAGTGCCACATGCCCCTGGAGAGTGATTAACTGGCCCAGTAGCATAGCAAATTCCCAGAGGCCCTGTGTGCAAGGCTATGTTATAGGGCCCCCCCCCCAGTTTTGAATAAACATCAGAATAATGATTTGGGCCCCTCAAACCTCGTGGGCCCCGGTGCGACTGCACCCGCTGCACCCTTGTAGCTACACCCCTGAACTGGCCATTAACAAGATCTCTGGGAGTGCCTTATTGCAATTATAAGGAAAAAAAATTTTTTAAATGCCATTATGCCTTGTTCAGCATATGATTAGTTTCTACACGTATGCTAAGAAAGGATTAACATAAGGCTGATAGAATGCTTACAGCCAATCAGAAAGCTTTATTTCTAAGACCCTTTTTATAAAATGTATTCATTATTTTGCTCACGAAACATTGTATCCTGTACAAGTGTGAATACTGATATTTATAGGCTGCTGAATTCATATTAACTACTGTATACCATTTAATATGAATTCTTGTAGTTTTTTAAAGCTATATGTGTCTATATGGCAATCAAGAAAGCCAAATGTCAAATAAATAAACTTGAACTTGGACTATTTATTTTATGGGTGTGCTGTTTTCTTTCTTTACTGGTTTCATCAATTTTTCACTGTAGTGAAAAGGAATCATATATGTAATTCAGTGGTTCCAGACTCAGTGGCTGGATTTTCCACGTCATTTGCTGACTAGGGGCCCAATGAATGCACCTAACGGTGACATTTTCTTTGGCCATAATTGTAGAACTTTTCACTGGTATATGTAAATGAATCACGTCTACAAAATGGCTTCTGGGCAGTAAAGTGGGAAAATGTCTAGCTGAACTAAAACACTGCTCTGGATTCCAAAACAGATGTTAGCTCTAATAATCAAGGACTGCATTAGGCCATCGCAAGAAAATGGCTGCAGGAAGCCCCTCCAGAAGGAACAGATTGGCTAGAGATTGTACAACAAATACAATTAACAGAGAAAATAACCTGGACAATCAATCAAAGAAAAGAACAGTTTAATAATATATGGAATAGATGGGAACTGCTTATCCACCCAGACAATTAGATGATAGAAAAGGGTAATAAGGGAGCATAAGAGAGATGTTCATTTGGAACAGGATAAAGATTATTGACATAAAGTAGAATGAGAACTGAACTAATTTGAGGAAATATAAATAAGAGAGGAACCACATATATTAATTTAAACAAAAAGAATGCAATATAAACTAATGTTGTAGATAGAGACCCAGATATTCAAAAGGGTTGCGCATGGTGCAACAGTGTTGTGTCATGTGCAACCCACTGATGTGCCCCATCGCGATATTCAAAAGGGAAAAGTGCACGGCACAAATCCCGATGCGCCGGAGCGCATCAGTAATATATGCAGGCGCAGGTGGGGGCGTGCCATGCATACCCTGCACAGCCCAGTATTCAGCCCGGATGTGCAGAGCCATGCATGCGCAACCTACCTGTGCCTGCACAAAGTAATCAAAATAAAGAACAGCGGATGACCACCCTGCGGTGAGCTGCGTGCAAGTGCAACACGGCAGCTGCCACAGGCCACCTAACTACCGCTGCCTGGCGGCGCCCCATGCCGATCACAGGCATTTGTTAAAAGAACTATTCTGTCCAATATCCTGGTGGTCCAGTGGACCGCTATCTTCCGATCAGCGGTATCTGTATAAATACAGAAATAAGTCCTATATCCCTGGTGGTCCAGTGGACCGCTATCTGCCGATTGTGGGCATCTGTATAAAGAAAGAAATAGTCCAATATCCCTGGTGGTCCAGTGGACCTATCTGCTAATCACAGGCATTTGTAAGTAAAAGTGAAATATTTCTTATATCCCTGGTGATCTAGGTACCCCCTCCCCACCCGCCCACTGAGCCCCACCGCCCACCCCCATCAGCCGGGCGGGCGCAGCACCCCACCCACCTGCCGCCCCACCGCTCACGACTGACACCGTTGGTAGGGCTGTCGCCCATTGGTTCTGGCGTGAGCCAATGGGTATGCAGCCCGACCGTCTCACATTCCAGATATGTGAATGAATCATTCACATATCTGGAATGTGTAGTACATGTGATTGAATGCCCATTGGCTCACGCTGTGAACCAATGGGCGTACAGCCACCGATGGTGTCAGTCAGTGGGCGGCGGGGCGGCAGGAGGATGGGGTGCTGCTGCCCACTGGCTGACCGGGGGGGGAGTGTGGCGGTGGGGCTCAGTGGGCAGGTGGGGAGGGGGCTACCCTAGACCACCAGGGATATAGGAAATATTTCTATATTTACTTACAAATGCCCGTGATCAGGCAGATAGTGGTCCACTGGACCACCAGAGATATAGGGAATATTTCTATTTTTACTTACAAATGCCTGCGATGGGGCAGATAGCGGTCCACTGGACCACCAGGGATATAGAACTTATTTCTGTATTTATACAGATGCCCATGATCGGGCAGATAATGGTCCACTGGACCACCAGGGATATAGGACTTATTTCTTTATTTATACAGATGCCCGTGATTGGGCAGACAGCGGTCCACTGGACCACCAGGGATATTGGACAGAATATCTTTTTATTACAAATGCCCGCGATCGGGCTGTGGAGCACATTGCCAGCTGCAGGGGGCATCGGTCCCTGACGGCTGCTGCCTGGCAGGGCACCAGGCGCAAGTGGTCGGGGATCGGCGCACCTGCATGCAAATGGGGCCATAATGACATGCAAATGGCTCCATTTGCACCTTGCATACATTATGGTTCCATTTGCATGTCAAGTTTTGAATATCATGGTTGATGTGCATAGCACAATGGAACTTGCGCTAGCGCAGCCCCATGCTCCACTCTGGCCACTTGCGCTGGCGCAGTGCCACTGCGCCATGCACACTACGGGTGGCCAGGGTGCAATATTCAATGCTGCTGAGCCATGGCGCAGCTCCGTTGAATATCGCCCAGTCCACACCCCTGCACAGCCAAGTTGAGCTGCGCCCAAGCTTGTGCCACAGCCTGGCGCAGTTTGAATATCTGAGCCATAGACTCAAATGGATCTGAAAAAAGATAAGGAATACTGGTTCTTAGAGTTGTGATAAAAAAGTTTTTTTTTCTTTTTTTTTTGTGCTGTTTTTTCCTGTTCTCTTGATATTAACAGCTCTTCTAAAGGATCAACATGGGTATAATCTGAGCTTGAAAGATTATGTATTATGATATCTTGTACAAGTGAGATTGTGCTATAATGGTAAAAACAAAGAGAGAAATTGCCAATTATTGTAAGACTTGAAAGATGTAATTGTATGCATAATCTATGATATACATCTAAAAAACAATAAAGGAGTTTAAAAAAAAAGAAACCTGAACTGGCTTAGAAAACCTCAGCCCAATCCTGCACCCAACATTACTTCTTTTTGTTGTGATGCTGCCCTTGTTTATCTCTATGAGACACTGATGTCATTGCCAACTTACTATAGGTCATCATGTCTCAAATGTGCATGCAACTATTAAAATCCTCTGCTTGTGACATCACAAGTTGTCTTGAAAGTAACTTTACTTCAGTCATGGAGTGCTGTAAGCGGCTGCAGTTGAAACCACTATGATGGCAAAACTATGATGTCAATTATTTATATTATTTTTACCAGTGAAAAGGGGGGTGAGGGAGGGAAAATTTGTTAAACCAGGAAAGGCACTCTAAGCCACTGTTTGTTTTCAGGTGTGACCTGGGAGCACAACAAATTTAAGTGACTTGCTCAGAATCACACAGTATGCAAGTGGGAGCTGTGAGATTCAAACTCTGGTCTCCAGGTTTGCAGCTCAGTGCCCTAAACCACAGCTCTATACTGCTTTGAGGTAAAAATCATCTCTTTTTCAAGAATGTCCCAAGTCAGCAGCAACAGAGTATTAAATTTATAGTAGAATTATGGTTCTTACATTTCTTTACAACCACTAAAAATATTTCCCTAGGATTTGGTTTTACACAGTTGTGTATGAGATATGGGAAGGCAACAGAATGCCAAGCAAATGACATTATACTTCAGTTGAGGTTTAAATGGAAGAAACAGATGCATTCCAAGGAAAAAAAATTCTTGTTCATGCCATACTGTAAGGGATAATGAACAAGAAGAGCAGAAACACATATATCAAAATACACAAAACATGGATGAAGTCTAACTATTAAATTTTTATAAGTTTTCCAGACATGTAAGTAGCTAGTGCAATTACTTCATGAGTTGGAGGAGGTGGCTTTCACATGACTTTGGAGATGTCTGTTCCACAATAAAAAAAAAACACTGTTAAAGGAAAACTGCACCCTCATATCTTCTAAATGTTATCTGTTTCCATGTCAACAGACAACTCTTTTCATGTAGCTGTTAAAGATGTATGCAACTGCTGCAGTTAGTTTTCACACTTCATACTAGACCCTGCCACTGTCCTGGGAGAGTCCATTTTGTGGTTATTGAAATCTCATTGTCCCTGAGAGCTGCATTAACATATGAGAACATGATGTCAGATCAATCATTTATATAATGTATCTTTATGCTAAAATAACAAATACCCTGCAAAAACTCTCTGGAAACTTATAAACTGAATGGAGTTTAAAGGGGAAAAAACCTGCATTACAACTCAGATAGCTTGTAAAACTCACTGAAGGTAAATGTGGTATTTCACACCTTCTTGCAGCTTGGTTCTTTTAAAACTACTTAAGCAGACAGGCATACTGGGGAATTTAAAGGTTGATTATGCATCACATTCTCATATGCTAATACAGCTCTCAGGAACAATGAGATTTCAACAACCACGAAATGGTCCCTCCCAGGAGAGTGGCAGGGTCTAGTATGAGTGTGAAAACTAACTGCAGCAGTTGCATACATCTTTAACAGCTACATGAACAGAGTTGTCTGTTGACATGGAAGCAAATGACATTTAGAAGATATGAGGGTGCAGTTTTCCTTTAAAGCAATTGGAGACTCATCCTGCCATTCCAGCACTAACAGCAGTACTGTGATGGCACATTGACAAGGTGGTTATCTCCAGCATGGTGACTAGCTAGCTTCAGAGCTTATCACAATAAGCGATGAAGGTTGAAGTCTTTGAAATGGATTTCTGAACCCCACAGGTTGATTTGCAGCATGTTTTGCCACATTTGTGAACTGCACTTCAAACATGGTCTAACTTTCAGGCACTTTCAGGCACAATTGTTCAACTTGCAGCACTAAAAATGACACACGCAACAAAAGAATGATGCATATGTCATTGTTTTGGATGCAAGCTGCTGTAACTCATGGAAACTGTCACACATTTTGTCAAAACCTCTAAAAATAGCATTCAAATGTTATGACACATCTTGGAGGATGCAAGCACAGCCTAACATTGGGAATTGTGCCTGTGCTTGTCCCCTTTGAAAATTCAGCCCTTTGTGTCCAAGATGGACTGGGAATTGGACCTGTTATAATTGAATGGCATATTTCCAGATCAATGCAGAAGCAGAATAAGGAATACATATGACTCAACCCACACAAACCAGGTAGCTGGCATGGGTTCCATGTTATTTGCATGACACTCCATTTTCTTACACTAAAGGTTTTATGACAATGCCAACTATATGACACTCCCATTAAGTGACATTATCCCATGGTGATCTCCAACCCCCTGCTAGCTCTTCAGTTTCTGATTGCCCTTTAGTGACACCCCTACTGCCTGTAACAGTTCTGCAGACAATGGGTGTCACAAAGTTTTGCAACATATTGTAGATTGGGCAGGTTGCCGTGCTTTCAGAATGGCCATATAGGCCATTTGCATGATAATCCCCACCCCTTGCCTTGCACCATCACAACAGAGTTAGCCACTGTATGGGAAAAGAACTGTCGCTTTTTAAGAGATATTCATCTTTACAGCAGGAACCAGAGAATTGAACAACTCATCAGGATACTAGCCCCTCTACAGGGAATAATGATTCAGTAAATTTAGTCCATAATATCCCAGTGAATTGTGACAGGAAACAACAGAAAGTGGTCATTGGAGATTTAAGCAATAAGGCACAACAGGGTGTGGGTTATTGGGGGATTTACCCACGCCTTGTATGGTATGTCACGAGGCGCAGCAGAGAGACTTAACCACACAAGAAGTGAGTAAATCCACCAATAACCCACACCCTGGAGTGCCTTATTGCAATTATACAATGGACCCATGTGTAAAATACATTTAAAATGTGTTTAAGTATATTTTTTTATAAATGTCATTTCTCAACTGTGGGTTATTGCAGGATATACCACAGTCATGTGATGTGTTTTGACCAATGAGGTTACAGGATTTTCATACCCCATTGTATACTCCATAATAAGGTATGCAGATTGACATATCTGCAAGGATGACAGATATAACACATCCATTATCTGTCTCCCCGGAGCAAAAATTGATGATGTTAAACTAAGAAATACATAAACTTGTGAAAGAAGAAAATACTGCTGTAATACTTCATGAGGGAGCAAACAATGTAGGCTTTCACCATGAGAAAGACATTTGTCATGATTTGTTCTCCCTAACTAAACTAGTAAACCATACAAACTGCAGTGTTTTGGTCTCAGGCATCCTATCAATATCCAGAGTGCATACAGAGAAAAAATCTTACTATTGCAGTTACCAACACCAGGATCTCAAATTGGTGCAGGAATGAGAACATCAGGTTTACTGGCAACTGGATCTTGTTCAAGGCTGACACATCATTATATTCAAAGGATGGATTACATTAAAATAAAAAGGGAGCCACAACTTTGGGGAATACTCTAAAACATGTATTAGACCAGCTAAATTTAAACTAGCTTTAGAGGGGGAAAACTCATAGTAAAACTAATGAATCAATACCCCTCTTACCTCTTGAATGTCATACAAGGATAGATAGATCAGTTTACAAAGAGTTAAACTGTTGATTGTTTAATGCTAGGAGTCTAAACAATAAAACTGATGAGCTAGCAGCGTTAGTATCTAGAAATTCTCCTGATATAGTAGGTATAACTGAGACATGGGGAATCTCCAAAATCAACATAGACTGTATTAGACGTCAGTATGATCTGGGCATTATTACATACTGGTCTAGACAATCAGGAAAGAAGTTTAACTTGGATAAGTGTAGTGTAATATATCTGGGAAGTAACAATATGAAAGATGATTACTTTTTGTGCAGTAAATGGTTGACTGAAACAACAACAGAAAAAGATTTAGGTGTTTATATTACCAACGATTTGAGTTTACAAATTAATGAATCAGTCAGCAAGGTAAACAAGGTATTATGGACCATAAGGAACAATAGTGAGCACCCATTAGGAGGCTGGCTACTGAGCAGACACGACAGACCATCAGGCCTATTATGCTGGCTTTTAGTATGTTAGTATGTAAAGACCAAACGGTATTGATGCCCCCTTTACAGATTGTATACCTGCCCCATATTGATTACTGCTCACAGTTTTGGTTGCTATATAAGAGAAGGAATATCAATCAGATCAAAAAACTACAAAGAAAATTCATAAAACAAATTCACGGTTTAGGGAATCTTGATTATAGCAGCAGATTACTAAAATTGAATCTCATGTCCATTGAGACCAGGAGGCTTAGGGGGTGATTTATTTTTCTTAGGGGACATACTTAACAACCCATATCTGTTTAATGAATTGAACCTTGACTATGAACAAAATATTTTTGATATGCAGGGTCACCCACTGCAATTTCATTGCAGAATATACAACAGCATAAAGATAACATTTTCGTTCTCCTATAGGGTGATCAGGCCATGGAACTCATTGCCCCTGGACTTAATTCTTACTAAAAGTAAAAATATCTTCAAGATAAGCTGGATAAATGGTGATTAGAGAAGCAATTTACTGGATGCTAAGGGATATGGAATAGGAGCCTCATGGGCACTTCGCCTTTTGCTCCTGAAACACCTTAGTATTAGTATTAGTAAAAGTCTGTGATCTCACTGAGTATAGCACAAGAGGTTGCGACAAAGGATTGATGCTGAACTGTCATGTGGGCAATGAAAAGGAGAACAGCAGAGGAGGCAGCTCCTCTCCATGCACGGACCAGGGACTTTGTGCTAAGTCCTAAACTTTAATTAATTAATAAATCACCGAGGTACCTAAATAAAAGAATGCTCAATCTGGCTCCTTGACTGATACAACACAATGGTTCACCATTCAAATGTGCCTTGCTCATGAAACGTAAAGCTCCAACCCTCTGACTCAAATAGTTGTCATGTCGGTAATTTTACACCACTGCTTGGCAGTCAGTATCAACACCTTTTTTTAAAATCACGTCATTTAGATATGGACATGCTACATCTTCATTTTACAACAGCAAAAAAAAAAAAAAAATTATGTCCAAAATGGCTTTGAAAATAAGCCTGTTCATTGCAAAATCTATGTTTCCTCAAATTATGTTCATAAATCCCCCCAAATTATTTGCAGCATAAAGATAAGATTTTCATGCACAATCAATGCCTTGAAAATCCAGCCTAAAATAGCCACCATTTTAACAAGCGTCATAGACTGTGCTTCCCACGCCCATGTTATCCACATTTAAGCAATGGTGGTTGGTTGATTGTTCTTTGTTGCTATTAACAGCTTGCCTTTCAACTGCTGCTTTGTTCTTTATTGAAATTATTTTAACTTCCATATTGTACCCCCTCATAAAACTCACATGTTACACAGGACAGTTCCTCATCTTATGTCTCAGAAGCCTTCTGTCCTTAATGAATACAGCAATGTCCCACATTGCATGCTGATTTTAAGAGGGACAGCAAATTTGTGCTAATTGACAGCTGTTTACAATGAAAGTATTTACAGAAACAAAATTCAAATGCTCAAATGATCCATATGTAACTGCAACAGAATAAATATGGAAGTGAAATACTGTGTTTTGTATTTTTTATGAGTAACATTTGATACAGTTCTCTTCATGGAACTAGCAGTTTTGAGTTTTCACTATATCATGGCTTGTGTATGTAGGCAATAAGATATGATGGGTTGTGCATTAAACAGATATTACTGCACGCCCAGGGGCACAGTGAGGCATGGGCCACAGGTCAAGTGCCTTCAGCCCCCTGAAAGTGCGGTAATATCTATTCAATGCACACCCCTGGAGTGTCTTATTGTGCTTATAAAATGGGCTACTTTATTTTTGTACTTTTTTAATGTTAGTAAAACATGTTTAGATGTCTATCAAAAGGTTCTTCTGCCAGGTAGAAAATGACGTCAGTTTAGTTTTGTCTTTTACCATACATAGTTACTGTTGCTGGGCAGGACCCCCCCCCCACACCCATTTGTTAGCCTGGAATGGGAGAAGGAAATGTGAAATGTGAACCTTTATTTGTCTTTCTAAGCAATGTCTGAAGGCCAAGCAGCTATTGAGGGTGATGAACTGTAAAACTGCTTTTTTTCTTTCTAAGCAATAAGTCCCTCCAGTTCCTGTGAAAGAGTAAGCAGGCTTACCCAGTGAGCAGAAGTACTTCTGTTTCCCCCGCCTCATCTTGCTTAACAAAAGTGAGCCTTCCACTATAAAAATAAGAAAAAATAATAGCGGAAGTGGTCCAAGCGAATTTAACATTAGGGACTGCAGAGAGTGGGAGGTGATTCACAGCAGAGACAGCGGAAGCAGGAGTAATGGAATGAATGTCATTGCCGGGTAAGCGTAAGTATTAGTTTCTTGTCAGCAAAATATACATGCAAAAACTAAAATTTTGTTTAAAACTACTGGGGTGGGCGTGCTAGTGATAAGGATGTCAGCGGTAGCTGGCATGCTGATAGTGGATCGCTACCACAGTCGTGAACTGACAGAGCGGGAGCTGTAACCATTAGGTGAGACAAGATCATTTATGGTATTGTCCTTGTATTTAAGTTTGTGACAGTTGCATAAGGGAGCTATTTTGCTTATGACTGTCAGTTTGTGGGAAAGTTTTAGTCAGATGCTAACGAAGAAAGCAACATGGCGGCTTTTGTTCTAATGGCACATACATTTGTTATTTTACTACTGCTGTTGTTTTTTTCAGAACTTGTCTTTACCTGAGCATTGAACACATCTGATGCACAGGTAACAACCAATCATAAGGCTGGATTTTCTCTTCACATTTTATAAGGAATGCTCAGCATTAACCTTTAACTTATAATAGTTCTCCGAGTTCTGTACACAAGCTATGACATAGTTAAAATTCCAAATTAAGGGTTTCATGAAATTAACTGTACAGTTCTATTCCCCCACAAAAAAAACAAACCTGTGCAAAATACACTTTTCAAATAAACCTTTATTCAGGTACAGGTAAATAGGTATCATCTGTAGGCATGAGAATCATTTCTGAAAATAGTAATATTGCAAACATCTGCCAGTTGAAAATGACATCCTGCCCTCTAAAGCAAATGCTTATGCTACTCTATTGTGCTTGATGGACAGCAAATGCCATGATGATGAAAGCTTCAGTTGCTGAGATATGATTATACCTCTGCCCCATGTTACATCTCTTTTTCCCCACATTTTGAGGGACAACACCCAACATTTAAATGTTGAAAGGCTAGTGGCAAGGTAACTTCTGTTTGTCAAGACACAGATGCATGGATATACTTTTTAGTCTTTACAGATTCTCCTTATACCCTTTTTTAAAAGGCACACTGGGGCCACCCAAAGGCCCAGTGAATTGTAAATTGTGCTTTGATGGCCGTGACCTGGATTCAGAAGAGGACTTGGGAGCTGGTTCAAGTGGCAAGGGGTCTGGTGTGATGAAGCCAAATAACAGTGCTCCCTGTTGGGGGAATGGGGCTGGTGCCAGGTTCCACCAGCACATTGACCCCTGCTGTGGAGCCCGGGAAACCTCCTCAGGTATGTTGCTGAATGTGTAGCCTGTCAGGACACAGCCCAGTGTTTAAACTTTGAGAAGTAAACCAGAAAATGACAGCTGTGGACCATCTGAATGGTAGTCGCTGGCACTCATGGGCACTGCTCTGTGTGGATCTGTGGTGATTTGATGACAGAAGAGCAGTAAATGGTGCTGGGAGGTTGTTGTCAGGAAGACCTGACAGAGGGATAAGGAGGATAGTGTGCTGACGGTGGGGGTAGGAAGCCTGATGAAAAAAGACCCACTTGCATGTGATTTCAAGTATGTGATTTGTTTTGTGTGGAAAACTACAACTGCCCTAGGGACATTGCAGGGTGCCAATGAAGCCAAACAACCCCTTTTGCATTGAAACTGATTGACTTCAGAAGATAAATGCCTCTCACATGTATATAATGTAACCCCAAGGGGGCGCTACCCTTAGGGCTACTACCCCTGTCTGCCCCCACAGAGGCAGGTTGAGGGGCCCAGATCCATTGATGGGTGCCTCCACCCAGAGGTCGGGGTTAGCACAGTTAAGACTACCACGGTTACAGCCCTCTGAGCTACTGCAACCCCCCTTTCATCCCACTAGTGACTCACACTGGGTACCAACAATTTTGTTCACCAGTACACTTACCCTATGGAAAATATATTCCAGCTCCCTTTGTGGACCCCCTGTAAAGTAAGGCACAGTTATGTTGCAATCACCAGGCAGCAGTTCACCATTAATGTACAAAATAGCCAGGATGTAACTGTACAAAAAGCAATCTGATTTATTCAGGGGGAAAACAACAAGGACAGGGGGAATCAAGTTGATTAGCTTATCACTATACTTATCTACCTAGGGCTCTGTGCACAGGCCTAACCCTACAGCTTATTGTCCCGGGGTACCCAAGCCCTAGCGGCTTGTCCACACATGGCAGCTGGTTTGGGCCCTTAGCACACACAAACATAACAGTCCTGAGCAGGTCAAAGTAAGAGGAAAGGTCAGTTAAGTAATCCGAAGTTAAATGGTGCACTGAAACCACTGCATAGACACACTACAGGGAGCGACCCTGAATTAGTACTCACAACCCCAGCAAATGACGATTCCTTCACCGCTACCAGGATGGAGCCTGACTTTCACCAGTCTTCTTACACATTTATATGGTAACTAACAACAGAGGGGTACCACACCAGGCAGCTGCTTCCAATGCTCCCACAAACTCACAGCCACAGAGATACTGCAACGGCAGCTTCCACTTTTCTTCGGACCGAGCGCAATTCAGCAATTCTCTCCAGTCCTCCTGCAGGTCGAGCCTGGTGGGTAGCTGTACAGGGCACAGCCTCCTCTGACCGCCCGCCGGCAGATTTCAAAATGAACTCGCTTGCAGGGAAAACTGCCACCTTAGGCTTTCACGCGCTTCCCGCGCGAACACTTCCCAGTGCAGAAGCACAGAAGCTCCTCACTCCTCGCCAGCCACAACGCATCTAACCCCCAACAGCAAGGGGGTCTCCTCTCAGTTCAGGCACTACCCGCTGTCATTGGCTGGATGCATACGCCAGTCACTTCCTCCAGTGCTTAGTGGTGCAGAAAAAGCTCCATAGCCCATAATACCTTTCCCAAAACAAGCAGCCCCTCTATTGGTCAGTCCACTCTGCAGGGTCCCGAGGTACTGATTGGCCCACTTCAGCAGTTCTGGGGCAAAATGGAGGAGGCAATCGAAAACCCTCTGTGCTGCAAAGCAAGGCAGGTTAGAACAACTACATTATCATTATTACTCTAACAGATAACCAGTAGACAAGCATATCCTCTAACAAAGCTCCCTCTGCGCAATTAGCGATGGCAGAACCGGAGCGATTATTGGGCAGCCTGGGAGGGACTCGAACATAGAAACACTCAGCCCCCTTCTTCTATCCAACTACAACTGCAACAGGCAGCTTTTTAAAGGGACAGATACGGAGGCCTTAAAGGTGCTCACTGGCTACCCAGTAAAAGCGGCTTAAACGCCGAACATCAAGCAGGCATAAGGCACATTAGGAACCCCATTTGCAAGGGGTATAATATATATAATCTTTAGAACAGCACGTGATTCAGCAGACAAGTGAATCAAGTCTTTGCTTGGCATTTGCACAATAACACATTTAATCCTAGGGCTGTCAGACCCCAAATAATTGGGCCTGGCATTCATATACTTAAAGAGCAGCTGACGCCTTCAGGAGAACTTTAAAAAAACATTATATTTAGACACAGTTCGGCTTGTATTTCACATTAGTTCTGTATTCCTCCTCCCATTATTTATTACTGATGTGATTTGCATGAAAAAAAGATCTTTGCTCCTCAAGAGATCATCTATTCCTTTTGCCTTCTCCTTACCTGAAGTCATAATGCACTGTTTGTGGCATCACAATTACTCCCAAGGCAACAGATTGTTATGTCACAACAGAGGATTATGACATGAAGTAGGGAGTAAACTATAGAGGCAGATGAACTCTGAGGTCTAAAGATCATGTATTCATGCACATTTCCTTAGTAATAAGTAAAGTGCAGGAGAAATCTATAGAATATATATGGAATGCAACCTGAATTCTACCTAAATGTTATGTTTGTCAAAGTTTTCTTTGAGGTGTCAGCAGCTCTTTAACCCTTTACTGACAGTGATCGAATGAACATATGATCCGAGATCAATATCTCTCCTTCATGTAAAACTACATTAGAGTTAGCTCTTTTTACTGTTTAGGTGGAATTTTGTTTCTGTGAAAAGCCCAAGCCTTCGCGTTACATTGTACAAGTAGAAGCATGTGTTGGTGCTCACAGGGCTATTTTATCGTAGCTGCATTTTGCTGACACCCTAAAACCAGTGGAAACCTGTGGGAAAGCTACCATACCTCTGCATCATAAAAGTACTCTTGAGCCTTCAGCAAACCATAATTCTTTAGATCAAAAAGGATAAATGTCATGTGTATCTTCCCACCTCTTAGGCCTTAAAGAACAAATGTGTTGAACCTGTAAGTAATTTTTTCCCATTAGACACTTTTTAAATTGCTTCCAGTTCTGTAACTGTTCCATCATTATTAGTCTTTTAGTAAACTCAGTGGGTGTTTCTGATTCACATACTGGTATAAGTACCATTTAGACTCTGTGATGTAGCTTATGTTCCCTTTCAACCACAGAGTTCTATAGAAGAACATGGGAGCATGGTGGCAATACAGTAAGCAAGCAAGCAAACTTTATTTATAAAATAGCGCTATTCACAAAAAGACTATAGCGCTAGCACAACAAAACATAAAACCACAGCTAAAAAGTCCTTGAATAATTAATAAATATCAGCATCAAAAAAATTATTCAGAGTCAGGAAAAGCACGATTAAACAAATATGCTTTCAATGCAGATTTGAAACTCTCCACAGTCAGGCACACTCTTATCCGATGAGGTAAAGAATTCCACATGGTAGGGGCCGCAAACTCAAATGCTTGGGCCCCAGAGGTCTTCAAACGAACCCTGGGAGTCTCTAGCAATCCCTCATCAGCAGAGAGGAGTGGGCAGAGGGGGCAGTAGTGGCAAAGAAGCTCTTGCAGATGGCACGAATCCTGTCCATGTAAGGTTTTGTAGGTCAGCAAGCTGACCTTGAAGGTGATCCGCCACTGAATAGGCAGCCAGTGCAGGCTGGACAGCACAGAAGTGACATGGCAAGCTCAAGGGAGCCCAGTCAACAGCCTGGCTGCTGCATTCTGCATCAGCTGTAAGCAGTGGATATTCACCCCCGGTTGCCCTAGGTAAAGGAAATTGTAGTAGTCAAGGTGGGAGGTCACAAAGGTATGGACCAAGGTTGGAAGGTCATCAGGTGGAACTAATTCGGGCGATATTCCTCAGATGGTAAAAGGAAGTCTTGACAACAGATGACACCTGAGATTTAGGCTGCAGCCCCTCCTCAAGAATAACGCCCAGATTTCACTCCTGTTCAGAAGCCATCAGCTAGCAGTCTCCAAGCCAAAGCCCAGATGGCCATCTAGCTGGCAGGCCCTCTACCCAATGACCCGGGTCCACCACCAGGACCTCGGTTTTGTCAGGGTTCAACCTCAACCAGTTAGCACTCATCCAGTCTTGAATCTCAGAGAGGCAGTTGTTAAAGCTCAAGACAGCTCCCACCTGTTTGGGCACAAAGGACATGTATCGTGAGTATTATCTACATAACAGGGAAAACTCAGCCCATGCCACCTTACAATGTCTCCCAACGGCAGCATATACACTGCAAACAACGTGGGTGATAGCACAGAGCCCTGCGGCACCCCACACGACAGGGAGAACTTGTCAGAGGAGTACGTCCCTAATATAACTCTCTGAAACCTGCCAGTGAAGAAGGATTGAAACCATCTGAGGACTGTACTAGACAGTCCACAAATCAGCCACAGGCACTCCAGCAACACTCCATAGTCCACGGTGTCAAATGCTGCAGAGAGATCAAGATGAACCAAGGTGGAACAGCTCTTCCGATCTCTCGTTATCAGGAGATCACTGAGGACCCGATCAAGGGCCGTCTTGGTGCTATACCTCTTCCGAAATCCAGACTTGAGAGGATCGCAGTGTGTGTAATGAGGATTTTTATGCACACTTGAGGTGTACAATGCCCCAAAAACCCGACCTCAGGGTTTATCAAGGTATCGCACACCAAGGGTGTGCATAAAATCTAAGTTACCACACTTCTCCATGTTTTATTTTTTATAATAAATGATCCCTTTATTCAGTTTGTCTGAATTATTTAGTAAAGAGAACATGAAAGGAATGTCAGTATGAACAACTTCTATTTGTAATGAACTTATACTTGGGTACTTTAACATTTTTTACTGTTTAAAGATGTAAAACATTTGAAATTTTTAAGTTTAACCATTTTAACTTAAATTTGATACCCCACTCCCCTGTAGTCCTGTGAGACCGAAATCAGCAAGTAGAAAAACTTCTTGTAACTAACTAGAAGCAGTTGATTGAGTAACAGGCCAAAGAACTTTGTGAAGAAGAACAGCCTTTTTAGTAATAATGAACCAGTTTCTATGATGTTGTAGTTCATGTTTTTCTTTCTGTGAAGATGCCTGTGCCATTGTTATTCTTTGTGTATTTATTTTTCTAGTGCACTGGCATTTTTTTTTTGTGGTAATTTTTGTTTTTGTTTTTTGAGGCCCACTACTGTGATTGCCGATCGGCGGTTTGTATGAAGGCTCTGTGAAATACTACAGAGCACAAGCTGACAGCGTGAACTGAGAGGAAAGGTGACAGTGTGAGGTGTAAGTGCAAAGGGGACAGTGAATGAGGAGTCAGACAACTGGGCCTTTTAAACATCCATTTTATGATTTAGGGGGATTGTGCTTAATCAAGATGCGTAATACATGGGCAATAATACACACCTGTGCATTATGCAGTTTGGCAGTCACTGTTCATAGTTAATAAACATCAATAACCATTTATTATAAATAGAAAAACACATGGGACTCTATTTGTTACAGTACTGTAACACCATCAAGGAATTTCATGACATCAAAAACCGTGACAGTGAAGCTCGAGAGGTTTATGATATCATCTAATCCCGAGATGGTGTTACAGCACCATAACAGATAGAGTCCCATGTGTTGTGTTTTGTAGTATATAGGACTGTTTCTCAACCTTTTTTAATTTTTCTGGTTTTGTTTAAGTTTACTCACTACCATGACATTAGCACTCACTTGCACTCCCATCTACTCCATGACAATGGTTCCTGTCCCTGAATACCGAGCGGGATGTCAGGGCAACAGTGAATTACAAAGATGTGGTATCATTGACAGAGTGCTGGCCAATCAGTTGGAGAAGGCATGCACATTTCAACCCCCCCCCCCATGGTGAATAGCCAGTCAGTTATGGAGACACCACTTCTGTACTACTGTCATAATGAAGGTGAGCAGACATGGAGGCCAGTGCTGTGTTGATCCTGGTGTGGACAGGAAAGGAGTCATTGGACTCATTTGCTGTGTGAGTGTTCCAGTTTGATGGGGTTTACACTTGAGTGTCATACAGATTTGTTTTCTTAATACTATCGCTCTAATGTCAGATTGATGGTATTATGAAAAAGAATTTTGAGGAATTTATTTTATTATGGGTTTTGAGTGTCACTCTTTCTCTATGGAAAAGTGCCAACCCAATGTATTATGTACTGTTATTGTTGCATATCTGTTTGTGGATTGCTACATATCGACTACTACTGATTAATAATTATGTGTTTTTACTTTCTCTTATTTATTGTTGTATTTTATCTCCCATGTACCTCTTCACCCAGGACATACCTGGAAATGAACTGTTTTTGTAGCTCACTGCACCTTTCCTAGACAAACATTTGTATACAAACAGACAAATCATTAAATAAATAAATCAGAAGGACATAAACTACCTCATACAGTGAAGAAATTATAGTGTTTATCATTAGTGTATGTATCAAAAACATCCACTAAGTTTATTAAAAGGCCAGTAGAGATGGAACAGTAATGGAATGCAGACCAATATCTGAAACAACAGATTCTACAGAAAACAAATGCTTGCAGTTCAACCTTAAAGGGACAAGGCCAACTCTCTCTACGTAATGTCTGTCTGTCTGTCTATTTCTGTCTCACTCTCTCATTCTCTTTGTCTGTCTGTCTGTCTGTCTGTCTGTCTCTCTCTCTCTCTCTCTCTGTGTAAACTTCCTAAACATTCCTTAATCTCCCTCTATCGGTCTAATTCTTCTTCTACTCACCTAATGGCTGGTATAACTCTCCCTGACCTGTCAAGTGCTTTAGGATGTATGTAGGAAAGAGGCTATAGAAACTGAATTTTATTTCCTTCTTCATCAGGCCAATGAGTAGATTTGGCATTCATAACATGCTAACCATGGGGTGCAACAATTATCCAAGTAACAGGCAGAAATTATGCTGCATCATTTCTTAGAATTTTAGAAACATTTTGAAGAATTTTAAATATAGATTTTAAGTAAGCACAACTTCTGTACTGCCGGGGTGTCACCAGAGGTATAAATTGGGGTGGGGGCTAATGCCCTATAGTTAAACTGTTATGCAAGCTAGGGGTTCCCAGGAACGCTCCCCAGAAAATGTTGAAATATTTACATTAAAATGTTGGCTTTTCCTGCATTTTTCATGGTGAAAGCAGTGTTTGAAAAGCCTGTTTTTTTCTGTGTTTCTTACATGTGGAAAAGTCTGGTTACTGGACCCAAGAAGACAACAAACAGAGAGACACTATCATCCCAGCAGATCTGTTGGGAAGGTTACCAGACCCCATTGGACAACAGAAAGACACCATTATCCCAGCAGATCTGCCTCCCTCTCTCTCTCTTACTCTCAGATCCTGAACCAAACTTCTCTAAGCCTGAAGTTTCTCCATCTCAGCTCAGCTCTGGATTAAACAGTGGATTCATTGTTTAAGCAATAGCAAATCCAAAGATAGGAAAAGAGCCCATTTGATCTAGGTCCCCTTGTTTTTTAATGCATTGTGCCCAGCAGCTGACATCCTACAGATTTTATACTTCCCCACCCCAAAGGGAGATTGTGCACCCTGTCATGACTGGCCCTTGTGGGATTTTCACCTCTGAGGGACGATGATATGCCTCTCCTCTCAATTTATCCCATCTCCTCCTTTTCCTCCTACACCTCCTTTCCTATTACACTCAACACTATTTCTCCACTCCCCCTCTCTCACCTCCTTCCCCATTTGCTACCGTCCTCCATTGCTGGTCAGGAATCCGATGTGGGCTGGGTATATGTTCAGCCATGTCTGGCCCTTGTGGGATCCACATCCTAGTGGGCAGAAGGTTTGGATCTCCATCTCTACTTTACTCCCCTTCCTCCTTTCCATCCCCTCCTCCTCTTCTCCACTTCTTTCTTTTCCTATTTTATTTCATTATTATTTCTTCCCCTCCCTGCTGTTTGATATTGGGCTGCTGCCCATACCGTACCTGGTGCTCAATATTTATTTCCTAAACGCGTGTTAGCTCACATAACCACATATTGTACATAGCTGTATTCTAATTATTTAATCGTTGTATTCTGCTAGGCACCTTGGGCAGACTTGGTGGGCCAGGCGGTCCTTTTCTGCTGACACGTTTCTATGTTTCTATGAAGCTTATTTCATAAGCCTTACTCTGTTGTAAAAATTAAGTGTACATCCCCTTGTCCCCTTCCCCCTAGGATGCATCTGGAAACGAGCTGCTGTAGTTTAGTATGCCTTTCCTGTTGAAACTTTCCAAATAAATAAATACTATAAATTGCATCTCCATCTGCATAACCTCTCCCAGAAAAAAAACAACTACATTAGGGGAATGCACAGCCACAAGGTTCACAGTTCCAACATGCCCTTTAACTTTGGTACCAAAAATGCAAACTTTTTCACTTTCCATCTTCACTTGCCATAACAAAAAACAAGCAGTTTTTTAACCCGGAGGTTTTATGATAGAAGACTAGAAGACAGTGGCACTAATTCAAACAATGTGAGTTTTTCCTCCCTCCTCTCTTTTTTTTATTTCAAAGTTCGGCTGCCCCCATCTCGGTAGCCCCTTACCTGCCATGAGGTTGCTGATGGCTACAGAGGCTTAGAGCATCCCCTGCTGTGGCTGCCTGGATCCACAGGAAAGACATTGCTCTGCACTGTGCACTCTAGCAACTGGGAGTCTGGGACAAGTCAAGTTCTTGAAGCTGCACTCCATCCCTTATCCATCACCTCCAATTTGCTTGCCTTACTTTCATGATGGATCTGCTGCCCGCTCCATCCACCACTTGGATAGTGATTTACTAAGCTTGCCCCAGGCAGTTTAATTGATCAGCTGTTCCCTCCAATTGCTGCCTTCACCAGGGTCTTGCACCTTAGCGGCACTTTGGAAACAAGTCGGCCACCAACAGCCATTCCTACAGCCGCCACCCGACCCCCTTCAGCAGCCCTTGCTGGATTAAGGGCCTCGGGACACGGATCCTTCACCAGGGTCTTGCACCTGAGTAGCGCTTTGGAAACAAGGTGGCCAGCAACAGCCATTCCTACGGCCGCCGCCCAACCCCCTTCAGCAGCTCTTGCTGGATTAAGAGCCTCAGGACACAGATCCTTCACCAGGGTCTTGCACCTGAGTGGAACTTTGGAAACAAGGCATCCAGCAACAGTCTTTCCTATGGCTGCCACCCAACCCCCTTCAGCAGCCCTTGCCAGATTAAGGGCCTTGGGACATGGATCTTTCACCAGGTACTACCGCCAAGCTTTTCTGGGAGCCAGTACATTAGGGTGATCATGATTGGTGTGGCACTGTCTCAAGGGGATACTGATTGGTCCGCCCGTTTGTCACCTGTGCTCCGATTGGTGCGCTCGTCCCCATAGACTATTACAGCATTCCTTGCACTGCATCTGTGCTTCTAACTTCTGAACTGAATTTTTTTTTCTCTTAAATTTCAACTGCCAATGCTGATTATGTTAATATTTAAAAAGTAATGTACTGTGTTTATCCCTAGTATAGCTCTTTGCATAACTTTAGCCTGCTCGCTGTACATAGTGCTAGAAGTGTGAAAATAAGCTGTTTACTGTTTCATTTCCCCTACCTGAAATCTTGAGCTGCTGCTATTCTAACTTCTCCCTCTATTTTCTTTTTTCTCCCTCTCTCCCACTGGTGCTCGCCATATACACCCCCCTCTATCTGTACTAGTTTACTTGTCATGCTTTCCTCTCCTCCTGAGACAGCCCTCCCCCCATCTAGCATTCATTTGTCCTGTTCTATTCTGCCTTTTACCTTTGTCTTGCCCTACCTTGCATCTCTAATCATTTTCTTTGTCCACACCAACCATCACCCCCCCCACTGACGATCTGCTGCCAGCTTCCCCGCCCCTGAACTTCTGTCCTGCCTACATACTTATTCTACTCTTTCATTTTCCTTTTAGGGTCTTGCACCTGAGCGGTGCTTTGGAAACAAGACGGCCAGCAACAGCTGTTCCTACGGCCGCCACCTGACCCCCTTCAGCAGCCCTTGCCGGATTAAGGGCCTCAGGACACGGATCCTTCACCAGGTACTACTGCCAAGCTTTTCTGGGAGCCAGTACGCTAGGGTGATCACGATTGGTGCGGCGCTGACTCAGGGGGACACTGATTGGTCCACCTGCTCGCCACCTTTGCTCCAATTGGTGTGCCCATCCCCATAGACTATTACAGCATTCCCTGAATGCATCTGTGCTTCTAACTTCTGAACAGAATTTTATTCTCTCCCAGGCCTCCATTAAATACAATTCTGCTCCACCCTCCCTAGTTCTTCTGTCATACCATTGGCTTACTCTCGTCTGCTGCCATTCAGACATTGGTAGCTGAGTGAAGCCAATAAGCCTGATCCTTGTGGAAGCACCATTGCAGCTACTAACCACCAATCTTATTTTGTTTATTTTTATCTTTCTCCCCCTTCTTATCACAATTCCATCTCGGGCTCAGAGAGTGTCTGTATGTGGGTCTGTTTCACACACAGAAAAAACACCAGAACATTACTAACCTGCAGACCTCGCTCTTTGGCATCATGGCTTACCTCATTGCTATACTATTGTTCCTAATCTACAGTGTGCCCTATGATACAATACACCAAGTACCACCACAATATAATCCAGTCCGGGACTGCATTGTCTCAACATTCTGTGTTGCTACCACTCACTGTACCTCCTTTTTTTCATCAACCCCCCCCTTGCCTATACCCCCCATCATGATCCCCTCCCTTTAATACTACCTTCACCTATGACTATACGAGCACTCACAATGATTACATTAAACTGTCACATTAGCGGTACTCTTTCCTGCACCAAACATACCTCATTGGCAACATATCATGGGTGGTCCCAAAGGAAAAAAGCCATCTCCTTCCTTATGAGCTCCTTAAAGAAATTGCTGTTGTTGCTCCTTCTCTTCTCAGGTAATGTGGAGCTAAATCCTGGCCCCCCTCTGCAACTCACCTCTCCTTCAGATTTTGCAGATGCCCCAGGACTTAAGATGATGCTGGTCAATATACTAAGCTTGACCAAAAATGTGTCCAATTACAAGCATGGGCTGTACATACTAAGCCGGACCTTATCATTATTATGGAGTCTTGGCTAAAAAAGGCTAATACCGACCAACAAATCTCTCTCCAGGGATACAAACAATTTATGGCGGACAGGGCTTCTAGAGGTGGGGGTGTGGTCGTCTATGCCAAAACCAAGTACTCAGTCACTGATATCAGCTGTAGATCTTCACCTAAGGAATTCAAGATGGTTTCAATGAAGCTTCATTTTCTTTCTTCAGAATGCATCACCATCATAGGTGGTTATAGGCCTCCGTCTGGAGGCACTAAAATCCTTAATATACTAAAATCCCTAATCTCAGATGCAAAAACAGAAACAATATTCCTAGGGGATCTCAATATGGATTGGCTAACCCCTAAATCTCACTGCCTTAAATCCCTCTGTGACGAGCTCGGCCTAGTGCAATTAGTCAACGAACCCACAAGGAACAATGTCCTAAACACTGCCAATAGCTCCCTTTTAGATGTGATATTAACCACTCACCCACATAAAATGTCACATTCAGCAGTGTTCCATAATGATATGAGCGATCACGGGGGTTGTTTTTTGCATAAGATCTCATATTAGGCCCGAACACAGCCCAAGTTTATAACAAAATGGTCCTTTTGCAAGTTCGTTGCAACAAACTTCCTTTCTGACCTAGATAGGGTCAGATGGCAAGATCTTTACCTAGCCAAAAATGTCAATGAGGCAGTCTCCGTCCTTAATGTCAACCTTACTAGTCTGGTAAATAAGCATGCCCCCCTCATCAAAGTTAGGGTACGCAACAACTCTCACCCCTGGTTTACCCCAGATCTTAAGGCAGCTCTTACAACCCGTGATAAGCTCTGGGTGAAAGCAAGACATTCCAAGAAACCCTCAGATTGGCAGGCTTTCAGAACAGCTAGGAATGCCTGTGTAAAAAGCATTTGTTCTGCCAAAGCTAACTTCTACATCTCTACCCTTGAACAAGCAAAAGGGAACTCACACAAAATATGGAGGACACTTACATCTATAGAAGGGCGGCCCACTGCCCCCTCCATTCCAACTAAGGTAGTCTCAAACGATAGGGTGGTGGAAAATAAGTCCTTAATCCTCGAAGAACTTAACTCCCACTTTGTCACAACTGGACTAGCTTTTGACTCCTCACCTTATGCTAGCATTGCGAAGAGCCAGCTAAGGCCTTCCCAAATATCTAGCACCACATCTTGCCCATTTCAACTACGTGAGCTAAACTATAAAGAAGTAGAAGATTCTTTACTTAACTTGGACACCAAAAAAAGTGCAGGGGACGATGGTCTAGAACCCTTCTTCCCAAGATTAGGATATGCCCACCTCTCTGCCCCCAATCTTCATATCCTCAATCTCTCCATTACATCTGCTACTGTGCCGTCTTGTTGGAAATCCACACACATCCTCCCCCTATTTAAATCTGGTGACCCTTACGATGTGAATAATTACAGGCCTATCTCCATCTTGCCGATCTTCTCTAAAGTTTTTGAAAAACTGATCTATAACCAACTAAAAACTCACTTGGAAACTTTCTCTCTCATTAACCCAGCTCAATCTGGTTTCCGGGCAAATCACAGCACAATCTTTGCTTTAGTGAAAGTAACTAACTGGGTCTCTGCTATAGATGCTAAGAAGATAACTGGAGCAGTCTTCTTGGATCTTAGTAAAGCATTTGATACTGTTGACCACGACCTTCTAGTCAATTGTGTCACTAACTTGGGGGCCATGTCCTCCACTACCCAGTGGTTCTCCAGTTCCCTAACAGGGAGAACCCAGAAAGTAAAAGCTGATGGCCTTTTCTCTGCCTCTCTGCCAGTTGTCACAGGAGTCCCCCAAGGCTCCATTCTAGACACTATCTTGTTTTTGTTGTACATTAATGACCTTGATTCCAACATAACTAGATCCAATATGCATTTCTTTGTGGATGACACTGTACTGTATACCTCTGGCTCAACATTATCTGAAGTTAGTGGGGTGCTTCAAGCAGACTTTGCCCAACTTGAACATGATCTAATAAAGGCAAAGCTTCTCCTTAATGCAAAGAAAACCAAAGCAATGATATTCTCTCGTAATACCTCTGCAGGCACCTCCCATAACCCCCCTAAAGACTTTATTGTTACTTCTCTAAGCGAACCATTGGAAGTCGTTTCCAAATTTAAATATCTGGGTATCTGGATAGACAACAAGCTCTCTTTTAATTACCATATTGAGGACTTATGCAGGAGGCTTAAAGCCAGGCTAGGTTTCTTCTTTAGAAATAGGTCCTTTTTCCGACTTGAGACTCGAAACAGGCTCGTTCAGGCTACATTTCTTCCCCTTCTTGACTATGGCGATGTAATTTACACTTCCACTACTCTAGCAAACCTAAGCAAACAGGACATCCTCTATCACTGTGCATTATGGTTTATTACCAACTCTCCTTACCGTTCGCACCACTGTGACCTGTATGCAGCTGTTGGCTGGACATCTCTCACCACTAGACGTTTGCTCCATGCTGGTCTCTGGACCCTTGAGTAGCTCCTGCATAAACTACCGAGTTACCCATCATCTCACATCTGTATTTCTCACAGTGCATACTCTTTCAGGAAATCTGACTTCATTCTGCTGGACGTACCCAGGACACGTACCTCCTTTGGTAAATGCGCTATTGCGTATGCTCTTCCCTCTATTTGGAACCAACTCCAATCCGTGCTGAAACTAACTAGTATCGTCTCAATTAACTTCTACAAAGTGCTAAGTGCAACTAAAATAAAAGATATCTGCAACTGTTATTAAGCCCCTTCCCATCACTTTGTGTGCCTTATACATTTATGTGTAAGCCCTTCCCCGCCCTTATGCATGCCGCTTCCTTATTGTCTACACTACCATTTAACCAAGACTTAACTACGTTCTCGTAGCTTCTGACTTCCAAACTGTGACCAATACTGCAATAATCTCACACCTGCCTCCCTTCCCCGTCCTACTCTTGGCTCTCTCTCCTTATATATTACTTCCCTTACTCTTGCCAAACCGTGACTACCTCATTTATCCTTTATTCCCTGTCGCTGCTCAAGATGCTGAAATTATTTATTTCAAACACCATTACCCTGCCTCGTACTGCTGGCATCCTACCTTGAAGTGCTTGAATACTATGTACCATATGTCTTCTCACTGTCTATTGTTTTCCGATGTTATATCATTTTATGTAATATCCTGCTTGAACTAAGTGTATACCTTGAATACATGTAATAGTATTGCTCTATCAAGTATTATATTTTATGTAATGTTCTTTATCAATGTATATGTCTCAGGACCTCCTTGTGAATAAGCTTGTTCAAAGGAGTTTTCCTGCAATAAACTTGAACTGCCACATACAGGATGGGAAGAGAGTTTTAAATTGCCTGGGGGGATGTCATGTTTTTTACAATGCTGGGACAAGACAATTATCTGATTGCCAGGAAGTCAAGTTTACTTCCTGTATTATATGGGGGATATATTCCCTGGTCCCAACCTGAGGTAGCAAACAAAACAGAAAATGTAGGCATTTTCAATCCCATAGGTTGCACCAAGGTTGTTCCCTCTCAGTCTCTCCATCAGTTTCTCTGTCTTCTCAACTGCAACCAGGGCTTGCACTCACCCACACAGCAGTGCTACTACATGTATCTACTATCCCTCTCATATTTTCTCTACCAGCAGTGGCTTTATCCAAACTTGAGCCCAACCAAAGCCATGATGACACCTGCAACTTTCAAAGAAGCTGCTCGCAGAAATCAGGGAGAAGAATGATGCAGAAAAGGGTAAAACAAAAATCCCCATCTTGAGCCTGACCCGCACTCAGTCAAGGTAAGGAATCACCTGTACCCTACCCACCCACCGCTTCTGTAATAATAAAACCTGATAGTTTAGCATTACTGGTGTCCTTTAAATACTCCACACTACAAAACAGTGGTGGAAAATGGGAGTAACTCATGTGTTGCTCTGCCCTGTGTGGGCCAGGCTGAGGGAAGGAGGGGACATTATTTTAATATGGATGTGGACTTACATTGAAGGGGCTATAGTCCCTCCTAAACCAACCTGGTGACACCACTGTTTTTCTGAACGATCTGCTCCTCAGTATACCAATAAAAAAAACACAAAATCAGTTTATTCAGGGGTTGATGATATCCTATTGAAGCAGCAGTGCATGGGTGCTTGCCCTTTCCATAATGAACAAGCCTCTTTCCTTTCCTGACTGCAGTTTGCATTGTTTTTAGCTTGACAGAACAGCAAGGAACTATGCTTATAAACAGATTCAGTGCACACCCAAACTAAATTATATCAGTAAGTTTCTGGCTACTTCTGAAACAATTATTCATCTTGAAAGTGGCAGTTCATAATTTATTTTATACCCATCTGCAACCCCTGAAGGTTATCCTTACTGTTCATTTGAGTTTTCAAATCGCTCGTTGAGAAGGCGGCACCTCCGGCTGTTTTCTTGGCTGCCGCCATCACTGGTGAATCCTCTGGCTCCTCTGCTGCCCTCCTGGTCCTGCTCCTTGGATGCCTGAAGCAAGGTATAGCTGCTGTTTTTCCCTGAGTCTGTGTACTAGCAGCGGCATTCCGATTGGTACACCTTTTTGAGTTTCTACTATGGATTGGCTAAAGGGGAACTCCCAGGCTCCTGATTGGTGCACCTGCAAGCCGGCTCTTCTAACTGCTTTTCCCTGCAGCCTATTTTCTGGTCCCATGTCCTAACATTTGAAACCGACACCCCTCAGTGCAACCCCGAGCGGTGCTCATTGAGAAGGCGGCGCTTCCGGCTGTTTTCTTGGCTGCCGCCATCGCTGGTGAATCCTCTGGCTCCTCTGCCACCCTCCTGGTCCTGCTCCTCGGATGCTTGAAGTAAGACACCCCACAGCGCAGCCCCAAGCGGCGCTAGTCGAGAAAGCGGAGCCTCCGGCCATTTTCTTGGCTACCGCCATCACCGGTAAATCCTCTGGCTCCTCTGCCGCCCTCCTGGTCCCGCTCCTTGGATGTCTGAAGCAAGACACCCCCCATTACAGCCCCAAGCAGCGCTCATTGAGAAGGCTGCACCTCCGGCCATTTTCTTGGCCACCGCCATCGCCGGTGAATCCTCTGGCTCCTCTGCCACCCTCCTGATCCCGCTCCTTGGATGCCTGAAGCAAGACACCTCCCAGCGCAGCTCTGAGTGGTGCTCGTTGAGAAGGTGGCGCCTCTGCCCATTTTCTTGGCTGCTGCCATTGCCGGTGAATCCTCTGGCTCCTCTGCCGCCCTCCTGGTCCCACTCCTTGGACGCCTGAAGCAAGGTATAGCTGCTGTTTTTCCCTGAGTCGGTACTCTAGCGGCGGCATTCTGATTGGTGCACCTTTTGAGTTTCTACCAGGATTGGCTGAAGGGGAACTCCCAGGCTCCTGACTGGTGCACCTGCAAGCCGGCTCTTCTAACTGCTTTTCCCTGCAGCCTATTTTCTGGCCCCATGTCCTAACATTTGAAACCGGTATTCTTTGCTGTCAAAATTCTGTTGTACTTAAGCAGCACCCTGTGACTATTAGCTCCTTTGTGCCTTGTTATATGTGCTAGAAGTTTAATTATCACTGTTCAAAACTGATGTAGTCGGCTGTTACTGCAATTAGAGCCTAAAAATCCATAGCGATAATTAGTAATATAACCTGTTTGCTAGTCTCATGTTGTATTTCAATTGTTGCTGCCTTTTAATGCCCATAGCCTGACTAACCTAACTACTCTCTCTGATCCCCTCTACTTGCCATCCCTGCTAGCCCCTCTTCTCTGTCCACCCTCTGCTCTCCCCTGTTCTTCCTTTCTCCCTGTTTCCAAACCCTCCTTGCAACATTTTTTGCTAAACCTGCCCAAACTCCTGATTCATCCCCCTGCCTGAGCCATCACACTAAACTGTGCTGATCACATCATCTTTCTTTGTCCCCCCCGTGATCTCACCCTACCCTACTCCAAATTGCTAATTTCTGTCTTTGTCCCTAGCTTAAACACCCCTGCCTCCCGCTGATGGTCTGCCACCAGTTTTCCTGCCCCCCTGTGTTTCCTCCTTTGTTTCAGCTCTCTATAATTACTCTGTTTTTTTCCTTTTAAATCCTAGACACCCCACAGCACAGCCCCAAGTGGAGCTTGTTGAGAAGGTGGCGCCTCTGACCATTTTCTTGGCCGCTGCCGCCATCGCTGGTGAATCCTCTGGCTCCTCTGCTGCCCTCCTGGTCCCGCTCCTCAGACACCTGAAGCAAGATACAGCTGCTGTTTTTCCCTGAGTCGGTACACTAGCAGCGGCATTCCGATTGGTACTCCTTTTTGAGTTTCTACTATGGATTGGCTGAAGGGGAACTCCCAGGCTCCTGATTGGTGCACCTGCAAGCCAGCTCTTCTAACTGCTTTTCCCTGCAGCCTCTTTTCTGGCCCCGTGTCCTAACATTTGAAACTGGTATTTTTCTCCTGCCCCCACCACCCCCACCCAGGCCTCCTGTTAAATACTCTATCTGTCTTGCCTCCCACGGCATACTCCAACCCTACTTGCTCTCTCAGACCCCTTCTCTCCCTACCGCCACGTGAAAACTGTTGATCCTATCAGGCTGCACTGCACTGGGTTCTGCCTACTACTCAGTTATTCTGGCCCTCTGCTCTAACTTCCCCTGAGAAACTCAGCAACTTGTATCACTGTCCCTTCTTTTCCCTGACCTTAGCGTACCATTGTCTTCTTATGCCAGAGCCTCCAGTCCACTGCCTATTGCAACACAGTTATTTTATATCTCTGCCTTTGTCGACCTCTTTTCAGCCCCTTTTTGCTGCAAAACCTACCCCACCAGTCTGTCTGGGCATTTCTCCTCCCTAGTATTGGACTGAATTTTTTCTCACTCTCACCCTCTCATACAACCCTAAACTCCCCTTGTATCTTTATATTCCCCTCGGTATACTGTTCTGCTGCAGACTATCTCTCCCCCTCATTTTTACTTAATCCCTCCCCATACTAAACTCCTTGTATCAGGGCTGGAAAATGTACAAACAGACGCTGCAAATACTGCTCCTATATACTACATTTCTGTTACACTATTCAATCCTTGCCGTCCCTCATGCTGGAACCACTCTCCCACACTATCAACCCCATGATTTTATCTTCTCAAATCTACTCATTGGTCCTGCTGTATGCTGTGATTCCACTCCACTACTTCTAAACAAGGCCTGGATCCATCTGGTTGCCCATGCCCTCAATTCCAGGTCCCTGCAAAACCTTACCCTCGCACCCTTCCTACATCGGAAGCTCTGGTACCTACTCTTGCTGGCCATTCTACTCTCTGGAGATATTCAGCCAAACCCTGGACCTTTTACCTTGGCAGCAACTCGAACTTCAAATGTCAAAGGCCTACTTATAACACACCACAACATCAGGAGTCTAGAGCGGAACTTTGCGGAACTGGAATCTTGGACCACACTTTATAAACCAGACATACTGTGCCTTATCGAAACCTGGCTGAAACCATCCACCCCTAACTCACGTTGCTCCCTACCCTCCTATAATCTACTGAGGAGTGATAGGACTGCCCCCAAAAGTGGGGGAGGTACAGCTATTTATTACAAATCACACCTCCAACTCTCCATAATCAGCTTGTCCCCTATGTACCACTGTGAGGCAATTCATGCCCTCCTCACCCTTGGCACAATGAAGTTACATATTGTCTGTGCCTATAATCCCCCTACCCATGGCATAAAAGGACTAGATGAGCTACTCGACCAAAATGCCTTTCACTCAGGAAATAATGAAGTTATTATACTAGGAGACTTTTGATATAAACTGGTTGGGAAATGCACACATGACTGCTCTGACTAGACTACAGAGTTTTAAACTACATCAGCTTATCCCGCTACCCACTAGAGCTGCTCCCCACTCAAATACCAGTACCTTGCTGGACTGGATCATGACTAACCACCCAGAAAATATTGTTGATGCTGGAATTCTACCTGATGCCATCACTGACCACTCCCCCACTTTCTGTGTCTGTGGTAAAGGTAGGCCTGAACCTATGAAACCCTGCTTCATTACCTTCCGTAATTATGTAAACTTTGACCCTCAGGCCTTCTTACTTGGTGTAGCTTGCACTGACTGGTCCCCTCTCTATAGCGCATCAGATGTTCAGACTGCCCTAAGTATCTTTCTGTCTAAGTTCTTAGAACTGCAAGAAAACTACTGTCAACTTGTTGCCAGGCAGGTTTAAAATAGGCAGACGCGCTGGCTAAATTCTGACCTGTTATCTAAATTGCGACACAGGGACAAAATCTGGTCTTATTATAAAAAATCAGGTCTTCTTGCAGACTTTAATGCTTACAGTGCTTTAAAGCATCTTTGAGAAATGCTTGTAAGAAATAAATCAAACAAACAAAAAGCACATACTGCAATAACTTCCTAACTGACTCCCAGGGTGACCCCCAAAAATGTTGGTCCTATATAAAGTCCTTCCTGGGATTGAACCAGTCATCCAGTCCAAATGACATGTCTATAAATGGCATCCACTGTAACAATCCCTTCACTATTGCTAACTTCTTTAATAGGCAATTTGATGACCTTACCCAATATACTTCCACTTTCCCTACCCAGTCAAACCCTATCTCACCTACCTACTCTTTCTGGCCCACTTTCCATTTCAAGTCCGTCCAATCTGGAGAGGTCCTCAGACACTTGAGAACAGGGGAATTACTCCAGAGTAACCAGGATTGAGGAGGGCAACAAAGATGGTGCATGGATTGCATCACAAGTCCTATGAGGACAGGTTGAAGGAACTGAACATGTACTCCCTGGAAGAGAGGAGGAGAGAGGATATGATAGAGACATACAAGTATCTTACAGGGAGGAACAGGGTGCAGGAATACACTATTTTTAAGTGAAAAAGATGTTCCAGGACTAGAGGGCATGGGATGAAGTTGGAGGAGGGACGATTCAGAGGAAGCGTGAGGAAGAATTTCTTCACAGAGCGAGGTGGTGGACAAGTGGAACACCCTGCCAGAGGAAGTGGTGGGGGCTGAAACAATCATGGGATTTAAGAACGCATGGGATAGACATAAAGGAATTCTGGAGGTCAGGGGTAAGGGGCAACAGACTTCTAGGAAAACATAAACTGAACTAACAAGCTCAAATGGGCAGACTGGGTGGGCCATAGGCCCTTATCTGCCGACACTGTCTATGTATCTGTGTATCTCAGAGCACACAGCTGTTGGGTCTGATAACCTGGAACCCAAACTCCTAAAACTTGCTGCCCCCCACATAGCTGCCCCTCTTTCTAAAATCTTCACTCTCTCACTGTGTCGAAGTACTGTCCTGGGTATCTGGAAGATGGCTAAAATCACCCCGTACTTAAAAAAGGCGACCCACTTGACCCATTGAATTATCATCCCATTGCCATCCTATCTGTCCTCAGTAATTTACTTGAGAAAATAGTTGCCACCCAAACTACTGACTTTCTACTGAAGTATGACCTCTTAACTGATGCCCAGCATGACTTCTGCAAGGGCCATAGTACTACTACTGCCCTACTCAAACTCACGTCTGATACCTTAGTGGCTATGGACTCTGGCAGGCTCACGGGGGCCATTTTTATTGATATGACCAAGGCATTTGACCTTGTTGACCACTCCATTCTCATCACAACCCTAAACTCTCTAGGCTTTGCACCTAATGTTGTAAACTGGTTTGATAGCTATTTAACAGACAGGTCCCAATATGTGAAATTTAACTCCACCCTCTCGGAGAAGGCCACCATCAACATTGGTGTACCTCAAGGGTCTATTCTTGGTCCTCTGCTTTTCTCTATTTTCATAAATAGCATTACCACAAATCTCCACAGCACATCCTCCCTACTATATACGGACGACATTGTTCTGTACTGCAGTTCAAACAGTATTGAGGACATTAATACTATGCTCTCCTGTGACTATCAGCTCATACAACAGTGGCTTCTGAGGCACAAACTAGTCTTAAATAAATCAAAAAACCCAAGCTATGCTATTTGGCTCCAGTCTCAAACACAAGCATTCCCAACCTCAGTTCAATGTCTCCTCCCTAGATGGCACACCTATAGGGGCGGTTAATTCATTCAAATATCTGGGGGTCACTCTTGACCTGTCCCTGAGTTTCGACCTTCACATCCATACTATCTGTAAGGAGGTAAACTCCAAACTTGGTATCGCTTACAGAACAAGTTATGCGCTCACTCCCTCTGCTAGACTCACCATTGCCCGTGGGCTATTACTTCCTTCTCTCACCTACTGAGTTGCAACATATGCATCAGCTGGCAACACAAGTCTTCGAAGGTTGGATGTTACCTACAATAACATCTGTCGCTTTGCATCCTGCTCCCCACAGCTGAAACATCACTGTCTCCTCTACTCAGATCTAGGTTGGCTACCACCACTAGAACTAAGGTCATACTGTACATGCTTGGATCCATCAGTGATAACATTATCAGATCCCATATTCCTAAATCACTGGCCTGTCTCGTTCCCCATCAGAAAACTAACTACATTCTGCGCTCTACGGTTAATATCCCTGTACTTGTCCCGAGACATCGTACAAATAAAGGTGGTCGCGTCTTTGCCTGCCATGCACCCTATTTCTGGAACTCACTTCCTCTAACCTTACATCAATCTGCATCCCACATCTCCTTTCAGAAAGAACTCTGACACCATTTTTTCTCCTCCTACACATGCTCCTGCTTCAAACCACCCTAGTCTATGCTCTCTAACTCCACTCTCCTCTTGTCATCACCTAGGAGCATGGGGTCCACCCCAACATCGAAACACTTCCTCTTTATTTCACCTCCTTCTTCTTTTCATTTCATTCTTCCACTTCCTTTTCACCTTTCGAGGTGATTCTACCCACCTTCTCCACCCTCTCCCTTACCTCTCCCTTTTTTGCTTGAAGGCTATTGCTCTCTCAACACCTCACTCCTTTCTTGCCTGTATAGTTGTTTGGTCACTTAATTTGACCTGTCTTATATTGTCTTATGTAATTATCAATGCTGTATTTTGGTCTTACTACCACAATTTCCTAATCTGACCGGATTGTATTTATCCTATGTTAACTTAAATGCTTATCTTGGTCCAACTACCTCAGTTCTTTGTCACATTGCCGCTGTTATGGAACTTGTATCATGTATCTTGTTATTCTTTGAAGTTTGCCTCTGTACTCTCCTAGGTCATGCCTGAAAATAGCCTTTTTGGCTAGTGCACCTACCCGGTTAACAAAAACCAAATAAATAAATAAAAAAATATGGTACCACATTTCACATTATGTTTACCATGTTAGAGCTTAGTTTTGCTTTTTTACCTGGAGTTCAACCCAGATGTCTCCAGCACCCAGTAAGGTCAGGGAGCAGTGTCTGCTGCATGCTAGTTCATCTTACCAGATATTAAATTCTGAAAGCCTTACTTCCTCCTCATTTAATTTGTATAAAAGGGTACTTCAGGGCCAGTGCTTGGGCCATACTCTTCAAGCTCTGCATAAAAAACTTAAGGTTCTGAACTAGCCCATTGGTGTAGTGGTGGGGCTAACACTTGCAAGATCTGGGTTCACGAAAGAGCCTAGAATACTGGGGGATGGCCAGGGGAGGAGGACTGAGCATCATAAAGGATACTCTACTTCTCCTCCTCCACCTCCGAGGAGGGACGGCAGGAAGCTCCACTGCAATACTGCCTCCAGGGTGACCACAGATGGTGGTGCAAATGGTGCAGCTAATGGGAAGGAGGACAATGGCTGCTGCCATGTGCAGCCATGCAGTTTCATGGGCACATGCTGCCCTCAATGCTGGTGCCTATGGGGACAGGGGGATTACTCCAGAGTAACCAAGATGATGTCACCACCTCCCGGGCCCAACCTTGCCTACTGGCTGGTCCTCACTCCACACCTCGTGGACCAGAGGGGGGATGCCACTAAGCTCCATAGGAATTCACCACAGCAGCACGAGTTGTGGGTTGTGGCCCCCTGGGTGAAGATATAAGCATCAGAGATGGAGAGGATGGGAATGGGTTGGCAGGTGATCGGATGGGAGAGCAGGGAACATGGGGAATAAACAGAACACTGAAAAAAACTAAAGTTATGTTATTCACACCGAAAGATAGATAGCCTACTGAAATCTCTGATTTCTCAATTTCCACTATGATAGGTAACAAACTGGAATTAGATACTGTATGTAAGCACTTGCAGCTGTGAATTGATAGTAGGCTGTCCTTTGCTAAATACACTGATATGCTTTGCAAAAAAACTTAGATTGAGGCTAGGTTTTTATTTTAGGAACAAGAGCTATTTTGCAGTGGATGTCAAAATAAAAAAGGGCTACTACAAGTGATATTCTTGGAAGGCAGTATAGCACAGTGGTCCAAGGCTCTGAGCTGCAAATCTGGAGACCTGGGTTTGAATCCCTCAGCCCACACTTTCATACTGTGTGACCCTGAGCAAGTCACTTAACTTCCCTGTGCTCCCATGTCACACCTGTAAACAAGCTTTCAGCTTAGTGTGCTACTCCTGGTTAAACAATTGGGATATTCTTGCCACTCTTGGACTATGGAGAACTAATATATGGGGCTGCCCCTCTGGCCATCTTGCTTTGTTAGACATGTTATATCACATGGCTGTTTGCTTTATAACTGGTCTGATCCCTAGAATGCATCACTGCACCTTCTATTCAGCCCTAGGCTGGTCCTCTATGAGTACAATGAGGTTAAAAAAATCTCTATCTGGGGCTCTACAAAGTCCTACCAAAAAATTTGCAATCACAGATCATGGAATTTTTTCAAAGGACAGCATACTCATATGGCCCGAGGAGTAACTCTGTAATCTAGGCAGAAACCCCAAGATACCGTACCTTTTATGGTAAACCCACATTCAGTTGTTTTGCCCCTACACTGTGGAATAAATTGCTTAGTGCCATTAGACTAGGAAGCCCAATTAGTTTCAATGCCTTTAAACCAATGACTGAAAAGTCATTGTTCAGATAGTTGTGTAACCCCCTCCCTACAAATTGGGGTTTACTATAATGTCTTCCTGGGCTTCCTAAATGCCCACGGTCAGGCTGGTGTTCTATCTGCAGTAGATCTATTTGTCTGCGTGGGAGTGCGTTAGCGAGTCTCCGTGCCTGTCTCTTTCAGAGTGTGTCCAACCTGCTTTCAATTGCAGCTTGAGCATTTCAAATAGGAGCCACATTTGGTTCTGGACTTCCAGTGTTGGACCAATCGAACCTCTGGGGACCTAAAATGGAGACTGTCCTCATGGGTCTTTGTGGGAAGGAAATTCTGTAGTTTTTGTAGTTTTAAGTGTTTGGCACCTAAATGGATCTGGAGGGGGAGCCCTTTCTGTGATAGACAGTTCCCTCAGCCAACTGAACCTTTTAGATTACTGGGAAATCCCAAGAACTGCCTGAAGTAGTAGTCAGTCGAGAGTTAGAGGTTGAAGAGTGAACAGCTCGAGCTGTCAAACAGCTGCTCCTAGGAGAAGCATTGTAGAATCGCCGGGAAGGCTCTGCTGGCCTGCTTGCCATAGTTCTCCTGCCTTTGAGCTGCCAGTGCAGTAATCAGACTTTTCTGTTTGCCGGCATACTTCAGCAGTGGAAGAAAGAACAGAATTGTTGTGGCGACTGAGGTTTTCGACTGAAGACTTGCTCCAGAAGTGATCAGCCTGCCTGATGAAAGAAAATAGCCTTGGAGAGAAAGGTTTGAGCAGTAAAGCTGTAATTAGCGACCGGACTGTATCCAAACTGTGGCTTCAGTCACTTCACTACCAGTCTAGCATTGCTTGTAAAGTGCTTTAGATGTATGAAAAGCGCTATATGAATGCTGATTCTTCTTCTTCTTCTTCTTAGAAGAAATAACGATTTGGATCCCCATGGTGAATTCTGTTGGCCCGCTGGAGGCTTTTCCAGCAAAAGATCATGAACTCTTTCAGAACTGTTCATCCTGCTTGGGCCTTGCCATCTCAGCCTAAGCCACCACTTAGATCATCTTGGCAAAAGACCCCTTTGGGGATTTGGCCACCTGCTAAACACCATCGAACAGGAAGTTACCACCATTGAACAGTTAGTGACCACCAGGAGGTGAGTCGTGTAGGCCCTGCTTCCTCTGGCCCGCCAGGTCAACGCCATAAGGTCTTCATCTTGCCTGTCCTACACCCTGGTCTGGGTAGCATGAGTACAATCAGGGTAGCTCCCTGCAACAACAGCTGCAAATCATTGTGTGCCATCTGATTTTGTTCTGGGTTATTGCAAACGGACTGAGCTATCCGGCTCGGGATTCCAATTATTTGGGTTGTGCACATGTTAACTGTTTTCCTTTCAAAGGGCCCCAACAACAGTTGTAATGCCGGCCACTGCGGGCAATGCTTCAGGCTAGCCTGCATAACACACTGGGTGCCCAGGTTTGTGGGACTGTTCCAAAGGGACTTACAATGCATGCTGAACCAACCTAGACTAAATCAAAGTGCCAATCATTCTGTCAGATTCACGCCCTTCCCTTGTTCACTCCCCTTGAATAAACCAGATTACCTTGTTTCACATTTAACCTGGTTAGTGTGCATATTATTAGTTAGGTTACAGTGATAATATTGTATTGTTGCATTACGGACCTTATTTTCCAGGGGGTCTCCAGGGTAGTTGCAGCTGATCCAGACCTGTTGGTATGTGCAAGGGCCGGGAGCATATTATTACTGTTATTCAGTGGATGTGAATGTTCTATGGTATTACTGTTTAGGCCACTAGAAGGGTTGGTGGGTGGTTATAGTGTCCCAGAGGGCTATACCAAAGCAGTTAAGCTACCCCAATACCATTCCTCCAGCTGAAGGCACCCATTCACAGAACTCAGGCTCTTCAACCTGTGCGTAGCCACACAGGCAGGAGTAGTAGCCCATAGGATAGTGCCGACTAAGGGGTTACAGTTGCAGCTGTAGTTAGGATTTAATCCTAATCCTAGAGTGTCACAACCTAGTCAAGGACTTTTACCCTTCCATCAAAGAATTGTCAACTTCACAACCACCATGTGTCACGTAATTGTGCAGCTGCTGCAGCACATTTATTACTGATCGGGATCTGATCTCTGGTTCTGCTGAACTTACATTATATGTAATTGCCTTGATATCTTGCTGCAAATTTGTCATGTAATTCAGTGTTCCATCACTGTCAACATTCATTTGCCTTGTAACTGCTGTGATATTGTCTACAAAACTAACATGCAGCTAGATATGCCATCTCTGTTCCAAATCTATGTCCAATTTATTTCTGTACTGTTTGTCCTAGTCAGGACCGCCTTGTAAATGAGTACTGCTCAATGGAGTGTTCTCCTGCTAAAACAAATGGAATATAAATCCAAAAAAGTGGTACACTATTAGGGGGAAAGGAAGAATTGTTTAACCAGGAAAGGCACACTAAGCCAAAGCTTGTTTCCAGGTGTGACCTCGGAGCATAAGGAAGTTAAGTGATTTGCTCAGGATCACACAGTATGCAAGTGGGCACTGTGGGATTGAAACCCAGGTCTCCAGGTTGGCAGCTCAGAACCTTAAACCTCTGCGCTATGCTGTCTCCTCACAGGAGAACAATGGGTGTTCAAATACATCTGAGTATAGTGATTAAATCCTTTTTTTTGTAATTTTCTTTATTGAACAGAAAAGGCAAACTGAGCTCTGACAGCTTGTTTCTGGATGCCTCATGGGGGTGGGTTACATGGACTTATTTTATTGACAGCAAAAATGTTGGCCATGATACCAGGGAAACTAGCCCTACTTTGAAAAATGCCATGGGAGCTTTAACTTATACCTCGACAGTGACCAGAGATGGGCAGAAGGGGAACTTGGTTTAATGTCTCATCCTGAGGATGGAATCACAACCTCATACTGCATGACAGTGTCAGGTATGTGTATTACTGCAAGTACCCAGTGTGGGCCTACAACCCATGACCTTCCAATGCTATGGCCCAAGAAGCGTGCGTGCTGAACCACTGACCTTGTGTTAGCTATATTTAAGAGCCAGTCCAAATTAATTCATGGAAATTTGCATATGCTTCCCATGATGCTTTGCATTATTGGGGTATGTACAATTTGTGTTTTCTTTAACATTTGTCTGCATTGCCAATATCCTCTGGAATATCCCATGCCCCAGTGCATTTTATCTGGGATTCTTTTGTAGTTCTCTTCTCACTCTGCTTTTGGGTTGCCCATGACCCAAACAAATAAGATCCCCTGTGGGGTGGCTGGCTACCTCGCCCTGGGCTGAGATACAGATATGGCACACTGATGAGTCCAAATGAGGACAAAACTCATGTCTGTGTCTGTTGTTCTCAGCCTTTGTTGATTGTATTGTGAGGCCTACTGGCACCATACAATTCTGCTGAAAGTTGAGCCAGTCCAAATTAATTCATAGGCATTTGCATATGCTTTCCATGATGCTTTGCATTATTGGGGTATGTGCAATTTGTGTTATATTTAATGATGTCCACCATTAATGATGTCAAGTCAAAAAAAATATTCTGAAGCACTCTCAAAATGGAGTAAGAGGGCCTCTTATAAGATAGAAGAAAAAAGATTATCTAAAATGGATGAAACAAGTATGCAGTAGGTACAACAGCATTGCCATATCTGAAGTACCATTTAATGTGAATTTGGGTATGCACTGGATCTGCCTTATATTAATTGTTCAGCAATTCTTGGTACCACTGTTCCAGTTTGCTTCCACTGCAGAGATCAGAAAGAGACAAACAGATATTAATAGGAAAGAAAAACACATGCATTTTTAGTGAAGTTTTGATTGGAACTTAGTTACGTTCTAGTCTACTTATACTAAATCATGGCACTCCCATCCCTGCTACAACAAAAATAAGGTCACACAACTTTATCTCACCAGCATTATCTTTTATTAAAAATAGAAGCGAAGGCCCATAGCCTGGAAAGGCCACATGTCCACACGAACAGAAGTCTCTAGACTGTGCACTTTTTTTTACACTAATAAAACTTGATGCTGAAAGGTAGAAAAGAAGCTGTGCCACTGCTGCTCTTTAACCCAGCAACATCTATTCTCTCTGTTGCTTACTCTCACAAAAAGCGATAGGAGGAGGAACATGAGGAAATGCACACTGCCCTGTTAAAGCACTGAAAGGGCAGGGGTTATCGCTCATTGGCATCAATTTTCCAATCTTTGTTAATTAAGCAATTGTTCATGACAGGAAGTGGATTACAGGGGGATTTGCCTACACCTCCTGTGTTCCAGGTGAATAACACTCTTTCAGTGAAGTAGTGCTTCCTCGCATCCTTCTTAAACTTCTCCTCTGTAGCTTCATTGCATGTTCCCTGATCCTGGTGTTCTTTCTCATTTGAACAAGACTCCCCTTCTGGACCCTGTTATCCATGTGATGTACTTGTAGATCTCAATCATGTCTCCTCTCTTTCTCCTCTCTTCCAGAAGGTACATGTTGAGATCCCTTAGTCTCTCCTTGTAGGCTTCATGTGCAGCCCCTACACCATCTATTTATTTTATTTATTTATTTAGTTTTTGTTTACTGGGTAAGGTGCTGTAGCCACAAAATATGACTATTTTCACACACGACCTGGGAGGTTACAATACAAAATTGGCAGATAAAACAAATAACTGGTATAGTTCAGAGTAATCAACCATTCAAGGAAAAATCTACACAATGTTCTTTGACGTAAACAGTATTGCTAATATGACAGAGACAATGGCAGAAAAATACACACTAGTACAAAACATAATAAGCATTCAATCATAGTGCAGTAGAGTTTTAACACAATAATCCATGGTAAGTGCTACATATAACAGTAACAAGGGGTCAGAGCAAAATTGAAACAGTTTGAAAGCTGAGGAAGGGGATGTCAAGCATCCTATGGGGGTTTAAAACAGAAACATAGACCATGTTTGACGAAGAGAGTGTGATGCATCATTTTAGAAGCAATATGACTAGGTGCAGAGCGAACATCAAGAGGTAGGGAATTCCAATATTTTGGGGCCAGGCAGGAAAAAGCTGAGGTTCTTTTTAGGGTTCTGCACCTAGGGGTGTATAGCAGAGAGAGTCCAGTAGTGCAGAGGCCATAGGTGGGGGACAGAGGCACCAGCATGCCTGCAAGAGAGGTAGGTAGATTAGTTCTAATGATGTCCAGCAGAGTACCAAGGACAAGGAGTCGATTGGCAGATGGAGAAGGCCATCTAAGGTCTGCATATAGCAAGCAACGGTGCTTCAAATGTGGGGAAGCCGAGGCATAACAACAGATACTATTATACATTGTAAACCACTTACTTAGGGTGGTTTTTGAAGCATGTATGTAGGTGACAGCACCACACACAAGGGATGGAAGTAGGAAACCCCTAGAAATAGCCAGTCTAGATGAAGGAGTAAGCATCCGACTAGTCCTGTAAGTTATTCTGAGTTTGGAGTTTACTGACTTGCAGGTGTTGATGATGTGTTGCTCAAAGCTGAGAGTTTGATCAAGCAGGACACCTAAATACTTGAATGAGGTTACTTTCGTAAGGGGGGGGAGCCATTTGCACAGGAGACATTGAAAAGGTTGCGGTTTGTTTGGAGTTTGGTTGTAGATCCGAAGAGCATGCCCCGAGTTTTACTTATGTTTAGGATGAACCTTCTGTTGTGGATCCATTCTTGCATTATAAGAAATGCAGATGTTAGTTGACTAGTTATTTCTTCTATGTTTGCAGAGGAAGTGTAGAACACCAGATCATCTGCATACAAGATTTTTGAGCACCAAGGGGTTTTAGAAGATACGTCATTTATAAAAATGGAGAAGAGAAGAGGCCTCAAGATGGAGCCTTGAGGAAAACCAACATTGATAGGTGCAGAGTCTGACACTGCAGAGTTAAATTTTACCTGTTGTCTTCTATTGCTTAAGTAGCTCTGGAACCAGTTTGTGGCTTGCTCCGAGAAACCAGTGAAGCTAAGGCAATCAAGCAGAAGTGGGTGATCTACAAGATCAAATGCCTTTGAGAGGTCAATGAACACTGTACCAGTCATGAGACCGTGAGCCATAGCAGTAAGGGCATCATTTGTAAATTGTATCAAGAGCAGTAAAGGTGCTATGCCCCTTGCAGAAACCATGTTGAGCAGGTGATAGGAGGGTATATTTAGAGAGGATCTCAGTGACCTGTATAGCCACTAATTTCTTGAGTTCCATAGGAAATAATGGGAAACTTTGAAATGCAATAACTTTTTAATGGATTAATATTTTTTCACTAAACCTTCAAAAGGCACCACTGTAGTCCAAGACCTATATACCTTAAAATGTCAGATCAAAATTCCACACTGTTTTCCTGCAGCAATGTGACAAAGAATTTTAACAAAAATGGTAAGTTTCACATTTTTGACCACCCCTTATCTTCACACTCACACATCTGACCATAACGAAACTTGCCACATCAAGTGATCTATGGTGTTTAATAGTGCATGCAAAATTTCATATAAATCACTTAAATGGTTGCAAACTTAATAAAGTGCAAAATTTTGTGTTTAACATGGAAGTGACTTCTCAAAACTAACTATAGGAGTGTGTCCAAGCCCCTATAATGATATACTAGCCCCATACATGCAGAACTGCCAGCAAAGATAATCGTAGCACATTTAGAGATCCCCCTTCCTAATCCTAGTAGTAACTACACAGAGCACATGCAGCCCTGTTCCCTTCGTCACGTCATCAAAGTGCTGTTTCTGAGGGTGGGGCTGCAGCACTTGGCGATTGCTTGGCTTATACATGGCAGTTACAAGCTGAGTAAACTAAGTTAAAATCAATACCTTTAAACTATGTAGTTCTAACCTACTACTCCCTTCCTCTCACCCCACAACTCTGTCCTACACCTGCCCGCTCCCACATATCTTCTATCACAGTGTCACTGACTGGCTTTGCCCCCTTTGATGGGTTCTCCTCTTCCTAATGTGGGAACATTTTAAGCATGTCTCCTCTCAGGGGTGTAGCCAGAAATTTCCGTTTTGTACACAATCTCCAACAGTTACACCCCACCCATTAAAAAATGTACACATCCCTTCCAAATGGCACCTCCTTCCAAACAAGTTGGATTGTGGTCAGATGATTCCTCTACTCTCTAAAGAGGTTGTATGTGTATTGGACACTGCTCAGTGGCCTACAGTAACCGAAATACTACAGATTAGAATGATAATATTAACAGAATGGCTTATGGTTTGTGACAGGCACTCAACAAAACTGTACACAAATGTGTACAGTGAGTATGCTTGTCTACACCCTTGTCTCCTCTTACTTTTCCCATGCTGTTCTATTTACCTTCCAGACCCCAGTTCCTCTGCCCCTTCCTTCACCAGCCCTTCACCCCTTTTCCTCCCTATCCCAATTGTCACTGACCAGTTCTTCCCCGGGCAGGGTTATCAACATCCTGGAGGGGTCAAGCTCTGTTCCTGACTCGCCGGTCCCATATTCTAATCTCCTCTTCCTCTCCCACACCGCCAGCACTTAATTGGTTGCTCCCTACCTATATGCACTTTGTTGCATCCACTCCCCTGTTTGGTCTCTATACTCCATGCACTGACAGTGCTGCTACTTGGGCTCGCCCTGTCCTGAGACAAATATTGCACTCATTCAGGCCTCACTATGTCTCTACTGGTAATACCCTGGCTCTACCTGTCTCACTCATTCAGGCCTCACTATGTCTCTACTTGAAGTACTCTGGCTCTACCTGTCTCACTCCTCCTTCTTCCCCAGCTGGTTTCCTTACACTTTTTCTACTCTCTGAGCTGCTACTTGTGGCTCACCCTAGTTCTGAGTCAAATATCTGATGCATCTAGGCCTCACTATGTCTTTTGGTATACCCTGGCCCCTCCGGCCTCACTATTCCTCCTTCCCCCAGCTGGTTCCACTGTACTATTTACAATTTTTCCCATGACACCTAAATGGTTTGATTGTATTGTTTTACCTGTTTCCTCAGGCATTGTTTAACCTGTGCATATTGCAATATCTTTCCAACAACGGATGTTAGTGTAGCTCAATCTCTACCTAATAATATCCTCATGTCTGTTATCTGTAATTGTATGTATAATCTCAGTTTTATATCCTCTTGTACCCCTTTCCCCCAGGTCACACCATGAGACGAGCAACTTGTTGTTCAGTGTGCCTTCCTAGTGAAACATTTCAATAAATAACATTTTAAATGCATCTCACTTAGCTTATCAGGCAGGCAACTCCCTGGAATGAGTTGCCTACCGGAATTGTAAGAAAGTGTCAGTTGCTCTTTAAACCACACTGTAAAGTGATCACTGGTAACTAACAACCTGTTGCTGCTGGGATCACAGCCAGCAGTGTCCCTGGGCCCTACACCATGTGGATCCTCACCAGTTGTAGTGCTGGAGCTAGCGGAGAACTAGAATGGGGATGCTATGCCAGGGAGTATGCCCCAGGCCTGAGGATTGGGTGGGCAGCAACAGAGTAGAAAAAGCTTAATATGAAAGTGAATCTGTGGCTTGGTCCTTTAACCTTTGCAGACTGTTCATCATAACTTTTTGCCACCCTACAACCCTGCCTAGCCAGTGTAAGTTACTTGTTGGGAATGAACCAGTATTAGCTGTGATGCTGTACATTTGATTATAGTGGTGCATGAAAGAAGTTCTGCACATTTGCAAAGTTTAGCTTTACTACCGGTAGGCTCCATGTCTAATACGAAATCAATGCAGTCACCTAAGAGTTTAGATGTAGTGGTTTCCTCTCTGCTTGGGGGTGATATTCATTTTTCAATATGAAAAGCATAAGGGCAGAAAACTACAGCAAAGCCAAACTCAGGGATTCCCACATGGGTGTCAGAGGGTTGAAATCAAAAGACGTATGTGCGTCAGGAATTGGAAATGTTAAATCTTAAGCTGATAGAAAGAACTTTTTGGATTCACATGAAGAGTCATTTGTCTGTTGGAGTATGTTGTATTATGGTAAAGGGCCACCACAAAGAAGGGGGGGGGATTCTTTGTATTGCCTCACTTTCAGAACAAGCATTTGTCAGTGCTGAAAGTTATCTCGCTGGCATTGGCATTGGTAGTGCAGGAGTTAGAGATGCATAATAGGAATGGCAGTGAAGTATTGAACTGAAGCCAACACCAGCCCCACCCTGCAGAGAGTGACAGGTGTTGGGGTGTGCCTTTGGGTCATCAGCTATAATGCTCATGCCATTCTACCTCACCCTACCCTGTAGACACTGACAAGTGTTGTGATGTGCTTTGGGGTCTTTGGGCATTATACTTACACCATTCGATAAAGAAATATACTGAGGTGGGTGCAGTATAGGACAATGGGGTGAACTTTAGGGGTGAACACTCCAAGGCAGACCTCGATGACTGTCACTGGCTGCAGGGTGGGGGTGGGGGTGGAATGGCGTGAGCATTACAGCCAGTGATCCCAAGTCACACCCCTGACACCTGTCACTCTCTACAGGGTGGGGAGTTACAGTTGGAAACCCTAATGCTATAGGCGTTTGTTGGTATTTTCACTCCAAATATTCAACATAGGCTTTTTGTGACCCCACCTCATAAAGAGCAGCACTATCAGTTTGTTAGCTGAAAGGTAGGTTTGCTCAGCAGCTATGCCATTTGGCAACACAGGGATGAAAACACATTTTGGGCAGGATGCGAAAAATGACAACTGTATTGTTCATGATGAGGTGTAAAAAAATTGCAACGTTGAAAATCTGGAGTGAAAATATGAAAAATTGATGAAGTCATGAGCATGCATAGAAACTGCACAACACACGTCAGTAACCCAATTATTTTCAGGATTTTTTTAACCACATTTTCAACATAGGCATTTTGGGACCTCCCCTCATGAACAGTGGCACTGTGATTTTGTTAATTTGTCCCAAAAGTTGATGTCCCACAGCAACCACGCCATTGAGTGCCACAGATGGAAAAACACATTTTGGGCAGGATATGAAAAATGACAGCTGTACTGTTCATAAGGAGATGTGAAAAAATGCCAGTGTTAAAAATCTGGCATGAAAATATTGCAGATTTGCAAAGTTATAAGCGTGTGTGGAAACTGCACACCGAATGCTTGTAACACAGTAATTTTATGGACGTTCATCACCAAATTTTCAACATAGGCATTTTAGGACCTCTGCATATGAATAGTTTCATTATCATTTCTGAAAACTCTCCCAAAAACTGATTTCGCACAGCGACCGCTCTATTGTGCGCTGGACGTGCAAAAACACATTTCGGCCAGGATATGTAAACTGACAGCTGTACTGCTCATAAAGAGGTGTGGGAAAATACCAATTTTGAAAATCTGGAGTGAAAATATTACAAATTCACGAAGTTACGAGCGTGCGTGGAAACTGCGCAACTCACGCTTGTAAAACAGCCATTTTTTTTATTTTTTCCACCAAATTTTCAACATAGGCTTTTTGAGAGCCGCCCTCATGAACAGTGGCACTGTTGTTTCATTAATTGGTCCCGAAAGGGTATTCCGCACAGTGACCACAAAATCACCTTTTGAGACTGAATAATGCCATGACAGTGACTGAATTCATGAGGAGGGGTCTCAATAACCCCATGTTGAAAAGTTGGTCCCAAAATTCCCCAAAATGGCCGAGATATGCACCAAAGTTGAAGAAACCCTATTTATGCCATTATACAGGTTACCGGCATTTCTTCAGTTTGCGGTTGGCTTTAAAGAGTGCAGACGTGTTCCCGGTCCACCGAAGATCATCGCGCCTGGCTCTGGAGGTAAGTATGGGGTGAGGGGGGTGTGAGGAGGTGGGTGCGCAGCGGGTGGGCGCGTGTTGAGGGAGGGGCAGGGAGACTGCGAGGAGCCATTTTCTTCTTTCACAGGTTTTAAAAAAACAAAAAAAATTGCTGGATGGTTTTTGTATTTCAGGGGCATTTGGCATGCTGGAGTGGGCTCCCAGTGTACCACCTGACTGTTTTACGGGGATGCGTAGCCGACGGGGATTTAGCACCCGTCGACACATACTGAAAAGGGGAACAAGAGCCAAGGGGATTGGGCACCCCACTCGCACACAACAAAAGTGGGGGGATTATGCCGATGGGGCGGCTCTCTCAGCAAAAATAAACAGGAAGAGGGACTCACGCCGACAGGACTGGGCCCCCCCATCAGCAAAGAAAGACTGTTCGGGGGCGCATGATGCTGAGGGGGATTGGGCACCCCCTCAGCATACATTTTAAATGGGAGGGGGGTGCATTATGCTGATGGGGAGTAGGCTTCCCTGTTGACAAGTGAAGTGGGTCAGAGCAGTCTGTAGGCGCTGGAGAGGCACGTTGGGAAGGCGTGTCATTGTGCTGCAGCATGATTGCAGCACACCTTTTGTTAGATCTGGTCGCCACTTGATGTATGCCCGGTGTCAATGCCTGCAGCTGCCTTATTGGGGAATGAGGGACGCACCTTCTGATACGTGCCCTGCATTCGCCCACAGTTACCGCACCTCCAGATCTGCTACTAATGCAATATGTTGGCTGGTACGCACGTGCATGCCAACATAAAAAGAAATGGTGTTGCAATTTAGCAGAAAAAGGGCTTCTAATTTGTATAAATCTCATATCTTTGAATTCCCAAATGTTTAGGGCTACACCGACTTGCAGTAGAAGATGTCCAGCAATAAAAAGGGAACTGTATAGAACAAGGCTGTTTTATCCATTTTTATATTTGGCTAAAATGCAGGCAGAGTTAAACATTATGAGTTACATGTTGTTTTTCAACCTATCTCAAGCTCTGGGGCCCAGTTTTCAAAGAGTCTGGCATGACTGTGGAGCTTAGTTCATGAGCACAGCTTGCTGCTGCAGGGGGAAACATCCTTGCACCAGGAACAATTCTATTTTAAGCATTTTTTTGTGAATAGGTGACATTTTCATTTTTTTGCACAACTGTGCAAAAAACTGTATACCTGGTAGTACCTAACTGCAGTTAGAACTGCATTCTTTGTCGGTTTGGCTTAAAGAGCACCTTTCCTGATCTTTTGAAATTCTTCCTCTTAAGGGGCATGGGACCCACATGTGGTTGAGCAACATCAGTGTCACTAGTAGGATGCCAAGAGGGAAGTTTTGAAAAAGGAATCCTTGAAGCAAGTAGTCCAGCCAGCAGACACAGAACCAATCTCTTTGGAGTGTGTGGCTCCCATACACCAGCACAAGTACTTTGAAAAACAGCTGCCAGCAACAAAACTGGCCAGTGTGTTGAAAATGTGGCCATTAATGTGTTAACTGTGAGCAGCTTAGAATATACTACTTAAAGGGTCAAAAGGCTGCTAAATGTTTGTCTCTAGAAAGCAAATGAGTGTTCACTGACTTTTGCACTTTAATTGCATTTTGCACCTTAGACGTCTTGTCTGTCTGTACTTCTCCCTTTTGGGGGGTTTTACTCTGGTGCATCTCATAAATAGATTCACTATGGCCGAGGGCAGAACACCATGCCGGTTCTGAGCACAGAGCACCAATTGCTCTAAGGCAGCAGCCATGTTTGTGATGGCAATTGGGATCGATGAACTGGCCCAGAAATATTAATAGGGGTTTCCTTCTGTGTTGTGTGCCTGATGGGGATTTAAATAGCATGTGTAACTTTGTATTAGAAAAGCAAGGTTACTGGATTATTCTTACTCGTTTTATAATACTTACATAAACCAGTATTAAAGACAACATAAAATAAATTCCCATCAGCATAGAACTTGCACAATATTGTTATACAGGGGACCTCCTTTTGGGTTCTTAGATTACATTTAAGTGCAGTTAAACATTTACTTATGTAAAGGAAACCCAACTAATACTCTTATTTTTCATTGCCTGCTATACTTGTCTCTTTTTAAATGAAATGAGGAAATGATAATAATAAAGACAATTCTTCCCACTATTTACGATCCCTTGCATTCCAGCACCATAAAATACCCTTGTAAATACCATCCTAAGAAAAATAAACCATTGTTTATAATTTTGAAGGGGTAATTTACTTTGCAAATGTTTTATGGTGCAGTAGGTAATGGATGCAATAAAGGCTTCAGCTGCTTTTATCTTTACTGTGAAGAACTGTAAACCAATGCCAATACTTTTCGGCTAGCCCCATTGAAAGTTAAAATTATCTGCATAATCAATAAACTACACAATGGCACTGATAACAATTATTTAACCTAGATTAGAGATTAAAAGAGGGCAGAACTGATTAAAAGCTTTCATAGAATAATAGTCTCTGGTGATAAGGGGTTCAAGCTTTTAAATATTGACATATCTTGGTATAATAAAAACCAGCTTTTACACTTTAGGTTGCAACAAAAGCAGAAGAAAAGCACTGCTTTTACATTACAAACCTGTTGCACAGTCACCTTGTCATTGTTTTCTAAAAGGCATTGGGGAGGTGGGGAGTGGGAGGACAGCACATTGCAAAGTGTTGGGAGTTACACAGTTTACCTTGTCACCATTCCCAAAAAGGCATAGGGGAGGATGATAGCACCCTGCAAGGTGTTAAATGTAGATACAGAGCTGCAGGTCATAGCAAGCAAATCTATATCTGACCTAGGAATCATTAGTTGATACATGTTTGGGTGTTAAAACCTAGTACTTGTATTCAACTGACACATGCTGATTAAGTTATTTAAAAAAGACAGGCAATCATTTCTAATTGGTAGCTGTTAATATAAGTTCCTATTTTCAGAAACAATATTCATTCCCCTAAAGTATCCATATTTAAAGCAGCAGTACTACCAAATCAGGAAGTGAGCTATCAAAATTCTGCTTTTGTCTGTAAGCATGCGGCCAAAGTTCCAGTGCCCATACCTGTAAATATTTATTTCAGTCATCTTTAGTTTTTTAGATATTTACAATTTATTTGAATTGTTGTGGCACTACAATAAATATGGTGGCTGAGTAATTTTCAGCTGCATTTTTCCTTCAGGTTGCATCATGTCTTTTGACTACAGCAGTGGGACCCTCTGCTGACCATTCTCGATGTTCCTGCAAGTCATACAGATGTGCAGTTGGCAGCAGAGGGGGTTCCAGTGCAAAATGTTTGGTGGCAGAAATGTAAAGAAAAGCAGAGGATAACTGAGCAAATTACTCGCTGATAGCACAATGCCGGTAGGAAAGAATACCAGGTATATGATAAGCAGAGCACTGGGAATAAACTGTCGGAAAAGCACTTTTTTTTTCGTAGTACTGCTGCTTTAACTATAAAGTGATTTGAAAAGCTATACAGTATTTTGCATTGTTTCGTTTTTCTGAGCATAATTATCACAAACTGTGACATAGTAAAAACTCCAAACTACAACTTCTATGAAAAGTACTGTGCAGCATGTTGTCCATAAAAAGAAAAACATTGAAAACACAATTTTCACATCAGTGTTTATTCCTATGGATTATTTGGCACTATGAATTTCATTGCTGTAAATAGGAATATTACTAATTGCTGCCATTAAGCACACATTTCTGTCCTCTTTAATCTGATCCCGTTTGAAGATAATAATAATTATAAAATGGGTCTCTCTTCTAAGTCAATCAGAACAGAGGAAAACTGTCATTTATGTAAGCCCCCCCATCCGATGTCCAGGGTTATGCCAGATGTTACTTTGGGGGAGGGGGGCACTTGTAGCCAGTAACATAGTCTACAAAAATAATACAACTTGTTACCTGGGTTCCTAGATGATGTATCTGAGGGGGTGCTGGCCTTACTTTGTAGCCGGGTGGGGGGGTACAGCAGCTGTGGGGGCAAGCTTGATTAGCATAAACACACAGTGAGCAAAACGATTAAGTCTATTGTCCACTCCAGATTAAAGAAGAAAAAAATGGATTTATCACAATTGATTGACTCACTCCATGGAGCGGTGGGTGCAAATCACAATGGTGGGAAACAATTTAGGGTAAGCTGCCCAATACAGTCTGTGACAAACATTTAGTTGTTAAAAGCTTTTCCCCTGCAGTGCTCCCTCAGGGCCCTGAACAGGCTCACAATTCTGGCAGCAGCAACACACATGGCCAGACTGCAGGCCACATTCACATTGGTTCTCCCCGAACTCCCTCCTGCACAAAACTTACTTTTTTTTTCCACAGTCACTGGGGCAGATCTTGCAGGCCATACAGTAAACTAACTGCTTTAGGGTATAGAGTAGTGGAATACTTTAAGCAGCCCTCCCCCATGCCTGGGGTTAGAATCTGGGGGCTTCCACTGGGTGATATTTTTTTAATGTAGCCATCCAGGCCATGGAAATGCTACGTCCCCTCTATCCCAAGCCCTTATGCAGCTCTGAGTGTCCCAGAACCTTTCCGTTAGCCCTGGCCACACTGGAGACCTGTGCACAACTCCTCTCTTGGGCTGAATATGATCAGCTTATAGGCTTATGCATAACCACCCCAGCTAACATTGCACAGCAACAAGATTTAGTTAATAGAAAAAGCAGCACAGTTGGTTTGAACAGGCACAACACACTACAACTATAAAGCATAAAACCTTTAAACTTGTCAACGTTTGTTTCCACTAACTAACCACTCACACCTTTGACTCATACACCACACCCACACATTTTAGCTTAACTATTAGTTGGGTGGGGCATATTCCAGTCCAGCTTCCTCCTAGAAAAAGTTACTTAGCCAACCACATTTTTTTTTCAAACAAAACAGCACACATTTTAACTAACTGGTGAGTCAACCCCTTAAAACATATAACATTTTAAACAGCAAAAACAAGAAAGGGGTTGATCTCACCTAGCATCCAGCGTTGGAGTCCATGTTTTCAGTTCTGCCAGTGCACCCAATGCCAAAGCCCACATTGGAGGGGGGGTGGAGTCAGTCCAGACATGGATCTCTTAGGGCAGTCTTTGAGCAGTCTGTAAAGGAAGCAGCTTTATTTCTGGGGTTCTGAGGCATAGTACAGTTTTGGATCAGACTTGGTACATTCCTTTCCAAAAGCATCCTCACAGATAATGTAATACTTTGTCCTCTGTGTGATGTAGACAGCCAGTTCTGAGTGCTATATCAATTTTTTTTATTACATATAAAATATGTAATGGGAAGGTCAGTTTGAAGAAACTACAGTCTTAGTGAACTGACACATCAAAACTCCCCAGGGATAAGTTCAAAGGATAGGACATAGCTAAACTGCAAATATCTGGGGTGCAATTATCTTGTCAAGTTGCTTTCATCCCAGGAAATAAAATTAGCCACTCATGACTTTCTCAGGGAAATCCTTTGATGTGCCCTAGGTGTCTTGATAAAAGGTACACTGGCCAGTGTTATGAATAACCTTGCAGGAATCAGCTCATTTCATCATAGAGGTTGTTGTCTGGGCCAAGCAGGACCCAGACGAATTTGGAAGGTCCAATATCCATTCCCGGGAAACCCTTGAATGACATCAGAGAGACCTTTGATGTGTAGATACCAAGGCCTAGACAGGATTAAAGAGTCAAATACACTTTTGCTTTGAATACAGTGACTTATATCAAAGAAAATGTTTGATATGTATGTGTAGCAGAGCACAAACCGGTTTTGGATGATTAACCTGAGGACAGGAACGTCAGTGAGGTCACCTATTATGTTTTTTTAAATATTTTATTTAGACATTCTGTGTTATAAAATATAGATTTTGTTACACCAAAGCGGAGTTAGGTGACCTCAGAGAGAAGGCCAGCTCAAGACTGTTCTTAAGCCTACTGTAAACCTTGAAAGACACCCATTTATTAACTGACTGAGAGAAGAGAGACCATCAAAGCACTGAAGTAAGGACCTTAGACAAGATTAGTCTGAAGTTATTATTTGTAGAAATTTGCACTTTATACCGGTTTGTTTTAAGGCTGTATATGTTGGGATATTTTGTTCTGTAATATTTTCTGTTTTCCTATTTTAAAGTAAAGATATATATTTTAAAACGGAAACTGCCTGGAGTGCCTTGACATTTCTTTTTATTTAAGCAAAGCTTTTAAAGGTTACAGTTAACACTGTGTATGGGCTTATTGATATACCAAACTGGGATACAGATAGAGTTCTCTAAAGTCTTGCATAGAGTGCTAAGGGTTCATTTTGTAGACCTGGTTAGGTGCCCATAGGCAAAGATATCTGGCCCCCTGAAGACAGAATTATCTGAGCCTGATAATTGGGTACGCTAACAAGAGGTTATCAGTTTGAATCCCCCCAGAACTTGAGACTAAGGTGACTTGAACCCACAAAACAGACAAGAGGGTTACCTTGTTCTGTTCACTGTCCACAAATCATACGCCCAGAGGTTGGCACTTTAGGAGTAGAGGGCTGACCAGTTGAGTGAATTTGTGACAGACTGGTTGGCAGTAGTGGCATAAAAAGTTTGGTGGTATAAGCTTCATTGTTCAGTGTGTCAGCTTGAGACCGTTCAGCTCACTTGGAAAAAAGAAAGGCAGTGTTTTATATTTAAAGAAACCAGAACTATATCCCTTGGCTTACAGTCAAAGTTCCTACCCATTTTATTTTTTTTTATAAAGCGCCAATCAGATTAGCATAGTCAGGAAAGATGGCTTCCAACTACAACAGGCACACTATAGAATACTTAAAACAGTTGTGCGAGGACAGAGGAGTCCTGTTTGAGGTGACAGTCAGAAAGCAGAACCTCATAGAGGCCCTGAAGGTATAGCAGATACCCAGATCAGTGAGTCACAGACTGTGACTGAAAGGGACCAGACCTCGAGAGTGGCAGGACTAGAGGCCAGTGAGGGGTCCCGAGCCGATGAGGTGGACAGCAGGGCCAATGTCAGTGAAGGGCCACAGCAGCAGGGAAACATCACTAGTATTCTAAATCCAGAGGTACTCAAGCTGCAAATTGGATTGCGCAGGATGGAACTGGAGGCAGAGCGACAACAGAAGGAGGCAGACTGTGAGGAGCGTGAGCGCCAGTGAGCTGCAGAGGAGAAGAGAGAATGAAGAATGCCCTGGCCACTTTCCAAAGGTTAGTGAACCTGGTGTTAAATGGTGCTGAGGATTATGCCATGGCATACCTGGATGACACTGCCATCTTCAGTACCAGCTGGGAGGAACACCTGTCACACCTTAGGGAAGTGCTGGGCAGAATACAGAGGGCTGGGCTCACTGTCAAAGCCGAGAAGTGCCAGGTGGCCATGGGAGAGGTGGCATACCTCAGGCATATGGTAGGCCAAGGACAGCTCTGTCCTAACCAAATCAAGATAGAGGTAATCCAGGCATGGCCCAGACCAGAAACTCAGAAACAGGTCAGGAGTTTTCTCAGGATAGCTGGGTACTATAGAAAGTTTGTACCCAATTACAGTGCCCTGGCTGTGCCCCTATCTGACCTGACAAAGAAAAGGATGCCCAAGAAAATCACCTGGGGCCCAGCCTGTGAGGATGCCTTTTCCAAACTAAAGGAGGCACTGTGCAGTGCTCCTGTTTTGACAAGTCCCAACTATAGCAAACCTTTTATAGTTCAGACGGATGCCTCAGACATGGGTATTGGGGCAGTTCTGAGTCAGATATCCAGCCAAGGGACTGAACACCCTATCACATACCTGAGCCGGAAGCTGCTCCTCAGGGAACAAGCGTACTCCACGGTGGAAAAGTGCGGGCCCTAAAGAAATTGGAGTCATACTTGTATGGGCAGCCTTTTGTGGTGTAGACTGACCACAACCCCTGGTTTGGTTGACACAGATGGGGGAAAAACAATGGCAGACTGTTTGGATGGAGTCTTGCTTTACAAGGGCATGATTTGAAAATCATACATAGGGCCGGAGCCAAGAATCAGAACTCAGATGTGCTGTCTAGGGTCTATGAGGAGTGAACTGGTTTGGGAAACTCATCCAGTGTAGGGGACAGAGCCCCCAAATTCAGTCTAGGTGTGGAGGAAGTGTGACATAGACAGCCAGTTCTGAGTGCTGTATCAATTTTTTTATTACATATAAAATTTGTAATGGGAAGGTCAGTTTGAGGAAACTATAGTCTTGCTGAACTGACACATCAAAACCCCCCAGGGATAAGTTTAAAGGACAGGACATAGCTAAACTGCAGATATCTGGGGTGCAATTATCTTGTCAATTTGCTTTCATCCCAGGAAATAAAATTAGCCATTCATGATGTTCTCAAAGACATCCTTTGATGTGCCCTAGGTGTCTTGAGAAAAGGGACACTGGCCAATGTTATGAATATCCTTCCAGGAACCAGCTCATTTCATCAAAGAGGTTGAAGTCTGGGCCAAGCAGGACCCAGACAAATATGGAAGGTCCAATATCCATTCCCGGGAAACCCTTGAATGACATCAGAGAGACCTTTGATGTGTAGATACCAAGGCCCAGATGGGATTAAAGAGTCAAATACATTTTTGCTTTGAATATGGTGACTTATAGCAAAGAAAACTTTTTATATGTATGTGTAGCAGAGCACAAACCGGTTTTGGCTAGTTAACCTGAGGAGAGGAAAGTCAGTGAGGTCACCTATTATGTTTTTTTAAATATTTTATTTAGAAATTCTGTGTTATAAAATACAGATTTTGTTACACCAAGGCGGAGTTAGGTGACCTCAGAGAGAAGGCCGGCTCAAGACTGTTCTTAAGCCTATTGCAAACCTTGAAAGACACTCATTTATTAACTGACTGAGAGAAGAGAGACCATCAAAGCACTGAAGTAAGGACCTTAGACAAGATTAGTCTGAGGTTATTATTTGTAGAAATTTGCACTTTATACCGGTTTGTTTTAAGGCTGTATATGTTGGGATATTTTGTTCTGTAATATTTTCTGTTTTCCTATTTTAAAGTAAAGCTTTATATTTTAAAATAGAAACTGCCTGGAGTGCCTTGACATTTCTTTTTATTTAAGTGAAGCTTTTAAAGGTTACAGTTAACACTGTGCATGGGCTTATTGATATACCAAACTGGGAAATGGACAGAGTTCTCTAAAGTCTTGCATAGAGTGCTAAGGGTTCATTTTGTAGACCTGGTTAGGTGCCCATAGGCAAAGATATCTGGCTCCCTGAAGACAGAATTATCTGAGCCTGATAATTGGGTACTCTAACAAGAGGTTATCAGTTTGAATCCCTCCAGAACTTGAGACTAAGAGGACTCAAACCCACAAAACAGATGAGAGAGTTATCTGGTTCTGTTCACTGTACACAAAGCATACACTCAGAGGATGGCACTTTGGGAGTAGAAGGCTGACTGGTTGAGTGAATTTGTGATACTCTGTACCTCTCAATCCTGAACCATTGCAAATGTTTTAAACAATGTCACTCCAGTCCACACCGCTGAGGTACACAACTGTTTCATTCCCTGATGGCTTGGTGTACATAGCCTCCCAGATCCAGAGCACTCCTTCTGTTTCTTTGCTTGACCTTGTCCAGGGCTTCTTGAAAGACCCAGTCCTCTCTCCTTTCCTTGATGATGTCCCATTTCCTCTCACACAAGTATGGATAGTTCCCTCCTGGGTACTCCTTTTTGATCCTCCTTCTTACCCACCACTCAGCCTGTGACCACTTGGGTATGCCCCTTGCACTGGTCCTAGGGGCAGTACCCTTTAGAAGCCAACTCCCCGGGTTGAACTGGGAGTTGCAGGGGTCAGATGGGTGGAGGTTGTCCATGTCCTTTCTGAATTTTTGACATACGTGTCACAGCTGGGGGATGATGTCTGAGTATTTTAGGCTAAGTGGAAAACTAGGTTTGCTGGCCAAGGAACCTAGCTTCACATGAGCTCTTTCCTTCTAGGTTGCTTGAAAGGACAGAGCAAAGAACCTTACAGAGCAAGGGAAAGGATTAAGACTTCTTTTGGCTAGGTACATTTGCTATGTGTTGTTATTTTTATTTTGTACTCACACGGATTATTACTGTTTGTTGCTAACATTTTATTGCTTTATTTTTCTCTGATTCAAATTGTTGTTGCTGGGTATACCTTCTACTACATTATTACAAGGTAAGCCTAACAGGTGTGTGCTAACAGATTACTGCTGTAATCTTCTGATTCAAATTGTCTCTTGCAAGGTATATCTTCTGTTACTGCTTTATTTTTCTCTCTAGCAAAGTGTTTCTTACAGGGTATATCTTCTGTGAAATTACTACAGGTGGTGCTTTACATGTTTTACAGTTTTATCTATCATTAAGATAAGCTTTCAAGGTTACTGCATTTGTTGCTGACTGATTGTTTCTGTTCTTTCCTTCTTGTTTCTTTCGTCCGTGGTTCTTCTTTTTTGGCAGGGGAAGGGCCCAGCCACCAACCCCCATCCCCAACCACCCCACACTACACTCCTTTTATAGGGTAGCACAGTCGTGACATTTCCTGTGGCAAAGCAAGAAGGGGTGGATCAGTGGGGTATCCACACAGTGACCTCATTTACAGGGGCACTAGTAATTTAATTTGTCATAACAAGTTATACAAAAATAAACAAAACACAAAAATCAAACTTTTGCTTTCATTTTCTTCCTTCTAATTACACTGACCATGTTATAAACCCAGCAAATTTTCTGAAAAGGATATCATTAACTGCAGGTACTATGGAACACTTTTCAGAAGGGCAGTTTTACAGGATTTAAGACACTCTCCTACGTGCTGGGCCATTGGAGATCTTAGGTCTCAGCTCCAGGCAGCATGAGCAGAGATTGTGCACCTCAAATTTCATATTCAAGAGGAAATATATTACAAGAACCACCGCCATTTCCCCAACATCCAACAGAAGTACCTCGACCACATAGGGTAGTTGGTCCGGGAGGTTGGCAGGTGGTTAGGAGGGGCAAATCGGGTGCCCCACCACTTAAAAGATACAAACAGGTATCTGCCTCTATCTCCGAAATCAAACAAAGTGGCAGAGGATACTGCATAGCAGAACACTACAGCACAGGAGCTAGCGCTACAAAACTCATACAAAACAAGAACCAAAACAAAAAAAGCTAAAAGGAAATCCAAAAAACTTCTGATCGTAGGAGCTTCCATGATTCATGGAGTTGTACCTATCTCCTGCCAGGGGTAATGGTCAGATGTCTCCCAGGTACATCAGCGTGGAGAGACACTGACCACATTACTAAAATTGTTCAGGAAGCAGGAGAAAGCATTGATGTCCTGGTACATGTAGGGACTAATGATCTCACCAGCGGTCAGTTCTGGAGACCAAGGAACACCTCACCAGGCTGGGTGACAAACTATCATCCATTTCATCCGGCATCTCCTTCTCTGAGATCCTGCCAGTCTGGGAAAGGGGGGGCAGATGGGCAGAAGGTCAGAGAAGGGGAGAGAGAGGAGCTAAACATGTGGCTCAAGGGCTGGTGCCAGGAAAAAGGACACACAAATTTGTAGGGAACTGGCAACAGTTTGGGGAGCAAAGTTTCTTTAAATTTGATGGACTGCATCTGACTAAGGAGGGAGTCAGTACATTGGGTCAGAAGTTAGACATCTTTGCAGAATATTTAAACTAGCAAATGGGGAGAGGGGTGTAGCACTTCATACGTCAAATCGGAAGAACACCCTTCCCCCCTCAGCTAGTGGTCAAACAGGAGTTCAGCAGCACCCCATTCGTCGAATGGGAAGAACACCCCTCCCCCCTCAGCTAGTGGTCAAACAGGAGTTTAGCATGTTTGCAGTTCATTTGCATCACCAGGTAAGGAAAAAGGTCCAGCTCCCCATACGATGCACAGGGGAAACACCAGACCTCACCCAACAACTAATACACTGAAAGCTGGCCAATGGAAAATGATGTACACAAATGCTCACAGTCTGGGAAACAAGATCCCAGACCTGCAGACAATAATTACAGAGGCTAAACTGGACATAGTAGCAATTAGCAAGATGTGTTTTACCAGTATCCACACTTGGGAGACTTCAGTACCTGGCTATGTACTCTTCAGAAGAGACAGAGGTACAAAAGGGGGGGGGGGTGGAGTGGCCCTGTATGTCAATGAAAACATCAACGCTACAGAAATTCAGAATACAAGTAAGGAGCCAGAAGAACTGTGGGTCACCCTGAAAAGAGGAAATGGGGTTGTCTATAGGCCCCCAGACCAGGGGAAGGGCATAGACACATTACTGTTAGAAGATATACAAAACATGACAGCTAAAGGGGAGGTTTTGATAATGGGAGACTTCAACATGCCAAATTAGATTGGTCAATACCAGCAGGAACATCTGCCAGAACTAGACACATGGTAGATTCCCTGCAGGGGGAAGGCCTCAAACAGCGCGTATAACAACCCACAAGAAACAGGACTATCCTAGATCTAGTACTGACGGACAGGGAAAGGATCACAGATCTTCAGGTAGAAGGTCACCCGGGGGCCAGTGACTATCACATGATATGGTTCACTTTGGCCACTACAACTAAATCATCCCATTCCAAGACAAAAATATGGGACTTCAGAGGAGCTGACTTTATAAGATGGCCAACAGAGTTAAGCTAGCCCTGGCAAAAAGAAATACAGGTGAGGGGGTATAGGCAAAGTGGGCAAGCATTAAGGATGCAATACTTGAAGCAACATCCCATTGTGTTAGAGAGAAAAGGAAGTGCAAAAGAAGAAGGAAACCACTTTGGTTCTCAAAAACAGTAGCAGAAAAAGGTCAGAGCCAAAAGGCTGGCCTTCAGGAAATATAAGGGAACACAGTGGGATGAAGATAGGTAGTCATACCAAACTTCCCTAAGGGAAGCAGGGAAGGCAGTAAGGCAAGCAAAGGCCAAAACCGAGGAAACACTAGCACAAACAGTAAAAGAAGGTGACGAGACTTTCTATAGATACATTAGTGAAAGGAGAAAGTCCAGAGGTGGTATTGCTAAGATCAAAGGAGATAAGGGGGCGTGTGAGGAGGAGGACCATGTAAAACCATCTATCCTAAATAGATACTGCTGCTCAGTATTTACTGAAGAGAAGGTAGGGCAGGGTCCACAGCTCAGCACCATGGACATGGGGGGTGGAGGTGAGCAATAGTCCCTTAACAAAAGAAAGGGTTCTACAAGAGTTCGATAAGCTCAAGGTGGACAAGGCAATGGGACCTGATGGCATACATCCCAGGGTATTAAAGGAGCTAAGGGTGGAACTAGCAGAGCCATTATCAGAACTGTTTAGTGAATCTCTGAGCACAGGAGAGGTCCCAGAAGACTGGAGAAGGGCTCATGTGATCCCACTCCACAAGAGTGGTAGCAGGGAGGAGGCAGGGAACTACAGACCAGTCAGTCTTACCTCAGTAGTGGGCAGATTATGGAGGCACTCCTTAAGGAAAGGATAGTGCAACACCTGGAATCCATAGGAGCACAGGATCCAAGACAGCAAGGGTTTACAAAAGGAAGGTCCTGTCAAACTAATCTCATAGATTTCTTTGACTGGGTAACCAGAGTGGTGGACCAAGGGGGAGCAGTTGATAGCGCCTACCTTGACTTCAGCAAAGCTTTCGATACTGTTCCACATAGAAGATTGATTAATAAGCTGGGTAGGCTCAGGGTGGGTCAGAAGTTGGTCAACTGGGAGGCAAACTGGTTGACTGGCAGAAAACAGAGCGTGGTGATAAACTGTATACTGTACAGTCAGAAGAGATGCAAGTCACAAGTGGGGTACTTTAGGGATCAGTCCTGGGGCCAGTCCTCTTCAACATCTTCATCAGTGACACTGCAGATGGACTGGAGGGTAAGGTTTGCATGTTTGCAGACGACACCAAGATCTGCAACAGAGTAGATGAGGGTGGGCAGAATGAGAAGAGATCTGGATAAACTAGCAAAATGGTCAGAAGAGTGGCAACTGGGGTTTAATGCAAGGAAGTGCAAGATCATGCACATAGGGAAGAGAAACTCTGAAGCCACCTATAGACTGGGAGGGGAGTTGCTGGCAGTCACAAGGGAAGAAAGAGACTTGGGCGTCATCATCACTGATGACCTGAAATCATCCAAGCAGACCACTAAAGCAGTAGGTAAGGCTAGGGGGATGTTAGGGTATATTAGTAGGGGTATCATAAGTTGCAGAGGGGGGTAATAATCCCTCTTTACAAGACACTGGTTAGGTCCAATCTGGAGTACTGAGTACAGTACTGGAGGCCACACCTTCACAAGGCCATTAACCAAACTGAGGCAGTCCAGAGAAGGGCAACCAAAATGGTGCAGGGACTGCATCAGAAAACATATGAGGATGGATTAACGGAGCTCAATATGTATACCCTAGAGCAAAGGAGGGAGAGAGGTGATATGATTGAAACATTCAAACAAATTAAGGACATTAATAAGGTGAAAGAGTCTAACATGTTTCAATATAAGAAAAATAGCAGGACAAGGGGACACAGCATGAGATTAGAGGGAGGCCAATTAAGGGGTAATGTGAGGAAGTTCTTTTTCACAGAAAGGGTGGTGGATGCATGGAATGGCCTACCTCAGGAAGTGGTGGATATGAATACAGTGCAGGGCTTCAAACAGGCAAGGGATAGGCATAAGGGAGCAATACAGATGAGTAAGAATAGATAGGCCATTGATAGAGCAAAGGCCGATGGCACATTTATAAGGTAGAAAAAGAAATGGGCAGACTGAATGGGTCTTGCGGTCCTTATCTGCCATCAACTTCTATGTTTCTATGAAGCGGTAAGGTCTTAGAATGTCCCACTCTCACAGGCAATAACCAAAAGTGAAAGACTTGGCATGGACACCTGTGGCAGAGGATACCACATCCAGTCACTCTGCGTCTCCCATGGTACTTGGGTCATCCTCAGATATGACCTCCTCCACCTGCACATCTGGTTTCTCAGCTACTGCAGCACCCACCACCGTGGTGGGGGGAGATCCTTAGGTGGTCTTTGAAGTGCCTGCCGGCATTGGCAGGGTATCCTGAGCAGAGACCAATGAAGACTGAGACTTCCCTGCTATCCCACAGCCTCTTCCTCTGCCACAAGGAGGGCCAGGCACCGGTGGAGAAGGGCTGGGCAGATGGCTAAAACCCTTTTCCCAGAAATATCTTCATCAACTGCAACTTCCACATCATCCCTATTTTCCAAACTGGAGGTGCCTGTGCTGACCAAAGCTGATGTGGTGGTCCAACTCCAGGCAGACTGATAGGGCAAGGTGGGCAGGGCTGGAGGGGGTGCTCCACTGCCAGCACAGTTCAAGCAAATGGGTAGCACCTTCACATGTCCCCCTGTCTTGTGGCAGACCACGCATCTCTCCTGTGTGCTACCCTTTTGAGCCATCTCCCACAACTAGGATAGTAGTGATGCGGGAACAGGGACCATCTTGTTCCCATCACCAGATGCTTCAGCCATACTTTAACTAGTCCTCATTCCTTTGCTATTGCTGCTCAGAATAGAGAGTCTTTTATCAGGCAGGTTTTCCCTCTAGCTGCAAAACACTTGTGACGCAGTTCTTTGTGGCTGTCCACAAAATGGCGCTCCCGCTCCTCACACCATGATCTCTGGCCCCAACCCTGACATCTTCAGCCAATGGCAGATAATCCCCCAAAGTTCTGCATACATTAAAGTATGCTAAATAGTCCATGCAGGCAGAAAATGGTGCTACAAGAAGTCATGAAGTTTCACAGGTCCAAAATGGTGCCTTGCAGCAAAGATATCTCCTGTGCTGCGACACCCTCACATTTCACAGTCCAGGAACAGTTCTGACATCCCCCAAATGAGCAGCAAATCCCAGATGAGCCCCCACATTGCTATATCTAGGGCTATGCCAGATGTTGCTTTGGGGAAGGGGCATCCAGAAACACAGGCTACAAAAATAATACAACTCAATGCCTGGGTTTCTAGATGATGTGTTTGGGGGCGGCCTTACTTTGTAATGGGGGGGTACAGCAGCTGCGGGGGGAAACTTGATTAGCATAAACACACAGTGAGCCAAATAATTAAGTCCACTGTCCACTCCAGATTAAAGAAGAAAAAATAGATTTAATTCATCACAATTGATTGACTCACTCCATGGAGCAGTGGGTGCAAATCACAATGGTGGGAAACCATTTAGGGTAAACTGCCCAATACAGTCTGCAACAAACTTTTAGTTGTTAAAAGCTCTTCCCCTGCAGTGCTCCCTCAGGGCTGAACAGACTCACAATCCTGGCAGCAGAAACACACACGGCCAGACTTCAGGCTGCAATAACACTGGTTCTCCCCAAGTAGTGGAATACCTAAAGCGGTCCTCCCTGTACCGGGGATTTGAATCCGGAGTTACCACTGGCTGATATTGTTTTAATGCAGCCATCTAGATGCTGGAAATGCTAAGTTCCCTCTATCCCACGCCTTTATGCAGCTCCGAGCATCCCAGGGCATTTATGCTAGCCCTGGCCACCCTGGAAACTCATACACAACTCCGCTCTTGGGCTGAATGGGCTCCCTAGCACCTCCAGGCCAGACCGAAGTGCCACAGGAAAGAGAGACAGGCTGCCAGCACTGCACTCCCTGTAAAAACAAGCTGCTACCACCATGTTGCCCCAATGACCTCCCCCCAGAACTGGCTCCATGCTTACCCACAGATGAGGATACTTGGGGACAGGGTATTGGTGAAACAGCTCAAAAAGTACAGCAAGGATCATTACAGCAACAAATTCGAGATTGTTGCTGTAATGGTCCTGCTGTACACTGCACTGGTTTTGTCAGTGTTTTATCCCCAGTCAAAACAACTCCTCCCCAGAGTTGATTATTAAAATATCAGGGGTGGGTGCCAGCCCAGTGGCGTGGAGGGCTGAGGCATCATGCCTTACCTCCTGCCATGCCGGCGACCTGTGTTCATGGTGCAAGCAGGTCACCAGGGTTGCCCAGGAAGGGAGAGGATTGAGAGTCCAAGGGACAGCTCTTCTCTCCTGGGGAAGGTGGGGACCACGGACAGACATTTGCCTGATCCCTGGCAGAGGCTGGGGGTCAGCATACCATGTCCCAGATGGTGGGGCAGAGGAGGAGCAGCTGATCAACTTGCAGTGTGTGGACACATGCAGTGCACGTCATTGGCAGCACTGCACATTCCTCACTCCAAAAAATGTAAAGCGGAAAAAGGTCCTCGGCCATAGAGCATGAAGACGGTCTCCCTGCAGTGCCAACCTGAGAGGACTCCTCCCCAGCTGAATTCATTTGTGGTGGGTAGAATCACTCCCCACCACTCCTGCCATGAAGGGTAAGTCATGGGGGCATAGGAGAGGAGCTCCGATATTCGGGTGATGGCACACGGGGGAGGGGGGGGACAGCTGAGGTAGTCGGCCGGGGACCACCGGGAGAAAACTGATTAACAAAAAAATATATATATATCAGGGGGCAGGGGCAAAAACAGTGATTTTCTGATGGGCAAAACTTCGACAGTCAAAGTTTTGTCCACTGATGTCAGGGATTTTGACAACTTGGTTGCCAAAGCGTTGACATGGAACCCTTGAGGGACTCACCAGTGCCACCCCACCAAGGTGCCAGGGTCACAAGATGGGCCGCATTTCTTCTACCTGTGCTTTGGCTCCCACTGGCAAAGGCAGTCCCCAAACAGGCTCTGGACTCCTCCTGGACCCGACCAAACATCCTCATGCCGGACTTAGAGGGAGGAAGCCAGGGTGGCGATCGGCCCACCCCAGCCCTGAACCTCGTCCCTCATGGCTGAAATACACACCCACTTCTCCTCTCTTTTCTGTTGGGACTCTCTCTCCCACCAAACCCCTACCTATTTATATCCTTGGGCTGCCCCCTCTCCGTTCTGGTCGGCAGAGCCCCAGCTCCAGACACTAAGCTATAAATAAAATTAAGTAGTAAGCTCTTAAAGGGGGGTTACATTTAATACCCCCTTAACTGGCATAATCAAAATTTAGGCATGCCCACAGTAGGTTATCCACACTTCAGACATGCCCACTGTAGGTTATCTATTTAGATGACAGAAAAAAATGGGAAAAAAGGCAGGTTCCACTTTAACATTACCCCTTGCAACCAAAAGGTCACTTTCGACTCAGCCCTGGACAGTATCACCCACCTCCCACCTAATAGCGAAGTCATTCTTGTGGGAGATTTCAATGTAAATTGGTTATCACCTGCATTGTCCCCATACAAAAATTCAGCCCTAGCGTGTGACCTCACCCAGGTCATCCAATCCCCTACCAGACTGAACTCAAGGACTGGGACCTCTACCCTAATAGAACTAATCCTTACCAACAAGCCTAATAATCTGTCCCACATCAAAGTGTTCCCAGACTCAATAAGCGATCACTCACCAGTGACCTGCATGTGGTCCACTAAAATTCCTCCTACCCCCCCCCCAAAGTCTCTGTCCAAAGATGACTAAAAAAAGGTTCCCTGGCACGACTTGAGTCACATCTTGCCCCTTGTGACTGGTCCCCTATACACACTGCCCAGTCAGTTGACACTGCCCTTACCTACTTCATTGCCTGATTCAACTCAGCCTGTGACTTATTTGCACCATTCTCCAAACAAATTGTAAAACACAGAAACACTCCCTGGATCACTCAAACACTACTAGACCAAATGGACCACAGGGATAATCTATGGTATAAGGCCCTTGACTCCCAGCTTTCGTAGGACAGACAACGGTATAGGGAAGCTAGAAACAGATGCACCTGGACTACCCGGCAAGCCAAAGCTGCATATTATAAACAAACTCTCACCGACTCCTGGGGCTCTGGAAAAAATTTCTGGAGCAATATTAAAGAGCTCTGTGGGAAAACTGTATCCCCTGCCCCAGTCCAGCTTCTTGTTAACGGTACCTCCACCCTGGACCCAAACCTTATTGTCGATGCACTCAATACCTCCTTCTCCGAATTCACACACATCCTCCCACCCAACTTCTTTGATCCTATCACCGACTGCCCCTCTGACATTTCTGACTCTGCCATTTCTACCCTTTTCAGGCTAAGAGTCATCTCCTGTAATAAGGCTAAACGCTATCTCACCAAAGCCCTGGCGCGCTCCCGCTATAGTAGTGATTCCCTTGACCTCAAACTCATTCACCTTATGCTGGAAGTTACACTACCCCGTATCACCAAGATTCTCAATCTATCCTTACGCCTCAGCCAATTTCCCTCCACCGGGAAAAGAGCATTAATAACCCCTATACTAAAGAGTGGCAACCCCACCTCCAATAACAATTACAGACCAATATCTATCCTCCCCCTCTCTCAAAGGTCCTTGAAAAAATAGTGTTGGACCAACTAACAGACTATCTGTCCAAACACAACCTGCTCTGCCACGAACAACATGGGTTCTGGAAGGGACACAGCACTATCACAGCCCTCACTGAATTTACATTTATACATGAAGCACTAGAACAGGGCTCTGTAGCCAGAGCTCTCTACATTGATCTGACCAAAGCATTTGATACAGTCAGTCACGCTCTACTTCTCCACACCCTTCCATCGCTAAATTTCGCACCGGAGGTTACCACCTGGTTCAAAACTCTCTCTCTCTCTCTCAGGTCAGACACAACAAGTAAAAATAAATACTACTATCTCCTCAAGCAGACCGGTCCAAGCTGGTGTACCGCAAGGGTCAATACTAGGCCCATTACTCTTCACCCTCTTTCTAAACTCCCTCCCTAAATCCTGCAGTGGAAAAATGCTGATTTATGCTGATGATGCGGTAATCTTCTGGAAGCATCCCCATCCCAATACACTACAAAATGCACCACAGGGTTTCTTTAGAGATCTGGAAACCTGGTTCGCTAGACACCATCTAATAATTAACTACAAGAAAACCAAAACCATGACATTTGCCCACCACCAGAACCCACTTTGTCATGCACCCTTAACAGTCTTATGCTCCCAAGGCAATGCACTTGAACAGGTCCCATACTTCAAATACCTCGGACTCACGTTGGACACTTCCCTCTCCTTCCACCCACACATACAACAAGTCTCCTCCTCCTCTATCAACACTAGACTAGGGATCCTGTACAGACATAAATACTGCTTACCCCGACAGGATATGCACCTGGCAGTGTCATCCTCCATTCTAACCTCGGTAGACTATGGAATAGTGATTTACAGGTCCGCTGACCAAACTGCCCTTCGCAGCATAGACCTTGCCCTCAATAAAGCCTGCTGGTTGGTCTTAGGTTGTGACAGGTTAACCCACACTTGCGAGCTCTATAGGTCTCTGGCTGGCTAAACTTCCAAGACAGGCTTAAGTACCACACCTGCTTACTAGCTAAAAAGATACAACGAAAGCAGGCTCCAGCTGGCCTACACCCACTCATACACGCAGCCACACATAGGAGGTCCCATAGGCACTCTGCAAACTCCACTGTCCTAGTCCCACACTGTAGAACTTCCCTTGGACAAAGGTCCTTCCGCTATCGGGCTCCTTCTTGGCTAAACAGCCTCCAATCCTCCATCTCCCAGGCCCAAAGCCTCAACCTATTCAAATCAAGCCTACTCCTTGACTCAGCAAACTGTAACTGTATATAATCTCCCTCTCTTGTCCCTCCTGACTTGTATCATGTCTTAACCCTGACCCAGGACCCTCTTTATACTCCATGGTGATATAACCCTCCATTTTGTAAAATCATGTTTTCTATAACTAATTTGTAAAATCATGCAATGTATGACTATGTATTACTGGATATTAGTTATGTATGTGTACTGTAGGATCCTCCCCAGTATTTGTATTTTACTTTTAAACAGACGAGGAGCCTTTGCAAAATAGTCTATGACTCAAAGGGCTGTAATTCCGATTCTATAAATAAATAAATAAAAAATAAATAACTGCCACAGAACTTTTAAAATCCAAGGGTTCAGTTCCCACCATATAACAGTAGCAACATTCAATGAGCCAAAGAGTACTTGGAATAACTGGCTTCTGCAATTGACTAAACCCCTCAGACTTCAGCATCGGTATTTAATCTCCCACATAAGCAGGCTATTCTTGTGTATACTCTGGCTAACTAAATGTTATCACTTAATCATACTTTAAAAATGGTTAAAGTCACTCGATCATGGGAGTGAAGGTTCCATTGTTCTTGAGACCCCAAATGCTGTACTCAGGCACTCATTATGCAGCCATAAAGAAGTTAAAAGGAAAAAAGAGAAACAAATTAAAGAAAAACTGCATATCTCACTTTATCATGGTTAGTCCCCTTTGTCATTCCCATCCTTACCCCCCCCCCGTCACCTCCCACCATGTTTAGCTTTATATTGCAGCTGTACAGAAATCTGTGTGTGGGAGGATGGGGTGGGATAGCAGGGGATGACTGGAGTTTGGGGGTGACCACAGACCAGAACGGGCCACCTGGAGAGGGATAGAGGATTTGTATTTTAAGTTTTCATGGTATGATCTTTACTGGTTTTTATACCGGGAGCATACTAGTCTGACTAACACAGGCACTGAACTTCATATCCGATGTTGGCAGTGTGTTCTGGGGTGGGAGGGTTAGAACATAGGAACATAGAAACATAGAATTTGATGGCAGATAAGGACCACTTGGCCAACCTAGTCTGCCCATTTCCCTACCTAATGGATAAGCTGCAGATCTTAGTTAACCAACAGCCTACTTCCTCCTACCCCCCACTAGAATTGTCTTATGTCTGTCCCATGCATTCTTGAATTACCCTACTATTTTTGGCTCCATGACCTCCTGAGGAAGGCCGTTCCATGCATCCACTACCCTCTTCATGAAAAAATTCTTCATCACATTACCTCTGAGTCATCCCCTCTCTATCTTCAAATTGTGCCCCCTTGTTCTTGCACATCTCTTTTTCTGAAAGATACTATCTTCTTGGACTTTGAATGTTTCTATCATGTCCCCTCTCTCCCTCCCTCCATCCCTTCCTCGAGGGTATACATATTAAGCCTATTTAGTCTCTCTTTGTATGTTTTCTGGTGCAGACCCTGCACCATTTTAGTTGCCCTCCTCTGAACAGCCTCCATCCTGTCTATGTCCTTGCGGAGATGGGGTCTCCAAAACTTCACACAGTACTCCAGATGGGGTCTCACCAACTGTCTGTACAAAGGGATAACAACTTCCTGTTTTCTACTGTTGATGCCTCTCCTATGCATCCAGTATCTTCCCAGCCCTCCTTACTGCCTTCTCATTGCTTGCCCACCTTTAGGTCATCTGATATGACTACCCCAGGTCCTTTCCATTTTGTTGTTGCTAGTATCTCACCCCCCATTGTGTACTCTTCCCTTGGGTTTTTGTTTCCCAGGTGCATTACTTTGCACTTCTTTGCATTGAATCTAAGCTGCCATACATTTGACCATTCTGCCAACCTTGTCATGTCCCTTCTTATCCTTTCCACCACACCTTGTGTAACAACCCTATTGCAGATCTTTGTGTCATCTGCAAAGAGACATACTTTTCCTTCCAGTCTCTCCACAAAGTCACTTATAAAGAAATTAAAGAGGACTGGTCCCAGTACTGAGCCCTGTGGTACCCCGCTTGTAACCCCACTTTCTTCAGAGTGGACTCTGTTTACTATTATCCTCTGCGTCTTTTTGTCCAGACAGTTTTTTTACCCAGGTTACCACCTTGGGACCCACTCCCAGGCTGGCTAACTTGTATAATAATCTTTTGTGTGGGACTGTGTCAAATGCCTTGCTAAAGTCTAGGTAGGCCATGTCCAGAGCCCTGCCCTAGAGCACTGAACTGTAAAACAGGTAATATAGATTCAAATTACTCAACAACCATTGACTCACTGCATGACCCAATGCAAGTTTCTTGACCACTCTCTGCTTTAGTCCTCCCACATGTAAAGATGCACAAAAACAGTACCCAAATGAAAATCAGATGTTGTTGCTCTTTTGGGACATCCAGGATAAATAAGTTGTAAAACAAAAAATTGTAAAATTACTTTCTGTCATCTCATTTGCATCTCAGCAGAGTTTAGATCACCCACATGGCTTAATCTCAATGTGATTTTCCACCAGATTCTGCTAAGTGGAACCACTAATAGATGGCCCTTCAGTATTCCTCTCAGCATCTCTTCACACAAGTGTGGGACATTGTCCCTCTAAATGTGGGAAAACAGACAACATTCTTCTTCATATTAGAGAAAGATATGCTCAGAACACTGCCAGTGAAAATTTTTCTGTCCATTATAAAATGGGCATTGAAAATCCTGCTGAAATCCTGCCTCTTGACTGATTAGGGCACGTATGAATACCACACAGTATTCACACAGGCCTACCACACATGAGGCTGCCATTGTGTTAAGGATAATGTGTACACAGGAGGAATCTAGTGAGTTTCAAAAATACATATTTTTAACTTACAACTTAATGTTTCAGAATGCCTTACACTGTTTCATAATAAAAGTAAGGAAATCCCTTGGGTGGTGGTTGGGGGTTATGATCAGTTATCCCACACCTACAGCAATCCACACTCATTTAGGTACACAGGTCAGATTAGAAACATGGAAACACAGGAAATTTTGGCAGAAAAAGACCATCGGTCCATTCAGCCTGCTTTGTTTTTACCCTATCCTACGGTAAGGGATTATCTCACGGCCATGCCTTATAACTTAATAAGGTGTGCTACTGGTTGTACAACATACATCAATATGAATCTCTGCTTTAAAAGCAGGGCCAACTCTACGTATGAGGCATATGGGGGGGCTTAAGCTCCCTCTCAAATTCTGCTTTTTCACTTAGCGATTCCATTAGGACCAATTGGTTTGGGCCAACAATTACATTTGTATGATCTGCCTTCACCCTGCTTCTAAGGTCAAGAGCCTTCCTTATTTAAAACCTCAGAGGGAACTGAGGGGGCGGTACCTTTTCCATTTGGGTCAAAGGGGTTCTTCTTGGTAAAATGAGGAACACCACCCTAGTGTGACATTTGGGAGGTATGCACTTTAGTGAGCATCAGTATTTGCTCATCTCTGAACATCAAGCTGCATCCTGTGTGAGAATCCAGTTCCACCAAGCAGCGATATGGGAGAGATTATGCTTAGATCAGCAGATGGCCCTATCAGCAAGAGGCAAGCCAGCATTATATCTCAGCCTGCAGACATGGTGTACAATGTTTCAATTTGGCTCTTAACATAAACAGCCTACCAAACAATTAGGCTTGGTGAAAAGATACCAAAGATGAGATGGAGGCATTGGTATTAGCACCACACCCATCAATATGTCTATTTATAGTGCGTCCACTTTTAAAATCAGTCCTACCACACACCTTAGAGAGAGCCTGTGATTTCTCTAATTAGTGATGGATTGCAACAGTGTCTTATCACAGTGCCATCAGCTAGGTATGAAAACATTTCAGATGTTCGCTGTGCCAGGTTGAAGGCAAAGTTTGCACAAAGTTACTACACACATGCTCGTACATCTGTATACTTATTACTACTATAAATACAATTATACAAACACCTTTCTAGACTAGTACCTACAAGTACAACAGAGATTAAAATCAATTGAATAGTCCTTCTTTAGCATTATTGTCTTAAGATATGATTAAAAAAAAACAGTGTATGATTCAGAGTCTTAAGTATCCTTGGGTAATTTATTTCATAGAAAAGGTGTTCTGTGGTGAAAGTCATGGCCACCTACAGTTTCATGGTAAGCAGATAGAACTATCAGGAGACAAACATCAGATGACTGGATAGAGTAAGCAAGAACATTTGGTGTCATATCTGCATGGTTTATACCTGTTAAAAAGGGTGCTGTAATTGATAACATTAGCAAGCACTGTGTGCTGACCGCAGCGCTTATAATTACACAACAAACCTGGCTGGGAAGTGTTTTAAGAGGGAGACACAGAAAGCATGTTTACATTACCTACTGGTTTGCTGTTGCACCATATTGTGTACTAGTCTAAGCTGCTCCAATTGCTTCAGTACTGCTGTGTGTTTATATTACAGCCTCTACATTAGTGCCAGTTCAAGCTGCATTCCCCTACTATATTTCTAGCACTACTACTGAATTTCCAGTGGGGGGTTAATTTGTTTATCTTCAGCTGCCTTCAACTCATTGGTCGGATCCAGGACTTTCATTGGCAGGTATTTCAGCCTACTGCCTTTTTGGATATCTATGGGACACTTTACTTGATAATGAACCAGGAACTGCCAGTATGCAGCTGGTGCAAGGGGCAGCAGCTGCACTACACCTGAGGAGCCAGGAACATTGAGTGAGTGGAGGAGGCAGTTACGTACAGGCTGATGAACATACCCAGTGTCATGGCTTGACTTTTCAAACCCAAATTTCAATATGATACAACCCTCATTTCTTCAAGTGAGTTACTTTGCTAAACTCAGCTCACTGTGTGGTATCAGACAATGTACTTAGCTCACAGGGTTTCAAATTTGCCAAACTCATCCACGGATGAGTTTACTGGCACTTCAGCATCAAGTTGAAATTGTGACTGTGCATCAGTACAGGCAGTCAAGAATAAGAGTGGGTCAACAGTACAGCTAATAGACACTAAAAACTATTAGGATTGGCTATTATATGGCACAATATGCCATTCTGGTAGCAGATATGCATTCACTGTGCATATAGATGGCTGTACACACTTATTTCAAACAGAAATATAAAAGTCAGCCAAAAGCTGACGATGTTCCTTTAAACTCTATTTAAGTACTTATCTTGCAACAGTCTCTGGATTCTGTTGAATCTTCCTGAGCATAAAATGATAGTATCATTCTTTCCCTCCCTCCCAATATTGTAAAGTGCTTTGGAATACAGCATATATAAAGGTATTATAAAAAAACATAATGCTTACAGTATGCTTTCCTTCCACTGCTAACTACTTTGGGTGGCAAGAGGAGGTTGGTTGTGCTGAGGAACTAGTGGGCTGGGAAAGGAAGTTATATTTCAGTATGGTGGGGGAAGGGAAGAATGGGTGCTAGTGGGTGGGTGGGGCGTCAGGCACCCAGTGTGGGAATGGGAGGCCTTCAACAGCACTAAAGTTGAGTTCACGGTGGCAGCAAATCTCTGTTTTTAATGGTTTCCTGACACTTGAGTTGGGTTTTGGGTGTCTAAAGAGGAACTTGGTGGCACCAGAGTGTGGCTCCTGGTCACTGCAAAGTTTCTGTAAATAACGAAATTGGCAGTGAAGTACTGGGTGGGAGGGAGAGGTGGGAAGGAGACAGATGAAGAGTTGGTGACCCTACCAGTAGAGGGGATGATGGGCTTCCAATCACAGATCATCTAAGAAGCAGTAATAGTGGCTTCACTGTTAGCACCATTACTCAGATAACCTGATTTATGCAACTCTGTTTACTGTGCATATATCTGAGGCACTGACACATGAATTAGCCTTATGCGAACAAATTTGGATATTTTTAATGATTTTCACCACTCCTTAGCAAACAAATACTGAACTAAATTTCAGCAAAATGGCAGATCAAGAGATCCTGTACCACAGTATGTACTTTTAAAATTTTTTGTAAAATTCCACCAAGAAATTATCAATATAGAAGTGGCTGAGAATTGTGATTTAACATTAAAGTGCCTACACAACCGTAAGTATAGCTATGCTACTGTACCACTATAATATTGTCTGTCTGCAACTTTTTTTTCACTTGAAGTTTATCCCTTGGCTGTGGTTGTTGTTCATGTTCTTTATGTTATTTAGACTGTAAAGTTGTGTCCTGGTCAGGTTAATCTCATAAAAGAGATTACAAACAAATCGGGTCTTCTTATTTAGATAAATAATGGATATTATTATCTTCTACAAAGTGTTAAATACTGCTACCATTTTCCTCCTTACCTGTTCTCTTCTCTACCTGCAGTAATTTGTTTAATTTTATCTTTTTATTTAGTTTTTGTTGACCGGGTAAGTGCACTAGATAAATCCTGCCTATTTTCAAGCACGACCTGGGGAAGGGGGATACAGATGAATGCCAACTGACCTTGAACCAGATTAAGCTGTTGGTGGTATTTTTAGCGAATGAGGGAAATTTGGCCAGGACACCGGGGAAATTCTCCTACTCTTTTCGATAAGTGCCATGGGATCTTTAACATCCACCTGAACTGCCACCAATCCAGGTAGATGGGACCTCGGTTTAACGTCTCATCCGAAAGACAGCACCTCAGAAGTGCAGCACCCCTCTCACGCTTTGTGCTACAGTGTCAGTACTAGGATATTAACCCAAGTGCCAGATGTGGGAACTGAACCCACAGCCCTCTGATCTCCTGGCCTCAGAGGCAAGTGTGCTACCTACTGAGCTACTGACACTGCTTTAATTGCTTCTATCTCTCCTCAAAGCTCAGCCCCTAACTCTGTAACCATTTTTGTAGCCCTGTACTGTAACCGCTTAACCACTGCAATATCTTTTTTGTACTGCGGTGACCAAAATTATTGCACTGTCATGCAAACTATTCATACATGTTACATTTGCTAAATAAAACAAGTTTGAACATAGAAGTTTCTGAGGGTTTTTTTCAGAAATGCAACAAGATTCCTTTAGTTGTCGTCTATAGGTTTTTAATTTTCCTAATTGTAATGTTGTTACTAATGCTAACTAATGGAATATTTATTTTTTTATTAACTAGAGAACATTTGAACAAGTTCCCATTTTCAAAGGCAAGCTGGGTAAAAAAAATACAGTACAAGTAGTAAATTGTCATGCCAAGAAGATGGCAGAAGTATGTTATGATTCGTAGCTGATCCAGTTGTATAAGACTTATTCAAGATTTGCAGGGAAGCTTGCATTCTAACAGGTGATTGACTGGCTAAAACATACTTTCACTATTTGTATGAATTTAGATTCTTTAGAATAGTTGTGTTAACTGGACTGCATATTGCAGAGAAATGAAAAAGAATGTATTATGCCAATACTGTACTGATTTCATCATTTTTTTTCCTTTTTAGATTATTTGAAGCTTCTGGATCCTCTCACTAATGGATTTACCATATTATACACATTTTTTTTTCTTTTGGGAGACTACACCATTTCTTTTTTCTTTCATCGACTTATACTTGATTATGATTTGGTCACTTATCTTTCGTGTGAATGCTTATGAATTGATTGGGGGTCTACTGAGTGTTTTATTATAACACTGAAATATCATAAATAAAAAGTTAATCAAAAACAGATGACTGCAAACAGCAACAGAGACAGACCAGGCCAAGACAAAGTAATGAGCAAGTACTTACAGAAGGAGGAGCCTCGGCACACACGGTCTCTGTCCGTAGTAGTTCAGTGAGGTTGTTACACACAAGTTAATGCTGAAAAGAAGGCATCTTTATTCCAAATGATAAAAGACCATGGTAAAACCCAAGTTATAAATCCACAGGACAACAGAGAGTTGTGAGGACACCCTCCCACGTAAAATGCAACGTCAAACGTTTTCGCACATGAGCACGTTCTCAAGACTGGTTTGTTGCTGGTAGTGTGAGCTTTTTATAGTGCATTTAAAGTGACAGTGCAAATTTAAAGTTTTAAATAATAAATAGTGCTTAGTGCTAAAAATGAGGAAAGCTGAAATTCCATAAGCTAAGGATAAAGTAACAACATCTTATCCAGCAAGTGATACAGTAAAAGGATAGAGCCCAGGCATAAAATTTGTCAAACTTTGAAGATGTGCAAAGATATAAAAGGAGTTAAAAATCATATGAAGAAGGGAAAAGGGGAAGGGAAATGGGGAAGGGGAGGGAAAGGAAGAGGAGGGGAAAATAAAGAAGCAAGATGACGCTTCGAGATTAGAGAGTGGTGTTACTTTTCAAAGATATAATAAAGTGCTATGACTAATGGCGGAGGGCTTGGGGAAGGGAGGGAGGGAAAGAAATAAAGTGGAGGAGAAAGATAATAAAGGAAAGGAAAAAAGAGGGAAAGATAAAACCATTGACAAAATTGTTAAACATGAAAAGAAAGCCGGATAATAAAGTATAAGTTACTACAACAACTTTTAAGTTACTACAAAAAGCATGTATCAAAAGGAGCATCACTAGCCAACTCAAAAAAGATGGAGATAGTATGGAAAGGAACTAAATTTGATATAAAAAAAACACCCACATAAGGGCCAAGTGTGAATGCATATCAGGATAACTAGGGGCAAGATACCAGCAAATTTGCAACAGCTATCTTATAATATTTTTTTTATATTTATATCCAGTTGTAAAAGCATTGCATGCCATTTGGTTCTCATGGTTGATTCATATAAAAAAGTTAAGTCGGAAAATATTTTGTTATAAAAAAGATCTTTTGGTGACAGTCTGATGAATATTGCTATTCAATGTTTTACTCTACACACATTTTGTTGTGGTACTTTAGTGTCTACAGTACTGTGAAATGATGGTACTATCATTGTAAATGTTGATTAAATTGTATTAGATAAAAATTATTTTGACAGTATGTTATATGATTACCCATAGGTCTGAATCCCTGATGAAGCCCACACTGGTGAAACATTGGGCTCCACTATGAGGATCTGACCTTGAATAATCTTACAAATAAAATATTTGTAAATATGATTTTTGGTGTGGCTGTCCATTACTTTTGTTGACTTTGGTCTTGTGGCACATGACAAGCTTCCGGGCAAAGTATATCGGAGTAGTATACATGGCACATACATAGCAGAGGGTTGAGTAAAAGGTACTGTTAGAGTGGGGAGGGTTCTCAGTGTTGTCCATCAGAGATTAGTACTGGGGCCACTTCTGTACAACATTTTCATCAATTGTCTGGAATATTGGGTCTTCAGCAAGCTACTTATGTTTGCTGCTGTCACTAATCTGGCCAGGGTGATGGACTTCCTTGAGGATAGGGACAAACTTTAGCAGGACCTGAACACTGAACAAACTGGGCAACTGGGCAGACTCCTGGAGTTTTAGACTGAACATAAATACAGTGCAACCTAATGATAGGTGCTACAATTGTTGAGGAAAACAGAGAAGACCTAGACACTACATGGGGCATCACTAGCTGCCAGGGAAGAAGCAAAGGGTCTGGGGTTGTAACAGATAAGGATAGAAACATGACAAGCAGTGCACAGCCACTGTCAAGAGGGATGGCAGAGTGCTGGGGTATGTCAAAAGGAGTGCAACCAGCAGAGCGGGGGAGTGGGGCAATGCTGCCTTTTTACAAGGCCCTGGTGTACAATTCTGGGCTTCTCAATACAAAAGGAGATTGAAGCAGTCACATGGTTGAAAAGCAGGATCACCAAGATTATCAGGGGCATGGGGACAAAAGCTGCCAGGTGAAATTAAGTTTATCAACTTAAGAACTGTGATGAACCTTCATGAATGGTTCGTGAGCATCCATCAAAGTTCACCAACTGTTCTTCAACTCAGTTCATGAACCAAGTTCATAAACTCTTCATCAACACAAAGTTAATGAAGTGGTTGAACCTTAAAAAGAACATGATAAACAGAGAAAAAACAATTGCATTTAATTTAATTAGTTTTTGTTGACCAGGAAGGAGGACTAGGCAATGTTTTGCCTATTTTCAGCCTCATCCCAGGGGATGCCAACTGAAATTGATCCAGATTTTAAGCTGTTGTTGGTATTTTTGGTGAATTACATTACATTACTAGCTTGCAAATCTGAACACACTGTTTTCCACTGAAAGAATTATAAAGCATCACAAATTTAATATGTTTTCAGTTAAAGAGTAGAAAACATATGCTCTCTCAAGACAAGTAACCATCTGAGCACCCAAAAAGATTAGCATTTCAGCTCACCACATTTTAAAAGAGTTTCTGATTCTGCTGATTTAAATAACATCTGGCTTTCTCACTTATGAAACAAAGATGAGCAGTAGTTCCTTTTGAAAGAAAAACAGCCTACAAATGTAATTCCTAATTCTAAAATGCATGGTTAGAAAATATATTCATTACAAAATGTAAAAGAGCTAGTAGTACCCACAAATAGACAGAAAATTATGTTAATTTTTAAAAGAGGCAGTTGTTGCATTTTATTTCTGAATTATCTTGTTTTCCATTTACTTATAAGAAAGCTTTTTTACCTGATAGCATTAGGTGTGATGTAAAGTGAAGGGGGGGCTGGGGGTAGGAGAAATTGTTTAACCAGGAAAGGTACACTGAGCCGAAGCTTGTTTCCAGGTGCAAACTGGGAGCACAAGGAAGTTAAGTGACTTGCTCAGGGTCACACAGTATGCACGTGGGTGCTGTAGGATTAAAACCCAGGTCTCTAGGTTTGTAGCTCAGTTCCCTAAACCACAGCACTATACTGCCTCCTATTAAATGCTTCTAAGCACAGTAATACCATACTGTAAAGAGCAGTTCTTTACTTAGAGACTAACATATCTAGTTTTACTCCTCTTCATACCTCTTCAATATTGTGACTTCACTTATTGTGGGTTACTGCAGTGGAGGATTGGTTATTCTGGTCAGTACTGATGTCACAGACAGTGAGGTCATAGAGATGAGGATGTAAGAGGAGGAACAGAACTAGCTATGTCAGCCTCCAGGTAGAGTACTGTTCCACACATCACAACAACTATTATCAGGTAGAAAATGTAATTACCAAACGGGAAAAGAATAATACTTCAGATACAAGAAGTAATAATTCACTACTTTTGTAAGTTAGTACTAATTTGAGGCAGTACACGTGCTTTGGTTATCTGATAAAACAATTAAAGGCTGAAGAAGTTTGCTTCACATTTGCATTTAAGGCAAAATCTCATAAGAGACTCTCCCTCACTATACTCTATCAAACAGCAGCTTCATGTACTGCCACCCCCACTTGCTCCTGCCACTCCAACACCTAACCCTATATACTACACTGAACCAGCTATATTTTGCTAAATTATCCATGTAAATTCTGTTGTATATACTGTTTGTAATATGACTGATGTAAGAATCCTTTTCTTTGTAAATACCTAGTCGTGATGTACTAATAGTGATTTATATATGTATTTGCATCATTACTATTCTTGTCTTGCTGCACTATGATGTACAGTGTCTGTATATGTATTGCACTGTTTGTACAATTCAATTTCCCACGTGTAAAATACTTATTCTCCCTCCACCGGGTTGCACCTTGAAATGCGCTCTGGCTCAGTGTGCCTTTCTCGGTTACCAAATGTTTAATACATAAAAAACTATTTTGAGAATAGAGCAAGAACTGGGTTGCCTAATGAACTGCCCAATGTTATATAATCACAGTATTTCTGGTCACCAAAAATATTGATAAGACTGTGTCTATAAAGGTCCAGTGGAGGAGTTTCATGAACTTTCATGGTCCTTTATGAACCTCTATGTTCATGAATGTTCATGAACACAAGAGCGCCACTTACTGTTAATGCATAAGTCATTAACATTCATGACCAATGTGATGCAGTCTTGATGAATGCTCATGAGCTGAATTCATGAACTGTTAATGGATAATTCATGAACGTTGATGAACAGTTCATGATTATTCCAACTGGTCTGAGAGGAGAGCCTGGAGGTTCTTAGGAAATTGATAAGAGAAATCTTGCTTTCTGGTCTAGAGCACCCTCTGCTGTAATGGGTATCAGGCAACAGAGACCAGTAAATAAATATTCCCTGTGCCTGCCTGCATTGTTCCCAAAAACATCAGTGAGCTTAAGACTGTTCACATTTCACTGAGCTATAATTTTTTGGTCACTTAGCGAGTGACCTAACAAGTGATGCCCAGACCCCCCCAGTGCCATTTTCATTATCTGTGTGTACCACATATTTGTTTTTATTATTTTATTAGCAGTATTGAGTTCTGGAGGCATAGATACTAGTATTTTTTTTAATTAGCAGCAGCATGGAGCACTGGAGGCTCAAGTACCTTGAAAAGTAGAGGGGGTTATGCAAAAAAATCAGGTGGACTGAACTGCAGGCAGAGATACACAGGTACTGGTTATGCAGAGAAAGAGAGAGGTGCTTGTATTCATTCAGCTTCTCTCCCTTCACATCTGTGTCATCTGATTTGAAACCCGACCCCACCCTCTGACCGCTCACTTGCAGTACTGCCCTACTACTACAAGCTGGCATCATTATTCCATCTGTGGCAGCCAAATCTAAGAAAGTACAGTTGGTCTCATGATTCAGCGGTACACTTGCAACATGTCCCAGATAGTAACTCTGACATCACTTTTCTGACTGTGCTGTAACTGAACAATGCCGCAGTCAGAAAATGCTGTCTGCCACATCAGACAGCATTTAGCTAATTAAAAAGGTTTGGGCGATTGAAACCAGCTGAAAGTGCATTAGAGAACTTACTAACTTAGCAGCACCCTGTACTGGCAATTCAGCCAGTGGAAGGACTACTTTACACACATACACACAATTTTATTTAATCTTTTTTACATTTATCTATATATATATATATATATATATATATATATACATAATATACATATATATATATATATATATATATATAGTATAGTGATGTGAAGAGCCACAATAGTTAGGGTTCAGTGTGCAGTTTAATGTTAAACCCCAAATTTTGCACCTTAATAACTTTGCAATCGTTTAATGGATTTGCATAAAATTTGGTATGCACTGTCCTGAGGGGTAGCTCTCTTGATTTGCCAAGTTTTGTTTCGATCAGATTTGTGGAGTTTGTGCGGCACATATGGAAAAAAGTGTGTTTTTTGCTTTTTTTTGCCAATTTTTCCTGAATTTTCCTCATTACCCCTGCAGCCACACTGTTTAGAATTTTTGCCTGAAGTTTTCAGGGTAGAAAGAACTTACCCTAGGGAACAACCAGCATTTGTTTGGTGAAAAAGTACTATTCTGATCCAAAGTTTTTCAATTTTGAAAATGTGGGTTCTGAGCATGCTCAGTTCAGTTTTTTGGTTAGATGCACAGCTGCGAACAAGGATTTTGGCTCATGAACAAGGATTTTGACAGCTCATGAATGGGGATTCATTCAACTCCCATTCATGAAAAAAATATCCAGGTTCATGAGCTGCCATCTTGCTTTCACTTTTTTTGCTAATCCTTTCTTCCTCTACCTGGCTTCCAGTCTGCCTGGATCTTCTGTGCATCCTGATCCTCCGGCCACCGTCCAGTACCTCACGGCTCCTTAGAGACCCTCACCTATGACTGCTGTGGCTTCCTCCCCCCACGGCAGGGAAGTGGAGAGACCCCTCTAATCTCTGCCAAGTCCAGATCCAATGTTCGGTGATGCCTTCAGAGCTGGGTGCCCCATAGGATGGCCATCAAGCTGCCGTGACCGGTCACCATTTTTTCTTGTTCTGCCCCTCTGAGTGTGGCATGCAGTGGCACCAAGGGAAGGAGCATGCACGTGTCCACACGCACTCCCTCCTGGCGCCGTGCCCCAACTCAGCCCCACTGTGTATTGCCAGTGCACCACCCCCCAGCCTCCACTAGGGGCTGAAAGTGCACTGACAACTGGGATCCCCCCCACCCCAGAGAGGGAGAGCAGTCACTTGGATTCTCAATCCCTCTCCTCCCCTCCTCTGGTGACCCTCCGTGGCCCGACGTGGAGTGAGGTGTGGTGTCCAGTGCCTCAACTCTCAGCACCACCAGGCCAGCTTGTTTTCACTTTTAGCCCAAAACAAAATATTGTTACTTGCTCCACAGATTCATTTTGTGTAAACAAATGCATGGGTTTTGTTCAGGGTGATGCCCTCTACAAAACCATGTGTTTGGTTTCCATCACATAATTAAAAAAATGGCCATTTTTATATTTTAAAATCCTTGTTCATGACTCGCTTCCGATTCCCATTCATGAGCTGTCAAATTCCCAGTTCACGAGATAAGGACCAGATGGCCCTATCTCGCGAACAGGGGATCGGCTTCGATGAGAGCGAGTTCTGACAGCTTATGAGCGGGGATCATAAAAGAAAAAATCCTTGTTCGTGAGCTGTCAAAATCCCCGTTCATGAGATGGGGACCAGATGGCCATATCTCACGAGCAGGGAATCCCCATTTGTGAGCTGTCCAAATCCCCATTCATGAGTCGATCTCCATTTATGAGCTAGCAAAATGAGATGAAGACCAGATGGCCCTATCTCAAGAACGGGGATCGGCTTGCGAATGTGGATTTTGTCAGCTCACGAACGGGGATTCCCCTCTTGAACGGGGATTTTGACAGCTCATGAACAAGGATTTGTAAAACATTGCCAGTTCATTGCTAAGAAATGGTAAGGACTTTTGGCTTGAAATTTGCAGGGTACAAAGGGAGTGTCCCACAGATATGATGTATGCTGGTCTGGTGTAAAAAGATGCATTGGTTGCATACTTATGACATTCCAAAGTTGAGACATTTCCCATAGGATAACATTGTGATGCCCATGACACGTTTTGGCGCCCATATCTCGAAAACAAAGCGAGATACCGATTTTTTGCTACCCACAGCTTAGATCACCTTCAAGTTTGGAAATCATAGATTACATCAGCAGTGGAATCTTTTTCCTACTTGCTACAGTTATGGAGATATTGGCAAATTTGTGTCACAAGGGTTCCAAAGGGTGCCTTTTCAGTGCATTTCAGTGCCCGTATCTCAGAAACTATGCAAGATATGGAATCAGCCAATGCATGTTGCATGCAGTACTCGCTGTCTTAATTATAACAACACTTGAATTTTTTTCCTAGCTGCTACTGTTCCCAAGATATTGGCAAATTAGTGTTACAAGGGTTCCTTGCCTTATAGGGCTGCTGTATGGCTCTCTAGCTATGTGTAAGTGTAAGTGGGAGTACAGGGCCCATAGGGCCCACACTCCCACAAATGCATATCATTATGTAGAAATGGGTAGCTTGGTGGGAGTGCGGGGCCCACCAACACATGCTATTTATTACTTATAGTACATTTTTTTTTTTAAAGTAAGGAAATTCATTGCAAAAAACTTTGTTTAATGCATCAATTGTCAGGTACATTTGGTGCTGAGAGGGTTAAATAGTCCCTTAGAAAATGGGAATTTGGAGAGTATATTAAATAAAATGTGTATATATATATATATATATATATATATATATATATTCATTGCAAAAAACTTCATTTAATGCATCAGTTAGGGTTAAAGTGACAAAAGTGGGTAAATGAGATGTTAGGGTTGAGCCCCTAACCCCCACACCACCCTTTCCTCCACAGACCGACAGATGCCACGGTGTGCAATGGGCCGTGAGGCCTAACTCTCATCCTGTTCTCCTTTACTGTACCATGTCAACCTGTTTGCACATAGAATGGTGAGAGTTAGGCCTCACAACCCTATGGCACACCCTGGCATCTGTCGGTCTGTGGAGGATGGGGTGGGGTTGTGTGGGGGCTAGGGCTCAACCCTAATGTCTAATTTACCCACTTTTGTCACTTTAACCCTAACTGATGCATTAAACAAAGTTTTTGCAATGAATATATATATATTTATATATCTACACATTTTATTTAATATACTCTCCAAACTTCCCTTTTCTAAGGGACTATCTATCTATCCCCCTCAGCACCAAACATGCCTTCTAACATAACTTCATATGCCACTACTGCAGGTGGGACCCCCCTCTTCTACTTTAAGCAGCTCCGTAAACATGAAACCATAAAATATGTCAGACATGCACTAGGGAACACACGGATGGGTAGCAACCTCAATGACATGAAGATGATAGCTCTGGTACTAAATGAGGTAGTTGAAACTCTAACAAAAGTGTTCAATGCCTCATTAAGGCTGGGTGCCTTCCCAGACAAGTAGAAGGAAGCAATGGTAACTCCTGTCTTCAAAACTGGGGACACCACCAACCTGTCCAGTTACAGGCCCATTTCTATCCCCCCCCATCTGAAGCCCTTGAATGAGTGGTCTCAGATCTGCTCACAGAGTATCTATCCAAGTACAACCTACTATGTGCCCAGCAGCATGGGTTCAGGAGAGATCACTCGACTCTCTTCACATTGGTTGATTATACCTCCTAATTTACAGTGCCTTTGACCAAGGTCGGGCAGTGGGGTCAGTCTTTATAGACCTCACCAAGGCCTTCGACACTGTCAACATCAACTCCTACTACAAAACCTCCTCACTATTAGACTGTCAAGTGGCATGGTGGAATGGTTCAACAGCTACCTCTGTTGAAGGACCCAGCACATCAAAATCAAAGGCAAGCTCTCAGAGCCAATGGTGGTTAGCCTAGGTATCCCTCAAGGATCAATACTGGGGCCACTCATCTTTAGTCTCTTTATCAGCCTCTTACCCTCAGAGTGCCCTGCACACATCGTGCTATATGCTGATGATGTGGTTATCTCTGTTGAAGGAACAAACCTGGCCAAGATCTCCATTGCACTTCAAGACAATTTCCACAGACTAGAAAAATGGTTTTCCAGTAACCAACTCTTGCCCAACTATAAAAAAAAAACAAAGAGCAAGCTTTTCTCCATCCAACAAAACAAAAAGAAGTTTGGGCCACTTTAGATCCAGAGTCTCAAAGGTGACACACCGGACCAAGTTTGCAACTTTAAATATCTTGGGGCCCATCTCGATGACACCCTATCATTTGGAAACTATGTCGACCAATGTTGTTAAGACTGCCAATGTAAAGCTTGGTGTCCTCTACCAGTACAGGCATTCAATTACACCAGAAGCCCTGAAGCTGATCACAAGCTGTTTGGTCTTATCCACCATCGACTACGACCTCGTTATCGATACTGCCCTCAAAAGGGTAAAAACCCTAATGAACAAAGCCTGTTGCCTAGTTCTGGGGGCTGATCTCAGGACATATAATTGTGCCCTTTATCAAGAGACAGGCTGGCTCCCTCTCCACAGTAGGTTTCTATACCAAACGTGCCTACTGGCAAAGAAGTAAATGCTAGGACTCTTACCTGGCTCAACTGCCTGCCTCTTCAAAACTGCCAAACCTACCATAAGGACTCAGAATGTGGTAAAAGGGGGGTTGGTGGTGCCATTTAAGTGACCAGCATAGGCTCAGAGATCTCTCTCATACCATGGACCCAAATGGCTCAATGAACTCCCCAAGGAACTGATCAAGTATAGTAAGGTTAGCCAATTTAAACTGGGACTCTGTGCACACCTAGCCCTTGAGAATGTCTGCAAATGTATCCACTAACCCCACATTACCAAGCCTGCTGCCTACCAGCCCCAGTGGTAGGACACTGGGTAAATTACCTCGTTGCCCCCCGGCACCTCATGCCACCACTGCCTCTGCCACCAGTCCCCTCACCCCTTACTACTGTCCTACCCTCATGCCACTCCCCTCCTCCTTCCACCTGCCTGCTCTCCCTCTTGCTACTCCTCCCCAACCCCTTCCCCTGCTCTTCCCTCCCATGACAATCCCCTCTTCTCTTCCCATCACCCCCCCGCTGACCTCACACCACCCTCCATACTCTCCTCCCTCATAGAAAAGCTCAGAAAAGCCTTCTCTGGCTACTTCCATATAGAGCAATACTATGCATCATTAGACCTCAAGCTCTACCCTGCATTTACTCTGTTATTGTCTTAACTTTCAATCTGTTTTGCTCAGGATACAGTTTCCACTAATTTACATGCAGCCATTGTTTATATGTACACCCTTAGGAAACTGCAATGTAAACCGACTATGGAATCTGCAGATCCGTATGTAAACTAACTGTCATTGTTTGTCTTGTGTATCTGTATGACTTGGAACCTTTGTAAATGAGTCTTAGACTCAAAGGTATTAATCCCAATCTTAAATAAATAAATAAATAAATAAATAAGATAAATCTTCAAGGGTGGGCAGTATGCACTATATGGGACCTGTTAAGGTCTATAATACCCTCTGTCTGTGGCATGGGCCTCATTTTCATCCCTGGGCAGTCCAGTATAGCCCAATACCACCCACCCCATTGGGTATTACTGCTTGCTTAATATGCTTCATGGAGAAAAGAAGGCTAAGAGGGTATATGATCTCAGTCTTTCACATATTCAAGCATATTGATAAGACTAAACAGTCAGAGGCATTTGATCTGGTGTCCTCCAGGTGGATGTAGGGACACACCATGAAGCTCATAGGTGTTTAATTCAGGGATAACATTAGGAGGCCCTTTTTCAGTGAACATGAAGACAGTACAGACTTTCAAGTTAAACTGGGACTAATATCTACTTACTAAGGGAATCACAGGGTATCTACTCTGGGTAGAAGAGTGGGTAGAGAGTACCTGTAAAGTAGCACATGTTTGCACAGCATGCTTATTACTCCTTACTTATGAAGTGAGGGTGAGCGTTGCATAAGATGAGCCTAGAGCTAATAATGTCGTTAAATTACCATATCTACTAGCCAGCTGTTTCCAGTGGGTTCTAACACTTTTCAATACATTTTGCTGTAATACAAGAAGATGTAAAGCAATACAATGGAAAGACCCACTACCACTGTCTTATACCCTATGGAAACATGAAAAAAAATCATTATTTGACACCTAAATATACCTCACTGTAAGCAGGAATCTACTTGAACTCCATTACAAGGGCAATACATACAGGGATCTTGCTCCATTACAAAGGCAGTACATACAGGGATCTTTTGACTTACTGGATAGAGACCCAAGGAACAGTTGGCAGTACTAATCACTTAACATCTGTCAATTAGCATTAAGGGCTGAACTACCGAAAAGCACAGTGCTGTTATTTATGACATGAAATTACCAAATGTGACTGAAGGAAACATTGTTTTCTGATTTTTCTGTCCTGTGACTGTTTTCTTTTTCAATAACAATAAAGATTAAACATAATCATATAAAATGTTCCAGCAATATAAAAAGGTATATGTAACAGCATCAATAGGAGCCACACCCAATAGCTGTAGCACTATGCATACTGATTTAAGTATACAGTAGGTTCCGCTAACCATCCAAGAGCCATGTGCTTTCCATTACAGTCAATGGCAGTAATTTGGGGGAAGAATACAAAGTCTTTACTGCTGATAATTATTAATGAACTTTCAGTGACAGAGAAATGATGATTTTATTACATATACTGTTTAGATAACAAAGGCAAGGAAGGCAGGCCATCTTAAATTGTATTCACCACCCTAGAACATCAGCAAAGTATATAAAAACAAAAACAAAAAATGTGTTACTTTTCTTTCTTTAGTGTGTAGGATAACTGTCACTTTGTTATTTTTTTCCGTTTGTGACATACTTTTCTCTGTAAATATATGCCTAAGAAAGATTTAATTTTCCTTGTATTATTCAGAAAATTAAAATTCAAACAAAAAAGACACTGCAAAATACACAGGCCACTGTGGAAGTAAACTTAGCTCACAATAGCTTTAGTTTCTTCATACACTTGAAAACGTGCTTTCGTGCTCATGAAACATTAGAAAATATTTAATTAAAGCAGACTTGTTTAGTACAAGTTTTATTAAGATTGCTGCATAGCTGGCAGGGCACTGACAGCGATGTGTCTGTGCAAGTATTTATTTCATATTTTTGGGGGGGATCAAGGACTGCCTCCTCAGGGTAAGAATTATTATATCCTTTAATGTAAGATGGATTTCCAACCATATCTGATTCTCTGATTCTTTTTAACTCTTTAAGACCCAGAATACAGACATCTGCTAACAATGCCACAAACTTCAGCAAAGCTGATATCCTATCAGAGCTGAGATTAGCAGAAAGCAGTATCAGTGCTCCCAATCGGGAACAGACATACTGTTCATGGGCATGAAAGGGATATCCTTGGCATGAATGGAATATGCTGTAGAGCTCAACTGAACAGTGGTTAATTTATTGTTTCAGATTAATCTTGAACCTTTATCTATTGTCTGAAATCAACTGACCAAAACAGAGGATTCAAGGAGTGAAGTTTGTATTAGCAGTGTCTCTTGTGTGCCCACCCCCTAAATAACCTTTTGTCCTTCCCCTTCAGATTTTGGAGCCAGCCCTGACTATAAGTACTTCATCATCTGCTTGGGTGGTTTCAGCTCAATCAAGTCAGATCAAGCATGCGGTATCGCATTCACTCTCAATGTTTTCTACACAATTAAATGTTATGTGGGTGGGGGATCATCTTTTGAGAGTTGGCACACTGGTGTTGCCCAGGGAACCAGCTCTCTGGTATATGCATACTCAGAAAGACTGTCCCTTAGCATGCTTGGAACAGTGCACTCAATTCTGGTCACTGTATTAGAGGAATACTGAGGAAATTGAAAAGATACTCAGAGGGGCAACTTGAATGCTTCATGGGTCTGAGGAACTGAGTTATACAGAAAACAAAGAGAAAGAGCATCTATGTAATCTTCAGGACAAAAGATAATGCTGGGGTGGGCTAACAGAAGTGTATAGGATTCTGAGGGGGACATGAGAAAATAGATCTAGTAGTCTTTGTTCATATCAAATTCAGCAAGTGTGTCAGTAACAAAGATATCCCCCATGGGTGGATGAAAATGTGAAGGTTGTACACTGAAAGTTGGTTATTTCATTGATAGAGAAGTAGCTCTTAAAAAATGTGTATGTATTAAAACTTTGTTAATGTATCAGTTAGGGTTCTACTGAAAAAAGTTGGGAAATGTGGTGTTAGGGTTTCCAACTCTAACCCCCCACACACACACACACACTCTGCAGGCACCAACAGACATCAATGGTGCGCCTTGGGGTTTTCAACCCTAATGTTCACCCCATTCCATGAGTAAATAAGATGAGATGGGTATAGTACAGAAGAATGAGGTGAGCATTACAGCTGACAACCCCAAGGCACACCCCGATGATTGTTGGTGTGTGCAGGGAGGGGAGTATTAGGGTTGGAAACCCAGACACCACAATTCCCAACTTTTGTCAGTGGAACCCTAAATGATGCAATAATGAAGGGATTTGCAATGAATTTCCTTACTTTTTGAGATAGTATAATTGTAGCCATATTTGGTTGTGGAAGTACAGGGTCCAGAGGGCCCTGCACTCCCATCCCTCCATAGATGCATACATGTATGGTGCTGTGGAAGCATTTCAGCCCAAAAAGCAACCAAATTGTCAGCATAGTCTTGTTATTACCTACCTTGTGAATGCTGGGCTGAAAATTTTCAAAATCTCTGCCAAAATATAATTCTGCACCACCACAATGTCATTCCATGCCACAGGTAAGAAAACATATTTGGGCCAGGAATTGAAAACTGGCAGCTCTCACATTCATGAGGTGATGTAAAGAAATGGCTATGTTGAAAATTTGGAGTGAAAAGATTGAAAATTACAAAAGTTAATATTGAGCATCAGGAAAAGTCAACAGATGCACAGAACTTTTGCCATTTCAATGTATTTTTATTTGTTTTTTGTTAACCGGGTAGGTGCACTAGCCAAAAAGACTATTTTCAGGCATGACCGGGGAGAGTACAGAGACAAACCTCAAAGAATAACAAGATACATGATGCAAGTTACATAACAGCAGCAATGTGACAAAAAATTGAGGTAGTTGGACAAGATAAGCATTTAAGTTTAACATAGGATAAATATAATCTGGTCAGATTAGGAAATTGTGGTAGTAAGACCAAAATACAGCAGTGATAATTACATAGGATAAATATAAGACAGGTCAAATTAAGACCACACAACTACATAGGCAAGAAAGGAGTGAGGTGCTGAGAAAGGGAGGGGTAAGGAGAGGGGTGGAGAGGGTGGGTAGAAATACCTAGAAAGGTGAGACGGAAGTGGAAGAATGACATGAGAAGAAGAAGAAGAAGGAGGTGAAAGAAAGAGAAAGTGTTTTGATGGTGGGGTGGACTCCATGCTCCTAGGTGATGACAAGAGGAGAGTGGCGTTAGAGAGCATAGTCTAGGGTGGTTTGAAGCAGGAGCATGTGTAGGAGGAGAAAAGATGGTGTTAAAGTTTTTTCTGAAAGGAGTATGTGGGATGCAGATTGACATAAGGTTAGAGGAAGTGAGTTCCAGAAATAGGGTGCATGGCAAGCAAAGGCACGACCATCTTTATTTGTGCGATGTCTCGGGGCAAGTACAGGGACATTAACCATTGCAGACTGTAGTTAGTTTTCTGATAGGGAAAGTGACAGGTCAGTGATTTAGGAATATGGGATCTGATAATGTTATCAGTGATGGATCCAAGCACGTAGGACCTAAGTTCTAGTGGTGGTAACCAACCTAGATCTGAGTAGAGGAGACGGTGATGTTTCAGCCGTGGGGAGCAGGATGTAAAGTGACAGATGTTATTGTAGGTAACATCCCACTTTCGAAGACTTGTGTTGCCAGCTGATGCATATGTTGCAACCCCGTAGGTGAGAGAGGGAAGTAATATCCCACGGGCAATGGTGAGTCTAGCAGGGGAGTGAGAGCATAACTTGTTCTGTAGGCAATCCCAAGTTTGGAGTTTACTTGCTTACAGATAGTATGAATGTGTAGTCGAAACTCAGGGATGGGTCAAGAGTGACCCCCAGATATTTGAATGAATTTACCACCCCTACAGGTGTGCCATCTAGGGAGGAGACATTGAAGTGAGGTTGGGAATGCTTGAGTTTGAGACTGGAGCCAAATAGCATAGCTTGGGTTTTTGATTTATTTAAGACTAGTTTGTGCCTCAGAAGCCACTGTTGAATGAGCTGATAGTCACAGGACAGCATAGTATTAATGTCCTCAATACTGTTTGAACTGCAGTACAGAACAATGTCATCCGCATATAGTAGGGAGGATGTGCTGAGAAGATTTGTGGTAATGCTATTTATGAAAAAAAAGAAAAGCAGAGGACCAAGAATAGACCCTTGAGGTACACCAATGTTGATGGTGGCCCTGTCTGAGAGGGTGGAGTTAAATTTCACATATTGGGACCTGTCTGTTAAATAGCTATCAAACCAGTTTACAACATTAGGTGCAAAGCCTAGAGGGTTTAGGGTTGCGATGAGAATGGAGTGGTCAACAAGGTCAAATGCCTTGGTTATATCAATAAAAATGGCCCCCGTGAGCCTGCCAGAGTCCATAGCCACTAAGGTGGCAGATGTGAGCTTGAGTAGGGCAGTAGTAGTACTATGGCCTTGGAAGCCATGTTGGGCATCATTTAAGAGGTCATACTTCAGTAGAAAGTCAGTAGTTTGGGTGGCAACTATTTTCTCAAGTAATTTACTGAAGACAGATAGGATGGCAATAGGATGGTAATTCAATGGGTCGAGTGGGTCGCCTTTTTTAAGTACAGGGGTGATTTTAGCCATCTTCCAGATACCCGGGACAGTACTCTGACACAATGAGAGGGTGAAGATTTTAGCAAGAGGGGCAGCTATGTGGGGGGCAGCAAGTTTTAGGAGCTTGGGTTCCAGGTTATCAGACCCAACAGCTGTGTGCTCTGAGATAGTTCTTAAGTGTCTGAGGACCTCACCAGATTGGATGGACTTGAAATAGAAAGTGGGCCAGAAACAGTAAGTAGGTGAGATAGGGTTTGGCTGGGTAAAGAAAGTGGAAGTATATTGGGTAAGGTCAGCAAATTGCCTATTAAAAAAGTTAGCAATAGTGAGGGGATTGTTACAATGGATGCCGTTTATAGACATGTCATTTAGAGTGGATGACTGGTTTGACCCCAGGAAGGACTTTATATGGGACCAGAATTTTTGGGGGTCACCCAGGGAGTCAGTTAGGAGGTTACTGCAGTATGTGCTTTTTGCTTGTTTGATTTCTTTCTTACAAGCATTTCTCAAAGATCGGTAAGCATTAAAGTCTGTAGGAAGACCTGATTTTTTATAACCAGACCAGATTTTGTCCCTGTGTCGCAATTTAGATAACAGGTCAGAGTTTAGCCAGCGTGTCTGCCTATTTCTAACCCACCTAGTAACAAGTTGACAGTGGTTTAACTGCAGTTCTAAGAATTTAGACAGAAAAGATATCTAGGGCAGTCTGAACATCTGATCCTCTATAGAAAGGGGATCAGTCAGTGCAAGCTACATCAAGTAAGAAGGCCTGAGGGTCAAAGTTTGCATAATTACAGAAGGTAATGAAGCGGGGTTTCATAGGTTCAGGCCTACCTTTACTCCAGACACAAAAAGTGAGGGAGTGGTCAGTGATGGCATCAGGTAGAATTCCAGCATCAACAATATTTTCTGGGTGGTTAGTCATGATCCAGTCCAGCAAGGTACAGGTATTTGAGTGAGGAGCAGCTCTAGTGGGTAGCGGGATAAGCTGATACAAGTTAAAACTCTGTAGTCTAGTCAGGGCTTTCATATGTGCATTTACTAACCAGTTTATATTAAAGTCTCCTAGTATAATAACTTCATTATTTCCTGAGTGAATGGCAGTTTGGTCGAGTAGCTCATCTAGTCCTTTTAGGCCATGGGTAGGGGGATTATAGGCACAGACAATATGTAACTTCTTTGTGCCAAGGGTGAGGAGGGCATGAATTGCCTCACAGTGGTTCATAGGGGATGAGCTGATTATGGAGAGTTGGAGGTGTGATTTGTAATAAATAGCTGTACCCCCCCTTTTGGGGGTAGTCCTATCACTCCTCAGTAGATTATAGGAGGGTAGGGAGCACCATGAGTTAGGGGTGGATGGTTTAAGAGAGGTTCCAGTAAGGCACAGTATGTCTGGTTTATAAAGTGCGGTCCAAGATTCCAGTTCCGCAAAGTTCCGCTCTAGACTCCTGATGTTGTGGTGTGTTATAAGTAGGCCTTTGACATTTGAAGTTCGGGTTGCTGCTGAAGTAACAGGTCCAGGGATGGGCTGAATATCCCCAGAGAGCAGAATGGTCAGCAAGAGTAGGTACCAGAGCTTCCGATGTAGGAAGGGTGCGAGGGTAAGATTTTGCAGGGACCTGGAACTGAGGGCATGGGCGACCAGATGGATCCAGGCCTTGTTAAGAAGTAATGGAGTGGAATCACAACATACAACAGGACCAATGAGTAGATGTGAGAAGATAAAATCATGGGGTTGATAGTGTGGGAGAGTGGTTCCAGCATGGGGGACGATGAGGATTGAATAGTGTAACAGAAATGTAGTAGATAGGAGCAGTATTTGCAGCGTCTGTTTAAACATCTTCCAGCCCTGATAAAGGAGTTTAGTATGGGAAGGGATTAAGTAAAAAAGAGGGGGAGAGATAGTCTGCAGCAGAAACAGTATACCGAGGGGAATATAAAGATACAAGGGGAGTTTAGGGTTGTATGAGAGTGTGAGAGAGAAAAAAAAAAATTCAGTTCAATACTAGGGAGGAGAAAATGCCCAGACAGACTGGTGAGGTAGGTTTTGCAGCAAAAAGAGGCTGAAAAGAGGTCGACAAGGGCAAAAATAACTGTATTGCAATAGCCAGTGGACTGGAGGCTCTGGCATAAGAAGACTGTGGTAGGCTAAGATCAGGGTTATGAAGAGAGAGTGATACAAGTTGTTGCGTTTCTTAGGGGAAGTTAGAGTAGAGGGCCAGAAATAACTGAGTAGTAGGCAGAACCCAGTGCAGTGCAGCCTGATAGGATCAACAGTTTTCACGTGGTGGTAGGGAGGGGGGAGAAGGGGTCTGAGAGAGCAAGTAGGGTTGGAGTATGCCGTGGGAGGCGGAGACAGATAGAGTATTTAATTGGAGGCCTGGGCAGGGGTGGTGGGGGCCCGGAGAAAAATAACGGTTTCAAATGTTAGGACTTGGGGCCAGAAAAAGGCTGCAGGAAAAAGCAGTTTGAAGAGCCAGCTTGCAGGCACACTAATCAGGAGCCTGGGAGTTCCCCTTCAGCCAATCTGTGGTACAGACTCAAAAAGGCACACCAATCGGAATGCCGCCACTAGCGTACCAACTCAGGGAAAAACAGCAGCTATACCTTGCTTCAGGCATCTGAGAAACGGGACCAGGAGAGTGGCAGAGGAGCAAGAGGATTCACCGGCGATGGCGGCAGCCAGGAAAACAGCCGGAGGTGCCGCCTTCTCCACGAGCGCCGCTCGGGGCTGCACTGGAGGGTGTCTAGGATGTAAAAGAAAAAAACAGAGTAATTATAGAGAGCTGAAACAAAGGAGGAAACACTGGGGGCAGGAAAACTGGTGGCAGACCGTCAGTGGGGGTGAGGTTGCTTAAGCTAAGAACAAAGACAGAAATTAGCAATTTGGAGTAGGATAGGGTAGGGTGAGATCACAGGGGGAACAAAGGAAGATGATCTGAAACAGCACAGTTTAGTGTGATGGCACAGGTAGGGGGATGGAGTAGGAGTTTGGGCAGGTTTAGCAGAAAAAAAATGCTGCAAGGAGGGTTTGGAAACAGGGAGAAAGGAAGAACAGGGGAGAGCAGAGGGTGGACAGAGAAGAGGGGCTAACAGGGAGGGCAAGAAGAGGTGATCAGAGACAGAACGTTAGGTTAGTCAGGCTATGAGCATTAGAAAGCAGCAGCAATTAAAATACAGCATGAGACTACCAAACAGGTTATATCACTAATTATCGCTATGGATCTTTAGGCTCTAAGAGCAGCAACAGCCAACTACATCAATTTTGAACAGAGACAATTTAACTACTAGCACAGATAACAAGGCATAAAGGAGCTAACAGTCACAGGGTGCTTTTTATGGTACAAACAGAATTATTACAGCTAAAAATACCAGTTTCAAATGTTAGGACTCGAGGCCAGAAAAAGGCTGCAGGGAAAAGCAGTTTGAAAAGCCGGCTTGCAGGTGCACCAATCAGGAGCCTGGGAGTTCCCCTTCAGCCAATCTGTGGTAGAGACTCAAAAAGGTGCACCAATCGGAATGCCGCCGCTATCATACAGACTCAGGGAAAAACAGCAGCTATACCTTGCTTCAGGCATCCGAGGAGCGGGACCAAGAGAGCAGCAGAAGAGCCAGAGGATTGACCGGCGATGGTGGCAGCCAGGAAAACGGCCAGAGGTGCCGCCTTCTCAATGAGCGCTGCTTGGGGCTGCGCTGGGGGTTGTCTTGCTTCAGGTATCCAAGGAGCGGGACCAGGAGAGTGACAGAGGAGCCAGAGGATTCATCAGCGATGGCGGCGGCCAGAAAAACAGTCGGAGGTGCCGCCTTCTCACTGAGCACCGCTTGGGGCTGCGCTGGGGGGTGTCTTGCTTCAAGCATCTGAGGATGGGGACCAGGAGAGTGGCAGAGGAGCCAGAGGATTCACCGGTGATGGCGGCGGCCAGGAAAACGGCTGGAGGCACTGCCTTCTCAACGAGCACTGCTCGGGCCTACACTGGGGGGTTGTCATGCTTCAGGCATCCGAGGAGCGGGACCAGGAGAGCGGCAGAGGAGACAGAGGATTCACCAGCAATGGCGGTGGCCAGGAAAATGGCCAGAGGTGCCGCCTTCTCAACGAGCATTGCATGGGGATGAATAAGTATGGTGAAAATGTCAAAATCCATCCCAAAGGGTGATTTTGCCAACCAACCATGAAAGTACCTTTCAGGCAGGATTTGTGAAATGACATCAGCATTGTTCATGAGGAGGGGTCTCAAAAAGGGTATGTTGAAAATTTGGTGACAAAATCTTTAAATACGACAAAGTTATGCATCAAACTGAAAATATCATTGAAATACATTGAACCGCATTTACCTTAGTTTCTTATTTCCCTGGTAGCCTAGTGGTCCCTCACCCATCCCCATCTCCATTGCCATCCCTGTATAAAAAAATATATTTCCCCGGTAGTTTAGTGGTCCTTCCCCCTTCCCCGATTGCTGATCACTGTCCAGGTATTCTTTTTTGCAAAGCTCCCTTGTAGTCTAGTGGTCTCTCCCTACTCCCCCGATGTCTGATCACCATTCTATTAACTCACTAATAAAATTCCTTGGTAATCTAATGGTGCCTTCCCCTTCCCCGATGTCTGATCACCATCCCGTTATTTAAAAAAATATTCCCTGGTAGTCTAGTGGATCCCATCCCCTTCCCCAATCACCAGTCACCCTCGCGGTATTCAAAAAACAATTCCTTGGTAGTCTAGTGGTCTCACCCCCCTCCCTTATTGCTGATCACCCTCCTGGTATTCAAAAAACTATTCCCTGCTAGTCAAGTGGTTCCACCCTCCCCAATTGCTGATCACCCCGGTATTTCTTTTCCAAAGTTTCCTGGTAGTCTAGTGGTCTCTCCCCGATGTCGATCCCCTCCCATTAACTTACTAATAAAATTCCCTGGTAGGCTAGTGGTGCCTCTCCCCTCTCCTGATGTCCGATCACCATCCTGTTATTAAAAAAAATATTTCCTGGTTGTCTAGTGGTTCCCAACCCACTCCCCAATTGCTGGTCACCCTCCCAGTATTCAAAAAACTATTCTTTGGTAGTCTAGTGGTGCCACCCCCTCCCTTATTACCAATTTCTCTCCTGGTATTCAAAAAGATATTCCCTGGTAGTCTAGTGGTCCCACCCCCCTCCCCGATTCCTGATTGTCCCCCGGTATTTTTTTTCCCAAAGTTTCCTGTTAGTCTAGTGGTCTCTCCCTGTCTCCCATCCCTGTCCCTTGAAATATGAAAAAACATAACACTGATGGTCTAGTGGACCCCCACCCCTCCACCCTCTCAGGTAATGAACCACCACCCCGCTCCCCCTCCAACCCCATCCCCAGCTGGTGATCAGCACAGCCCTCCTCTCACCACCACGGCTAGCTGCTGACTGAGCTTTGAATAAGCTGTTAATCACTGTCAATGCATGTGTACTGTAAGCAACCCTAATGCTCACTCCATTCCATCAGTAAAGAAGCTGAGATGGGTAGAGTGCATGAGAATGGGGTGAGTGGTAGGGTTCACAGCTCTGAGGCACACCCGACACCTGATTTGTAAAGATGCAGGAGCGGTCATATCATAATGGTTTCTCCTGTTTCTGCCTGCAGGGTCGGGGTGGGTGGTAGAGTTGGACACCCTAATGCCACATGTCCCTACTTTTGTCAGTTTAACCCTAACTAGTGCATTAACAAAGATTTTTGCAATGAATGTCCTTACTTTTTGAGATAGTATAATCATATCCTTATTTGCCTGCGGGAGTGCAGGGTGCATCGGTCCCTACACTTCCATCCCTCCATAGATGTATACATGTATGTTGCTATGGAAATGCAGAGCCCTGCACTTGCATTTGTGCCAAAACACAATTTCTTTCTTTTGTTGTAGGGTTTGTTAAACTTCCAGTGTTATCTTATGGGAAATTGCATTTTGTTTTAATTTTTTTTGCATTTTTTTATATTTAAATCATTGGGGGGAATATGGTATCATTGTATTACTCTTTAAGACCTTTGTATTGCTATATAGATTGTCCCTTAAGTCCAAATATTCAGGGAGTTAGGGCTTCTGAAAGTTCCAATGTTATCCTATGGGAATTTGCATGTTGTAATTTTTGTGCTTTTTAATGTTGGTGCTACATTTTTGGGGATGATTGTGCTTATTGTTGCAGTACTCATTAAGACCTTTGTTTTGATATGTAGATTGTCCCTTAAGTTCAAATATTGAGGGAGTTATAGCTTCTTAAACTTCCAATGTTATCCTATGAGAATCTGCATGTTTTTATGCTTGCATTTTTTTTTTCGATAGCCCCTAGATATTTGGGGGGATTATATCTTATTCTTGCAGTACTAATTAAGACCTTTGGTTTGATATATAGATTGTCTCTTAAGTCCAGATATTGAGGTATTTATGGCTTGTAGAATTTGAAATGTGTAAAAAAACTAAGGCCAGATTGTTTGTCGTATGAAGGGATCCTTTTTCCTATGAACAAAAAAAGCATATGAAAAAGAATCCCTTCAAACAAAAAAAGAAGTGGTGGGGGGGAGGACTAAGTCCAACATCTTTTTACGTATGAAGAGGTTCCTTTTCATACGGCTAAATTACTTTTTCATATTCATATGACCATACAAAAAAAGTGGAAACGAGTCACAAAAAAGAATGTAAAAATGTAGAAAAAACAGATTTGGGGGTCATTTTACAACAGTTAAGTACAGAATCCACCTAACGGGGTCCCAAAGAGCAAAATACATGTGTTGGTCTCTCTGCAGGATGTCATTTTTGTGGGTTTTGAAAAATGTTTTTGGGAAAAAAAAAAAAAACAGAAACAAGATGGCAACCATATGGGAAAGGATTTTTTCCTTATGAAAAAGGACTGGCCCCAAATAAAAAAGGATAATTTTAGTGGCCAAATTCTTTTTTTGTTTCAAACATCTATCCTAAAGTGCCTATTGAGCATGCTCAGAACCAAAATTTTTAAATGTAATTACTTTGAAACTGATTAATATTTTTTTTACCAAACCAGTGACAGGCACTACTCTCAGTCAGGCCATTTCTACCCTGAAAATTTCAGACCAAACTTCCAAACCATCCGGGTGCTAGGGGCTGACCAAAAACAAAACAAAAAAAAAAACAGCAATAAAAACATGATTTTTACACATTTTGCATTTTTCAGAACTCAGAATCTACACATCTGATTGGAACAAAACCTGGCATATCAAGAGACCTTGGGTTTCCAACTGTGCACGTAAAATGTCATGCACACCCACGGAATGGTTGCGAAGTTATTAAAGTGTACAAATTGGGATTTAACATTAAACAGCCTAACTGGATCATAGATGGTAGAAAGACACAGAGCGTATCCAAGGATGTGAAGGTGATCTCTCCCTCTCTCTATATGATCTCAGCCTCTCTTTCTAAAGTACAGTGCTGCACAATCAGTATCAGGAGTGAAGCAGCTGAGATCTGCAAGCAGTACAGTACTACATGATGACTCTCACCACAGTATATGAAACTATTTATTGTTTTTTAAACAGTGTATTGGAGGGGTGAAGCAGCTTAAATCTGCAAGTGATTCAGAGACAGCAGAAAAGGCAGACTGAATCGCCGTCATAAGGTCAGAGTACATGATTGTTGGAATTCCTGACCAGTGTCAAGAAGGAACAGTTTTATTTGCTAAAAAATAAATAAATAATGTACAGTACTGTTGTCATTGGCAGGAAGGAATAACGAGCAGGCAAGGCAGGGGACAGAATGCAAGTTTGAGAAAACCAAATATGGGGTTTAGCATGAGTCCAGGTTCCCAGCATAGAGACACAACAAACAAAACATTTCTGTTGTAATTCACAAAGGGATAAAAAGAGTAACAGAGCAGCAAAGCAGGATAACAGAATGTGTTGTTGGAGACAGCCATGCACAGGGTCAGGATGGGGGTGGGGGGTAGCACTGAGCACACAATGAGCAGTTAGTAGCTGTATTCTAACGTCCTTCAATATAATGAACAGGGAGCCATAACGAATGCAGGTTATGACTCCTTCTTGTTCATTATAAGAAGGAACTACTGTATTTCTGAAAAAATGCCAATGCAGCATTTATCATCATCACAGGGGAACGATTGTGTATTATTATCCTGTGGACTTCAATGAAATATTACATATTTATTTAAAAGTTTGGTCAATGGGAAAGGCACACTGAGCTGAGGATCATTTCCAGGTACAACACAGGGAAAGAGGAAGACAGTACAATGAATCAGTACACAGTTAAATGCAGTCAAAACAAACAATATATGTTAAATAGTGCAACAATTTACAAATGACTGAGTACAAATGTGTGGCAGAGAGGTAACCATACCTGGGGTCAGATTATCTGTATGTATAATAAGTTCAGAGGCAGAAGGTGCAGTGGAAAGGATAGCAGAGGGGGAGGAGGGCTTAGATAAGAATGGCAGGAGGGGTTAGAGGGGGTGAAGGAGGCAAAAGGAGTGCAGGGGTGAGGGCAAAATTGAAGTTGGTTTAGAGGAGTGCTGGTTACAGGGGAGAAGGAGGGAATAGAAGAAGACGGGTCAAAGGCAGCAAAGCAAGAGGGAATATCAGTTTCCTTCACTACTTAGATATAAAAATGATGTTTCAAACATTATCCTAAATATTTTTGTAATGAATTACTTATATAACGAATAGTTTATAAACCTTTGTGGACCATTAATCTTTCAGACTTTGGAAAAAGAAAAATGTTCAACTTTTGTGTGCATAAATTTTGAATCACTTTATTTTATTGGATTTTTGAACTGTTCGTAAACCACTTCATTTGGTGCTGAGAGATGTTGTTTTGTCTATACAGCATCCAAAATAAACAGATTTTATACAACCTATCAATTTTATATACTGTTTCTGAAGTGTTCTGTAGTTTGTCCATGCATTGGGTGAGAAACATAGAAACATATAGAAACATAGAATTTGACGGCAGATAAGGACCGCTTGGCCCACCCAGTCTGCCCATTTCCCTACCTGACGGATAAGCTGCACATTCTAGTTAATCAACAGCTTACTTCCACGCTTTATCATGATTTCTTTATATAAATACTCTGATACTGTCATTTCTCATGGCTTTACATTCTCACAGACTATTCTTTCCTCCACCTCTACCCACCCAATAGAAAAGTATTTGCTATAGTTATCAGTGCTGAACTTGATTCCTTGCATGCTATTACAAGTTATAGCTTTCCCGGTCTGGGATTGCTGTTCCCATCCACCAAAAGCATTCCCATCCGAGGATCACACCTGGTTCATACCCATCAGATGAAATTCACTACCCATCTGTGGCCAATCTTGATTCTATTCCCCCATGTGGGACGTGGGAGATGTGTAGGCAGACACTTCACAAAAGCTGTACCAACTGGGGAGTGAGAGGAAGTGCACATATGGCACAACCATAGTGGAGCTCTCATTGCAACTGAGTGGCAGAGTGGAGTTACCTGGAGAATGCCCCAGTTAAATTTCATCCCTTACCCTACCACATTGGGGCTTGGCCTGCTGTATAACTAGATTATTGCAGGACACTAGGTGAGGTATCTTTAGTTCCCTCTTCCCATACCTCCACGTCATTTTTTTTCATTTTCAAATATTGAAAATGTTTTATGGATTAAAGTGTATATAACATGACATAGCTATGCAAATACACATAAGCACTGCTGATTTCAGTTTTACAGTCTGAATATTGACATGATTCCAAAAAAATCTGATCAAATTTCCTCTTCCCTGTCATATTAATATTTGTCCTGATTCAATACATTTCCAGTTCAGGAGAATTATATTTCTGTGTTCTCTCACTCAAGTATGGATCAGAAAATTCCACAAATTACACTTCCACAACCCCTCAGATGGCCCCATTAATTCTTCACATCTGTCTGCACCGAACTGCAGGGCCCACAATCTGCGGGCCCTGCACTTCTGAAGGTGGACGGAGTCTACTCTTCACACAGAGCATGTACATTTGTTCACACAGGCCCAGTTGGGACCTGCATGAATAAAGATACAATTCCACTATCACAAAAAGAAAGGAAATTACTTGCAAAAAAATTCATTAATTCACTGGTTAGGGTAACTTAACGTCACAAAAATAGGGAATAAATAAGGGATAAAGTGGCAGCAAACTGGTGGTGCTGGCATCTGAGGAAAGTTGGTGCACCGGTGGACATGGCTGTTTGGTGACTGACAGGGAGTTTTTAGGTTCCTGTTAGGCTGTAGTTTACATTGCTTTTGATTTGGTCTGGATAGAGTTTTTGTAGGTCTGGTAGTGTTTTGAGTGCGCCTAGTGTGACATGTGTTAATTTGTGTGGGGACTGGTGTAATTGGTTTAGTACAGTATGTGTGGTTATTGGCTTAATTGGTAATGAATCTGTTTCTTTTGGTCTGGTTAACGTTCTATAGGTGTTTTCTTCCAGTGGTATAGAGGGCTGATTGTGGTGATACTCAATATTAATTGATATGGCATTCAGGAAAATAACTGCTACTGAATCATATTCCCACGTGTGTGTGTGTGTGTGTGTGTGTGTGTGTGTGTGTATATGTATGTGTGCGCGTGTGTTTTAGAGTTGAACAGGGCTGTCTATGTTAAACCTGAAAGTTTGCATTTTAATATCTTTGTAACTGTTCAACAGATTTAGATGAAATTTTGCATGCGTGGTCTTGTGGGGTCAAACTCTTGACTTGCAGTTTCGTTCTCATCAGATTTGCAGATTCTGAGATGCACATAGTGAAAAAATTTAAACATTTGTTTTTCACAGTTTTTTGTCATTGTCTTGCACCTAGGCAGTTTGGAATTTTGGTTTGAAATGTTCAGGGTACAAAGGGCTTTGGCTACAGATGTACCTATTGCTTGTTTGGTGAAACAGTATTAATCCGTTTAAAAGTAATTAAAGTTTTAAGTTTCCATTTTAGTCAATGGGCAGTACAGTCTTTTGGATAGCTGCTTGGAACAAAAAAAGAATTTGGTCCTCACGAAAAGGGATTCTTTTTCATTTGGGGCCAATCCTTTTTCATGAGAGAAACTTCCTTTTTCATTTGCTGCCATCTTGTTTTCTGGTTTTTGCATACACAAACTTTGAAAAAAAAACCAAAATGACATCCTGCAGGGACACCAAAACGTGTATCTTGCTCATTGGGACTCTATTAGGTGGAATCTGCACTTATCTTTGGAAAAACAACCCAGGAATGTGTTTAATAAATCATTTTAAATCCTTTTTTTGTAACTCACTTCCACTTTTTCATGAGTCCTTTTTCGATCAAACAAAAAATTATCCTTTGTCTCAAAAAAGGATTTCTGGCTTAGTTTTTTTAGGTTTTTTTCATGAGTTCTTTTTCATTCAAATGAAAAAGGATTCCTTCTCACAAAAAAGGATTTAGGACTTAATTTTTTTCATGATTTTTTTTTCGTGACAATGGATTCATTTTTGTTAGAATGAAGAAGGACTCACAAAAAAAAGCCAGAAAAACAACTAAATTCAAAATCCTTTTTTATGACAAATGATACTTTTTTGTTTGATATTTTTATTCAAATGAAAAAGGATCCATTAACATGGAAAAGGATTTCAGACTGAGGTTTTCTCCAATTCTTTTTTGTTTGAAGGAATGCTTTTCTGTTTGTTTTTTCATGTCATATGGAAAATGATTCCTTGAAATGAAAAACACCTTTTCTGAGCCATCACTGTCATTTTAATGTGTTTCTCTGGTGTCCAGTGGCATTCTCCCATCCTTCCATAGCTGTTACCCTAATTTTTATCATTGTTGCTAGTGTGCAGTGGCACCCCCCACCATCTGATTGTCCTTCCCATATTTTTATTTGTAATATTTTATATAGGATAGTTTGGGCTCGTGTCTAGTGGTGCCTCACACCCTCCAACTGTTGCCACCATAATTATTTTCCACTTCCCTAGTGTCTAGTGGCACCCCACATCCTCTGATCGCTGCCCTCAAAATTATTTATTTATTTCCCTGGTCTCTAGTGGTGCCCCACCCTCCAATTGCCATTCACATAGGATTTCTTATGTCCCTGGTGTCCAGTGGCAGTCCCCACCCTCTGATTGCCTTGCCCCTATTTTCAGAATTTTCCCTGGTGTCTAGTGGCATCCCCACCACTTCATCACCTGTGACCTGTAATAAAGAAAACCTTCCCTCAATGTTGTTTTTCTCCAGGAATAAAAAGGTCCCTTACCAATCTGCTCCCCCACTTGACCTCCCACTGACCCCCCACACACCCTCACTAACCTGAACAGGCTGCAGGGTGAAGAGCCAATCTCCCTTTGAAGACATGTCTTGCTGCTGTTACCACCAACAGCTATATGAGAAATGAAGATAAGTACAGTTCTATGTATTTCATTGGGGTTTTCAAGTTTGATGCATAACTTTGCCATTTTGGCATATTTTTACTCTAAATGTTCAGACCCCACCTCATGAACAATGTGAGTGGAATTATGCAAATCAGGCCTGGAAGGTGAATTCGCAGTTGGTGGACGAAATCACCTTTGAGTCAGGATTTCAGAATTTTTACCACCCTTGTTCATGAAGTAGGGTAATAAGAAGGGTATGTTGAAAATTGGGTGTCAAAATGTGTAAAAAATGGCAAAGCTATGTACATTTGTTGAAATTTGGCTACGCTTGCTTGTAACTTCTGAAATGTTAAATATTTTGACCTCATATTTTCAACATTCACCACCTCATGACAGCTGTCATTTTCCAAATCTTCCCCAAGCTGTCTTTTCTCACCTTTGATGTGGAATGACATTGCGGTGACATGAAATCATGTTTTGGCAGGGATTTTAACATTTTCAGTACCAGGAACATGAGGTGTGTCTTCCGATCTGCAAGGGTAATAAGAAGGCTATGCTGACAATTTGGTTGCTGTTGTTCTACAAATGGAAGTGCAGAGCCCTCTAGGTCCTGCAGTTCCACAGCACCATACATAAGCACATATATGGAGGGATGGCAGAACAGGGAAATAAAGATACAATTACATTATCTCAACAAGTATAAATGGATGGGAGCATAGGGTCCAGAAGGCCCTGTGCTCCCACAGCAAAATAAGGATTTGATTTTACTATCTCAAAAATTAAGGAAATTATTTGCAAAAAAACTCTGTTAATGCAACATCTAGGGTTCAGGCTAAAGTGACAAAGTACAGAAATGTGAAGCATGGGTTTCAACTAACCCCCCCCACCCTTAAAACAAATCAGCAGTGCAGTCTTCCTTGGCATTGTGAACTCTTAAGCTTACCCTATTCTATACATTCCAGAAGCATACACCCATAATGGGGTGAGGTTTAGGGCTGACAACCCCAAGTAAGACTATACTCCTGATTTGTTTTTTTTGGACGGGAGTTAGGGCTGGAAATCCTAAAGCCACATTTCCCTACTCTTGTCACTTTAGCTTGAACCCTAAATGTTGCATTAACAGATTTTTTTGCAAAGAATATATATTCAAAAATATTCACACCTGACTCCAGAAAGAAGTAAAAGTATGCATGTCTATCTGTCATGTCTATGTTTTGGCATGATTCCCTGATATTAATTTGATTACCAGATATCTTTGCATTAAATTATATTTTTAAATATCCTTAGGGCTGAGTAGCAAACAGAAATGCCTCTTCAGCACTATTGCCCCAAGGTACAATGGCAGAGACAGGAAACCAAACACTCTAGAATAGTGTGTTTCTGGCATTCACCAACAAGGGACAGCCTGTAAAACATTCTTTTCAGTAAACAATATGCTTATAAAAAAAGATATCTGAACTAGATACAGTAATAAAAGGAGCATGACTGCTGCCAAAATTAAAGGGCTGAAAGAGGTTTCACCAGCTGATGTTGTCGCATCAAAGTTCCTTAAAGTTCTTCAGCTATTGTTTGGCTTTAGGGATCAAAATGCATAAACATTTTTTATAGCTCACTGCATAATAGCTTGTCTTAATGCAGCTGTTTCCTGAGAGCTTATTTCAAGAACTGCCAGTCACCCTGTGGTCTGTGTTCCTGCAAGCTTCCCTAAGCATGTTTCATATCATATTTGACATCCTCTTTTGTTGGAACATTTACCAGTGGGCATAGAAAAAACAAACAACTTTTATAGTAATTCAAATCCATGACAATGGTTGCTGGCTCAGGGACAGAGGGCTGTGGCAGTAAGCACCTTACCTGCAGCCACACCAGTGACTAAGGTTCAGGAATGGACCTGGGTCACTTCCTGTTAGCTGGGGGGGAGATAAATTAAAAGTCCCTTATAAAATGGACAAAGGATTTTAAGCAATCTGATTGGTTGTTAACTGTGCATTAGATGTGTCTAATGCACAGCTAAAACTAGAACCTCCATTTAGAATACACAGATTCATTTTATAAGCACAATAAGCCACTCCGGGGATGTGCATTAGACAGTTCTAATGCACGGCTAGGGGACTGGATGCACACTCAGCCTGTGGCCTTGTGCCTCACTACGTCCCTAGCCGTGCATTAGAACTGTCTAATGCATACCCCATCATGTCTTATTGCTTACAGAGACTACTCTCCTCTATTTGGTTGGGGTGGTATGCCATCTCAGCCTTTGATTGCCTCCAGGTGAAGGCCTGGTGGTAGTGCAGGTCAGAGAGGCATCAGAGGGAGGGGATGTGGTTCTGTAGTGCATATATGCCTCCACACACATGCACTTGCATGGCATCATGGCAGGGTACAGAGGGGAAGAAAACAGAAAAAGGTAGCTGTGCTGGCTTCATGAGGCCCTGTCCACTCTCCCCAGCTCATGCCACCACCAGGCCACTGGAATTCAGAATTTCGGTGTGTACTGGGGAAGCGAGCATTGATGGTTGGTGTGTTGGGACAGGGCAGATTAATCTACCCATATGGAGGCCTACACAGTAAAAAGCTTTATGGAAAAATAAAATCCATAACAAATAATTCTAAATTCTACATGGTTTAATATGCATACTTAAACTGTCCAAATCAGTTGCTCCTGGTGCGACTCTAGCTAATCTGTCAAGTACAGTACAAAAAATATAGAATTCAATGAGTGAGGAGGATGACATTCAAATTGTTTTTTTATAATGTGTTTATCCAGGATAACCCAGCTAAGATGCAGTATGATAGTTTCAGTAGGGTCCTGCTTCAATTTATTTTTACAACTGGGTGAACCGAAGCACTGGAAGGTCATGTAAATCATTCTGGTGAGATCTGAATCTGGAGAAACATAGAAACATAGACTTTGATGGAAGATAAGGACTGCTTGGCCCACCTAGTCTGCCCATTTTCCTACCTACAGGATAAGCTGCAGATCCTATTTAACCAACAGCCTATTTCTTGCTACCCCCCACAAAAATTGCCTTATGTCTGTCCCATGCATTCTTGAATTCTCTCACAGTTTTAGACCTCCTCAGGAAGGCTGTTCCATGCATCCACCACCCTCTCTGTAAAAAATACTTCCTCACATTGCCTCTGAGCCGTCCTCCCTCTATCTTCATATTGTGGCCACTTGTTCTTGCACATCTCTTTTTCTGAAAGATGCTACCTTCTTGGACTTTGTTGATTCCACTGAGGTACTTAAAAGTTTCTATCATGTCCCCCCCCTCCCTCCTTTCCTCAAGGGCATACATAATAAGCTCCTTTAGCCTCTCCTCATATGGCTTCCTTGCTGACCCTGCATCATTTTAGTTGCCCCTCTTCTGGACAGCTTCCATCCTGTCTATATGCTTGTGGAGATGGGGTCTCCAGAACTGGACGCAGTATTCCAGATGGGGTCTCACCAGCTGTCTGTACAGAGGGATAACAACTTCCTGTTTTCTGCTGGTGATGCCTCTCCTATACATCCCAGTATCCCCACAGCCCTCCCTACTGCCTTCTCACATTGCTTGCTTACCTTAAGGTCACCTGATATGATTACCCCCAGGTCCCTTTCCATTTCTGTTGTTGTTACTACCTCCCCCCCAGTAATCTTCCCCTGGGTTTTTGTTTCCCAGGTACATTATTTTGCATTTCTTTGCATTGAATCCGAGCTGCCATACTTCTGACCATTCCTCCAACCTTGCCAAGTCCCTTCTCACCCTTTTCATGCCTCCTTGTGAATCAACCCTGTTGCAGATCTTTGTGTGTATCTGCAAAGAGGCATACTTTTCCTCCCAGTCCCTCTGCAATGTCACTTCTAAAGACATTAAAAAGGACTGGATCCAGTACTGAACCCTGCAGTACCCCACTAGTGACCCTTCTTTCTTCAGAGTGGACTCCATTTACAATTAACTTCTGTGTCCTGTTGTCCAGCTAATATTTTACCCAGGCTACCACCCTGGGACCCACTCCCAAGCTGGTTAATTTGACTATTAATCTTTTGTGTGGGACTGTGTCAAATGCCTTGCTAAAGACTATGTAGGCCATGTCCACAGCCCCTCCCTGGTCTACTACTTTGGCCACCCAGTCAAACGAATGCAACAAATGACAAGGCATGAGCTTACCTGTTTTGCCCTGCCCCTGGAGCTTCTGATTCACAATTCAGTGCTTCACCCACTAGGCTACCCAAAACAGTGTTATAACTCTAAACATAAATAATATAACTTCACAAAACTATTGAAAGGCACACCCTTGGCACACACCCCATCAACCTGGAAAATTTCAGTAAAATATTTCATTCTGTCTGGGCTGTAGATGACAGCAGAAAATCCCATGTTAATCAATGGGGAAAAAAGTATTTGTTTTTCTGTTTTTTTAACACTTTATATCTCAAAATTCATACAAGATATTGTCACAAAACTTTTCATGTCTTGAGAATCTGGCAGAATGACTGCACATGTAAAATGTTGGGCTATTTCATCAAACTATGCCAACATTGTTGAGGTGCAAACATTTGGATTTAACATTGAAGTGCTGTACCAACCCTAACTACAGTGGTGCTAGTGCACCACTATTATTTATTGGAATAGATTGGCTGTATGGTATTCTTTTTTATTTGTGTTTCTTCTGTTAGCTTATTAGCTTGCAGTTTTAATGTAATGTATTGAGTGAATGTACTTTTTAATCTATTAAAATAAATAATAGAAATTATACAAAAAATTTTTAGTTTGATTCTGGACTTTTTTCTCTCCCAGTAAATTAATCCACTGTTACTGTACACATTCAAATGAACCCATTATAATAAATTCCTAGAATATAAGGAAACATTCCAAGCATTTAAAGTAAGTCCCAGTAAGGGCTTACAGTAAATCATTTCAGAATGATGACTGGTTTGTGGAATCTGATTATGCTCCTGGAATGGAAATATCCAATATTAGGCTCCTAGAGTTAAAATTAATTATTTATTTCCACTTCAGAGCATGCTCAATTGAAATACATGCAATTATAAGACCATTATCATTCTCACTGTCAGTGTGTGTGTGTGTGTATTTATGATATGGTGCAGGGGCTTGCAGTGATCAGTCAGCCAGCGATCTAGAGTTTCAGTCCCATTCACCAGGTGCCACAAGTTAGACCAGCTTTTCCTAGTCTAGCTTGTGGCATTCCCGGGAGCTGTTTTTATGGAGCTTGCACCAGATATTTGGAGCAAGCTGATGTAAAATGTGGAAATGGTTGCAGCTGCACCCAAGAGTAAAACACGGAACAACGAATGCCAAGGCATGTGCTTACCTGTTTCGCCCTGCCCCTGGGGCTTTGGCATTCATTTCTCCATGTTTTCCTGAAGTCTAATAATTTTGCTCCTTTTTGGCGCTAAATAAAGGTATTAAAGGGTATCGTTGCTATAAGTGTGGTCCTTAGCTGGATAATCGAGTGGTGTGTGAAGTCCTTATATGTTTCAATTGAGTAATATCCATGGACTGATGCCACCATCCTTATGCTTACCCTTATCAAGTTTCAGATGTTGTAGCAAGTCAGAGTACAAGAACTTTTCATAATGTATGGGCAGCATGCCCAATGCATGTCTGATGCATGAAAACCATGCAGTGGTTCTGTACACTAAATGCCTGAGGGCAATCCATTTCAGTATAATATGCAATAATGTTTACATTGCTGTGGTGTATAATCATGGCTATGGTGTCTTCTCAATTTATTGTTCTTATGTTCACTGCTCCTGACAGCAGACTTACAAACTATGACACTTCTCTTGTCAATTTGATATGAGCTGCAAGTCTAGGAATTGTGGTCTTAAAATCTGATATCATTATCTCATGCAATGATATCACAGCATGCAAAGGCTCTCACCCCTAGACTAATCTTGTTTAAATAAAAGAAAGCTATCACAACAGCTTGGGGGCTTCACAAATACATGGCACAGGCTGCTTGATGCATATGATATATCACTTGCCCATTCCAGGTAGATCAACAAGACTTCACCCCCATCCTTTCTACTAGTGCCAGTTTTCCATTTGCCAAATTAACAGAATGTAGGTGCAACAACAATAAATCAACATGTGTATAACCTGAATGACTCTTAAAATATATTCAAAACTACCTCCATTTGTTCCACAGGATTGCTACATCTGAAAATGACATTACTGTTCAACATAAAAGTATTTCTTAAAGCCTTTACCAGGCACATGAAGATATTAAGAGACTAAAAAACAATCAAATGGACCAAAAGGCTTCAGAGAAATATAAACCGGTCTAGTTTTTCATATGACCTCTTCATAAGTAAAACAACAGTCTGAGTATAGATTTTATTCTTTGTGGTAGAAGTAATATAGTATATTTTGTTTTGCATTTTGGGTGAATATCATTGTTTCTTTTTTTGATGGCATCTTAATTAAAGGGTAAGGGCAAGACTGGCAATCGCTGCAGTCTGAGCAATCCCAAAGGAACTCTCACTGTGTCCGGAAGTTATGAGGGACAGATATTAAAACCTAAAATAAAGAGAGCCACACAAATCAAAGCAATCCCCCAAAGGTTAATTTGCAAGGTAGATGTTTTATGTATAAACTAATGTTGCCTTCACCTAATTACTCTGTGTCATTTCAATCAGTAATTGTTGTGTACGGCAAGTGTTGCCAGCCACCGTCTCATTGGTATACAACAGACTCCTGGTGCTCACTCTATGCAAGTATACATTGTATTGGTCAGTATCACCAATTTACATAACATGAGCTGTGGAAGTGTACTGCATACACATGTGACAGTACTGGGCAGTGTTAGCTCTGCCACATTATGGAGTAATTCTTTAAGTAAATAATACAGAGTAGTTAAAGAAAAAAAATGTTGTGAACAGAAGATTGATAATTGGCAGTATAGCCTGTGTGGTGAATGGGGTAATTTGTGCTGTTCTCCTATAATTTGTTTCTGAGAACCACAGCAGGTTCAGTATCACAAAATTGTTACAAGTGTTACATATGTGATGCTTTTCTCGGAAGAAGGTTTCCTTTCTGTTTCAGTGCATTGAATGAAATGAACACCTTTCACAGCTGCTGGTTTTTCTTTTCACACTTTATTCACAAACTTCAGGTGTAACACAGCTGCAAGAGTCAATCTTCAGTACTGTGCCACCACCCACTACTGCCATACACAAAGCTGGGTGCATGAGGCAAAGTCTCCCATCCCGACCCCCACAACAGAAGCACAATGCAATATATGGGTCCAGCTGTTAGAGGCTGCAAATGGAGTCTGCCCCAATAAGATGTTGGATTGCACCTGATTGCAGGACGTCACCTGTGACCAGGTAGCAGCCTGCATGGCACTGCATCAGGCAGATGGTGAAATGCCATGCAGCAAGCTGAACAATCTGGTTAACACAAAGCTGTTTGATAGAGCAGACTGGGTGGGCCAAGAGGTCCTTATCTGCTGACAACTTCTATATATCTATGTACCTATGTTTCCTCTGAAAAGCCTTCCTTCTGAACCAGTTAAATCCACTGCGGTCAAGGTACCCACTATGGCTGTAGACCAGTTGCTCCCAGTGGCCTGATGGTTCTCCCCTGGTGGTTCCATGTTTCCCCCCAACACATCCGAGATTGAACTGAGCCCTGGTGTCCAGTGGAACACACATTAATAGCATTAGTGAGTCTCCTTACCTCTAGTAACACTGGTCACTTGTCCAAAGGAGTGTCTTCCAAAGGGCTTCTGCACCCAGCTGCTGCACTGTACTCCATTACTGTCTGGTTTTAGCAGGTAGTAAGCAAGAGGAGGTAAAAGAGGCCACAATTAGGTGTGTGAAAGCTGCCTTGACATTTTGAATAGCACTGTAGAACATATGCATGGTGGCCCCACCTCTTCCCCAGTACACTCACAATGCCATCTGCAGCTGCACAGAAATGGGGTTATGAACCCCATTGGGTATAGCTGCATGGGATCACAAAATTTGTAGTGGTGCTAAGTAGCTGCACTGACCACTTTTGTTAATGCAGTTAGGGCTAAACCAACACAAGCAGGGAAATGAGATGTTAGGATTTCCAACCCTAACACTCCACCCCACCCTGCAAGCAGCAAAAAAAAAAAACATTATGGTTTTGGCTGTGCTGAGTCTTGACAAATCAGGCCTGGGGTCATCCTTGGGGTTATTAACCCTAACACTAACCCTGTTCCATCAGCAAATAAGCTTAAATGTGCAGACTATCTGAGAATGGGGTGAATGTTAGGGTTAACCCTAACTGGTGCATTAATGAAGTTTTTTTGCAATTAATTTCCTTACTTTTTAAGATACTAGAATCATATCATCATTCAGGCATGTCACTTTGGGGCCAATGTGAACATATCCCTGTGATCACATAACTGTGGGGCCCTCTGGGAACAGCACTTCCATGCCTCCATTTATCTACATGTGTATGTGGGTGTAGGAGTGCAAGGCCCTCCATTCCACCAGAAAAGCAATGTATGTGCCGTCTTGTAATTTTTGTAGGGATGGACCATTTTCAGTTCTTATTTCTTAGGAGCTTAGTGTTGTAGTAGTCATTAAGACTTTTCCATTGATATATACATTGTCCGTTAACTCCAAAGAATGACAGAGTTATAGTTTCTTAAATTTGCAATTTGTATGCTTTTTTATATGGCCCCTAAACTTTTTGGGGGAGAGTTATGTGTTAGTGTTATAGTACTCATGAAGACCTTTGTTTTGATATATTGGTTGTTCCTTAACTCCAAATATTGATGGAGACATAGCTTGTTAAAGTAATTTCAAATTATTTTTTGACGAGGTTGTGTCACTAATATGAAAAAAGATTGTTTCATACAAAAAAAGAATAAAAAAAAGTCCAAATTATTTTTTATATAAAGGGATCTTTTTTCTTCAGGTTGTGTCATTCATATGAAAACACATTCCTTCATACAAAGAAAGATTGTGAAAAAACTAAGTCCAAATTCTTTTTTCATATAAAGGGATCTTTTTTGTGAGGTTGTGTCATTCATACAAAAAAGATTCCTTCATATGAAAAAAGAATGTGAAAAAACCTAAGTTCAAATTCTTTCCTTTTTTTTTTTTTTTTGTATGAAGGGAATCTTTTTTTTTCATATGGCCATCACACAAAAAGATTTTAAAATGTTTTAAAAACTCATTTCTGGGAGATTTTTCTGAACTCTAACTGCAGAATCCACCTAACGGGGGCCTGATTAGTAAGATACATATGTTGTTGTATCTGCAGGATATCATTTATATGGATTTTATAAATACTTTTTGGGGGGCAAAACAGAAACAAGATGGCGGCCATACAAAAAAATTATTTTTTCTGATGAAAAAAGATTACCCATATGAAACATAATCTTTTTTCATATGGGCCAGGTTCTTTTTTCATATGAAACTGCTATCCAAAAGACTATACTGAGCATACTCAGAACCAACATTTCAAATCCTTAAAACTCTGGAACAGAATAATGTTTTTTTTCCCCAAACCAGAGAAAGGTACCACTCTGGCCCAAGCCCTTTCTACCCTGAAAATGTCAGGCAAAATTTTAAACCGTCTGGGCACTAGGTGATACCAAAAAAAAACCAGCAAAAAAACCCTGATTTTTTTCACTTTTTTCACTATCAGTATTTCAGAATCCATACATTCAACAGAATGAAACTTGGCTGCTCAAGAGACCTTGCCCCAAGACTGCACATGCAAAATTTTATGCAAATCTGATGAATGGTGACAACACTATTAAAGTGCAAAATTAGGGGTTTAGGCCTACTCATTCCTAACGATAGCGGCGCTACTGTACCACTATAATATATATAATTGAAAAAAACTTTGTTAATGCACTAGTTAGGGTTAAACCATCAAAAGTAGGGAAATGTGGTGTTAGGGTTGACCGCACCTCAACCTCGCAGGCAGCAACAGGAAAAACTGTTATGGTTTGACCTTTCCTGTGTTTTCATAAATCAGGCGTGGCATGTTCCTTGGGGTTGTCAGCCCTAATGCTCATGGTATTCCATCAGTAAATACGCTGAAATGTGTACAGTATATGAGAGTGTGGTGAGTATTAGGGTTGACATGCTGTGCCTGATTTATGAAGACACAGGAGAGGTTAAACTATACTGTTTTTTCCTGTTGTTGCCTGCAGAGTGGGGTGAGGCATTAGGGCTGGCAACACTAATACCACATTTTCCTACTTCTAGAAAAAGAGACATGCAAGAACAAGGTGACACAATTTAAAGATGGGGGGCAGTTCAGGGGCAATGTGAGGAAGTATTGTTTCACAGAGAGGGTAGTGAATGCATGGAACAGCCTTCCTGAGGAGGTTGTGGGGTCTAAAACTGTGGGAGAATTCAAAAATGCATGGGACAGACATAAGTCAATTCTTGTGGGGGGTAGGAAGAAATAGGTTGTTGGTTAACTAGGATCTGTGGCCTATCTTGTAGGTAGGGAAATGGGCAGACTAGATGGGCCAAGCAGTCCTTATCTGCCATCAAAGTCTATGTTTCTATGTTTCTATCAATGTTAAGTTTTTAAGTTAAGTTTTGTTTTGTTTTTTTACCAGGAGTAACACACTAAGCTGGAAGCTTGTTTACAGGTGCGACCTGGGAGCACAGGGAAGTTAAGTGACTTGCTCAAGGTCACACAGTATGCAAGTGTGGGCTGTGGGATTCAAACCCAGGTCTCCAGATCTGCAGCTCAGAGCCCTAAACCACTGCGCTATACTGCCTCCCAACGCTAACCCTAGCTAGTGCATTAATTAAGTTTTTTGCAATTAATTTTCTTAGTTTTTGAAACAGTATAATCGTATCCTCATTTGCTTGCGGGAGTGAGCTTCCATCCCTCCACAGATGCATACATTTATGTTATGTTATGTTTGTGGTGATTTGTATATACAGACCATGATGCTTTGCATTATGGGGATATGTGTGATTTTGTATTTCTTTGAAACTTGGCTTCCCAGCCAGTGCCCTTTGGGGTAACCCTTGCCTCAGTGTTTGCGCACTAAGGTTCTTTGTCTTTTACATTTATGTTGCTGTGGAAGCACAATGCCCTCCAGGCCCTGCACTTCCATTTCTGCTGAAACAGGAATTTCTTTCCTTCATTGAAAGGCCTGTTAAAGTTCCAATGTTATTCAATGGGAATTTGCATTTTTTATGCTTTTTTATATTGCTTCTGAATGTTTTTTTAGGGCATAGGATAAGTGTTATTCTTGTAGTACCCATTAAGACATTTGTTTTGATATATAGATTTGTCTCTTAAGTCCGGATATTAAACATAGAAACATAGAAACATAGATTTTGATGGCAGATAAGGACTGCTTGGCCCACCCAGTCTGCCCATTTCCCTACCTAATGGATAAGCTGCAGATCCTAGTTAACCAGCAGCCTACTTCTTCCTACCCCCAGCCCCTAGAATTGCCTTATGACTGTCCCATGCATGCTTGAATTCAACCACTGTTTTTGACTCCACAACCTCCTCCAGAAGGCCATTCCATGCATCCACAACCCTCTCGAGAAAAATACTTCCTTAAATTACCTGAGCTGCCCCCTTCTATCTTCAAATTGTGCCCCTTGTTCTTGCACACCTCTTTTTTGAAAGATGCTACCTCTTGACTTTGTTGATTCCTTTGAGGTACTTGAAAGTTTCTATCATGTCCCCCTCTCCTCCTTTCCTTGAGGCTATACATATTTAGCTCCTTAAGTCTCTCTTCATATGTCTTCCGTGCAGACCCTGCACCATTTTAGTTGCCCTCCTCTGACAGCTTCCATCCTGACTATGTCTTTGGCGGAGATTGGGTCTCCAGAACTGCACACAGTATTCCAGATGGGTTCTCACCAACTGTCTGTACAGAGGGATAATAACTTCCTGTTTTCTACTGGTGATGCCTCTCTATGCATCCCAGTATCCCCCAGCCCTCCTTGCTGCCCTCTCGCATTGCTTGCCCACCTTTAGGTCATCTGATATGACCACCCCAGGTCCCTTCCATTTTTGTTGTTGTTAGTATCTCACCCCCATTGTGTACTCTTCCTGGGTTTTTGTTTCCCAGGTGCATTACCTTGCATTTCTTAGCATTGAATCTAAGGCTATACATTTGACCATTCCTCTAACTCTACAAGTCCTTCTCATCCTTTCCACCCCACCTTGTGCATCAACTCTGTTGCAGATCTTTGTGTCATCTGCAAAGAGACATACTTTTTCCTTCCAGTCCCTCTGCAATGTCGCTTATAAAGACATTGAAGAGGACCGGTCCTAATACTGAACCTCATGTACCCCACTAGTAACCCCTTTCTTCAGAGTGGACTCCATTTAATATTACCTCTGTGTCCTATTCTCCAGCCAATTCTTTACCCAGGCTGTCATCTTGGGACCCACCCCAGGCTGGCTAACTTGTATATTAATCTTTGTGTGGACTGTGTCAAATGCCTTGCTAAAGTCTAGGTAGGCCATGTCCACAGCCCTCCTGATCTACTACTTTGGTCACCCAGTCAAAGAAATCTATCAGATTTGTCTGGCATGACCTCCCCACTGTGAATCCATGCTGCCTTGGGTCCTGAGCCCCTCTGGCCTCTAGATACTCAACAATTCTTTCCTTCAGAAGTGATTCCATCATTTTCCCTACCACTGAGGTTAAACTAACAGGTCTGTAGTTTCCTGCTTCTGCCTTGCTCCCACTTTTGTGAAGGGGAATCACATTTGCCCTTCTCCAGTCCTCAGGTACCACCCTATCCTCCCATGATTTGTTAAAGAGGGTAGTCAGTGGTGTCACTAGTTCTACCCTTAGTTCTTTTAGAATTCTGGGATGAATCCCATCAGGCCCCATTGCTTTGTCCACCTTCAGTTTTAAGAGTTCTTTCAGAGCCCTCTCTTCTGTAAATGGGCTGGTATCAGCTTCTGTATCCAGAGTGTTTCTACTGTTTGTTTTAGGTACCTCCCACTTCCTTTGTAAATACTGAGCAAAATATTTGTTTAGTATCTCAGCCTTTTCACAGTCACCCTCTGCCCACCCTCCCTCCCTCCCTTTATTAAGCCTCACTAACCTCCCTTGGTCTTCCTTTGCTCCCTGATGTACCTATAAAAGGTTTTATCCCCTTCTTAATTGAGTTGGCTATCTTTTCCTCGGTTTGGGCCTTTGCTGTTCTGACTGCCTTCCCAGCTTCCTTTTGCTTTAACTGATACAGTTCTCTGTCCTGCTCCTTCTGTGATTCCTTGTACTTCCTGAATGCTTTCTTTTCTCTCTTGAACCTTCACTGCTACTTCCTTTGAGAACCATAGTGGTTTCTTACATCATTTTGTTTTGTTTATTTGCTTCACACAAAGGCTTGTTACCTCTGTGATGGCAGTTTTTATTATTCCCCATTGTTCTTCCACCCCTCCTTCCTGCCCATTTGCTAGTACATTCCTTAGGCACTCACCCATTTTGGCAAAGTCAGCCCTCCTAAAGTCCAGTACTTTTGCCTTTGTTTGGCTTGACTCTATTGCTGTGTTTATTGTGAACCATACTGTTCGATGGTCGCTAGTTCCCAGATGGCTACCCACTTCTACATCTGTGATCCTCTCTTCATCTCCATTTGAGAGAACCAGGTCTAAGATTGCTCCCTCTTGAGTTGGCTCCAATACTAGTTGTCTAAGGCATGCCCCCTGTAGGGCATCTAGAATAACCCCACTCTTTGAAGTGGCTGCTGCAACTGCACTCCAGTTAACATCTGGCATATTCAGATCACCCATCAGCAATATCTCCCCTTTTTCTGCCATTCTAAGTATTCTTTCTATCATTCCCTTGTCCATTTCCTCCCCCTGAGAAGGGGGTCTGTATACAACCCCTGTGCAGATTGTGGTGCCATTGCCAGTCTCCAAATTTACCCACAGTGCTTCTTCTCCTCCCTGTTTTCCCTTTTGTTCTGTTGCTTTGATTCCTTCCCTTATGTAAAGAGCTACTCCTCCTCTTTTACCCTCCCTGTCCCTCCTGTAGATAGTGTATCTTGGTATGTTTACGTCCCAGTCATGGTTTTGTGTGTACCATGTTTCTGTGACTGCCATGATATCCAGATGTTCCTCCTCCATCAAGGCCACTAATTCAGGAAGCTTGTTACTCAGACTACGGGCATTGGTACTCATTGCTCTCCATTTTTTGATGGCTTTACCTTCTTTTGCAGCATCCCCCACTGACCTTTCAACCTTGGTCTTTTTCTCATTTAGTACCCTGTTTTGTAGGGAGAGGCTGGGATTTTCCTGCTGCTTATCAGTGCCTCCTCTTGACTAGTTTAAAAGCTTGCCAATGAAGCATTTAAACCGATTGCTCAAAAGACTTGTTCCTTCCTGACAGATGCAGACCATCCTGCTAGTATAGGCTGGTGTTCCTCCAGGTGGAACCTCAGTCCCCATGAAGCCAAACCGCTGTGCTCCACACCATTTTTTCAACTATTCATTAAACTGCATGGTGCAAAGTACCCTCGCCTCACTCATGCCATTGACAGGCAGCACCTCAGAGAAGGATATTGCGTGTGCTTGAGGGAGTTATGGCTTGTTGAGGTTCCAGTGTTATCCTATGGGAATTCATATTTGTTATTGTTGTTTTTTTTTTTTTAATATTGCCACTAACTGTTTATGAGGGGGAATGTAGTTTATTCTTCTAGTACTCAGTAAGGCCTTTGCTTTGATATATAGATTCTCATTTAAGCCCACACACTGAGGGACTTATGGCTTGTTGAAGTTCCAATGTTATTCTATGGAAATTTGTATTTTTTATTGTTTTTATATATTTTCCTAAATGTTTAAGGGGGGGGAACATGTGTTATTCTTGTAGTACCCATTAAAACCATTGTTTTGATATATACATTGTCCCTTAAGTCCAAAAAGTGAGGGAGTTAAAGTTCGAGTGTCATCCTATGGGAATTGTTATTTTTTTTTGTATTTTTTTTATTACCCATAAATGTTTAGAGGGGAATATGAGTTATTCATGTACTACTCATTGAGAGCTTTGTTTTGATTTATAGATTGTCCTTGAAGTCCAAAAAGCCATAACTCATTCAATATTTGGACTTCAGGGACAATCTAGATATCAAAACAAAGCTCTAATGAATAGTACAAGAAACACACATATCCCCTAAACAGTTAGGTGTATATATATATATATATATATATATATATATATATATATATATATATATAACACAATAAAAAATACAAATTCTCATAGAATGACATTGGAACTTCAACAAGCCATAACTCCCTCTCCAGCCTGGTATTGTACCTGGGCCTTGGAAGAAGGCAACCATGGTTTGTGTCTTTAAATGAGGAGATATGTCTGCAGTGAAAAAAACTACAGGCTTATCTCCTTGTTGTCTCCCCTGTCCAAGGTTCAGTAGAAGGTGGTCTTTAATCAGTTATAGTTTATTTTGATCAGAACAATATTCAGACTCCTTGTCAGCATGGCTCTAACACAGCACTATTACACCTTTACTGAACTCACTGGCCACCTTCACCAGGCCTTGAACATGGGAGAATTGGCTGCTGCCATTTTTTTTTATTTGCCCTTGTTAACCACAGACACCTGCTAATAAGGTTCAAGGACCTAGGATTATCTGAACTGGCTGTTTCCTGCTTCCGAAATTATGTACAGTTGAAGGCACAAAGGACCCCGGCCCACACTCAAGTGTGAGGCTGGTACCAATCTTTACTTTGTGTGCAATAACATTTTGTTTTACTTTTACTGTAGTATATTAGATTATATCATACTATTTTTGTTTACGTCTAGGTTGATATCTTCTGTTACTACAAATCCCACAATCCCCTGCAACTGACATTAGAGTAATTGGCAGCAGTGGGAGCGCCAATATCCTGCAGTGCATGTTAGAGCTTTTATAATCTCCACTCAGATGTTTTCTGGTTCTGCTTTAATCCACAGACTAAGTACAGTCCTCTGCGACTGTACTTAGCCCAGAGAGGACAGCAGGATTTGCAAACAAAAGATCAGAGTTCATATAGACGCTAACATGCACTGCAGGCTACTGAATCTCCCACTGCTGTCTATTGCCCTTTTATCAGCAGCATGGGATTCTGGGATTTGTAGTAACAGGAGATGTCATCCTAGAAGTAAAAAAAAAATTAACAGTTAGTAAACTAAAATGCTTTTGCCCACAAAGTGCATCTTGGGACTAACCCCACTCTTGAGTGTGGCGACCTTAGCGCTGACTGTTCCCCTTTAAGAAAACAGAGCATGACACTGAACAACATGTTGTCTTCCTTTTCTAAAGTTAAAATTGCAGTGCCGCAGGGCGATATCCTGGGGCCATTCTTATTCAGCTTTTACTTGAATTATCTTTTCAATGTAATTTCGCCAGCCAAACTGCTTATATATGCTGCTGATGATGTGGCTCTGTTTGTCTGGGGTACTAGTGCTGACACTTTGAACTCAGTTAATTCAAAAAGATTTTGACAGTGTTCAGGATTGCTAAAGGGAAATAGCCTTATCCTGAACACAGCCGAGATGGAGTATGTTATTCAATTTAAATCACAGAAATTGGCACCCTTGCCCCCACCCCATGATAACTTGTCCACAGAATCAACTTATTAAACATCTTGGCCTAATTATCGACAGTACATCGTTTTTTAATGTTCACATAGATTATTCGGTCAAAACTTCTAATTCTAAACTTGGCCTGCAGTTCTGGCTTAGAAGCAATCTTTTTGTAAACTCAAGAAGAATCTTAGCCCAATTTTTTTCCCCAACTTAAGTATGGCTTGCCAATATGCTTCACTGCATGTGATTCCTCTCTACACAGAGTAAAAACCCTTTATCATAATGTATCTATCTTTGTTTCTTGCAACCCTTCCCTAACTCACCACTGCAATCCTTACAATCAGTTTAACTAATTTTTCCTTAATGCTTGATCTTCCTTCTTTCATTTCATTTGTTTTGGGTGAATGAGACAAGGCCCTGTTAAACTTCAATTCATAGACTATGTCAACAGTGTCACTTCAAAGTACTCTACCAGATTATCTGAGGGTCTGCCTAAAACTCCCAATATATCCAACAGTGGCTGGCCAGCACTCTTTTAAGAGTTGCCAAAGAATGGAATGCTCTTCCTGCTCACATTCAAGGTTTACCTACCTAAATGTATTTAAAACAACTTTAAAATATTACTATACTGATGTCTCTGCTTGCAAGTGTTTTCATTAACTGTGTTTAATGTATGATGTAATGTAGGGCGTATTGCATGTACTTGTTTAGTATTCCTGTTACGTTACAAGTTTCGGGTCCCCCTTGAAAATGGACGTTTATGCCCATGGGTTCTTACATGAGTAACGCATTTTAAATAACAGAAAAAAAAACCTCACCTCTGCCATACGCTGGACTTCTGGTCTGCTCTGGTGCATACCTGCAGAGCCCAGTGCAGACAGATACTGATAGTAACTGCCACTTTAAATGGACTAATATTTATTTCAAATCTTGACTTACTTGTTTGAATGACCACACACACACACACAAGAAAAAGAGAGATTGGGGGTGTTCTGTAAAAGTCAGGCCTGTCTGAGTTAACTGATTCTTGTGCTGCTGGCACGCCAAGTCTCAGGAAGTTTAGTTGTGTTTACTTTTACACCTGACTGTATTCTCAGGGAGTCTGAGTATAAGCTATGTGACCACAAGTAAACACCCGTTTCCAGGCTCCAGGATCAACAGCAAGAGAGCTGAGAAGCAAACCTGGCTTAACCATTTCACAACTTGATTCTGCCTTCACCAGTCCACCTTACAAATAGTGATCAGTCTAAAAACAGGACAGACAATAATGCAAGGTGATAAAGCCTTCCAAAAAGGACAGCTTACATTTATTGCTTGAGATGAAAAGCAAAAATACAGACATCACTAATTATAAAGAATTCAGATGCTGAAAAGCTGACAACAGACATAAGGGGTGTAAAAGAGTGAAACAAAATCAGTTGTCGTGGCTTGGAAAAATTAAAAAACTATTGGTAGGTGTAGTTAGGGAAGATTCTTCTTTAGTTCAGTGCTATACACCATGATGAGTTCAGTCCCTGGTAGCACTGCCTCAAAAACTAAGTAAGAAAGTCTGTATAACCAGTAGAAATGGAGAGGAGTTTGTCCATGGAACCTCCCACTGCTGTTGTATTTGAGGTCACCTCAGAAGCCACTACAGGGGCCCCATACACCGTTGCTAATTAATGGTGCAAACAGGTCACAATGACCACTTTGTTCCAAATAAGTGTATGTATGTCAAGGTTGCAAGCCTTTCCCTGAGCAGTAACTAAGTGTGTTATGACCACATGTGGAAGGGGTTTGGGGCCAACATGGAATGGACTTACCAGCCCCTGCACTCATGGGCGGAAGCCAAGGTGTCCCCATCAATGTAAAATTCTTCAACTCCATTCTACAGGGAGCACTGGCTTGCAAACTGGAGCACGAGTTGTAAAAGGGGATTGGGTGGCACACAAAGCTGCCAAACTAACACCATGAAAGGGACTGAGCTATGGAGGTGGTTCTACTGTACACCAGGGAGTATTGTAACATGACAGGAAGGACGGGGAGGCACTAGACTAACATGGATTACTACAGCAACCAAAATGTGTGTATCCCACAATTGTGCAAAAGTTGATGAGTGAGGTCAGTGGGGTCAACTACAATGGTAACACAGTTGGTCCAGGGACTGGCCCATGGCGTATAGCTCCAGGCAACTGGCACTAAGCCATGGCATGACCACTGTGGCTGTTGCAGTGTGGTATGTTAGTGGGCATGCATCCCATTTGCACCCAGTTACACTTGAATCTACCAATTTGCATTTTGTGTTGAGAAGCACTATTGCAAGGAGAAGACTCCACCTTCCACCCCCCCCCACCCCCCACGGTCAGCAACAGCACACCAGCTTTAGGCATTGAAACATTTTTCTGTGATTCTGTGGGGTGCCTATGTTCCCTATTTAGCAACACCAAACTTTTTAACTAATCTATATTGGGCCTGGGATCTTTCTAGAGGTTAACAACTATCATCTGCTTCAGATATATAAATTTCAGAATAGGTATAAAATAAGGATGAGGCAATGCTGAATTTTAATTCCATGAACATGCCAAAATCCAATGGTCTGGACACCAGCAAAGTAGATCCAAAGAAACTCGGTTTCCCTTAGGCATTTTGGCACTTCGTTATCATGATGCATCATGCATCACTTTTTACAGTAAGCACACATTGAGCATGTCCAAGGTGTCGGCAAGCCACATGACCTGCTGTAGCCAATCAGCGATGCTGAAGATTGAAAATTCCTCACACCGCACACATCTCAGTACCATTGCCAGCTCACTCTCCCATAGGGTGGACCTGGCTGCTGAAGGTGCTCCTTTTAAGTGAAAAACAGTGACTTTTGATCAGAAACCTTTTCAAATCAGCAAATTGTGCAGTATCATTCCAGTTACCTAGTTCTCACTACATTTTACTGCAGTTTTGGGAAGGCAGGCTAGTGACATCATGCAGCAGATAAGAGACTGCACAGGCTGAGCCTGCACTGGCAGTTTCAGGCTGCAGAGTGGGAGCAAGCAGAGTGAATTTAGCTGACTGGGAAAGGTGTGGGAGGGGGATTTGGAAAGTATTTATTCAACAAATTGTTTTACTGCATGCTGGTGGTGAAGAGCGCACAGAAATCCATTTTTGTTGCCTTCAAGCAGGAGGAGGGAAGAATAAATTTAGTAGGCTGGGAAAGGTGCAGAGAGGAGTTTGAAGGATTTATTTAATAAATAATTTGACCACTTGACTGCTGATGGTGTGGGCCAGCACACACATACTAACATCTTTATTGTTTTTATATTTCTTTTTGCCTGTGAGTGAAAACTAAGGGAACCAGGCTGCTGCAGTGAGACACTGGGTCTTTCAGTGAGGGTGAGGAGGGTTTGGAGTGTGCATTAGAGTGGGGATGGGTGTGTGTGTGGGGGGTGGGAAGGGGTCAGTCACTGTGTCGTCATGCAGAAACCAGAAGAAAAAGCTGGAGGAAAAAGGGATGCAGAGGAGGAAAAGGGCAGGAAAAGATTCCAGGAGCCAGTGCCAGTTCCATCAAGCACCAGTTCTGCAAACAGTGGTGGCAGAGAAGGAGTCAGAACAGGGAATGGGAGACATAGTGGTGGGGCAGGAGCTATGCCTGAGAAGAGGACTAGGACTGAGGCTGTGACAGTATGACAAAAAACAACACAAAACCATGGTTCATTAGTCCTCAGAAGTCCACTAGTTCCACTCTCACTGCAAGCAATCATTCAGTGCATCTGGTGATGGAGGGAGGAGACAGTGGAGTGAGACTTCCTGAACCAAGACTGAAGGGGTAGGGGAGGACAGAGTCCAGAAATGGGGAGAGTTGATTATTTATTTATTTTTTAAAGTTTATGATAACAGGATGAGTTCTATGAGATGCAGGTCTTATTTACAGAACATCCCATGTGAAAAATGCAATGCAAAGATGTACAACATAGTGAAGTACATTATCACAACATTCAATCAAGTAGAAAAAGATTAACAACACAGATGAGTTTTCACATGTCAGGTTTTACAGCATTTTTGAAAGATGATATACTGGTACGACTTCTGAACTGTGGCGCTAAGTTATTCTAAACATGGGGGGCTCTGAAGCAAACATTTGCGCCAGCACAAGCAGATGAAAATGTAGGTAACTGGTAATAGCGATACTGAGCATCTCATAAGGCATATCTATGGGAAGGTGCCACCAGGCTGTCAGATAGATATGAAACAGTTTGATTATTTACTGTCTTGTGTGCCAAAGAAAGCCAGTTTTATTCTCTCCTGGAGGAGGGGAGTAACCAGTTTAGTCTCTGAAGTAGTGAACAGTGATGTGTATCTCATTTTACTTTTAAAATGAACTGTAACAGTTGGTAATACACTATATTTAAGGGAACCCAAGCAGGTTCTGAAACATGATAACAGATGGTATCCCCATAATCTAGTATTAGAAGACTTGAATGTGTACTAAATGTTTGCCCTAATAAGAAAGTTGGGAGAGAACCAGGTGTTCTTAGAGATTGTGCAAAGGCTTCCAGGATAGAGATAGGGTGATAGTTGCCAGGGCAGGATGGATAAACTTTTTTGGGAAGGGTGATAACAGTGGCCCTTTTCCAAGCATTAGGGACAACTCTCAGGAGGAAGGTCAGAGATAGGAGATGCTATAGCAAAGAGAGACAGAAATAGAAGTGTGGGATCAATCCCATCAGTCACCAGGCAGAAAGCGAGGTGTAAGTGTTCTCCCCAACACAGAAGTTCAGATTCTGTATATTATGGGCAAGCTGAGCTTGAAGCAGGTAACTGGGGAGTTGAGAGGCCAGCAGATTGACTTAGCACTGTGCTGGCACAGGCTAGTATTCACTCAGATAGTGCTGGTCCACCATCCAACCGAGTATGGCAGCCTCTGTGTGGGGCACAAGTGCAGTGCAAACCTTTGGGCCCTGCTTTTGCATAATTTTGAATATCTAGCCCCTGGAACGTTGACATCTATCTCCATGACTGCAGTGTTTTTTGTGATTTTTCTTTTTTTAAAAAGATACATCAATTTGTGACAAAAATCTCTCAATTTGCTCTAAAAATAATAGATGGTCTTACAGCTTGCATGGATTTCCCGTTTGTAAATAGCAACAAGTGGATCTCGGGCCAATCCCTTTGAAAATCCCACCCACATTCTTTTTACTAGTTTGCTATTAGGCTTTCATTAAAGTTTCCAAAGTATAAGTTTAATGAAACCCATTTTACATTTTTGTTCTGACATTTGATGGTGCAGGAAATAATACAGTAGCTGGAAGGACAATCTATAGGAATTACCAGTGAAATACACATAAAAACATTAGTGAATGAATTTGAAAATAATAAAAAAAAGTGTGTAGCAGACTTAGAAGAATTCTTGTGGCAGTCTTGAAAGCTGTTCATGCAAATGCTTCGAGAATAAGACACCTCTGTAGCTGCTTCATGTATGCTGGTACGGCCCCACTGCTGTGCATGATTAATTAGAGAAATGATAAAATACTGCCAAGGGTATATAAATCCTCGGTTACAGTAAATGGGTTACTTACAAACTGACATGACACAGATCCTGAGTCCCTAATTATAAATGAACCTGACAAACATTTTGGATCAGAGTTTCAGATTCATCAAGGCTTTGACATACTGTAACTTTGAAAATATCAAAAAAGGGCAACCTCAAGAAACACAAATGAAAGAAGAAAATGTCTTTTGGTGAGTGCAGGCATAATCATTATTTTTGCCCTTTGAAATGACTGTGAACATGTGATTCAATCTGCTATGAAAATGCTTATCCTAACAATTGATGGAGGAAAATTTGACGTTTCCATTGGCTTTTATCAAGCTATCCAAACCTACAGAATAAAACTCTTGTATGACGAGCCTCCTGGAATGCTACAATCAGAAAACCAGTCTTCTAAATGGCGAAGTATGATTCTTATCTCACAGACCACTAGTGTAAACAGAACATTTTATTTAAAAGAAAAAAACACTGAGAGGCTTATTATAACGATAAGAACAAGAACTGGCTCATCTTAAAGAGCTTGTAGTGCCACAGAATAGCAGGCGGTAAAAAGTCATTGGATTTTTAAAGTAGTCTGGTGTTTCTTTTTATTTCTGAAGTTTTTGTTTCCAATTTGTTCATTAGAAAGTTTTCTACATGGCTTTATTATGCGAGATGTAAAGAGCAGCACTTTCCATGAAGACTGACATATCTAGTTCTATTCCTCATCAGCACTGTGACCTTGCTTATTGTGACACCATCTCCTGCTTGTTCAGCTACATAATGCTGGGATCTCACTTGACTCTATCAGCTGGTTCAAAAGTTACCTGGACAATCGGACCCAGAGAGTAAGAATTGCTGATACCCTCTCTGATCCAAGACCTGTCTGCTCGGGGTTCCCCCAGGGTTTCATCCTGGGACCCCTCCTCTTCAGCCTGTTCCTAAATGCACTACCGGAGTCCTGCCCTGAGCAAATATTACTCTACGCTGATGACGCGGTTATATTAGCCTCTCACCATGACCCTAAGCCTCTGCAAGAAAAACTCCAGCAGGGTTTCTCATCTGTCGAGGCCTGGTTCTCTTCTCACAAACTGATCCTCAATCAGAAGAAGACAAAATCCATGATGTTCTGCAGCCACCACAACAAAAACAAGCACTACCAACTCTCAATCAAAAATAAACAATGAGTCACGCTGGAACAAACGCAATCCTTCAAGTACCTTGGCATCACCCTTCACAACCATCTCACCTACACTGTCCACATCAACAACGTGGCAAAGGCTGCTAATACTCGACTGGGCCTACTGTTCTGGCATAGGAAACACCTAACCTCTGATGCCCTGTCTATTGCCGTCCAAAGCTCAGTCATTAGTATTATCGACTACGGCCTTATCCTCTATGGCTCAGCCACCGCCACCTCCCTCAAACGTGTAACTATCTCCCTAAATAAAGTCTGTCAACTCTTCACTGGACTGCACCGTCTCACTCACACTTGTGACCTGTACTCCCAGACCAACTGGCTTCAACTTCACAGTATAATAAAATATCAAACCTGCATTATGGCCAAGAAAACAACGATGGGTATTGCTCTGCCTGGTGTCTGTGCTCTCCTCATACCCAGATCCAGCAACTCCAATACAAGGAGGTCCAAGCAATACTCCCTACAAATCCCAAGATGCCACACTACTCAAGGTCAAAGATCATTTTCCTACAGGGCACCCAGCTGGCTTAACTCCCTTAGTAGTGACATCTCTGCAGCACCAACACTTGGAGTTTTTAAGTCCAGACTAAGACTCCCGCTACTTGCCTCCAGCTCCTGTGACTGCTCACCCAATTAGTCCACCATCGTCCTGCCTATGCCCCCACAACAAGCACTTTGGTCTAAATGTTGCCACCCTAACCTAGCACTTTAATCTGTCTGTCCTTGACAAGGCCCATTGGCTGCCACCCCCTTCCTCCTGCCTCCCTCCCAACTACTCCTACCCACTTCTCTCCTTCCCTTCATCTCAAACTCTCTGATCTCCCTCCCCCTCACCCCTACACCTTCCTACCTCGCTCCCTCTTTCTCCAAAATCCTTTACCACTAACTGTATTTGCACGTTTGGCAATTGTTAAATGATTATTTACTGTCTCTTATTGTGTACTGTACCATCTGATGTGGAACCTTTGTAAAAGAGCCTCGGCTCAAAGGTATTGTGCTAATCCTAGACTTAAATAAATAAATAAAATAAATAAATAAATCACAAGTGACTGATTTTACAGCAGATGACTGGCTCGTCTTATTAAGTTATTATTTCACAGACAGTGAGGGCATCAGGAGTAGGATGTCTGAGGAGGAATAAATAGAACCTGCTTTGTCAGCCTCCAGGTAGAGTACTGTTCCATGCATCACAGTGAGTATGAAAGAAAATATTACAACTAGCAGAAGGAAAAGAAAAAATACTTTAGATTTAAGAAATAATAGTTCACTACTTTTAAACGTTAATATTAATATCAAGTGTACAGTTATGCACATGAAGTAAAATACAGAGCCGTGTACACACGGGGGAGAGAAATTAAGCCAACTAAGCAGGAGAGGGATCCGGAGATTATAATTTTGAACAACCTTAAGGTGGGTAAGCAATGCAGCAAGCAGTGGGCAAGGTAAATAGAATGCTGGCATGCACAGGGAGGGGCATAACAAGCTGAAGGAGGGATGTGCTTATACCTCTCTATAAAACCATGGTGAGGCCGCACCTGGAGTATGGGGGTCCAGTTCTGGATACGTCACCTTTGCAAGGACATAGATGGGATTGAAAGAGTTCAGAGAAGGGCAACCAAGATTGTGCACAGTATGAACAGGAAGCCCTATGAGGGGAGGTGAAGGGAATTGGATCTGTACCCATTGGAGACTTGAAGGGGGGGGGACATGATAAAACTTAAGTTCATGAAGGGGATTAATAAGGTGAGGGAGGGAAGCTTATTCACAAGTAAACAAAGTGCTAAAACTAGAGGTCATAGTCTACAATTTCAAGGAGGAAGATTTAAGGGCAATGTGAGCGGGTGTTACTTCACAGAGAGGGTGGTGAGGTCCTGGAACAAACTACCTGAAGAGGTAGTGGTGACCAAAACTGTGAAAGGATTGAAGAGTGCATGGGACAGACACAAGGTGCTCACCAGTGGAAGGAGTGGGGTATCCCTTGACAATGGTGGGAAGGGGGGGTAAGGGGCAGACTTAATGGGCCAGAGAGGTCCTTTTCTGCTGCCACATTTCTATGATTCTATGATTCTGTGAGGCAGTACACAAGCTCATCTCAGTACATTTTTTTGAAGTTGGCATTAGACAGATGTATGAATGTCTCCTTGAGGTACAATATATTTTATAGGGTACCTTGGTATAGTAGGGTACACAAAGTGCCTTGTTTGTAGTGCAGCATGACAGAATACACAAGTACTAGTAATGTATATATCACAGAGCAATTCCCTTAATGCCAACAATTACTCTCCTCAGTTAATTTCCATCTGATTACTAGATAGGAAGTACTTGCCCAACTAAGAAAGATCAAAGCAGATGGCTCATCATGCATTGACAATCTTGAACCAAAATTTCTGAAAATAGCAGCTCCTATCATAGCCATGCCCCTCAAAAATCTTTTTAATAAATCCCTGCTCCAATGCTGCTTCCCTGATAAGTGGAAAATTGTCCTAGTGGTCCCTGTACACAAAGGTGGAGCAAAAGATCCTATTGAAAACTACAGACCTATATTCCTTCTTAGCTCTCTTGCCAAAATACTAGAAAAGCTGGTATACACCCATCTCCAGCACTATCTGGAGCTACATTACATATTATTCAGTGCACAGCATGGTTTCAGAAAGAACCATGGTACGGATATTGTTCTTGCCTGTGTCACCTCTGATATACTCAGGCAATGAATTGGGGGCTAGTGACTGGGCCACTCTTCAGAGACCTATCCAAGGCATTCGATCTCATAAACCATGAACTTCTGCTGTCCAGACTTAGGCATATAGGTCTAGATGCCTTCATACATTCATGATTCAGGCATTATCTAACAGGCAGAATGAAGCAAGTGAAATGGAGAGGAAGTATGTTGGATCTTAAACCAATATCTACAGGGGTACCCTGAGGTTCTATCCTAGGCCCGTTACTGATTTTGTTGTTTATTAATGGCATGGTTAACAACTTTAGGGAAGGGGGCAAGTTTCAACTGTACATGGACAATGCTGAAATGTACATAAGATCAACCGATGCGCCTCAGATCACCCCTGGCCTGAATGCAGACATTAGGAGTTGGAAGGCTGGCTAATTGACAATAAACTTGTCCTTAACCTGAAAAAAACTAAAGCCATGCTGTTTGGCACCAGACACCTCAGCAGAAAGACAAAATGTGCTACATATGACTTCTCTGGATGGTTCCCAGGTCGAAGTCACGGACTCCATGAAATACCTTGGGGTCCAGCTTGACCAGGAACTCATATTTAACCTATATGTTAATGTGGTGATGAAATCCCTCATCTAAAAAATGGACCTGCTTTACAGGCTCAGTGGGTACCTCACCAACCAAGCCCGGCTGGTCACTGCCAATGGAATATTGCTGCCACTATTATTTTATGGTGCCCCACTCTTTTAACCCCTTCATGGCTCAGGGTGAAACAGACTCCAGGTACTATACCACAAAGTGGCATGTTTTGCGGCGGGTGTACAGCCAACAGCCCACACTGCAATGTGCTAGCTGTCCTAAACTGGCCCTCCCTTGAGGCTAGATTAGCGTATCTACTACTGTGTCTTGCTTACAAGCTGCTTAAATTTGCTGCCCCCCCAGTCTCAAAGGCATCCTCCAGCCCAAATCCCAGAAAGAGGCACTTAGGTCTACTAACGGTCAGCTGCTAGAGGTCCCAAGGGCCTGACTCTCACAGGGAACCGGTCCTATGCAATTTGTGCACCAGTCCATTGGAATAGTCTATCACCTGTGGTCATACACTGCTCTGTGGTTGGCACATTTAAAACCACCCTCAAGACTCACCTGCTTGGGGGAAGCCACTGTAAGTGCATCCAGTGATACTGCACTCAAAACCTATGCTATCAGCATGGATGCCACATTGTACTGTGACTGTTAATGTGAGTTGTATTGTAATTTGAGTTTTATGTTTTCTGAACGTCAGTATCATGCACGTTTTACTTTGTTTATACAGTACTGTATGTGAATTAACTCTGGCTCACGCCTGAAGATGGGACACTAGGCTAAGTGGGCCTACCCCGTAAACAAATTTCAATAAATAACTACATAAATAAATAAATATCCTTGCATATGACAGCTATATTCATCTGCTTTCCCTCCTCTCTCACTGGCTTCTTCCTATTTATTCCTGCCCACTCCACATTACTTTTGTTGTCCTGTGTGAGTGTTTTGTTGCCTGATTACTATTGTACAACTGCTGTTTAACTGCCCTTGGTGCCATTTTAACTAGGCATGCCTGACCACTGAGTGGTTGTATGCAACACAGCTATATTCTCCACCTTTTCCTGTGCTGTGGCCTGGTCAGGGGTTAAATTGGGCAACAACTCACAGGACTCAGTTCCACCTTCTCTGACACTTTTCTCCATTGAATATTATTGAAGAGTTCCACCTCCTACAAATGTAGAGATTACAGTTTCACCTCCTAAACACTTCCAGTTTAACCCCTGGGCCTGGTACCCATCGCCAGTTACTCCTGCCTATTGCACTTCATATTTATTGCACCCTATGACAGTATTGTTCTCAGGTGACTATTATAAATTTGTTGTTTTTTTCCTCTCCGTGCCCCTTCAAACAGAACGCAAGTGGAAGCAAGCTACTTCAGCCCTGTATGTGCCTGATGGAGAAATGTTTAAATAAATAAAACTAACAGTGCAAAAAAGTTCATGGCAATAGTGGAGGATAATTAATCCTACAGCAGGCTAGGAAAAAAGCCACGGGTGTTGAGGGCAATGTTGGCTTGGTGTATTCGCCACATTGCCAAAAATACTTTTAAAAATTATTTGCAAACAAAAGACCAATTCACCACAGTTGGCAAATGACCACTTTGCATAATTGCTAGCAGGATTGGGAGCCAAGAGAGTGGAGAGAAAAAGGAAGTTGATCAGTTTGTGGGGGTATCAGTCCTGATGCATGTTAAAGGGGCCTTAGCTAAGGGCAACCAATTGCATGCTTTCACCAAAGGCCTGTCCCAACACACATTACCACTGATGCAAACAGAGCAGCTTTCATGTTCTCATCTCCTGACTAAGCTCCTGACCCTGCCTGCCACTATGCCATGTAACACCGCTCCCTCTGTGCAATGGGAGTTAGAACAGTATGAACAGAGGATGGGCATGCACATGACACATAAAGATAATATTGTTAATGAAAGGGTGAGCAAAAGTGGGGTTAGTGTGTGTGTGGTGGGGAGAGATTTAATTGCCTGGGAGAGGAAGAGGTGTTAGCCTACTGATTAGAAAACAGAGCTGAGAATCTGCAGACCTAGGTTTGAATCCCACCACTGTCTGTTACTCACTGTTTTACCCTAATCAAGTCGCTTAACCTCTCAGTAGATTCTAACAGGAATTTAAAGGGGGTACAATCAAATGACCTGGTAGTTACAGGCAACCAAAATCTGCCAGATGTCAGCTAGGAAATCTGATTTCTCTGAGACTGGAAGAAAGATCATTCCTGGAAATTGCCAGTGAGGGTAATTTAAGGCAACGTGTACAAACACCAACCAGGGGAAATAATATCCTTGCTATCATCAAGAGTAGCCCCACTGTATCCATTAATGTGTTTCACCCCACCCCCTGTCTGTGTAAATCTGGTTATGAGTGTGGCAGCAGTTCTCCAGTGGTGTGGAGTTGGTGGCACAGGGGAAGAGGGCCACAAATCACCTGTCGGAAGAGAGACAGTGCCAGCAGAGTGTAAGACAACAGAGAGAGAGACTGGCCATTGCTATTTCCCATCCTGTGATGTGTGTGTCTGCGATAGACTGCCAGGGTGAGAGACAGAGAGACAGGAAGGAGCAGAACACAGTCCTGAAGAGAGACAGGGATGTACTGCTGCTGTTCACGGTAGTGATTGAGAAAGAGCTGCCGTGCCCCCCCCTCCATAGTAAGAGCATCCTCTAGGCGAGAGAGCACCACCAGCCTGTGTAATGGGTACAGTGGAGTACCGTTGTACCCAGGTTGTCTGCACTGTCACTGCTGCCTCATTCCTCTATGTCCGTTGGTGAGTGTGGGGAAGGGAGTCAGTTGGACAGCAGTGTCAGCAGGCTTTATCCAGCAGGCTGGAGGCATTACCTTATGAGGTGGAAAATGGCAGTTGTTCATTGCAATGTGTTATACTGTGACCTCGAGCAAGTGTGTGCTGCATCCTCTGTCTTGTATGGAGACCCATAAGAATGATGATCTGCAACAAAGTGTTTATTTTTTTGTGGCAGTGAGTCGAGCTGTGCACAGTAGAGCGCTACACTGATCAACTCCCCCTTGAAAACGAAATGTGCTCAGTGGTACATGTGTTCGAAAGAGTGAGGACGGTACAGCACTGCTGAGAGAGACAGAGGGCTGGTAACAGGGGGGTGATCATAGCACAGAGAGAGAGAGAGAGAGAGAGCGAAACAGAGAGACAGACAGACAGTGTCAGCAACCCTTGCAGCCCCCTTTGATGGCCCAGCTGCATGTGAGGTTGGGGGGCCTACAGTAACCATCACAGGCAAGGTATCAGTGAAGGTTATGCACAAGAAATGTTACAAATCATATCAGTAGTGTACGTGTGACATTACTATGTGCAAAACACCCACTCAATCTGCATTATTTGTTAAGGATTGTTTGCAAGGTGGCAGGATACAGTACCTTTTTTGTGTCTAAACATGATGAAAAACCATTTCCGTGGGTTTTCCTGTATTTTGGACATAACCCATGTTATAAGTGCAATAACACACTCCAGGGGTAGGGGTTATTGGGGATTAATCAACACCCGGGTGCTGTGAGGACACTCTGGCATGTGCCCTGCTGCCTCACAATGCACGCGGGGTGTTGATTAATACCCAATAACTCTATACCCTGTCGTGGGTTATTGCGTGCAAATATGATACATTATTAATAGAACACAGAGGCAATAAAATTCATAACTCCAAAATAAAAAGACACTGCAGGTAAAATTAAAAGTGAGGATACAGGCTGATAGTGATTACAACTCAGTAGCAGAGGATTGCACAAAGGAAAGGTTGGAGAATCGAAAGGCAACCAGACAGAAGGGGACAGAGAGAGGGAACAGGGGAGGGACACGAGAGAAGGAAATTCCTTTCCAAATTCCTATCCTTTAGTAGTAACTAGAGTGTGTGTGGAAGGATTATGCATGAGTCTCAGACTTGGGGCCCTACATTTGGATCTGAAACCAAATTCAGATCTCAGAACCCTTCACATCATTACACGCTCCAACCCTCTTTGCATGTCTCCATTTGAAAAATGGCTAAAATAATGGCAGCAGTGGCTTATACATTTACTGTACGGTGTTTATCCAAATGGCTGATTATATTTTAGCTCCATAACTAATACCCTTTATACACACAGGCAAAATTTACTTATTTATTTGAATGCTGGTAACCATGAGAGGCACAGTGAGCTGAGGCTCATTTCCAGGTGCGACCCAGGGAAGGGGAAACAGATGAGAAACAACAGCACAAAACAAAGTAGCAAAACATTAACACAGCATTGGTAATGAGGTAGTAAATACAAAATTATGCATACAGGAAATTAAGTGCTATGCAGCTCATTAAGAAGACATTCCAATGAATATGCAGCAATGGCAGCAACACTCAGTGACTAAAAACAATGTTTTAGAAATGGTGGCTAAACCAAATTGGCGAGTTAGCTGTTTGAGCTTATAAAGGATGGAGAGACTAAGGTGGTGTGGAAGTGAAACCAATACAGGCACAGGGACCCAGATATAGGGGAAGGAGAAATTGTTTAACCAGCAAAGCCAGACAAAGCCAAAGATTGTTTCCAGGTGTGACCTGGGAGAACAAGGAAGTTAAATGACTTGCTCAGGATCACACAGTATGCACGTGGGGGCTGTGGGATTCAAACCCAGGTCTCCATGTTTGCAGCTCAGAGCCCTAAATCACTGTTCTATACTGCAGCTGTGGAGAGTTGAAGGGAAAGGGGTGCTATAATTTTATTCAAATATGTAAATATTTGTGGGATAAAAAAGAAATACCTTTGTATTCACTTCAGGCCCCTAATCACATAGAAGCATAGAATTTGTCGGAAGATAAGGACTGCAAGGCCCACCCAGTCTGCTCATTTCTTTTTCTACCTTACAAATATTCTATAGGCATTTGCTCTGTCAATGGCCTATCTAGTCATACTCATCTGTATTGCTCCCATATGCCTATCCCATTCCTGTTTGAAGCCCTGCACTGCATTCATATCCACCACTTCCTGAGGTAGGCCGTTCCATGCATCCACCACCCTTTCTACGAAAAAGAAGTTCCTCACATTACCCATTAATCAGCCACCCTCTAATCTAATGCTGTGTCCTCTTGTCCTGCTATTTTTCTTATATTGAAACATGTTAGACTCTTTCACCTTGTTAATGCCCTTAAGGTGTTTGAATCACCCAATCAGTCGGTCCTCAATTAACTGATAACAAATTAGTATAGAATTCATTTAAACAATAATGCTTAAACAACTAGACATTTCCGGGGAATAATGTCTGGATGGGATGTGTTGCTGGCAGAATGCAAAGCTGAGAGTCATTAAGCCTAGATCAGACATTAAAACCTTGAAAATGCCTGCTTGTAAGGGAGATTGCAGTTATACATTTAACTGCTTTATTTTACATTGTTCCTCTTACATTTCTGTGTTTTTTATTGAGAAAGTCTAGTGAGCTTGGAGAAGTCACGATGCGAGGATATCAGTGTGCATGCAATGTGGCTGCATGTTTAGTGATATAATCTGAAATACTTTTCAAAATTGTTGGTAAACATAAAACAGTGTTTTGTTATAGTCAGTGCTCTGACAGAAAACTGCAGCTCTGAACTAAGTGATATGCCTTGATGCTTACAAATGTGAGTGTGCAGTTTTCCAGGTTGTACCAGCAGTATCTAAGATAATTTTTTGTCTGATACAGTAACCAATTGGAAAGTGCATTGAACTCATGAATAATGAATTATATGTAAGCAATAAGACACGATGGAGTGTGCGTTAGACAGTTCTAATGCATGGCTAGGGGGCATAGTGAGGCGTCCAGCCCCCTAGCCGTGCATTAGAACTAAAGCACACCCTGGCTTGGCTTTATTGCACTTATGAAATGGGCATCTAAATTATAGATGCTTGTGGAAATTTAAAATAATTGCATTAAATAATAAAAACTTAAATATTTCTTTATTTTAAATAAAATAGTTAATCTGCCTTCAGTTTACTGTATTTTTGTCCTTGTAAGGCTTCCACAGCTGTACTTTATTCATTTGGTTGTCATAGGACAACACTCCCAGCCAGCACCACCCCATTTGGCTTAGTTCTGAAAATTCAGTATTTGTAGATCGGGGTAAGGAAGGTGCCTTTTTAATTATAATAAAGTTTATGTGTTATGGCGGCAGGCAGATGGAGGAGATGTGCTGTTTCACTGTGGCGGGGGCAACTGGTACAAAACTACAGAGAGGAAGAGCACAGTGGTATGATAGGTAAAAATGTGGAACCACTTAAAGTTTTCACAGAAAAAAAGGAAGAGTGAGAGGCTGAGGGAACTGTTGAGTTACAGGCAGATCGTCTGTTGGTAAGGAGAGCGAGTGAGGGAGTGGGCTGCCAGGTGCGGGAGAGATCGTGGCTGGCATGAGTTTTTTTTATATGTGTTTTGTTATTTTGTGGAAAAGATGACAAAAAAATGGGAATTGTGAGTGGTATAGAAGGGAACTAGCAAGTGACCGGCCTTTCAGGAGGAAGGGAGTGAGCAGGCTGCAAGGGGAGAGATCGTGGTAGGCATGGGTTTGTGTGACAAAGAGTGCAAGTGAGTGGGTGGTTGAAAGAGAGGGCAGGCAGGCACAGGGATTTAAAAAATGGTACTGCGTCCTGTTTGCCAGTTCTAGATGTAGCTGTGCATTAGACACTTCTAATGCACGGCTATCAACCAATTATAGGGCTCCAAATCTTAAGTCCATTTCATAATATTGTTTAATACAACGAAGGATTGGTGGTGCCTTGATTTCTATCCAATCAACATTGTTTATTCATTAAAGCATTTGTCCAGTTTCCAGAAAGATGTTTCCAAATATACTATTCAGACACAGTTCAATTTATATGTCATTACTTTTCAGTATCTATGTCCCCTCATTCCTTTTTACTAAGAATATTTACAAGAAAACAGGATCTTTATGTCTAAGTCTTTTTCTCTCCATCCAGCTGTCACCTCTCCTGAAGTCATAAACCTCTGTTGTAGATCAGAATTACTTCCAGGGCAGCAGTTTGGGATATTCTTTTGCCTGTTTTGTGATTTATTGTATGGTAATTCTTTTCTGTATGGCAGTTTTTACTCTGAAGTGTTTTCCTGTAATTTGTATATGTTGTTTTACTTATTATTTAAATTTTACTGAATTATTTTTGTACATTGTACCTTGGATCAGTTCTGTTCTGTTCTCTCCCCCTTCCCCAGAGGACACATCTGGAAATGAGCTGTTACCAGCTCAGTATGATTTTCCTGGTAAAACTTTTAAACTAACTAACTAAATGTATGTATGTATGTCACAAACCCAATTATGACCAGTACATCAGAAATATGAGTTGAAGTTTGGGGGACAAAGATAATGATCTCATGGAGATGCCCTCAGTACTAAAAAATAAGGGGACATTAAATGCAGAAAATGGTCCGGCCCGCTGGTGCAACAGTTGGATTTCTGCCTGTGATGCTGATGACCTGGGTTGGAAACAGACTTGGGTATTGGAGGACTGGCCGGGGGGAGCTAGCTTGAGCATCCAACGACGGCTCACTTTCTCCTGGGAGGAAGGGAGGTGCACGGTCCGGTCTTTGCTGGCTCCTAGTGAAGGCCAGGGGCATGGCAATGCATCGGACCTCACTGCAGAGGAAGCTTGGCAGGCATTGGCTTATGCCTTGATGTCATGTGGCATGTCATGCTCCCACAGGAGGAAAACTGGAAAAATGGCCCCCTGACTGACCAGATGATGGCCACAGGTCCCTCGCTGCCACAAAACCCTGGACAGCCTGGACTGACCCCAGCAGCAGCCCGGTCAATGAAGATGCACCTACCATTGCTTTCTCCCCAGAAGGGGGATCCGTCTGATGAAGGGAAACATTGGGTTTCTCAGGGGGTTGCAATGTGGGGCAGTAGTTGGAAAAGGTGGAGGAGGGTGGCGGGGTGCACCTAGGTGGCCCTAAGGAGAGGCTGGTCAGGGTGCAGCGGAAGGGAAAAAAATACCGAAAATTAATTAAACGTATGTGGAATTGTATCTCAGTTTTGCATTTAAAATGCTTTCCTGGATACTGGAAAAATGCTTTAAGTCCTTGGGGCCTGGCACAAAACCAATATATTTTTGAGAGGCCCCTGCTTATATGAGATAACTGCACACGGAGAATAGAAGTCCATAAATACATCCATCCATACATACATACAGCTACTATATGATCAAGCTAAAGGCTACTTACAGAAACCCATTAACCAGTTTGCTTAGAACAATGGAGAATCTCATTTGAGTTATTTGGAAAGTGCAGACATAGTATCAGAGACCCTGAATCTAGACACAACAGCAACTAAATACATGTAGGCTAAAGAGCAAGTTGGATCCTTTGTCTCCTTTCAGGAATGATGGGTGTAAGAATGGGCTTCTTAAGGGCCTGACCCACATAAGTGGCTGGGATAAATTTGGATTGAGCATATCCTGGCCCCAGCACTGAGACTCCCAACGACTATCTACACCAAACGGTATCCACAACCCCTCCAGTACCCCTCTGCTAGTATGGAGCAGCACATTGGGCAGGGACTGGCAGGGGTAGGTGGTCTGGAAAGTGGCATTCAATCAGATGCCCATGTTTAACCATCAGTAGATTCCTACCTTCGCAGGGAACAGGGCATGTAGGGATATGGCAGTTTATCCCTGTTGGCAAACTGGTCACATTTCACCAGCCCATGCTGGCATGGCCTGCCAGCCCTTGCTAGCAGCCCAGAGGGCTGTGTGCAGGTGTCTGCCCACTGATCAGACCCTGTGGGTGGTCTGATGGCTGAGTGGAGAGAGGCACATAAGCACTACTTCAAATCAGAAGGTGACATAAGTTGCACCCCCCTCTACCTGCCATATCTACTGTGGACCTAGTGCTTTGAATGAGGTGCATCTCTGCCTGTACCTCCTTGCCTGCCCCCTGTACCAGCAGCTGACACAGCTCTGCATGCTGGATGAGACTGGCTGTGGATGGGGAATGCAAATGGTTATGGGGATGCCATGCAGTGTACCGCATGTGCACATCATGCCCAGGTGGGGCATTCCATGGCTATTCCTGGCCAGCTACACATGCAGAAGGCCCAGGAGATTTCTGAGGCTCGAGCCCTTAGTGTGAAGTAAGGTAAATATGGTTTGATTATTTAATATGTGGAACAACTTATTTTTTATTTTTATTTATTTAGTTTTTGTTGATTGAGAAAGGAGGGCGAGACAATTCCGCCTATTTTTAGCCTCATCCCGGGTGAGGGGGGAGAAACAGATGGTAACCAACTGAAACTGCACCACATTAAGCTATTGGTGGCATTTTTAGTGAATGGGGGAAATCTGGCCTGGACACTGGGGAAATTCCCTACTGTGCTGTAGGGGAAACACTTGGCCATCGTCCAAGATGGCCACCTGCTGCAGTTCAGTGGAGAGGATGGACGTTTCTGAGGCAGGGGACCAAGCCTCTTCCCCTGATCTTTTACTGCAAGATGCTCCCAAGATGTCAATAGTTTCAAAAGAATTCAAAGAAAAGGATCCAGTAGAAGAAATATTTCTATGGACAGAGGATCGGAGTATAAATAATGAAATTGAGTGTGGGGAGATTGGCAAACAAAATGTGGTTTCCCTGACGGAAGAAAAATGAGAGATATGTTGAGAGAACTCGAAAAAGCAGAATGAAGACATACCACTTACACAGCAAAACTAAAAGCTGAACTCACTAAAGTGCAAGCCGAGCCCCGTCCTGACATTGGGCACGGCCCAACTGACAGAAACAACAATGACGCATCATCATCGTCAAAGGAGTGCGCCGCGATGCAAATGCCACTTCTCCCTGAGATACAGTTACATACTAAAATGCCAGCAGAATAGGCCTAACGGTCTTTCGTGTCTGCTCATTTGGTCAGCCCCACCCTGGGAGCTGACCTTACTGCCCCCCCCGGCTTCTCCCTTCCCAGTCCCGAATATTCTCGCTGCACTGGTTTTTGCTTTCAGAACCCTTCCCCTGTACCTGTACCACCCCCTCTTGAACCGCTCCACCGTTTCTGCCTCCACCAGCCCCCTGGGGAGCGCATTCCATGGCTCCACCACCCTCTCAGTGAAGTAGCACCTCCTCCTTTCTCCCCTGAATCCCCCTCCAGCTTCCACCCATGCCCTCTAGTTGCCCCCCCTTCCTTCGAAGCACCCTGACTGCTCCTCCCCTATTTACCCCCTTCATGCACCTGAAGACCTCTATCATGTCCCCCTGGTCCCTTCTCTCTTCCAAAATGTACATATTTAGCTCTTCGAGCCTCTCCCCATAGGTCCTATCCCCCAAGCCCCAAATCATTTTGGTTGCCCTCATCTGGACCCTTTCCCTAAATCCCTAAATCTGTTCTATAAGAATTAACTGGTTGCAAAAGTAGCATCTGGCAGTAGAAACGCCGAAAGCGTGTGCCCAGAATTGCAGGGTTTAGATTTGGGTAACAAACCGAGGGAGAAAGCGAGCAAAGTAAACAACAACTGTCAGAAGGAAGAAGCAAGTGAAAAAGGGATAAGGAATACAGACACTGAAATAAACAAGAAACTTGAAATTGATACAAATGTGGATATAAATACAACAGTGGGAATGAATATAAATATTTCCAAACTTGGTGTCACTGAAGGGGATTTAAATTGTTCACAGACAAACAAACAAACAAACAAAGGGTCAAATGACCCCAGGACACAAACAAACACAACAGGAAGAAGGGAAAATTATTTATCAATCAAAAAACACCTCTCAGGATGAAGCCACATTTTTTCCTTTTTCAGCAAGAAACCAAAAATCCTGCTCTAAAGAAGATAAAAAAATAAAAGGGCTGCACTCACTTCAGCAACAGAGACCTTAATTATCCGAACTCTTCTCCAGATCTCAAAAAGGAGGCTGCCCCTAGCAGGAACTCGGTCAGAATTAGATACAAAGTGGGATTAGACATAAGGCCTGACAAGCAGTACATTGTGAGGAAACTCCTGAAAGACTCTCTGCCCTTCTCACCTAAAGAGGTGTTTGCTTTTATAAATATCTCAAGGGAGGATAATCACAACATAAGTTTTAAATCATCCTATGCCCTTGAGATGTCCTGGCAATGGTATAATCAAGTCAAATTCACCCCCCTGTGGTCCCCCCCTTTCTTGGTAATACCTCTGACAAACCCACTCTTAAAATATGTTACTGTTATGTTCCGGAATGAATGGGTTCATGTTGAAGATATTACATATTGGTTGTCACAGAAATGTGAAGTATTAAGTTCACCTGAAGCACTGTTAGATTCAGAATTATTTTGGACAGGAGGCTGAAAGTACAAAGTGAAGTTAAGGCAAACTGAAAATGAAATAGAACATATCCCAAACTCATTTCTATTGAGCAGGGACAGAGGGGTATGTTTCTACTAATGACAACCACGCACCTGTTATAAGTGCTGGGCTCGCACTCACCTCTCGAGTGTCTGTGATAGACCAAGATGTGACAACTGCGGAGAGGTGGGTCACAACAACATGCAGTGTGCAAATTTAACTAAGTGTGATTTGTGTGAGGAGACAGGACACCCCTTTCCTGAATGCCCATGGGCAGCGAGGAATAAAGCCTTGGTCATCAGCCCAGAACTTCTTATACAGCATGACCAAGAGGAAGCTACAAAGCCCCCAGATTCAGCAATGGTAGGTCCAGTGGGAACTACTGACCCCCCCATCTCCACCCCAACCCCCTAAACCCACACCTCAAGAGCAGAAGGAGACTGACTGTACCATAGATAAACCAGTAGAACATAAGGAAGAAGACCTGGACCCCCACCTGTACACATCCAATGGGATGAATTTCCACCTGTTTGCTACTCACATAGTTAGACCAATGAAGCAAATGGAGGCATATTCCCCACCCCACCCACATAACCAAGCAACACTTCCTGAAAGAGAGTGACTAGGCTCAGAGGCAAGCAACCCCTTTTCAGTCCTAGCACCTACAGGAGAAGAATCAGACATGGATCTAGTAGAATCAGAACCCCCTCCTTCTTTACAAGAACGTGGAGGTAGTTCTGACTTAGTGTAATACAAAGGGAAGAAAAGGAAAAAAAGGCCTTAAAACAGAATTATAGGAATGAACAATTTGGTCTTAGGGTCTTGTAATTGTCATAGCTTATTAAATACTTCCAAAAGACAATCTCTATTCCAACACCTAGTGGATAGTAAATTAAATATCTGTTTTCTACAAGAAACATGGATGTTTACCTTAGACCAGCTTAGATCCTTCCAAGCTGAATGGCGGTGGGGGCCTTCCTTCTGGTGATTCAGAGCAGACAGGGCAGATTGAGTAGGAATAGTTTTTAGCTCTTTCTCCTTTAAAATGACCAAAATCATAGACCTTATCCCAGGATGATTGCTTATTGTAGATGGTTACTGGGAACAAGCACCATACAGGTTAATTAATGTCTGCGGTCCCCAGTCCAAGGCAGACAGAGTGTCCCTAATCTCACAAATCCAGCCTCATCTATATACAGCATCACATGTAGTTCTAGGTGGAGACCTTAATTATGACCTACCCCAGCAAAACAAATTTGTTGAGGGGGAAAAAAGGCTTATTGTGATGCAAATGCCCTAAAAAATTTATAACTATCACAGATCTCCTGGACTGTGCTCGGTACCAGTCTCAAGACCCTAAATACACTTATAGGAGAGGCAGATTAACCTCAACTATAGACCTCATTTTTATCTCTAAAAACCTGCCAACTCATGGTTTTCAAACCTTTCCCACTGAATTTTCAGATCATTTACTTACACAGATCTCCTTCCAGACCCTTCCCCCAAACTAGACAGAATAAAAGATGGAGACTGAACACCTCCACTCTTTCTGACACCAAAGCACAGCAAGGGATTTTTACTCTTCTATGAGCCAGGACCTTGGTAAGTGACCTTTATGAGGATCTTGCCAAATAATGGATAGACACAAAGCAGGACATAGCTAAAGGGTTCCAGAAGTATGGGCAACACACAGAAAGGAGCATGTTCTTCCATTACATGAAACTAAGAACTACAAAATCTGCATACTCAAAACTCTACTTCTAGACAAGACTTCAGTCCTCAAATAGAACAACTTAAAGAAGACATGAAAAGATTTCAGTATGATAGGGCAAAAACCTTGAACGCAGAATTACAGTACGGAACACAAAGCCCCCCCAATAGGAGACCCTTTCGAGGCATACAAAAAAGGAAAGATACAATGGCCTTCCAACAATTGGTGGACAAGCAGGGAAGGATAGTATAAAAGGAAGATGAACTACACCAATTTATGCAGTTATTAATGGGATCCCCATGGTATGACCCCTCCCCCCACACACACAAGGAGAACATCATTAATTACTTAAAAGGTGTGCAAACAAACTTCTCAGAAGAGGAACTATTAGAACTAAATTCTTCCTTGACAGTAGAAGAAATAGAATAAGTAATTAAAAAATTAAAACTTGGGACTTCTCCAGGCCCGGATGGGCTTCTCTACGAATTTTATAAAACTTTCCCTGGGGAAATGGCAAGATGTCAGTTGAAAGATTTTACCTTCTTCCTCCAGAAAGGGTCAGCTCCCTCTCAATTTACGTCAGGGCTTTTGATTTTTTTTGTACAAATCAGGAAATAGACTGGATATTTCAAATTGGGAGACCTATAACCCTATTAAATTCAGATTTTAAAATCCTGCCACAAACATTAAATAACAGGTTAAGAATAATGGCATCCAAATTAATACACCCAGTCCAGTTTTGTGGCCTACCAGAGAGGAAAATATAACATGCTCTAATGATAATTAGAGACATTATCGACTATTACTAAAGAAATAAAAAGCAAGGCTGTATTTTGACTCTAGACCACAGTAAAGCTTTCGATAAGGTGTTCTTATTTCAAACATTACAACAGTATGGAATACTGATCGACTTTGTCAACAAAATAAAATTATTGTACTCAAGTGCAACAGTACACCCCATTATTAAAGGGAAGGTGCCAGAGGGAATCACTATTAATACAGGAATAGATCCAGAAGCAAATGATTTGATACCTTTTAATGGACCAACATAGATGTAACAACAAGAACAAAGTGCTCTAGCTTTCGGACCAACCAGTCCTTCTTCAGAAGCTCATGGCAGTTGTTTAGAAAATACAATACTTATAACAGCTAGATAATGCAGAGAAAAACAGAAAAAATTCCCCATTGGTTTAAAATACTCATTTAAAAAAAAAAAAACAGAAGATGATGTCAGAGAAGTTAAACAGTACAATACTGCCCTCAGTCCGAATGAACCTTGGGTTAAGAATGTGCTTGGTGCAACAAACATAAAGAATCCTACTGCACATAAATTTAATTGACATCACGATAACACTGCTGAAGCAGATAACTCCCAAATCAAGCCATGAGTGTCACAGTCAGTATAAGGATGTGATTACTGAAAGGCAACCCCACCCAGCTTAAGACAAACTAAGATAGTTATAGGGCTCATGAAATTACAATGTATGCATTAAAGACAAGAATACCAGTAAAGTTGTCTAAAAACATCAGTGCACACTGTGTGATGTGTAAAACCTAGCTAGACATGTCACAGCTGTATTCTCAAGCTAAATAAAAGGCCCAAGAAATTACAAAACCTCAGGACTATATAAATGATAATATAAATATAAATTGATAATATTAGTGTTAAACAAAAAACTCTAGTAGAGGAACCTCAAATAATTCAGACCATGCATCCTGATATGTACTGATGTCAATATATACTGAGAATGTAGCAACTACATGTACCACAAGTGTCTAGGGAATCTGAAAAAGAGATAAAAAAGTAATTTATCTCCTCCTGCTCATACAAACAGTACAACCTAACCCACCCCACATCACAATAATGTGGGTGGGGGAGATACATAGCTTAAACGAGATGTTGTCTCTCTCTCTCTCCCCCTCCTTTTCTCTCTCTCTCTCTGTCCCCACAGACACACACACACACACACACACACACACACACACACACACACACAACACTCTCAATCTCTCTCCTAGTGAACCTATATTAACTTCAGTCACTGTAATTGTTCCCCAAAGGAATACAACTTGTAATGCAATTCTGAGTAAATTACTACAATATTAGCCTAATGTAAAAGATATGTTCAGGACCCCAAGCAAATGAGATCACACATCCCAATATGTACAGAGTTACAAAAATTATATATAACAGTATAAGATAACACTCCTGTATGTACACTAGCAGGCTGGGTAAACTGAATATGGTGCAATGGAATCAATCCCCCCCCCCACACAGGCAAAGATAAAAAGTAAGGAGAAATTTGTTGTGTGTGAAATGAAAATAGTAACACATTATACCTCCATATAGCTAAATAGAGACTTACCTCAATGTGACAGCAAGCCCCACATCTATTATATCACATACCTCACAGCACATACCCACACACATACATACACACACACGCATCCACATCTCACACATGCTGAAGTCCTATAATATGTCAGCTTGAAGAAGAAAAGGTCTGTGGATGTTAATTTCTGTAGTGTCCCATAAAGCCAATATCCAAGTTCATCCCATCTGCTACCATATTGAGATGTAAAATAAGTTTAATCTCAAAAGCTCGTCTCTGTTGTGTGTTTTTGAGATTTCCTTTTAAGACCATTACTGACATATCTGAGACTGAGTGGTCAGGCTGGGAGAAGTGATGCCCCACTGGTTTTCAGTCTTCCTTGCTGTAATAGTATGTCTGTGTGAGTTCATCCTAGTGTGGAGCTGTTGGCGTGTCTCTCCTACATAACCTGTTTGTGGACATCTCTTGCACTGAATGAAATAAACAACATATCGTGACATGCATGTATAACTCCCATGCACCTGGAATTGTCTGTTTTGTGATGTAACCACACAGTCTGAGGTAGATTAGCCCACAAGTCTTGCAGGGCGTTGATTGCAGGTCGTGTGCCATTGTGTGACATGGTATTCTGTTCCGGTGAAAGTTTGCTCCTAATAATTAGGCTGGATAAATTTGGCGGTTGTTTAAAAGATAGTAGTGGGAGTTCCTTAAAAATACAATTAAGGGTGTCATCCTCACTAAATATTGGGTGGAGATCTTTAATAATCTTATGCAGATGTTCAAGGTCTGGATGATATGTGACTACCAAGGGTATTCTTTCTGTAGCTGTCTTTTCTTTATATTGAAGTAGTTGTTGTCTTGGTACTTGCGTTGCCCGTTCTGTTATCCTGTCAATTTCCCTGGAAGAGTGTCCCTGCTCCATAAAGGTGTTTTTCAACATAGCCAAATGTATCTCTGTCATCCTCATTTGAACAAATACGTTGACAACGAAGTGTTTGACTGTATATGACATTTTTTTGTATGATTAGGGTGGTTACTTTTCCTGTGCAGGTATCTCTGTCTGTCTGTTGGCTTCCTGTAAATACATGTATGTAAGGTTCCATCCTTAATGATGACTGTGGTGTCCAGAAAGTTAACCTTGGTGGTAGAGTACTCCAAGGTAAGCTTTATAGTAGGGTGGAGTTGTTAAGTTTGTGATGAAAATCTTAGAGTGCATCTGTGCCTTCCGTCCAGATGATAAACAAATCATCAATGTAGCGGAAATAAGCCAGTGGTTTGTGGGGATACTGCCTTAAAAATCCTCCTTCAAGTCAGCCATAAAGAGGTTAGCATACTGTGGAGCCATTTTGGTGCCCATTGCTGTTCCCATAGTTTGAACATAATGTTTACCATTGAAGTTGAAGTTGTTATGTGTCAAAATGAATTCCATAAGTTCCCCACCACTCCAGGGTTGATGTTTTGGTCAGGTCCTTTCTCACGTATGTATTTAAGGCATGCTGCAATGCCATCTGTGTGTGGAATATTAGTGTAGAGGGATGTTACATCCATTGTCACTAAAATGGTATCAGGTGGTAAATCCTTATAACCAGAAAGTACCATAACAAGTGCGTAGTGTCCTGGATATAACTGTCTCTTTCCATAACCAGCGGTTTCAAAATGGTCTCTACAAACCCTGAGATCCCCTCAGTCAAGGTACCATTACCAGAGACTATGGGTCTCCCTGGATTGCCAGGTTTATGTATTTTAGGCAGCATGTAGAATGTCCCTGGCTTTGGTTCAGCAGGAATGAGGTGAGCTAGTTTCTTTCGGACATGGTCAGGAAAGTTTTAGTTAAGTCACATAGTTCATCTTTATATCTTGTAGTGGGGTCACTCTCCAGTTCTCTGTAGTATGTAAGATCTGTTAGCTGTCTATTAGCTTCAGTAATATAGTCTTCTCTGTTTAAAATCACCACTGCAGAACCTTTATCAGCTTTTTGATGACAATGTTGTGGTTTGATTTCAGTGTCCCTATAGCTCTCCGTTCCAGTGGAGAGAGGTTATAATGGGTTTGTTTTGCCTGGTAAGGATCTGACCACTGACTTGTTGGCGGAAACAATTAATATAATTGTCTAGTTTTTATTACGCCCACTTGAGGGGTAAAATCAGATTCCTTTTTCTTATCCATTACATTATTGCTGTTTGCACTGTCTTCACTACCAGTGATTTCTTCCCTGCCATGAAAGAATTCTTTAAGTCTCAATCTACGGAAGTACTCCTCTAGTTCACCACAAAACAGTATGTTGTCCAGTGGTTTTGTTGGGCAGAAAGTGAGGCCCTTTGAAAGTACATTCAGTTCTCCAGTAGTCAGTGTGTGGTTGGACAAATTAACAACTGAAAGGTGCCCATCAGTATTGTGTTGTTGTTCAGTGACTCCATTATGTGCTTCATGGTTGTTAGGAAGTATAGTATGTTGAAGGGCATCTAATTTCCTATTTTTCACAAGCATGGCTTTTCTTAAGGTCCTTTGGTAGTTAATGTGTATCTCTCGCAAGATGTCTTGAATAGGTTCCCCAGACACCCTTTCCAGAGTGGTTACAATTTCAGCAAACTTTTGTTAAGAACAACTTTTTGGGCATATGACATGTGAATCCTGTGATTTCTCAGTTTCTCAGAGGTCCTATGACAAAGTTGTTCTGCATAAAGTAAATTGTTTGTATTTCTTAATGGATTCCAAATAGTAAGACCTTTAGGGATAATGTTTCTCCTCTTGCACTGGGTTAGAAAATAGATGTCACTGTCTAGCTGTGCCAATTTCTTCTTGATGTTATGTAACTGCCATATTCTCACGAATTCGGTATCTTCCATGTTGAAATCTTGATTTAGTAGTTGCCGTATTGGTCCTTGCAAGAATAGATCCAGAAGCAAATGATTTGATACCTTTTAATGGACCAACATAGATGTAACAACAAGAACAAAGTGCTCTAGCTTTCGGACCAACCAGTCCTTCTTCAGAAGCTCATGGCAGTTGTTTAGAAAATACAATATTTATAACAGCTAGATAATGCAGAGAAAAACAGAAAAAAATCCCCATTGGTTTAAAATACTCATTTAAAAAAAAAAAAAAAAAAAAAAACAGAAGATGATGTCAGAGAAGTTAAACAGTACAATACTGCCCTCAGTCCGAATGAACCTTGGGTTAAGATGTGCTTGGTGCAACAAACATAAAGAATCCTACTGCACATAAATTTAATTGACATACGATAACACTGCTGAAGCAGATAACTCCCAAATCAAGCCATGAGTGTCACAGTCAGTATAAGGATGTGATTACTGAAAGGCAACCCCACCCAGCTTAAAGACAAACTAAGATAGTTATAGGGCTCATGAAATTACAATGTATGCATTAAAGACAAGAATACCAGTAAAGTTGTCTAAAAACATCAGTGCACACTGTGTGATGTGTAAACCTAGCTAGACATGTCACCCAGCTGTATTCTCAAGCTAAATAAAAGGCCAAGAAATTACAAAACCTCAGGACTATATAAATGATAATATAAATATAAATTGATAATATAGTGTTAAACAAAAACTCTAGTAGAGGAACCTCAAATAATTCAGACCATGCATCCTGATATGTACTGATGTCAATATATACTGAGAATGTAGCAACTACATGTACCACAAGTGTCTAGGGAATCTGAAAAGAGATAAAAAAGCAATTTATCTCCTCCTGCTCATACAAACAGTACAACCTAACCCACCCCACATCACAATAATGTGGGTGGGGAATCTATAACTTAAAAGCGAGATCTTGTCTCTCTCTCTCCCCCTCCTTTCTCTCTCTCTCTCTCTCTGTCCCCCACAGACACACACACACACACACACACACACACACATACACACTCTCAATCTCTCTCCTAGTGAACCTATATTAACTTCAGTCACTGTAATTGTTCCCCAAAGGAATACAACTTGTAATGCAATTCTGAGTAAATTACTACAATATTAGCCTAATGTAAAAGATATGTGCAGGACCCCCAAGCAAATGAGATCACACATCCCAATATGTACAGAGTTACAAAATTATATATAACAGTATAAGATAACACTCCTGTATGTACACTAGCAGGCTGGGTAAACTGAATATGGTGCAATGGAATCAATTCCCCCCCCCCACACAGGCAAAGATAAAAGTAAGGAGAAATTTGTTGTGTGTGAAATGAAAATAGTAACACATTATACCTCCATATAGCTAAATAGAGACTTACCTCAATGTGACAGCAAGCCCCACATCTATTATATCACATACCTCACAGCACATACCCACACACATACATACACATACGCATCTCACACACATGCTGAAGTCCTATAATATGTCAGCTTGAAGAAGAAAAGGTCTGTGGATGTTAATTTCTGTAGTGTCCCATAAAGCCAATATTAATACAGGAGTCAGGCAGGGGTGCCCCCTCAGCCCTTTTCTATATATTTTCTCTCTTGACCCATTAGTTAAGAAATTGAATATTATACAGACATGGGAGGGCTTGCAGGGCCCCTCAGGACATGATCTCATAAAGATCCAAGCTTATGCAGATGATATCTGCCTGTTTTTGGCCAGCCCAGAGCAGATCCTGGCCCTAATTGGGCAACTACAAGAGTACTCCAAAGTTTCATATTCAAAATTGAATACAGAAAAAAGCAAGGGTCTGTTCCTTGGTAATACTGGACTAAAACCAGTAATTATAAATAAAATTCACATCGCCACAAAAAATCTTAGGCATACATTTCGGTCCACGTAATCTCCCCCTAGAAAATGGGGAAATAGCACTGCAACAGATTGAGTCTAGGGTAAATAGATGGAAGTCCTGGAAGTTATCAAAAATTAAAAGGGTACACATAATAAAATGATTTAATTATTCCTCCTTTTTAGTATGTTGCAATGATATTCCCTCCCCCTATTATATTTGAAACAAGATTATACTTGTGCTTTTTTCAGATGGTATGGGGCAATAGGCTGAACCCAATAAAGAAGTGTTTTACCTATCTGCCCAAGGCTCAGGGAGGCCTCCAAACGGTTGACCCCATCTATTTCTTCTTTGCTTTGTTCATATCCCAGAATTTTAAAATAGGACTAGTTCCATCCCAGAGTTTACAGTATTTATGGTTTAATAATAATCTCTCTGAGTATTTGCAATCATGGGTTGGGAATAGCCCACTGAGATTATGTCCCAAACTACAAGTTCCAGCCTTTATTTATTTATTTAGTTATTTACTTACGAGTTTTACCAGAAAAGCTTACTAAACAGACTACTGCTTGATTCCAGATGCGTACGGGGTGGGGGAGGGTACATAGCCATTCTATAAGCTGATTACAGGAAAAACATCAAACATCAAAAACCATCAAAACGTCAAAAACATCCAAAAACATCAAAAATACAGGCTAGAGAAGTAGACATACAAAACAAGTGGGGTTACACTAGTCCAATAAGAACATCAGTACAAAAAAGTTAGAGTGTGATACCGCTCAGCAGCAGGAGGTGCACTTAGACCGGCAGTGCAGAACCTTTAAAGATGGGAGCTAAGACACAAATTTGTAACGTATCAGGACCATGACTATATACCTCCATAATGTCTAAAATTCATCCAACTGAACCAGACTTTAAAAATTGCCCCCCCACACACACACACACTTTAAGAGAAGGTGTCTTAAGACAATTAAATACTAACAGGATTCCCCTACACATGTGGGAGATCCTGTGGTTATCAATATATGGGTGCTTAAACCTTTGAGACAATGCAAAGCATAAAGCTCAAGAGGAGCGAAACTGCCCATATAATGAATATCAAAACGTAGAAGAATCCATGGATCACTTTCTTTTTTCATGCTCGTATGTTAAGCCCCTATGGTACTTTCTAGCTGATAGGTGTAAGTTGAAATGGTTAACAAACTTATCTTATGTCATACAAATACTAGGGAATTGTCCACATCTCTTAAGCAAATATGATCATGGGACTTTAATGGTGTTTTTCTGCTGCCTGAAATTTTACCTATGGCAAGCAAGATGTCAGTGGACGCTACAACAGAAACTGATGCCCCATGAAACATATAGAATTTTGGTTGAACAAGCTATGAATACAGTATACACTAAAGATGTCTTAAAAAACCCTGAAAATATTATAAAGAAATGGTGGAAAGGGCTTTTTGGATTTATAAAGTATAAATAAAGGTTATGAGTGCTAAACATACCAAAAAGTGAAAAAGAGACTGTGAAGGAAAAAGAGGACAAGTTATACTACAAGAAAGAAAGGAATGTAATAATATATTTTCTGATATCAAAAAAGGATTAAGTATGCAATTTATTTTTAAGCCAGGTGCTATTATGATTTGTTATGGTTATTGCAATGTATTTACTTTATTACATGCTTGCAATGATATGATTTGATGTGTTTTTCAATAAAAAATTCCTCATCTTTTTTCAGTAAGTGTCGTGGGATCTTTAACGCCCACCTGAGCAACCACCAGAACAGGCAGACGGAACCTCAGTTTAATGTCTCATCTGAAAGATGGAACTTAGTATAAGCTATATACAACTTTGCTCTTTACATTTTATTTGACTAATTCCTAATCCTGGTTTGTATATCATTTTAAATTTGACATCAAGTAATACATGCAGTGGGCTTTTTATGAGAAGGGGGTTCCAGTACGTGAGGGATTTCATATTTTTGCACTACAAATTTGGTTCGCTTCCTCCTTACACTAGGGGCTTCTGTGGATGATTTGTTGTTTTGTATGTAATATCCTTGCCTCCTTTTTACACTATCAAGCTTCAAATGTGATTTAAATTGTATACATTAATACATAGTTGCACTTTTTGGGAGTGTGTGTGTGTGTGGGGGGGGGAGGGCACTGGTTCCTGTCCTTAATTCCATTTATCCCCAAAACTATCAATCAATCAATATTTTATTTGTATAAGGTGCCCTTCTCATGCTCAGGGCTCCTTTAGAGTATGAGATAAAAACACACAATATTACAGTATAAAACAGATAAAAACATAAGAATGTGCACATTAATAAATTACTGAGAAAGCTTGGTTAAATAAATAGGTCTTCAACAATTTTTTAAAACCCTCTACGGTCTGGCACTCACGTATCTGGCAACATGGAGAATTCCACAGAGTAGGTGCCATAAAGACAAAAGATCTTCCTCCTGATGTTTTTAGGGATACCCTGGGAATCTCTAGCAATCTCTCGCCAGAGGATCGGAGTGAATGGGTGGGGCAGTAAGGACATAGGAATTCTTTCAGGTAGTGTGGTTCTTGCTTGTTTAGGGCTTTATAGCTCAGCAACGCAACCTTGAAGGTAATCCATCACTGTATAGGCAGCCAGTGCAGTTCACGCAGTATAGGTGTTATATGACTGGATCTAGAAGTTCCAGTCAACAACCTGGCCATCGTGTTCTACACTAGCTGCAAGCAGCGGATGTCTACCCCCAGGAGCCCTAGTTAGGGAGAAGAAGGAGAATCAGCATTTATATAGCGCTTTTCATACACAGTATGCCAAAGCACTTTACAAGCAATGCTAGACTGGTAGTGAAGTGACTGAATGTGTGGTGCGGCCATATCGCACATCATCACCCACACACAGCCTGGATAATTGCATGAACTGGTTTATGGGAAGGGGAATGTTGGCCAGGACACCGGGAATGCTCCCTGCTCTCTGCGAAGAGTGCCCAGGGTTCTTTTACTTCCACCTGGACACCCACCAGGATGGGCAGAAGGGACCTCGGTTTAACGTCTCATCCAAAGGATGGCACACCCCAGCAGTACAGCGCCCCCAATACTGCACTCGGATGCCAGCGATTTTTAGGTGCAAGTCCAATCCCAGTGTGGGACGAGAACCTATGACTTTCTGGTCCAGAGGCGGATGTGCTACCAACTGAACCACGCTGACACCTTAGAGAGCATTACAGTAATCAAAATGACTGGTGATAAAGGTGTGGACCAAGGTAGGAAGGTCTTCTGTTGGGACCAGGTGCTTCAACCAGGCTATGTTACTTAGATGGTAATAGGAAGATTTGACTACAGCCGAAACCTGCATTCTCATAGTAAGGCCTTTGTCAAATACCATGCCCAGGTTTTGCACCTGGCCCGAGGCAATAAGCGGTGTCCCCCCAAGATTTAATCCTGAGGGTTTTCCCACCCATGCCCCTGTTGTCCTATAACCAGGGTCCACCACCAAAACTATGACAAGTAGATCTCTATGCCTGCTTTTTCTTCTGATTAGACGTTAAACTGATGTGCCTCCTACCCATCTCCAGTGTTCTCCTGAAGTGTGTCCAGCTGAAAGTGAAAGAACCCAAGGCACTTTTCACAACAGTAGAGGATATTCAGGATATAGTGTCCTGGCCAACATTCTTCTTCCCAGAAAACTGGTTTGTGCAATTGTACAAGTCTGTGTGTGATTGCTGATGTGTGAACTGACTGCCACTACACACTTAACAGTCACTTCATTACCAGTCTTCTCATTGCTTGTAATGCACTTTGGGATACAATGTGTAGGAAAAAGTGCTGTATAAATGCTGATTCTTCTTCTTCTCTGCAGTACAACTGAGGAATCAGCAGAATAGGGGAAGAGAAGGAAACATCCTCAGCGAAACTTATGGAAGAGCTCCCAGTTAGCAGTTACAGGTGCTTCTGGCCTACTAAAAGGAAAAAACAGAAAAGCATAGGCAAATGGTAACACTCAGCATAAGGAACCTGGCTGGTCATGTTCACAGCCAAAGAATTAAAGACCAGCTGCTGCCACCGAGTTCCTAGCCTTCAGAATAAATATTAGTACAGTAGCTAAGCAGATAAGGCTATATCAAAATGCCATCTACTGGTCTATGTGCTTTGATCTTACTGGCAGTTTAGGACTGCCAGCCAGAACACCATTTTAAAATTAAACAGTTACCTGGTATGTAACATTCTGGCAACAGAAACACCAGCTTAAACTCTATGTGCTGTAATAGAAATCCCAGACTCCATCAGAAGCCTTTTGTGGCTCAGAAGAGGTAGCAATGCTTTAAAACCTTTATTTTTACCACTCAGATCCAATGTATTAATTATTCAGCATATGGTCTCTGTGGGAAAAGAATCCCATGTTCAGGACTGACTGGTATTTTTGTAGTTTTACTCCTCTCTATGACCCATACCTGTTGGGGCCTCCTTCATCATCACCAATTCTCACTGGAGGTGCTGTTGTTTCCACTCACTGAAGTCCTAGGACACTGGTCAAACAACTCCACTTCTGTGTTGCCCCCTCAGCCACTGCAGGCTCTGCCTTTTAGCACCTCAGCAGGTGCACCTCTTAACCATGAATCAAGCTGCCTGCAGTGACAACGTACCCAGGACATCAAATGTGCTGCAAGGGGAAGACTGCTATTTATTTATTTATTAAATTGTTTCAACAGGAAAGATACACTGAGCAACTTAATGCTCGTCTCACGGTACATCCTGGGGGATGGGGAAAGGGATATACAGAGTACAGATATACAGAGTACAGTTCTGGTAAATACATACAGGCGGTGTAATTATATATACAGTAAGGTATCATCTGCCAAATTGGTGACTTCCCTTTACTTCCTGATTTATACGCTCAGACATGACAATGAGGATGAAGCGATGCTCAAAGTCAGCCTGCCAAGACTCTCCATGTTTGCCCCCCCCCCCACCACTGTACCTTCAAGCTGCAATGCTACCTGCAGTCACCACAGTGACAGTACTGTAGTGGAGAAAGTGACCAAACCCGTAAGAGGAGGAGAAGACGACAATCCTCTGGGGTGCACAGTTCTACTGATGCCAGGCCAAATTAGTGTTCCCATAAATGATGCTGCTTTAAAGCCGAAGTGCTGAGGTTTAAGAATGCAAGCATTATAGACCGATCTGATTATTCACTGGGTTTATTACTAAGCATAACAGGTAAAGCATCATCGTGATTCTTACACTGATGGAATTCATGGAATAAAATTGCTGCTTTGCTTGAACTTACTGCAGTCTATCTGGTCTGTGTTAAAGTGCACTACACTTTGCAACTGTTTCTAAGTTTATGGGCTGGCTGCTCGGGTAGTAGCTCCTCCCACCACAGCATTCACAGCACCTGTTTGGAGAAGGCAAATTAGTGTTCCCAGCTCAGAACAACATGATAGTCACCACCTACAAGCCATAATTCCAACCCTTCTAATAGACCTTGAAATGCAAAGCTTCATTATACATTTATTAAACACAAACGCACTTCTCAGTTGGATTCATACATAAGGCAGAGTCCTAGTTTTCATAGATTTTTTTTACTTTAGTCACACATTTATGCACATAGATTCAATGTGACTGAATGTGTCCACAGGTGACTATGATATTTGCGAGCCACAGATGCATGACCATAAACTGAAATTCAGTTCTGACAGGAAGCTCAGAGCAAGTATTACGATACCTCCAACCAATCTCTGCTGAAGTTGGATATTGACATATATTTGACACATCTGTGTGAGACCTAGCATAACTCCACAGGCACAGATCAAAGACCACACATAAAAAATTCCTCACCATCCTGCCATAAGGAAATAGCACTGTAATATTAAACACCAGGCAAAATACAGTATTTCTCTTAAGGGTCATTAAAACTGGCATATATCACAGATGGTATTAAACAAGATTACCTAGAAAAAGTGTAACTTCCTGAATATCAAACAGTGTGATTCATACACAAGAAAATAGCAAGCTAATCTGATCTTCTAGTGTTCTATGCAGTGACGCTAACAGACAAAAATAAACAAATTTCATGTCCAACACCTGATCATTCTAAAAAGGACTATTTCTAAATAATTAAAAATGAGAACATGCCAGGGATCTTCCACCCAGACCAGACCGGGTTTATCCGAGACAGACACTCGTACCATAACATGAGAACCCTCTTAAATGTGATATGGGGTGCCAGAAATGGACATGAGCCGGTGAATATCATATCCATGGACACGGAAAAAGCATTTGATAGAGTGGAATGGCCATACTTGATGGAAGTCTTGGCCTGGTTTGGTCTGGGTGGAGAGTTCATTGATTTGGTACGACACATATACAAGAATCCCAGTGCGAGGGTTTTAGTTAATGGTACTGTCAATGAGAGTTTTGTGTTGAGTAGGGGTAGCCGGCAGGGTTGCCCACTCTCATCTCTCTTGTTTGCCATGGTGCTTGAGCCCTTGGCTATTGCTATCCGAGCTGACCCAGAAATTTTGGGAGTTGGGGTAAGAGGGGAGAGGAGTGTAAATTATCACTTTACACTGACGACATGTTGCCTTATGTAACAAAACCGTCACAATCTATCCTCTGGTCAGTGGCACTGGTAAATGCGTTTTCTAAATTTTCTGGTTATAAGCTGAACTTAGAAAAATTGGAGGAGATGAGAATTGGGGAGGCTGGGGGCTTGGATGCATCCCAGAGATCAGAGTGGGGGTTTAAGCCAGCTCAGAGGGAGTTTACCTATCTGGGTATAAAAGTAGGATGTAATATTGGTAGCCTGTATGGTTTGAATTATACTCCACTTGTACAAACTATTTAGCAGATCTGACTAGGTGGCACAAACTTCCTATATCATGGTTGGGAAGAATAAATCTAGTTAAAATGAACATCTTGCCTAGGATATTATATCCCCTCTAGATGTTGCCGGTAGGGCTGTGCAAGGCTGATGTTAAGAGAGTGGAAAAAGCTTTTTCGGACTTCATTTGGCAGGGTAAATGCCCGAGGGTGGCCCTGGCTCGGCTAAAAGCTCCTTTGGAAAAAGAATGGCTCCAGTTCCTAGATCTGGATGTTTATCATCAGGTCATACAGTGTTGATATATCCAAGATTGGATTTGCCGGCCTAAAGAAGCTAGATAGCTTGATTTAGAAGAGAGGGGATGTCCGGGCAGAATGTCAGTGTATTTATCAATTAGGGATTGGCAGGCGTATCTTAACTTACCTGTCCCAAACCCTTTGACCAGAACTGTGATTGAAAGATGGAAAAAGTTAAGGGGACAAAGAGGTTTGGGACAGGATGACACCCTGTTACTATCCGTGGGGAGAAACCCCCTTTTTTTTTACCAGGGTTGGACAATGTGGGATATAGAGAATGGGGGGAGAGGGGCATTTTATGTTTGAGACATCTATACACACAGACAGGGCTGGACTCATCTGAAAATCTACAGGCTAGGACGGGCTTGGGACAGCATCATCATTTCCGATATCTTCAAGTCCGGGCATATTGTAAATCCCTTGGTAGGCTTTGTGGGGCTTCCCCTGTATGGGATCAGCTGGAACATGCTATACTGGTGGGACAAAAAAAAAAACCAAAGGGCACAATATGTAGAATGGTTAAGGAGGGGAGAGATTTGCTCCCAGATAAAACAGAGAAAACCAAACAACTCTTGGAGAGAGATTTTGGCCATCCTATCTCAGAGGAGAACTGGACATTGATATCCCAGCTACACCAGGGTATATTGATGTGTAACAAGTACAAGGAGTCTCATTATAAATATTGTCACCAGTTGTACTATCCACCAATAGTGGTTCACAAATATAACCCCGCAGTATCCCCTGTATGTCCTAGATGTAACAACAACCCAGCAACCTACTACCATTACTTTTGGGCATGCCCTGTGTTACAACATTTCTGGAAGGAAGTGCTAGATGAGCTGAGGGGTATTGTGGGATGACAGCTCTCAGTGTCTCCACTACTGCTCTTATTTGGGGTGGAAGGTGTAGGATAAGAGGAATGGATACCTGTTCTGAGATGGTTATGGGTGGTACTGTTTATGGCAAGACACTGTATTCTTAATACTTGGGTATCCGCTATACAACCTACTATACCCCAGTGGAAAGCCCTAATCCTGCATGCACTTACTTTGGAAAGATTGACTTATGTCATAAAAGAGAAGGAGGAGCTGTTCTATAGTACATGGCAGCCCTACTTGGCATCTATGTCAGTAGCGGATACTATAGTGTTGAGAGAGGGAGGGGGGGTGAGGTTATACCAATACCATCCCCAGAAGCTCACTGGGCTGGATCTGGGAAGTGGGAGGTCTCTAATCCTTATGATTAACTGGAGTATAATGTGAACAGTCTCATAAATGGTCTCTTCTGTTTGGTTTGATGTGCAGTTCAAGGTTTGTTTGTTTTTTCTCTCTTCTCTTTTCTTTTTTTTCCCCCTCTCTGTATCAAGTTTTAATTAACTGACGGAAAAGGATCTTGTTGTATATAAGGAATAGTGTGTTTGGTATGTATGTATTGTATGTCTAGTTTGTTTTGTATTTTGGAAAAATTCAATAAAGAAATGATGCAAAAAACAAATGAGAACAAAATCAGCTTATGCTAGTGATGGTCGACCAGTCTGTTGACTCAACACAAAACAGAAGCACTGCACACACCTAGAAAGTCAGTACTCTTTATTATGAGGATAAACATGAATCCAAAATGCTAAACTGACTGAATATCAGTACATTGGTCCACTGCTGTGGCCTCCAAATGTTGGAAACATGGATGGGTAGAAATCTATTGTAGCCCATTCAAATGAAGGAATTGCAAATGCTCCCCACATGGAGCTGCCACTAGCCCCGTTAACACCACTGGCTTTGCAACGTATCAACAAATGCACTCCAGTTGATGCACTGCAAAGTCTACTTAGTGGACACTCACCACATAGCCGTAAGTGTTCCACAGCTCCAGTTTTTCATCCCCTGAAAATGTAAGGATGTATACTGGATCGAGCACATTACCCTGCGGTATGAACGACCGATGCACTCGATCCGCTACAATCCCCTATTTCCAAGCTGCGGGTGTCATTTTCTAGAACCCTGCCCACAAGTCTACAGACACTCCTCTTGGCGCACTCTGCAGTGCATCAGGACATCATTTATTTCCCTGTATACCTGTGACTAATCTATCAATCAAAGCTACTGTATATACCTGCACTAATTAATCAATTACAGCTATACACCTGTATTAATCAATCAATTACAGCTGTATGCCTGCACTAATTAAGGCTATACACCTACACTAATCAAACAATGAAAGGTATATACCTGCACTAATAAAAAGTATTCAGCTGCACTACTTTAAACCCTGTGGGATTCCACTAATAACACAATTAACACTGCATAAGAAAGCTAGCCAAACTAATTAACAAGCTGCAAAAGAACCTGGAAGAAAGACACTTACACAAAACCCTCCCAAACTCCTACCTGCACTCACTACACACCATTCTCTCCTTGTTGCAAGAGACCTTCAGGTGCTGTAATGTAATTGCAAATGCAATCTCCATGACAGTAACCATCCTAATCTATTATATGCAACAAACAATGGGTAAGGGTGGAACACTAGGAAGTATACCCATCTCGGGAGCTAATTAGGGCAATAAAGCCACTCACCTTTTGGGCTCATGGCGTTATGGGTCTACAACCTTGTATTCCACCCTTACCCATTATTTAGTTTATATATATATATATATATATACAGTAATAATATATATATATATATAGTTCAGAACATTTTACTTATAGTTATCTTTAACTGAACCTAAAGCTTAATAGAGGAACTGGGTAATAATAATTAAGGCTTGAAGAAAACAGTAACTGTCTTCAACATCTTCAGCAACCTTGACTATAGGAATGAAGTAAAGAAGTGGGAGATGAGGACAAGGGGCATCTCTATCCAGAGCAAACAATGTAACAAACAAAAAAACACATTAGCACATGGAAAAGGTCTAAAAATGGTTGGCAAATGTTGGTGAAAAAGTGTAATTAGATAGGGTCCAAGTTTTCAGGAGCATTCGCCTAACTGCGTAGAGTTTACCTGTTTATGGCAATTATTCATGACCATTAGCATTTCATGCATCTGTTTGAAAATTAACCCTCAATGAAGGCACCTGTGTGGCTCAGAAATCTTGTATATTGTAACATCTTCATTCAGTGAATGTTGGTCCAATTGAAGGCACCAAACTGTGCAAGCACTCTAGTTTTCCAGGGACGAACATGGTTACAAACCTTTTGCCTTGCAAGGCAGATAAAAGTGTTGCTGTAAAACTTGCTATGAAGCCTAAGACAGCAACTGCTATACTACAGTATTTAATCAGTTCGGTGCAAACCAGAATACAGTATCTGTAGATTAATTTAAGTCCACAATAAAGGGACCATCAACTTTTTTTTAAAATATTTTTAATATAATTAGAAATGTGGGCATGTGTGAAGTCTTCAAAATACCCACAGTGCATTGTTTCATGTGTTTATTTTGAAATGGTAATTTTTTCCTTTACGTAGGGCCCTTGTTAATGATGCATTTTCCGTGAACAATAATAATTTAATAATTACTTACAAATTTCCACCACTTGGTGACATTGGTTGCATGCAAGCTTAAAGTGAAGCTTTCCATGCTAGGCATCCACTCAACTGAGTTCACTGTGTTATGACATTGATAAGTAGCTGAAAAATTAGTATCAGTTGGGAAAAAGGCAACATAATCAAAGGACCCTAAATAAAAAAAAAAAAGTTATTTAAAAAAAAAACACACACAAAAAAACTACATCGGGGAATTAAAACAAATTAGATGCATACCCAAATTCCCAGCTCTGTTAAAAATCTAAGAAACAAGGTTTATGTTTCCTTTAAATAGAAATATAATTAATTCTAGAGGATGAAAGACATGGTACTAATTTATTTCATGTCAGGAAATGAAAATATTTGAATGGAATATCATTTTGCTATGAAGGAGCATAATGGCAAATTTCTCTACCATAACTGGGGGGACTTATTTAAAAATTTTTTTTTTTTTGTGGCTGGCAACCTCCCCTTGGCATCCGACCCTACCCCTTGGCCCTCACCCTCCCACCATGGCCTCCATGGCCATGGACCACTCTGGCTTGCCTAAGAAGGTAGGGCAACTGAGATGTCCCCCCCTGCGGACACACGTCCAGATTACTGGTGGCATCACCACTGCTGGCAGGGCTCCCTTGGCTCACCCCCTGAGTGGTGCATGGGGGGTGAGCCGACTGGCAGAATATCTGTCTTGGCCGTGACCAGGGGCACAGTGGGAGGTAACAAGACCAGGGTGGGCATCATAGACGGACTTTCCAGATATTTTTGGAATGATGTTTTTTGCTGGGGGTGGGATGTGCAATGACATGCTACATCTGCCTCACCCCCCCATGATAGATGGCACCAGCTGTGGTAGATCCCCCAGCCTCTGTCAGGGGTCTGTAGAGTGCCGGACACTCTTCCCCCTCCCCCTTGGAGAAGGAGAGCCATCCCCAGGATGCTCAATCCTTCTCCCCCTGGCCAGCCATCCAACTTCATCATCGAACCCGGGATGTCGGCTCTGCAAGTGGATGCCTTGCCCCTGTGCTGGCGGGCTGGCTGCAACAGGAGGACTTCTAAGGACTCTGCTTTCATATGAAGTGACAAAAATAAGATCTACTCACAGTGAGGTTCATAGGGAGGAGGAGGATCTCCACATGGTATACATTCCATGTCCTGAAAGCCACCCAGCTTAGTCTTCCTGTAAAACCTAGGAAATGAGACAGAACCTTGGCAATGAAGATATGAACAATCACAGCCGGCACAACTCTGCACAAAATGTTCATGTGTGAATGATTCATTCTTGCAATACAATATATGAAACAAACTTAGCTCTTGCAAGAAGTACTATGCATCCTGCTGCTGCTGGGTTAGGCTGGGCAATGATGCCTTCATATGAAAATATCAATGTCTGGAATGAATAAGGACCATATTTCCCATTAGTTTCATCCCTCTGTCAACTTGGCAAGCACACAGATATTCTGCAAATGGCTCTGAACATATTCAGACCAATTTTAAATGCATGCATTGATGCAGCCTAGACCATGAATCCTGTCCTATAACCTGACTAACAAACTAGGTACCAGTTGGTAATCACTTATGTCAGTACAATTCCATTGTAAGCTAATGAGTGGCACTTGCCTGCTGTGTCAGTAGTGGAAGAGTCAGTAGGTAAGGCTGCTCATGGCTGAATAACCAACAACACTCTGATGCTAGAACACCTTTTTTATTTCCAAATTTCAAATGCCCTGACATTTCACCTTTATCAGGCATGCTCTGGGGACCCTTACAGAATAAAATAATTAAATTAAACTTAAAAATAAAGTATATTTCTAACCATATCTCACAGAAACTTCTAAAGAGATTTTATAGACCAAAACAATATCACCAAATTTCTACCTTTTTTCCAACTTAGAATGTCTTGTATCAAAATACTAATTCATGACTTCATACTGCCTAAATAAACAAAAAAAAAAAATAAACTGTTTTTAATACGAGACATTTCATCCTTACATTATTTAAACATCAAATGCTTGAACTGACAACCAACACAACATGCCACCTTAAAAAGCAACTCTCTATTAGACTAAAAAGCTTAAAAACACTAAATTTGCACTAATTATGTTTTAACTTTATTGTTTTCTAGTTATTTGTTTGTTTTTTACTTTCCCCTGCTTTTGGTCTACTAAGTATTGTAGATAATCCAGAATTATTTCACTGAGTGTTTCAAAGGAATCTGACTCTCCCCTGCTAACCATACAATAGGTGTCTGTGACATTGCAGTCTGTTGCCATGGTGAGCTCTATGATGTCAAAAAGAAAGGCACTGTGAGGTTAACAGGGGACAGGCAAATGTTTACAAATATTTTTTATGCAGACTTTTTAGATGGACTACCAAGATGTGCTGTAAATCTTGAAAAGGAACATTGAAAATGAAAAAAATATATATTCTCTAGTAAATTGTAAGAGCTGAAACATTTTATTTGTGAAAACACATGCTGCAGTGCAGAGTTGCTCTTTATGTCCAGTACTGACATACATGTTCTGACAAAGCAGCTAACGCTAATAGCCTACGTCTAAACGTGTGCTGCCACTTACATGCTCGTTTGCAATCATTACATTTTTAGTCTTTCTGGAATAGAAATTATTTTATATAAGATAATACTCAGCAAATGAGTCTTGTTTATGTTTGCTTAAAGGGGAGCAGTCACCACCAAGGGCCCTCACACTCAAGTGTGGGGGTGGTCCCAATGTGCACTTTGTGTGCAAAAACATTTCAATGTTTTTAGTGTTTATGGTAGGTAGTACAGTAGATTGTATCAGACTGATTTTGCTTAGTTGTAGGCTGACATCTTCTGTTACTACATTTCCCAGAATCCCTGCAGATATGACATCAGAGCAGTGAGCAGCAGTGAAAAGATTCAGTAGCCCACCTGCAGTGCATGTTAGAGTTTATATAAGTGCTGATCTTTTGTTTCCCTGTCCTGCTGTCCTCCATGGGCTATGTACAGTTCCAGAGGACTATACATAACCCAAGGAGAAAAGCAGTCCTGGAAAACATCTGATCAGAGATTATAAACACTCAAACATGCACTGAAGGCTATAGAATCTCCTACTGTTGCACTGCTGCTCTGATATCAGCTACAGGAGAATCTAGGATTTATAGTAAAGGAAGATGTCAGCCTACAACTAAGCAAGATTAGTCTGATATAATCTACTGTACCACGGTTAATAGTAAGTAAACCAAAATGTTTCTGCCCACAAAGTGCACATTGGGACCAACCCCATACTTGAGTGTGGGGTCCTTTGTGCTGACTGTTCCCCTCTAAATGATCAATAATATTTGGTCTTTAATGTCTAAAAAAAAAGATACATTAACTTTCGGAATAGAATGTATACACCTATTTGCAGTTGTAAAATGTGAATGTATTTTTTGACACAAGAAGCTCAATTTTTAAATGTCAGAGAATGATGCACTGTGCTTGCGCTGGAAAGGAATGATGTAAGGAGCAAGCTGCATCAAAAACGTGCATCAGTCCACTTTTCTTACACTGCTTGCATGAAAAGCAGAATTGCCTACACCAAAGTGGCTTGCATCAGGTTTGCATAAAAAAAAGGGTGTGCATGTTGCAACGGGGCTTACATCAAAAAAATGATGCACCATCCCCTTTTTGGGGATTTTCTAAGGTGGAAGCTCTCAACGCTGCATCAAAGATGCATGCCACTGTTAGAACAGTCAGAGCTGGTGTAACTCACACTAGAGCACGTATAGAGATCCACAACAGGCAGTCAGACCTGACTGTGGTACTATGCATGGCATTCTACTGCAAATGTCCTGCACTGTAGACACCGTAATGCTTGCTTCCGGTTGCATTTCATCCACTGTTATTTTTGACTCAGCTTGCATAATTTTTTCACTCTATGCATCCTATTTTTGTCTCAGCTTTCATAATTTTTGCTCCGTCTCACTCTTGCATCGTATTTTTGACTTAATTTGCACCATTTTTATTTCATCTCACTCCATCCATCATATTTTTGACTCAACTTGCGTTATTCTCAGCTTGCGTTATTGTCACCCCATGCATCATATTTTTGATGCAGCAGTCCTCTTGCATCATTTTTGGGAACTTTGCCACAGAGAATGCTTTTCTTGCAAAATACGGTGCACAGTATTTGGCACACCTGGATTTGATTCAAGGTGGTTGTTTGACACACCTTGCATTGGTCCAAGGGTCCTTTGAAAATCCAGCCTGAGACATTTAAAGTTGAAAAAAGGTAGACATTTTGTTTTATTGTTTTGGCCTACAAAAGCTATTTAGAAATTTCTGTGAGATATGGTTATAAATATACAATGGCTACAACCTGACTAGCTTTTGAGAAACGTAATGTTTTCCTGGGTCCCTATTTAACTTATTATGTGTAAACTTTTGAGTAAGAACCCGGGTGATCTTATTCTGAGCACATCTGACCACGCATCTCCTTATTGGTGTTGATCATGCCGTTCATGTTTTTTTTATAACTGATATATCCCCCACATATACCTCATTTCAAAAACAACATCTAATCTCTTCTTATTTGAGTTCCAAAATGGCAAGGCATGGCACCCTATCCATGAAGCTCAGTGTGTTTCACAACTTATAACATACAAACACTTAAACTGATCATACACTTAGATCAAGAGAACAGAAGAAAACAGATACAATTAAAAAAAAGTATTTTAAAATGTTGAGACTGTGTCATCAACAAATATCTAAATTAAAAGCTAGAGTAAATATGTTTTCAACCCCTTTTCAAACCACTCCACTGAGGGGAACACCTACAATGGTAAGGAAGGGAGTTCTACAAAACCAGGGCCACCACCAAGAATGCTGTATCACCAGAAAGCTTAAGATACACCCCTGTGATGACCAAAAAGAGCCTCACTGCAGCAGAGCAGTCGGTTAGGAACACACCAGGCCAAAAGGTCATTAATGTAGTCAGGTCCCAACCCATATAAGGCTTTGTAGGTTAATAACAAGATCTTGAAGGTGGTACACCTCCTAAGTGGAAGCCAGTGCAGCTGCCGCAGGAGAAGTGTAGTGTGTTCTGTGTATGTTGTTCTGGAGATCAGTCTGATCGCAGCACTCCACACCAGCTGCAGGCACTGCCCCAACCTCTCTGATAGCCTTAGCTAGAGAGCAGTACAGTAGTCTAGTCTTGCGGTCATGGATTGTTCCTTGCTTTCTTATATTATAGCTATTTTCTGCAAGTTATAATTAGTAGAGGCTGCTAAACATGACTCTTTGATCTAGCACCTTGAGCCAGCAGAATTAGTCACCTCTCTGTCCAATGAAGGTTCAAATGGCAGGCAGGTGGATTTTTTATTTTTTTACTCAGTTGCTGCACTCTGATTTTTTATTTGGGGTTATAACCAGTAAGCATATGTACATTTTCAATGGCGATCCTTTGACAGCTTACAAAAAATATAAAACATCAGTTCCAGTTACACATATACGTATCTTAAACACCACAGTTCCCATTATTCAAACACAATAGAAACATAATATATAATACACACATTGTAGCCAAATAGCAAATACATATTCAAGTGATGTCGTCAAACAGTTTTCAACAACATCATCTCAGACTAGAAATTGAGTTCAAACACCACTGTTTTAACAAAGTAATCAAAGGAGGCTTCCCATTCCAATTGTTTAACCAGGTGAGACGCACTAAGCTGAAAACTTGTTTACAGGTGCAACCTGGGAGCACAGGGAAGTTAAGTGACTTGCTCAGGGTCACAGAGTATGTAAGTGGGGGCTGTGGGTTTCATACCCAGGTCTTCAGATTTGCAGCTCAAAGCCTTAAACCACTGTACTATACTGCCTCCCTACCATTCCTTCCCTCTTTGCCTGCCATTCCATAGAAAAATACTGTCAAGAAGCTGGTTTCACAGGGTAGGAATATACTGACTACAAAAGTAAGATGACCTTTTTGCATTTATTTCTAGGAACAATTAGTTTCTTAAAGCAGCAGTATCTGTTAGTCCGCAAAAAGTTTCATTGTATAGTTTTTTTTCAGTTTCAGTGTATTTTAGTTTATTAAAGTTTATTAGTTTAAGAGAGGTTTGAAGACTTTTTTATGGGAAACTGCATTTTTAGAATGTTGATTGAAATGACTGTTTGATCCAACTGTATTTTTTAATGATTTTATTGTTTTGATCTGTTATTTGTGTACGGCACCTTGGCAATTGAAAGGCACCTTATAAATAAATTATTATTATTTGTTATACTGGAAAGGCATGTGAACAGATCTGCCCGTTTTCACAAGTGTCCAGTTAGGGTACCACAAACAGAGATTACATGAAGGTTACAGAGATCATGAGGAGTAAAACTGGCAAACAGTTTAACAACCCAAGTTACAGAGTACATTGGGGGTAAAATACAGAGCTGGTAATTGTAGGACAAAGTTAACACAAAGTCAGCATGAGGGATTAGAATAATCGGTTAAACTAATAAGAGCTGAGTTTCAAGTGCTGTACGTTATGAAAACAAGTGCAGCCAGGGATACATGAGATATAAAAGACCTGGTACGTCCCCTTTAAAGGGAAGAGTGAAAGAGGGCAGTAGGTGAAGAATTAGAAGAATCAGGAAAAGAGGGTGAGAGTTAGGATAGGGGACAACTGTGGGAGGAAGTGGAGGAGAGGTACTTCATTAGGTTGTGCTTAAAGGATGAGGTAGAGGGACAGTGTAGGAGACAGTGTAGGAGAAGATTTATCCTCACTGTACTGTTAATTTTCTCATCTAATTTTAAAACAACTTTTCTAGTACATTTTAAAATTAATGAAGCATATATCATAAAAGATGGCTGCCACTTGCAATTTTTAAAAATCTCTTCCACTGAGGATACCTGTCGAATATAAACACCAGAATCATACTGCGGATGTAGAAGGATGGTCCTATCACATGTTTCTGATGGTAACCAGCACAGCACTACACCAAGATATTTATTTTTTTCATGTCAGACATGTCTCAGGAGTGGGAACTTTTAAAAATGTTAAAATCCTGTACAGCAGAAGCTGCTTAAACGGGACAGGCTGGTGGACTGGGGTTTGTCCCACTTAAGCGAGCATCTCCACAAAATGAAGTTGCTGTTTTGCATAAGTTTCTGTAAAAAACAGATCAGGGTAGTTAGGCTGTGTGCATTATTTATTGTTTTGCATTATTTACTGCAAAAACAGATCAGGGTAGATTTATCTAGTGCTTTTGTGAGTTGTGTAATTTTTTTTTGTTTTTTACTGCTTGTAACAAAAAACGTGTTTTGTCCTTTTTTTTCTTTTTTGATTTTGTTTTTGTAAGTATTGTTACAGAACTATGTACACTACAGGGCTATCAGGGGTTTCATCCATCAGGAGTGCAGCACTGTCTGTTATGTACGAGAATTCAGATTTAGATTCTGGCTCAGAAGCTGGGACTGTGGGGGCAGCTACATAAGCTGGTGAAGCGGACATCGAGGACATCGAGGATGTTGCAGCACCTGTCGGCTGGAAAAAATCAGTAATTGTCCATTGCCATCTTTCAGTCATTGCTTGCTGCTGTATTACACATTCACAGGCAAACAGCTGCTGCCAGGTGTCATTCTAGCCCCATAGCCGACACCAGCGCATAGCAGCTCGCAGACCAGATAGTGCATCCTGGGTAAAGATGGACTCATCTTGGGATTCCTCGGCTGTCTCCTCACTCTCGTCAGCGTCTTCTTTCAGCACTGATCTTATGAGATCTTCATCGGTTACTTCACCGACAGTTGGCTGCTAAGGTGAGCTCATTCATCGTTTGGGACATCTTGAGCTTCTGACCTTCTCAGGTCAGCAACAGACTAAGGGATATCAAATGCAGGTCAGTTTTAACAGCTGCAGAAACTATTGGCAGCTGCTTAGAGACAATTACTAAGTGATTATAAAGGTCACAGTACTTGGCAAAACAGTAGTCATCTCTTTAAAGAGGCTTCTGCCATCAGGACTGTGCCAGCTAAGCGATGTATGGTTACTATAAAAGCATACAGTTAAATCGGTAACTGAGCAGGTGTCTCACTTAAGTGGTCGTCCCGCTTAAGCGCGTCCCACTTAAATGACTTGTACTGTATCTTGGTTCAGGAATGAAAGTAAATGAAAACACCAAAAATACCACCAACAGCTTAATCTGGTTCAAGGTCAATTGGCATTCATCTGTATCCCCTTCCCCTGAGTCATGCCTGAAAATAGGCAGGATTTGTCTAGTGCACTTACCCGGTCAGCAAAAAATAATAAATAAATAAATAAAAATGAGTATATTAATGCTTTTACCAGAAAACCGTTATTGCTGGGAAAAACCTGATATGGTGACTAACAAAAACTGCTGCTTTAGGATGAGAATGGTTCTGTGTGTTCACACAATATGAACAAAACTGATATTCTCAGTATGGGAGTCTATTCTTTACACTTTGCTAATGAAGTAAGAATTCAGACAAAGTCATAGACTGATGGTACTGTCACCAGCTTATCTGTAGACACTAGTGCTCATTTTAGAAAGAGCCACTAGGCTGTTTGCTTTTATAATGCCCACCCTCTACCCACCAACTTGATTAACCAGTGTCTAAAACTCAGACACATTCTTATGCCAGTATCTAAATGGCTGGCCAACTGAAATAAAAAATAACATGTGTTTATTATATTTTGTTGTTAACCAGTAAAGGAGGACTAGAAAATATGTTGTTCTGTTTAGCCTTGTTAGTAAGGGGGTGGAGGGAGAGGACACATTTAATACCAATTGATGATGAACCAGGCTAAGTTGTTGATGGTTTTAGTGAAGGAGGGAAATTTGACCAGCACACTGTGAATATATCTCACACCTCTTAACCAGAAGGTCATGGGTTCAAATCTCATAACAAGGACTTGGAATAATGCCCAACCCTGACAATAAGGTGTACTAAAAGAGGTTGCTTCATCTGAAGTGCCATTCTTCAGATGAGAAATGAAATGGTGTTCCCCTCTGGCCATCTCTGGAGGTTGTCCTAATGAATGTTAAAGATCTCAGGGTACTTTTTTAGAGTAAGGGATTACCCTGGTATGCTTGTTCACATTCCCTCTCTCAGAAAAAAGCATGAGCTAGTGTAATTATCCAGGACCATATGTGGGATTTGATGAGTGTATAATGTCTTCCACATTTGGCCACATACAGTCACTGTATTACTGATATCTGAAGGCTTGTTTAGACTAGTAGCAGCTATGTACCACTGAATACTCCACTGGAAACACACACTGTATGTCAATACATAGTTTTCCCATGCATCCACCTGCACTGATCTCCTGCAGTGCAAACACTGTCGGAGCAAGCTTTTGACATGTGATAATGGAGGCAGGATAGAGGTATTCCCTATAGTCCCCTGGTGGCTCATGGGAGCAGCACAGGTTGCTGCTTTACTAGTGGTAGGGAGAGCCCACAGCAGCCATTCCAATGCCAGCAACATTTCAGCTCCACATCACCAAAGCAATCAGAAATGCCCACAATGGACACGTTCTACAATGCTCTGGATCAGACACTCTGCATTGGAGAGGTATGTGTAAAAACACATTAATTCACTGTTGGCAAAGAACTTTGAGATACATAGGGGCCAATTCTTAAAAGGGCATAGTGTGTATGTGCTGCGTATCTGTGGCAGACAGGCAACCCTATGAGAAATACCCATGCCACAGAGGCCCAGCAGCATGTACCAATGGTGCACTCATCAGTTGCATGCTGGATCCCCATGCTGTTCATCCTGCTCCGCACCTGAGCTGGGCTGAGGGGGTGCCAGAGGTGTGCCCACACACCTGTTCCATTCACAAAGGCATGTAGCGCCAAGATGGGGCCGGATGTGCTATGCCCCAGGGTCCAGCTGTAAATGTGTACACACCTGACCAATGGTCACCTGGGGGGTGCAGTGGCAAGGAGTCACCCCTGCATCCTACTGCCTCAGCCAATCTAGTTGCCAAGATAGACAGGGGAGGCCATTTGAGTGAGTGTCCTGTGCATTCCTGCACTCACGGTGCAGGGGATCTACTCTGGGACACAGGCTGGGCATCCGATTGGATGCCCGCCTGACTCCACCTCCACCCTCATGCAGCCCAGATCTTGCAGTGTACCAGGGGGGCATGGCCATGGACAGGTGCCCTGCAGGTGCTGTGGGTTGTGAATCTGTGCACCCTGAACCTGTCTGTGGCCACACGGGCACGCAGGTAATTTATGCATGATCCACATGTAAATTGTGCCCTTACGGGAATCGGTCACATTGTGAGTAAAAGGCATTACATAAAAGCATCATCTCTTGCTATTTCTCTGTCTCTCTCTTGCTTTTACTTTCTCTCAATTAATCAATTCATATTGCTTTTTACTGTATTGTGTTTCATTTTATTTTTTCAGTAGATCTGTTAACATTACATATACCATGCATGGCATAAGGTGCCGAACTGTAGACCATCTCAAAGTATTCCAATGTACCCAAACCCTGACTTGAACCTCTTCTAGAGGCAATCAGTCTTAAGGACTTTCAGTCCTGGGGCTCTCTTGAACATGCATTACCAATTGTGTGAAACTGTGCAGTGGATTTTGAGTTGTGGTGGGCAATTTTGCTGATTTTTTGCTATAACACAGTTAGTGGCACTTATACGCCATAATGCAAGAAAGGCCTACTTCTGCTGTTCAAAGACATGCAGTATTAACAACAAAATCCTGCTTTTCAAATAAAGAGGTCAAGCAAATGAATGACTGGATTAGCCTGAACTGAAATCCACTTCCAGAGAAAAGTTATTCTAGTTCTTTGAACCAGCAGCTTGATGGTGCTATCATCAGTCACCCCAAAATGGAGCTCAGAAGCTCAATGGCCTGATTGAACAAGTGAGGCTGAACGTGTATATTTAATTTTCTGCATGAAACAAAATGTGTGGTCTGTCTGTGGATTCTATCCATCTTCACAGATAGGCAGATATATGTGTATTCAAGTTAGGCATAGAAACCTCGAAACACAGCAGTCTTTTATCAATGCAGCTGTAAACTACAGAAAAGAATTCCAATCTGAAACAAAGCTTGACTTACCCTGGCAGGCAGTCTCCACACACTGCATTATTGCTGGTTGTACAGTTGGCCTTCTGAAAGCGGTTGACAAGGGCACAGTCCAGGCATGGCTTGCACTTCTGAAACCCCCAGTCCTCCTTGAACCTGTTCGGCCTGCACGTCACGCACTGCGCATCCTCCCCGTAGCCAAAGCCGCATTCCTGTCAGGATTAACAAGCAATAACCAACTGTTCAGAAACTCAAAGCGTGAATACAAAAAAGTACAAGGATAAAAATAAAGACCCCGGTGTGATGATTACTATGTGCAGGCCTTTCTGCAGACAATGGCTGCCCTTTCAGCAGGTTCAAATGCATCTTCCACTACTAATAATCTCCCTTACTTCCATGGGCAACTCTTAGTCATCCACTTCATTCAAGAAACTGTTGAACATTTGAATAACAAAAGGCCCTGAGGACTCCTCCCGCTACATTATTACTAGCTGATGGTAGAGTTATTGAGCTGTCTGATTTCCAATTAAGCTGGTCATGTGAATGTTTAGAGGTTGGGGAAACTGAAACACTTAGAGAACCATTCATTCTCTCAGACAGCAAAGAGGCACTGCTGTGTTGCGTTTCACAGCTGAGTGGAAAAATAAAGTTGAGAGCTAAGTGGATACGCAAGTACTCCAGCACTTACAGGAGCACTGCTGATGAGTACAACCTGACTCTACTGTGGTTATTAACCAATAGTGACAAATTTACAGTATAACATTTTAATCAGTACATGTTAACAGGTTGTAGGGCAGTATTTCAGCAGGACGGTCTTGATTTAGCTAATTGTCCACTGGATGAACTTAAAAAATCAGGTGCAAATTATTCTGATTTTACAATTTATACATGACTACCCCCTCAATGCACACACACTTCCTATTATAGGCAAATGAAGCACTAGAACCAACAGACATATTTGTTCACTCCCACAAACATGCTGTTAGCCAGCAGAGTGCTGAAATGGACACCTTTCAGCGTGTTTTGACAGCCTAAAACAGCACCAGGCATTGCAGATTTCATACTAGAACATATAGGAGACTGGTACATAATATTTATGATACAGCCTGCAAAAACGGTGATGTACTGGAGCAGATTCCACACCTCCCCCTCCCAAGCTACAAAAGGACCCCGTATACAGCCATCTGGACAGCCAGCTGGGTTTCAAATCCTATTTTTCAAACTCTGACAATAGCTACAGTATATACTGCATGTTAAAAGGTAAGCATCCAAGGTAGAGAGCAGCAGCAAAACCTTTGGGGCCAAACTGAAGCACTGATGGTCCTTCCAGTCTGTAGATCTTTCAAAGCTGGAAATCACAGGTAGTCAGAAGGGGACCAGATTTAGTGAATAAGAGATGGAGTAGCCATTTCAATCTTAGCATTCATATGACAGCTTGATCACCCCAAACCACAATACCCCCAAACTGACACTATGCTGGGCTATCTTCTTCAATTTTTTCAAAGACTGGTTTTACTATACTGATATAGTAAAGTTGGGGGACTGGTTTGTTTCTTGTGGCTGACTCAAACTACCCAATAAATATCAAAGCATAAAATGGATGTAACCTTTCCTGTAGAAGGAAGGTCTTCAGCCTTCTGGTTAGAGGAGAATGAATATATCAGATGTTTTCACTGGCTAATGTTAGGCTCTGTACACATTTATGCTGTTTGAAAAAATTTGTGCTTTACTCATCCTATGTCAGCCTCAAGTTGGAAATGTATTATGGCTTTCGGATGCAAGAGGTCCCATCATACAAACACATGAAACTGCCAGCAGATACAGGCCAATGCTCTGGCGTCACCACTCTTGCGCTATGTCCTCGTCCAAATCCCCCCTCCCTTGCTTGACTGACGCTATGATGTTACTATGCTCATAATCCTCACCAGCTCTGTTGGTCATTGAATTTATCTCTAATTTATACCTTGCCCCAGCACTGTATCTGGGTGTACCTTCCACGTAAATGTAAAAACTGTAAAAATTGTCTTTTCTCCTGTTTTTGTACCTGAATGTATTCGTCTGAACCAATTACTGTATCAATGTACCTGTTGTACCCTTTTGTACTCTCCCGGGTCGTTCCTGAAAATAGGCATAAAACTTGTCTAGTGTACTTACCCGGTAAACAAAAACGAAATAAATAAATAAATTTGGTCTATCTAGTCTGCTCAAGTGTGCAGCATTTTAGTCCATTAGACTGTAGCTGTCCCATTATTTGGCTTTCTTTCTTTATGTTATATACTGTAACAATCTTTCTTACACAAATTTGCCTTATAGAGTTTTATAAAATGGGTCTGGAATTTTCTGTGTTCTGATTGGCTAAGAGGTACCTGTGGCCATGTCCTAATCAAGACATTTTGTGCCAATCATCATCCCTTCAGCCAGTTAGGACTCACCACAAGAGATATCACTGTGCCAACATCATGGAACTGCCAACCGCTGCACTTTAGTGGCTGAGCTGAATCACCCCCCACCAACAGTACTGAAGTGCAGTGAATTATTGGAGCTGGTGTAATAAAGTAAAATATTTATTATTATATGTCTGACCTCTGTTGCCTGCAGCTCAGAAAGAGCTGCTAACAATCTTCGATTTACAAACACCCACCCATGATCCGCCAAGCGTCAACACACGTACTGGCAAAAATGACTTTCATATCAATGCCAATACCCGCACCTCCACCAGCTCTTCAAAACAGCTATCAAATCAAAGCCGACGTATGTGCCTCCACAACCTCTTAGAAACAGTGTTTGAAAAAAAAAAAAAAAATTTGACAATCTTGTAAGCTGACAGCTAACCACAGTGATTGGGAAGCTGCTCCTTCAGCACAGCTCACTTGCACAGCAGCTAAACACTCCCCCCACCCTGCTGCCACACACAGAAACAAATCCAAGTGCACAGCATTATCCAATCCAGTGCAGTTTTGGGGAAAATAAATCTTTTAAATGAAAATCTGATCTGTGCTGCTATGGACAACATATGGTATGTGATCACAATCATGGGAGCGATGTGCGTGCTGCCTGGATGCGACATTCAAATTGCAGGGGAGACCTGCTCCTCCATTAGTACTGTAATCCCCTAAGTAATTCTTTTTTTTTTTCAGTCAAAGTTTATTAAACAAAATGTTTCAATACAAGACCAGATCCATGTGATGCATACAGTATTAAAGACATACATCAATAAAAAAAAATGAACAGTAAATTGAGAGGATCTGCCCCCCCCCACCTCCATTGGAGAGAGCTCTATTCTGGTACAAGGGGTCCAAAATGTCTGTACAGCAGATCATGGATCCCAAAAGAGGTCTGGAAGGGCAGTCTTGAGTCCTGCCGTGTCTTGGTCAGAGTCTTCATAGGTAATCCAGCTGCCAGATATCAGGACTTAAAGCTTTGCCGGGTAGTTCATTTGGAACTTTATGCTGGCTGTGATAAGTTTTGTGATGAGGGGGTGAAAACTGGCTAGTCTCTGCTGCACTGTGGTTGGCAAGTTCTGGGCGACCCTGATCCTGGTGCCTTCCCACTTCAATTCCTGAGTCTCCCTCACTTTCACCAAAAAATGTTGTCTCTCTAGATAACTTAGGAACCGGGAAATGAGCGGGTGTGGTGGAGAGCTGGGTTGGGGCATTCGGTGGGAGAGCCCAGTGCGCCCTTTCTATGATGTATTTGTTTCCATAGGGTGTAGGCCCAGTGATTTTCTCCACAAAGTTTTGTATAAAGAGTAGGGTATACGACCCTTCTTCCTTTTCTGGGAGGCCTATGAGGACTGCGTTATTTCATCCGCTGAGGCCCTCAAGGTCCTCCACTTTAGATTCAAGTTTATTAATCTTCTGTCTTGTGGCTATGAGCTCTGGATCAATTTTATCTGCCTGCTTTTCCAGTGAACATATGCATGCTTCACTATCTGTGGAGTGCTGTGAAATATCTTCCATGGCTTGGGAGAGGGAGCGTAATTCTGAGATTATGCTTTGTAGTTCTGCCTTAAAAGGTTTGAACTCTTCTAAGAAATGAGTCAGAGTTAGCAGATGTTGGTCTGGATCAGTAGAGGTTGTGGTCGATGTGTCAGGAGGACCTGAGGCTTTTGGGCTTTTTAGCAGCCTTTTCTGGCGTAGCTGGAGGCGTATGACAAGGTGGTGCTCTCCTCATTTCAACTTCCATCAGGTTTGTATATTACTGTGATGCAACTGGAAACTGTAGTAGAAATGGCTATTTGCTGGTTGAGATGCTGGAATTGTAGAAAGTACATCGAAAATATGTGAAATTCAGTACGAGTAGCAGGAGAGATGTGGGAGTGCTGCTGCTAGGCGCTCTGCATCACCGGAAGTCCGGCATGTCAATCATCCCCTAAGTGATTCTGCCTTTCATACCTTTTAAAAAGTAAAACATTATAAAAAATTATAAAACAACACTGACTTCAGGAAAGCCGAAAGCGTCATTAAAGAAAAGCACTAACTGTGGCAGCTGACATGGAACATACTCTACTCACTCCCACTCACTCTCATGCAAACTGGATAGGTCTTTGGGTCGCTAATAAGGAAAGACAACTAAAGTAATAAATGTGAAAAACAATAGTAAAGAAACATATTAGGGAGGGTTTTCTATCTGTATTAGTTTGTGTGTTTGGGGGGGGGGGGCACAGACAGACACCACTGCCCTGTAGTGGCTCTCAATTACAATAGAATGACATGACTACTTTTTGTGTTTTCCTATTGCTATGATTCAATTGATTTAGTTTATGGTCTGGTAAGAGCACTTCCCAGGTGCTAAAGGCACTCACCACAAGCACCTCATGCCTCATTACATACCTGGAGCGTGCCATTATCAGGCCATAAATCACACCTCATCATGTCTTGTTCCTTACATGTTAGGTAATGACCTCTATTAATGACTGAGGAGGTGGGGCCCCCACTGGCAGCCCCAGGTTCAGGAGTGGACTCGGGTGCTGGCATCGAGTGGTAGATAGCTAAGAAGAACACTGCATATGGCAATGTGTTTCAGATAGGGGAAGGTTGTTGGTGCATTCTGCTGCTGCAGCAGCCCTGTTGATGGGCCAGGGGAGCTTACTTCTCCTGTCCTGGGACTGTCAAATGTGCATGAGCCAGCAATCTGATTTGCAAGCCCACAGGGATGGCAGGAGGTTTAAAGGGCAATAAGTGGGAAACACCACCAAGCCATCTGGGGAACAGTTGCAGGCAGTGTCAGGCATCACTACACTGGGTCTTCCTTTGGAGGGATAGCAGACAGATTTAGCTAGGAGGTCACCTGAGCCAGTGCACCTCAACCTGAGGACTGGGAGGACATGCAGCAAAGAATGAAAAGCAAGATGAAAAAAAGAATTATAAGGTTGAAACATTTTATGTTGTAGAGTCTCAGATTATTATTTTTATTTTATGAAAGTATTTTATCCAAACTGTATTATTTATTTTAATAATGGTAGCCACACCTTAGGTCCTTTAATTTCTATTTTCATGTGTCATAGATCATGGAGTATGATCTATTTTTCTGGATCATGGATGTGTTTGTATCTCTCAAAACTTAAAATATATAAACTGCAAAGAAGAATCTATCAAGCATAGTCTTGAAACTCAGTACTCTGTCTGCACTTATCCCCTCCTCTGGTACTTTTCTCCTCTGTTATTCAACACTATTATTCTCTAGATGATAAAAATGTTTCCTTACGTCCTTGGGCCCAATTTTCAAAGGTTGACACAGAGCTTGCAACAAGCCCTGCATCAGCCCTGAAGTTTGACGCAACTGTACCAAACACATTGCCGCAACTTGCACCAAATTTTATAACGTTTGGCACAGTTGTGACAATTTCCACAATTTATGGCAGCTTTCACCAAATCTTTCATGCAAGCCCCATAAAAAGGGTCCCTGAATGGTGCAGAGTTAGACCAGGGGAGAGCTGGTCTAACTTTGTTGCGTCCAACTCAAAGGACCTGCGTCAGGGATCTGCGTCTACATCCTTGCAAAATCGCAATTGTGCTACTGTTTGATGCAAGTTTGCCAATTGTATCAAATTGCCTGATATGAGTTCACTGCATCTATCTAATCCCATTTGAAAATTGGGCCCCTTGTCTCTACCCTTAGCTTGTAGGTGTGTCACTCTTCATTCTGCCATCCTGGGTTCAACTTAACCGGCTGCCCAGGTCTGCTTCTGTTTCACATTTCATGAGTTTGAATACTTCATTTAAACTGCCCCTCAGTCTCCATTTTCCCAGAGAGGATAACTCCAGTTGTCCTAGTTTCTTCAGTGAGTGCCACAATCAGAAAGAAAGCATGTGTCTTAATTGTGACTCAATTCCCATATAGAAACTGTAACATTTTAATAAAAATAATGCAATTACAAAATAATATGTCATTGTGTATGGGGGGGGGGCTGAGGTGAAAAGAGGGAAATACTGAATCTCAAAATAATTAGATCCTGAGTCACTGTAGCAAGCTAGATAGTGATCTATACTGGGTATCCCATTGTCAGCATGCAGCAACTAGGGTGCTGGAATGTGGGCACAGGCAGGAGGGTGCAGTATGTTTGACCATCCATTAATGTAAGCATTGTGCCGTGGGCCTGTTCCCCCCAGACAGTATCAGGTGGGGGTGTCTATATATATTAGTGGGGGTGTCTATATATATTTAAGGGGGTTGTGGGAGGGTAAGCCCCCATAAGAGGTGCCAGGGTCATTATGGGACACAGATCGCTACATGAGATATGCAATCTGGGTGGGTGGGGGGCAGCTAGATTTCCTGACACCTCTTTCATCTCACCCCTTTGCCTACACTCTTATTTATCAAGTGTTCTTTGTTTGCGCACCAGCGTGGGTGAACCTCTATACTGTATTGCCCTTGCAGTGTGATGAAACAAACTGCATGAGTCCGGCCCTCCATGAAGGAGGCACAATGACAAGAGTTAATAATAAAAAAGGTAAGCTGTTGCAAAAGAAGCAATCTTTCCTTGATTCACAAGTTCACAGGTTCATCAGGCAACATGTAGGTAGGTTTGGGCAATGTGCACTATGTAGAATGATTGGTGGGGTGCTTGGTACTGTAAGTAAGTTTGTATTACATTGATTAGGGTCCTGAGTATGTTTTAAGTACTGCACTTAGGCTGAGTATCTGTGCAATGTACGTTTGGCTGTTCACTCTCTTAGTCCCCACTGTAGGGAGGTTCACCCATATCTGAGTGCAGTCGAAACCCAAGAGGTCAAAAAACATGCTGCGGGGCGACCCCAAAAGCATGTGGTCAAAAGTCACACTAAAATTAAATAAGCTAACTTTCTGAACTGTGCACACTGTTTTGCCCACACAGTTTTTGACCACATGGCTCTTTCTGATCTTGATGGGATATCCTATAGGGAATACCACCCATGCAGGGTACCATAAAGGCAAAGGAACTCTCTCGAGAAGGGATTCCACCCTTAGAGGTTCCATATGGATAAGATCCCCTTAGACCAAAAGGTACTTCAAGAAGATGCCCATGGTTCATTCTCTCTGTACCGTCTACAGTGACTACCAGCCTTTCAAGTTGCCATGAAGGCATAGGAACCATCTTGAGGAAAGTTGCACCCTTAGAGCTGCCATATAGACGAGGTTCCCCTAGTCTAAATGTGCCTTTGGAAAGAAGACCAACAATGAAGAGCTGAAGGTATGGAATTGAATTATCACAAGATTAACTTCTTTATAAGGACTGAGGGAACATAGCCAGAGATGGATGATGGATCTTGACAGAGAAGCAACTCACCAGTTATTCATGGCAACATTATTTTATATATTATGACCTTCAGCACAGAGAAAAAAAATTGTTGTAGAAGAAACGTCTGGGTGTACAAGGCCTTAAGTTGCCATCCCTCCAGGCTTAATGTTGTTTTTTTAATTATAAAAAAACCCTAAAATAGGACATCGCAAGCCCCGATACACTACTTTACTGTAGAGGATAATGTCTTTTCTTTCATGTTGAAACGTCTGTTCTCTCTGTAGTACTGTGTCCAGTTTTGGAGGCTACACCTCAGAAAGAACATAGACAGGGTGGAGGCAGTCCAGAGGAGGGCAATTAAAATGTTACTGGGATTGCAATGATAAGACCTACAAGGAGAGACTTGGGGATCTCAACATGTACATGCTGGAAGAGAAGAGAGTGAGAGGTGGCTTAATAGAGACCTACAAGTACCTCAAAGGAGTGAACAGGGTGAAGGAGAGAAGTCTCTTTCAAATGAGAAGGAGCACCAGGACCAGAAGGCATGCAATGATGCTGTATGTATGTGTGTGTGTGCGCGTCCGTGTGTCTCGGGGGGGGGGTACGGAGATGCGAGGAAATAGTTCTTCACTGAAAGGGTGGTGGACACCTGAAACAGACTGTCAGCAAAAGTGGTGAAGGCAAACATAGTAGTGATGGTGGGGGGGGAGGGGGTTCAAGCATGCATGGAATAGACAAAGGGGTGTATTAGAATATAGACAAGGAGGAGGGATGGTTGTTGGAGACCAGTTAGAGTCTGTGGAGGCAGATTAGCCAGCGAATATCTGGGCTGACTGGGTGGGTCAAACAGTCCTTTTCTGCCAACAAATTTTATGTTTCTATGTTTCTTGAGGTGCTGTAGACCATGGCTCTGCTGCTGCACCCAACGGGTACTCTGACTGATAAAGGCTGCACCCAGAGAGGCAACAGGACATGGTCCAGCTAAATGAATGTTGGGGAATGAAGTCTCAAGGAAGTAGAGAAGACTAAATAATAACAATTGCATAAGGCGTGGCTGCCTGGCTGTTCTCTGAGTGCTGGGGCTGATAGCAAAGCAGACAGACAGGCAGGAACAGTAGCAACCAGGACAGTGGGCAAGGGATGCCAAGGGGATCCCAGCAGCAGCAGAAGCAGGAAGGCAGCAAAGAACAGGCAATAAAGGAAAACTAGGTTGAGGAAGTAGTCAGCAGGGGACAATGGCCTGTAGCATCCCAGTCTTTGACAATGGAGTGATAGCAGGGGGACTATAAAAAAGCAAAACAGAAAGAGTGACAAAGCATCATTCCTCACAGTGGCAGGAGCAGAGCAGCTGCACTGTCAGTTAGTCAGGAGTCAGACCAGGGCAGCAGAGCAGAGCTGGGGGAGTAGCAAAAGCCAAGCTCAAAAGATGGGGAGCAGGCCCAGTGCAGGAAGCCCCATTGAGTAAGGTGAAACCCTGGTGGAGCCCCAGAAAAAGAAGCAGTTGTGAGCCAGAACTGAGAAAAAGGCAGGAATGACATGAGGAATGAATCCCCCAGCTGGACTGGGAGGCAGGCACCTGAGGCAGCATCACGAACCAGGAAGTGAGAGGAAAACAAAGGTGAGGGACACCAACAGGACAGATAAGTGTACCAACATACAAGTGAAGGAGCACACACCTCTCTCCTTAAAGATGGATCAGTCAATAGAACAACATGCACACATTAGGTAAACTGGGCATACACCAGGCACATAGAAATAGAAGCTCTGTTTATATAATAAATAGCATCATACATACACTGAGCTAACACCCCTACGTAGTTACTCAGGACCATGAGTCTTCCTCATCGTCCTGAGTCAATACATAGTGGTGTTGGATCAGTGTATGTGTCTTACTATTTATTAAATAAACAGAGCTTCTATTTCTATGTGCCTGGTGTGTGCCCAGTTTACCTACTTAGAACAAATAAGTGGCAGAGGCCACCATGCAGTGGCTCCAAGCCCTGCATAATCTTGCAGCAAACACCATGGCCATAACAAGCATGGGTATAACAATGTAGGTCAAAATCAGCAGGGTGACAGAGCTGCTGCACCAAGCAGTAATGAAAGTGAAGGATGCCTTGGAATTGGCAATTTAAGTACCGCTTAGTAGGGGCATTGTTGGAGTCACCCACTACCCCACTGGACCGCAGGCATAGCCCTAGCCATACAATATTTGCGCTTGTCAGGATGTGGCATGTCAATCAAAATCTAGAAAACAAAAGATTAGGGTGAGGGGTGGGATTTTAAAAAGTCGCAGATGCCTAGGTGGTAAAACAGCACCTGAATTTTAGATGTGATTTGTGGTTATCTGCATCAAGAAGTGATTGATGCAAGCTACTGCCAATTGTGTAAACTGCTGCAAAAATGCAGAGATCTTAGCATGATTAGATGAATGTTGACAGAGAAAATAGCCTTTCCATCTGTGTTTATTCTTTCTGAAAATGCTGCTTCATATCACCTGGACAATTTGCAAGACTTATATGGATCATCATCATCATCATCATCATCATCATCATCATCATCATCAATCTCATCATTAATGTTTCTCAGATAGTGCTTCTGCGGATCATACCACTATCTGTCAGATAGTGCTGGCATCCTACATTGTATCCTACTAGAAATCCTAACAAAGACAGATTTAGGATCCGGGGCAGATAGTGATGGGTCCTAGTTAGGATCCAGGAATCCTAGGTCAAATAATCAGGATCCAGGACCAGGTAGTGCTGGATCCTACAGGGTAAGATACATGGCTAGATAGTACAACTATCCTACCACAGCAACTATCTGGACAAATGGGAGGTATCTGTTGGTATCCTAATTTCTAAGATACTATCTGAGCAACACTAATCATCATCATGTGTTTATTTAGCAATCTGAGAGATCATTAAGCAAATGTTCATTTTCTATGGTCTCCACTATGATGCCCTGCTTCATAAATGTCACTAAAACATAAAAAAAAATGTAACATTTAGGCTAGTGGCTGCAAATAACATTTCAGTCCTGGTTTGTATCCACTTGAAAGCACAAACTTTATTTATTTATTTAGCTTTTGTTTACCGGGTAAGTACACTAGACAAGTATTATGCCTATTTTCAGGAACGACCTGGGAGAATACAACATGAGGAACAACAGACAAGGAGACATGGCAAAGAGAGTACAGTTTTTTGTCACAGTAAACAAACGTGGGAAATACATCATTTGACGCTAGGGGAAACATATAGTAGTAAGCACATTTCAGATTATACACTCTAGACTAGCTAGTTCAACTGATAGATATATACAGGTCATCATACATAGGAGTGGAGCATAGCTCAAGGACTGGATTGGTCAAAATATAACTTATAACACTGTCGTATACACCCCTTAGGCTAGTTGGATCGCGGACAGGTATATACAGCTCATCACGTTTTTCTAAATATGCACATGTTAGACAGAAACAGAGACACGTGGTAGTACAGGTTTCTACCAAGTGACCAAGGTACAATATGTCATGGTTAGCCTATGACCGTGGAGCAATAATGGGTGTAAAAATGCCCAAGGCTTTTTAGGCAGGAGTAGTCAGAAGTCATTGATACAGTGTGGAAAATATCTCCAAGAATTCAATGGAGACACCCTGGGGAGGTTCAGACAAAACAATTTGACACTTTACTCTAGGGAGGTTTGGGGCAGTCACACTCTGATGCTAGTTTTAGGAAATCCCACAGGGAATTTTGAAAACTCAGATAGGAGGGGACAGCTCGGCTATCCACAGGCAGCGAATTCCAGAGTCTGGGCGCACTTATGGCAAAGTCCCGATCCCCCATGAGGGTCCGGGTGTGAGGGACTTTGAGCATGCCTGATGTGAGAGACCTAAGTTGGTAGGGGTTGGGATTCAGTTTAGGCAGAAGTCGGGCCAGCTCCTGGGGGGTGCTAGTTCTGATCACTTTCCCAGAGAGGCATCCCAAATCAAAATCAAGGTATGTAGCTGGTGAGAGCCAGCAGAGTTTCTCATATAGCTCACAATGGTGGGTGAGTCGGGGGCAGCCAAGGCAAAATGACAAATGTTAATTTAAGCAGTGTACCACCGGGTGAGATGTGTCTTTGGAGAGCGAGCAAATAGGTGCAGCCCATAGCTGAGGGAGGGAAGGAGCACACCCTTCGCTATGGCAAGCCTGGCTGCCGGTGTAAGGTTATACTTGGCCCTATAGGCCAGACCTAGTTTGCAGTTTGCCGCCCTGCAGATGTTAAGGATACGATTACCCATGTCAAGTTGGGGGTCAAGTGTTACCCCCAGATATTTGATGGAGCTCACTATGGGTAGTGAAGATCCATCTGTGCTGGTGACATGTAAGCAGGCTGATGAGGCTTTGATTTTAGCCACTGAGCCAAAGAGCATAGCCTGTGTCTTTTTCCGGTTCAGGACCAGCTTGTGATTAGTAACCCATGACAATACCCTGTTAAAGTCATCGGTCAGGTTCTGGTTTAGGGTAGTGGCATTCTGGGAGTGAGCCAGGATTACCAGATCATCTGCATACATGGTGGCGCTACAGCTGGTAGTAACCATGGGTAGTTGATTGAAGAGGGAGAAGAGGAGGGACCCAGTACCGAGCCTTGAGGCCTCCGGAGGTCACGGTAGGGGCTCAGAGGGACTTTATTGAAGCAGATGCACGCTGCTTTCTACCATGTAGATAACCCATTAGCCATTTCATGGCATGGGGGGAGAGGCCAAGTGACCACAACTGTGCACCAAGCAGTTTGTGGTCAATGAAGTCAAAGGCTTTGGACAGGTCGATAAATATTGCACCGAGAGTTTGCCCTGGTCCATGGCTGTCCGGATACTTGATGTAACCGAGATTAAGACTGTGGTGGTGCTGTGTCCCTTACGAAAGCCTTGCTGGGCTGGGGACAGAAGTTCATGAGAGTGGATATATTCCGAAAGCTGCTCAGCCACTACCTTTTCAAGGAGCTTGCTAAGGGTTGGGAGAATAGCAATCGGTCGATAATTGTCAAGCAGTTTGGGATCTCCTTGCTTCAGTACAGGGACAATCCTCGCCTCTTTCCAGATGTCTGGGATGGTCCCCAGGCCAAGGGATAGGTTGAAGATAAAGACTACTGGTGAGGCAATGTGTGCAGCACCAAGCTTAAGGAGTTTAGGCTCCAGGTTGTCTAGGCCAGGACTGGAGTACTGGGAGAGGCCAGCTAGGCATTTCTGCAAGTCCTGAACTGATACAGCCCTGAGGTGGAACATTTGACGAGGAGGGTGACCCTCCAGCAGAGTGGAGGGAAGGGGGTGGGACAGAGCCTCATCAGGTGAGAAGAGGGTTGTGAAGGCAGAGAGGTCAGAGAAGTGATTATTTAGGGAGTTGGCAATAGTATGGGGATTATTGCAGGAGACTCCATTTATGACCATGTCCATGACCCCCGGATGGGAAGATCCGCTGACAAGGGATTTAATATCTCTCCAGAACCTCCTGGGATTAATGGCAGAGCTTAGTAGGGCGGACTTGCAAAAGTCACTCTTTGCTGCCCTGATGGCCTTTTTGCACTTGTTCCTGAGGTGTCTGTACCTTTGAAAAATCATGGGATCACTGGTACCTTTGGAGCAGACCCAACACTTATCTCTCTCCGCATCTGGGCTAGGAGATTCCCATTTAACCAGAGGGTAGGACCCCTCACCCCACGGGTGACCTTGGGAGCATGCTTGTCTTGCAAGGCCCTGAAGGTGGAGAGGAAGTAAGAGGTTGCTGCCGAGGGGTCAGTGGCACCATACACCCCAGACCAGTCAGTAACTCTTAGGTCTTCCAGGAACTCCTCAGTATCGAATCTAGAGTAGTTTCTGACATGCATAATTTTGTGTGGAATTTTGGGGGTGGGAATTTTCCATACACAGAAAACCGGTGAGTGGTCAGAGATGGAGTCAAATAATGTACCTGCTGATGAGATCCTGTCAGGATGGTTAGACATGATCCAGTCCAGTAAGGTGCTGAAGGATCCATTTGCTGTCCGCCTAGTTGGTTCCTGAATGAGCTGGGACTTATGGGTAAATACATTCTAAAATGTACTGAAATATTCCCACCTTACCACAAGTGCCAATAAATTATCTCAAATTTGCTTGGCCATTCTAATCCCACATTTGTTTTATTCTGATTCTTATTTATAGGGCATCATGATGCTGCAGCCTATTAAACATGGCAATGCTATGTCTGCCAGTTCAAGGATAAATCTGGGCAACTTTTATGAATATTACAGTCTCTGGAGGCTTGCTCCTGAGCCACTAATGTACATAATGTTTTAACATTTATCAAACCAAGATACTCGTTCCTTCCTTAGAATCCCCTGCCTAACAAGCTATGGCATGCTGATGCATTTGACTGGTTTTAAAGCCAGTATTGTAATAATAATGAGGGTGATCACTTTTCAGGTGTGAAAAAACACAACAATACAAAAACTCCAGTAAAACGTATCAAACCTGGGAACAAAACTTACCTGTCCCTAAGATGACATTGCATGTTTACCCTCGCTAGTATCTTTATTTCGTTTTGGGTGACTGGGTACGCCCACTGGGACAGATGTCCCTTTTTCTGTGGTGATCCAGAATTAGTTACTGTATGAATACCGTTATAAGATCAACATATCAAGAACAGCAATCATACGATCATGCATAACATAATATAATTGATACAACTTACAAGGGAGATATCTAGAGTACTGGCTGCAAGATAGTACTGACTGAAAAAGGAGCAAACAAAAAAAGCTTTAATACATTTTATTTGACTAAGTAAAACTTCCTATACAAGCTTTCAAGGTCATGGCCTCGAAACCTTGTATAGGAAGTTTCTTTCCATCAATGGCATTACAACTTTTTTTGTTTGTGTTCTCCTTTTTTTTCCAATTAATTCCACTCTATCATAACAGTGCAATTTTTTCTTTGTCACCAAATAGTCAAATACAAGCAACAAAGACAATAACAGGATACTTGGAGCAGGTTTCAGGGACAGGAGAATACAGCACTCAGTAGCCATGATCAACAGACATGGTAAAGTAAATTAGTTTAGTAAACATCCAGGGTTTGCTTAAGGTTTATTCATATTATTCACAAGTTATGAATACTATGAAGACAATAGTATATAATTAACGAGGTGTGACCAACAGAAAACTAGCAGAGCATTTCCAGAGAAGTCTCTTATAATTAGAGACAGCTAATAAACCTGCAGTGGGCAGTACATTGTTCAGACTTTAATATCCATTCCTCAAGAGCTAGCCTTTAATAGACATGTGTGTCTCACAAATACAGTGATGCAATTCCCACCCCCAAGTAAGATTATAGTTTGCATTTACAATATACACTTTCTGCCGAGGCTTAATCACCATTTTGTTTATTTATTTATATTTTGATTACTGGGTTAACCAATGGAACAATACTCCATTTACATGGGTGACGCAAGATGAAGAAGGCAGCAGCATACAAACATACAATAAAATTTAGATCCAATACAAGTTCTAATGATGTCAGACACATACTAAGAATAGCACTGACAAACAAGTACATCTGTTTAAACCTGACAGATACATTTTAAGAGTTATTTAGTTTGAGTTTCAAACATATCCCCCCAGGCTGCCACAAGAGGAACGAGCTAATAAGCAACCACATGCTAACAGCAAAGAAGACCTCCAGGCTGTTGCCCTCAGTTATGCATTCAATAATAATAACTCGGCATTCACTTTCAGTGTACATTTAATTACATTTTTATTTATTTTACAATTAATTTACATAGGATAGCCCAGCTGAGATGCAACATCTTGTTTGCAGTCTGGTTCTGCTTCTACTTATTTCTGTAACTGGGCATATTGGAGCACTGAGAGGCTAAGTGTCTTGCCCAAGGCCACACACTGAGTATTTGGCTCTAGTGGAGTCTGAACCTGAGATCTCCCAGTTTCCAAACTGATGCTCCCACCACTGAACCAACCTGCCTCTGCTTTTGATTGGTTTTAATGAATAACTTGGACTAAACAGATCAGAATTAAAAGCTAATTAATGACTGACAGTAGTTGCTAAATGAAAAAAAAGACCACTAAGAGAAGACAGAGTTTGTTCCAAAACATGCCAGCGATGTTGACCTTGAAGCACTAAATAAGGGCTCTACAGTATTAATTAAAATTATGTAAAGTGTATTTTGGATTGAAGTTTAAGATAAATAAAGACCTTTTCAACAGGATTAAGAGAAACTGCTTCTTCTTTGTAGCAATTGTCTGCTTAGAGGTCATGTTTCCTCTAGGTGTGTGCATGAGCACCAGTACGGCATCCAGCAGGTAGCCACAGACTGCTGTGAAAGAAGCTTACATATAGCAGATCATCTCCAATGCTGCAGCATGGCACACAAAGCAAAGAGAGAGACCTGGCTATTGACAGTGCAGTGCAGAGTTTAGTTTTCTGCTGAGTGTAAGAAGATCTGAATGCATCACAAAATATAAAGAAGGGGGAGTTCAGCAACAGTTAGGGAGCAGGGCCTGTTGCTGTTAAATAAGAAAAGATAAAAGCCTGGTCTTGTAGTCAAAGCAAAGGTTTGGGAACAAGGAGATCACAGGTTCAAACCTCACTAGAGGCAAAGCCAAATACCCAGTGTCTGACCTTAGGCAAACTGTTTAACCTTTTAGTGCTTCAGTCCATTCAGCTGCAGAAATGGGTAGAAGAAGGATCCCACTCGAAACAAGATGGTGTGTCTGAGCTGGGCTATCCTGAATAAGCAAACTGAAAAATGAAAACAAAATTACAAACAATTGAAAACTGAGGATTTGGCTAAGTGTTTAAGGACTAGGAAAATAAATGAAAGGGAAAAGTTTTTTTTAGCAGCAGAGAGGTTGACATACCTGTTGTTTAACAAGATAAATTAGAAACAGAGGGTCTGCCTGATGGAAAATGAAGGGTAGAGAAAAAGTTAGCGGTGGTGAGGGAGACATATCTGGTTTTAATCATACATCCATACTTTAAATTGTGTTAAAATGTACAGTATATTTATGTTTTATACTGTTTTATTGACAATAAATGGTTTGCTTTCCTTACGGTGCCATGCACACACACAAGAATTCTGCCCACAGAGTCACAGCAATTAGAGAAATAACTGGTTAGAGGGAATCAATAGTTAGTATATTTATTGATTGACTGAATAATTTAGAAATTATTATCCATGACTGCCATTGAGATGCAAAAGTGTTTCATTTCTCCATGTTTCCTGAGCTGGCAGTGGTAAAGTACATGCTAGTTTACAATATGCAAAAGAAAAACACCACAAGAGAATACAACATGATGGTATTTGGGACTACATGAGCCTGTATAGACTAGTACCTTCTTGTTCACGATCTGACTTCTATTCATTCAGCTGCCAGCTGGCTGAGGAGGTGAGAAGAGGGATGTGCTAGTCGCTGCTTATTTTTGTTATTTTAATTATGGCTGGCATGGATAGATGAGGGTTAGAATGGGGGCTAGTGGGCTGATGAAGGATGATATACTGATCTGTGGTGGGGGTGGAAGAGGAAAGGATGAGTACTAGTGGGTGGGGAAAGAAATTAATGTTTGTAATCATATATATTAAGTGAACTGCATATCTTGCATTCTCATTCGCTCGAATTGCATTGCTGAGACCTGTGAAACCGTGTTTGAAAACACAGTCTATAAATTTAAATAAACTAAATTAAACTGGATAGTGATTTATGTGGGCAAGAGTTCTGCATTCTTTTAATATTTATTGTATATGCCCCAAGTCAGTATTACAATACAGTAGGGAGGCAGTACAGTGTAGTGAGCACAGACCATTGAACCTGGAGATCCAGCAGACCCAGGTTTGAGTCTCACAACCATCACTTTTCTTACTGTTTTACCTTGTGCAAGTCACTTAACCTCCCTGTGACACCCCCCATGCTTAATTCTCTTTCTTCTTCTATACCTAACCACCTGACTTTCTCCATGTCTCTGTGTGTAACTAATGGCTGGTGATGACTCTCCTGGATTGTAAAGTGCTTTGGGATATACTGTGTATGAATGGCACTATACAAAACTTTCATTTCCTTCCTAAAACCTTCCTTGGAATCTGAACAGGACTGATCATCAGATATTTAAATATGAAGAGCTGAACTTCAGCTGGTTTCATTACCCAAATGAGCTCTGCTGGTTAGCAAATTTCATGTGCCAATGATGTTTTTATTCCATATACATTTAATTGCCCAGCTGGCTGTCCATCATGCAGGAATACTCCCTGTTCACAGGAATATACCCTGGTCAGGCCAGGGAATCCAGCTGTCACATAGATGGGCAGCCCGATTTTTCTCCTCTGGTTTTCTTCCTCCCTCCTGTCAGGTGTGGGTGATGCCTATGTCAGCCTTGCCATGCACAGCTTCCTTCTGTGGCAGGAGTAAGTTCCCTCGCCCAGAATTAGGGGTTGCTGTGGTGGAGGAACCTGCAGCCAGCCCTCCCCTGGCTGATACACTACTGCGTGAAAGCTGTCTTAGTCAGGCCTGCCACCTGACGTGATGCACAGAGTCTGTTCCCAAACCTGGGTCATCCACATGGCACTGCTACATGGCCATCGTGGTGGCTCTAATGATAATTTTTTTTTTAACTTTAAAATTTATACCCACCTTCATCACTGGCTCTGCCCTGTCAGCCCCTAGAAAGCACTCACCCTTACATTCCTACTTGTAGCTTTTCCATAGAACTCCACAGTTTGCTCATCATGACGAGGTTGGTGGGTCAGCATCCCTAACAGGAGCTCCCAAGTCAAAGACAACTGGAGGCTGTAATGAGCAGGCATCATCCTGCATTGCCAGGATTTGTTTTCCCTTTTTCCTCATGAACTATCAGGGCTGCCTATCTGAAATAAGCCCCATGGGCATACACACTCAAACTTGCTGATACAGCTCATCCGCTGCCCTTCCCCCCTGTGGTTACCAAGGTGGAAGGGTTGCAGTGGAGGTAGTACAATACATCTAACCTCAGCTGCCATAAAGGATTATATTCAAATGAATATGTGAGTTCACATTCGGCATTTCGCATCTAGAGTGCTGTAATCTCAACGAGTGCATGTTTGTGTTCTGCTAACTGTTTGGAAACTCAGCTTTAGTTAGTAGCACACCCACTGACCATAGCACATCCCATTTGTGTTTGTGTGAGGCAGTGACCCTATTATGGGATGTGCTGTCATCTTTCCTAGCCAGCCTCCTGATGCCCCGGACTTGGGATGTGAACTTGGGTCATTAGCATTGCAAGTAACAATGTTACCACTGCACTGACAGCTAGGCCATCCTGTCTACCATCATTTAAAATAAAAAAAAACATAAATCCTCCCAGTAACTAGCTAAGTTCGGGAATGTACATTAGAAGAACACTTTCAATTCCCCACAAATTAAAATCTGTAGCTCTTTTAAACCAATTCAGAGGTTGATATGGTACTGAACACAGAATTAGATTTTGTGATTAATACCTTGTACCCCTGAATGAGGTCAAACTTAAAAATTATTTTTCATTTACCACAGTAGTGCTAGAGCATGTTGCAGGCATTGTTTATGTCCATGCAAGTGAATGGGGTGACATTGTTTAGGCGTTATCATGCAATTTAACCTTTTAGTTAAACTGAATCTCATCGAGAGATCTTAAATGCAGAACTAAGTTATATGATTAAGACACTATCTATCCCCCTCCAAATATTCACTTTAACAGGGACAAACTGGTCTGTATCTGTGGGGGGAGAGGAAAGCTGGGAGGAGGGTGGTACAGTAGCAGTTTTTTTAAGTATCATATTCCAGTAGATAAATATAAAAAATCGATATATAAAAATGCGTCAAGCATGTCCTAGATCCTAACTCCTAACTTTCAGACCTGCACTCCAGATTATCTGAGCTCTAAACCACAGATTCACTGGTAGGTCCTTATCTGCCCCAAATGAAATGACTCCCCATCCTCCACAATTGGTACTCACTGCTGACTACGAGTTGCAAGACATCACTGCATGCTGGTAACTCTGGTCAGGATAAACTGGCTTTGTGATGCTTATGGTCATTCTGAGTTCTGCATCCTTCCCCGTTAGACACAGCACTTTAAAGCACAAATAGTCTTGAAGTGCTGCCATGGTTGCACTTGTGTCTCTGCTGCTGGTTTCTGCACATACTACTGTAATTAATATATATTTTATTTTGTATTTTCATGCATTGTAGATATTTTGTTGTTAACCTTCTTGGTTACTGTAAGCAAGCAATAACACCCAACAGGATCGATGGTATTGGGCAACACCTTCCAGTTCAGTGGGTGTAATGAGGCCCGACATGGCAGACGGAGGTTCTTATAGTCCAAGGAAGGGCAGGTATAGCCACACAACCCACCTTGGAGGGTACATTACACATAAAAAATAGGTTATTGATGAACTGACTGGGGCCATCTTTGTTGATCTCTCAAAAGCCTTTGATCGGGTTGACCACACATTACTGTGCTCCTCTCTCCTGTCACTTGGCTTCTCCTCCCCAGCTCTTGCATGGATCAGTAATTACCTCATGGGCAGGCATCAGTACACCAAATTCAACAAGGTCCTGTCTGAGCCTGCCCAGGTTAACTGCGGAGTCCCACAGGGCTCTGTCCTGGGGCCTCTCCTGTTCTCTCTCTTCACAAATGAGGCTACCCTTGGCTCTGACTCTAGGGTCGTCAGTGCTGTCATGAGCGACCTAGTCATCATGGCCAAATCCAGGACACCACACCATTAACACCAAACTAAACTTGGACTTGACCACATCCAAACTTGGTTGCAGGACCATAAACTTGTTATTAACCTACAGAAGACACAGGCCATGCTATTTGGCTCAGCAGCCAAGTTAAAGCTGCCCAGGATTCACTACAGATCTCCGGGCTGATGGGTCACCGCTGACTGTCATGAGGCTCGGTCAAGTACCTGGGGGTGACCCTTGACCCTCAGCTGGATATGAACCTGCACATACGAAATACATGCAAGGCCTCAAACTGCAAGCTGGGTCAGGCTTACAGAGCAAAAAGCTATCTAACTCCAGCTGCCCGTCTTGCTCTAGCTAGGGGAGTCCTCCTACCCACACCTTTGCTACGGACTAATCACCTTTGCCCACGTTGCAAAAACTAGTCTAGTAAAGTGGGACTCAGCGTACAACAACATATGCTGTTTTGTGCTCTCAGCTCCCCCACCTCACTCACCGCTGTGAGATTTACACCCGGCTTGAGTGGCTCCCATCAGAAACTCACCGCTTTTATGTCCTGCGCAACTTCATTAACAATATTGTTAGAACTGCCACCCCTCAAAACCTTGCTGAGACCCTTGTTCTTGCTACACCCTCCTACAACCTGCGATCCAGCGGCTCCCATGCCTTCCTGGTACCTAAAACCTGCACACAAATGGGTGACTGAGCCTTCGCTGCATATGCGCCCAGAGTTTGGAACTCTCTTCCAACTAGCACTCACTCCTCTCCCTCGCACCAGAGCTTTAAAGCCTCCCTCTAGGGTTTTCTCAAAATGGCTGCCACCTGTCTCTGCACTAGACAAACCCTCTCAGCCTGAGATGCCCCAACTAACTGAGATGCTACCTAAACATTATGACTTTGGTAGAGCACGACTGTGCTCATACTACTCCTGTTCTCACAGCATATATAAAAATGGACCATTTGGCCCACCGGCAAAACAGGGTGAGCACTATAACTGTGCACTCCTTTCTCTCGCACTGGGCCCACTCTATCCCAACTGTGACTCCTCCTTATTCTAACTGCTAGTCTTACAACTTGCTGCCTGGAGCGATGAATTCACACTGCACTTCTTCCTACTGACTGCAATGTTTAATACCGTATTGTAATACCTGTTTTTGGTATTGTTGTCTTACAATGTCCCTGTGTTCTGGTCACTTTATATTAACTCTTCACTACTATTTGCCTGATGAAATCTGATGCTTGTAAAGTCCCTGTTGTGTGAATTCTATTTAATGTAATCCTCCACTTGTATTTGCCTGATGTTCATGTATGTACCTTGTAATGTACCTTGTAATCTCCTGGGTTGCACCTGAAAATAGGCACTTGGCTGTCTAGTGTGCTTACCCGGTTAACAAAAGCAAATAAATAAATGTGTAATAAAATATGAAAAACAACAACAACAAAAGACAGCTACAAACAAAAAAGAATTAACTGAAAATCAAGTTTTTTTTTTTATAAAATAGTCCCTCTACAGGGTATACTTGCCAGTAGATAGCACTGTTGTATTTGACAGACTTTTTTTTACACTTTTCTTTCGTAGTGTCTTCACCTCCAACCCAGACAGTGTCTGACCCCAACCCCCACCCCCAAACACTGGTTAAAATTATTGAATGGTAACAACTGCTGATCAGGAAATTAGTGAGCAGTTTTTTTGTAAACAGGCAGGCAGGAACAGTGACTTCTTATTTACTGGTCATTTCTAAAATAAGGTAGAATCAGGCTATTGAAAATAAGAATGTACACACAAGATGCACACAGACTTTGTTAGAAGCCACTGTGAGCAGGAAGCAAGGAACAGCCACAAACAAATCCACAGAACAGCTGCTGCACTTGGAACTGATAAACGACAAAAGGAAAACTTATTCAGTAGTAAGTAGATGCACATATTCTTGGTTAGAAGCTGGTATGTGCATGAAGCCAGGTGTAGCCACAAACACATCCACAGAACAGCTGCTGCAATCGGGGCTGATAAATGATAAATGGAACGCTTATTCAGTAGTAAGGAGAGTGCTAGCACAAAAAAAATGCAATACAATTTAGTCAGATAGATGTTGTAAGGTATTTGGCATCACCCCTTCATGTTCCAACATTTCCTCATTTCTAGGCATAGGGTATACATCAGCTGCTGTAATTGAATTCAGCTTGCCATAGTCCAACAGAACCAAGTAGACCATCCTTTTAAGGAATGACTACTGGGGAAGTCTAAAGGTGTTTTAGATTCCTGTATCACCAACTGTTGTCTCCTCTCTGCTAACACTTTGCAGCATTTGTGCATCTGGGTTCTGATACTAGTAGGGCTCCTCTAAGCACTTTGTCTAACAGGTTTGTCTAATGCTGTCTTGACCTCACACTCTCACAATTTTGTGTACACCTGTTGGTGAGTGAACAGAGCCCCAAAGGTGTGTAGCATCCCTGCAATGTCTGCCTTGATCCAGGTTCAACCATGTAGAAAGCTTAACTGCATCCTCTGAAGTTTTACCCCTATTCTCTTCAAACAGATCAATAATAGGATCCTCCTTGTCCTTTGCTGGAGAATACATTGTTGCCCAAAGCAGTTCTCCTCGGGCAGGGTATGGCTTCAGCATAATAACATGACTGGTGCAGTGTTTGCGGGTTCAACCTGGCAGTTTGAGCATATAAGTTACATCATTCGGTTTCCAGTCACAATAAAAGGACCCTCCCAGGTAGGCAGGTGTCATCTCAAACTGGAACAAGTGCCATTACTCTCTGCATAACCTGATATGCTTAAGCTCATGCAACCCAGTCGTACCATGTATTCTGCTTGTACTGGTCTTGCAAGAGCTTCTCCTGTGCAAAGTCAGTGTACTCCATTAACCTCTCACAGAAGTTTAGTACACACTCGTATGAACATATGAAAGGCCAGCAAAAAAAGGCCTGAAGGTCTATTGAGTTTGCTCGATGTGGAGCTCATAAACGTATGCCACATGTTGCTGTGGTCCCCCTCCCATCACCAAAACCTTCTCCTTCAGTCTATCCTACACTCTTTTAAACCTCCCAACTATACTGTAATTTACTACCCCCTCTGGCAGTGAATTCCATCCTGCCACCACCCTTTCAATGAAGAAGTTCCTTCAGGCCTCCTTCTTGTATCCTCCCCTGCAAATCTGTAGTTGTGCCATCTGGTGTTTCTGTCTCACTGCTGCAAAAAAGATCATCTATGTTGACCCTGTTAATGCCCTTAAGGTATTTGAAGGTCTCAGTTATGTCCCCTCTCTCTCTTCTCTCCTCCAGTGACTACATGTTCCCAATACTGTCCTGGCTTATTGGGATTTTGCTACCCATTCCTCCCTGACCAAATCCAAAGGCCCCATCACCCTACATGCATAAAGTAGCTCAAAGGGCTAGAATTCTGAGGATTCCTGTGGCACTTCCTAGTAGGCCAATTGTAAGTGGGGAATATATTTGTCCCAGTATCTGATGTGTTTGTCCGCAAAGGTATGAAGCATTAATTTTTGCATGGAGTAGAAATGTTTTCACAGGGCTGGCCTATTAGTACAGTGGCAGTGCTAGCACTCCTGATGGCAGTGACCCGGGTTTGGGAATGAGCCTGAAGTGTCAGACAGCCAGCTGGGGGAAGACGGATCAAGCATCCCACAGGACACTCTCCTCCTCTGGGGAGGGAGGGTCCCCACTACCACTGCGTGACTACCACCTGGTAGACCACTGGTAGTACTGCAGGCAGGAGTGCAGTCAGGGAAAATGAAGACACTGATTGGCTGTAGCAGAGTCCCTGATTCACATTATGTTCATTCACACTTTTACCAGCATCTCTGTGTGAGGTGTGAGAAAAACAGAATCAGAACCCTCAGCTGTGCAGAATGGTGGCCTTGTGATGCCCGCAGGCCCCAGACCCCGCTGACCTGGGCTCTGCCCTGGTGACTGGATAGAGTGCCCAAGGGATCTGGCCCAGCCTGAGGGCCCAGTCATATGGGTCAAGCCATGACAGCAACATAGTGAATGTAATGCAAGTCCCAGAAGATGGTGGAAGTGATGGGTTTGGGGTGCTGTGAGGTCCTGAGTGGGGGGTCATAAGCCAGCTGAGTGAAATGTAGAGCAAAAAAAAAAGTTTACACAAGCCAATGCCTGTGGATGGTAGTTAAACTTTACAATTGTCTCTCCTTGCACTTCCCCCACATGGCAATCATCATCGTAGAGATGAAGTTTGAGCCCGTCTGACAAAATTTCCTTGGGAAACTGTACTCAGCAAAAAAATCCTTAGAAATTCATCTGCCCCTTTTCTGGTTTCACAGAAGATGCAACAATTGCTTCAAAGTACCTAATTGCAAAATCAATAACCACCAAAATAAATATTTTCCCTGTCCACCTGGAGTTATTAAAGGGACCCACAATATAAATAGCCACCCTCTTAAATGACTAATTTATGCAACGGCATGAGGGAAGCTTTGCCTTATTTAATATCCCCCTCCCCGCCTTCAGGCATGTACTGGCTATATCTGGGAAGAAGGTGGGCAAGTAATATTTCCCCAAAAGCTACTCTGGTTCCTGTTTATCCTTAGATGCCCAGAAGCTGGAATGCCATGAGCCAGTTCTAGCAGCTGTCTCCTGTATTCCTGTGTTACAACTATATGTTGAAATATTCCCCCATTTTATGCTCCTGTATTTGCACAACACTGTCTCACCAACAATCCGTCTTACACTTTCAGGTATCTAGCTTGTGGTGATGCTTCACCACCATTATGGGCCTCAGCTAACTCCCTTATTTAAGTAAGCAATAATACTCAACAGGGTGGGCGGCATTGGGCTATACCAGAGTGTTCAGGGGTGTAATGAGGCCTGACACATTAAGCGGAGGGCCTCCTAGCCCCTGCAAGGTCCAGTACAGTCCATACCACCCACACTGGAGGGTATTGTTGCACTTAGAAAATGGGTTACATTTAACATTTTTGGGTACTATTTGCAAAATTAATAAAAGTATAAAAAACTGCTTACAAATCAGTTGAGAGTCATTTGTTGGTAAAGTAGTCCCTCTACTAGTATACTTGCCAGTAGAGGGCACTGAAGTGTTTCACAGTTGTTTTTAGCTTACTTGAGTTTGCTGTCTTAAACCCTCCCCCACTTCAATGGTGAACTTGTCACCTCCACATTTGCTGGTGCCCCTTTTTGTTTCTATTTGTTTCATTTGGGTGACTTGAGTCAGAACAAAGTTGGAGAATGGGGGCTGACTGCAGCAGGCATGGTGGCTGAGAGATGTAGTACAACCTGGCATGATGGGTGAGGGATATTAAGGCACAATGGCTGTTTAGCTACAGAAGATTTTTGGTTTTTTTAAATAGAGCTGTTACATTCTTTCACTGTGTTTGGTTGAGAGGGAGTGGAGCAAGGGTGAGCCAGGGAAGCTTTCTCAAGTAACACTGAGCATATGATCTGCTACTACTCTTAGTTTGAAGTAGAAAAACTTTTTTTTTTACAAACATGAAACAAATGTAATGCCCCCCTCCCAAATTAGGAGGCTTACCTTGATTATCTCCCTGGGATTCTCTAATGCCCACTGCCTGGCTGATGTCCAGAAAGAGAAAGGAAATCCAGGTACAGCAGTGTTTTGATGCTGTCTTGCATGAGCATGTAGATCCATGCCACCTCGCTATCTAAGAGGTCCAGTTTTGTGTATAGTGTGCATAGCCTGGGCTGGTTCCGAGTAATTCAAGGCCTGCAACCAGCCAGGCATTACTGTAATGGACTCCCTTTAGTAGTTGCTCAGTAACACTGTTGGAGCCCTTCATAGCACTGTAAATGTTTATTTCTAAATCTTTACTCTTACTGTATAACTGAATTGTTTACATTGACTAACTACTTCTCCACTATGAGAGAGGCCCTGTTTGGTCCTGGACTTGGCATTTGGACCAATCGGAACCAATGGGTCCTCAAGGAGTCCTTATTACAGTGATTTGTGGGAGAAGCTATGAACGTTCCTTGTTGGCACTTAAATTAACCAATGAGAGCTCTCGGACTGTGATTGACAGTGCAGGCAGCCAACTGGAATACAGAGATCCCGGTCCTTCAGTTGGAACTGTGTATGAACAAGTCAGTCCTGCTCAAGCGCTCAAGCTCTCAAGCTGAGAGGAGCAAGTGTATAGCTGCAGCTGGAAGTTCAGCTTGAGCCACCGACAAGGAAGCAGACTGATCGTGGGCTGAGAGAGATCACAGGGAAAAGGCCTGTTTTTGCATCCTTGCGTGAGACTCTGAATCCTGAGAGGATCACTGAAACCTGAGACTGCCCAGAAGTAGAGAGGAGTTTCAGACATAAATACAAATCAGGGAAGCCTGTTTACCAGAGCAAAAGAGGTACTGTTTCTAAATTGTCTCAGTGTGAAATGGATTGAAGTAAGGAGATTGCTCCAGAGACTCCTGGTGTAAAGCGGAGCCTGTAACTGTAAAAAAGAACTGTCTCCTGCCACACGCCAAGAGGAGAAGACCGACGTGGGTTTGTTCAGTCAAACTACATACAAAATTCCATCTACAACCACCGGGCCTATGCCAGCCTAGACCCCAAAAGACTGTTCCTGCACCAGATTTAGCCACTGCTTGGTGAGAGACCAGTCTTGGGAAGTCAGCCCCTGCATAGAACCAAAACACAGGTTGCGGCCACCTATAGGGAAAGACCATGAAGAGAAAGTGAGTCATGTCAGCCCCAGTACCCACCAACATCCTGGAAGGCCAGAAGGTCCATTTTGTCACCAGCCATTCCTCAGTCTGTCTGGGTGCAGTGAATACAATCAGGGTAGCCCCCTGCAACAACCAAATAAACGCTTTTGTGTCATCTGAGTTGCTTTTTAAGTTCTCATTGCATTTAACTGTGTTTGCAGGCCATCCAGCCTGGGATTACAAATATCTTATTATCTGCAAGTGTTTCAACTGTTTAATAATACCCTTCCTTCCATCAAGGGCCCAACCAGCTGCAACGCTGGTCTACCGGCAGCAACGCTTCAGGCCTGCTCCTAGTTCCACTCTGGGTACCTAGCAGTTGGTTAAACTGAATGATTCAGGGACAGATCAAATGCTCATTATTTATTTTTGCCTAATGCTTAATTACAGTATTACAATAATCGGTGATCTAAATTCATACCCCTCCCTTCTTCGAGTCCCCTTAATAAACCAGATTTACTGTTTGATGTCAAGTTGAGCTGTGAGCATATTATTACCCAGTGTCTGGTTACTGAATCTGTTCAAAGATACTGTGCAAGGGGGAGTCACGTGATGCAGAACATGGAGTAGCTGCGCTTACTGAGAGCTCCGTTCCTCCGCCGACTTTTAAATCTCTTTTCCGACTCCTTCTGATTCTATTTTCTCACCTAGCTACCAGCAATAAGCTAGTGAGTACACATCGTGACTCTGCGGAGTTGAAATACATGAAACCTCCGGGCACCCTCCCCTGTAACCCCAGAGAAGGCCGCTAAAAACTAAAGCCTCGCCTAATCGTCATCCCAGGGTGCAGAGAGTCTTCTATTCTGGAGGAGCCTCTTTCACTGATCGGTTCCTTGAAGAAATAAGACCGCTAAAGACGCGGTCCAAGACCTCTCTGGGAATATCAAAATATCACGATTGCTATGGAGGAGCTATCACGTAGGACATCTGATGGGAGGCACGAATTAAATCTTTGGAGGGTCACACAGGCAGGCTGGATTCTACGGTTAACAAGATGGCTCATCGAATCCAGAAATTGGAGTTAAAAGTGGAAGATTTGGAGGGCGTAATAAGGCGTAATAATGTTGTTATCATTGGATTACCAGAAAAAAGCCGAAGATACAGAGCCTAATAAATTTGCTCAGAAACTTACAGAAAAAATTGCAGGACCCTCACAGTTTGGTGCAGCCTGTTATGAAAGAGCCCACAGGGCTTCATGATGCCATCCCCGATCGTCCCCCCAGAGTATTTATTTTAAAATTTTTAAATTATCAAGAGAGGCAACTGCTTATTGACAAAGTCAGAGAAGTTAAGGACATATTTTGGGAAGGCTCTAAAATCAGAGTGGTGCAAGACCTGCCACTGTCCGTTCGGCAGAAGTGTGCTACATTCCATCCACTGGTTGAAAAATTAATCGCAGCCAGAATTAAATTCCGTATGGGATACCCAGCAAGGCTTCAAGTCTGTGTCGATAATGAATGGAAGACTTTTGAATCACATGAGTCGGCTGATCCTGCCCTCCGTGAGCTTTTCCCAGCATTGTTTAAGGATCCTTGAAATGGACTGTTTTAATTTTTATTTTTATCTGATTACCAGGGAGTAGTTGGATGCTCTACGGTTTTGCTTCAAGTTATGAAGATCTGGACAGTTGAGGGTCTAACCCTCAGGATATTGAGGAACAACTGCTGTTTTTGTTCGTGAAGACCTCACTGGATTGGGACTTGATGTTGGACTTTATGTTTTATTAGGAGGGCAACATACTGGTTTATCCCCTCCCTTTTTTTTTTTTTTTTTCTTCTTCTGTAACCACCAGACTCCAAGTATTATTGAGATTCTTTGTAATCATTTTCCTAGATTTGGTATTCGGTGTTCATGCCCTTTTAGTGTGGTAGAAATTTTACCAGCTTCTGTTGACAAAGCTTTGGGTCACTTCGGTGGAGGGATAGTAGAAGGGTTGCCTAAGGTTGCTGTTCTGCCCCCTATTAATCCGACGTCGGAATTAAAGCTTATATGGGATACGGGGCTTTAGGTAATGGAAGCATTCCTCCAAGAGATGAGGGATATGCTGTCAGGGTGCATCTTACCCCCAGAAGGAATTTTTGTTTTTTGTTTAGGGAGGGGCATTAGATTTCTCCTCCAGTTACGAGAATACTCATAACGAGGAAGGTAGATAATGGCTTTAAGGCCGACCTCAGCATAGGTTTATGCTGGTTAGCTTAATAGTGTTTTGCTAGTCTTGTAGTTCCTAGGATTAGAAGGGTATCTCTTTTTTTTTCATTGATATAGGGGAGGCGGGGATGCTTGGTTGGTGAGCTTAGTGGGACTGGTGTCATGGGCCGTTAATAGAGTTGGAAAAGGGAAGGGTGGGCCGGGAGGTCGGTTGAGGATTGGTTGATAATAGTGGGATAAAGAAATGGGTTGGGGGTAGTGTATTGGTGGGGGTATTTTGTGTAGGGATACTGGGTTTTGCTGTATGGGGGGCACATAGGCCTGCAAGCATATTGTTTCTGGTTTGTTAAGTATCGGTCACAGGATATCATAATGACGTAATTGAAATGGGGACGGACATTGCTATAAAGTTCCTTACGTTGAATGTTAAAGGCGAGGAATAAATCTAAACAATTTAAGATATTGAAGTATATAGAAACATTGAAGGCTAAGGTAGTATTTTGCAAGAAACTCATTTACTGCAAGAAGAAGGAAATGCTATCGGAGACTTCAGATAGGAAGATTTTCTCGTCTCAGGGTAACACGCATACAGAGAGGGTCATGCTATTACTTCATAGGTCATTGCATTTCACCCCCTTTAAGGTTATTCAGGATAATGAGGGTAGGTACATCCTAGTGAAGGGCAATTGCAGAACACAATTGTTTTGATTGGGGCAGTTTACGGTCCTAACACGGACTCTCATGACTTTTTGGTAGAGTTATTAAAGGTCCTACAACCATTCAGTCATCTTCCCATGATATTAGGTGGGGATTTTAATACGGTGCTAGATCCGTCACTTGATAGATCTTCTAGGACCCAAGTATATCCTACTCCTGCTTCTCAAGAGCCTTTGAGAATTGGTGGATCAGTTGGGCCTAGCAGATGTCTGGAGGTTCTTCACCCAGAGGAGAGGGTTACACATTCATTTCCACATTCATAGATCTGGTTCTCAGTTAGATTATATTCTCCTGTCTGCACCCTGCTCCGGGGATTCTTAACTCAGCAATTGTGGCTGCTCCCTCTCAGACCACTCTGCAGTGGATCTTACAGTTTTTTCCTTCCTCACCTAAAAAGTAATAGATGGAAGATAAATAACCAAATTTTGAGGATTCCTAAGATAACCCAATATTTGTCAGCACAAATAAAGGAGTTCTTTTTATTTAATCAGAAAGATGAGGTTCGCCCAGATATTCTTTAGGGTGCATTTATATACTTGAGAGGCCTATTAATTAGCCAGGCAGTACAAAGAAAGAAAGAAAAGGAGGCCATCATGGCGGGGCTATTAAACCAGATCAGGTCTCTAGAAGCTAGGCTACTCAGTACCCCCTGTGAGGATGATAAAATAAACTTAGTGAGAGCAAAAGATGCATATCTTAAAATATTGGGTGAGCAGGCCGAATTGGCTATTATTAAAACTAAAGCAAAATTTGTGGATCAGGGAGAAAAGTCGGGTAAGGTATTGGCAAGGCGTATTACACAATTTGAGTCCTCCCGTTTAATCGAAGGAATTTTTTCGGAAGAGGATAGTACTATCAAAACCACCCCGGAGGACATGGTCCAAATTTTTCAAAACTACTTTAAATCCCTCTATGCTGGCATGCAGTCTCCTCCTGCTGATGTGGAGATCTTGTCCTTCCTTGAGAAACTACCCCTTCCTACCCTAGACGATTCGGACCGAGCACTGCTTGTCACGGAGATAACACAGGGGACATAGAATTGGCCATTAAAGGTCTAACATCAGACAAAAGCCCGGCCAGATGGGTTCTCAGCCAATTTTATAAAACATTTGCCTCCCAGCTTTCCCCATCACTACTTAGTCTTTTTCAATATATTTTATCTGGAAAAGAAGTAGATAATTCCTTGTAGAAGCACTTATTGTTCTGATCCCTAAGCCCAATAAGCCACTCTGAGAATCCTGCCAGTTACAGACCAATCTAGATTTGTTGAATTCGACATTAAGATTCTGGCTAAGATACTGGCTGATCGTATTAACCAAATAATCTCAAAGCTGATAGGGGTAGAACAAGTAGGCTTTATAGAGAGGTAGATCCCCATCTGACCATTTCAGAACATTGGCACATGTCTTCTCGGCCTCGAGGCTGAACCGATGGCGTTGGTCTCCTTGGACGCCGAGAAGGCCTTTGATAGGGTCCATTGGGCCTCCTGTTTATGTGATGGATAGATTTGGCTTTCCAGAGAAATTTGTGGCTTGGATCAGGGCTTTGTACACCAATCCCTCGGCTAGAGTTGTGTGTAATGGGGCTATTTCAGCATCTTTCATGTTACATGTTGGCACGAGACAAGGATGCCCCCTTTCACCCCTATTATTCAATTTGTATTTGGAACCCCTGATAAGGTGCATAGTATTATCCCCTGAAATTTTGGGTATTAATGTAAGGGGACACACAATTAAGGTTACGGCCTATGCCGATGATCTATTAATCTATGTATCGAAGCCTGATAGGTCTATCCCGGTCTACTAAAGTAATACAGAATTTTAGTGTGTTAGCTAATTATAAATTGAACCAGGACAAAACAGTTGTTTACCTTTGAATAACAGATTATTTAGATGGGATATTGAAGGGTTAGGTTTAGGGTGGAATCCCAAATCTTAGATACCTAGGCCTCACCTTGGAAGTAGCCAAGACAGATTGTGTCAATTGAACCTAGAATCCTTAGTTCATAATATTAAATTAGACCTTAAAAGATGGGCACAGCTACCATTGTCTTTATGGGTAGAATAAATATTGTAAAATGAATATATTCCTAGGCTTTTCTACCCCTTATCCATGTTAAATGTTTGGATCCCCTTTCTTGGTTCAGAAAACTTCATGGGAACTGGCTGATTTGTCTGGGGATATAAAAAGCCAGGATGTAGTATCTCAAGTTAGCTGTGCCCAAAAATCTGGGTGGTTTGAGATTGCCTCACTTTGTGCTTTATTTTTGGGCAGCACATCTAAATAAGTATGGGAGATGGATGCACTGTGAGGATAATATCTTAAACTCCGGATATACCCCATTGTGGGTTAATTTGGAAATTAGTTTTATTAAGAGCTTTGACATTAATCCTAAGGCTTTATCCTATGTACCTACCGTCTACTTCCCTCTCTATTGAAAATTCTCCCATTGGACTTTCCTTAAAATACATAACCAATTATGCAATTTTTGAAATACGAACAAGCATAAGATATAGGACAGCCTGTTTGGGAAATCCTCAATGGCAGATAGGACACCGGACCATTAAACAGAATTGGTTACCCTTCCTGGCTGATTGCTCTTTGAAAGAATTTATTAACTCAGGTGGCGGCATAATCTCATTGGTGGAGATCATGGCAAAGTTTGAATTGACACCTAGGGATACTTTCAAAATATATCAATTACGCCATTTATTGGTTCAGAAAATTGGAAGTCATCTGATCTATCCAACCCGTATTCCATTCTGGGAGGACCTTAGGTTATTAGCTGGAACTCCACAGGCCATCTCTAAGATCTATTTAGTGTTGTTCCATTGGGCCTTTAAGGACAATCTAGCACCGAGTTCATACTGGGCTGAAGTATTCCCTAATATAACTTTGGATTGGACACGGATTTGGCAGAATTGCCATAAATTTGTTTGACAAGATCATCTTAGGTTGGTGCAGTTTAAGATATTGCATAACATTTACTATACACCTCAGAAGTTAATGGATTTAAAGTTAGTACAGGGTTCTCACTGCTACAGGTGTGATATGAAGGGGGGTGACCTTCTCCACATTTTCTGGTATTGTCCTAAAATTGCCCCACTGTGCAATGAGATAAAAAACAAGGCTGATCCATGACTGGGATTAGTGGACATGTTTTGCCCTGAAGTGTGTCTGTTAGGAGATATGTCGGGTTGCGCGGATAAAATGAGGAAATTCCACATAACTCTGATCTCTTGCATAGTGAAAAAAATAGTGTTGAAACACTGGAAGGACCCCTGTCAAATTACTTACTCCGAATGGTTGGCGGAGTTCCTCTCGAGCCTTAGGACTGAGAGGATGATTGCTATCTTAAACAACCAGTTGCCCCTTTTCGAGAAAATCTGGTCTCCACTGGTAATAGCCTACATATAATATATCTATGTTGTTGATGGTTTTTTTGGGCGGTATTTTGTAGCAAAAGCTTTGTGCGGGATGGTGGGAGGGAGGGATGGGAGGGATGGGTAGGGAGAGGGGTGGGGGGCTTGCGGAGGCTGTTTATGTTTGTATCCTTTACAGTACTTACTGACCTATGTTTGATTTTACTTGTACTGTATTTGCTACTTCTTTCTTGTCTCCATGAGAGGATGTATAAAACGTTTAATAAAAAGTTAATAAAAAAAAAAAAACAAAGATACTGTGCAAAATCATTGTTGTAAGAAACTGTTTCTTTACGGGGGGGGGACAGGGTATATAGCAGAAGACTAAACTCTGTTGGTAAGTGTGATGTCCATGAGCATATCAGTAGTGCACTCTAAGAGCTGGGAATTAAATGTCAAATACTGTACTTGGGAATCTTGCTGTGTTAGGCCACTAGTCAGGGGTGTGGGTGGTTATAGCTTCCCAGAGGGCTGTACCAGTATTGCTAATAACCCACTTAACCATTACTCTGGGTGGAGGCACCGGAACCTTAGTTTTACTGTTGGCAGGCACAACCACAGTACGCCTTGTTTCCGAACCCAGGCCCCTAAACCTGCAACCAGGGAAGCAGGCAGGGGAAGTAGCCCTTGGTATAATGGCACCCACCAGGGTTACGCAAATGTTACAATAATAGGATAGTATGGGCTAGATTATTTTAAATTTCTATATGAAACCAGCTGAGCCAATTGTTTTACTCGGGGGGGGGGTTCTCACTCTCTCTCTCTCTCTCTCTCTCTCTCTCTTTCTCCCGCTCTCTCTCTCTCACTAAGTCAGAGAAAAACATGGTGGCAATTTAAAATTGAGTGTTTCATTTCAGCTCAATCATTTTTAATTTAAATAGGTAGGTGGAGACTGGGACTCGTTATTTCATTGTCTCTGTTGCCTAATACCAGACCAGGTGGTTTGTGGCCTTAGCTAACCAGGTTCAAGAATTTCTCCAGCACACTTTCTGATAGCTTTTTATTTTTATTGCTTTTTGTAAAAAATAACATTGTAGGAATGCAGACTTACAAGAATAGGTACTGCAACAAAATACATACTGTTGCACATTAACATGATCCAATGATCAATTAAAATTGTTTTCTTAGTAGTACCACCTGGGGGACAAGTCAAAAATAAAATAATCAACATTTAATAGATTGCTCAGTAAGGAGTATTACTCCCTGACAAGCCAGCCTGTGTAGGTGTGAGATTCTCAGGCAGCTCTAGCTCCCGGGCTTCTATGTTGTCACCCTTCTTAGCTGGCTACCATGAGGAAGTTAACTGAACCACTGGCCCTCCGTCAAATGCACAAGCTGTGGTTCCAGTTTTCATCTATGGGGAAATTGTTGTGCAGCTCCTTACTGTGTTCCTAACACATGGCTGCCCCTTCCCTTTCTAGCTGTCGGTAAACTTCCACAACAAAAGACACGTGGGTGTCTGCAGACTCTCCTCATGTCATTCTCTGAGTTTGGCTCCTTGTGGCAGCACAAGCAATATTTCCACAAGGGTCAAGATCATTGCCAGAATGACATCAAAAGGCAGGTCTCAGGGCTCCGAACTTGTGCTCCTCCGAGGTCAGCAGGTAGAGGGGTGATCTGACAGAGACTTTCAAGTTCTCAAGTTCCTGAAAAAGGAGTGAAAAAGATACACTGCAAGGAATTATTTAACAGGAAATGTGACTCTAGACTATCAGGACATGAGTGGAAGCTGATGGGAAGGAAATTCTTTTTTATGGGGAGAGAGTGGTTGAGACATGGAAAATTCTGCTGGCTGAGGTGGTGGGTGCCAAGACCATTAATGGCTTCAGACAGACTGAAGGGCTTACTAATCACCCTGGAGTGGGGGAGCAGCATGGCAGGGAACATGGCAGCACGTAGTGTGGGTATAAACCTGCACAGACACTAGGTCTCTGTCAGGAGTGGAGGAGCAGCATGGCAGGGAACATGGCAGCACGTAGTGTGGGCATAAACCTGCACAGACACTAGCTCTCTGTGGTAGGATAGGGTATTATGAGCAGATTATTGTATAGTAGATGGACCAATGTTCTTTTTCTGCTGCCAACATCTATGTTTCTATGTCATGCAGACAATACATGAGCTCTTCAAGGGTAATTTTTAAAAAGCTGTCACAGAAGCCTAAACTCACAGGGCTTTTCATAAGTATTTGCCCCAGATCCTTCCTCTCAACAATAAAAATGCATGAACATTTCAACAGAAAATTCAGCATAACTCACATTCTGTTGCTTTCTAGTATTTCTAAGCTACTGCATGTAATTTTCTGGTGTCATTTTGTACCTTTTTAGAGCAGCATTCTTTAACATTTTATTTGAACTAGAGCCCTCATCACTTAACCTGGAATAAACTTTTATCACTTTACTTAAAAGCAAGGAAAAAGGTGAATTGCCACTATATCCTCTCCAAGGTTACACTGCTTACAAAATTTTTCAAATTTATTTATTTATTTATTGAAATGTTTCACCAGGAGTGGCACACGGGTACAGAGGAGAAGGAGTGTACATGATACATAGCAGTTGAGTTGCACATTGGACTCATGAAATTAAGAGTGTAATTGAAAGCTTTGTTACATGAATAAGAGTGGCATTGAAAGCTTTGTTGCATGAATAAGGGAGACATTACGTACTTTGTTTACATGAATGAGATTGACATTACATATTTTGTTTACATACCTACATACCTACATACATACATACATACATGCCTACATTTCTAGCATTAAATGGAATTATTGATACACAGTGTTGACAGTTTAGAACTTGAAGCCTAGAAGCTTTAAGGACAGGGAGCAGGGATTAGGACTGGATAGGTTACACTATAAATAGACGACTGTACTGACTAAGGGAAGACATTTGACAGAGAGATAAGCAGAAGTGCAGAATGGGGCAAGTGCTTGGGTTGATAGAACAAATATATGCCAGCCTTTGTGGTCGAATGCCAAGCCGCTGGTCAGGCCACGTAAGGTGAAGTAGGAAACGATAAGGGGGGGCAGAAGCAGGAGGGGGAGGGGGAGGTCAGGGGCATGTACAGTTTGCTGCGTAGAAGTTAGTGAGGGCAGAGGATAGAGAGTGCTTGGAGGAAGAATGGTGGATTTGGGTAGGCAGGTCATTCCAGAGCTTAGGGAGATGGTAGGAGAAGGCCGATTGGCCTGCAGAGGTCCATCAGTGAGGGATTACCAATAGCCGGGAGTCAGTAGACCTGAGGGCATGAGAGGGGGTTGGTGAAGAGGATAGGGAGGAGACAAAGTAGGGCGGAAGGGAACCGAGCCAGAAGTAAGAAGCAAATTTAGCACTGTGAAGTAGTCGCCAGTTGCTCAGGGATGATAGGGCCAGCTAATGGAAAAGCTCGCAGTGGTGGGTACAAGGGGGGGCATCAAGGGCAAAATGACAGAAAGCATTGAAGAGGGGATCCAGTCTGGATAGGGTAGACTTGGGGGCGAAGCTGTAGACTATATCGCAGTAGTCGAAGGAAGGTAGTATCATTTTCAGAACGATTTCGCGTCTCACAGGTAACGGGAGACAGCTGCGATTTCCATAGAGAGCGCCAAGCTTAGGGTGAAGTTTTTTCAGAATAGCGTCCATGTGGGTGGAGAAGGAAAGGTGACAGTGAAGCCAGACCCCTAGGTACCTAAAGGAGGACATGTCTTCTAGGACTGTGCCATCAAGGGTGTGGAAGATCAGTGGTGAGAAAAGTCTGGATAGTCTCTGCCTAGTGCCGAAAGTCAAGGAGACTGTCTTCTTGGCATTGAGGGGAGAGTTGGTGGGAGTTAAACCAGTGCTGTATCTTGTTGAAATCAGTCTGGAGGCTGGAGGTGACTTCCTCTTGGGTCCAGCCTGAGGTAAAGAGGACTATGTCATCTGCATACATATGTATTCAGGTAGTAGAGCAAGTTTTTGGCAGATCATTTAGTAGGATGGAAAAGAGAATAGAGCCGAGCACTGAGCCCTGGGGAACACCAGTGGTAATAAGGAGTGGGGGTGAGGTGGAGTCAGTTATTTTTACAGACTGGGTCCTGTCTTGCAAGTAGGCTCTGAACCAGTTAGTGGCCGTCACGGATAACCCAGCACCAGATAGGCAAGATAATAACAGGGGGTGGAATACCATGTCGAAAGCTTTGGCTAAGTCGACGAAGATAACTGATGTAATTAGACCTTTGTCCATCCCCGAGAGGATGGAATCAGTGAGTCTTAGTAGGGAGGTGGTGGTGGAGTGGTTTTTCTTAAATCCGGACTGGAAAGGTGTGAAGAAGTTGGATTCAGAGAGGAAGTGGGAGAGTTGTGAGAGCACGAGGTGTTCCTGGAGTTTTGCAAGGACAGGGAGGAGGGAGATGGGGCCGTAATTTACAGCGGTAGTGGGGTTTCCTCCTTTTGGTAGTGGTAGGACTGTGGCATGCTTCCATTCTTTGGGAATTGATTCAGTGGTGAACAAAAGGTTTAGCAGGGCGGCGAGGGGAGCAGCTATGGCCCGGGGCAGATAGGAAGAGGAGTTTGGTGTCTTGACTGTCAGGTGATTCTCCCTTAGCAGGGTTGAGGGTGAGAAGGGCATCTAAGGTTTCCATGGGAGAGATGTGCCTGAAGGAGAAGGAGTTCAGGCCGGGCAGTGTAGGGGTTTCTGCACGGTGATTGGGCGGAGTTTCTGCTGGAAGGGAGGCCAGGAGGGTCGTTGCCCATGTGGTGAAGCAGAAGTTGAACTCGGGGCAACCAACAGGAGATCAGAGAGGGGAGGAGAGTCCCTTGTGAGAGTAAGAGGGGGGGATTTGTTGTTGGGGGGGAAGGGAGTTGATGACTTTCCAAAATTTGGATGGCCTACCAAGATTGGCATTTAGGGTGTTGTTAAAATATTCGGCCTTGGCTAATCGGGTGGCCTTGGTGCACTTGTTTAGGAGCGTGCGGTAGGTGATGTTGTCGCCTGGGAAGAGCGTAGTTTTGTAGTTTCGCCACGCCTTGTCACAGGCTTTTTGGCATGCTATTAGCTCAGGGGAAATCCAGGGAAGGTGAGTCCCTCGGACCCTAGTACGGCGCAGGGAGGCATGTTTATCCCAGGCACTAAAGAAGGTGTTCCAGAAGTGTGTAAGGGCAACATCCATGTTAGTACTTCTAGGGTGGAGGTCCCAGTTTGAGTGAGCGAGTTCTTCCGGGAGGGGGGAGAGGTTTAGAGTTTTATATGACCGTTGGAATAGAAATTTGGGAGGGGATTTAATCAGATGGATTTTGCGGACTAGGTAGGTAATATGATGGTCGCTTATGGAGTCTGAAAGTATGCCAGAGCTGACGACCCAGTGGGGATGAGAGGTGAGAGCCCAGTCAAGTAGGTAGCGATTGCCAGTCTTGGGGTTTGAGCTTGTCGGTTCCAAGATGGTTTGGGTAAGATTAAGAGCTGTTATTTCTGAACGAGCTTTGTTAAAAGTGGGGGATGGCCAGTTGTGATTAAAGTCCCCAATAATATAAAGTTCACCCGACGGGGCTAGGGACACTAGTGGCTTAGGAGGCCGATGACTGTTGCGGTTGGGGTGCCAGGACAGCAATAAATACAAGCCACATAGATAGGGAGTGAGAAAGGAGGTGACAGTTTGAGCATAAGCAGTTCATAGGCTTTGGGCTCTGATTTAGTGAGAGTGACAAAAAAATGTAAGTCTGAGTTGGTGTAGATAGCCACTCCTCAGCCTCGGGTGGGTCAGTCTTGCCGAGTGATATTAAAACCTGGAATGGCGATGGCTGGGTCCTAAAAGTTTGGGTTTAGCCAGGTCTCAGATACGATGATAATGTCGGGGGCATGGTGTGTGGCTAGTACCTGGAGCAGATCAAGCTTGGGGGCTAGGCTTCGAATGTTTAGGTGGAGTAAACGTAGTCCCCGGGGGAGGGAGCCAGCCCAAGTATCAGTGGTGGCCTCGGCAGGGGGGTTAGTCATTGAGATTGAGTTAGAAGGACAGGGGGCTGGTGCTGGGCTGGGGTTTGGGTGTATGTCCCCTGCTGCAAGGAGTAGTAAGGCAAGGATTAAGTGGTGATGAAGTATGTAAAAACACCATGATTTGGCTGAGTGCTGCTTGAGAGTAGCTTTAGGGCAGACAGCATGGGAAGCACTGGAGGTAATTTGGTGGAGGGTAGCCAAAAAGCATCATAGGTGTAGAGTGAGGGGGGGCTCATAGGGAAGCAGGAACAGGTAGTGGCTGGAAGAGATGCAGTGGCCATTTGGGGGGCATGGGTAGGATGGGTTATTTCAGCCGGGGAGGTGGGGAGCAGGATAGCAACTTATAGGAGGTGTTAGGGGGGGTAAACAGACTAGGAAGGAGGAGATCAGGAATAGGTCCCTTGCTGTCCATGCCATAATTGAATAGTGCACAGGAGGCACAGAGTATGCAAGTGATGCATAGGGGAGAAGAGGAGTGGCTGCAAGGACCGCTAGGATGCCAGCTAGGGGAAGGGCGGTAGGTAGGAGAGATGATACTAGGCGCCAATGAAATTGGAGCAGGTAATAAGGGCAGGGCAAGTAGTGTATTTAATAGGTGGCCTGGGGGGGGTGATGGGGAGGGACAAAAACAGGCTGGCTCTAAGAATTAGTCCACAGCTATTGACCGCTAAAGGCAATCCAACTGAAGGGCTCCAAGCGCTGTATAGCAGCTTGGCTGGCTTGGTCTAGAAAGGCGCATCAATCGGAAGCTTAAGGCTGCTCACAGATCCAATCAGGGGCACCAAGTCAGCAGGCGCACCAATCAGGGAGGCGCTTTAAGCTGGGCTGCTCCGGGTGTTCAGCGGTATTATCTGGGAGGTTGGTCCGGGAAGCAGGACCAGGAGGGTGGCAGAAAATGTCTGTGTACTTGGCGGCGCCGGGCACTGAGTGCCGCCGGGATCCTGAGGCGTTGTTCAGGGCATGGGAGCTATCTGCGAGGGAAAGTGGAAAACAGTGTTGATTATATGTACAGATTTAGTTGGGAACAATAGAAGATGGGAGACAGATGGGAGCTTGTAGAGGGGGGTAGGTAGCTGTTTCAGGACAAAGGGAAAAAAAGTTAGCAATTCAAAGTAGGAAAGATTTAGTGAGACAGAGGAAGAGGTTTTAGATGGCTAGAGAGGATAATTGTTGGGGGGGGTGCTGTCTACAGAAAGTATGCTTAGTGCAGGAGTTAAGGGTAGGTGAAAATGGGACAGAGAATAGCGGCGCCAGAGTGCGCGGTACGAGGGACTTTGAACACAGCCAGTAGGAGGAAGACAGGCTCCCAGAGACCCTGGGCAGTGAAGACAATAGAAGAAGTCAACAGCGGGAGCAGAAAGCAACACAGGAGCAAGGCAGGATTAATTAGTGTGCTAGCTACGGCTTACTGGAGTGGGATTGAGGCATGCAGCAGACTAGAACTTCTACAACAGGGCTGTAATCACTTATAAACAATGCAGTATCAGAAACATTTCATTACAGCAGCACTTGTATGGCTTAGATTGCAGCGCTTTTTATGCTTAAGTAATGTGTCTGCCTAAGACTGGCTAGAATAAAAAACTTAGTTCTACAGGCAAGGAACATGCATCGCTAAGAAGCAGAAAAAAAAAGGCTGGCTCTAAGAATTAGTCCACAGCTATTGACCACTAAAGGCAATCCGACTGAAGGGCTCCAAGTGCCATATAGCAGCTTGGCTGGCTCGGTCTAGAAAGGCGCACCAATCAGAAGCTTAAGGCTGCTCGCCGGTCCAATCAGGGGCCTCCAAGTCAGCAGGTGCACCAATCCGGGAGGGGCTGAAAGCTGGGCGGCTCCAGGTGTTTGGCAGTATTATCTGGGAGGTTGGTCCAGGAAGCAGGACCAGGAGGGCGGCAGAAAATGTCTGTGTGCTCAGCGGCGGCAAGCGCTGAGTGCTGCCGGGATCCTGAAGCGCTGCTCGGGGAGTGGGAGCTATCTGGGAGGTTGGTCCAGGAAGCAGGACCAGGAGGGCGGCAGAAAATGTCCGAGTGCTTGGCAGCGGCGGTGGGCGCTGAGTGCCACCGGGATTCTGAGGAGCCGCTCGGGGTGCAGGAGCTATCTGGGAGGTTGGTGTGGGAAGCAGGACCAGGAGCACTGCAGAAAATGTCCATGTGCTTGGCGGGACGGGCGCTGAAGTGCGCCAAGGATCATAGACACCTCTGAGGCATGAGGGCTATCTGCGACCTTAGACATATCTCTATGTTATAATTTTCTTTAAGTGGTGCTAGTGAACTATTCTTAAATTTAGTGCCTATATGCCTGGAGGCTAACTCTTTGTTTTCACTATTCACCTGGTATGGTGTCCTCAGCTTTGCAAGTTCCAGTTGATGCTGATGCTCCTACACCTTTTCTGCCACTTTCTGTCACTTCATTTTGATCTCCCTTTTCCTCTCTTCCATCTTAATTTTTTCAGATGAGAAAGCTATTGAATTTTAGCAGTCCTGGTTCCACTGTCTCTCCTTCCTCACCGGTGCCAGCTGGAGCTGATGAGATCTCTCTTGGACTACTGGTCCTGTCTCTGAACATGCCAATTCACCCTTTGTTGTCTCTTTTTTTCACTTGGTCCACTTCCCTCAGTGCTTGTGTCAAGTCTTCTTTGAGTTCTAATTTAGGCATCCTCCTTTCAAATCAAGAGTCCTGCAGCATTTGACACACTCTGATATTCTATTACTTCAGCATCATGTTGTTGCTGGCAAATAAGTTATATTGTGACTGGCTTGATTATATTGTGACTGGCTTGATTCCTCTGTTTTCTTCAGTTAAGCATTTACAAATACCATCCACTGTGCCACCAATATGTGAAGGTCATGCTCATTCTAAAGTCTTTTGCACAAAACTGTATGCTGCCCCCATGGGGCATTTGTACAATGGGAATGGCTTAACAGGCTTTCTTCTTTGGCCTGTTGCACATATGTCACCTTATGAGTGCACCCCGAGGAGTATGACTCACCTGCACTGAGGCTGCCTGACACTGACTCAGAACATCACTACTCTGGATGTACCAACCTGTCTTTGTTAAGGTACTGCTACACATAGCCCATGTTGAGCCATTGCAGTTTCATTCTGCTCCCTCTTCTCAGTCTGCGCTGCTTTGGTTTTGGTTAAATTTAGTTGTTGGGCATCAGTCTCGTGGCTCTTCCAGCATTTCTAGTAGTTTTCCAGCCGGCAGAGAGCCCAAGATTTGGAGCTGGGGGCATGCATTCTTCTTCAGGAATCCCCCAGAGGTCTGTGCACGCCACTCAAACTCAAGTTTAAGCCATCCACATACTATCATTGCTTGATGAATGCTGCCCATTTTAAACTGTGAAGTAATGAAAACCGAGGGCTGCAGTTTACGCAAATTGTCAGACAAGCCGAGCCATGATATTGGGTATGCGCGTATACATATGCATATCCATATATGTACGTGCATGCCCAATATCATGACTCGACTTTTCTAACTTGATTTTCGCAAGTTGCAACCCTTGGTATTTACTAATTCAGCCCAGTTTCGTTATGTGACCAGCAGCGGTGGTCACCAGGGGATCCAAGAGGGTCTAGTGAGACTCTGTCCTGGAGTGCTGTCAGCGCTCTGGTGTATTTACATGTCCACCCAATCCATTGCACAATGATGCATGGAAATGGTGAACAGGAATACAGGGAATGCTGTTTCAGTGAGCGCTCATTTTGGCAGTGGATTGGGTTGCCTATACATGCAAAAAAGGCAATGCTGCAGTTGATCTGCACCGATTAATGCGGTGCAGAGCACTGTGTGTAAAAGGTCTTTAATCATATCTTCTTTGAGTGGATCACTGTCTGGTGTAGGGAATCCTGTCTGCACACAATATAGCATCTCTGTTTTGATTATTTATAGGGGTCGGTTCCAAAATAAGGTTTGCATAAAACAAATTAATCTGCACTGACAAGATAATAGTACAGGGTTCTGAGTCTTAGCTGGCAGGCTCTCTTTAGTACTGTTTACACACTGCCACTTCTGCACTGCAGCAACCTGAGTGCTCAGATTACTGTGGTGCAAAAGTGGCAGTGTGGACACTTACCTGATCATGGTGAATTGCTTCTTACTTTGCTACTGAATCCTCTGCCAAGCCGGGAACGTGTAGTGATGTGAGTGATGTAAAGCTGTTGTGTGGATTACCAGCACTGATCACATCGCTGCAAGGAGCTGAGACTAGAGATTGATGTAGTGGTCCTTGTGCACAGCAGTCACCCTCCACAGTAGCCCAATACTGCAGTTCTGTAAACTGAAACTTATTTATTGAATTTTGTTGACTGCGTAGGCCCACTGAGACTGAAGGTGCCTTTTTCCTGGGTGACCCAGGATTAGTTACGTAGTAGAATGCACAGTACATTGGTCATACATACAGAAAAAAGTTTAGGTCTATACTTGTGCCTGTTACCTTATGGAGACACTATAGACCACGGATGCCATGTAGGACAAGTCATAAGTTACAAGAGTACAACATTAAAATCAGCAGTAGGCAAAAACATCACTATTTACGTTCCTCAGCAGTACAGTTGCATGCTTTAAGATGCAGTTTAAAACTGGGGCTCAGAGGAGCTTTAGAACAGAACTAGCATGTAATGAGCGAGACAATCTGGTTGTGCAAATATTGTAAGGGAGTCTATTTACATATACATTTCTTACTTTAAAATACATGTCCCATTCCATTACCTGTAATAGCAGAATGACTCACACATGCCCACCCCTGAACTTGCGATTATCACACAGAAGCATGAGTCACACCTGCTCTCTGCCGAATTCATGGCCCCTCTCTGTACAGCTTGCATCAGGGCTGAGAGGGGTCATATAAAAGTGGTCATGCATTGGCTCAGGAGGAGGAGGAGGAGGGGGGACGACTGGAGCCAAGCACTGCAGCTTTCCATGTGGCTGTGTAAATGTGCCTGGATGTCTCAGTGTCTCTTTGAAGATCTGATTCCCTTGCAGGACTGCTGCCTTTTTATGACCCCTTTGTGCTAGCAGAAGTGCACACCAAAGGCTTAGATGGATATTAAGCTAATCTTTTCCCCTCTAGAATTTTATGTTCTGCTCCCTCCTGCTGACCCTTCTTCCTTGCTCATCCCCTGGGTGTAGCTAATCACACCTCTACTCTGGAAACAAAAAAGATAACTGGCTACTCATCTCTGAAGCCAAGTCTGTTCAGTTTCCAAAAGAGAGGGATACAAAAGAAAATGCCTTCATTTTTATTACATGGACAGAAAGCTTGTGTGTCTACCTCCATAACTGTGACAGCTTGTCACAACTGCATTATAAACATCTCACTCTCTCTTCTAGCAAGCCCTACTCTTCCTTTGCTAGCAAAGCCTACAACAGCTTTGGACGAGAATACATTGTAAAATAAAAAAAAATCGAAGTGTTTCTGTGTTGGCTTAAGTGCTCCCATTTTGTTTGTGTCAAAGTAGGTAACTTTAAAAAAAGTTAAATGTAACTGTTTCAAATTAATTGGCTGGAGCATTTATCAATTAAATTATTTAATTAATCTGAGCCAACCAAGTGAATAAGATTTTATTACAAAACAAACTGGTATATTTGATAGAAAAGCTTGGTAACACTGAACACAAATATAGTATGAGATTTAATAAATGAAGACTATATACTGAACTAACTCCTATTAACAGATTTGGAGATATGATCTTTTCATTTTCTGCTGTACATCTATGTAATAGAATTGATGAAAGCATCACAACTTTAGCAAACAAACAAACTAAAAAAATAAGCCATTCAATTCAGCTACAAGCCAAGAACTGATAGTACTGTATGTTGTAACTGCTTTAGGTGATTAAACCCACTGCAGCTATTTGTCATTTATAGTTTCTTTTTGTTGTGTTTGTTACTATTCTGTGTTTATTATATATTGTATGTTAATATATAAATGTGTTTATTTTAATTGACTTACTGTAACATGTTTGCATGTAACCAGGACCACCTCATAGACTGGGCATTGCTGCCCTAATGGTGTATTACCAACCTTTCCTGACCACAAATTAAACTTTCTATTACTATCATACCTTAAAGTGAACAGCAATGCACAGTAGCAGAATACTAGTCAAATTGCATGTAGTGCAGCATGATGCAATAGGTTTTTGTTTTACAGAAATTTTGGTTCATATTTGAAATCATACTGTGAGGATCTGAATGCTCTGAACACAAGGTTCACACCATCCACCATAGACAGGCAGCACAGGCGTATATTGCACCCAAAGAAAAGTGTCATTATGCACCACCAAGGTACTTTGGAGTTGGCTCTCCTCAGGTACAAAAGGAAAGTGATACTACTATGGCAAAGTATGCACACATGCAAAGAGGGAAAGAAAAGAAGGGCTTCCAAAACTAGAAGAGTTTAGTTACTCCTGTATCCTACTGCAGAGGCCCTGCTCAAATGCCCAAGTGCATAATCTGAGGCAGACCCCACCTACTAGACATCAAATAGGACGTAGAGCATAATAATAAAGAAAAGTAGTTCCTACGATGGAATTTTAAGGAAGCTGAAAGTACCTAATCTTTGTCAGATGTTACTTATTTTTAAATTAAACATTCTGGTAGTGATTCCAAATGTAGAACCCTCCCCCAGCTGTGAAACAGTATGCCTGTCAGATCATTTAAAAAAATGGCAATGGAAATAAAATCACTAGCTGGCAGTAGTTGTTCAATGGACGGTGTTTCTCTACTAAAGAAACATTTAGTGATACAAGTCATAAGTTATACTTTCCTGCATACACTCTTCTAAAAGTTCAAAGGCAGGCAAGACAACTCAGGCTTAATGCAAGAGTGGTGTACATGGAAAAGTCAAAGTGCAAAATCCTTACATACCTTGCTCCATTCAGGCATAATCATTGCATGGAGTTTTTTTTTTTGCATGGTATACAAAAGCAGCTAAGGCAACACTTCATGAAAGGATTATGCCTGAATGGTGCAAGACATTCAAGGATTTGCACTTACTCTTACAACTGCCTTATAAGATGCTTGTGTCAATCTTGAGTTTCTGTACTGCATGCCCTGCATATATGCTTTGAATGGCCAGTATATTTTTTCAATAAAGGCTCCCTCAACTTATCATCATGACACAGCACTTACAAGCAATTTTGAGTGTGGGGGTGGTGGAACCCTTGCAAAAAAATCTAGTGAAACAGTGTTTACAAACGGAAAATGTTGCAGAACGTCTCGTCTCACAAGCTGCCATAGCTGGGAAATTTCGGGACATGTCCTTGTCCACAGAGATTTTTTTTTTTTTCAAGTTTCAAGTAAACAAAGTCTGTGTCAATAGGTTTAGTCCTACTGTTTCTCACATGAAGTTCACTGAGACAGTCAGGTTTAGCCAGCTTATGTCATGGTCAAACAGTGGAAAAAAGTCAAACTGTCCCATTTTAAAGGGGAAAAAATTCACAACATTGTAAGATACTGTATCTGAAGAAAGTAAATATAGATGTGAATTTATTTTGATGTTGAGGCAGATAGAAGAATTTTATAAAGCATAGTTAGTTATGCAAATTTAGCATCAGTGGTCTAGAAATGTCACTTCAATAAGTTGTCTGGAACACTTATGATCGTTGGTAAACAAAAACACCACTGTGCAGACAGCTGGCAGGAAATATCATGATTTACAATTTAGAGAAGGGGGGGGGTGCCCTAGCTAAACTCCTCCCCTTCCTTCAAAAGCTTACCCCTCTTCAAGTAGTCCCCACCTTCAAGTACCTCAGTGTGTGGCTCGACAGTAATCTGAATGTCTGTGCCCGCATTGATGCCGTCCATGCCCAGCTCTGAACCAAACTTGGTACCCTGTACTGCAAGAAGGACTGCCTTTCTCCTTAGGTCTGCCCCGGAGCTGGTCACCAAAATGGTGCTCCCAGGCTTCAACCATGCAGATGTAGTCTACGGCATTGCCCCTTCCTTTTCCCTTGCCAGAGTGGATACCCTCTGCAGTGCTTTCTGCTGCTTTGCTACCAAATCACCCCCTCATATTCATCACTGCTCCCCCTACTCCTCCTTTTCCATACTCCCACTCCCTTCCTTTTGCCAGTCACACTGGGCTTCCTTCATCTCTAAATACTGGTTTGGGTCCCTTCAATCCTACCTCTCCTCACTCCTCCCCTCCACCCCTTCCTCCTCATATTCTATCCACTCCAAGGTTCTCTGTACCTTCTCCATCCCCCACCCCATACTCCTCTGCTGGGCTGACTGCCTTCTCCTATCATCTCCCCTCCCTTTGGAACATGCACCCCTCCTCCATCCATGTCTCCCCCTCCCTCACAGCCCTTACATACCTGCTAAGGCACCTCCCTGCTCCCTTCTGCCATTTGTCAACCTACCTCCTGACCCTCCAAACCCTCCTTCCCGTCCTCCACCCTGCAAATACCCTCCCCAGTTCTGCTTTAGGCTGTGTCAATGAACTGATGCAATACCCCTAAAATATTGTCTCCTTCACCAGCAGGTGCAGTGCACATTATTTTGACTACATAGAAAGATAGACTTTGTCGGCAGATAAGGACTGCTTGGCCCATCTAGTCTGCCCAGTTCCCTACCTATTGGATAAGCTGCAGATCCTAGTTAACCAACAGCCTACTTCTTCCTACCCTCCACCAGAATTGCCTTATGTCTGTCCCATGCATTCTTGAATTCCTCCACTGTTTTTGACGTTGCAGCCTCCTCAGGAAGGCCATTCCATGCGTCCACAACCCTCTCTGTGAAAAAATACTTCCTCATATTGCCCCTGAGCTATCCCCCCTCTATCTTCAAATTGTGTCCCCTTGTTCTTGCACATTTCTTTTTCTGAAAGATGCTGCCTTCTTGGACTTTGTTGATTCACTTGAGATACTTGAAAGTTTCTATCAAGTTCCCCCTCTCCCTCCTTTCCTCAAGGGTATACATATTAAGCTCCTTCAGTCTCTCTTTGTATGGCTTCTGATGTAGACCCTGCACCATTTTAGTTGAACTGCATGCAGTACTCCAGAAGGGGTGTCACTAACTATTTGTACAGAGGGATAAAAACTTCTTGTTTTCTACTGGTGAAGCCTCTCCCTATACATCCTAGTATCCCCCCAGCCACCCTTACTGCCTTCTCACATTGCTTGCTTACCTTTAGGTCATCTGATATGACTACCCTCTGGTCCCTTTCCATTTGTGTTGTTAATACCCCCCCCCATTGTGTACTCTTCCCCTGGGTTTTTGTTTCCCAGGGGCATTACTTTGCACTTCTTTGCATTGAATCTAAGCTGCCATACTTTGACCATTCTTCCAACCTTGCCAAGTCCCTTCTCATCCATTCCACCCCCTCTTGTGTATCAACTCTGTTGCAGATCCTTGTGTCGCCTGCAAAGAGGCATACTTTTCCTTCCAGACCCTCTGCCATGTCACTTATAAAGACATTAAAAAGGACAGGACCCAGTACTGAACCCTGCGGTACCCCTTTAGTAACCCACCTTTCTTTGGAGTGGATTCCATTTACTGTTATCCTCTGTGTCCTGTTGTCCAGCCAATTCTTTACCCAGGCTACCACCCTGGGACCCACTCCCAGGCTGGCTAATTTGTGTATTAATCTTTTGTATGGAACTGTGTCAAATGTCTTGCTAAAGTCTAGGTAGGCCATGTCCACAGCCCTTCCTGGTCTACTACTTTGGTCACCCAGTCAAAGAAATCTATTAGATTCATCTGACATTACCTTCCTGCTGTGAATCCATGTTGCCTTGGGTCCTGTGCCCTGCTGGACTCTAGGTACTCAACAATTCTTTCTTTCAGAAGTGATTCCATCATTTTCCCTACCACTAAGGTCAAGCTAACAGTTCTGTAGTTTTCTGCCTCTGCTTTGCTCCCACTTTTGTGAAGGGGGAATTACATCCACCCTCCTCCATTCCTTAGGTACCACAACATCCACCAATGGTTTGTTAGGGTAGTCAGTGGTGTCACTAGTTCTCCCCTTAGTTATTTTAGAATTCTGGGATGAATCCCATCAGGCCCCATTGCTTTGTCCACCTTCAGTTTTAGGAGGCCTTTCAGAACCCTTTCTTTTGTGAAAGGACTGGTATTGACCCCCCATATCCAAAGTGCTTCTATTGATTGGATTAGGTACCTCCCCCTCCTCTTCTTTTGTGAATATTGAGCAGAAGTCAAGGATGCCAAAATTGTAATCCCAGGGTACACAGTCATCTGCCACGACCACCCTGGTAACAAAAGAGGCATTGGCATAGCTATGCATATCTTATCTACCCTCCAGTTTACACCTGTCCACTTACCTTTGCCCACGCAATCCACTGACGCCCTACTGATCAAACGCTCCCTCCTTCACACTATCCCCATATTCCTAGTGGGATCCTACTGCTCCCTTGAAACTTTGACACCCATTTCCTGGATGTACCACATATGTCCTCCTCTGTTGGCCAGGCTGCCTTCAGACACCACATGCCTAAACTGTGGAACTCCCTTCCTGCTGCCATCTGGATCACGTCCACAACTCAGCAACTCAACCCCTTCATCAAAGCAAATTTCTCACCCACCTGTGCCTGTATCAAATGACCATTCTGATAGTGTGCTGACTCTGCTAGGTTCCTGTTATCTTAAATGCACAATTGTAACTTTTGATGCATCTTGCCTATTGTTGTCTCTATATCCTGGTATTTAACTGATGTACTGGACCTAACTGTTTATGTTCCTTGTACCTAATCCTGACTGTAAATATGCTTATATCTTTTTATCCCCACTGTCCCACTCCCCCAGGACGCACCTGGAATCAAGCAGTACTCTGCTCAGTGTGCCTTCCTGGTAAAACATTAAATAAATAAATATTCATTCAGTACCCTGCTTTTTACAGTCCCTCTCTGCCCACCCACCTCCCTTTATTAAGCCTCACTATCCCTCCCTTGGTCTTTCTTTGCTCCCTAATGTACCTATAAAAGGTTTATCCCCTTCTTAACTGAGTTGGCTATCTTTTCCTCGATTTGGGCCTTTGGTATTCTGACTGCCTTCCCTGCTTCCTTCTGCTTTAACTGGTGCAGTTCTCTGTCCTGCTCCTTCTGTGTTTCCTTATACTTCTTGAATGCTGTCTTTTTGTCCCTAACATTCCCCATCACCTCGTTTGAGAACAATAGTGTTTTTTTCTTTCATTTTGATTTGTTTATTTGCTTCACACAAAGGCTTGTTGCCTCTGTGATGGCAGTTTAGATGTTTCCCCATTGTTCCTCCACCCCTCCTTCTTGTCTGTTTGCTAGTGCTTTTCTGAGGCACTCTCCAATTTTGACAAAGTCAGTCATTATAAAGTCCAGTACCCAGACTTTTATATGGCTTGACTCTGCAGCTGTGTTTATCGTGAACCACACAGTTTGGTGGTCACTTGTTCCCAGATGGCTACCCACTTCTAGATCTGAGATCCTCTCTCTGTCCCCGTTTGAGAGTACCAGTCTAAATTGCTCTCTCCAGAATGGGTTCCAACACTATCTGTGTGAGGCATGCCCCCGTAGGTCATTGAGAATGACTCTGCTCTTGGATGTGGTTGCAGCAAAAGTGCTCCAGTTAACATCTGGCATATTCAGGTCCCCCATCAACAATATCTCCCTTTTTTCTGCCATCCTAAGGATGCCTTCTATCGTTTCCTTGTCCATTTCCTCCCCCTGAGATAGGGGTCTGTACACAACCCCCGTGCAGATTGTGGTGCCATTTCCAGTCTCCAAGGTGACCCACAGTGCTTCCCCTCCTCCCTGTTTACCCTTTAGTTCCATTGCTTTGATCCCTTCACTTATATAGGGAGCTAGTCCTCCTCCTCCTCCTCCTCCTCTTCTATACTCCCTCTCCCTGCTGTAGATTGTGTACCCTGGTATGCTGACATCCCAGTCATGGTTCTCTGTGTACCATGTTTCTATGACTGCCACGATAGTAACATGATAACTGCCTACTAGTTATGTGCATATAATTCTGATATAAATATATGTTTTAGACTTCTGCATAGGAAACAGGCCAATCAGCAAAGCCTCATGGAACATGGGATTTTAAAAGAGGAAAGAAGGATTTGCCCTCTCACTGACCCTGTGGATACACTAATTAAGAGCTTCCTTTTCTACACCTACCTGTCAGCACCTGTGTTAGCTGATATAACAGGTTGTAAAGCCAGCCACTGCTTTGAACCTAGGAAATTTGTTATAAAATATTGCATTTTACGACATCAGGAGGTAAGCCAGTTCTGTTGGATACCTGTGACAATTCACACCGCTAAGAGAAGTGTCTTTCAGGATGTTCTTCTGAAGATCAAAGGGGTAATTCTGACCTGTCATAAAGCATGCTGCCCACTAATTAGGAAGAATATATATATTTTTTAAGTGGAATGATTAGCAGTGTACAGATGCATGTGACTAATTCAGTATATAGGAATGAAAGTGACCTCACAGCCAGCATCACCACAGAGCTGTGACCTCACAAGCTGGGTGGGACCCCCCCCGATATTGTCAAGTTGCTGAGGGAACACTGTATACTTGTGTTTGGACTTTCAAGAGACACTTGTGTTCTGGACTCTTAAGAGGTGCTTCTGTCAAGATAGGTAAACCACAACTGAAAACTGAGTTAGGACTAGTTAATTCAGTAAAAAGGCATTTTGTTTTGTAATTTCCATTTCTTTTTTGTCAACTGTACCATTAATGTTATATGTTCTGTGTTTTGTATTTTATTTGCTATTTTTAATTTTAGTAAACTTTTTGGTTTCCTTTATCCTGTCTGAAACATTTTCTCATTTTGAATGTGAATGCTGGGGCAGTGTTGATAATTCTGACATAACTGTTAAAGTGCTTATAGTGTGTCACCATATGCAGCAAGGTAAGAAGAAGAAGAATCAGCATTTATATAGTGCTTTTCATACATCCAAAGTGCTTACAAGCAATGCTAGACTGGTAGTGAAGTGACTGAATGTGTGGTGGCGGTCATATCGCACATCGTCACCCACACACAGCCTGGATAATTGCATGAACCAGTTTTTTATGGGAAGGGGAATGTTGGCCAGGACACCGGGAATGTTCCCTACTCTTTGTGAAGAGTGCCCTGGGTTCTTTACTTCCACCTGGACACCCACCAGGACAACACCAGGATGGGCAGAAGGGACCTCGGTTTAACATCTCATCCGAAGGACAGCACAGCCCAGCAGTACAGCACCCCCAATACTGCACTCAGATGCCAGCAATTTTTAGGTGCAAGCCAAATCCCGGTGTGGGATGAGAACCTACGACCTTCTGGTCCAGAGGTGGATGTGCTACCAACTGAGCCACGCTGACACCAAGGTAAGGAAATATCTAGGTCTCAGTTGAGTCAGAAGGGGGATTGTGAACCAGGCTGTGTGCCCATGGAGTTAAGTATTGCACTGCTTTCCCTGAAGAGGGTGTAATATTTGGACCTGTTACCTGGGCATGCTAGCTAAAAAGGGTTCATATTTGATCCCAGGACTGAAGCCTGGTAGTTGCTTGGACCCAAAACAGACAGGAAGGTTTTCCTGTTTGTCTCCTGTTCACATATTGCACTTTGAGGTTGGGCACTGTGGGAGCAGAGGGCCTGACCCCCTGAGTGCATTTGTGACAATGATATCCAGGCGTCCCTCTTCCATCAAGGCCACCAGTTCAGGGGGCTTGTTACCTAGACTCTGGGCATTGGTACACATTACCCTCCATTTTGTGATGGCCTTACCCCCTTTTTTCTCCATCCCTGTCCTTATTGCCTTTTTCTCCATTTACCCCTGCCCTTCTCCCTATTGACTTCTCTAGCTTGGTGTTTACCTCACTAACTACCCTGATTTGTTTTTTGGGGGATAGGATTTCCCTGCTCCTTTTCAGTGCCTCCCTCCATTGTCTAGTTTAAATGCTTGCCAATGAAGCATTTAAACCTATCAGCTAGGATTCTGGTTCCCCTCCTGGACAGATACAGACCATCGCACCAGTATAGACCTGTATCCCTCCAGGTGGATCCCCAGTCCCCATTGAAGCCAAAACCATGAGCTCTGTACCAAATTTTTCAACCATTGATTGAATCCCATGATGTCGAGCACCCTAGCCTCACCCATGCCATAGACAGGCAGCACCTCTGAGAAGGTTGCCGTACATGCTACTTGTCTAAGACCCCTCCCCAACTCCACAAACTCCTCCTGCACTGCTCTGATCCCTTTTTCAGCCAGGTCATTTGTCCCTAGATAGAAAATGACATCCAGCTCCCTCCCCCATGCAGCTGCTCCCACAATCCTGAGGATTCACTCCCTGTCCCTCCAAGCCATGGCACCAGGCAGGCACCTTATCTCTCTCTCTCCCCCTCCCCCAGTTCTTCCCTCCTAACAATGGAGTCCCCCACCAGAAGTTGCTTCCTTCCCCTGTGGGGACCCATGCCACCCTCCTGTGGGTCTCCTTTGTGGAGGTTCCCAGCATCCTCCTTGGTCTTCACTGTGGGTGCCTCCATAGAGGAACAACACTTTGCCAGAATGGTGTATGAATTGTGGAGAGGTACAACTGCAGGGATTCACCTCCCTCAACCTCCCTGAGCTCAGTGTGGTCCAACCACTCCTCTTTCTTGGCAATCTCTGAGGCAGCGACAGCGGTCCTGGTGGTCCCTGGGTGGGAGAGGAGGTCCCCTGCATCCTGGCCAACTCAACCTGGAGACAAGCAACCTCCTCCCTCAGCCCAGAGAGGTACCTGCAGATGGGACAACACTGCATCCCCCAGAACATCTCCTGGAAGACTGCCATTCCACACTCACTGCACTGCACCACTCCCATCATGTCTTATTTGTGGCCCCTCAAGTGTGGTTTTGTATGCTTACTCTTTCCTCTCTCTGTTTTTTATTTTTATTTTTTTTTTTCTCCGTACTTTCCTACTGCCTCAGTGCCCATAAATCATCTGCTCTTCCTGTTCTGGGACAAGAAGTTCCTGTATTCCTCAGCAGTCTCCTTCTTACTTGCTCAGAGTCAAACCAGCAGCAGCTGGGGGGAGGGTGGAGAAGTACTGTTTTCCTTCTAGGATAGTGAGTCTTTTGTGCCTCTGTGATCTCTCCCTTCCTGCTCCCAAACAGGAAGTTCCTGCTGTCAGTCAAATCCTCTGCCTATAAAAGTGGAACTAGCTAAGGGTGGTGGGGTGGTGTGGAGGGAGGGCTATATAGTCCCAGTAGAGTAGTAATGTTCTAACAGCACCTCCTTCCTCTTGCTATTGTCTGCCAAAAGCTATCTAGGGCAGTTTTAAATCCAAACACCTGGCTTCCTGCTGCCTAAGCCACTCCCCCAATTCACAGTTCCCTTCTTCACCTAGCTAACTGCACAGATAACAGTTCCCTTCACCCAACTCAGACAAAGACACTAATTCTTGATTTTTTTGTTTGTTTTTACTCTAAATTGAAGGTCCCAGTAGTAGAGTTCTAGTTTGTAAGTCCCACTAGAGTAGTAAAGTTCTAACAGCACCTCCTTCCTCTTGCTGTTCTCAATTGTGTTCAATTGTGTTTTTTATATATTTGTTCATCACTCTGCTTTTGCATTTGTAAGTTGCCATTGAACTGCATTCTGTTGCTTGATGTAATTTTAATATTTCTATATTCCCCTTTCCCTCTCTCCCAGGTCGCACCTGGAAATGAGCCTTGGCTCATTGTTTCTTTCTCTGTTACCAATTTTAAAATAAATAAATAAATAAAACAAACAAACATCTGCGGAATGAGCAAAAATGAACAATGCAGAAATCTCACATTTCCAAAGGAGTCCTATAACTGCTTGTTCTCATCAAGTTCAATTCTTTAATCTAGGTATGCAAGAAATAATATTGCTTCACAGATTAAACCATTTGTCATTCACAGAAGTTGTGTGACAAGTCTTCAGTCTCAAAGACAAGACAGTTCCTAACCTAGCAAAAGTTTTTTTTAAATTTTCACTAGATTATGCAGTCCTACATGGAAACCAAGCATGATAAACAGGGACATTTCCACATTGCACATCCTGCTTATCATATATTTAAGTTGTGAAGCAAATGAGCGGTTATTCAGGAGAGTCCCATCTCATGAGGAGACATCCTTGAGCCATCCTTTCAAGAAGGGGTTTACAAAAAACTAGCACTGAGCGGAGAAACAACAGTGCCAAATATCAACATGCAGGTACCATGTACATTTGATACATTAGATACTGATGAAAATGTGTCCCTCACTAACAACTGCATTAAAAGAACTAACACAACAAATGTTGTCACATAGTACGTAATGTAATGTAGGAAGAGGCACTAGATCCATTATGTCTGTCTTTGCTTCAACAGATATGAATACATATACTGTGTAAACATGTGCTATTTTTTTTTATACTTACCTTTTGTTTTTAAGATTAGTATATATCATATCAGTTAATCAACATACTAATACAGTATGAAAACATAAATTCTTATGCACAATATGATTTAAACTATGTAGAAATTTAAAAAAATTATGACCTCAATGAGGGGAGGAGTTAATAAAATTTCACAAACATATGTTCATGTAACAAAAAGTAAAACTATACTTAAATAATATAGGTATGCTGGCTCAAAAATGGCCTTAATGACTGACCAGGCAATTCTGATGTTCAAAGGCACCTTCCACCCTATAAAGCAATACTCTTTTCAAAAGTAGGTTACAAGGAACATAGTAATATATATTACCAGCATTACTTCCATACAGTCAATACAAAATATTTAGGTGACTAAGGAGTAAATCAAAAGGTTGTAAACACAACTAACAAAACAAATTCAATATATTTCTAGTAGGTTAACACCTGGATATAGTCAATTTTCCTTGACTGCATTGATTCGTTGCCATCTTCCTTGTTTCCAACCTTTGAGTCATCTAGGAGTCAGGTATAGCTTTAAAAAATCCTGCACAGCCAGTTCATCGGTTAAGGAACAAGTCTGACCATTCAGAAAGATCCGTAATTTTGCAGGTTTAGGTAAAGTTGCAGGTTTACGGTAACCTGCACACCAAGTTCTGTCAGGGTTGAGTAAGCATGTACTAATTTTTATGCACATTAATTGGGAACAGTTAATACTAAAAGCCCCATCTGCAGTGCATGTTAGAGCTTTTATAAGGTACAATTAAAAGTATGCCTGTCCCATTTCTCTTCAGGGACTAAGGACAATCCTCTGTGACTGTACTTAGCCCCCAGAGGACAGCAGACTCAGAAAATAAAAGATTAGAGCTTATAAAACTCCAACATCCGCTACAGGCTATTGAATCTCATACTGCTTCAGCCCTGGTCTGATGACAGCTTTAGGGGATTCTGGGATTAGCAGTTATAGAACATGTCAGCTTGCAAGTCAGCAGAATCAGTCTGCTACAATCTGCTGCACTGCAATAAAAAGTGAGAAAAAAATATATTTTAGCACACAAATTGCAAATTGGGACCAGACCCACACTTGGGTGTGAGGCTTTTATTGCTGACTGTTTCTCTTTAAGTTGTTTACTATGCTTTCTCCAAATTTTAATGAAAAAGGTCTACCTCTTGGATTCTGACACTTGCTTTGAGAATAGCAGAACCATCTGCATTATCTAGCTATGTGATGGGATCATTTAGTTCTCATGGATATTGTGTGCTTTGTGTGTGTGTGTGTGTATGTGTGTGTGTTTATGTGCATTCATGCATGTGAAAGCATGTGTGTATGTTTGGTGGGAGGGTGCTTTGAAGGCGTACATGAGTTATGCTACCATGCAGGGAGATGGAGTGAACTTTAACATGGCATAGGGTACTTTCCCTTTGGTGACATAGGGGTGAAATTTCCAAAAGTTTAGGACTGTGAATGCCAAGAGAAGATATAAGGTGGGATTTTCAAAAGGATCCACTCGCTGCTTTTTTCCAAATAAACATCTGTCCAAACTGTTAGGCCATGTATTAAGTATGGTATTTCAGAATTTTGTGTCCAAAAAAAGAAGAAATTGGGACAAAAAATAATGCAAATGACATGTGCATCACTATTGTGCAGTAACTCGTGGCTTTCTGTTTCAAAAAGAGGCATCTTTTGAAAAAGCAGCTGGGCTGTTTAGACACAACTGATAAAACACAGATGCAGGTGTATAATGCATTTGTGTCTGCATCAGTCCATTTTGAAAATCTCCCCCATTGACTCACATTTGTGGCCATGGTAATGATGTAATTGGAAGTCATAGACTCCTTGGTCTTCCATAATCAAAAACTCTCTTCTTAATGTTTAACTAATAGGATAAATGAATACAGAGCTATGACACAGCTGATGAAAGGAATTTCACTCTATTTAAAACATAAATAAATGAAAAAAAAGGAAAGTGGGATGGTGGTTAGTAGATAATTGTGCAGATAAAACCCACTGTATCAAATAAGTGGGATAAAAAAAGTTGACTTTTAAAGTTCTGCCAAGTGTTTAAGTCAATCTGTTTAAAGTGGTTTTCTCAGGAGACCAATGTCCTGATTAACTGCTAGGAAAAGGATTATGCACAGGCATTTTGACCTGAACTTGCCTTCATTTGGTACTCTGTATATGAGATCAAAGCAATTCTCCAATAAAAAAAATCCAGACACCAGACACTGAGATGAAATAATGGCACCGCATTTCAATAATATGCCATTGTTAACCAAAACACAGATATTAACTGAATAACCTTTACATACATTGTAAGAGTTCCAAAATGCTTCATTTCTTTAGAAAGTCACTGTCAATGTTGTTCCTCATATTAATAAAGTACTACATTCACTAAAGATATAATTTCACTATATTGTACTAATCTTTTCCTCAAGTACTGTCCCTACAAAAACAGTGTCTCATTGATTTAATAAAAGCCTTTTTTTACCATTTAAGTCTTTTAGGAACTTCAAACAAGATGGACTATGACTGATATTGAATAGCATCAGTTTGCTGTATGACTCACCCTCCCCCAAAAAATGCTTATATTTAAATAGTTTTACAAAATGGCATAAAACGCATATCTATTGAGCAATGTTGCTCCCCCAAAAAATATAAAGCTGAGTTATAGGGAAAATAATAAACAGTAATGGCTAGTAAGTAATGATAATAATAATAACAATGATAATAATTAAAAAAATCCTATTAAAAATAATATATTGCATAAGCTAATAAGTCCTAATAAAATAAAAATATGAGTTTCAGGGAAATGAATGGGATGCTTTTTATACCTATTTGCCTTTTGGACTTGTTTTGCATCATGGTCATGTAGATCCATTTCAAGAAAGAAGGCATTATGAATTTTATTACATATGTACTATGTAAAATATGTTTATTGTGTCAGGGGTTTTGGGTGAACAGTTTGAGTGTAAGACCCCCGCTATGTTCCAATGGCTGCATTTGAAGCCACTAGGATTTGAAGCTTGAACTCCATTGATAGAGCCAGTCTGACAGGTAGGGATACTGTATAAGACAGACAGACAAGGCAGCATGAGAGTGGGGTGAGTTGTCAAAAATAATTATTTAAGGCTAAAGTCTTTAATAATGTATTTATTTATTTAGTTTTTGTTAACCAGGTAAGTGCACTAGCCATGAAATGACTATTTTCAGGCATGACCAGGGAGAGTACAACAATCATAAACAAATACAAGAAAATTACATACAGAACAGGTCAAATAGTCAGTAAAAATTATACATTTACCAAATAACGTAACATTCACATAGAGTCAAGGCAAATAATTTGCACAGTAAAGGAGAAATAACCCCAACAAGGTAATAAGGAATATTGGTTAAAACTGGTCACAACAATGAAGACATTCATGAGTCAGCACATCAAGGGAAGGGCAAGTTCCTGGCTGGGCAGGGTGCACCATCATGACCTACAAAGCAAGACTCCATATTAATAGGGAGACAAGATTAGCCCACTAAGAAGATAGGAAGGTTGAGTGAATGCTAGGGGAGTGGGGAAGTGGATAGTATGACAGGAAGTAGCTGGAGGTTGAGGGATTTAAGTAGGATCTAAACAGGTGCAGGAGTCTGTGAGAGATAGATGACAGTGCAGCCCCCTTTCAAAACTGTCATGGGATCCTGCCTGTCGAAGTGCTAGGGGAAAGGAGTTCCAGAACTTGGGAGCATAGTGAGAAAAAGCACCAGAGAATTTGGATGTGTAAAATCTTGGCACATTAAGTAGAGATTTATCTACCGATCTCAGTCCATAGGAGGAGGTTTGAGGTACAAGCATCATGGCGAGGGCTGAAGGAGTTTGATTTCTTATTACCAAGTCAATTAGGGAGCCAAGAGAGTGTTGTCGGCAGGCAGAGAGGGGAGAGCCAGTGCAGGTCTCTATAAAGTTGGCAGTGGTTCTTAAGCCAAAGTGATGAGGAGGCATACTGAGAGATATTATTATATGTTATGTCCTATTTATGGAAGGTGGTTTTATGTGCAACAGCAATGGTGGGAGCACCATATGTAAGGGCATGGAGAAGAATGCCTCTGGTAATGGCCAGCTTAGCAGAGGGAGTCAGCATAAAGCTTGTCTTATAAGCGACTCCCAGTTTTGCATTCATTGCTTTGCAAGTGGACTGTATATGTAGATTGAAATCCAGGGATTGGTCCAAAAGAACACCCAGGTACTTAAAAGATGTTGCACACTGTATTTGTGTGCCACCTGAGTCTTGTACCAGCAGGGAAGTTTGACATGCCCTGAGCTTAGGGGCAGATGAAAATAGCATAGCTTGTGTTTTCTTAGCACTGAGTACAAGCTTTTGGGCAGACAGCCAGTTTTGTACATTGGCGAAGTCAGAGGAAAGGGATGTATTTATGCTGGCAATATTGTCGGTGCTTGAACAGAGTACAAGATCATCTGCATAATTACAACAATGGCAAAAAAACTACTGAAGATGGAAGACACACTAAGAAGCAAAGGGATACAGTATTAGGTAGACATTGTCTTGACCAGCAGAGAAAAATTTGCTCTCATCCCCACAACAAGGAGACCATAAAAGGTGATTTAGCCCATGACACACATCCACAATTTAGCTTGTCCCACAAATCCATAATAATGTAGCAAGCAGGCTTTTTGTTCCCACACCTTTAGGATGGCTATTGGACACTGTTACCTTTTGGGGTGGTGTCTAGACACTGTGTACACAGCAACACAGTCACCACATAGTAGAGGTGGGCAAAGTGACAAAAATTTCACTACTCAGAGTAACCTGCGAATTCCACCCATTTCATGTAGCGAAATGCAAAATTTTGCATTCAGAACGATGAAATTTCGCCTGTGGAATGGTGAAATTTCACTTTCCAAGGCAAAATTCGGCTTTTAGAGGTGAAATTTTGTCTTCCAAGGTGAAATTTCATTTTTCTGCAGGCAAAATTTCACCTTCTAAGGTGAAATTTCACCTTCTGCAGGTGACATTTTGCCTTGGCAAAATCAGGCTGAAATGGGAGAAATTCACGGAAATCTCCGAGTGACAAAATCAGCCACTTCGCCGGTGAATTTTAAATTCACTGCATCTCTACCACCTAGCCACTAAACATGTTTTGACAGTGGCCATTTTCAGAACTATGGAAGTCTAAGAAAATAATATGTACATGCTGGTAAAATAATTTTGTAAAACATAATCCCCTTCTGTGTATTCTTGCCTGAAATAAGATTTCATGCTCACCCTTTTTATGTGACACATTCTATCTCCTCCCCACATGCCTATGTCAACCCCAGGATAACTTACTACATATAGAACTCCTGTATTTATTTAGTATACTTATTAAATAAGTATATAAACAAATAAACACTGCTCGTACAGGACCAGAGATGGGGTGACTTCATGCTGCAACAGTGTACATATGTCCAATACTGTCAAATGTAGAAAATCTGTTTTTACTTTAACTCCCTTGAGGTTTTTTATTTTCTGTTTTAAATAATGCTTCTCCATGTAATTTTTGTGCTTGTACTGTATCAAAGGTTCAAACTCAATTCCCACACCTGTGGTCTGGATCCTTGCCCCGATGAATGGTTTGGAACCTTTTGGGGTTCTCCCGCCCATTACTGAAATACAAAATCTAAAGCCATCTTCAAAATAATTACTGCACTCAACCCACTGAATACAAAGCCTGTCTTAATCCAGTACAGATCAGGTTGTATTATAAAAAAGAAAGACAAAAGAGCACCAGAGGAATATAAAACAAAGGGTTATAGCCTGCTCATAGTTGAGGATTATATTTTTAGGAGGCAGAAAAGGATTGGGGAATCATATGACTCCTGAGGGGAAAGAAGTCACCCGATCCAACAATGAACAAACTCAAGGAAAACCAGGCTGAATCAGTGAACTTTGCGTGCCATCTGCAATCCAGCAGTCTAGAAATGCCAAGTTGAAAGGGCATGGGGGAGGTTGTGGCACTATAGAAATATGATGCTTTCACATTTCACTAAATAATTCAAAGATGCACAGTATGTTGTTTACTGGGAATTTTGGATGCTCACAAAATTACCTCAGTCATTTATTTCCCCAGACATTGGAGTTAGCTTGCAAATCTAGCTTTAATTCAACAGCAGCTTAAAGACACATTTTACTTTCTTTTCTTTTTTAAGCATACCTTTTGCTCCTTGCCTCACTGACAGGTACCTCCTCATAGACATAGCTGGGGGGAGTCCTGAGCACCCAGAACCCCCTCCCACTTTGCTTCCATTATGTGTTCATAAAAAAAAAAAAAAAAGTTTCTACACAGACTAAATAATGAGACTTACTTGGTGGAAACCCTCCTGTTCATAACTCCTGACTACCTTCAATCTTTGCAAATGCAACCTGCCCAGCCACAGAACCTCCTCTGATCATAACTCCTCCTGGGTCATTATACTCCAGTGCAGCCCTGGTACCTACTAAGTTAGATCCCTGAGGAGGGGCCATATCCTGTGCCCTATGACTAGTATAGTTCTAAATCTGGTCAGAAATTGTGGGAGTCCTAGTGCCCCAAGGGCCTTCAGAAATTAGGGCATGGGACCTGAGATAACCATGGGGAGAAGAGCATCCTCTGACCAATCAAAAGCTCCAGTTTCTTGTTTCTACCAACTGCAAGAGTGTGCATGCTGATGTCATCAAGCAAACAGATGACTGCACACCTCCTCACCCCGCACCTGTGTTTGCAATTACAATCCTAGCTGCACCAGTGGCTATGGTCACCCAGGTAGTGATACAGCAGGAGAAAGAACAACCATCCCTCCAACTACGGGGACTCCCATCCCTAATGGTCTTCTGAATGGCAACACTACTGCTGCACTAACAGTCCAACAAATGTTACCTTATTTTTTAATTCCTAAGAACTGTACCAATCTTGATATTTTCTTGCATTTGGTTTAACAGCTTCAGAATTCAGGCCAAGCTTCTACACAAAGGTGGTGGTTGGTTAACAGACATAACTGCCCAGGACAGTAATATAAACCAACATTAAAATATATATTTAAAAAAATAGGATACAATTTGAAGAAAAGAATAAATTACAAGACACAGCTGCTAGACAGTCTGCCGTTCAGATGAGATGGATATGAATTTTCCATAAAAGAGAACAAGCCATGATGAACTATGTTGTTCTCCTATCTCCAAAAGTTCTTTTGTTGCTATGGTCATACTCTTCTCTGGAAAAGATGCCCATCAGTTTTAAATGGGGCCACACAGGGGAATATTGCCTGTATACCTTTTTGAGCCTGCATGACAAATTATCACAATAGCATGTAGTAGTCATTGGGGACTATATTGTTAGGTCAGAAAGTGAAGTGAATGGGGCACTGCTGTACCACAAACAAGAAACAGGATGGCTGATAGACTAAGGTGGTTTGTCTACATGGAGTGCAGGTTTGGTTATAGCTAGTCAAGGTCAATCAACCCAGTTTGAACAAGGTACAGACTGCTATTTATCCATGTTGGCATGAACTAAACAGAAAACACACTTTCTTGGGGGAGGGTTGAGTGGGAGTCATTCGACTAACATAGTAGAGCTACAAGTTGAGAGCACTGCGTATTCCCAGTACTAGACTTTTGGGGGTCTAAAATAGGGTCCAGGCAGACTTGAGAGACAAAGAGTTTTTCCTGCCTGTAAAGGTTTATGTTTCTATAGTGATATTTTCTGAGATCACCCCAGTCCTTTAAACTACTGAGGAGTAAAAGTGGACCATAAAACAGGCTACCGCTTGCTAAGGTTCTGGTAAAAGAGGGAGAGTACTTTGTTTTTCTGATCAACTGGAGGCCTTTTGGGGATAAGGTTGCCTTTATGCTCTAAATGGGCTGCATGCAGAGGGAGTGGAGGTGCTAGCCAGAAGAATGGTTGCAGCAGGTAGGATGATTTAAACTAGTGGATAGAGGGAGGGTCTGGTGCAGGTGATGACCATCAGTAGATACTGAGAATCATTGAGGGAATAAATGCAGGGCAGTTGAGCACAAGGTAAAGAGACCCCATTGGAGAGTTAAGGAAGCATGGAGGGGCAACTAACTTCACTTTAATGCAGGCCAGTATATGAGGACTTCAGACAGCAAAATGGCTGAGCTTGAGGGCATAATGCACTGTGAAGGGCACAACTTAGTAGCCCTCACAGAGACCTGGGACACCAGGATAGAGGGATACAAAGTATCCCAAAAGGCTAGGCCAGACAGGAAGGGGTTTGAGTGGTTCTCTTTATAAGGGAAGAAACCATGGTGGATGACAAGGAGGACATCAGGTGGCAGTGTCATACAGTCCATCTGGATTAAAATAGGGGAATGGGGGCAAATGAATCATCCTAGGGGTGTGCTACGAGACACCAAACAGCTACATGGAGCAAGATGGTCAGCTGGTTGGTACATTATGAAAGCAGCCAAAATGGAGGCAGGTGGATTATTTGGTCTTTAATCTCCCAAGCATATGAGGGTATCATGAGAAGGCTAACAGCAGGGCTGTGACTGAATTCATGTTCACTTTTAAGAACTGCTTCCTACATAGAAACATAGAAACAAAGAAGATGACTGCAGATAAGGACCGCAAGGCCCATCCAGTCTGCCCATTTTTTTTACCTTTTGAATGTGCCATAGGCCTTTACTCTGTCAATGGCCTATCTATTCATACTCATCTGTATTGCTCACTTATGCCTGTCCCATGCTTGTTTGAAGCCCTGCACTATATTCATATCCATCACTTCCTGAGGTAGGGCATTCCATGCATCCAACACCCTTTACATGAAAAAGAACTTTCTCACAATACCCCTTAATCGGCCTCCATGTAATCTCATGCTGTGTCCTCTTGCCCTGCTGTTTTTCTTATATTGAAACATGTTAGACTCTTTCACCTTGTTAATGCCCTTAAGATGTTTGAATGTTTTGATCATATCACCTCTCTCCCTCCTTTGTTCTAGGGTATACATATAGATCTCCGTTAATCTGTCCTCATAAGTTTTCTGATGCAGTCCCTGCACCATTTTGGTTGCCCTTCTCTGGACTGCCTCCATTCTGTTAATGTCCTTGTGCAGTTGTGGCATCCAGTAATGCATGCAGTACTCCAGATGGGGCCTAACCAGTGTCTTGTAAAGAGGGATTATTACCTCCCTCTTACGACTTGCGATACCCCTACTAATACACCCCAACATCCCTCTAGCCTTACCTACTTCTTTAGTGGTCTGCTTGGATGATTTCAGGTCATCTGTGATGATGATGATGCCCAAGTCTCTTTCTTCCCTTGTGATTGCCAGCAACTCCCCTCCCAACCTATTGGTAGCTTCAGGGTTTCTCTTCCCTATGTGCATGATCTTGCACTTCTTTGTGTTAAACCCCAGCTGCCACTCTTCCGACCATTTTGCCAGTTTACCCAGCTCTCTTCTCATTCTGCCCACCTCATCTGGATCATCTACTCTGTTGCAGATTTTTGTGTCATCTGCAAACAGACAAACCTTACCCTCCAGTCCATCTGCAATGTCATTGATGAAGATATTGAAGAGGGCTGGCCCCAGGACTGATCCCCGAGGTACTCCACTTGTGACTTGCATCTCTTCTGACTGTATACAGTTTACCACCACTCTCTGCTTTCTGCCCGCCAACCATTTTGCTACTCAGTTGACCAACTTTTGACCCAGCCCAAGCCTACCCAGCTTTTTAATCAATCTTCTATGTGGAACAGTATCGAAAGCTTTGCTGAAGTCAAGGTAGGTGACATCAACTACACCCCCTTGGTCCACCACTCTGGTTACCCAGTCAAAGAAATCTATGAGATTAGTTTGACAGAACCTTCCTGTTGTAAACCCATGCTGTCTTGGATCCTGTGCTCCTATGGATTCCAGGTGTTGCATAATCCTGTCCCTAAGGAGTGCCTCCATAATCTTGCCCACTACTGAAGTAAGACTGACTGGTCTGTAGTTCTCTGCTTCCTCCCTGCTACCACTCTTGTGGAGCGGGATCACATGAGCCCTTCTCCAGCCTTCTGGGACCTCTCTATAGCAGCATGCCAAACAAAGTAATAGATTTGAGGCCACCCTTAACCTTGTTTTCAGCAGTGAAGACAGAGTCATCTCCAATATCAAAGTCAAGGAATCAGTGGGAGGTAGTAATGCCAACTGGTAACCTCCCTGGTGATAGGGAAAGCTAACTGAACCTCAGACACCAAGACTAGAAACTTGAGAAAGGTGGACTTTACCAAGAAGAAGATCCTGGTGTCAAAGGGTTTTGAGTGGCTCCATGAGGCTGGTAATACATAACACATATGGTGTTCATCGAAGATGATGCTTTAAGCAGGTTCAGAGGTCTTCATTCCTATACTTAACAAGGTAAAATGGGGCCAAAAGTGACCACACTGGATCAACAGGGATGTAAGGCAGCAGATTCTTAACAAATAGATAGTCAGTTAATGCTGGAAAGAAATTGGTTGTTTTCAGACCAGAGAGGAGTAAAGAGTTGTACAGAGGGACTGCAAGATTAGAATTAAGAAAGTCACGGAAGAGCTGAAATCCAAGATAGCAGCAGGAGCTGCAGACAATCTGGAAGCCTTCCTCCAGTTATAGAACTGGAAACAGTAAAGTGAATGGTGGGATTGTGTCCTTAAAAACAGGTATGGTGGGGAAGGTACCTATGAGAGAGGACAGTGGAGGTGCTTGGTAAATATTTTGATTCAGTGTTTACAGAGGGCCCCTTGTGAGGGGAGAGAGAGCTCATTGGGATAGCCATAGCATCAAGGGTAGCTACAGTTCAGCCAGTGGACATCAGACCTGCACTGTAAGATTATTTTCCTTCCTTCACAAATGAGAACACACACATCTGAAAGTTCCCTCTGACAATAAAAACACATGCCAAACCCGAAAAATGTCAATATTCACAGCTTGTAACAGGACTAAACACTCTTATAAACCCAGCATATTGGAAACTTAAGTCCCAGTTCCTTCTATGGCAGTGCAAAGCCACACCTCCTCCTCCTTCTTTGAACTGCAACACAAAACCTCACATCCTCCTAAGTCTACAGCGATCACTCAGCTCTCCATTGTGCCAACTGTGTACTCAAGCTGCTGCAAAGTTTAACTCAGACTGCCTCCCTGTAAACTGCGTCATCATTTATTTTAAATTGTCACGTTACAAACAGCTAAATCTGCTAAAAAAGTCACCCAGCTAAAAAAGCAGGACACACATTTACAATCACCACTGCCTACTGGTACGCAGATGAAGCCCCAGCTACTGATACACAGTCCAAAAACATTACTTAAATGCATTTGGTAACATTATTAAACTGTTACTTTTTTTTTTTACAGGATACTCATTTGAAAAGCACAATTAATTCATTACAGGTATTGATTTCTACTCATGAACCACACTTCAGATAATTTAAGACACTCGGCACAAGAATCTTGTACCATGAGCGTATGTCTTCAAACACACCTTGGCATGTAGTTAATAAATAAGAGACAAAACTCTGTCAAGCCTTATTGCTTTTGTAATTCACAGTTGCCTATCAAAATTGTTTTACATCAAGGTTTTTTAATCATTCCCTGGTTGCCCAGCCCCCCCTTGCCCCTTTGGTCACCCAGCCCTATCGCTCACTATCCCAGAGACCTACCTGGACTGTACATCCCCCATGGATTGCTCATCATGGGGGGTCCAGAAGGGGATGGCCCATTCCCCCAGAGACACTCATCCAGCAGCTATCTAGGGCCCTTTGGCTGGTGCATGGTCTGTGATGACTGGAGGCTTCATCCTGCCGTCGGCCCTTTTTCCTACCAATTTTTCTCCCCTGGCATCATCATGCCTTAATGTTATTGCTCGTGCATGTAGAGGTTTGTAGGCACTACATCCCTACCACTGGCCATCCTCTTCAGGCTGCATACACTGCCTTGCCACAAGCCTCCACTAGGTGGCAGTCCAGGAGCAGTGCAATCAACCCTCCTTCCCTGGGAGAGGGGAGCAATCCATTAGATTCTCAGTCTTCTTCCCCTGGCTGACACCCATGTGACTAAAGCCCATTTGGGTCGATGGCGTGGCAGTAGGTAGCGCTACTGCTGAGCCAACGGGCCTGCTCATTTTTCAAAGCTTTTATATGCTTATTACTTTCAAAAAAAGTTTTTCAATTGTTGGGAAAAAAAAAAAGAAAAACTGTAAATAATGAACAGTGCATAACTACACAATGCTTCATAAATGCCTTGACCTAGACCTCAGGGATGTCTTTGGCCATTACAGGTGGAATAGAGAGAAAAGCACAACAGCACTCCTCCCAATAACAGTACAGCCAAAACTGAATGACTGATAGATTAGTTTACAAACAAGTGTGTCTGTTATCTGACTGCATCTGCCTGGCCTAGTTCCAGGGACTCAACAACCCTCCCAGTATGCTGTCACTGACCTCAGGCCCCCAAAAGTCTAAAATCCATTTAAGATTAAATGAGAGAGGAAGAGAACGAGAGAGAGAGAGAGAGTGCAAGGCACACCAAGCATTAACAAAGAATTACATTAAGAGATTTAGAAGATCTTTCTTTAATTTAAATGAGAGATTTATGAGCATAATGGCCTGAGGTGTTGCTAAACTGCTGCTGTTTCACCCACATAGTCTGTCTTAGATTGAGAGCTCTGGTAAAATTACAAGTAGTCCATTCAGTCTAATAGCTAGAGCACAAAACAGTGAAAGAGGAGATCACGGCTTCAGACTGCATCACAGACACCAGTATATCAATCACATGGTTTGACCATTTTCCCAGAGAAAAAGTACAAATATAACAGCCTGTATAGCACTATCAATAATTAATCAATAATTACTCTGTATTAGAAAATGAGCTTGAAAAATAAAGCAACATGATTGGCTGAAAGGCCATGCCAGGTGTGCATTTATTTTTTCAGTAGAGCCTGCTGAAAAACAAGCTCAAATTCAGGGTGCCCCATTACTTAGGGTATCCAAGGGCACCCCAAATTTTCAAACCTTTAAGCCGCCATTTTATTCCGGCTTGCTAAGCAAGGGATATGCCCCCCCCCCCCAAGCCGGTACTACCAAGACAGAGTGTTTCAACAAACAAATATTTCAAGCTTTAAAAACAGAAAAAAAACTTCCTTTTCTATGGCCCTGCTGCTGTCCTTTTCCACTTACATCCACTGCAGACACAACTGTCATTATACCGCAGTCTCGTCAGTATCTGGACTGCATATTCAGAGCTGTTCCATCTTATTCATGATGCTCTGAAGCATTTAGTCATGGCAACTCCCTGATCTGCACACATATATGGTAGCTCCGCTACCACTGACTGCTTTGCCCACACAGTAAAAACGTTGTCTCCTGAGAGTTGGGGGGGACCAGAACCACACCAGTAGCCACACGTTGCAAAAAAAAAAAAAAGCCCACGAAGGTTGAATAATGAAGTCGGCAGACTGATCGGCTTCACATAAATGGCTGTAGCAGAGTGCACCTCTCCATAAAAACATAGAAACATAGACTTTGATGGCAGAAAAGGACCGCTTGGCCCACTCAGTCAGCCCATTTTCCTACCTATTGGATAAGCTGAAGATTCAAGTTTACCAACAGCCTACCTCCTCCTACCCCCGCTATAATTGCCTTATGTCTGTCCCATGCAATCTTGAATTCCCCCACTGTTTTTGACCCCACAACCTCCTCAGGAAGTTGGTTCCATGCGTCCACCACTCTCTCTGTGAAAAAATATTTCCTCACATTGCCCCTGAACCGTCCCCATCTATCTTTGATTTGTGCCCCCTTGTTCTTGCACATCTCTTTTTCTGAAAGATGCTACCTTCCTGGACTTTGTTGATTCCCTTGAGGTACTTGAAAGTTTCTATCATGTCCCCCCTCTCCCTTCCTTTCCTCAATGGTATACATATAAGCTCTCTTAGTCACTCTTCATATGGTTTCTGATGCAGACCATGCACCATTTTAGTTGTCCTCCTCTGGACTGCCTCCATCCTGTCTATGTCCTTGCGCAGACAGGGTCTCCAAAACTGCACGCAGTACTCCAGATGGGGTCTCACCAACTGTCTGTCAGAGGGATAACCACTTCCCATTTTCTACTTGTGATGCCTCTTCCTTTGCATCCCAGTATCCCCCCCAGCTTTTCTTACTGCCTTCTCACACTGCTTGCCTACCTTAAGGTCATCTGATATGATTATCCCCAGGTCTTTTTCCATTTTTATTGTTAGTACCTTCCCCCATTGTGTACTCTTCACCTGGGTTTTTGTTTCCCATGTGCATTACTTTGCACTTCTTTGCATTTATTCTAAGTTGCCATACATCTGACCATTCCTCCAACCTTGCCAAAGTCCCTTTTCATCCTTTCCACCCCTCCATGTGTATCAACTCTGTTGCAGATCTCTGTGGCATCTGCAAAGAGGCATGCTTTTCCTTCCAGGCCCTCTGCAATGTCTCCTATGGACTCTGTACTGAACCCTGAGGTACCCCACTAGTAACACCCCTTTCTTTGGAGTGAGTTCCATTTCCTATTACTCTCTGTGTCCTTCTGTGCAGCCAATTTATTACCCATGCTACCACCCTGGGACCCACTCCCAGGCTGGCTAACTTGATTATTAATGTTTTGTGCGGGACTGTGTCAAATGCCTTACTAAAGTCTAGGTAGGCCATATCCACAGCCCCTCCCTGGTCTATTACTTTGGTCACCCAGTCAAAGAACTCAATTAGATTCATCTGACATGACCTTCCTGCTGTGAATCCATGCTGCCTTGGGTCCTGTGCCCTGCTGGACTCTAGGTACTCAACAATTCTTTTTTTCAGAAGTGATTCCATCATTTTCCCTACCACTGAGGTCAAACTAACAGGTCTGTAGTTTCCTGCTTCTGCCTTGCTCCCACTTTTGTGAAGGGGAATCACATCCACCCTCCTCCAGTCCTCAGGTACCATCCTCCCATGATTTGTTAAAAAGGGTGGTCAGTGTTGTCATTAGGTCACCCCTTAGTTATTTTAGGATTCTGGGGTGAATCCCATCAGGCCCCATTGCTTTGTCCACCTTGAGTTTTAGGAGTTCTTTCAGGACCCTTTCTTCTGTAAATGTACTGGTTTCAACCCTCCTGCCCAGAGTGGAAACCACACTCGACAGTACTCCTCCATGGTTCCTCTGACGACCAGTAGCGACCCGTTTTTCTTCTCTATCTGCACAGAAATCACCTCTTTTTTTACATACAGGCACAACTGCCCCAGTCTCACCTGCAGCCCAAAGTAAACAGTTGCCTCCTTAACCATGCTTTGTCTCCCAAACACACACATAATTCCAGACCGTGCTTTGTTCTCCTGAGTTGAACCGCAGCAGCTCCTGGCCCTACAGAAATGGACACACACACACACACACACACACACAAAATATACTTTCTCTCGTTAAATTAACATGCTGCATGACAACGGGGAGGAGGGGGTATAAACAGACTGCTATGGGAGGGTGTAACTGCATACAACCAGCTTTTAAAAAAATATATATATAGCGTCCCTAGTAAGACAAGACTCCATAGCTCGTGCAGGTGGAAGAACTATTTTATTACAAAACTGATCTTAAACATTTATTGACAATTTTTAATTACATTTTTTTTTTTTAACAGTGCCCATTTTCTAAGCGCAATAATGCCCTTCAGGGTGGGCTTTATTGGGAAATACCGGACCTTCCAGTGGCTATAAGGCCCTCTGCCTGCGGCGCTGGGCCTCATTATGCCCCCGGGCAGTCTGTTTTTCAATAAAGCCCACCCGCAATGGTAATATTGTACACTCTATTCTAATTAGAGATGGGCAAAGGCAAAATTCCCTTGGTCAATTGACTGGCGAAGCTGACAAGGTGAAATGGCCCTTTTTCTATGCAAATTGACCTAAAGTCATTATTGAAGTTGCCACTTCACCATAACTTTACCTGTCCTTGTTTTAAAATGTAGTACTTTGCCGGCAAAAGTTATTATGAAACAGCAAAGGTTGGAACTTCACAAAGAAATTTGCACAGGCAAATTTTGCAACTTCACTGGAACTTTGCTGGCAAAATAAAACTTCCGAATAGCTCTACTTAAGCAATAATGACTGAACTGGTAGTCGTTTCCTGGGGATTAACGACCAAGTGTGGGGTTGGGTTGCTCGAGGCACAGCCAAGGGCAACCACCCACTACAAGGTCGTTAATCCACAGGAAACAACTGCCAGTGAGGTCATTAATATTATAAGCCTAATGCTTCTTGTAATGGTAACATTTATTAGTTTTACTTACTATTTTATTGGTTTTTTGGTCGGGAGCTGGCGGAGCAGGCATGAGACTCTTAAATGTGTAAAGTGTCACGTCACGAAGACATGTGTCCATGTCCACTGATCTGTCGTGAAGTAGTGTGGCTGCATGGCTGTCAGCAGGTCGGCGATTACAGTTCGGGATACCTCTGTAGTTTTCTGTTTACCTGTGCTTTCAGGATTTTTGTTGATACTTTTTGTCTGTTCTGTTTATTTTTTTACACATGTCGAAGGGTTGCGTGCGCTCTCCATGAGCTCTGGATCAAAAATCAATGTAATTGTAAGTAAAACTAAGAATTGTTATTATTTCAGGAAGTGTTAGGCTTTGGGAATGTGGCTGCACTGGTCAGTTGCTGCAGTTTCTGTTGCTTTTCTTACGGCGTTAATGTGTGCTAATGTGTCACCGCAAACTAGAGGTGACTGGGAAATTTCTGTGTTTACTTTCCTGGCACCAACTATTATTGTTATGCTGGTGCTTGCTGTGTTGAACTACTCCCCCTTTTAGCGCAGCTCCCCACCACTTTAGACTCCAGCAATAGGTGAACAGTCTTGGCCGCTCCTATGCTCCCGCCCTACCTACCTGACCTGGTCCTTCCCTGAATCTTGTGTCCCCTCTCAGATCTACAATATGAGGAGCTTGGCACTCATGGTTGCTCCTGCATACATAGCTCCGGTACAGGGGACTGACCTACCCTTCCTCTGGGGCCGTCTCTCCTTTGAACCAGGCTGGACTACCATCCGCCTCTCCCGACCCCTCGATCCTCGGGTGGAGGGGTTAAACAAGCTTAGCCAAATCACGTACGGACCACTCCTGAAGGGCAGCTGCTATAATTTATTTTCCTACTTCAGCGAGTATGATCAGCGGAGGCTCCTCCTCTTCCCACCCAAAACTACTGGCTACCTTGCCAGTCTCAAGCTGGCACGGGGGGGGGGGACATTGAACCAAACCCTGGTCCCCACTCTCCTAATCTCACTCTCAGTGACCCCACCAACCCCCTCTGGGCCAACACTAGAGGACTCAAGCTGGTGCACATGAATATTGGCAGCTTAAGGCACAAAATCCATGACCTTGAGGCATGGACAGCACTGTATAAGCCCGACATACTAGCTGTGACTGAAACCTGGCTCAATCCACAGATCCTCCCCCATGAAGTGGACCTAGTTGGCTATCACACTTTTAGAAAGGACAGAGCTGGGAAAAAAGGAGGTGGGGTTCTCATCTATCTCAGCACTGCCTTGCACGCATCACAGCTTGATCACCTCACTCTTTGTGGATCGCTAAGCGAGATCCTATTTGTTAAAGTGCTCCTCGGAGACACCAAGCCCCTCTACATAGGGTGTGCCTACCTCCCACCCCAATCTGCTGCCTCCTCCCTAGAATCCCTAACCAATGCCCTGGTGGAGCACCCCCTAGGGGAGATCATCCTCCTTGGGGATTTCAGTCTAAACTGGCTTGCCCTGGGGACTTCCACTACCAAGAATTCAATACTTGACTCCTCACTTACCTAAGTCATCGATCTGCCTACTAGGCATAATGCTAAGTCTGGCAATCATTCCCTACTTGACTGGGTACTAGTCTCCTGCCCTGACCACATACTGACAGCTGGGATCATGTCAGACTCTCCGAGTGACCACTCACCAATTTTCTGCACCTGGTCCAACAAGCACCCTAAAATTGCTGCTAGGGTCATAAAAGCCAAGAACTTCAGCAGGCTTGTACCAGCAGACCTCTGCTCTGACTTGCAGACCATAGACTGCGATCCCATTGTCTCCCTCCCCTCACTTGATGAGGCACTCGATTACTTTACCAACTCATTCCTGTCTATGGCCATTCTGCACACCCCGCGAAAGAAGCTCAGGGTACAGGGAAAGTGCCACAAATGGCTGAGCCCTAGCCTTAAGCAAACTATGCTACTCCACGACAGTGCCTGGGGACTCTACAAATCCTCTGGCAGTACATCTGACTGGAAAAGTACAGGGAATTGAGGAATCAATGCAAAAAAACCTCCAAACAGGCCAAGTCCAAGTACCTAAGAGACTTCCAAACTAGTCACCTACGTGACCCTAAGAAATTCTGGGGCCACATTAACACCCTTCTTAAGGGTACCACAAATGCTCAAGAAGATGCACTCCTGGTTGGGGATACTTTGACCAATGACCTCTCTGCAGTTGCTGAAGCCTTCTGTGCCTCCTTCTCCAATCCTAATGGACCCTCCCCCCTGTCCACTCTGGGACCCCCTACTACACCAGTATGGACTGGGCGCTTCCTCGGCCCCAATTCCACTTGAAACTGGTCAAACCATCTGCTGTACTTACTCTCTTACTCAAAATAAACCCTAACTCTTCCCCAGGACATGACCTGCTAGAACCTCGGCTGCTGAGGGCTGCTGCCCCGGCTATCGCCTACCCTGTCACCCTGCTCATCAACAGGTCCCTCCTCGAAGGAACAGTCCCAAGTAAGTGGACGGTATCGACCATTGTCCCTGTCCACAAAAAAGGACCCCGGGATGAAGTGGGGAACTATAGGCCTATCTTCCTACTCAGCCCTCTCGAGAAAGTGCAGGGCAGACTTGTATACAATCAACTGCAGGACTGCCTCGAGCAGCACCTACTCCTTGCCGATGTACAACATGGCTTTAGGAAAGGCCATGGCACTGACACTGCCCTCATCTGGCTCACATCTGACATCCTCAAGGTCATGGACCAAGGATCCCCGATGGGTGCTCTATTCATTGATCTGTCCAAGGCCTTCAACCTGGTTAGCCACAAACTTCTCCTTTCCAAACTCCACCGACTGGGACTGGATGTGCACTCGCTCTCTTGGTTCGAGAGCTACCTGATCAATAGAACCCAAAAAGTCCGTTGGAGAGGAACACAATCCAGCACTAGACCCATGGTCTCTGGGGTACCCCAGGGCTCGATCCTAAGTCCCCTGTTATTCTCACTCTTTCTCAACGACATAGAGGGTGACTGCATGCTCAGCAACCTCATTCTATATGCGGACGACACTGCCGTCTACTGCAGTGACCCACAACCCAGTGTCATCTCCGCCAAACTGCAGGCCTGTCTCTCAGCTTTTGAGGTCTGGTTTACCTCTAATTCTCTAAAGCTGAATGAAGAAAAAACTAAGGCTGTTCTGTTTGGGACTAAACACCTGGGCACTGACAGAAGCGAGCTACTCCAGCTCAACACAGCCCAAGGAGGAGATTAGAGGTCATAGACAAGTTCAAGTACCTTGGGGTCCTCCTTGACCAGGGGCTGACCTATAAACCCCACATCGACTCTTTAACATGATCCATCCACCAGAGGCTTTGCCTCCTCTACTGGCTGGGCAACTCCCTCCCTGGTGAGGCGCAACGAGCCACAGCCAACTGCAACCTCCTCCCCTCCATCCTATATGGTGCACCCCTGCTACAGTTCCTCTGAGAGATGGAGCTCAACAAACTCTCCATGCTCTATCACAGAGTGGCCTGCTTCGCAACAAACTCCTCCCCCAGGAGGCACCACTGTGAGGCCCTTGCGGACCTAAATTGGCCCTCCCTACGGCACAAGTTGGCCTACTCTTCTGCCTGTCTGGCCTTTAAATTCACATCCTTCAGCCCTCCTCCACACCTGCGTGGGCTGCTCACTCCAAAAGTTCAGCGCCAAACCCTGCGATCCTCGGCAAGTCGTCCCCTCGACATCCCCCGTGTTCGCACCAACCTAGGCAAGCGCTCTTTCCAGTACGCTGCTCCCTACTTATGGAATGCCCTCCCAGCAAGTCTGGTTGACAAGCCTACTCTCCCAGGGTTCAAGTCAAGCCTCAAAGTTTATCACCTGGAACTTTGTCTCTGTGGTTGTAATCGCTAGCCCCCAGCCTGGGCATACTCCTTTGCTACCACCAGCTTAACCACGCCTACTTACCCCAAGAATCTCTTATGGAAAAATGCTAAATGTACTGTGTACCTGTCTTAATACTTGTGAGCCTTGTGATACCTGCTGTCTCTTTGCTAAACATTTGATACCTACTCACCAATATGTATCAGCTGCAATTACTGTATATTTATACCTATGTATGTATTTACTGTAACTAATTCTGGGTTGCCCCTGAAAAAGGGGTCTCTGGTCTCAGTGAGCTTACCCGGTTACCAAAATCTAAATAAATAAATAAATAAATGGTTTAATATGGTGCCCTTGTGTGAGATGGCCGCTGGTGATACTGGCACATCTGGATCAGTCATTAAATGGCCGTTAATGATCAATACAGTAGCCAATCACTGAGCAGGACTGATTCATAAATAATTAGTTAGGCTTATAATTCTAATTAAACTTCATAAAAGTATTATACCTCCAAACAACTGCATCTAATTAATGCCTATTTAACATTCAATCAGCACCTAGTAAACATGCATTAAATTATTGAAGCAATCCCTGGCATGGAACAAGCAATCATTAAAAAGAGTATCGAATATTGGTTTCTGAAAAACTTAATAATTCAGCCCCAAAGTCAAAACCATCATACAACAGGCCTTCACAGCATGTTATAAAACTGGCTTAAGAACTCATGATTTGTGACTGGCTGAAAAGTAGCACATAACTGTGCACTGATCTTCCACATATGACTGCATAAACAAACTTCTGTATCTTAAGGCAAAAAGTAATAATCAATGAGTTATGTAGAGCTTTGCGGCAACAATTCAACTGCATTCTAAAAAGACAAATGGAAACCACCCTATCATAGCACCATCAATTAATTCCAGTTCATGATTAAAACTCAGTTTATAAAGTTTTCTGTTTTTTTTTTCCAAAATTTTCAGAAAAAGGCAATTTTGTAAGCCCAATAAGATCCTTCTTGGTTGGCAGTGTGGGGATCGATGCACTCCCAGATGTAGTGTTGCTCAGATAGTGATTTTATGGATCCTACCACTATCTGTAAGATAGTGCTGGTATCCTACCTAGGAGGTGTCAGCATGGCTCAGTTGGTAGCACATCCACCTCTGGACCAGAAGGTCGTGGGTTCTCGTCCCACACTGGGATTAGGTTGCACCGAAAAATCGCTGGCATCCGAGTACAGTTTTAGGGGGGTGCTGTACTGCTGGGGTGTGCCGTCCTTCGGATGAGACGTTAAACTGAGGTCCCTTCTACCCATCCTGGTGTTGTCCTGGTGGGTGTCCAGGTGGTAGTAAAAGAACCCAGGGCACTCTTCGCAAAGAGTAGGGGACAGTCCCATGTCCTGGCCAACATTCCTCTTCCCATAAACCGGTTCATGCAATTATCCAGGCGGTGTGTGGATAATGATGTGAGATATGGCCGCCACTACACATTCAGTTACTTCACTACCAGTCTAGCATTGCTTGTAAAGCACTTTGGGATACACTGTATATAAAAAGCGCTATATAAATGCTGATTCTTCTTCTTCTTCATACCTCAAATCCTACCAAAGACAGAGGTACGATCCAGGATCAGATAGTGATGGACCCTAGGTCAGATCCAAGGATCCTAGATCAGAGAGTTAAGATTTAGGGTAAGATAGCAATGGATCCTAGGTCAGATCCAGGGATCCTAGATCAGATAATTAGGATCCTTGGTCAGATTGTTAGGATCTGAGCTGGATCTGTTACTAGGATCCACAGGATCCACAATGTTTGCAGGATCCATGCACTGGATCCTAGAGGGTAGGATCCATGGTCAGACAGCACTACTATCCTACCACATCAAGTATCTGGCCAAATGGGAGGCATCTGTTGGTATCCTAGTTTCTAGGATACTATTTGGAGTTCCCTGACTGGGTGCTCCTTTCCTGGATCCTCTCCTGCTGGGACCATGGCATTGGTCTTGCTGCCCTCTGCTGAACATCTGCCCACCAAACGCCACACCAGCTGGAGGCCTCTGACCAGGCACTCCCTTCCTGGACCCTCTCCTGCTGGGACCGTGACATTGGTCTTGCCACCCTCTGCTGAACCTCTGCCCACCTAACACCACACCAGCTGGAGGCCCCTGACTGGACGCTCCCTTTCTAGACCCTCTCCTGCTTGGACAGCAACATTGGTCTTGCCACCCTCCGCTCAACCTCTGTCCACCTAACGCCACAACAGCTGAAGGTCCCTGAGTGGGTGCTCCCTTCCTGGACCCTCTCTCACTGGGACTGTGACATTGGTCTTGCCACCCTCCGCTGAACCTCTGCGTGCCTAATGCCACACTAGCTGGAGGCTCCTGACCGGGCACTCCCTTTCTGGACCCTCTCCTGCTGGGACTGTGACATTTGTCTAGTCACACTCTGCTGAACCTCTGCCCGCCTAATGCCACACCAGCTGGAGGCCCCTGACCAGGTGCTCCCTTCCTGGACCCTCTCCCACTGGGACTGTGACATTGGTTTTGCCACCCTCTGCTGAACCTCTGCCTACCTAATGCCACACCAGGTACGCCAAGGAGCAGTTTCGGCTCCCCTTGAACTTTTGGTGACTTCAATGGCCCTCAGATTGGTCATTTTCTGCTGCTTGGGCTCCTGATTGGCTGGCTGCTGTAGCGTGAGCTCCCCACTGGCTGGAGACCCCTGACCAGGTGCACCCTTCCTAAAACCTCTCCTGCTGGGACTGTGACATTGATCTTGCCACCTGTGACAGGGAGCTCCTGCCACTCTTGAGGACCAACCTTTTCTTAAATCTGTTGAAACAGTTCTTCTATTTCTTAGCCTAATCTATCTTTACAATTTCTGGTCCATACGGTTGGCCACCTATGGGCACCCCCTTCCCTTTCTTGACTATGCTATAGTGTCCTCTTTAATTTCCCTTTTCCCTCTCAGGTCCTTGTACAGGGAGGTTATTGTGATGACCTCAAGCGTATGTAAAACAAGTTGTGTTTATCGTTGTTGGATTCAGTATATAATAGTACTATGTCATAAAATACCTTGATGCATATACATTATGTTTATGAAACCTGTAAATGTTGAAAATACCATGGCACTAGGTGTTTTTGATAATGGTAAAACGTACTAGGTGACTATATAAAAATTAAGTTAGTTGTGTTATTTAAAATGCATGTAAATTGCTGTAAACTGAACAAGTCTGAAATGTCATGGTGATCTGCATATATCCCATGATGCTTTGCATTATGGAAGTATGTGTGATGTTGTGTTTCTTTGAAACTTGGCTTATTGTCAATGCCCTTTGGGGTAACCCATGTTTCAGTGCTTCTGCATTGAGGTTCTTTGTCTTCAGCTTGTTTTTATTTTTTATTTGAGCCCCCACCACCCAAATAAACAAGGCCCGCATAGGGGTGGAGGCTGAATCTCAACTGCTGAGTTAGATCAGAGATCCGTGTCAGTGGGTGCTGGCTAAGTGCAGAGAAAGGACATACATACTCTGTTGCTGCAAACTGATGTACTGAAGAAGGGATATGCCATTGCTTAAGGTTATCTACTGTATTTTGAGTAAACATTACACAGAGATTGTGTGTTGAACTTGAAGTTCGGTGTCTGGTCCATCTGTTATCCCACAACCCCTTCACACCGCCCTCTGCTGAACCCCTGTCTGCCTAATGCTACACCAGCTGGAGGCACCTGACCAGGCGCTCCCTTTCTGGACCCTCTCCTGCTGGGAGCATGACATTGGCCTTCTCACCCTCCGCTGTACCTCTGGCTGCCAAATGCCACACCAGGTGGAGACCCCTGACCAGGAACTCCCTTCCTGGATCCTCTCCTGCTTGGAGTGCAACATTGGTCTTGCCGCCCTCTGCTGAACCTCTACCCGCCTAACGTCACATCAGGTACACCAGGGAGCAGCTTTGGCTCCCCTTGAATCTTTGGTTACTCCAACGGCCCTCACATTGGTAATTTTCTGCCACTTTGGGTTCCTGATTGACTGGCTGCTGCAGCCTGAGTTCCCCATTGACTGATTTCCAAGCCATCTGGAGGTTTCCGACCGGGCACTCCCTTCCTAGACCCTCTCCTGTTGGGACCACGACATTGGTCTTTCCACCCTTCACTGAACCTCTGCCCAAAAAACGCCACACCAGCTGGAGGTCCCTGACCAGGCACTCCCTTCCTGGACTCTCTCCTGCTGGGACTGCAACATTGGTCTTGCTGCTCTCTGCTGAACCTCTGCCCACTTAACGCCACACCAGGTATGCCAAGAAGCAGCTTCGGCTCCCCTTCAGGGACTCCAAAGGCCCTTGGATTGGTCATTTTCTGCCGCCTGGGACTCCTGATTGGCGGGCTGCTGTAGCCTGAGCTACTCATTGGCTGATTTCCAAGCCGTGTGAGTCTCGATTGATCGCCTCTGGCCAGGATTTTCTCTCTGTTAATTTCTTCTGTTTGAATAGTTAGAATTTTCTCCCACCCCCACACCTCTTTTAAATAGTATTTTTCCTCAAAACTCCACCCACCCCTTTACCCCTCACCCACTGGTCTGAATAAAGGTAGCCTTCCACTCTTAAATGGCCTGTCCTAGATAAGCACCTCTCTTCCTAGCTTTGTCTACCGCTGTTCTTCAGCTAAAAACTTAACTACTCTCTCTTGCTTGGCCCCACCTACCCCTAGCGATCTACCCTAAGAAAACCACAGAAAGGTAGCTCATACCCTCCTATGTTAATTGATTTGACTCCTACAACTTATTTTATGCCCCACTGCTTTGTGCTTCTCTCACTGCTAACCTTATCAGGCATTGATAATGTCAGGGTGCCCACACCTACGCTCCTTACTTCAGTAAGAGTTATACTTTGTGCATATGACACTATCACATCAACCATTGATTGGGACCATGCTGTCCTTAATTTTCAAGGGGAACTACTGTTATTTAATTGGATGTGCTCACAGCACTCCCGCCCGATGTGGCAGCCCCTGTTGGCTCTCCTCCCTGGTTTCTCAGTCCTGCAGGGAGCACGTATAATATGTTCCACCCCGAAAAGAATGCAAAAAACTAATATTACGCTGCTAAAAGCCTATCTATGCAGAATGATACTGCTGTTACTGTTGCTCTCTGGAAACATACATACCAACCCTGGCCCACTCCATAAGCAAATCTCCCCACCAATGAACAATGGAAGGCTCACCCTTGCATCAATTAAAATCTGCAGTCTTCTCTCTAAATTTGACAACCTTCAGGTTTGGGTCTCACAGCCAAACCCAGACATTTTCTCGGTAGCCAAGACTTGGCTCTCACCCAAGATACCGGACACAATCATCTTGATACCTGGCTACACTGTCTTTAGACAGGATAGGGTAACTAAGAGAGGGGGTGGTTGTGCAATCTACCTAAAGGATACATTACAGGGTTTCATCCTTCCTCTGCCTAGCACTGGAGACAATACTCAGGTGCTTGATATAAAAGTGCTTCTTGGATCACACAACAAAACCTTTACAGTTCTATCAGTTTATATTCCACCCAAGCAGACCACTGCCAGCTTAGACTCACTCATGGACTGCTTAAACACTCTGAGCCTTAACTCAGAAGTAATGTTGGGTGACCTCAATGTCAACTGGCTCTCCCCAGAAGCTAGCTATTTCAAGAACGCCACCTCTGTCGTCCACTTCTCCCAAGCTTGTTGAGTCCCCAGCTAGAATGAATTATAAGTACAATTGTTTGTTTCTTACCTTGACCCTGGTCTGTCATCATGCTAACCTGTAACACTTGATGACTCTGTCCTCCTTTTTGATACTGGTCTACTTTCCTGCTTTCTCCAGCTTTCTTTTCACAACACTACACAGCATTTATCCACAATCTACATACAATCATATTATAACAGTCCTAACGCCCCTTTACCCCTCTCCGTAGGCCCCCGCCGCCGCATCTGTTCTACTCTCCTATCCTTGGGACTGCACATCTCACCTTGTTATCCTTCATTCACACATTACATACCCCTCCTGGTACCCCATCTGCCATTAGTTGGTGGTTCTTTACGCCATTTTCATGGCTAGTTCCTGTGACTGCCCCTGGTAAATGGACTAACTGGTATTTCTCTACAGCGAACATGGTTTATATACAGTTGCATTTATATATTTATGGTTCAATGGTGGACCTGACCCCCTTGTACTTGAATCCTCCTCTGTTATGGTTCTCCTTGTCTTCCTTTTTTATCATTTGACTCTCCGAATACTGCACCAATGTGATTGTGTTTATATACTTATTTACGTGTATTTATTTGTTTTTGTGATGGATGATACCCTGACCTTGTTCTAACCAGGTCCATCTTGTAAAAGAGCTGCTCAATGATGTTCGCCTGGATAAATAAAGATTTTGATTGATTGATAAGACTGGGTCCTGCACCTTACTGGATTGAGTGCTCTCGAACCACCCAGAAGAGCACAAGATAGATAGATACCACAGTACTACTTGATGCTTTCAGTGACATCTCTCCAGTTATGTGTAGATGGTCTTATAAATTCTCCAAGCCCCACTGCCAGAAATATTAAGGCCTGGGTCCTCATCTGTGGACACCTTGAGCAATTGAAATCAGACCTTTGCCACCAAGACTGGTCAAAATTATACTGCTTCAGTGATGTCGACACTGCACTTGATCTCTTCATCAATCAGTTGATTGCTATTTGTGATAGGCACGATCCTTTTAGAAAGCATAAAATTAAAAGTGCCTGCAATCCCTTACCTCATTGAAGTCATGAAATCTAGGGATCACCTCTGGCATAGGGCATGGGCCACGGTGAATCAATCTGACATCCAAGACTATAAAAAATGCAAGAAACGAATGTACCAGAGCTAATTGTGTACTGTAAAAAGCCATTACTTTAAAGACACCATATCTCATTCCCGGAATGATGGCAGAAAGTTCTGGAACAATCTCAATGACCTCTTAGGGAAGGCTCCTAAATCAGCCCCCACCATGATCAGTATTGATGGTGCCCCTTCTCTTGAACCTAGAACCATAGCAAACACTTTCAACAATGCTTTTACTGACCTTAGCAGTGTCCTCCCACCTGACTTCTTTACCCCTGTCATAACAGGCGATAACCTGAGGAAACTTGATCAACCCCTTGATTACCTGCCATTCTATTTCAAAGTAGTCTTGGAAGGTGAGGCAAGAAAATACCTCCTTAAGGTGCTTGGAAAATCAAGAGGCAGCAGGGACACCCTCGATCTCAAGCTTGTTGCCCTCACCTTGGATGATATCCTGGCACCCCTAACATGGATAATTAATTTATCACTTTGTTACTCTCAATTTCCACATAAGTGGAAAGTAGCCATTGTGACACTTGTATTTAAAAGTGGGGATTGGGCCCTGCATGGTAATTACAGCCCAATCACCAGACTTCCTCCACTCTCTAAAGCCTTGGAGAGAATAGTAGCAGACCAGCTGTTTGCGTATCTGGAAAAATATCAGATACAGTGCCCTCAACCACATGGTTTTAGGTCTGGTCACAGTACCACCATGATGTTATTAGAGTTCACTGGCTTCATCCATAACTCTCTCGATCAAGGTCACTTGGCTGGCATGGCATTTATTGACATAAAGCCTTTGACATGGTTAATCATGCCCTTCTTATCAACCAGCTAATGGATTTCCAATGATACTGCTGCTTGGTTTAAGAGCTACCTTGATAACCGCTCACAGCATGTGAAAATTGTTGACATCCTCTCTGATAAAAGACCTGTCCACTCGGGAGTCCCCCAAGGGTCCATCCTTGGACCCCTCCTATTCAGTATTTTCCTTAACAAGCTTTCTAATTCCTACAATAATCATATCCTGCTATATGCCGATGATGCTGTCATCTATACAAGCAATTCTGACCCTATGTTTCTTGAGGGCCAGCTACAACTTAACTTTGACAATGCTGAGAAATGGTTCAGAGACCACAAGCTCATAATGAACTATATCAAGACTAAAACTATGTTTTTTTCTATCTCACTAAGTAGACACAAGTCCTACCCCTTTCCATCACTAATGCTGAGGGCTCTCCTCTGGAGATGGTTCATCGCTTTAAATACTTGGGGATTACTATTGACAGCACTTTGTTCTATGCTTGCCATATCGACAACATTGCCAAAGCTGTCAATATGTATATTGGTCTGCTCTACGGGCATAAACACTGCCTGTCCTCGGATGCTCTGAAGCTTGCTATACACAGCTCCATTGTCTCACTAATTGACTATGGACTGGTAATTTATGGTTCTGCCACAGACACATCCCTCTATAGAATTAAACCAGCACTAAATAAAGCCTGCCGGCTCCTCACTGGAGCTGCATGCCTTACTCACACCTTTGACCTGTATGCCCAGGCAAACTGGCTACAGTTCAAAAATCGAGTTGTGTACCAACTATGTCTGACTGAAAAAAAGTTCTTCTAGGACTGGTGCCCCAAGGGGTTCAGAAGCTTCTTACTCCCTAGTACTACCCCGTCATACCAGAAACTCTGATAACCAGATTTTCAAGATCCCACATTGCCATACATCACTGGGACAAAGGTCTTTTGCCCATATGGCCTCGCTTTGGCTCAACTCTCTACTTAATGACATATCTTCCTCTGACACTCTGGGATTTTTTAAAACATAAACTTCGGCAACACCTAGTAACTACTGCTAGCTGTGACTGCTTCCACTAGATGCACCTACATACAGTGTGTCCCCTACTGGCATTTAAACTGGCCAACTCCTGCATCCCAAGTTAGCAGTGTTGGCCGTACCTCACTTTCCTCCCTACTACCCCTCTTACTCGTCCACCCTCTCCTCACCCTTAATTTGCTCTCACCCTCTCCCACCTCATCCTTCCGCTTCTCTACCTTCCCCCTTCCCATCCTTACCATTCCCCATCTACCCATTTTCTCCCCACCTTTCCTACTCATCCCTCCTTTACCTCCCCCCCCCAATTTTCTCTCTCTTTCTTTTGATGAGGCCTATGGGGTGATCTCTCTTTGTTGCCAACTTGTACTGTCTTCGTTTGTCTGCCTAATAATGTTTTTACAATCTTACTCTGCATCTGCTTATCATAACCACTCATAATTGTCACATTGCTTCTTCACTACTTATTGTTAAACTGTGTTCCTTTCTGCCCACTTCCTGACATTGTATCACCCAGGATGTGCTTCTCGCCTGACTGTCAACCATTTTTGTAATCTATTTTGTGTAATCCCTTGACGTGGAACCTATGTAAAGAGCTCTTAGCTCAAACGTTTTAATCCGAATATTCAATAAATAAATAAATAAATAAAATTAAATCTGAGCAACACTACCCAGATGGGTGAAGGCAAGTGATTCTTGCTCACTTAGATTTCACACACACACACACACACACACACACACACACACACACACACACACACACCAACTACAGACAATTACTTTTATAACAGAATATGGAGATTCAGCATTCAGAACAGTTTTTGTTACACAGACAAACAAGCAATGAGCTGATTTTGACAACTACTTTACAGTATTCTAAAGTAGAATCTAAAGCAACTTATCAAACACGGAAGTAAACAAACTGCCAAGGCGAACTAAGTACACTGTAGCTATGCTCTGATCTCTCAGCCATGTCCTGTTCTCTGTACTTTAAACCAGTGCTGGCCATAGCTATCCTGGGGCCCTGTGCAAACCTTCTTGCTGTGGCCCCATATCAGAAGTTGTGAACCTCCCAAGAAACATCTCCATCCCTACCATGACCTCCCTATATCTTCATTTTCTGCTACTTCTGTGTCATTTTTGCACTTTGCTTGAATTAGAACATAGAGGACCAGGAAGAAAGGAGGCAACTGGACAGCTGATGCTTTTTGGGGGCCCCTCTGCTCTTGGGGTCCTGTGCAAATGCACAGTTTGCACCATACTAAGGCCGGCTCTGCTTTAAACAAACATCTTTCCTGCACAAAGTCAAACTTGGGAAAGTCCCAGTCAGGTTTTTCAGACAAGAGCACATCTTTTCACACCTACCAAAGAGTATTTTAACATAGAAGCTAAAATAACCTACCAAACACTGAAGCAAACAAAAAGCCAGAGTCAACTGAATCAACTGCTCACTGCAATCATACCCTTCTGTCTCAATCACATGCTCTAAAAGTCATGCAGTCTAATTCAATCTGTACTCTGCTGAAAAAAAATGGAAAACACCTGGGGCCCAGTTCTTAAAGCATCGAGAATAATGTAAGGTGCTTGTGTTACAGAGAAATGAAGCAAGGAGCTCCCCGAGGTGCACTTTGCATCACTCCTGATTCTACAAGGCAGCCTGAGACACATAGATGACTGCCTGTACCAGCCAAGCTTACACCGTCTATGCAATGGACACACTAGTGCAGCACGGCAGAAGGGGGCTTGTGCCAAGGCAGGACTGCAGCATCCTCTAAAATGGGATTCTGAAAGTCTCCCCACAGGATACACCATCCCCTACAGTTGCACCAGCCTGGAGCTGATCTAACAGCCCACGCACCACCCCAGAGCTGCCACTGGGTGGGAGGGAACCTGTGCCATTCTGTTGCAGCCAGTTGCCCATGGAATCCCACTTCCACACAACACCCAGACACAAGCAAACCACCACTGGAGTGGCCGGTGGTATCTCGCTGTGCTGGGTACATGCCCCCAGGGTCCCCACCAATGGTGCCAGACATGTGACTGCCCCCCCACACACAGACCAAATTGCATGGTGGTGGACATGCCTGTCTCTGTCAGAGGTCTGTTCCCCCCTTCTCCCCTTCTGACCTGTCCCACCCTCCACTTTATATGCCCTGGCCACTCTGCTGCCAGCCTCCTGGATGACTGTCTGCCAGGTCTCCATCAGTGGCTGTTGATGCTGCACAGCTGTCCAATGGCTTGCAATAATCTCCTTCCATGTGCCATGTGTTTGGTGCACAGGGGTAGTTGTGGCAAGTGTGTGGAGTATCGCACTGGGGCCCCACCAGTTACAGAATTCAGCCCAGGGTCCCTGGTGCACTGGTGATTGACGCAAGCTGCTGTTTGCTGCAGCTTGCATTGATCTAGGGGCCACTTAGAGAATCTGGCCCCTAACCTCAAATAAATGATCCTGTGACCAGTTAAGTGATCCCTTTGACATCAGCTTACTTTTTGGAGAAATTAACACTTCCTGAGATGGAGAATGTTTTAAAATTCCTCATATCAAAAACAAAGCAATTTTGACTACCCCATGTGTATTATACAACGCAAATGCACAGATGTACCTATAAATGGTAAATCTTAATTGCAGCATTATATATGTATACTATGGCTGTGCAAGGGCCCAATAGTATTTCCTGAATACAGTCTTCCCTCAATACAACAGATGATTTTGGAGCCATGATCAATGTTCATTAAAGTAATCCCATCATTACATTCAGAGACGCCAACCTGTGTTCAAAAGTTTTACCCAATTACAATTTCTCAGTTAAAACATTAACTTTATTGACACATAACATACAAACACAGTCTTAAACTCTGTAATCATGTTAATACAGTTAGAATTTAGCCAAAAGTCAGTAACTTTTAGCTGTATGGAAGCCATTTTAGAAATTAAGTCCTTGGCATATGATAGAATCTGGCAAAGCTACATTAATCACCCCATGTCATGTCTCTTGCCCACTTGCACAGACGGTTCTACTGTTTTCACTCATAGTAACCTGTAACATACATAAATGACCTCTAATACTAATATACTATCCAATCCCTACTATCCTCTACAAAAGCAGTGGCTGGGTGCATGATCACACAGTACAGGCAGGGCAGTAGCATCATAGAATTAAGTTAGACAGCTGCATAGCATCACTCTATGATGCTGCTGTCCAGCCCCTCCTTTGCCCAAGACCTTCTGATACTCCAGTCCCAGACACAAGTATGCTACCTAATGAGCCACTGAACTGATGCATCTATGGCATGATTAGGACACTATTTGAGCAACTCTGATATTTATGATGTTCGTTTAACTTCGTGCCAGATGGCACTTTTATTTTAAGCACCGTTCTGTTAAGAGATTTTAAAACTCAAGTGTCTCTTTCTCTGTCTTTTTCTCTCTCATACTCTCTTAAGGTGCTTTTACACACAGGTTTCTGTAATGGAATGACCATTACAGAAACAGTATTCTGTAACCTCCCTTGTGTGTAAAGTGCATCTGTTCCGTCCCCTTGGTGAATATTTGCCCGAACCACATTCTCAGCTTTTTATGGTTCGTTCCGATGTGTTCCGTTTCGTCCAGCTGTCTAAAACAGCCATTCCAAAGCAGCACAGAAACAGCCATAGAGCAGCAAACTCTGTGGGGGCACCGAAACACAAATGGAGGAGGGGGTTGCCGGAATACTCGCTGAGTGTAAAGGAAACAAAGACTACAATGGCGCCACACAGGTGATGCTCATTCTGTTTTTGAAACCTGTGTGTAAAAGCACCTTTAATGTCATGAGAGTTATTCTGCCAATTCAGAGGCAACTGCATTTTGTGATGTAGATCAGTAGATCACATGGCCAACACCCATACTGAGATCAGATCATGGCAGGGTTGCCATCTGCCTTGATCTTACCAAGACAGTCTTGGTTTTACCTACTTTGACCAAAAACAGAAAAATAGAAGATGACAAGAGCTAGGCAAAATGTATCTTTCACTGGTGAAATTTTGGTAAAACTATTATTTCGCTTTCATGACATTTTGAGAAATTTCTATGAAAATTTTGCAAACTTTTGACAAATTTATGATTTTGGTCATGTCCATCTCATTTAAAAAGTGTTTTATCAAATTAGGTCAAGGTTGGTAGAAAGACTCTACCAAGGACCATACAGAAGTGTTCCAAGTTTCACATCTTTATCTATAAAGGTGACTTAATTATAAGCCTCCACATGTGTGGAGATTTTAAAACTACATTTTACAGCTATATAAATTGCAGAATTTTAAGCCCCTATATCTTTAAAACTAGAGAACAGAATATCACTGATTTTGTTAGGTTTATTGACTCTAAAAGTTAGTCATTGAAACCACCCCCATGGCCCAGTGGCAGAGAGTCACATTACCATGCTGATAACCTGGGTTCAGAAGGGAGATGAGAAAGTCACATCGGAAGGCAGGCCATAGCCGAGACACCTGCCACATGGCAGTGCAATCTTGGTCAGTAAGGGTTGGCAACAGGTTCCACCAACACAGTGACCCTGTGACTGGGCGAGGGAGCTTGCTCCTGCCGCATGGGAAGCTGTGGCTGTGCGAGGCTGACAGAGGCACTGCCCCCACCAGTGGAGCTGGGAGAGAAAAATATGTGGGAGAAAAACCCTGTAACCATCTGAATGATGGTTGGGTTCAGCCTGATCAGGCTATATCCCTGTGAATAGGCCATATCCCCGAGAAATGAGCTGCTAGCTGGAAATAAAACCATTACAGAAAAAATGTAGGCTTTGTGTGTCAACTCTCTAATCTCTTGCTCGAAGGCTGGCAAACTGTAAGCAGCCAAAGAATCCAACATAACATCAGTAGTTAAAGTTGAATTTCATGCGCTTTTGTGAAATTGAGGACTGTTGTGATACTTTAGTCAAAGCCATGTCCATACATTTTGGCAGACATACACTTGAGCTGCCATTGCAGAGGAAGGTAAAGGCTGGGTAAAGTGGCAATAAGGTCGCATTCATAAAAGTGTAGTGGCGCCAAGTGTCAGATCACTGTCTTGAGTGAGGAATCATGAAGAATAGTCATGGACATCACTGTGTTCTAGCCTGTCTTCTTGCAATATGAAAGCTAACCACTAGAACTCACTAACTGAATGACTTGTGGAAGCACATGCAGCATTGCTTTTCTACAATGTCACCTGCTGACTCTTCAACAACCCTGTAGATAACAATGTATATATCTTTACTGTTTGAAAAGTGTCATCAAATGATGACGAGCCTTACAACTTGTACTTACAAGGTCACTGTGACAGAAGTAACATAGAAACATAGGATTTGACAGCAGATAAGGACCGATAGGCCCATCCAGTCTGCCCTTTTTCCTTACCTACTGAAAGAAGCTGCAGATCCTACTTTATCTCCAGCTTTACCTCCTCTTTTGAATCGCTAGGGTTCTCCTGTATCTACCCCATGCAGTTTTGAATTTACCTACCAACATTGCCCCCACCACCTCTGCCAGGAGGCTGTTCCACGCCTCCACCACCCTTTCTGTGAAGAAGTACTTTATCACATTACCCCAAGTCTACCCCCTTCCAGTCTCATGTCATGCCCTCTTGTTCTAGAGCATCTTCTTTTCTGAAAGATGATGTCTTCCTGTACCTTATTTATTCCCTTTAGGCACTTGAAGGTCTCTATCATGTCTTCCCCTCCTCCTCTCCTCCAGGGTATACATATTGAATTCCTCCAGTCTCTCCTCATATGACCTTTGACGCAGGTCCTGCACCATTTTTGTTGCCCTTCTTTGATCTGCCTCTACCCTGTCCATGTCCTTTCAGAGATGCGGCCTTCAGAACTGGACACAGTAGTCCAAATGAGGTCTCACCAATGATTTATACAGTGGCATCACCACCTCTTTTCTTCTGCTGGTGATACCTCTCTTTATGCACCCCAGCATCCCACTGACTCTTCCCACAGCCTTGGCACATCATTTGGACAGCTTTAGGTCATCAGATATGATCACCCCCAGATTTCTTTCCTGTTTGGTGGCTGTTAATAACTCCCCACCCATCATGTAATCCTCCCCTGGGTTCCTGCGCTCCAAGTGCATGAGTTTGCACTTCTTCGCATTGAACCTTAACTGCCACACTCTGGACCATTCCTCCAGTTTAGCTAGGTCCTTCCTCATTTTTTCCACCCCTCACGGAGTGTCCACCCTATTGCAAATCTTAATGTCATCAGCAAAGAGGCATACCTTCCCCTCCAGCCCCTCTGCAATGTCACTAATGAAGATATTAAACAGTAACTGGCCCAAGAACTGATCCCTGTGGCATCCCGGTGGTCACCCTCCCTTCCTCAGATTTAGCTCTGTTTAGCACCATCCTTTGTGTTCTATCCCTCAACCAATTTCCAACCCAGTTCACCACCTTGTGACCCGATCCCAGGCTTCCCAGCTTGTTCACAAGCCTCCTATGTGGAATGGTATTGAATAGATGCCTTGCTGAAGTCCAGGTAGACCACATCCACCTGATCTACTTTCCTGGTCACCCAGTCAAAGAAATCTATCAGATTTGTTTGACATGAATCCATACTGCCTCAGATCTTGTGCTGCACTGGATTCAAGGTGCTCCAGTATCCTTTCTTTTAGCAGCAATTCCATCACTTTCCCCACCACCGAGGTCAGACTAACAGGTCTATCCTTTCCAGCCTCCTCCCTGCTCACACTTTTTTGTAGAGGGACTGCATCTGCCCTTCTCCAGTCCTCTGGAACCACTCCAGTATCCAGTGACTTGTTGAACAGGGCTGCCAGTGGTGCTCCTTTAATATTCTAGGGTGTATCCCGTCTGGTCCCATTGTCTTGTCCATCTTCAGTTTAGCAATTTCCATTAGGACTCTCCCCTCTGTAAATGGACTGGTATGCACCTCCCTTTCCATCCTGATTCTTAGCTGTGGTACCTCCCTTTCCCTTCTTCTGTGAATACTGAACAGAAGTACTAGTTTAGGATTGATGCTTTTTCCTGGTCTCCTTCCTCCCCTTTTAGTTTAACCCCCCCGCCTCGGTCTTTCTCCTTTCACTAATGTACATAAAGAAAGTACTTGGATATCTTTAGTCATGCTGGAGCATGATGCTGGGCATCGCTGTCACAGGAGTGTCTGGTGGCCTTGCAGGACCATGATGCTACTACAGGTAAGGTGATTCAGTGGTGGTAAGTGCTTTGTGAAAGTTAAATTCCACAGGTGGAATTCTTTGGCATTGCCTATTATGCATCCATGAATTTTTGAGCAAATTATGCCAATTACTCATTTATAAAGTAGTCACAATAGATGTTATCCTACTGAGCCACATTTATCTAGTTTAATTAGATTCCAGGACATATTTACAATGGGTATGCATGCCAACTCTTGAGTGTACACTTGCAATAGCAGTGAAGCTATAAACATCCATATATTTTGACACTTTTCACACAATTTAAAAACAATAATTAAATTATGAAATTTTTAACTCATGTAACTTACAATTTACGTAACCAACTACCTCTCTGTTTAGCAGTTTTTAAGACTCAGGCAAGAAAGTATGTGTATATATTTTCAATTATCTAGCTCCAAAAGTGGCTAAGTTATAAGCATAGAAATATTTTCAGAAATGTTCAAATGAATAATAACTTGCCAGATTTCGAGCTCCTATAACTTCGCCTTCCCTCATCCAAATGTCATGAAACCTGGCAAGCTGTTACGGCCTCTTTCAAACAGTATACATGCCAAATGTCAGCTCTCTAGCTATGAGAGCAACCAAGTTCTGACAAATTAAAGAAGTTCAGAATATTTTGCAAAATTTTATGAAATTTCATGAAGTTCACGGAATTTCATGAACATTCCATGAAATCAGAATTTACTGGTTTCACCCAGCCCTATGACTTGATCTGAGCTCAGAGCCCCTAGTTTCTTATTTATTTAGTCTTTGTTTACCAGGTAGGTGCACTAGACAACACAATGCCTATTTTCAGGTATGACCTGGGAGCAGTACAATATCAAACAACAGTATCACAGTGTTGCAATGGTACAAAAGTATAGTAGTACAGACATCTTCAGCAGAAGTTAAACATTTCAGCAGTGCGAAAAGCATGAGAGCAAATACAACATGTGCACAGTTGAAAAAGCAACAGAAAGGCACATAGCAGCAAATACAGGGTGTCAGGTACATGAACATTTATCAGAGGACTGTAGGAACTTATGAAGCTCGCCCATGAAAATTGGATGAGATGGAGAATTCTTCAGGTAGGGTGGAAGTGATTTCCAATATTTAGGGGTGAAACAGGGAAAAAAACCTGCTCACCCATATTTGTAGCACATTTGGGCACAGACATAAGTGACAGGTCAAGGAGACAGTATAGCGCAGTAGTTTAAGACTCTGAGCTGCAAACCTGGAGACCTGGGTTTGAATTCCACAGCCCACACTTGCATACTGTGTGACCCTGAGCAAGTAACTTAACTTCCTTGTGCTCCCAGGCTGCACCTGTAAACACGCTTTCAGCTTAGTGTGTCTCTCTTGGTAAAACAAAGGTAAAAAAAAAAAGGTCACTAGATCTCAAAGGGTAAGCCTGGTCAGATTTTGTAAACAAGGGCAGCAGGTTTAACTTATCTAATGAACTTGCCTATAGTACAGTCTAGGGTATATAGCCATTGTGAAGTTGGAGACAGCCACCCTTGGTTCAAATAGAGGGTGCAGTAATGAGTCAGCCTTTGCACAGATAGGACAAAGTGGCAAATGTTGTTATAAGTGGTGTTCCATTTATTTAGGTTACATATGCTTGCCTGTGAATAGGATGTAAGATCAAAGGTATGGTTTTGCAACAAAACACCCCTGAGCAATAGTTAGCCTAGCAACAGCTGTTAGGGCATGTCTGATCATATAAGCAAGACCTAGTTTTGAAATCAGCAGACTTGTAGGCATTGGATATGTACAGGAGGATCCAATGCTAGGCCCAGGTACTTGAAGGAGTTAACAGAGGCAGAGGGAGTGCCATCAGAACATTAAATAGCTCAATCAGGTGAGAGGTCCTCAGTCTGGCGCTGACCCAAAGAGCATTGAGTGAGTTTTGTTAGAATCCAGGAGATGCCTGTTTTGTGTTAGCCAGGACTGAACATTCTCAAAGTCAGCATTAAGCCACAAGCTAATGTCAGCAGTGTCCTTGGAACTGGCACAGTACATAGCACCATATCATCCGCACATAGGAGGGTACAGCAGGAAGATGTGGAGGTGAGCAGGTTATTAATAAACAGGGTAAAGAGCAGTGGGCCCAATACGGAGCCTTGAGGTACCCTCATGTTATTGATAGAGAGGTCAGATTTAAATTAGTTAAATTTAACAAACTGCTGCTTATCACTGAGGTAACTAAAGAACCAGAAAATAACAGCGAGTACAAATCCAAGGGTAAATAATTAGTGACCATTAGGGTATGATTAACAAGGTAAAACACCTTTGTTAGGCCAATGAGGATAGCCCCCCATGAGCATATCCCTATCCAAAGCCACTTTGACATCATTTGTAAATTGGATAAGGGCAGCCGGTGTACTATGGGCCTGCCTGAAGCCATGCTGAGCAGTGGGCAACAGGCTATATTTTTGACGGTGCCCCATAACTTGAGAGGCAACTAGTCTTTCCTGTAACTTGTTGAGCACTGGCAGGATTGCAATGGGATGACAGTTCTCAATGCATTTGGGATTTTAACTTCATTAAGAAAATACAAATAGCTTAAAAACTTAACTAACTGGAGCTAACTCACTAATGTGGCAGCAGTATGTTGCTCTGTGATTTGGGAGCCAGGAGTTAGTGAACCATGTTGTTCCTGGGGATGGAGGAAGGGAGGTAGGGAGGGCAGAGGGAGCCTAAGGTTTGTGCATCCCCTGATAGACAACCAGCTGCCATTAGCTGTAAATGCAATCACCTGCCCTTTCTCTCAACTGGTGCAGCATCCTAATTTGCTGTGGTGGAAAACGGGGGAAGGCACAAAAACAAGAGAAACAAACTGAAATAAGTCAAGGTGGGTTCAATTAGAAATAACCAATACAAATAAACAAAACTTGAATAAGCAGTCTTGGTTGTGATCTGTTTGGTTTGGTTTGAATCAACAAAGTCAACAGTATTTGGTGAAATTACAAGTTGTCCTGATGAAAATAACAGATTTTCTATAAAATGTTCTAATTTAAAATTCTTGAAAAGATGCAGCCATAGGCCATGACAGAGATGGAACTCTATCTTGAGAATTACTTCTGCACTCTTTCTTTTCATACTGGTCTCTTTTTTCATTCAGTAAATCCAAACAAAAAACTCAAGTCTGCCTCCATTCGCAGTCCAATGAGATGAGTATCCAAGGTGCGTCACTTACATAAAACTAGGCAGTAACTAAGATACTTCACATGTCAAAACTTAGGTTAATTTTTAAATTTGGATTGTTTTCTTTAAGCAGTGCTCTATTTCATTGTTATAAGTGGAGTTGGTATGTTTGCAGCAGTGGCTTATTATTATTACTATTATTATGAAGCATGTGTTGCATTTCAAATTCACTTAATAAAGGCTATGCCCACAGTGCATGCCTTTCTAATGATGCTATAAGAACAGATACTATGCATTCAATAAATTAATATCCCTTTGTGTGGCAATTAAAGAAAATAAGTCATCTAAATTTGGTTACCCATTACTTATTTCCATCTGAGAAACCACAGTAAGTTAGCATCTGAAGTTAGTTATTCTTCCAAAAGCACCCTCTGTGTGAAGTTTTCCCCCTGTAGTTTGCTGAACACAGATCTGAAGACCATGAATGACAGAAAAGCCCTCAGCACAATACTGAATTGCATGCAGCAACAAATACTTGCATTTCAATAGAAGACATACAGTTCTCAGACAAAAAGGCAACTATTGTTCTCTCCCTCTTAAGGAGACAAAGAGATGCAAATGTTAGGTAGCGGTGACAAGATAATGAATCACAGGGTGAATTAAAAGCAAAATAAACAGCACTGCATTGCCAAAGTATGAAGAGCTTCTGTGTGTGCAGTCTTAGAAAGAGTTCATTTGTGTGTTAAAATGGGATTTTTTCACTGATATTTCATCTATGCTATTGAGACATTAACAGTGATATCTGTGTACCCTGTTTAGTTAGGGAAATCAATCTACTTTTTAAAAAGTTCTGTTTTTTATTTTATTTTTATTTATTTATTACAATCTAGGAAAATACCTTTGAGTCAGGGACTCATTTACAGAGGTTCTACATCATATTAGAAACACAATAAGACAAAATTGTTGTAAATACAGAGAGAAGGATAAATTGTACATCACAAGGAATAGCACAGTAGACCAGAAAACTAACATATACAAGACTAGGTACAATATGTCTTAATCAGCCAGAACATGTTTATGAGAAAATGAATAGTTCTGTTGTCAAAGTGCAAGGTGAGCAAGGTGATACATATGTCACATCAGGTTATAAAAAGAGCTTTAGAGGAGGACAACTAGAGGTAGTTAATGGAAGTATGGGGAAGATGGAGAATAGTCAGGTTGAGGTAGTGTGGGAGAGACAGGTGGGAAGTGGAGACAGAAATAGGAGGGTGAAGAGTGGAGGTAGGTGTGAAAGGGATAAGAAGCAGTAGGAGCAAGGGGTGAAGAAAGAAAGAGGCAGGCAGGGGTAGATAGAGAAAAAAGATGAGGCCATCGAGGGAAGAGTATGGAGGAAGGGGGCAGGGGTGGATTGGCGAGGACAGAGGATGAAAGTGGATAGGGTGAATGGAAGAGGCGGGGGAGAGAGAGAGAGATAGTACCAGCTATGATAAGCAGAAATTGCCAGTCATAAGAGGCAATTTATAAGGAAAAAATGGGGCGATGGTGGGGGTGCCCATGGGGGGGGACAAAAATATAAGAAAGAGGGAGGAATAGTGGAAAGGATGATAAGGATGATCAATACTTTCATCATAGTACAATAAGGAAACTATTATTTATCCCTGTAAGTCTTTTCAAGGAACAAAAAAAATTGCAGCTATTTTTTTCCAGAAAGTTCTCATTTCTAATAGTTTGCATGGTTAGAGTGAATTCTGCAAAATAATTTGTACTTTACACTTATGTTAAGAGTGCAAAGCAGTGCTGTGAACCTGGAGACTCACAAGTGTTGCTTACTGGGTTACCCTGAGCAAGTTAGTTAACCACTCTGTGCTGAATCTCTAATGCATCTGTAATCTGTTTCTGTGCTGTATGAATCTCTCTGTGTCCCAGAAATGGTAGCAACATCCCCATTGAGATGCAGTTAGTATGAAAAGTGACATGTGAAATCAAATTTCCTTCATTGTTCTTTCCTTTTGTCATAATTTTTTTATTTTATTTATGTATGTATGTATTTATTGAAAACTTCAGAGATTACATTTGAGCACGAGTTCTCATTTACAAAGGTTCCATGTCAAATACATGGTCACAAAAAGAATCAATAAGCAGTTCCAGGGGACATGCAGTCAAGTCAGGCTTAAAACATTTAAAACAGAACAATTACATACCATTTTGAAAACAAGAATCCATGCAAATCATTGTATAAAAAGTTACTGACTATGTACAGAGAGAAACTGAATAAAACCGTTTAATGGTTACAGTTGCATTGGACTGCAAAGGCAGACCACAAAGATCTCTTAAACTGATTAAACTTGGAGAGATTCAGCAGTGTATCAGGCAGTTCATTTTAGTCCAGTTACTGTCCCTGACAGAAAATTACCACTTGCCCAGCTGAGTACAGGAGGCTTAGGGGCATTTATGTCCATGTTCCTGGTCTTGTATGGGTTGGAGATGGTGCAGAAGCAACTTGTTAAAGCAAGGGCATGGGGTCATGTCACCGCACACAAAAACTGCACGGCAATAAATGCCGCAGGCAAAACATCACCAGTCCTAAACAACGTCAGGTAAAATGGTGACCCAAAAACAACAGCGCAGCCCCATTACAAATAATGGGATTTCTTTATTTTTGCTCAGCCTGCTGCATCCCCCAATGTGGGAAGCTACACCTCCCATGCCTCCCAGACTTAAGATTATCAACTCCGGAGGGTTGCAGACTTTGGGGATGGGGAGAAAATTGGGAGGGGGGGGAGTACTTTTTCTTAAAAAAGAAAAAGTTGCAGCAGGAGGAGACCTGGCAGGAACTGAACCACGGTCCCAGGTCTTCTGCCTCACCACATGCTAGTGCCCTAGCCACTCCACCACGGGAGCAACTTGACCAGGCACCCCAGCACATGGCAACATGATCCCATTACAGGTAATGCACAGAGCGACAGGGATGGCAGTAATTTCCTACCACTATTATACCCCTGTCACTCTAAATCCTTTCGCACATTACACAGCACGGTTGTTGCAGTGCTCTTCCTGGTGTGTTGTTTTGAGCCGGTACCTAAACCAGGGGTGTTGGGCCCAGAAGCAGTTTCTGGCTAGCAAACAGTCTGGTGCTTTATTCTGCTGGGTAAAGGTAGCCAGTAGTGACAGCTTAAAAGGTAAACCTATGAGTGCGGTTATCTCAACAAATACAAAGCGGCACGACTTATTACAAATCAGCTTTAATCTGTTTATCACTGCATCACAAGCAGCTGTGTAGACAGGGAGCCCATAATCTATAAATGATAGAATGGAGCAGGCCACACTAAGGCATCTAGCATCTCCAGTGAAATTGTTCTGGTTACGGTATAAGGCACCCAGTCTTCTGTTAACTATGGCCACCATATTGACAATATAGAGAGCAAAAGATAAGGTGTCATCTAGAGTTACTCCAAGGTATCTGAAGGTCTTCAGCTGGTCAGGGTTTTGTACTTAGCCATTTCGGATAATAAAGGGTGACACTTTCCTCTTCTGTACTACAGAAGAGCATGGTCTTTGTTTTGTTGTAACTGAGGACCAGTTTGTTGTTGGAGAACCAATTTTCTAGTGACTTAAAGATACTTTGTAGAGTGGCAGTAGGCTGTCAAGGTCAGGGGTTTTGGAATAGATTCATAGGATTCATAGGAAAAAATTCAAGCATTTACGGATATTAATCCTTATAGCTTGCCTTATACCAATTTAATTTATCAAAAATCAGTAACACTTAATTTAAATTCCATGTCCAATCTTGTTTTAAATGTTTCCATGTTGGGACTATCTATTGTTGCATTTGATAATTCATTCCAGGATGTCACCACCCTTTGAGTGAACCATTTTTTACGTAGCTTTAAGTTCCACCTTGGCAGAAACAGTTGTTTGGAGTGCTTTCTTGTGCTTGTGCATCATTGGCATAGAGGAGTACATTGACTGTCTGACAGGCACTGGGCAGTGATTTATGAAGAGGCCAAATAGGAGTGGGCACAAGATGGAGCCCTGGGGGACACTAACAGATAATCCCCTAGTGTCAGACAAGGATTTATTGATCTTCACATACTGGGAGTGATTGGTGGGATAGCTGTGGAACCAGTCAATTATGTTCTGTGACAGACCCAGGCCAAGGAATTTAAGTAGGAACTTATGGCTGATCAGGTCAAAGGCCTCAGAAAGGTCAATATATATACTATAGCTCCAACGAGGTCACAACTGTCAAGGGCCCCATGAACATAGTTGGTGTATTCCAACAGTGCAGTGCTGGCGCTATGGAGCTTATTTATTTATTTAGCATATAGGAGATATAACTTTGAGCTAGAAGCTTATTTACAAAGGTTCCACATCAATTGCAAAACTATAGACAAGGCAGATACAGGTGACGTACAACAGTTGAGTACGTGCAAGCAAGTACAGGTAAAAATAAGTGCAGTCAAATTGTTACAACATTGAGTAGATAAATACAATAATACATCATATGGTAAGGAGTAATTCATAACATTAATAGTTTACAGTTGGGTAGGATATTGAATTTGACAAAAACTTGGGAGGCAGAGGACAGAGGCACATAGGGTGGGGAGAAGAGGAGGGAGTGGATAATAGAGCAAAGAGAGCTGTCATTGTCTAGGGGTTAAGGTAAGAGTGAGTAGGGTCAGGAGAGAGTGGATATATACAAGTCAGGATGAGTGTTTAGCAGGAGAGAAGACATATACTATTTGAGTGGAATGAGTAGTGGTGGGTAGGGAGGTGGGGAAACATCAGACAGGTAGAGGGGCAAGGTTAGTGCTTCTGGAAGCCATACGGCTGTACACACTGGACACTGTATTTTTTTTGAGGTATATGATACGTTGGTCAGAGACTATTCACTCAAGGGCCTCAGACAGGGGAAAGAATAGAAATGGGTCTGTAACTGGCAAGGCAAGACTAATGTTGTCTCAGCTTTTAAAAACTTGTGTAACCAGTGGGGATTTCCACTTTTTGTGGAGCAGGCTTAGTAGCACTTTTGCTTATGACCAAGGTCCCAGTACTTAAATTTACCCCACATTGGTGACTTGAGCTCATATTCAAACCTAAAGCTGACATTGCAGCCTGGTACTTGGGGATAGAGATACTACTGAATACAATATCCATCAGAGGGCTCTTAGACCAAGAAGTCTGGCCATTTCCGGGTGGTTGTCCAAATGCAAGTTACAGATCTCACAGCACTAAACGAAAAGACTAGGAAATGCCTGATGCACCTTGGTCAACATGCTATCTCTCAAATAAAACAAGATGTAATGCAGTTGCTTACTTCTGCTGCATGTAAGATATTTAATACATAATGTTTCATACTAAGTTTCATACCAAGTAGTTAGGAGCTATGGGGGCCCCATGTTAGGCCCATTGCCGCTCCTGTCCTCTTTACCCATAATATGTCAGTTTGTGTCCGTTCAGAATATGAGAGTCCAGATTTTACTTAAACTGGGCCTTGTTTTTTGAGCAGATAATCTCCTCTGGTAACCCATTCCAGGGGGCAACCACCCTCTGAGTGTAGAAAGCCTTTCTCCTGTTTGTGTTACACTTGATGTGTCTCAACTGGAGAGGGTGGCCCCTGGTGCCCTTCTGATCATTTTTAAACTGCAGTTTAGTTCATTTAACATATAGTCATCCCGCATTATGGCATAAAACATCAATAGGTCTCCTCTAGCTCTCCTCGTCTCTAAGGACATCAGTTTCAATTTACTTAATCGTTGTTCATAAGACTCCCCTTGTAGGTTGTGTATCATTCTAGTGGCCTGCCTCTGCACCTTCTCAATCCCTGCCACTGCACCCGTATTTATGGGCCCCCACACTGGGGCACCATAGTCCAGTATTGGTTCAATGTAGGCTCTGTACAGTTGCATGGTCACCACCCTACTACGGCTTCTGAAGTTTTTCTTTATATTCCACAGCATCCTTTTTGCTTTTATTATTTGATTATTACAATGGGCCTGCTATTTAAGTTTGTAGTCTACCAAAATACCCAAGCCCCTTTCCACCTCCGATTCTTGCAGCATTTGCCCCTTTATACTATAATTTTGCTCTGGGTTCCTATTTCTCAGGTGGATTACACAGCACTTGTCTATGTTAAAACTCATTCTTCGAGCATTTGTCCAGCTATAAATGCTATCCATAGCCTTCTGAATTTCCTGCACCCCTTCCCCGGTTGTGTCACCAGCCCTGCCAATTTAGTGTCATACACATATTTACTTCTCCAGTTATTTAATCTTCCTCCCATTTGTGCCATGAATATTCTGAATAACACCAGTCCCATAACTGAGCAATGGGGGACCCCACTAGTCACCAGCACCTGATCTGAGCAGTAGCCATTTATACACACCCTCTGTGACCTATCTCCCAGCCAAGCTCCTATACATCGGCTCACTCTGTCATCCATACCTATATTCGTTAGGCAATGTAATATTTCTATGTGAGGAACTTTATTGAAGGCCTTCGCAAAATCAAGATACACACAATCCCCCTATCCAATGCTGCAGAAATGTTTTCATAGAAGCATAGCATGTTAGTTACACATGACCTTCCTGCCACAAATCTGTGCTGCTCACAGTCTTCCTGGTTAGTTTCTATTAAATATGTATTTATCACATCTTTTAGTACAGATTCCATCAGCTTGCCTGGCACCAAGGTCAGGCTTATGAGCCTATAGTTTGTGTGATCAGATCTATCACCTTTCTTATGAATGGGTATCACATTCACTGTCAGCCAGTCCCTAGGCACCTCCACACTCTCCAGTGACTGCTGGAAAATAAGCATTAGTGGGGTTGCAATATTTGGGGAAAGTAGTTTAAGAATGTTGTTTGAAATGTTATCTGGCCCTTTTGAGTTAGTATTTTTTAAGGCATTTATTTTGTTTAGGACAATGTCCGGTGTTATCTTTGTATTAAATTCCTTATCTGGTGTAATGTTTACCAATCCCTTGGATTTTGCAGAAAAAACAGTACTAAAATATTAAAAATATTTGTTACCTTAGTTGGATCAGAAATTAATGCACTCCCCTCTTTAATGGTACATAGGTTATTGTTTGTTTTTCTTAGTGGATTAACATAGCTATAAAATTTCAGCAAGTTATCCCTTCTGGCAGTAGATGCCAGCTTGAACTCCATCCTTTGTTTATTTCTTTTATCATTTGCTCACATTTAACCTGAGTTTGTTTATACTTTGCCCAGGTGTGATAATTCTTATTTCTTTTAAAGTTAATATACAGATGTTTTTTTCTGTTCAAAAGTTTAATTATTGTCTTGGTTAGCCATCTTGGTCTTTTTCCCTTATTATTATTATATGCCGTAACCTTTTTTATGTGTTTATTACATATTGCAAGGATATGCTTAGTAATGGTACCCCACATCTCTTTCACTGATTTATTTGCTAATGTGCTTTCCCAGTTTATATTGTCCAGTTCTTTCAATATTTTAGATTTATCTGCCATTTTTGTACTATAGATTTCCTTACATCCTTTTTCAATTGGTATGTACTGCTGAAAAAAGAAGTGTATCCCATCATGGTCACTGTTTCCTAATGGTGCTATTGTATGGTACTCTGTAACGTTTATATCCCTTACAGCTATTACCAGATCTAGAATATTGTTCCCCCTAGTTGGGGTATTTACATGTTAGGTTATATCTAGTTCCTGGCAGAGCTCCAGGAATAGTTTACTTTGGGAGTTTAAGGCCTGCTAATTTTCCCAAATTATGTCATTATAGTTTAGATCCCCAGCAAATATCACCTTACCCATGTCACATGCTCTGGTTAATTCTGTGTTTATTTGATTTGAAAGTTCCACCGTTACCCCTGGTGGTCTGTAGCATACACCTACTATTACATGTTCCTTTGTACATGTGTCTATCCAAATCCAAATGGTTTCTGGACCTGTTATACCCTAATTAACCTTGTCAGTAACATTTGTAGCTTTAATTTTATTTGATATATATGCTGCTATTCCTCTTCCCTTTTCCCCTCCTTAACCTTATGGAATAGTACATATCCTGGTATTCCTTTCCCCAGTCATTTTGGCCCAACCACCACTTTTTGGTGATGAAGGCCATATCAACATCTTTTTCTGCATGTAGAAGTGCCTCCAGTTCCTCCTTTTTATTGTCTAGACTCTGTGCATTAAGGAGTATATGGTGGTTAACAATTTTGGGGGCTTTGTCCCTGAATTAGTTTTTATTTCTCGCAGTTTAGTGCCTTCTAGGTACTGCCCTTCCTCCCTGTACCTAGTTTAAATGGATCTAGGAATTGATCTTTTATTGCTGTTGCCAATGTTTTGGTACCAAGAGCATTCAGGTGTAACCCATCCTTTTTATACAAACTTTTTTTATTCACAAATCTATTCCAAGTATCTATAAAAACCATGTCTCTTGTGCCACACCCATTCAATAATTTACTATTAATTCAGTTTTCTTCAGGGTTACATCCGTAATTAGGAGTATCCCAGAAATTATCAGTGTTTGTCCCCCTGTCAATATAAGGTCAGCACTAGCTATAATCTCATCCACTACATCTTTTTCGTGCTCCTTCACAATATTATTTGTCCACACATGGAGCACAATTACTTGTTTTTTAGGTGTCTTGGCAAGTAGTTTTGACAATCTCTGTTTTATATCCTTTACTCTTGCCCCTGGCAGGCAATTTACTGTCATATTTTTTTTTACAACCCATGGATAATACGCAATCTATATTTCTTATTGTGGAATCCCCTATCACTAGTATTTCAATATCTAATGTTGTATTGTATGATTCTAAATCCTGAACTTTTTCTGCCATGAGTGTTTCTGTGCTTGATTCAGTATCCGTGCTGAGTGGGGAAAACCTATTGTACATGGCCACCTTTGTAGCACCAAGTGCCATCCTCCTTTTTTTGTAGAGGGCTTTTGTTATATTTGCCCAGCTACCTGAGTCCATTTCCTCACTAGCTGTAGCCCAGCTATATTGTTTTGAGTCCTCACTAGTACTCATTTTAGTAGTAGTAGGGGGTTCCCTACCCAGTAGATTTGGGACTACTGTGGCGGTTTTGCCTCCGGCTTCTTCTGACTGGTTTGTGGAAAGGTGGGTATCTCCCTCAGTTCTTTCTTCAGTTTCTCATTTTCCCCACATTTGTCACACATATACAGTGGTATTACACCCCTAGGGGCAGTTTTGGAGTACATCCCACATTGCACACATTTTACTAAGTCCCCCTGCTAACATAGGGCCTCCAGTAGCTGATCTATGTCAGCTCTGCCCATGCTAGCCATTATGTTAGGTCTTTCTATGGTGTTCTTACTGCTTAAATGTCCTTAGGTGTGTGCCAGTACTCTCTTGCTAGGCTTACCCTTTTCTTCTTTCTGTTTGGTCCTTCCTGTCCACAGCCCCACAGTCCCACAGGACACCACGTGCTGCTATGTGCGCTCTCCGAGATCGCATTGCTCCCTGGAGTCTCAATTTATCTCCCCGTGGACTGGAAGTACATAACTCCTGCCCACGTTCCCCTTTACAGTTTAAACTCAGAACTATATACAAAAAAATATTATGTAATGTTTATTACACTGCTCTCCACAATATGGTTCAATTTCCAGAGTCCCTTTACAAAAAATAATACTGTATTGCCCCTCTGTAGTTTGCTGCACTACTTGAGGACTACAGCAGCCTCCCGTTATCTAGTTCCTGCTTCCTGTTACCGGTGTTTAACCACAACAATTATGTATCACTATTTTGTTGTGTATATATATTAGCAAATAACATGTGTTGTTTAGTTTCTTATACTGCTGAACAGGCTCATGTGCCCTTTATTAGGCTTTGCAAGATTGGCACCAAAAAAAACACAGGTCAGCTTTTCCAAAAGCCCTGTTGCTCACTCTTGAGTCTCAATATATCCTACCATGGACCGGAAGTGTGTCACTCCCGCCCGCGTTCCCCTTTACAGGTTAAACTCAGAACTATACTAAAAAATAGTATATAATGTTTATTACACTGCTCTCCACAATGTGGTTCAATTTCCAGAGTCCCTATACAAAAAATAATACTGTAGTGCCCCTCTGTAGTTTGCTGCAATACTCAAGGACTACAGCAGTCTCCCCTTATCTAATTCCTGCTTCCCGTTACCAGTGTTTAACCACAACAATAGTGTATCGCTATTTTGCTGTATTTATTTGCAAACAACTTGTGTTGTTTAGTGTCTTACGCTGCTGAACAGGCTCATGCACCCTTTGTTAAGCTTTGCAAGACTGGCACCAAAAAAACACAGGTCGACTTTTCCAAAAGCTTTTCCAAAATAATGCTACTTAGTTGCCAACTCAGAAGCACTGCTGCACTGTCTGCATCAAATGTACAGTGCTGCTGTTCATTCAAAGCGTTTAAGATACTGTGTACGAAAAGCACTATAGCCATCCAACTTCTATTCTCTGTATCTTTGGGAGGCAGTGTAGCCTAGTATTTATTTTTTTTTTTTTTACAGGGAACCCTGAAGATAGTAGAACTCCTTTAAAACAGTAAATGTTTGCATCCCTTCCTGTGAGGGGGGAGGATATAAAGTACATAGAGTCCTGCCTGAACTTAAATTAGCACGTTACTATGATTAGAATGCAGAGCTGTAAAGCACAAGACTAAGGATCCAATTTTAAAATGGCCCTTAGAGTGACACAAGCTGCATCATTCTAGAGCAGGGGCGAACTCCACTTGTGTCAGGGACCCTACACCCAATTTTATAAAAGGGCAGTCCCTGCACCAAAGACCCAGGAGTTGCCGCATCCACAGGCTTGTGCCAAACATTTGGTGCATGTGCGGGAGTTGATATAGGGATCTGGCCCCCCTACCTGGCACAACTCTAGAGGACTGCGAAGGTGGGTGTGTGTAACTGTACATGGCAGAAGAGGGGTGGGGCAAGAAGGAGCATGGAAGTGCCCAAGGGGGCATGGGAAAGATGTCAGAAGAGCAGGGTGGTGATGTGTCACCCATCCAGGGTGCATGTTGCAATGCCAGGCAGCCGATTGGCTGGGGGTCCGGGGAGGGTTGGTAGGGAGGAAAACTGACCTAGCACCAGGTGGGCACAGCCATGGTACCTGCCATAGAGGTGCCATAAGCCTCAAGCCTGTATGTGGGAGGCAGCTTGGCACAATGTGGGGGGCTGGGTGACAGGGGACTGTTGTGGTGCCTGAAGAAAGTTTCCCTCCACCACTGGCAGCTCTCACCCTGCATCCAGTACTTCCTGCATACAAGTTTGTGGCTCAAGGCACCTCTGGGACAGGTGCCACGGCAATGCCCACTTGAGGCCAGGTCAGTTTTCCTCCCTGCCAACCCTCCCCAGACTGCCAGCCAATTGACTGCCTGGTATTGCCACATGTACCCCAGCCAGGTGCTACATCATCACCCTGCTCTTCTGCCATCTCCCCCACACCCTCTAGGGCACCCCCATGCTCCTTCTTGCCCCGGCCCCCTCCTGGCAGTTCCTGCCAATGGCCATAGTGTCACACAGTGGCGTAGGGCCCTTAGACCACCCCTGACTGGTCTAAGCAGAGCCCCCTGTTGCATCCATGGTGGGCTTGCAAAATTCCAAAAATGGGGATGGTGCAGCCCCACTGTGGTGCAAGCCCCCTTGCTACCTGGCGCAGTAGTTCTTTTCCGGCAAGGGTGATGTAGGGTGGCTTGGGTGCAAGGCATCCCAATTTTGACATAGCCTGCATTGAAAATTGGAATTGCTGCAAAGTTTGATAACGAGGTGCCAATTACGTCATACCCATTTGGTGCATGAACCTTGCATCAAACTTCACCTTTTGAAAATCAGGCCCTAGGTTTCAGTCCTACCAGAGTCATAAACTCAATGTAGAACCTTGAGCAAGTCACTTATCCTCCCTGTGCATATGTATGCAATAATGCACAACACAGTGTGCAGTATTGTTAGTGTGAAGCATGCCCCAGGGCTGATAAAGCAGGAGGCATTTACATCAAGTGCCTTTGCACCTCTGGGAAGTGCATCAATTTACCATGATGGCTCATCCTGGAGTGGTTACTGAGCTAAAAAGATTGCTCTCTGTTACATAAACATGCTGTTTGGCAATAAAAAAGGAGATATGACATGTGACATTGCATCACCATGAAATCAATGCATGATATTGTGATTAATCTCAGCTTGTCAGGTTTAATTTATTTCTTAATGCCTTTTTAGAACTTCTCTCTCATTCTTTCTTTCCTGTACTTACTCCCCCAAACAGCATGTCTAAAAATCACTATATAAAACAAAATATCTTGTCTTTCCCTTTCTGTCCAACAAAATATAATTTTCTAAGTAGTAGTAGCACCGAGATCATGAACTTTACTACTTGATGAGCAATTTTGGAAATGAAAAAAACATTTATTGTATCCTCACACCTCTCAAGTGTTATGCATGATACTGCACGTTTTACATCTAAATATATCCTTGCTGCACAGAGATATTCTAATGTTCCACATGATGTTGCAGCTAGCTTTAGACATGCTCACCATTAGCAAATTGACATTTTAGAAACTTTCTTTAAGATTAAAAAACACCCTAAAATGTTTTCACAGAGGGCCCTGAAACCCTTATATTCAAATCCCTTATACAACCTCCACTTGCATACTGTGTGACTCTAAACAAGTCACTTAACCGCCCAGTGCTCCCAGGTCACCCATGAAAACAGGCACTTCTGCCTAGTGGGCCTTACCTGGTTACCAAAGACTAAAATAAATAAAAAAAATATATCTCCTTCACCTGTTGGCTTTATTCCCACACCCCAGCCTATGAACATCTTACCTTGCAGTAAACATTTCCCCCTTCTCCACTATTAGTACTACTAAGGTTCAGGGAAGGTTGGTCTGTGTCAAACAAAACTATGGCTGGGTTCCTTATGGCCTTTCACTCGAGTTTTTAAAACTCAGCACTATAGTTATTGCCACTCCCACCTCACCCTTATTTTCAGCAATTCATTCTCTACTGAGCTGTTCCCCTTGATTTGAAAACATGCAGCGGTAATACCACTTCATAAAGAAGGAACAATAGAGGCCAGTACTGCTGTAGCTTCTTCACCCCCATTCATTCAGGATTCCATCCCTGACACTCTACTACTACCTCTTGTTTATGTCTAACTGACTTTATTGACTCTAACATGGATGCAGGCTTCCTCGCTGGTGCCATCTCCTTTTACCATGCAAAGGAGTTTGATACTGTCAGTCAATCTCTAGTGTCATACAGACTTGAAGTTTTTGGTGCCTCTGGCCCTCTTATTCTCTAATTTCTTTCCTATGTGAATGGCAGATTGGGATTGGTTGCTGTGGGATCTGCCTCTTCTAATTCTCTAAAAGTTGATCTGGGCACCCTGTAAGGTTCTGTTTGGGGGCTGTTTCTGTTTAGCATCTTTGTGAATGGTCTTCCTCTCTGCTGGCACCTACAGTCTGCAGACGTATGCCACTAGTACTACTGTGTTTACTGCTGGACCTACCTCTGCTGTTGATAACCTCTCTCTTCAACTTGACTATGACAATCGTCTGACGAGGTTTAAGTCCACTTGATTGGTACTCAATCAAATGAAAACTGTTTCAGTGCTGTTTGATTCTAGGAAAAGTTTAAAGACTTCCCCTAACCTCAGAATTACCTCCTTTAATGGTACCATATGTGACACTGTATTCCAATGCAAATACCATTGGATCATTCTGGACCACAACCTGGACTTCTTTTTCCCATTCAAACCCTGGTCACTAAATCTTTTGCAAAACTTGGTGCCCTCTGTAGGGTAATTATCTGCTTGTCCCAAGGTGGAGAAGATAACTTGTTAAACAAGTGATCCTACCCAGTACTGATGATGGTGACATCATTTATGCCACTGCTTCTAAAGCTCAGCTAGTGAAACTGGACCCCTTGTTCAACTCTTTCAGTCAGTCTGCTCTTTGCTGCCCTCTCCATGCTCATCACTGCATCCTGTAAGAGTGTTTGCACTGGCCTTTGCTTACTACAGTCGCTCTCAACAACTTTGCTTGTTTGGCTTTAAAATTGGTTAAGTAAGCTGCCTGTCTAGCTAGATTAACTATTTTTCCTGTGTCCAACTATGGCTATAACTTATGTTTCCAACTCACATCCTGGTTTCTTGTTCCTAGATGTAACAGAAACTCTGGTCAACTCTTCTTCCATTACAGAATTTCTGACCTTTGGAATAACTTACAGCCTGAATCCACTTATTCTGCTAGTATTCTCTCTGCTAAACAAAGCCTCAAGCTGTATATCACATGCATTTGTAACTGGAACTGAAAGTGTTGTTTGCTCACCAGTATTAACTTCCATCAAGTTTTGTAAATTCTCTACTTTTGTTGATCTTGCTTGTGAATTTATTGACAGTTTTATGTGATATATCTGTGTTTGAGATGCCTGTTAGTGTTATGCCTCCCACTCCTTCCCTTTTCTCAGGTCACATCTGTAACTAAGATCACTGTTTATCTCTGTATGTTTACCTGGTAAACAATAAATAAACACGCAAGCAAATATATGACACCAACAATTTACATTTTCATTATTTTTTAAATAAAGAACTTTGCTACACATTTTCTCTGCATTTTAACAACTAGAGCTACACATTTTAATGCTGGCAGGTTGTAAATAAAGTATATGCATAATTTTGGAAGCTGTATAGAAAAATGCACTAATAAACCATGATATTTCTTTTACAGCACTACAACAAATTGTTCAAAGACCGATTCTCTGTTATAATTTCTGGTGAATAGTGGTCACTGTGCCCACTTAGCACTAGTCTGAATTTTGTGACCCCACTAAGCTCAGTGGAGTCATAACCTTTCCCTGCATTGCCTTGTCATGAAAGTCTTTGTGACCATGCAGAAAAAGGGATAAATGCTGCCATACAAATAGTCCACAGGGCTTTTTCCAATGCATGGCACCACTGACACAGTCCCCGCCATTCCCTGCAACCTACCTAGCCAGTAGAACTATCACTATTGAACAGTAAGTGTGTGGGGATGGGGTACATGAGAAGCAGGTGGGGAAAGAGTGCCAAGTTGACCACATCACTGTTCCACAGTTCTGAAGGACTAGGGCTATAAAATGGGGATCCACTGGATACCCAGGAATTCTTTTGGGTTTAAGGAGTGGATGGAATCCACTACCCTATGATGGAAGCAGCCTGTGAGCCTTGTATATCACTGGAAAACTGGCTAAGAAGGGAACAAAAAAGTTGGGTGGAAAAACATAGGGAGAAAAATTTAGACAGTACACCCACATTTCAAGCAGTTGCACCATAGCATAGCACCATGCAACTGGTGCTGTAACATGGAAGGAGTGGGGAGGGAGGGCAGGGACATTAGCTCAAGCTGTGGACCCTGCAATATGAGCAGACTTGATTAAATGGCCTTCTTCTGCTGGCTTCTTCATATGTTCGTATGTCACTAACTAGCATGTTAGCAGATGCAAACCCATTTACACCCACTAACATCTGGCGATTGCATTAGAATTGCAACTTTGCCACAGAAGGGACTACTCCCACTGCCACTTATGAAGGGAGGGGGTGTAAGGGGATAACAGTTTGCCCCCCCTGTTCTTTTCTCTCACCCTTTGCAGCTGAGAATGGGAATGTTTGAGAACAGGTGCCGTGTTATGTATACCATTCCCTAACCAGCTAATATATTGTTAAATCAGTGACTGCCTATCTATGGAGAACAGAAGTCATGGAAAAGTAGTCACTTATTGAGCTTAATTTGGGGAGCATACATGGGAATTCTGGTAAACTCATCTGTTAATGCAACTTATAGTATTACGCAATAGCAGCAGCTGGTAAACAAAGAATGCCTCATGGGTAACATCATCTTCCTTTGTAAACCCACAAGACAGTGTGAGAGATTTATCATAAAATTATACATCCAGAAGACATGAGTTATTTAAGCAAAGATGCACAACAGGGTGTGAGTTATGCATAATAACATCACACCTCAGGTGCATTCTGATTCATAAGACACAGTCGAGTGCCTTCAGTCACCCAGAAAGTGTCATTAACCAGTATAACACATGCCCTGGAGCGGTTTATAGATAAATCCAGTAAAATAACAAAAGCTTTTTTACGTAGGTTTCTCATTAGTGTAACACTGTAATGTTGTAGTGAGATAACATCATGCCTGCAACTTTTTTCTATGCATTTTATAATTATATATGAAAAGAAGGATTACAGATACCTTAGAAAGTTCCTTTCCTGGTCCACACTGTTTACAAGGACTGCAGATTCCAGTCTGGTCCCTATATTCTTGCTCCCTACAGTCTCCAGTCTCAGAGATGACACTCACAGGCTAGTGAATAAGAACAAAATCATTGTGCATTAAAAATATGTACTCATTACAATCAGTATTAAGACAAATAAATGCAGCAGCAGCAGCAGCTTTTGTTCTATGGTGCTGCATACACAGCTTGAGGTTGATTTCTCCAACACACCACATCATTTATGACCATGTCACCAGTCCCTTTTGCAAGAACTCCATTCTCTGTGTTATTTACCATTAGAGCTCAATGCCACCACGCATCACCACCCAATCTAATGCTGTAAGTTAGCTCCTATTTTGTTAAAATGTGTAGGAGGCACAATCGGATTCAAAGCCTGGACTGGTGTTGTCCAGAAACACAGCGAAGGAAGGACATGCAGTGTGCTACCAAGCTAGTAACGGAGGTAGCACTGTTTTGGCACAGACAAGGTTTTATGATACATTTTCTGCAATGTGTGTCATGTGACAGGATGTGATGCAGTTATGGTGTGGTTGCTTGAGAAATAGTCCTCTACTGTATATACAGTCCATAGTATAACAAATGATGTCCAGCTGATATAACTCATACCCTCTATCTTGAGATACTCTGACCTACTGTATTTATAATAAGCCTTTAAAGTGATATTTGTAGTCAAGTCAGTTTAAGTAGGCTGTCTCACTGGTGCAACAGCAGTGCTCTGCACTCTCACCTGGGAGATTTGGGTTAAAATGTACTCATTTGTCTGAATGTGGGACGCGACAGAGAGCTTAGTCCATTAAGTGAGCAAGGTGCTCGGCTCTTGGATAGGGAGGAGGCTGGCTGTTTGGCATTTACACACATCCAGCTGTCTGATCATGAAGTAGCACTGACAAAGAAGCTGTTTGCTGCCAACCAGGACAGATGACCAAGTAGATGCTGAGGTGAGCCTGGTGACTAGAGTTACAGGACAGGGAGAAGAAATAGGGAAAGAGGGCTTTAGGCCTACAAAAAAGGAGTGCATGATGGGCAAGTTTTTATAGAATCAGGGTTAATGCGAGTTATAAATGCCAGTTACATACAGTTTTGAGGACAACTCTAGTCTATTTTAGAAGACTGACAAGACATGCAGTACTGTATTCGGTCTGTGGATTAATAAATGTCTGTACTCCATTTAGGCTTTGCATGATCTTTATAATTCTACGACAAATTATCGTCAGTAGAAAAATGGAAGGGACTCACTGTAGACGTGTGATCAAGATGTAATTGGACATCAAAATGTTATGGCAGTTAGCCTCCTTGAGCCTTATAGCCCAACAGTCAGAATTTAAAACCTTTAAAATGTTTCTGTATTACATGAAGAACATTACTTGTCTGTTTTCTCTACATCTGCTGTATCAGTATAGGATATGTGAGCATTCAGCATGCTGGCTCAGCCTCTGCTATCTTATTTTCCCTACTTTTTGTTTTCTTGCAAATTGCAAAGCAAATGCAGTAGGCTAGTATAGTGTGTCAGGCTGATAGCTAGTGAGCCATGGGGGAAACAGACTCTCCCACGTGCCAGCCAACGGTGCTGTGGGATTCTGTGTTCATTGGAATACTTACACGTGACCATTTTTATGACTGCAGTTGGTGAAGCCTTCAGCCATCTTGCAGTAGCTGTAAAAATGAGCCACCAGATGGACACCAAAGAACTGTTTTGGAGTTGCAGTATGATCATTCTGCAACTCCAAAACAGTCTGCTCACTCCCTGCCCCCCCCATGGGTGCACTACTTTAGTAGTCAGTCACCCACCATGCTCAAGATGGTCACCAATGTTTAGTTGCACATGCACAAATAGTTGTGCATGCGCGACTGCATCACAGCCATCTTGGGCACAGTGGACTGTTTCACCGTGAGCTTGGTGAGTGTGGCTGCAGCTGTGTTGGCTCTGGCCTGATTTTGCTACAGGAGCAGTAGCCTGTTGCATGGCAGAATCATCCCCATTGATGCCTGCTGGCATTTTCCTGGTGTTACATGAATGTGATTCATTGACTAACATGTCAATCTTGCTGTGAAGCATGTATTTTCTGATACTTGGATGGTATTCATTGCTTGAGGTGTCAGTTTTGCTGTGTAGCTGATATGTGGCCAATATAATAACACTCACTGCCCTCATCTTTCCCTCTTTTAGGTTTTGTATCAGATGAGTATTTGATTCTAGTGCTCCCATGATATTTTTACAGGAAAAGTGATCATGCTGCTATTGATGATGGTGAACCCAGGAACATGTCTTAGCAAGTCCATCAGTGCCTATAGGGAGGAAAAGATCAACCATCTGTCCATCCCAGCTCACAAAGAGGAGTGGCCACCTGTCAATACAAGCCACATGTAGAAAGGAACTGTCTGTTCTTCTGAGTCCACAGCGAGGAAGGGTTCACCTATCTATATGGCCCGCAAAGATGCATGGTTTATCTGTCCATGTGTCTGGCCCCAGTGGAGAGGGAGATCATCTCTCAGAACCCATGTAGTGGTCTGTCTGTCTGAGGCAGAGCCTTCAACGTTGAAACCAAGGTTTGAAACTCACTACCACCAGACCTTACTTGCTTTGTGACCCTGGTGGAGGGGGAAACAGTTGAAGGCAGGCAGTTAGGTCTAGTGTTTAGAAAAGAGACATGTGACCCTGAATGTGCACCATAGAATATAGCCACCTCTTACTGTGTGATGGCAGGGGTGAGACTTAGCATTGGTACAAAAGTCAAATGTTGGTAGATTTTGTATATAATATATTTTTATTTTAAACTAGGCTGATAAGGGAGGACCTTGACTTGGCATCCCAGTCCAGCATTCTACGCACATTCTGAGCCAGATTTTCATAGCCCCAAGATTGATACAAGCCCCAGGTATTCCAAAGATATGGTGCACTGAACTTGCAGCAATCTAGCAGGATTTTCCATCCTGTGTGGCAATTGACACAAGTTAGACCATCTTTTTATGGTATAGCTTGCATCAGTCTTGGGGACTGTTTTTACGGTGCATGCGCCTAAGATTTGGTGCAGAGCAAAGCTGCACCTGAGATTTGCTGCAAGTTGCCATAAATTGGGAAAACCGATGCAACTGTGTCGGACCTTTGAGAATCAGGTGCAGTTGCAGCAGAAAGGGATTGGTGTAGTGACAGAAACGAAGTGTTGAGGTGCAGGGCATGATGGATGCCCTCTTCCACTCTTTGAACCTCTGTCCCTCTGTCTTTACTTCATTTCAAGAAACACATGTGGACAGCTGATGGGTGTTCCAAACCCCTTGAGCATGCAAACTCACTCTCCTGGCTCAGGCCCCAAAATGATCCTTTTCAGTGATATGCCAGTTTCTGTTGATGATACATTGAGGCAGCATGATCTGGTTGTTGGAATATGGACTTGGGAACCAGTTGACAAAAGTGTGAATCCCACAGCAGCTACTTATTTACTGTGTGCACTTTGTAAAAGTCATTTAGCTTCTCAGTACTTCGGCCCACCATACTGTAACAATACAAAACAACAGCAACCCACCAAAAACTAGATATATTGCATCTCATCCTGCCTATGCTGGGTAAGTAAATAGTTAAAAAAAAACTAATTTTGTGCTTTTCAGTATCTTTGGTATGTTTATTTATTTTGCACAAATCTGATGGGGGAGGGCCATAATGTGGTGACTCAACTTTCAACCAACACTTCCCTGTTAATATCAATAAAAAAATGACTTTACCACGTCGACCTATCACCCATCTTGTGTGTTAATGTGTCCCTTGAAGCCATTTACTAATAATAGTGATGTAAAACTGAGCAGCTCTGTCACCTAATGAATGCTAGCCAAACCACTGTTATACTACAGCTAGTGGCTCGAAGCGTTCAGCACAAACACATTATAGGGTAAGGGAGTGTTACTTTTTTTTTTTTTCAATAACAATGTGCCTGTTTCAGGGAAGCTGCATGTGAGACACTCTTTATTGAATCAGTAGGCTTGTTCAAAGTGTATTTTCTGAGTCAGTGCTGGTGCTGCACAGTGCCCAGATCGGTGCCCCTGTGCAAATATGAACGTCACCATTCTGCCGTTTTCCACTTGCGTTCTGTTGTGCCCATGATCCCTGTTTTCTTGGGATCGCTCAGTAGAGTAGGAGTTTTGTACCGGTTTGCTTGGCTGTATGAACAGCCAGCACCATCCAATACGTTGCTCAGTGTCACGGCTCCACTATGGGACTGTGTTTTCTCAACTTACAGCCCTTGGTTTTGGAAAAGAACTACTTGCCTGAGTTCAGCTGTGCTTAATGTACCTAAAACTACCTTTGGCTGAACTCGGGTCTGACAACCCCCTCCACTGTAGTATTGTTGACTGTACCCCCCCACCGGAACACTCCTCAAAATGACGGAACTTCTCCTGCAGCACCTGCAGCATTCTAGAGCTATGCTGTGTGAACGCTGCTCCACAGCATTTCGGATCGCTTGGCTGCAACCATCTACACAGCGGTGATCCAACTTTCTCACCGTGTGAATGAGCCTAGTGTCTCTTACATACAGGTTAATGGAGCATTATGCCTGGTCAACTGTGCTTTATTGACCTATAATTAGTACAATAAACCCATAATCCACACATCTCAGCTCCAACATCCTCCCACCCTTTCCTTATTATGCTCATCAAGTCACCCACTGTACTATGAGTAGCTGGTTTTATAAGGCTAATGCAGTATGAAGATCCTTATCTTCTCATTCTTGCTACGAGGCACAAATGCCACTAATATTTTGAAAAGCACTACTTTGGTGAGAATACTGGCATCTGAACCTGGCAGTGAGAATGATTTTCACACTGTAGTGAAAATGTAAATCCATTTCTTCTATGTTTTTTTTTTTTAATTAATTGAAATGTTTCACCATGAGGGCACACTGAACAACAAGCTGCTCACCTCACAGTGTGACCTGGGGGGATGGGGGTATACATAAGGATACAAACACAGAGATAATACAATTAATGGGTGGAATAGCAGAAGCAAATTCTGTATACAGGTATGCAGATAATGCAACTGTAAAATCCCAATACAGACAATTACTTCAGAGATAATACAGTTATTGGAGTGCTGAATAACAGTACAATAAAACAGGTGAACAATAATGAGATTACAAACTTAAGTGCAAAGAGAAGTTCCAGGAGCAGACTCAAGGAGGAACACAAGTGCTGGGAGAAAGAGTGGCTAAAAGTGATGAGGAGGCTAGGAAGAAGGGGCAGGAGGGAGGATAAGGGAGGAGGGGGGAGAGGGGAAAACAACCAACACCAGTTGCCACCTCAGGAAGGTGAGGAAGCCCTGAAGGGGAGATAGGTGCAGAAAAGCAGGGGAGGCAGCCAACCCCCAGTGCCCTTTCAGAATGCTGAGAACCCTGCAAGGGGGGTAAAGAGTTAGAAGGCTGGAACTAGGAATAGAGGAAATTAGGGATGGTTACAACAGAAACAGCTGGGAGAGAGGAAGTTATGGAGGAAAGAATGAAGGGAATAGGTGGAAGAGGAGTGGTGAATTTGGGTTGAAAGGGAGTTCCAGATCTTAGGGAATCGATGAGCAAAGGCTATGTCTGGGTGGGAGGTTACTGGGACTGAGAAATCTTGGATGGAATGAATAAGCAAACAATTTGTTTTATTTTGATTACTTGTTTCTTTCTTTTTATGTTTGCTTTCAGATTGCAAAGCAATCATATTGGGATATTAGTTGTACTCTGTCGGTATATCAGGGTGGTAGCTAATGAGTGATGCAGAAATCAGCCTCTCCCCTTGCCAGCCAATAGTGCTGTGTGCATCTGGGTCCATTTGCATGCATATAGCAGATGTGAACATTTGTGCAGCCAATCTATAGCTTCCTATAGCTTATCATATGGAAGAATCAACCATGTTGCTGCCTGCTGATTTTTTCTAGTGTTACTGGGATGTGATTGATTTGTTGAGATGTCAGTCTTGCTGTAAAGATGATATTTTTTTATACTTGGATGTCATTTACAGCTTGAGGCACTTCATTGGGTGGCTATGTGGCCGACATATTAACACTCACTTCCTCCTTAATTTCTCCTCCCTATAGGTTTTGTATTAGATAAGTAATTGATTCCTGTGCACCCGGGATATTGTCACAGAAAAGCAGTCATGCCGCTACTGATCATAGTGCATGCAGAATCATGTCTTAGCAAACTGGCTGGGTCACTGCTGATCTCATTGTACTGGGCATATTGTTATAGAAAAGTGGCCATGCCACTGTTGACACTGGTGCACCCAGGATACTGTTATAGAAAAGTGGCCATGCCACTGTTGATATTGGTGCACCCAGGATACTGTTATAGAAAAGTGGCCATGCCACTGTTGATACTGGTGCACCCAGGATACTGTTATAGAAAAGTGACCATATCTCTGCTGATCCAATGCATCTCAAATACTTTCACAGAGAAGCAGCCATGTTGCTACAGATTCCAGTGCCCCATAGATACTGTTATGGAAAGCAGCCATACCATTGCTGATCGAGTTGTACCCAGAATACTGTTATAGAAAAGCACACATGCAGCTAATGATCCTGGTGCACCAGTGGTCATCACTCAAAAAAGCATCTGTGCTGCTATTAATTTCAGAGCACCCAGGATTATCTCAAAAGTGATCTATGCCAGTATTGATCCTCGTGCACCCATGTTACCTCTCAGCCAAGCAGCCATGCCACTATTGCTACTAGTGTGCCCAGAATCAGCTCTTAAAAAACACCCATGTTGTTTCTGATCTTGGTACACCCAGGATCACCTCTCAGCAAAGAGGCCATGAAGCTACTGATCCCACTGAACCCGAGATCATCTATCAAAAAAACTGCTATGCTACTATTGATCCCAGTGCACCTGAGATACTGTCATGGATTTTTATTATCACGTTTCCACAGTCACTTACTAAGCAGAACACTTTCACTAGTAAAACTTGCAAGCAATTAACATTAAGGCATTGATCAGTGTTTGTTTCTCATGTTATAGTGCTGGGACATTGCACTTCCTCTTCAACATGGCCAAAGTTGCTTATTGACTTTTTGCTCTACACACTATCAAAAGAGTTTGCTTTCAAGATTGACATGTAGCCATTTATTTTATTTATTTATTTAGTTTTTGTTGACCAGGTAAGTGCACTAGACAAATCCTGCCTATTTTCAGGCATGACCCGGGGGAGGGGGATACAGATGAATGCCAACTGACCTTGAACCAGATTAAGCTGTTGGTGTTATTTTTAGTGAATGAGGGAAATTTGGCCAGGACACTGGGAAAATTCCCCTACTCTTTTCGATAAGTGCCATGGGATCTTTAACATCCACCTGAACTACCACCAATCCAGGCAGATGGGACCTCAGTTTTAACGTCTCATCCGAAAGATGGCACTTCAGATGTGCAGCACCCCTCTCATGCTGCACTACAGTGTCAGTACTGGGATATTATCCCAAGTGCCATTAGTGGTACCATAAAACATGCAGCAGCAGTGAGGTATGGAATATTAGATTATGAATATGTGATTTATGGCTCATTAGATTTTTAATTAGTTAAAACACTTAAAACATGTGGGAGGCATCAGAACCTGCCCAAGGTTGTTCCTTGTAGTCAAGGTATAACAGCGACGTAATGCCATTTCAAATGGCACAAAAAACAATAAATGCTTTGAACTGGATTCTGTTTTCATCTCTTAAATGTTACAATGGTACTAGATATAGGTCCCCTACAAATTAGACTGCATTTGTCACTGAACCATCAGATTTTTAAGACTGCAGCTTCTGCATCACTCAAAGGACATGTCAAAGTTTTACCTAATAGCAACATCCATAAATTTCCAACTGTTGCAGGTCATGGAGAGGGAAGCCATCAGACTTTATGAAATAAAAAAATAAGGTTCTGTTCTCCTATAGATTTAGTAACCTCTGCCCCTGTATCTTGTATCTTTGACCAGACCAGTTACAGGGATACACAATGACCTGCACAGCTTCCCCAGAATCAGAGCCATAAACTGTCATTGCCAGCTATAGACTTTGCTGTGGGCTTGTTTAAGATGTTCCATTATGTTTCAGATTAACATTTTTGGATGCACCTGAAAACGTTTTCAAAGTTATTTACTGGCACAGGCACAGGCACATTCATACTGTATACGTGTGTGGAACAAAAAGTCTTTGTAAATCTGCTTTTGTGTTGTTTGAATGACTTTCTTGAATATATTATTTTTCTTAATTGGGATTTTTATTACTTTTTCCCTGAGTTGACCATCACAGAAACTGCCCCTTTGAAAGCAGATACAGCCGAAAGCAACATGGCAACCCCTTTATTTATTTCTTTTGCTATACTCATGTTCTACATATGTCAAAAAGGTTTTATGAAAAAGACATGGGGTTTGCATGGTTTTATGCATAACAACCTACAATTCTGCCACATTTTTGAACTGTTAGCTCAAGAGGTTGTCGCTATATTTGTAATGTATGCTTAATTTTTGCATTTGTGGAAAAAAGGCAAAGGTCATGACAAATGTTTTGCCCTTGTTTCATTTTGTTTCATTCACACTCATGTTGATACCTAAAAAAATAATGTTCTAACTATTGAAAATAATCTGACCCCTTACAGATTTTTTCAAGCAAACATAGAAACATAGAAACATAGAATTTGACGGCAGATAAGGACCGCTTGGCCCACCCAGTCTGCCCATTTCCCTACCTAATGGATAAGCTGCAGATCCTAGTTAACCAGCAGCCTACTTCTTTCTACCCCAACCCCCTAGAATTGCCTTATGACTGCCCCATGCATGCTTGAATTCAACCACTGTTTTTGACTCTACAACCTCCTCCAGAAGGCTGTTCCATGCATCCACAACCGTCTCTGTGAAAAATACTTCCTTACATTACCTCTGAGCCGCTCCCCTCTATCTTCAAATTGTGCCCCCTTGTTCTTGCACACCTCTTTTTTCGAAAGATGCTACCCTCTTGGACTTTGTTGATTCCCTTGAGGTACTTGAAACTTTCTATCATGTCCCCCCCTCCCTCCTTTCCTCGAGTCGAGGCTATACATATTAAGCTCCTTTAGTCTCTCTCCATATGTCTTCTGGTGCAGACCCTGCAACATTTTAGTTGCCCTCCTCTGGACAGCTTCCATCTTATCTATGTTCTTGCGGAGACTGGGTCTCCAGAACTGCACACAGTACTCCAGATGGGGTCTCACCAGCTGTCTGTACAGAGGGATAACAACATCCTGTTTTCTACTGGTGACGCCTCTCCCTATGCATCCCAGTATCCCCCCCAGCCCTCCTTACCGCCCTCTCACATTGCTTGCCCACCTTTAAGTCATCTGATATGACTACCCCAGGTCCTTTCCATTTTGTTGTTGTTAGTATCTCAACCCCCATTGTGTACTCTTCCCTGGTTTTGTTTCCCAGGTGCATTACCTGCACTTCTTATCATTGAATCTAAGCTGCCATACATTTGACCATTTTCTAACCTTGCCAAGTCCCTTCTCATCCTTTTCCACCCCACCTTGTGCATCAAATCTGTTGCAGATCTTTGTGTCATCTGCAAAGAGACATACTTTCCTTCCAGTCCCTCTGCAATGTTGCTTATTAAGCCATTGAAGAGGACCGGTCTAATACTGAACCCTGCGGTGCCCACTAATAACCCCCTTTCTTCAAGTGGACTCCATTTACTATTATCCTCTGTGTCCTATTCTCCAGCCAATTCTTTACCCAGGCTATCATCTTGGGACCCACTCCCAGGCTGGCTAACTTGTATATTAATCTTTTGTGTGGGACTGTGTCAAATGCCTTGCTAAAGTCTAGGTAGGCCATGTCCACAGCCCCTCTCTGATCTGCTACTTTGGTCACCCAGTCAAAGAAATCTATTAGATTCATCTGGCATGACCTTTCTGCAGTGAATCCATGCTGCCTTGGGTCCTGTGCCCCTCTGGCCTCTAGGTACTTGACAATTTTTTCCATCAGAAGTGATTCCATCATTTTCCCTATCACTGAGGTTAAACTAACATGTCTGTAGTTTCCTGCTTCTGCCCTGCTCCTATTTTTGTGAAGGGGAATCACATCTTCCCTCCTCCAGTCCTCAGATACCACCCCATCCTCCCATGATTTGTTAAAGAGAGTAGTCAGTGGTGTCACTAGTTCTACCCTTAGTTCTTTTAGAATTCTGGGATGAATCCCATCAGGCCTCATTGCTTTGTCCACCTTCAGTTTTAAGAGTTCTTTCAGAACCCTTTCTTCTGTAAATGGGCTGGTATCAACTTCTGTATCCAGATTGTTTCCATTGTTTGTTTTAGGTACCTCCCCCTCTTCATTTGTAAATACTGAGCAAAAATATTTGTTTAGTATCTCTGCCTTCTCACCGTCTCCCTCTGCCCACCCCCCTTCCCCTTTATTAAGCCTCACTATCCCTCTCTTAGTCTTCCTTCTCTCCCTGATGTACCTAAAAAAAGGTTTTATCCCCCTTCTTAACTGAGTTGGTTATCTTTTCCTCAGTTCGGGCCTTTGCTGTTCTGACTGCCTTCCCAGCTTCCTTTTGTTTTAACTGATACAATTCTCTGTCCTGCTCCTTCTGTGATTCCTTGTGTTTTCTGAATGCTTTCTTTTTCTCTTGAACCTTCACTGCTACCTCCTTTGAGAACCATAGTGGTTTCTTACATCGTTTTGTTTTATTTGTTTCACACAAAGGCTTATTACCTCTGTGATGGCAGTTTTTGTTATTCCCCATTGTTCTTCCACCCCTCCTTCCTGCCCATTTGCTAGTGCATTCCTTAGGCACTCACCCATTTTGGCAAAGTCAGCCCTCCTGAAGTCCAATACTTTTGCCTTTGTATGGCTTGACTCTATTGCTGTGTTTATTGTGAACCATACTGTTCGATGGTCTCTAGTTCCCAGATGGTTACCCACTTCTACATCTGTGATCCTCTCTCCATCTCCATTTGAGAGAACCAGGTCTAAGATTGCTCCCTCTCAAGTGGGTTCCAATACTAGTTGTCTAAGGCATGCCCCCTGTAGGGCATCTAGAATAACCCCACTCTTAGAAGTGGCTGCTGCACGGCACTCCAGTTAACATCTGGCATATTCAGATCACCCATCAGCAGTATCTCCCCTTTATCTGCCATTCTAAGTATACTTTCTATCATTTCCTTGTCCATTTCCTCCTCCTGAGAAGAGGGTCTGTATACAACCCCTGTGCGGATTGTGGTGCCATTGCCTGCCTCCAAATTGACCCACAGTGCTTCTTCTCCTCCCTGTTTACCCTTTTGTTCTGTTGCTTTGATTCCTTCCCTTATGTAGAGAGCTACTCCTCCTCCTCCTCTTTTACCCCAAAAGTAATTAATTCTCACTGTGTAACTCAAAATCAAGTATGGCAACCCATGGCTTATTTTGTGGATTTAAAATGTTTAGATAACCCTAATGTACCGGACAAAACAATAAGGGGTAGCTTTTCAGACGCTTGCGAATGCTGCAAGCCCCGGGGGCATCGAGCATATGGTGCATGGAGCATGCGGCATTCTCCAGCCCAATGACTGGGATTTTTCATCCCGTGTGCCAAATGCTGCAAGTTAGACCAGCTTTTTGCTGGTCTGGCTTGCATCATTGCTGGGTACCCTTTTCACGGAGCTTGCGCCAACTATTTGGAGCAATCTGCTGTAAAGTGGGAAACCTGTCATAACTGTGCCCGATGTCCTAAAATTGGATGCAGTTGCAGTAAACGTGTTAGGTGCAGATGTGCCCCAAATAATGCAGTTGATGCAGGGCATGACGCAAGCCCTGCATCACCATTTAAAATCCAGCGCTAAGTGTTTAACTCTGGGTGCAGAAACACCAGGGACTATCCGTACACAATACTAAGGTGCTTTGCATTCTCTCCAGCTACCTCCCAAAGGCATTTGCAACCCCAACCCCCCAACTCCCATCCTGCCTAGCTGGCATATCATTCAGGATGAGCAGAATCATTGCTTGCAGAGTCGTACTACGTCTTACATGCTTGTTACAGTCAGCACACTCACTGCAGCTTGGGAAAATGCAATGTCCTGAAGCGAAAGCCACACAAATGTTGGCTAGACCTAAAAATCAGTTCTTTCAACAGGAAGCAGAAATCCATACTGTGACCCTCATGAGGTTTTAAGTCCTCAACTCCTTTACAAAATACTTTTCAAGTTAAAGTTGAATGATAGCCGCTCTGAGTTTTTTTTTCTGCCTCTATACAATGTCTCCAATCCACTTACCAGATATGCCAGCAGGATTACTAGTGTCTTTATCATTTGTTTTTGCTTGTGCAATGTCTCCGAACCCATTTCCTCAAGTTGAAGTCCGAGGTTCTGGTAGATAACTGAATGAAAATAGAATAAAGATTAAATATCTATCAGTGTTTGCAGAATATGGCATTCAGAAAAAAGTGCAAGCTAAACAGATTGACCCAAAGCCACCCTTTTAACTGTCTCATCCAATTCTACCTAGGCCTGAATTACAAAGTAAGAGTGAATGGAGACCTTAGTCTTTCTAATTTACTCCCTGACGTGACAGTGGTTAGATTTCTGCTCAGTGCGCATACATCCAGGTCAACAGATTAGTTTTCATTCCTTTAAATTCAATTTGCTGGTGTTACTAGAAATATTAAACATTTGGTGTGTTTGTTTCTTAGGTAGATGGTAAAAAATGGTGATCACAGAGAAGTCTCACTTCAGATATGGAACAAGTTCAGGTAACTGTTGTGTGTCATATAGTTTGAGCCACTGGGATAAAATAGATTTTTTTTCCTTGTACGGTATTAGCCCATAGCTGCATTTCTGTGCAATTGTTATTGTATTTGCTCAGTCTGCTAAAGGGCTAATACTAGATATGTTAAACATTCCTTTCATCTATAATATCCCTTGCTGCAGGGAGATGCAGTACAGGTGAGCAAATCATGAAGTGACTACAAGAACCTCAGGCTAGTCAGTTGACCTTGTAGCTCAGTGGGTAAGTATACATAGACTGGAACCACCTAGGTTAACATTCCAGACTGGTCACATTATTTCATAATCAGTCCCCACCCTCACCCCTCAAAAAAATAATTAGCTATTAGGTAGTTAACCTGCACTCTGTATTAACCTATTTTGACTGTGAAACTGAGTATGTCCTCTTGGGGGGGGGTTGTTAAACATCTCCATTGTAATTCAGCATTAAGTCGTTCATTGTAAGAGAGTAAAAGCATCCATTTTGTGAAAATACAGACTAGAGGTGCAAATCTGCAGGTGCATCACCCTGATCCTTAGGGAAGAGGAAATTGTTTAACCTGAAGAAACACACTAAGTCAAAGCTTGTTTCCAGGTGTGACCTGGGAGCACAAGGAAGTTAAGTGACTTGCTCAGGGTCACAGAGTATGCAACTGGGGGCTGTGAGATTCAAACCCAGGTCTCCAGGTTTGCAGCTTAGAGCCTTAAACTACTGCAGTATACTGCCTCCAATAATCCCTAATTACTCCCTAATTACTGTGTAGCCAGCCTAACTATCCAGAATCTGACTGATTTAAAATACCTTTCAACCAGCACATTGACTGCATCTCATCTGCATTTGCAATTACCACTACGTATTGCATTATTAATTGTATTGTATATCCTGTCATGCTATGCTTCTGTGTTTATATACAAAATTATTCCACTATATAGTGTATTAATTAATTGTATTATAATAACCGGTGAGCTTTTTTTCCCATAGGGAAACCCAGTTATAATTTACCATTATAACCAGTTGGTTATAACGACAAACATGCACTGGGCTTCCCTGGCTCCACGCATGCGTCAGCTGTGTATCTTTCCATCCTCACACTGAACCCTCAGGTGAACACTTCACTGCTGGCACCACTTGTACTTGCAAACTTTTTTTTTTTTTAAACTGGACTTGTTGAACCCTTTCTAGCATGTAATTTCCCTGTCTTAAAAAAATGAAACATTTCAGCACCTGCTTCAACTTGATCACAGACCATGCTGATGCCTGACCAAACCGTGACTAAATAACGAAGTTGTGTTCATTTTATATAATTGCTGTGGTGAAAAAATGCTCCCCAGCAATTACATAAAATAAAATATGGGGTGATGTGTGTAATGAGAATTTTACACACACACCCTCGGGATTGGATGCTTAATAAACCCACTCAGGTGTGTGTAAAATTCTCGTTACACACACCACCCCAAATATTATTCTATATGTATATCCTGTCCTGTTGTGCATCTGTGTTTCTGTACAAAATCCTTTTTTTTTTTCCTCTTCACTGTTTGTTCTATCTCAAATGTAAAATGACTGTTAAATGCTTGTAACTTGCCTGTACCCCCTTCTCCCAGGTCGCACCTGGAAAGAAGCCATGGCTCAGTGTTCCTTTTCCAGGTTACCAAATTCAGTGTTCCTTTTCCCAGTTATCAAATGTTTAAATAAATAAATAAAATAAAATAAAATAAACTCCTACCGTCATTCCTAGAGTGTCGTAATCTGCATATTTTTACGTTTTTCCCATAGAGATTTTTTTATCATTTATTTTTATTTATAAAATATAATAAAAAGAAGTTCCACAAATTCACATGCAGATCATTAAAATAAAACAATGTATCATGGAATGTCCATAGTATATGACAATGCGGGAGCAGAGCTTTGGTAAGAAATAAAGAATCATAAAAAATGAAGACCATGAATGTTTCATGAAAATATATTCTTTCAGCAGTGCAGCTTGAAGTCCATATTGTTTATCAGCATAGTCAAAACAATAAATAAAGCTGCTTCTAACTAGTTGTGAATAGTGATCACAATGTATTAGTACAAAGACATATAGAACAAAGGTAGTATAGACGGCAAGATATATCCTAGGAGTCTGGAGAAAGAAAGTTCCAGGAGGGGATACAGGACCACAGTAAAGAAAAGAGTAAAAGCGAAGTAGAGAAAACAGGTAAAGGGAGAGACTTGGCCATATGGGACAAAAGCAGAGTAATTATCTAGCTGGTATAGAACCCATCTGCACCATTTAATTTTGAATGAGGGTATGTGATTCATAATCTGAGCCAACATCCTTTCCAGTGCATATAATTCGAGTGTGATTTCCTGCCAGTTAGTTCACATGGGAAGTTTCTCAGTGCACCAAAGCCATGTAATGGCTTTTTTGGCCACTGGGATCAATCATAGGACCAATTTTAGGGATGTTTTACTCAGTGTGCAGCAATCTGGTGGAATAGCTACCAGTATTAAAGAAGGAGTAATCACACCGGGGCAATCAAAGATGTCCTCAGTTTCTTGTACAATGGCATGCCAATAAGACTGAAGATACGGGCAGGCCCAAAGGACATGTGTTAGATCTGCCTAATGATGTTCACATTTATGCCAGCATTGCCCGGCAGTTGGGCCTACATATTTGGCTATGACCGCTGCCATGCAGAAATATTGGAGCCGACACTTCCAGGAGTATTTCTTCCAGTAGGAGGCAGAAGTTGCTGTGTGAGAGGGGGTGGTATATTTATGCCATACAGTACATCTATAGAGTGAGTGGTGTCCAACTTACTGTTCCATCCATGGAGGATGGAGATGGTAGAAGCAGTAGATGAGGCTTGTAGTGCTTTATACAATTGGCTGATAATGATGCGCCCAAGTGTTTCCTGCAGATAGGACTTTATGAGGTGGACAAGTAGGGACAGTTTTCAGCAGTTCATGACAGGATTTCTTCCCTAATATGTAGGTAAGAGCGAAGTTGCAAATACTTATGAAAGTCAGCTGTCGGAAGGTGGTATAATGCTTGAAAGGTCACAAATGGTAGGATTCCCCATGGGCTGATTAGTTGGAATACATGTCTGATACCATATCTATGCATCTCAGCAAAGCTTTATCAAGTTTATTGGTGGAAAGGCCATATCATGTGCTATGGCCTGGAGAGAAAGTCTATCAATGGAGGTAAGAAAATGTTTTCAAATGGCTATCCACTGACAGTAAGTTTCAGTTGTATAGCGGTGGAGGTTACTGACGGGAGTACAAGCGGGTGGGGTGGATTGCCAAAAAGGCAGAGGGCATGATCATGAGCGTCATTTAGCAAATGTTTGATTTGTTTCCCATAGGAATGGTAGGATGGAGCAAGTCAGAGGCAGAATATTCTGAGATGAGATGCCAGCGCATACCAACCTAGATTGGGTAGGTTTATCCCTAGGAAACTGCAAAATTGATAAATGAATCTGGGGGCACTGACCCAGCCAGATAAAGTAAGAGATCACTCTAGTCAAGGCCCTGAAGTAGGTTTTATCAAGCATAAGTGGAAGGGTTTGCAAGAAATATAAGATCCTCGGAAGAATATTTTGACAACTCACCTCTATGTGATTAATAAGGCCAAGGATGAGACGTGTCCAATGGGAGAGGTCTTTGTTAATTTGCTGGGTCAAGGGCTCATAGCTGAGTAATTCTAAATGTGCCAGATGTTTGGTAAATTAACTCTGAGGTATCAAATGGCCATTTTATGCCATTTAAATGGAAATTTATGTTTTAGCTGAATAGAGGGTGAGTAATTATAGAGAAGTACCTCCATCTTAAGAGTGTTTAATTTATAGACTAATAATATGTGGAATTCATGGAGAAGTTCCCAAACCACTGGGATTAAATCCTTCAGGGAGATTAAAGCTGACAGCACATCATCTTCAAACAATGAGACTTTGTACTGTCTGCCCCGGAATCCCCTCCACCCTGGGACTGCTACAAATGGCAGCTGCTAAAGGCTTTAAGTAAAGAGCGAAAAGGAGTGGGGACATTAGACAACACTGATGGGTGTGCCTCTGGTTAATGGACATATCTGAGATAAGGAGCCATCTACCTTGAGGCAGGCCAGAGTGGAGTCATATATGGCCTGCAATGTGTGTACAAACTGAGGGCACTTACCAGTCTGGGATTCCAAAATGAGACAGTGTGGCCAGAGGTAAGGCCAAGCCACCCTGTCAAATGCTTTTTCAATGTCAAGACTTAGTTGTAACTGCATAGTCTATTAATAGGAGGTTATGTCTGACACTGCCATTGCCTAATAAAGCTGACTTGATTGGGACCTATTAAATGGAGGAAGAGATGCTCAAGCCATTGGACTATAATAGACATGTAGGGCTTGCATTCACAGTTGAGCGTGGAGATTGGTCTGTATGAAGTAGGCTAGCGAGGGTCTTTCTGAGGTATTAATATTGCTGAGATGACTGTGTATTTCCAGGAGGGAGGGCCGAATCGCATCTTGTTGTAACACCTGAAAAGCTGACGTCAGAAGTGGGGTAAGGGGTTCTCAAAATGTTCTATAAAATTCGATTGAATAGCCATCTGGGCCGGGTGCCTTTTGGGTTTTAGAATCATGGAGGATAGCTTTGATTTCAAGTGTTGTTATAGGGGTCAGCAGGCCCTGGCCTTGCTCCTCCAACAACTTAGGTAGTGGAAGATTTTGAAGGTATGCCCCTACTTTGTCTAGAGAGGTTTGGTCATCTGCAGTATAAAGCTGCTGGTAGTACTTAGCCAGGGCCATCTGGATTTCCATTGAATGCTTTAACAGAAAGCCTGTGTCCTGGTCAGAAAAGCTGTGAGATGAAGGCCTGCGCTTAGTATGCATGAAGTTTATGGGCCAAGTTGCGTACCCCTCTGGGGATTAAGATGGCCACCCCTCATCTCCGACGATAGCAATGGGAGGAGGCAACTACTGTTTGGTAGCCCAGAGATGCAAACTTTGCCTGTTCCAGATTAGGGAGAGGAGTCTCCTGGAGGAGCACAACATCTGACTTATCTCTCTTAAGTTGCTGCAGCAGACGGTACCTCTTAATGGAACTATGAATCCCATTTATATTAAATGAAATAATTGTTGAGGATGTAGCCCTGGGAGTAAGGGGGACAGGTAACTAGAACTGAGATGGGTTGATCCTCTCTGCCTCAAGAGCAAAAGAAGATCCGGCGGAAAGAAGAGAAATAGAGCAGGGAGAATAAGTAAAGATACAGAAAGGAGTAAGAAGCACATTGGCAAACAGCCAATTATATTTAACAACAACAAAGACTTAATTTGAGTGCCAACATGGCAAATAGAGCAACTTCCAAAACAAATATCAGGCGAGGAACCTGTCCATGGGTAGTGCACCGGGCCCCAGCACCGAGTGCGAGGGAAGGATTCCCTCAGTGGAGCTTCCAAGGAAGGGAGAGAACAAATAACTCTCCTCTGTGGGGAGGCTGGCAGTATTTATTTATTTAGATTTTGTTAATAGCCTAGAGGTTAGAGTAATGAGCTGTGAATGAGCTTGGTACATCCAGCAGATCAGACCTGGGTTTGATTCTCACAACCTCCAATTTCATACTGTGTGACTCTGCGCAAGTCACTTAACCACCCAGTGCTCCCAGGTCGCCCCTGAAAACAGGCACTTGTGCCTAGTGGGCCTTACCTGGTTACCAAAGACTAAAATACAAAAATAAACAAAGATTGATACTCATTATGGGAGAAAATTTGCAGTTATAATGTTGTCCCCCACAGCAACTAAAGTGCTACTAAGGAGGACATGGTAAAGGACAGAATTGCCTTTCACCTAGCACCCATTCAATGTTGAATCTTAAAGGGAAGAGAGTTGATGGTTCTCTAGCTTCAGACAAATCCCTTCCCTCTCTGATACAAGGATAACATCCCAGATGTGTGGGCATAGCAAAGTTCCCGTCAGTCTGGGTCCACTGGAATATGATCCCAGGGGAGGGCAGGCTGTCTGGATACAAGAACAACCAGGTAAATAGCTCAGTTCAAGTTGGGGGAGGAAAGTCAGTGACTCCAAGCAAATGACATAAGGGCCACAGAGATCCAGGAGGAACAAAATGGGGGAGAGATACTGTGGGTTAAGCTGGAAAGGAAAATGGGGACAGCCATCCGCACAGGTGTGGTCTATAGACCACCAGCCCAGGAGGAAGAAATAGATAGGGAGCTGATGCTAGCCATCCAAAGGATGGCAGACAAGGGTGAGGTAGTACTGGTTGGAGACTTCAATATTCAGGCGTGGACTGGAGCATCCCAGCAGCAGCATCAACTAGGAGCAGATTTATCCTGGACTCCTTCAGGGTGCCTTCCTCAAGCAACTGGTCATGGAACCAACTCGGCAGAAGGCAATACTGGACCTTGTGCTCACAAACAGGGACAGTGTGATAGGGGGTAACAGTGGGGAGCACCTGGGAAACAGTGACCACCAGTCATTGTGGTTTGAAATCACAGAAAGAGCAGAACCAAACCACACAAAAACGTATTCTGGATTTTAGGGGCAGATTTTGGGAAAATGGGGAGATACTTGAAAGAGGCATTAAGGGAATGGGACAGGAATCAGGGTTGAGGAACAGTGGGCAGTATTTAAAATGGGGATTACAAGAACAACAGAATTATGCATTAAGCAGGTTAGCAAGAGGAAAAGGAAGAGGAGACCATTATGGTTTTCCCAAGAGGTAGCAAAAGAAAGTGAAAGCCAAAAGATTGCATTCAGGCAATACAAAAAGACACAGGCAGAAGGGGATAGGGAGAAGTACCAGGAGAAGCAAAGGGAGGCAGGGAGGTCAGTAAGGGAAGCCAAAGCTCAGACAGAAGAACACATTGCAAAATCAGTGGGTAGAGGGGACAAAACCTTTTACAGGTACATAAGTGAAAAAAGAAAGACAAAGGGAGGGATAGTGAAACTGAAGGGGGAGGATGGGGGCCACATGGAGGATGACAACAGTAAAGCTGACATATTGAACAGGTATTTCTGCTCAGTCTTTACTGAGGAAGAGGAGGGTAATGGGTCTGAAGGGGGTACAAGGGGTGAGAATGGTGCAGAAATGGACACAAGTCCCTTTACGAGAAAAGGATCCTGAAGGAACTGGAAGTAATAAGAGTTGATAACAATGGGGGCCAGATGAGGTGCACCCAAGGGTCCTTAAAGAACTAAGACAGGTGGTGGCTGAACCTCTGGCTATCCTGTTTAGCCGATCACTGGAAACAGGGAGGTACCCAAAGACTGGAGGACAGCAGATGCAGTCCCCTTATACAAAAGTGGGAACAAAGAGAAGCAGGGAACTACAGACCAGTCAGCCTCACCTCGGTAGTGGGAAGATCATGGAAGCACTACTGAAGGAGAGATTGGTGGAACATCTAGTTGTCAATGGATTACAGGACCCAAGGCAGCATGGTTTACCAGGGGAGGTCATGTCAGACCAACCTCGTTGAATTTTTGACTGGGTGACTAGGGAGGTGGATCAGGGGAGGCAGTGGACATGGCCTATCTGGACTTCAGCAAGGCCTTTGACACTGTGCCACATAGAAGACTATTACACAAACTGGGAATATGGGTGTGGGCAGGACAGTAGTGTGGTGGGTAGGTAACTGGCTTGGTGGCAGGACACAAAGGGTGGTGGTAAATGGCTGTCACTCCACAGAGGAAGAGTGACCAGTGGGGTACCACAGGGATCAGTGCTGGGACCGGTCCTATTCAACATCTTCATCAGTGACATTGGCCGGGACCTAGAGGCAGAATTTCACTGTTCGCTGATGACACAAAGCTCTGTAACAGAGTAGACACACCAAAGGTGTAGACAGAATGAGAAGCGACCTGCAGAAACTTGAAGAATGGTCAGGGGTTTGGCAGTTGAAATTCAATGCAAAGAAGTGCAAGATAATGCATATAGGGCACAAAACCTGGCACAATATATCAGTTGGGGTGAGGATATAGCATGCACCAAGCAGGAAAGGATCTTGGGGTTGTCATCTCTGATGACCTCAAGGTAAGGAAACAGTGTGACAAGGCAGCAGGTAAAGCAAATAGGATGCTGGGATGTATAGGCAGGGGCATCACCAGCAGGAAAAGGAGGTCATAATTCCGCTATACAAGACACTAGTGAGGCCCCACCTGGAGTACAGTGTACAGTTCTGGAGACCATACCTATGTAAGGACATAGACAGGGTAGAAAGGTTCAGAGGAGGGCAACAAAGATGGTGCATGGATTGCATCACAAGTCCTATGAAGACAGGTTGAAGGAACTGAACATGTACTCCCTGAAGGAGAGGAGGGAGGAGTATGATAGAGACATACAAGTATCTTACAGGGAGGAACAGGTGCAGGAAAGCACTATTTTAAGCGAAAAAGATGTTCCAGGACTAGAGGGCATGGGATGAAGTTGGAGGGAGGACGATTCAGAGGAAACATGAAAAGAATTTCTTCACAGAGCGGGTGGTGGACAAGTGGAACACCCTGCCAGAGGAAGTGGTGGGGGCTGAAACAATCACGGGATTTAAGAATGCATGGGATAGACATAAAGGAATTCTGGAGGTCAGGGGTAAGGGGCAACAGACTTCTAGGAAAACAAACTGAACTTACAAGCTCAAATGGGCAGACTGGTTGGGCCATAGGCCCTTATCTGCTGACACTGTCTATGTATCTATGTATTTATGTCTGGGGGCCCAGGCGGCTACCTTAGGAACAGGAGAGCAAAAGTAGAACTGGACAACTGGACATTCAGGAGCCTGTTTATAGCCAACCAGTACAGAGGAGGTGCTGATGGATGTGGCAAGTGGATCCAGTGCTCCCACACGACCCTATAGAGCTTTTTCATGCTCCCACCTGCTGGCTGGTTCTTTGTCCCCTACTCCCCCCTCAACTGGCCATCATCTCTTTCAGGACCTACCTGCCTTTGTTCTCCTGTGGCTTGTCCCTGATGGTGGGGCCAGGGAGGGAAGGCCGTCCTCCCTCCCAGGAGTCCAGATCCAGTTCAGCAGGGCCTGGGGCAGTGGCACAGATCAAGGCAGGCAAGCAGGGCTTCCTCATTGCACAGAACCCACTTTTCCCATTTTATAGCCTGCATCTAGCCCATAGAAAGGTGGCTGCAAGCCTTGCCACCCAGTCTCCACTGGGTGGCAGTCAAGCAGCGGCATGTGTACCCCCTCCCCAAAGGAGGAGAGCCATCTATGGACGTTTGATCCTCCTTCTTCCTGCCTCTGGCTGGACTCCAAGTGACCCTGGTTGATTTCCAAACCACGGTCACTGGAGTGGCAGGAGGTAAGGTGCCTAGCGCCTCAGCATTCCACACCACTAGGCCAGCTTTCTTTTCTTTTTTCTTTTTACTTGAAGGTGTTTACACAGTGTAGCTAAGAAGGATTTTATAGCAAGTTTAAACAAAGCCCTGATACTGTGGTTTATACAAATTTTGAGTCATTGTGTACATATACACAGTACATGCAGGATAAAATACACTGAAGTAAGAGGGTTTGAGCTGATATGTGCAAGGCAGTGTAGAAATGAATGACTTTTCAATTTAATTTTATTTATTTACTAACTCAAACAATTTGGCAGAATGGCACACTAAGCTGCAACTGCTCATTTCAAGGTGCATCGGGGAGGTTACATGGGATATATAAGACTATAGCAACTGGTAACAGTGAGAGTACAGACAAATAAATACAAAGAAACAAAACTGTGCCATGTCATGGGCCCCTCCTGTTCAAAGCCTACATCTCTGACATAAGGAAGGGCATCAGGAGTGAGATGAGTCTCTTTGCGAATGACTCAAAACTGGGGGAGGTGGTGGATGGGGAGGAGGGGTTGGTGGCCTTACAGGGGGACCTGGAGGCTCTGGAAAGGTGGTCTAGAAAGTGGAAGCTGAGGTTCAATGCAGGGAAATGCAAGATACTGCACCTGGAAGCCAGAAACCCAGGCCAAGTGTACACCATGGTGGGGGGGAAATGCTACAAGTCTCAACGGCTGAGAGGGACCTGGGGGTGGTGGTAGATGTCAAGATGAACAACTTGGGAGACTTGTAGGAGGGCAGCGGCAAAGGCCAACAGGATGCTGGGATGCATTGTTAGGGGGATCACCTCCAGAAGGAGGGAAGTGATACTCCCACTGTACAACTGCTTGGTGAGGCTGCACCTTGAGTACTGCTTGCAGTTTTGGATGCCACATTTAAAGAGGGGCATTAAACTCCTGGGGAGGGTCCAGAGGAGGGCAACCAAAATGATTTGGGGCTTGGGAGACCGGACCTATGGGAAGAGGCTTGAAGAGCTAAATATGTACACATTGGAACAGAGAAGGGAGTGGGGGGGACATGATAGAGGTCTTCAGGTACATGAAAGGGGTGAATAGGGGAGGAGCAGTCAGGGTGCTCCGAAGGAAGGAGGGGGGGCAACTAGAGGGCATGGGTGGAAGCTGGAGGTGGGAGCCATGGAATGCACTGCCCAGGGGGCTGGTGGAGGCAGAGACAGTGGAGGGGCTCAAGAGGGGATGGATAGGTACAGGAGAAGGGTTCTGGAAGCAAAATCCAATGCAGTGAGAATATCAGGGACTGGGAAGGGAGAAGCCAGAGAGGGAGAGGGGGGCAGCAAGGTCAGCTCCCAGGGTGGGGGCTGACCAAACGAGCAGACACGAAAGACCGTTAGGCCTATTCTGCTGGCATTTTAGTATGTTAGTATGTGCAAATACAATAACAGCAATCAAATTATACTAAGTGTACTTACCGTTTACATATTCTGCCTGATGGAAGCCTTCACATATGCACTCACTGGGCATGAGTCAGTGAGTGGAGGTATCACAAGCCAAGTTTCAGGTCAGCCTCTAATGGGGGTGGGGTGGGGAATAAGTCACAGGTTGGACAGAATAAGTCCTGAGCCTGTCTTGGTAGGGGACCAGTGGGGAAACTGGAGAAGGTTATGAAAAAAAACACCAGTGAAAAAATACCAGCTGCCAGGGTGCTGTCACAGGCACTACCAGGGCCTATTCCCCTGCTGGATCCCCATGGTGCTTGGTGAAGGGAAGTGGAGTATTGGGGTGAGAGGTGGCTGAATTCAAAGCGGATAGAGCTGGCCAGAGTACAAATACAGTAGCTTGATAAAATAAAAAAATAAATAAATTACAGCACCACATTCCATAAAGTAACTACCCCTATGTGAAAATACTCTTCTGAATTCTTCCAGACACAAGCTCTGACTTAAATTCATTGTACACCCACTTGTTTTTATGTGATAACTGTGGTAGATAACGGATATCTATGTTCTCCTTTCCTTCAGAATTATGTAAACTTGTATGTCCCCACCTGATGATGATGACAGTAGTAAGTGTTTTAGAAGGGACTACTGGAGGTGTTTTTGTATAAATCATGACATGGCATTGACACTGAGAAAAAATGAAGGAAAGAATTATGATAATGTCTGATCCCAAAAACTTCAGTTCACAATCCATGATTAGCTGACCCTAGTCATGGTCAAGAAGAGAGAATGAGAGAGAGCGGGTGTGTCTATGTAAAACAGAGACAGAGCTAGAGGAAGGAACTTTAAAGGAACACTGTCAACTGTTAGCTGATTTTTTTATGTCCTATATAAAATGAAAAGTAGCCTTCCTATGTAAACATGCAGCTTGACAGAAAATTTAGGGTGGTTTTGGTGATATTTCTTCCATTTGTGTGACCCGAGTAAATCCAGAGCAGACTGTTGCTCCCACTTGTGCACATCTCAACATTGTGCTGAAGCACCTGCAAGCATGTGCATGTAAGAGTTTGAATTTTGTAATACATATCAGGTAAAACCTATTCTGATATGTAGGAAGTGTCTTGAGTGCTGCACGGTCTGTGAAATATTAAAATGAGTGCTCTAAGATGTATATTTCTCAATCTGAAAAAAATAAAGCCACATGTGCATCAACATCGGGCTAATGTACGTGCCCAGCATCCCAACTTTATTTTTCACACCAAGAAATACACATCTTAGCATGCTTGCTTTAACATTTCATGGACTATCTAGTGCTCAGGGCACTTCTCACATATCAAATGGGCTTTACCTGAGATATGTGTTACAAAATTCAAACTAGTATGTATACTGCAGGATTTGCGGCTTCAGTTACTTATGTTGAAATTACTGCAGTGGGAGCAGTGGTCTGTTTGGAATGTACACGGGTCACATAAATGTAAGAAATATTGCCATGACCACTCTAAATGGTCATTTCAAGGCAAGATGCATGATTGCATAGGAAGGCTTCTAAAGCAGGTGGCTGCAGTTATCGTCTTATATATGGACATAAATAAATCAGCTAACATCTGACAGTGTGCCTTTAATATACTAATAAGCATGAGTGCAAAGGAAGCCGGGACTAATTTTTTTCCCATATTGTTTTCTACTGCTCAGGGCGACTAGCAGGCATGACGATGACTCTTCCAGTTAATAATAATAATAAATCTTTATTTATATGGCAACTTTCAACCATCAAGGCGCCTAACAATTAAAACAGAATGAGTCATAAAATCCACACATCATAAATAATATAAAATGCAACTAATGAGGATAAAACCATAGTTTAAATCAGTTATTGTATGCTTTTTTCCACAGATAAGATTTAAAGGCATGTTTAAATCCCTCCACAGTCATGCACTCCCGCAGCTGACAGGGTAGCCAATTCCAATGGGTAGGGGCCTCATGCATAAATGCCCGGGCCCCTGAAGATTTTAAACAGACCCTTGGAATCTCTAGCAACCCCTCGTCAGCCGAGCACAGCGATCACCCAGAGCAGTAAGGAACCAGAAGTTCTTTCAGTTAGTCCGGGCCCAGTACATGTAAGGCTTTATAAGTCAGAAGTCTGACTTTAAAGTGATCCGTCACTGTACCAGCAGCCAGTGCAGTTCGCGCAGCACTGGAGAAATATGACAGGACTGAGAGATTCCTGTCAATAACCGGGCCGCTGCATTCTGCACTAGCTGCAAGCAGCGGATATCCACCCCAGGAAGCCCTAGGTTGAGGGAATTGCAATAATCCAGGTGCGAAGACACAATGGTGTGGACCAACGTAGGGAGATCACCGAACAGAACAAGATGCTTAACCCTGGAAATATTCCTCAGATGGTAGAAAGAAGATTTGATGGCAGCCAAGACCTGTGAACACAGAGTCAGCCCTTCATCAAAAATTACCCCCAGGTTTCACACCTGTTCAGAGGTCAGGAGGGATAAGCCCCCAAGGAAAAGACCGGAGGGCAAACCTATCCCTGGCCCCCTTATCCGGCACCCCGGGTCCACAACCAGCACCTCAGTCTTTTCCGAGTTCAACCTCAACCAGCTCGAATTCATCCAATCCTGGATTCTGCGAGGCAGTTATTAAACACTGGGAGAGCTCTATCCTGGTCAGGTGCAAAAGAAAGGTAGAGCTGGGTATCATCAGCATAGCTGTGAAACCCCAGCCCATACCTTCTTACAATGTCTCCAGGGGTAGCATATACACTGCGAACAACATGGGGGACAACACTGATCCCTGAGGCACCCCACATGACAGAGGAACTGGGTCAGAGGAATGAATCCCAGACACCACTCTCAAGAGTTCTTCCAGTGAGGAAACATGTAAACCACCTATAGACTGTACCTGACAGGCCACAGATGAACCTCAGGTGACCAAGCAAAACCCCATGGTCCACAGTGTCAAATGCTGATGAGAGATCTAGAAGAACCAAGATGGAATGTTTTTTTTCCAATCTCTTGCCATCAGGAGATCATTGAGCACCCGAACCAGCACCATCTCAGTACTGTGCCTCTTTCGAAAACTGGACTGGAGAGGTTCATAGATGTCATGGATGATCAAATGGTTCTCCAGTTCTACGGCCACTACTTTCTCAATCATCTTCCCTATAAAAGGAAGGTTTGAGACTGGTCTGTAGTTCACATGGCAGTCTTGGCCTAAAGAACCTTTCTTCAGGAGTGGAGTCACCACCGCCTCCTTCAGGGAGCTAGGAAACTCACCTGTTTCCAAGGAGCACCAGACTATCCACACTAGGACCTGACCAATGATGTCACTACAACCCATGATCAGGGTAGTTGGTCCTGAGTCCAAACTACAGCACGTAGGGTGCATACCCTGGACAATCCGCATGACATCCATGAACTCCAGGTAATGAAGCCAGTCGAAGGAACTCCAGGAAAACTGAGGAGCAGCGGCCAAGCACCGGTCCAAAGCAACACCCATAGAGTGAGCTAGTTGGAGCTCAGTCTTGATGTCTGCCACCTTAGTCACAAAGAATAGAGCAAGCTCATTGCATTCCATTTGTGAAAAGGCTGAGAAGGTTCAGTTCATCCCATGAGCACGTCTTGTCCAATCCCAGCTCCGACCCCAGGCAGTTCCCCTACAGATCCCCCCCCCATGGTGGGGCCAGGGAGGGGGGCTGTCCTCCCCCCAGTGAATAATCCACATTTCTTTGGGTGCAACCATGAGTCAGGAGTATGACCAGGGCATCATGAAGCCTGCTAGCATCCCCTTTTCCATTTTTACCTGTTCCTCATTGCTGGGGCACGCATGTCAACATGTGCATGGGGAGGCATGCGCATGCTGCGGAGTCCTACAGCACCCTCCCTTCTTTTGCTACCCCAGTCCCACACTATCCTCAGACCTTCACCTGGGGGCAGTAGTTCGGCAGGGATGCCATTCCACTATCCCAGGAGAGGAGAGCCGTCCTCTGGATGCTTGATCCTCTCCCTCTCCGGCTGACCCCTGATGACACAAGTCTGCTTCCAAACACGGGTCACCAGCATGGTAGGAGGTGAGACACACAGCACTTCAGCTCTCCACCCCGCTGGGCCAGCAGAAGTCAGGTTTAATTTTTAAACAACAGTGTGTATGTTGTCACTGTGTGTCCCTAATCAAGGAGGTAGTAATGCCATTCTACAAGAACTAAGTGAGACCACATCTAGACTGTGGCTTCAGGTTCTGGTTCCCATTTGTAGAAAGGATAAGAAAAAAGCATGGAGAGTGTTCAGAGGAAGGCTACAAATCCTGTCTAGGGGTTGGAAAACCTAACTTATGAGAACAAACTACTACAGCTAAAGATGATGACACTGGAGGCAAGATGAGTCAGGGATGACATGCTTCTCAACTACAATATTGTCAGTGATACAACAGGTATTGAACTGAAAACCAAGGACCAATTCACTAGAGGAACACAAAATAAATAAAACCTGCAAACTACAACACAAATAGGCATAAGCATCTCATCATGAAGAGAACTGTGAGCATGTAGAGTAGCCTGTCCCAGTCAATTATTGATTTCAACAATAAACTGACCTTCAAAAAAGAGATTGGACACCCTACTACTATCTGGACATCAATTGATAAGTTCTGGTCAAAGCAGCGGGGTTTATTGGCATCCTTCAGCCTCAGCACAAATAAATCTATTGGCAACTTTATGCTCTGCTATTCATTGTGTTTTGTTACAGCCCCCCCCCTCCCCGAGTGCTTCCTTTGTTCTGCATGGATTGTTTTGGAGTTTTGGGGCCCAAAAATAGCACATGCTGTACTTTTGTGGTTCTATCATTAAGTCCTTCACTGCTTCGATCCGGCGGTGCAGTTACTTTGCTGGTGCTGAACCAAGCATGTTTGCGAGGTTGCTAAGACATGATGGATTATGTAACTTGTAGTTACTGTGTAAAACACAGACTACTGCTAAGTAGCGTGCCCGTGTGCGCGATGCTTTATTTAGTGCTCGTGGCACAATAATACGCTTTGCCAACCCTAGCAAGTATACTGTACCACAAAAAGCAGCAGCAGCAGCAAATAAAAAACACTGCTACTAAGAAGGGATGAAAAGAGGGCAACCTCTTCAATCGAACATGGAACTGAGCAGGGAACTGACAGATGACACACACTCAACTGACTGAGTCAATCCTGTCACACTAGAAGTTGCAGCAATTTAATAAAAAAAAAAAAAAAAAGGCATACGTACAGCCGTGCACACACAAGGCCCAAACTCATGAAAAAATATACTTTACATGCACAGGTTAATCAGGAGCAGTGAGCTGCAGAAGGGGGAAGTCAGCCAACACAGTCCTCAGTTATACAAGGATCCAAGCCAGGAACCAGGCGACTGACAACAATAATTCAGTGAGTCAAGCCTGACTGGCTGAGAACTGCAGAAGTTTGTTTCAAAAACTGTGTGCACACAGTTGTACACACGTGGAGCCCAGCCTCATGAAAATATACATTATGCATGTACATGCAGCTTGTGAACAATGAGCTGCACGTGCAGGGCACAGAGTCACAAAATCAAATGTTATGCACATATAGGCAAATCATGTGCAGTGAGCTACAGGATGGGGAATTATCAGACACCCTCTTCAGTTGCAAAGGGAACCAAGCCTGGAACCAGGTGACAGCAAAAAAAAAAAACACAAAAACAAAAAATGTACCCACAAAAAAAAATCACACTGGGATTGTGTGTCAGAGAGCAGTGGAGGAGGGGTGTTAGCACACAGCCCATCTGGTCCCTGTGACTGAGCACAGCAACAAGGACAAAATACCCAGTCAGAAAGCCAAACCTTACAGCCGGCCCGGTGGCATAGAGGGCTAAGGCGCTGGTGCCTTACCTCAACCCACGCCGGTGACCCAGGTTTAGGAACGAGCCTGGGGCATCAGAGGTCAGCATGGGGGGAGAGGGCAGAGCTGGATGGAGCTGCCGACAGGCAGGCTCTCCTCTCCGGGAAGGAAGCGCGGCATCCCTCGGCTGATGGGTGACCCCCAGTTTAGGCTGGAGGAAGCTCGGGCCAGAGGGGGGCCTAGGCAGTAGGCCGGGGGGTGTGGGAAGGAGGCCATGACTGGGGCTGTCTGGCACATGTGCGCCTCCACACACATACGCACTGCACTGACTCCTGGGGTCTCTGGGAAAGAAAACCAGAGGAAAAAATGCTAGTCGGCAGGGTGAAGACTGACCCCCTGCAGGTGCCGCTCCCAGGCCGGGCAGGTAAGAGCAGGCGATTCCAGTGGATGGGGCTGGGGGGTGTTGGTTGGATGGGGGCTGACCGGCAGGGGAGAAAATGTGTCATGATAAAAAAATAAAGCCAAACCTTGCTTTTCTGACAGTAATCAAACAAATAATACTGACCCAAAAAAGCCGTAGGAGCAAAAAATGATTTATTTTTTGGCAAATTTAAGTTCTCAGAAGTACTGCAGAGCTGAAAACAACTGTCTCCTGTCACCTACCAGCTCAGAGTGAGGAAATCATGTGGTGTGCTTGCCGATGAGCTCCAGAAATGGCATTTGATTGCCCAGTAAAGCTTTGTGAGACTTGGAAATCGTGGCCAGTTAGTGAACTATTTGGGAAGGGCATCTGAATATTCAGAAAGCCTACTATTCATGGTATTCAGGAAATACTATTTGGCCCATGTACATAACATGGAATCTGACAGATAGATGGTTGGGTCGGGTATATAAACCCACAGGTACTCAACAGAGGAGACCTGGGTGATTTGCTTCATCCAGAGTGACTGTGAAACAAATGATCTTTTATCAATGGGTGATAGGAGAACACAAAGAACCTCGACAAAATCAGAATGAGGGTTCACTCATATTGTACTTCAGGAACTGCATGATAACAGCAAGAATTGCAGCAGTATTTAGTTAGTTAGTTTGTGGTGACTGGAAAGGAGGGCTAGGCAATTCAGTTTATTTTCAGCCTGGTCCTGAGGTGGTGGTGGTGGTGGTGGTGGGGGGGAAACAAAAGCAAACTGATGTATTGAATCAGGTAAAGCTTTTGGTGTGTTTTTTTTTTTGTTGTTAGTGAATGGGAGAAATCTGGCCAGAACACCATGGAAATTTCCCTACTCTTTTCAAGAAGTGCTATGGAATCTTTAAAATCAACTTGAACAACCACCAGAACAGGCAGATGGGACCTTGGTTTAATGTCTCATCTGAAAGATGGCACCTCAGGAGGACAGCACCCCCCCCCCATGCTGCAATATGGTGTCAGAATTAGGACTTATACCAAGTTACTAGTGTTGGGCTAGAATCCACAGCCTTCTGATCTTCCTGTCTCAGTAATGAATGTTTTATGCATATAGCATTATGTTCAATTCAAACAGAACACAGCATTCATATTATAACACATGCAGGGGTAGATATCAGAAAGTAGAAGTAACCAAAATAAAATGGACAGGTTCCAGAACACACCCCAATCAACTTGTAAGTAGGGGTGGGTGAAGTGGCCAAAATTTGCATTGCAAATTAATTTGCGAATTCCATGGAATTTGTGAAGTTTTGCATGTCAAAGTTTCAGTTTTTTCAGAGAACTGACCAAAATGTGCTTACAAAAGGGCCAATTAGTTGAAAAATGGCCACCTCAGAGTAAAAACTTTGCAATTCCAGTAAAGTCGAAGTTCATAAAGTCCATGCAAACTTCACAAAGATGAATTCTGGCTAATCTGCAGCCACTTCTCTGGCAAAGTTTAAATTTGCAACACCTGTACTTGTAAGCCATGGCTTACACGGCGTATGCATTCCTGCACCCTTGATCCTGACTAATATGCATTTCTGTATATGGAGGAGGGTGATACTAAAACACAAGAAGTTCGTAATCAAGTTTCAGATAGCCATCATCATCTGCATACATAAATGTTTCATGGAAAGGAAGTTACAAACTAAGAAAGAAGTTCAAATATAATGAGTTTGAGAACTGACATTTATGACAGGAAACTATGAAAAGGATGCGTGGATGCTTAAATCTGAGAGTTTGTTAAATGGCACAAACTGAGTGATAGGATACACTGGGGAGGTAATAAGATAACAGCATACTTACAGTACTCCTCTAATCACTGCAACCTTTAAGTAGTAAATATGACGCATCACCTGACTATTGGTTATAACCACTGCCCTTGGAATTCTGGGATTCCACAATCTCAGAAATTTCTACAGAACTCACATTATGCTGCTGGATAGATGTAATGTCACATAATTCACTGCTTCTGGTGATTTTTCATTAAAATAATCAATTTTCTGATAGTGCCTGGCTCCCCTCTCTTCCTGAAGCCCCTTCTCCATGCTCAGCATATGATATCATCACTGACATCACATTATATTTATCCCATGGCAGAACTACCATCTGCCCATGAGATGAATAACTTTGGAATGAACAGATGCTGCCACAGAAGTGTAGGAGCCATGTCACAGACATCGGGGCTGAAAGGCAGTGAAGAACTAGGGGGTCCTGGCTATAGCTTGAGATTTGAGTGCTGTGGGCTGATGATAATTTATCATATCTTACAGTATGACTCAAAGTCAGAACTACGTTAAGTGGTTTATTAATAAGCTGGTTAGCTGGATATCATTTGCAGGTTACATAATAGTTTCCAGGGGTTCTGGCAAAGCCTATTTATTATTTATTTATTTAGCTGTTGTTGACCAGGTAAGTACACTAGACAAGTATTATGCCTATTTTCAGCAACGACCCGGGAGAATACAACATAGGGATACAGAAAAATTGTACAGACAGAATGCAACTACATCCTGACAATATAATAACATATAATAACGTATGGGAGTAGTAACATTGTCCAAAGGAGAAGTAGGTCATAATATAACTTATAACTTTATAGTTAGGCATTAAAAAGTAAGTCCTGGCACTTTGCAATTGATTGATGTCCCCTAAAGGCAGTTTAGGAAGAACAACTCTTGACTTCCCTTATATTTTATTAGTGAGATCCATTTTGCATTCTGTAACATGTATGAAGACCAAAACAAAGATTCCTGGATGTGGTGAGAGAGGGTACTGATTGTGTAGAACCTTACAGGGAGGTGTTTGTAGCTGGCAACATCACCAATGCCATGGTTACAGTATGTACAGCAGAAGACAATACTGCCTCATGATCTGATTAAGACAAGAGTGTAGACCTTTTGGAATCCCTTAGAAGATCCAAGTATAGCTAAGCCACACTTTCAGAGCCATGTTCTAAATACTATAGATCAGATGGCATGATCTTTATATATTTATTTAGTAGGAGTTAGGGTAACTTCTTGTGCATCAAAGTAGCACATGCTCAAGGAGACTGGCAATGGGACTTCACATATAAATGTAACTTATTACAGCCCTCAAGAGAGAATAACAGTTATGACTAGGATGGGCATGAATACAAAATCACTAAAATGCCTCCGAAGTAAATGAATGAGGACTGATAAGACTATCATCAGATGCAAAGAGGAAGACAATGCAAAGTGTCCTTTAGCAGCTAAATTAAACAGGTGACCATACAGCATGCCTCAGTCTCACCTAACAGATTCCAAAACCAAAGATGATGACAAAATTGAACTAACTATTCTTGAGGCATGAGACTATGAGACAGTTGTACACAGTGTTGCTCTGAAATGCTATAAAGAAGAACTTGCTCTGCACCATAAAGAAATATATTCCACTGGACAAACCTAAATGAGGAAATACTTAAAGCAAAGCCCAGTTAAAGATGCATGTTCATTACTAAAATCCCACACATAGGTCTGGAGCTGCCCTCGATTTGCACTTTGTGGGCACAATAAAATGTTTCCCTAACTGTGCTTGAAATTTGTATTGCTATTTACCTGGTTGACCCTGCCCCCCTACATTTTATAAGCATGGCAGCACCAGATACATCCCAGAATCCCCTATGGCTGGTGCCAGTGATAGGTTGTAGCCATGAGAAATTTGACTGGATATAATGAGTGTTAGGCCTTTTAAAGCTTCATTCTGTGTGTCAATGGTCCTGCTGTCCTCTGGAGAGGTGAGTTTATTCAAGATATAGACATATCACTTTATATTTGATGTAGTTCCCTATCCTTTCTTACTATGAATTGAATTTATCTGCATTTAAACAAGAGCTATATCCAACACAGACCATCTTCTCATACTTCTGGAGCATGTGGTGACAGCATAATGCTGTAGTAGTGACATCACATTCTGCGGCAAATGGAAAGGTTGTGATGCCACTGACCTAGGACTGTCCCATTACTGTATGCTCCAACAGTGGGGGGAGGTGACTCAGGTGAGTTTTTAGGGTAAAGCTTGTGTTTAAATGCAATTCACTTAAATACCCACAGCTTGATTTCGTTCAATTTCAGTTGGTTTGCATCTGTATCCCCTCTTCCTCCTTGGGACATTACTAAAAATAAGCAATATTGCCTAGTCCTCCTTTTCCTGCAGCAAAAACAAAACCTAAATAAAAAATACCATCTAAAATAAGACATTTTGGGAAGTGAAACATGAAAAAGTACATTAAAGGGACTTTTGCTGAAATGTTAATAGTGTCACAACATGGAAGAACCTCTTTAAATACAGGATAAAAATGACTACAGAGCACATCTCAGCTAAAGCTCAAACTATATACTGCTGGCACTTCAAAGCACCAGGGCAATAATTTAACTGATGGCAAAGGATTTTTTTTTTTTTTGCTACACTGTACAGTTAGTTACTTTGTTATTTTTTACTACTTGTGTAACAAGGCAGTAGTCAGCGAAGTGAACACATTTTTCCTATACATGAATAGCTATAAACATTACCAAGGCAAGCTGGCTCTTTAGCAATTTGTTCATTGAATGCAGTATTGCAGAGCCAGTGCTGAAATCATGCCAGACACTTGAACACTAGTACCACTGTACTGTAGCATAGTACAAATATACAAAGCACTCCTAAGAATAACAACTTCAGGCATGGGTGAAAAACCAAAAAGAACAGCAGCAAATACTTTCTTGTAGGTAAACAATACTTGCATGGTGGAAAAAAAATCATACATCATACCAATGTCAGCCTGAAAGGCCAATATGGGCAATTGAAACAAAACAATCACAGCATTTGTGGAACAACAGACCAAGTAATTGAAACAAAACAATCACAGCACTTGTGGAACAACAGACCAAGTAATTGAAACAAAACAATCACAGCACTTGTGGAACAACAGACCAAGTACTGAAAAATGCATGCATGCAGCTATGAAGTAGAGAACTGTAATGTGGTATTAAGAAAATGTGGATAGGTGACCCACAAGATGGGAAAATAATTTATTAAAATAATCCTCAATCAAATGCTGTATTAAAAAAAATATACATCAATCTCTAAAATGTGTAAATGGTTTGGTCTGATCTTAGAATCCTGACTGCTACATTAAGACTGGACTGATGACAATTGTGGACAACCGTTTGTTTGTTTGGAAGGTACCAGGATTTTCAAACAAGGGCCTTCTGGCAAGTTTTCCAGGCATCTTCTAGTCTTATTTGGTGGTACAATTTTCTGATTCCACCAATATTTTACTATTTTATAAACATTTTAATTTCATTTTTTCTCAAGAAAAAAAGATGGCCACTACATTTTGCATAGAAATAGCATTGTAAACCAGGCAAGGGTTAGGATCACGAAAATTAAAAAAGACTCATGGTGTGCAGCACAGGAGGTACCTAGACAAGTACATTTGACAGTTATGCTAATATTTTTATTCACTGTAGCAGAAACTAGCTTTGCTGGAAAAAAATAAATTTTTCGTTGCACTGCTACTTTAAGCACTAATAATCAATTAGGCCTTCAGTGTAGCAGGCTAATTCTGAACATGGTGCACGTAACTCATTACCCAAATCTGTAGTAATTAAGGACCAAAGTAAGTATAGTAATTAAGGACCAGGGTTTCAGTAATATAATAACATCTTAATGCTAGCAATTTTAAGGGTTTAATGTAGAGTCCAGTGCAACTCATCCCTCTTGTGTTAACAGTAACAGCAAGTGGGTTCCAGGTTCAACATTCTCCCTCTCACTCTGAGAGCAACTAATCTACCTCTCTGAGATAGATCCAGCTATGCACTAGTTACTAACATACTAAAATGCCAGCAGAATAGGCCTAACAGTCTTTCGCGTCTGCTCGTTTGTTCAGCCCCCACCCTGGGAGCTGACCTTGCTGCCCCCCTCGCCTTCTCTGGCTTCTCCCTTCCCAGTTCCGGATATTTTCGCTGCATTGGATTTTGCTTCCAGAACCCTTCCCCTGTACCTGTCCCACCCCCTTTTGAACCCCTCCACTGTCTCTGCCTCCACCAGCCCCTGAGGCAGCACATTCCACGGCTCCACCACCCTCTCAGTCAAGTAGCACCTTCTCCTTTCTCCCCTGAATCTTCCCCCCCTCCAGCTTCCACCCATGCCCTCTAGTGGCCCCCTCCTCCTCCTTCCTTCGAAGCACCCTGACTGTTCCTCCCCTATTTACTCCCTTCATGTATCTGAAGACCTCTATCATGTCCCCCGGTCCCTCTCTCTTCCAATGTGTACATATTTAGCTCTTGAGCTCTCCTCATAGGTCCTGTCCCCAAGTCCCAAATCATTTTGGTTGCCCTTCTCTGGACCCTCTCCAGGAGTTTAATGTCCCTCTTTAAGTGTGGCCTCCAAAACTGCATGCAGTACTCGAGGTGTGGCCTCACCAAGCAGTTATACAGAGGGAGTATCACTTCCCTCCTTCTGGAGGTGATCCCCCTAGCGATGCATCCCAGCATAATGTTGGCCTTGGCTGCTGCCCTCCTACAAGTCTCCGAGTTGTTCATCTTGACATCCACCACCACCCACAGGTCTCTCTCAGCCATCGAGACTTGTAGCATTTGCCCCCACAGGGTGTACACTTGGCCCGGGTTTCTGGCCCCCAGGTGCAGTACCTTGCATTTCCCTGCATTGAACCTCAGCTTCCACTTTCTAGACCATCTTTCCAGAGCCTCCAGGTCCCCCTGTCGGGCCACCCTCCCCTCCTCCCCATCCACCACCACCCCTAGTTTTGAGTCATCCACAAAGAGACTCATCTCACTCCTGATACCTGTCCTTATGTCAGAGAACATAGGCGTTGAACAGGAGGGGCCCAGGACTGATCCCTGTGGGACCCACTAATGACCCTCCTTGGGGATGAGACTATCCTCAAGCAACTACGACCCTCTGGGTCCGGTCCTGGAGCCAATTGCCTATCCATCTGATCATCTGGTTCCCCACCCCCATTTCTCCCAGCTTATCCAACAGGCCCATGTGAGGAACAGAGTCAAATGCCTTGCTGAAGTCTAGAAAGAGGACATCCACTGGTCTACCCAGGTCCAAGGCACTCGTCATCCAGTCATAGAACTCCACAAGGTTTGTCTGACATGATTTCCCCGGGATGAATCCATGCTGTCTATCGTCCAGGTACTCTGACTTTTCCAGGTCCCCCCCCAGCCTCTCCTTGACAATGCCCTCCATCACCTTGCCAACCACCGATGTCAGGCTGACAGGCCTGTAGTTCCCTGCCACCTCCCTTGATCCCTCCTTGTGGATAGGCACTATATGCGCCACCTTCCAGTCCTGGGGCACCCACCCTATCCTCAGAGAGATGGTGAAAAGCTCCGCCAGGGTTTTTTCCAGGACATCTGCAAGTTCCTTCAGCACTCTGGGATGTAATTTATCCGGCCCGATGCTTTCTCCATCTTAAGGGACCTGAGGCTTCTCACCTCTCTCTGCTCTGATTTCCACTTCCGCTACCTCTTCTCCTTGCTAGCCTTCCCCCTCCTGCCAGTGATGCCTCCCCTCTCCCCAGACCCGCTGATCGGTAAGGGTCGCCTCTTTTCAGTTTCACTGTCTCCTCCATGTATGATGCAGCACCCCCATTTTCCTTGGTGAAAACTGAGGTGAAGTACTCATTTAGTACCTCAGCCTGCTCCCCCGGGTCTTGTGCCCATCTCTCCCCTGTTTTAATCCTGCTAATCTGCCCCTTCACCCTTCATTTTTCCCCAATGTATCTAAAGAACTCCTTGTTCCCTCTCCTAATTTCCCTGGCCAGGTTCTACTCCTTCCTTGCCTTAGCTGCCCTCACCACCCTAGTGTCCCTTCTAGCCATCAGCTCATACTCCCCTTGATCCCTTTCACTTCTTGAGCACTTGAATTGCCTATTGGCTGCCTTCTTTCCCCGCACCACCTCCTGGACCTCCCTAGTCCACCAGCAGGGTTTTCGGGCCCTACCGCATTTTCATCTTACTCTTGCACAGGTGCTGGTAGCATCCTGCACCCCTCTCCTGATGATTTCCCACCTACTATCAGCGTCCATGTCTGACCCAATCCCATCCAAATGCTCCTTAAGGATCCTTCCCATTTCCTTAAAATCCGCCCCCCTGAAGTCCGTTACCTCCGTCTTTGTGCAGCCTTCTACCCCTCCTAGGTCCAGGCAGAACCAGACCGTGACATGGTCACTCCCTGCCAACGGGTCCCTTACCTCCAGGCCCCCAATCTGGTCACTGTCTGCCAGGACCACATCCAGTACCCGCGCCTCCCTGGTCGGTTCCCCCACCTGCAGAGTTAGGAACGCGTCTTGAAAGACATCCAACAACCTCTGTTCCCTGGCCACCGAGGATGTCATAGTCTCCCAGTCTGTTCCTGGCATGTTAAAGTCCCCCAACACCACCACCTTTCCCCTGCCCAGTCTGCAGTGTCTCCCAACATCTGCCACCAGACTCTCCTCCAGCTCCTCCGCCAGTGCAGGGGGTCTATACACCACTCCTATTTTTACTCTCTTGCCCCCCCTTTGTTATCAAGGTGACTCAAATCGCCTCCACGGTTCCCTCCGCCTCATCTTTTCCCCCTATGCCAATGCAGTTTTTGACTATCATTGCTACCCCTCCTCCTCTTCCCTCCCCTCTGTCCTTCCAGAACATAGTGTAACCCTCCAGGTTCAGGTCCCAGTCGTGTCCTGCGGTGGCCCAGGCCTCAGTGCCACTGCCACATCCACCACTCCCTCAGTTAGCATCGCCTGGAGCTCAGGCATTTTATTGCCCAAGCTCCTGGCATTTAGCAGGACTACCTTCCACCCTTTCCCTGTACTTCCATTTCCCCTGCTCATGTTCCCATGGGGATTCTGTTTTCCTCTGGTCTGCACTTTACCAGTCGACCTTTCCCCGCATTCCTCCAGCTCCCCAGGGGGGTGGAGACAGAGTTCCTCCTTTATCGGCACCCCCTTGACAGCCTTTTCTCCCATCTCTCCCCCCTTCACAAGTTTAAACCCCACTTTTCACCAATGAACCCCTCTATTTTCAACTTAAGGATTCCCCTCCCCTCTAAATTGAGATGGAGCCTATCTCTAGCATACAGCTCCTTATCCTCCCAGGTCTCCCCCCAATCCCCCATCAACCCATACCCTCTTGCCTCACACCACTCCCTGAGCTACTGGTTTATCTCCCTAATCTTTCTTTTGTGTTCCCTACTAGCCCTTGGCACCGGCAGGATTTCTGAGAAGGAAACTGTGCATCCTATGTCATGACAGACCCTGGCAAGCTCCCTAGATCTTGCCTGTATCTCTAGCTCACTATTTCCGTCAGTATCATTTGTAGCCGGATGGACCAGTATGTCTGGGGAACCCCCACAATCCTTTGCCAGCTGATATACCTTGTGCTTGGCCCTGTGCACCGTTAATCCAGGGAAGCATTTTGTTCTAACTGGCCAGGCTTCTCCCTCCCTATCCCATTTGATACCCCTGATCATAGAATCCCCCAACAGGAGCACTCTGACCGCTCCTTTTCCTCCATTTCCCCCCCTTCTATGTCCTTCATCCTTTCTACTGGCCCCTCCACCCAGCCGGCTCCTTGTTCTTCCCCCTATCTTGGTGTCACATGTCGCGCCCTCCTTATTTACCCTGGCCACCCCCTCCCCTCTGATCCTATGCCTCTCCTCCTCCCAAGTATCCTTCTGTACCTCGTTAACTCGCCCCTCACTGCTCGCGACTAGCCCTTCTCCTCCATCCGCTAAACTAGCCTGGCTCGTCCTCCCTTCCTTCCTATCTCCGTTTAGTCCCTCCTTGCTTGTCATGCTCCCCTGGCCTAAACCCTCAGCTCCCTTTACTGTATCCTCCTTGTACTTCTGGTCCTTCTCCTTGCCCTTTCCTCCCAACTGGTCCTTCTCTTGCACTTTCCTCCCTCTTCCCCCTGCCCCTCCTGCTCTGATTCACTGCTCCCCCCTTGAGGAGTAGTTTCAATTGTTTTAAAGAAACGTGCAGATTAGGCAGGTCTGAATGCAACTAATATGTAATATACCATGACTTAACTAAGCTGCACTTATGGATTAATTTTTCATGTACAGAATGGGTAGGGAAGCCACCATAACTATTCTTGAAGTCAACACTTGGTCATTTACTTCTATGGATGAGCAGATGAGACTTTAATCTGAGGCATACTAACTTAGCATAAGAGTAGGGAAACATTTTTTTTTAATCATTTATTAAAACACAATACAAAAGTACATGTTGTGACGTGTCAGTGTTCTCCCCCTCTTATATCTACAAAACTTTTCTCCAGTATACTGTCATTAATACATATGGTTTCTATACAGGGGGCATTTGGAAAGCTACATCAGTTATGCCATGCAATATATCGCAGAGATATTTTTTTTCTGTTTTACAATGAAAAGAAGTTTGTATCAAAAACAACAACCAGAGCTCTTCATCACAGATATCAAAGGAATGTGGATACATAAGGAAAAGAAAAGGAACACTGGGCATACACCCCGTAACTACTGTATACATAATGAAAATTACTCAGTCATAACCCAGCCAAGATCGTTCAGAAGGATTTTCAGGCATATTCTAGTAACCATTACCTTATCTCTGTGGTATACATCCCATAAAGAGCATAGCAGTCCAAATAAAGGGCCATAAAACATTGTTTTTTTCCTGAGTCGTATCCTGGCACTTTGCCTGCTTTATGTAATATTTGATTTACACACATATGACAGCCAAGGTACCACAATCATAGGCAAACTTTTCCAGGAAACAGTACCTAAATATAAGATTTGCTCAAAAGTGGGGGAAAAAGAGCGAGGTGTGCTACTTTCACAGAGGCAAAAGTTCAGACATGTTGTGCATTGGGGCACTCCATAAATAAGTGTTGCATAGTTTCCCTAGACTGTATATAGTCAGGGCATGGGCAGAAGCATTCAACTTCACTTGTATGCTTTAGATGGACTTTAATGCCAAAGCAGTAGAGTTATACTATGTCCCACAAGTTTTTTGGTGGGGGATCCACTTATTTGTCAAGCCCTGTAGTACTGAAGGTACCTGGGCATGGGAACTTCACTCCTCACACTCAGGAAGTTTGAAGACAGTGGTTCTCTGAATGTGGTTATACTGTATATTCTTTTCCTATCGCATAAGTTACATGTCGAGGGACACAGGGAAGGATCAACCACATTAGTTAGGTGTTTGTTTTAGTTGAGATTTAGTATTTGGGGGATTCATGTTTTAACAACAACAACAAAAATGTTTCTGTAAGTTGGGAGCTGTGGGGGTGGAGTGGAAGGAGGACATTAGTAGTGGCAGGGTTGAGGGCAGGTGCTGAGCTAGACCAGCCAGCCAGAGTGGTGGGCCCAGCAGGTCATGTGGCTGCAAACCTCCAATAGGGAGGCTGTGATTTTTTGTTTAAAAAGGATGGTGAGTCTGCTCTCTCTTGCAGACACCACTGAGTTTGACAAGTGACACCAAGTAAGATCAGCCAGATAGGCTAGGTGTTTGTTTCAGTTGAGTTTTAGTGTTTGGGGTATTCATTTTTTAATAAATAAAATGAAAGAAAATATGTGTGTAAAATGGGGGCTGTGGGGTTTGGGTGGGGGGACACCAAATCAAATCAAATCACATTTTTTTTATAGTGCCTTTCAGAACCAAGGCACTGTACATAAAATCAGATAAAGATAAATATAAATATAAGTTAAAAACAGGAAAAATAAAAACAAATTAAACATAGTTAGGGAAGGCTAAATTAAATAAATAAGTTTTTAGCTCAATTTTAAACCTATCGATGGTCAGGCACTCTCTTAACCAACGAGGTAGAGAATTCCACAGGGTTGGAGCCAAAAAAGAAAAAGCACGGGCATCAGATGTCTTCAGTCGCACCCTGGGAATCTCTAGCAATCCCTCATTGGTGGATCAGAGAGGATGGAGGGGGCAGTAGGGTACCAGAAGGTCTTTCAGGTAGCTGGGCCCCTGATCATTTAGGGCTTTAAAGGTTAGCAAGCCAACCTTAAAGGTGATCTGCCACTGAACAGGCAGCCAGTGCAGCTCACAGAGCACAGGCATAATATGACTGAATCTGGAGGTCCCAGTCAAAAGCTTGGCTGCCACATTCTGCACCAGCTGCAAGTGGTGGATATCAACCCCTGGTAGCCCTAGGTACAGGGAATTGCAGTAGTTAAGGTGGGTAGTGACAAAGACATGGACCAATGTTGGAAGATCATCAGGAGGAACCAAATGTGTCACCAGGGTGATACTCCTCAGATGGTAAAAAGAGGATTTGATGATGACCGACACCTGGGATTTTAGTGTAAGACCATCATCAAAAATAATGCCCAGCTTATGCATCTGGTCTGAGGTAGTGAGCGGTATGTCATCAAGGAATAAACCTGATGGCTGTCCAGCCCCCAAACCCACCCCTGGATGACCAAGGTCCACTACCAATGCTTCAGGCTTATCTGGATTCAGTCTCAGCCAGCTGGTACTCATCTAAGTTCTGATCTCGGTAAGGCAATCATTTAGCACAGAGAGTGCATCATTTTGTCCGGGTAGAAAGGACATATACAGCTGAGTATCATCTGTAAAGCAGTGAAATCTCAGACTGTGTCACCTGATGATATCTTCCAATGGCAGCATGTACACTGCAAACAACACGGGGGCCAAAATAGAGCCCTGCAGCACCCCACAGGGCAGGGGGTGAGTGCCAGAGGAATAGATTCCGGTGGCAACTCTCCAAGACCTGCCCGTGAGGAATGAATGAAATCATTTGAGGACAATACCAGACAGCCCACAAAGAAGTCGCAGGCACTCCAGCAGCACACCATGGTCTACAGTGTCAAATGCAGCAGAGAGATCAAGAAGGACCAGAATGGTACGTGCCTTTCTATCTCTAGCCATTAGGAGGTCATTCAATACCCAGACAAGTGCAGTCTCCGTGCTATGCTTCTTCCTAAAACCAGACTGGAGAGTATCATAGACATTGTGAGCTGTGAGGTGATCATCCACTTGCAGCACAACCACCTTTTCAATAATCTTACCAACAAATGGCAGGTTAGAGATAAGCTGATAGTTGGCTAGACAATTTGGATACAGGGAGGATTTCTTAAGGAGTGGTCGAATGACCGCCTCCTTGGCGGGGTCTGGGAGGACCCCCACCTCCAAGGACTTCCAGACAATTTCAGCAAGGATTGGGCAGATAACATCTACACATCCCACTAAAAGGGGTGTAGGGCCCGGATCCAAACTACAACTGGTTGGGCGCAATGTTTGGACAATCTTCACAATGTCCGTGAATTCCGGCTGGCAGAAATCTGACCAGACAGACCGAGTGCATACCACTTCCTGCTGATCTCTACAATCCCTCATAGGAGAGGTCGGGCCGATGCCAGACCTGATGCTGGCAACCTTATCTGCAAAGAATTGAGCAAACTCTTCACATTTCAGCTGAGAAAAGGCTTCTATGGGCTGGAGACAGACTGAATTGCACAGTCTGTCAACAGTCCAGAAAAGCTGAGCTGGTCGATTCTACGCAGCAGAAATTTCCCTGGACAGGAATTCTGTCTTCTTACAGGTGATTTCTGATTGATAGCCATCATAATGTGCCATCAACCTAAGCCTGTCAGCATCGAGGCTGGACTTCTGCCAGACTCTCTTCTTCCTTCGGCCAACTCGCCTCGACTCCTTCAAGGAACCATCAAACCAAGGGCTCCATGGGCGAAGGGTGAGAGGCCAAACACGAACAGGAGCAATCTTGTCCAGGGCATCTCCCACAGCCTTATTATAGGCTAATATGAGATCACCTGGACTCATGCATTCACTCAACAAGCCCAATAGGTCCAGCACCACAGATTGGTCACTGGGAGTAATTCCCCTTAAAGGGCAGTACTGAATCATCTCCATTGGGGCAGACCTATTAGTAGGGGCCCTGAAACTAAACCTTATGGTGTGATGGTCAGATCATCCAACTGGTTCCACCCCCAAGTCGGCTATCTCCATACCCAAAAGGAAGATCAGATCCAATGAGTGACCCCCTACATGGTTCGAGGAGGTAACTACCTGTGTATGTCCCAGTGCCGTCATCAGCTGGAGGAGATTTTGACCAAAATGTGAGAGTTCATCATCAACCCAGGCACTGAAGTCCCCCAGAACTATCCATCTGGGGGACCTCAACACCATGTCGACGATGAAGTCCGCTATCTCCTGCAAGAATTCTCCACCGTCTCCTGGTGGACAGTAGATGAGTTTCCCACAACCTACACCCTCTCCCAGGATATACTCAAAGGATCTGGTACTTCCCAATGGCACATTCACAAGGCCCAGCTCAGTCGTAAATATAATGGCCACAGCTCCGCCCCTATGATCCAACCTTGGGTGGTGTATCACCCAGAACCTGGCCAGAACTGGAGAGGCCAATACAGCGCCTGCATTTTCATCCAGCCAGGTCTCAGTGATGCAAGCCACATCAGTTGTTCCAACTAGATCAGCTATAATAGCTGTCTTGTTCTTGACAGATCTGGCACTGAATAACAGTGCCCAGGTGGGATGAGCTGTCGGAGAAGACCTCGGCACCAGCCTGCTAACATCAGAACCCTTGAGTATGGAGACAAGACAGGGAGGACCTCTGTCCCGACTCCATTTCACCCCAGGGTACCTTCTGGACCTCACTACTCCAATCCGCCTTCCCCTTTCCTCTTCTCCACCAGGCCCAGCTCTCCCCCTTCTTATATGCTTTCTAGTTATCCGCAATGCATGACACCTAAAATAGGTGTCAGATGATAATGGGGGACATTCAAAGGGATGTAATTCCCTGAGCCTGGTGGGGGAGTAGTGCCTGACCATAGCTAAACCTCCTCAACACATTATTATACGAAGTAGTAAAGCAAGATCACAACACTCTAAAATCCAATAACCCACCCCAAAATAAAAATCTAATAAATCAAATCTTAATAACAATACTCTTATACCCTAAACTATAAGAGTAGACAGGCTAGATAATAAATAAAGCTCAATAAAATAAAAGTAATCCCAAGCCTCCCCAAATTAAAACCCATAAAACAACTACCCCCCCCAAAAAAACAAGGATGGCTACAGCTCTAAATTAAGCCACTTGTTATTGTCCAATAAAGTATATTGTCAAATGTCTTTGTATAATACTGCTTCAGGAATTTGTCAAGTCCTTTTAAAGTTAGTGCAACAGGGGTAGCTCTCACCCAACCCTTGTCAAAATAAATTGTCCAAAAGAATGTGGCCCTCTCACTGCCACAAAAACTGAATTTTAACAAGTATTAAGTTCCACCAAGGCTCTCTCACTGACTCCAAAGTAGGGAAAGATAGTTACAGTACCTGCCAGTGGTATAGCCTGGAACGAGATGGAAAGATGTAGCAAACCTGTTGAGGGTGGAACCAAAAAGAGAGATGACTTAGGTGTAAATATTACTGGCCCCAGCACAGCTCGGAGATTGGGCCTTCGAAAAAAGACACCCCACTAAGCCCAACGATGCTACCCAGTAAAACTCGGAGGCAGCAGTGTGGCACAGGAGAGAGAATATTCCACCAGCCCTCCGGCTGGTACCTTCTATCCCCACGGGGAGCTCCAAAGACCAGACACCCACCACAGTAGCCAGCCAGACCAGTCTACAGTCTGTCACTCTCATCTGGTAGTTCAGCCGAAGTAGTAAATTGCACAGCAGTTTGCACTGTTCTAATCCAATAAATTCTCCCAGGCCAGGCTTCAGACAGCAACACAAACATCGTCAGCAGTAGGAGTGAGGGCAGGTACTGAGTCAGATCAGCCAGCCTGAGTGGGGGGCCCAGTGGGCCACATGGCTGAAGATTTCTAATAGGGAGGCTGTATCTCCTATTTAATACCCATAGTTCCAAGCAACCCCACAGCAAGAGTGACCCTGAAGCATGAGTGCCATGAAGCAGGAGTTTAGCGTCTACCTAAGTGGCATCTAGGGTCATTGGTAGGATGTCCACAGGGAAGACTGCAGGCCGCAGACCACACTGCTCAGAAGAGAGCAGGTAAGGCAGGGGAAGTAGGTGGGGGTTCCATAGCAACTGCAGCTGCTGCCTATCTGTTGCCTGTCCCCAGAAGGACAAAAGCTCCATAAGTGTAATAGGGACGGCTAGGTGTATTATAAAGGAGTGCCTAGAACATAAAGGGTAGGAAGGGGCATTCAGTGGGGGCAGGGTGAAGCAGCTACAGTTGTAGGATGCAGAGGGTGTGGGGCAGCAGTGTTTATTTTTTATTCAATTCTAGGATTACAAATACCTTTGAGCCAAGGCTCTTTTACAAAGGTTCCACGTCAGAGGCAAAAGACAAACAGGGAAAGCAGTGAAACATAATAGTCAATAATATCATACCACTGGTAGTAAAGTAGAACAAGATCAGTTTTTAAGACAACGTTCCTAGTTGTTCAGATAAGACAGGAAACCAGCAACAGAGAAGAAAAGAAGAGTGTAGAAGGGAAGGGCAACAAAGGTGCAGCCAAAGGCAGTTGTCAGACAAAACAGGGGATAAGTGCTGGAGACATGGGGGGCGGGGGAGTGGGAGGGCAGGGAGGAGGAGCGTGGGGAAGGGTGGAAAAAGGACTAAGAGCATCAGTGGGACTAGGGGGCAGCCGGAAGGATGGTGGTGGGAAGAGTGTTCCTGGGAACTTTCTGGGAGATAGGGATGCCTAGTTTGCAGGCATGTTGGACAGCTGATGGCGAAGGTGTGCCAGTTGAAGCAGGAGGTTGGCACACTGGTGGGGGAGGGAATCCATAGGGTACAGATCGGAAAGGCAGAGCAACTACAGGGCCTGGAGGCAGGCCTAAGAGAGAAAACATGGGAGGCAGTATAGCGCAGTGGTTTAAGGCTCTGAGCTGCAAACCTGAAGACCTGGGTTTGCATCCCACAGCCCCCACTTGCATACTGTGTGACCCTGAGCAAGTCACTTAACTTCCTTGTGCTCCCAGGTTGTGCCTGTAAACAAGCTTTCAGCTCAGTGTCTCTCTCCTGGTAAAAAAAAAAAAAAAACGGCAAGGGAGCCAAAGCAGGGAGGGGGTCATGAGTAGAAAAGAAGGCCCAGAGCAGGGGTTGGGGGATAATGGTAATGCCAATGAACAAGGTAGGGAGGACAGATTGTTCAGTGAGAGCACTGCCAAAGGTGCCAGTGCAAAACAAGTTCCTCCCACTGGACAGACAGGAAGAGGGGGAATGTGAAGAGATGCAGCAAAGCAAAGCAAAACAAACTTTATTTCTTAAACGCTATTCCAGGACAGACCATAGAGTTGTACATATAGATAAAACAATAAAACATAAATTAAACAAAACCATAATAAAACCAATTAACAAAAAGGCAGCAGGAATTTCAACAACTGAAAATGCCAAATTAAACAAGATGGGTAAGAACAGTGAGATGGAGAGGGAAGGAGGCAGTAAGAAGAAAGAATTCCAAGGATGGTGGGGTGGGAGGTGGGGGGGGAACATTCAGGTGAGAGGGAGCGGGGAGGAAAGGTGAGTGAGGGATGGGCTGAGGGTAGAAAAGAAAGGAAAGGTTGGGGAGTGCTAGGGGAACTGAGGGTCATGTGGAGAGGGCTGGGATGGGTAGCTGGAACGAGGGATCGAGAAGGAATGCTGGATGTGCAGGAGGAGAAGGTACAGGAGTAGGCAGAGGCATGGGCGGAAGGGGAGGGCCCAGGATGATGGCAGAAGGGTGGTGGTCCTAGGGGATTCAATAGTAAAGGGGTTAAAGTGGGGTAGAAAGGGGTCAAGACCAAACAGTAATAATAATAATAGCTTTATTTATTTAACAGCTTGCGAATTGTCAAGGCGCTTTACATAAAATAGAAAAGCAGAATAAAATAATACAACAAAATAAAACCAAATGATCAGTAGGAGGGTAAAATGTATTCCAGGCATGATGGCAGGGAGAGTGGGATCTCTGATAGCCCAGTACATGGGGCAGGAAGAAGGGAAACCTCACGTAATAGTACCTCTAGGTACAAGTGACCTTGCAGGATGTGAGATTGGCTTACTGCAAGAGAGGCTCAAGGAGGTGGGGAAAGTCTGCAGCGAGGTATGGAGTATAGTAGGCTTCTCAGAGGTACATCCAGTCCCACGGGCCAGTGCTGCGAGGAAAGTTAGAACTGAGGAATTCAATGTATGATTCAGAGGGTGGTGTGAGGTAGAGGGGTATGGGCTAGTTGGTGACTGGGAAGGGTCCTGGGAGAATAAAGACCTGTATGCACCCAGGCTACATCAAACAGAAAGGGCATGAGAGTCATGAAGGGCAAACTGGAAGAACTCATGAGGAAACACCTCAATTTGAACTGACAAGGGGGGTCAGCAGGGTGCAAAATACCCTCAGTCACCTGGTGGAGGAGGCCGATAGGCCTCCCCTCAATTAGGACAGAATACAAAGGAACTAGTGGAGGGGAGGGAAGGAGGGACTGGGTGGGGTGGGACATGGGTAATAGGGAGCCAGAAGAAACAGTGGGGGAGAGGGAAGGAAGGACTGAGGGAGTAGGGGTCAGGACAGGGGAAAAGGGGGGCCAGAGTCAAGGTGGAGGGTAGTGTCTCTGAATGCCAGAAACCTGGGAAATAAAATGGCTAAGTGGCAGGTGCCAGTAACTGAAGTGGACGTGGACACAGCTGCCATCACAGAGACATGGGCTACACCAAACCACGACTGGGACCTCGCAGTCCCTGGGTACAAAATGTATAGGAAGGATAGGGAAATGGGTAGGGGGAAGTGCCTCTGTATGTGAAAGAGGATATAACCTGTACCAGACAGGAAGGGGCGGATGGAAAGGCAGAAGCATTATGGGTGAGGTACAAGCAAACAAGGGGAGAAAACTAAAGATGGGGTTAGTTTACAGACCACCTTCACAGGATGAGGACTTAGACAAGGTACTGGGCTCCCAAATCATGGAAATTGCAGGCAAGGGGGAGGTATTAATAGTGGGAGATTTCAGTCTTCCTGGGGTGGATTGGAAAATGCCGGCTAACTCCAGCACCAGGGAGCAGGTACTGCTGAATGCATTCCAGAGTGGATTCCTGACACAGGGTATCATGGAGCCCACTAGGGCGAGGGCCATACTGGACCTGGTCCTGTGCAACTGTGAAAAAAGGTCCAGGATGTAAAGATGGAAGCACCACTTGCAGACAGTGACCACCATGCCATGTGGTTCCACCTGGACATGGACAGAGGGATGGTCAGAACAAAGACAATGATACTAGATTTCAGGAAGCCTGACTTTTACAAGATGGGAGAAATTCTGGTAGGGAACCTTGCTGGGATCAGTGAGGAGATGGAGGTGGAACAGAAATGGGCCATAATAAAGGAGGAACAGATGGAGGCCTCTAGTGAGTGTTCCATAATAAAAAAACAAGAAATCCAAGGCCAAAAAGCCCAGCTGGTTTGGAAAGGAAGTGGCAAACAGGAGTAAGTGTAACCACCAGGTGGCGCTATCCCAAGGGCTACTACCCCTGCCTGCCTGACTGCTAACAGGTTGAGGGCCTAGGTTCTATGGCAAGTGCCTCCACCCAGAGGTCAGGGTTTGCAGTAATCAGACTAACTTGGTCACAAGCCCTCTGGGACACTGAATGAGACCCCCTTTTATTCCTAATAGTGGCCCACACAATGCACCATGAGTACCTTCACTATTTACACTTATCCCCGGGACTGGCCCGGTCGCTTGACTCTGGGGACCCCCTGTAAAACAAGATGAGGTAATACGATAGCCACAGTACAACACCCTAAAATAAGCAAATACTTCAGTCAGTGTAACTTTGCTGAAACAAACAGATCTGATTTATTTAAGAGGCTGTAACAAGTACAGGGGGAAATCAGGTTAATTAGGTTAGACACATTAATAATTACAGTAATGTGCACATATTCAAAGTCCCAAATGTCCCTTTAGCTGGGTACCCAAGATGGTGGGGGGCTAGCCAGGATCGGTGCAGCTGGTTGGGGCCCTGTGATGGAAAAAACACTTGCACAATACCCAATTGTAATTCGGAGCCGGGGGGCTCAGTTCATGAAGAAAGAAAGAAAAGAAATCAGATGAAATACTTGCAATTAAAGACACAGATGGCAGGGAGCTACCCTGATTTGCACTCACTAACTTGATGATGGAAGCTGTCCCCGAGGGTGTCATGGATTTCCAGACGCCCTTCACACAGCAGGGGAATGAGGTTCTGCAAGCAGGCACACAGCTTCAAGAAACAACGGATTCAGTCCGCCTGCACACGATTGGCTTCCCGTCGACACACACAGGACAAGAGGATTCGTTAAGCTGTCCTCCCCAAACACCCCACACATTTATATGTAAAGGAAATTACTATACCAAGCAGCTGCTCTCAGATCTCGATCGCACTTACTGCCAACCCGGGAGTTCACAATGCAGCTTCACTTTCCTGACAGACCGAGCGCGATGAAGCAGTTTCTTCAGTCCTCTACAGGGTGAGCCTGGTTCTCAAATGTTCAGCCTCTCCTTTCCTCGGTAATTGCGGATTCAGTCCAAATCGCCACGGCAAACGTGCCGCCTGAGTCTAGGCCTCCACACGCGCTTCCCGTGCAAAAACTCTGCAGCGCAGGAGCTCAGAGCTCCTTCTCCAGTCCCCGTCACAACGGATCTGCCTTCCCAGACACAAGGCAGGGAATTACAGTCGGGCACCACCCAGTCCAATTGGTGGGCTTCAGTTGCCAATCACTCAAAACTCCCCCTATTGGTGTGAAGAGGCGCCATGGTCCAGAACTTCACTTCCCAGAAGTACTGGCTATATTCCTTATGGTCAGTCAGCTCCCAATAGAGTCCTGATCCTGGTTGGTCTGCTTAAGCTCCATTTTAGATGCCCCTCCAGCCTGATTGGATCTATTCTGCAGTTCAGATCCAAAATGGAGGGGCAATACACACAGAGTCCTAGCTGCAAGAAAGGCAGGTTAGACAAATTACATTTCCACTAACACTTTAACTGATAGAAACATAGAAAGATAGAATGTGATGGCAGATAAGGACCGCTTGGCCCACCCAGTCAGCCCATTTACCTACCTAGCAGATAAGCTGCAGATCCTAGTTAACCAACAGCTTACTTCCTCCTACCCCACACTAGGACTGCCTTATGTCTGTCCCATGCATTCTTGAATTCCCCCACTGTTCTTGATTCCACGACCTCCTCAGGGAGGCTGTTCCATGCATCCACAACCCTCTCCGTGAAAAAATACTTCCTCACATTACCTCTGAGCCGTCCCCCCTCTATCTTCAAATTGTGCCCCCTTGTTCTTGCACATCTCTTTTTCTGAAAAATGCTACCCTCTTGGACTTTGTTGATTTCCTCGAGGTACTTGAAAGTTACTATCATGTCCCCTCTCTCCCTTCTTTCCTCAAGGGTATACATATTAAGCTCCTTTAGTCTTTCTTGGTATGTCTTCTGGTGCAGACCATGCACCATTTTGGTTACCCTCCTCTGGACAGCCTCCACTCTGTCTATGTCTTTGTGGAGATGGGGTCTCCAGAACTGCACACAGTACTCCAAATGTGATCTCACCAACTGTCTGTACAGAGGGATAACAACTTCCTGTTTTCTACTACTGATGCCTCTCCCTATGCATCCCAGTATATATGACACAGGGCAAGCAGTTACATCTCTAATAAGAGCCCCCCTTTTCCCATTTAGCGACAGCATCAACACAGCGATTTGTCAGCAGCTCGGCGGGATTCAAGCAGGGAAACACACAGTCCCCCATGTAACTAATCATGCCCGCAAGCAGACAGCTCCTAAAGAGACAGTACCTGAGGTTCTAAAAGCACTCAAAAATAAACAGCTTAAACGCCGAACACCATTCAGGCTGGGAGCACTTAGGCAAGCTCCTAGGAGTCTTTTGGGAACCCCCAATTGCAGGGGGGTTACACACCTTCCTAGCCTGAAAAGCTTGACGTCTGTGTCAAGTAGATACCCCTAAATCACTAAGGTGGAACATTTGAACTGGCATTCTTTTTAAACAGCAATCAGCATATTAAACCTTTGTCATATACACGTACACTGTATTATACATTCTACTACTGATTATACAAGAGTATATATGTATATATAAAACATTTTAACTCAGGTCATCACTTCCTGCACATGAAACCTGGATAAAGGGGGCCCTTCCCTATCAGCTACATTGGGGCTGGAAGTGGCAGGGGCACCATATTCAGAGGGCAAAACAAGTAATCTGGATTTATCTCCCAGGCTTAGTTTGGGCAGCGAGCTCGGGGTCACATACACTCCCTTATGGACCACATTAAGGGGCAGGTCCACAGGTATGCCCAGGGACTCGTAACTTAGCCGTACTACAGGCCTCACCTCTCGGCCAGTCCTTCTGGGGGGAATGGTCACAGTTTCTGAATGGTTAGACTCACTTTCAGCACTGTCTGTACTTGCTAAGGGGGGTCTCTACTGGGGCAGGGATGCTAGAACTCGGGGCACTTTCAGCTCCAGGGTTTGCAATTTCTGAGTCCACAACACTTGGTTCAACTGTGGAGGCTTCTGGTACTGGCAGGGAACTATCAGGGCACTCAACACACTGTTCTGGTTCTGGTGTATCACCAGTTTGCCCCAGTACATCACTCTCTTCTCCTGAAGAGTCAATTAGTTCAACCATGCACAGTGATTCCACATCCTCTGATTTGATGCATTGCACTTCACCTTCTGAGAGCACTGGCTCCAGGGACAAGGCTTGGGGCTTAGAGAGTCCAGAAGGCCCAGCTTCATTCCCTGGGTTGACTAGGGGATTGCCCCGAAACAGTTGACTCAGTTCATAAGAAGGGTAATATTTAAGGCCATACTCACTTTCCTCTGACACGGACTGACAGTCATGTTCAATTGGGACTTGTGGGGAGGAACACTTTAACTTAGCCTCTGTAGGTACAGTCTTTCTTGATTTTTTCCTAGCAGCGGCTCTAGTCACTGATCCAGAGAGGGTATTATCTGGGGGTTCAGACTCTATCAGGATCTGTCCAATGGGCAGCAAATGATTTCTATGCATAGTTTTCACATCTTTTGAATTATTCTCAGGCCTTGCTTTGTACACAGGCAGATCATCTAGTTTGCCCACTACAGTGTGAGGGAGATGATACCATCTGTCAGCAATCTTATGTTTGCCATGCAGTCCTAGATTCCTCAGCAACACTCGATCTCCTTCCCTGAGTTCCAGTGCTTTCACTTTTTTGTCATACCTTTCTTTATTGGCTAGATTTCTTTTGGCAGCCATGGTTTGAGCCAGTTGGTACGCATGGTTTAGTTGGGCCTTTAATTTTTGCACATACTGTAAATGTGTAGCTGCTTGAACCCCATCAGGAGAAACTCCAAAGCAAACATATACTGGCAATCGGGCTTCTCTTCCAAACATTTGTCGATGGGGGGCAAATCCAGTGGCATCACTTTTGGTGCAGTTGTAGGCATGTACCAGTGTGCTAATCTGTTGGCTCCATCTGGGCTTGTTCTTTGGTTGAAGAGTGCCTAACATGTCAAGCAAAGTGCGGTTGAACCGTTCAGGCTGGGGGTCTCCCTGGGGATAAGGGGTGGTTCTTGACTTTCGCACCCCCCACAATGAAAGCATCTCTTTAATCAGGTGACTCTCAAAGTCCTGCCCTTGATCAGAATGGATTATTTGTGGGGCCCCATAGTGAACAGAAAAATTTTCTATAAGCACCTTTGCCACAGTGGATGCCTTCTGATCCTTGGTGGGGAAGGCTTGAGCATATCAAGTGAAATGGTCAGTGACTACCAGTACATTACTGATATTTCTTTGACCTGGCTCTAAACTCAGAAAATCAATACAGACCAGCTCCATGGGTGCACTAGTGGTGATGTTAACAAGAGGGGCAGCCCTCTGAGGCAAAGCTTTCTGCTGTAAGCAGCGATTACAAGTTCTAATGTGTTGTTCCTCATCAGCCTCCATTTTAGGCCAATAAAATCTAGATCTCACTAAATCAAGTGTTCTGTATATGCCGAGGTGTCCCATGTGGTTTTGTAGGGACCTCAGCACCAGATCTCGAAAGGCAGCAGGCAAAACTAACTGTTGCTTGTCCAGTTGGCCCACTTTGTCCACTGTCTCTCTATATAACAGTCCATTTATTAGTCTCAACTTAGGGCTTTCTTTATATAGTAATGCAGTTCTCAAATCAGTGGAGTGTAATTTGGACACATCTTTCCCTGTTTGGAGGGCTTCTAGAGCTGTTTTGATCATAGAATCTCGGGATTGAGCCCATTGAATACTGTCATTATTGAATTGAGGCAAAGCACCAGTGTCCAGAGCAGAAAAATGGCAATAAGCAGCAGGTATGCAGTTCTCAGAGGGTCCCAAACAATCCACCATACAGTCCACTGCGTCTATGGACAATTTTTCCTCCCTATCAAACTTTTGGCAGAGTGCTCGAATATCAGGTTCTGACAGTCAGACCCAGTTATTCGGGGGAACCGGTCTCTGGGAGAGGGCATCAGCATCTATGTGGTTCAAGCCTGCTCTATATTCAACTGCATAGTCATATGTATATAAGGCAGAGAGCCACCTATGGCCCGTGGCATCCAACTTAGCTGAAGTCTGCACATAGGTCAAAGGATTATTGTCAGTTTTTACCAGTATCTTAGCCCCATACAAGTACTCGTGAAATTGATCAACAATGGCCCACTTCAAAGCTAGGAACTCTAATTTGTGAACTGGATAGTTCTTCTTGGAAGGGGTCAGGTTCCTGCTGGCAAAGGCCACTGGTCTCAGGCCATTCGTGTGCTCCTGGCACAACACAGCCCCCAATCCTTGCAAGCTAGCATCAGTATGAATGACATAAGGTCTTGTGGGATCAGCATAGGCCAACAATGGGGCATGGGTAAGTTGATGTATGATTTCATGAAAAGCAGTCTTACAATCAGGAGTCCAGCCGGTCCCAAATACTTCATTGGGATGGAAATACACTCTTTCAGTCTCAATGAGCACTGACTTTTTGTAACTTTTGTGGGTTGGGGATACCCTTGAGTAAGGTTAAGTAAAGGGCGGATCACTCTTGAATAGTCCTTGATGAAATGCCGATAATAACCACAGAAATCCAGGAATCTTTGTAGCTCCTTCAGATTTTTTGGCCGTGGCCAGGTGGTCAATGCCTCAACTTTACTTGAGTCGGTCTCTATTCCCTCGGTGGACACTATGTGTCCCACATATTTTACTGATGTTTGAAAGAATAGACACTTATCAATGGACAATTTAAGGCCAAAGTCTTCCAGTCGATCCAACACCTTGAATAACCTGCTTTCATGTTCCTCCAGTGAGCTGCCAAACACAATGACATCATCCAGGTATACCAGGCACTCCAACAAGTTCATATCCCCCACCACACGCTCCATCAGGCACTGAAAAGTGGCTGGAGCACCTGAAATCCCTTGAGGCATCCTCATAAACTCATAGAAACCAAGTGGGCAGATAAAGGCTGTCTTTTCATGGTCTTCTGGGGCCATCAGGATTTGGTAGTACCCACTGTGAAGATCCAACACCGAGAACCACTTACTACCGTTCAGGCAGTCCAGCGCATCCTGAATGCAGGGCATGGTGTACTGATCTGGAATAGTCCGCCGGTTCAAATTGTGATAATCCACGCACATCCTAACTGTTCCATTCTTTTTTCTCACTATCACGATAGGTGAAGCATATGGGCTTCTGAATTCTTGCATCACACCAGCAGCAAGCATCTCTTGCAGATGCCGTCTCACATCATCTACTGTATGTCGGCAGGTGCCAGGCATCGAGACCTCTCATGAAATGGCCTTTCATCATGCAGCCGGATGTGGTGTTCAGCTCCTTGCACACATCCTACATCCCATTCCTTTAAGGAAAACACCTGGTCTCTCTGGGCAAGCTTCTCACTGATCCTTACTCTCCACTCAGCTGGCAACGGGGAGTCACCAAAACCAAACAAGTCAGGTGTTACTCTGTCACTCTTCCCCGAACTCTTGTTACTGGGCAGTACGGCAGTATCTGCACAGTGCACAGTGGCCAGGGTGCAACCTCAATTTACTCAGATCTCCCTGTCGGACACATTGTGAACTTGAACCATCACTCTACTGGCAAAAGCATGGGCTCTAGCAGGCAGGATACTTGGTTTGACCAGTAGCCCCTCGGGCAGTTTTCCATCCCCTGGTGCATCCAGCATTAATATTTTGTTCTTGACATCCTTCTTGATACAGACTTCTCCTTGTAGAACACATTGAGCATTGGGTGCCAACAGCAAAGATTCCGGATCCTTCTTCCAGACGACCCCAACCGGTTCCTCTGGTTCCATTCTATCAGCATTTCTCTGTGCTTCATAGGACCTTTTAATCAAGGCCGGGATCCTTAGAGCTCTGCCAGTCCTGGACCCTTGTTTTTCATAACACAACTGCGTCAGTCACCCAAACACATGTGCATTAGTTCCAATCAACAACAGGACCCCATCATACAGTCCAGTAGGGGGACACACTAAGGCCAGAGTCTCCACTTGCTCTGCCACTCCAGCCACAGAAGTAGGAAAAGACAGCCAAATTTGGATATAACCAGAGTAGGGGTAGGCCTTCTCACTCAAGCCCCACACATGTAGCCCCTCTAGGGGTTGCAGGGGCACATCAGACAAATGCTTCCGATACCAGTCCTGAAACATGATTGTCACTTGGGGGCCACTGTCTAGTACAGCTCTGGTGGATACCCCATTCACTTTCACAATAGTCTCCATAGAGGGACCCACTACTTCAGACCATTCAGGGGGCATTACTTGAGATGTCACTGGGGTACTGGCCCTGGTGGCAAAACTTTTCCGGTTGGCCCCCCCCCCCGGTGACCAGGCACAGGTTTTGCGATGCCAGGCCACTAACCTGCTGGTAACTTTCCTCAAGTTCTCTGGTAGCCAACACTCAGTCTGAAAGTGTCCATCTTCTCCACAACGGTAACAGAACTTAGTATCTCAGTTGTCTTTGGAGGGAGGGGGGTCTCTTATCTGGTGGGGCACCTCGGATGCTCTACATGGCTCTTCTTGAATGGGGTGTTTGCCCCGTTGGATCTCTGGTTCTCCAATTCTATTGGGGGTGATAGCAGCCTGTTACAGCTCCCTCACCATCTCCCTTAGGTCTCTAATTTCCACTCTCAGGTTGCTCTCAATCTGGGGGTCAGGGGAAACAACATGCACTCCCACTCCACTTTTGGGCTCAGGAGGAGCTTGATACAGATCCAGCTCCCAGTAGGTCTCTGTCAACCCCTTGATCAACCCTCTCAGCTGTTGAGTCTCATCTGGCTCACTCTGCTCAGGGGTCTGGCACAGATTCACGGCCCCAGCATAGGGTTCCCATCCCTCTTCATTGGTTTCAATTTCACAAATCTCTCTCTCATCAATTGACAATATCCAGGAGGGTCGGCCCTCCGGTCTTGCAATTTGAGTTTTAGCAGTATTACACTTGAAAATCTGGCTGACTTCAATATATGGTCTAATCGGACCTGGTTTAGCGTTTCAGCAGTCACTCCCCCTTTCCGTGAGCCTTTTGCAAAGCTCTCTCCATTCTAGTAACAAATGTAGAAAATTTCTCATTTCTCCACTGTTTAGCTGACTTGAATTTCCATAACAGATCCTCTCTGGTTTCAGTGCTGCCAAACACCCCCTCTAAGGTGGAAAGATATTCTGCTGTAGTGGCCTCTGGACTAGTGACCCATAGGAATCGAATGGCTTCCAGTGCCGGACCCCTCAAGCTTTCCATCAGCCGTTTACTCTTTTCCCCTTCAGAGCACTGCCACTCTTGCACTAAAGGAGTAGCATAATCCATCCATGTCTCCAAATCATCTTCCCCTGAAGGCACGGAAACAGTACCGGAGTAGAGTCTCAATCTCCAATAGGAGTCTAGTTGTATGGGAGGAATAACCATAGGGTGTGGGGCTAGTACGGAGCTCTTAGATGACCCAGGAGATGTACCTGGGGACGGCAAGGGAGTGTGATCACCCAACATGTCTAATACCTTTACCAATTCCTGAGCAGTTCTCCCTTCTGTGGCTAACAGTTTGAGCAGTTTGTCCTTAAAACTATTGGTCTTAGGGGACCCACCCGGTGTGACCAAACTACTACATGTGTGAATAACCCTCCATCCCTTCTGGGCACCTTCGGGAAAAATCACTGGGGGCACCCTCTGAGGGTCTATCGTAATACTGCATGAAAGCAGTACTTGCAGGGTCTGTTTGAGCAAATCAGCATATCGCCCTTTTACTTCCACTTTGCCTAGACATTTGACACACTGTACTGTAGAGACAATGTCAGCACTTTTAATTCTCAATGGGACATCCAACAATAATACAGCCTTTTGGGAGTCCAACTCCTCAGCTTCGCACCACCCCATCAATTTGTGCAGCATCATCTTAGGGGATCGAGTTTTAACTTGGGCGTGCTATCCCCCTCCATCTTCTCCTTCAAATTAGACATAATGGGGTACTTCCTTCACTCGGTCACTAGAGGATGCCAATCCCAGCGGTGCCTCCAAGATGTAACCCCCAGGTGGTGCTATCCCAAGGGCTACTACCCCTGCCTGCCTGACTACTAACAGGTTGAGGGGCCTAGGTTCTATGGTGGGTGCCTCCACCCAGAGGTCAGGGTTTGTAGTAATCAGACTAACTTGGTCACAAGCCCTCTGGGACACTGACTGAGACCCCCTTTTATTCCTAATAGTGGCCCACACAATGCACCATGAGTACCTTCACTATTTACACTTACCCCCAGGACTGGCCCGGTCAGCTTGCCTCTGGGGACCCCCTGTAAAACAAGATGAGGCAATACGATAGCTACAGTACAACACCTTAAAATAAGCAAATACCTTAGTCAGTGTAACTTTGCTGAAACAAGCAGATCTGATTTATTTAAGGGGCTGTAACAAGGACGGAGGAAATCAGGTTAATTAGGTTAGACACATTAATAATCACAGTACTGTGCACATATTCAGAGTCCCAAATGTCACTTTTGCTGGGTACCCAAGATGGTGGGGGGCTAGCCAGGATCGGTGCAGCTGGTTGGGGTCCTGTGATGGAAAAAACACTTGCACAATACCCAATTGTAATCTGGTGCCAGGGGCTCAGTTCATGAATAAAAAAAGGAAAGAAATCGGATAAAACACTTGCAATTAAAGACACAGATGGCAGGGAGCTACCCTGATTTGCACTCACTAACTTGATGATGGAAGCTGTCCCCGAGGGTGTCATGGATTTCCAGACGCCCTTTGCACAGCAGGGGAATGAGGTTCTGCAAGCAGGCACACAGCTTCAAGAAACAACGGATTCAGTCTGCCTGCACACGATTGCCTTCCTGTCGACACACATGGGACAAGAGGATTCATTAAGCTGTCCTCCCCAAACACCCCACACATTTATATGTAAAGGAAATTACTATACCAGGCAGCTGCTCTCAGATTCCGATCGCACTTACTGCCAACCCGGGAGTTCACAATGCAGCTTCACTTTCCTGACCGATCGAGTGCGATGAAGCAGTTTCTCCAGTCCTCTACAGGGTGAGCCTGGTTCTCAAGTGTTCAGCCTCTCCTTTCCTCGGTAATTGCGGATTCAATCTGAATCACCATGGCAAATGCACCACCTGAGTCTAGGCATCCACATGCGCTTCCCGTGCGAAAACTCTGCAGAGCAGGAGTTTGGAGCTCCTTCTCCAGTCACGGTCGCAATGGATCTGCCTTCCCAGATACAAGGCAGGGAATTACAGTGGGGTGCCACCCAGTCCAATTGGTGGGCTTCAGTTGCCAATCACTCAAAACTCCCCCTATTGGTGCAAAAAGGTGTCACGGTCCAGAACTTCACTTCCCAGAATTACTGGCTATATTCCTTATGGCCAGCCAGCTCCCAATAAAGTCCAGATCCTAGCTGGTCTGCTTAAGCTCCATTTTAGATGCCCCTCCTGCCTGATTGGATCTATTCTGCAGTTCAGATCCAAAATGGAGGGGCAATACACACTGAGTCCTAGCTGCAAGAAAGGCAGGTTAGACAAATTATATTTCCACTAACACTCTAACTGATAAGGGGCAAGCAGTTACATCTCTAATAAGAGCCCCCCTTTTCCCATTTAGTGACAGCATCAACGAAGCGATTTGTCAGCAGCTCGGTGGGACTCCAGCAGGGAAACACACAGTCCCCCCATGTAACTAATCATGCCTGCAAGCAGACAGCTCTTAAAGAGACAGTACCAGAGGCTCCAAAAACACTCTCAAACGGCTTAAATGCCGAATACCATTCAGGCTGGGAGCACTTAGGCAAGCTCCTAGGAGTCTTTTGGGAACCCCCAATTGCAGGGGGGTTACATAAGGAAAAGAGGGCAACCTTCCAGAAGTACATACGTACTCAGCATGAGGAGGATTGGGAAGCCTATAATGATAAATCAAAGGCAGCTAGCAGAGCAGTTAGAGAGGTAAAGGTTGCCAGGGTAGTATGTCTGACACAGGGAATAAAATTGGAGTGAGAAGACCTTCTTCAAATATATATTTATTTATTTATTTAATTTAGTTTTTGTTGACCGGGTAAGTGCACTAGACAAATTCTGCCTATTTTCAGACACGACCCGGGGAGGGGGATACAGATGAATGCCAACTGACTTTGAACCAGATTAAGCTGTTGGTGGTATTTTTAGTGAATGGGGGGAAATTTGGCCAGGATACCGGGGAAATTCCCCTGCTCTTTTCAATAAGTGCCATGGGATCTTTAACATCCACCTGAACTACCACCAGAACAGGCAGATGGGACCTCGGTTTAACGTCTCATCTGAAAGACGGCACCTCAGGAGTGCAGCACCCCCCTCATGCTGCACTGCAGTGTCAGTATTGGGATATTAACCCAAGTGCCTGATGTGGAGATATAAAGAAGAAGGGGGATATTAAAGATGAAACTCGGGTTAAAAAAGGAGGTGGGCTGGGCAGAAAGAAGTGAAAAGAGAAAACAGAGGTACTTAACAAGTATTTCTGCTCTGTTTTCACTGTAGAGAAGGATGGACCAGTGCCAAATGGGAGCATGGGGAGTGAGGTCAGGAAAGGGGGATGTCACCAATGGTGCGATAGAGGTGGACAGGGTGCTAAATGACCTAAAGGCCCTGAAGGTGGACAAATCCCCAAGTCCAGATGGAGTGCACCTGAGGGTCCTCAGAAAACTGGAAGAGGTGCTGTCAAACCCTCTGGCAGACCTATTTAACCCTTTTCAGGAGTCCAGAAGTATGCCTTGGGACTACAGAACTGCACATCTGGTGTCTCTCCCTTACAAAAATTCCAAGGGATGAACCAGGGAATAATAGCCCTATCAGTCTGACCTCAATAGTGGGGAAAATGATGGAGACTATCCTGAAAGAGAGACTAGTGGGCTTTCTTGAGGAAAGCAGGCTGCAAGATGAAAGGGAGGATGGGTTTATGTCAGGGAGGTCCTGCATCTGATAGACTTTTTCAACTGTGTGACCAAGACAGTGGATAGAGGCCAATCGGTTGATGTCCTGTATCTGGACTTCAACAAGGCCGTTGACTCTGTACCGCATAGGAAATTGGTCAGGACGTTAGAGGATCTGGGGGTGGGGGGGCCAAGCTCACTGAATGGATCAAAAACTGGTTAAGCCAACAGGTGGTTGTTGAGAAGGGGGGGAAATTCTGAAAAGATAGACCGGGTGAACAGTGTTTCCCACAGGGCTCAGTGCTCGGTCTGGTGTTGTTTAACATCTTCCTCAGTGACATAGCAGAAGGAATCAAGGGTAATATCTGCCTGTTCACAAATGATATAGGGCCCGATTCACAAAGCGGGCTGAGATCAGCGCAAGCTGTGGCAAACAGCAGCTTGTGTTGAAGCCAGTGCACCAGGGACCCTGCATTAGATTCTGGTACAGCAGGGGTCCCAGTGCCTAAGTCCTCACATTTGCGGCAACCCCTCCCATTTGGAAACACATGGCTCATGGGAAGGGTCTGCCCCAGGCTTCCTGCTGAAAATGCAAGCAGTCCCCCCCAAGCCCTGATCACCCTTTATATCAGTATTAAACTCCCTGATAGTCTAGTGCCCCCCCCCAAAGACCCAGTCACTCATAATATAGCATCATATCCCTGGTGGTCTAGTGGACTGCTCCAACCCCGATCCCCTGTTTCGTGTCAACCTGACATACCTGGTGGTCTAGTGGACCTCCCCCACCCAACAGTGCCCTACCACCCCACTCTCCCCCATCCCATAACTGATTCAATGACTGGCACAACCCACTGCTCACCACCATGGCCCGCCACTGAATGAGCACGTACTGTATATAGCACATGCTCAGTGACTGACAGTTACCATCAGTCACTGAGCGCGTACTGTCCCAAACAATATTCCTCCATCAATAAAAGAAAAAAAACAGGTCCACCTGGGAATAAGTTGTCACACCTTGGTGTGTCTTTTCTGATCAAAAATGACAAATTAAAATTAAATATAAACTGTAACAAGACAACGGATGGACCCTGGATGTCTTGTATTTGGACTTCAGTAAGGCATTTGACTTGTAGCTACATTACTGGTTCATGAAGAAGCTGAAAGAAATCATGGTGGGTGATAAACTGACTGGATGGGTGGGCAACTGGATTAGAGATTGGACCTATGGTGGGGTCATAAATAGGGATAGAGCAGGGATAGAGCAGGAGTGGGGCAGGTGACAAGTAGTGTGACATTGAGTTTGGTACTGGGTCTAGTGCTTTTCAACGTGTTCATATGGGACATAGAAGAATGCATAGGGCCAGTATGTCACTGTTTGCTGAGAACACCAAGACATGCAACAGAGTGGACAATGAGAAAGGCATCAGGGAACTGAAGGGGACCTTTCCCAGTTGGAGGAATGGTCCAAGGTCTGGCAGTTAGGATTAAATGCAAAAAAGTGTATGGTTATGCACTTGGGAGGAAAAGAAAATACCCTGTAACTAAATACTAGACGGCACAAGTGTGCACGGAACATACAATGAAGAAAGAGACTGTACAGCAAAGCAAACAGAATGCTTGGATACATAAGGAGTACCTTCCTGAGTAGAAGTAAGGAAGAGATTCTAACACTACCAATCACTGGTCAGGCCTCACCTAATGTACAGTGCCTAGTTCTGGAATCAGTATTTGAGGCTATTCAGAGGTGAGTGACTATGATTATTCATGGTCAGCAGGAGAAATCCTACAAAGAAAGGTTAGAAAACCTCAACATGTATCCTCTGGAGATGAGAAGAGAACATGGAGACGTGGGGAAAGATTGAAACCGTTCAAGTATTTAAATGGGATCAACAGAGTTGAACTGATAGGTAGTCAGGTGGGGGCAAGGGACTGGTATGAGAGGGGAATTATCGAAGCAGATATGGTCAGGCCAGTACTAGACTGGCAACTGTATTGAGTTAGGGACTTGACAGACTAGGTGGACCTATGGGCTTTATCTACCCGTACTGTCTATTGTGTGTGGAAATGGTATGAGATGACTTTTGTCACTCACTGACATCACTGACATTATCATCCATATTTAAAGCCCTATAGTAGAGATTTTGTCTGGTGTCAAGACAGTATGTATGATCAGAATGAATGAATTGTGGATTTCTATGGCATTTTGCATACAAAATGTAACTCAGAGCACCTTGCAAGGCAATGAAGCAGATGCTGGTAACACAGAGGCTAAGTGCACTCTGTGGCAGCCATGAAACACTTGCTATTTACTCACTGTCATGGAGAATTGCCCTACATCTTATTTTATGAAAAGGAGGAATGGAATGAGCTTTTATATCAGGGGCAGTGCCAACTGCTTCAAAAACTAACATAGAATCTTTTATTTCCATCTGGATAACCACCAGCTGATGGGCAGAAGGGACTGCAGTTCAATGACTTATCTTAAAGGTGAACTAAAGTCAAAATGTACAAAAAAACATAGAAACATAGACTTTGACAGCAGATAAGGACCACTTGGCCCACCTAGTCTGCCCATTTCCCTACCTACTGGATAAGCCACAGTTCCTAGTTAACCAACAGCCTACATTTTTCTACCCCCACCAGAATTGCCTTATGTCTGTCCTATGCATTCTTGAATTCTCCCACTGTTTTTGACCCCACAACTTCCTCAGAAAGGCCGTTCTATGTGTCCACCACCCTCTCTGTGAAAAAATACTTCCTCACATTGCCCCTGAGGTGTCCCCCCCATCTTCAAATTATGTTCCCTTGTTCTTGCGCATCTCTTTTTCTGAAAGATGCTACCCTCTTGGACTTTGTTGATTCCTTTGAGGTACTTGAAAGTTTCTATCATGTCCCCCCTCTCCCTCCTTTCCTCAAGGGTATATATATTAAGCTCCTTTAGTCTCTCTTCATATGGCTTGTGTTGCAGACCCTGCACCATTTTAGTTACCCTCCTCTGGACAGCCTCCATCCTGTCTATGTCCTTGCGGAGATGGGGTCTCCAGAACTGCATGCAGTACTCCAGATGGGGTCTCACCAACTGTCTGTACAGAGGGATAACAACTTCCTGTTTTCTACTGGTGATGCCTCTCCCTATTCATCCCAGTATCCCACCAGCCATCCTTACTGCCTTCTCACATTGCTTGCCCACCTTTAGGTCATCTGATATGACTACCCCCAGGTCCCTTTCCATTTTTGTCTTTGTTATTATCTCAACCCCCATTGTGCTGTGCAGAGTGTTTTGATTTGTAGGAATATTCCTAGTGTGTCCTTCCCTTTGTCTGCAGTAAGGATTTTTTTAAAATTGGCCTGCTAGTATTATGGCCCTGGGGATCTCCATGTTCACATTTTTATGGCTCTTCTTCCTATAATGCCTCCTGTCCCATGGGACAATGATGTGTCCAGGACCATTGATTCAAAGAGCTATAACTGCTGCAGCAGAAATCTACTGTTAGGAGCCTGATATTCTTGCTTCAACTAAATAACTCTGTCTAATCCAAACTTGCTATTTTCTAAGTATGTTTCTAGGTCTAGCCAGCAGGAGTCAATGTTTTGTTTTTGAAGCTTTTCATTTTATTAAACTGCACATAACCATTACAAAATCACACATATCACTCCATGTCACCAACACTATAATTGGTGAAGACTCTAGCTATTTGCTTACAGAAAAGCCTACTCGGTTATCCCTCAGGTGTTTGTCATCTTTCAGTTTATCCTTCATTAGAGCTCCCAGGACAAGGGGAGTTACTTATAATCACAGCTCTACTGCTGTGAATTTGATAAAAAAAAAAAAAAACAGCTCTTATTGAATGAATGGTCTTGGATGCATTACTCTCATATGGGACAGGAGGCACAGTAGGAAAGAAAAGAGCCATATAAATGTGAATATGGAGATCCCCAGGGGCCATAAAACTAGCAAACATAAAAGAAAACACTCCTTGTGGTAAACAGAGGGAAGAACACACTAGAACTACACCTACAGACCCAAATGCTCTGCACAACATATTTTTGTAAGTCCTGACTATAGTTCCCCTTTTAGAATGGCACCATCAACATTGTAATACCTCTAACCCCACCCCCCTTCAGCACAGCAGTATCAACACAGGACAAGCCCAAGTCCCAGATGTAGGACTGGAGCCCTGCCTCTTTCCCAAATGTAAGAGTACTATCAGCCATACCATGTTTTAGCATATAGGCTATAAAACAGTAAACATTTGACTACTGTTTAAGTTACAGCCACTCTGAAAAACAGCCCTTCCTTAGTTATTGAAATGTGAAGGAGTCGAAGTGATACAGACTTCAGCCGTGTTTACACGACAGTAGCACTGCAAACACAAAGCTGCAGCAGCACGGTCCCGACTGTCACAAATGTACTCAGCAGGTCAGGCCCTCTGCTCCCACAGTGCCAACCTCAGAGTGCAAGAGTGTGAACAGGTAATAGACAGCGTAACCCTCCTGTCTGCTTGTGGGTCTGAATCACCTTTAGTCTCAAGTTCTGGGGGGATTCAAACTATGAGCCTTATGCTAGCATACCCAATTTACAGGCACAGATTCGTACCCTCTTTGAGGACTGCGGTATAATCTTACACCAGGGGCACTCAGCCAGGTCTCCAAAATAAACCCTTAAAACTCTATAAAAGACCGTAGGTATATTCTTACCTTTTTCCAGTTTAGTAACACCATCAAGCTTTTGAACAGTTTTGTCAGTCTTAACCCTCTATACGCCACATGCAAAAAAAAAAAAAAAAAAGAATGTGGAAGACCCAGGCAGTATCTTTCAAATATAGATTTTACTAAAAATGGATAAAAATATGAAACATGTAAACACAGAACACTATATCACAAAGCATACAATCACTTACAAGAAAACAAAGAAAACTATAGACAAACTCCTACCAACATATAGTTAGATACTTTTCTATCTAATGTATTACCTCTAAGTGCTTGTCAGAGAGTTGTGTGTTTCTCTTTCCCAAGATGGAATATAACAAAACAGCTCAGACACAGTATAGTTTAAACTGTGTTTCCCCACAACCGTTCTATTAGTCATCTAGCTCCTCCTTTTAGAATATAAAAAAAATACAAAGATGATGTCCTATCAGAAGGTATTTTAAGTAAGGTGGCATCAGCAAAAACTCATTTCCCAAATTATAAGTCTGTGATTTTCCAGTTCCTTCTCCCACAGTCACAAATTCATTGGGTATAAGCCAACCAGGCTCTACCAGATCCCCTTTTACCAGCGTCAGGGATGCCCCTGTGTCCCTTAACCCTTGTGTCTGTACCCCATTCACCGTGACTGGGTGCATGTGTTCCCTCATGTTCACAGGCATGCTTCCAGGGACACACAAACAACCCACTTCTTTCTTAGCCCCATTCTGCATATTGCTCACCCTTTTCAGACACTGTCTGGCAATATGCCCAGTTTCTTTACTGACCCAATATTCATGTCTTTTCTCAGAGAAATCTTTTCTCTGAAACCTGGGACTAACTGGTTTCAGTGGAGGCAGTGAGGGTTTTAGCTGCACTGAAGGCGTGCTTTTCCCTTCTCCGCTGCCACGCCCGCCCCATCCGCTCTCAGAACAGGTGTGCTCTTGGCATACCAGTCCGAGAGTTTAGCAGCCTCTTACATTGTTTTGGGATCTCAGTCCTCCAGCCAGGTTTTCAGCTCTGCTGGGCATGCCCCAAAAAACTGTTCTAACAAAATAGCATTTTCAATTTTATCTACAGAGTTTGCTTCAATTTCTTTCCACCAACGTTTTAAAAACTGATGTTTTTTTCATGGCTAGCTCCTCTTAGCTCACATCAGGGCTTCTCCTGAGAGTACAGAATTTTGCTCTGTATGCTTCTGCAGTTAAATAAAACTTTTTTAAAAGTGCAGCTTTAAGTTTGCTACAATCATTACTGTCCTCATTGTCCATTTGACCCAATGCATCCCAAGCTTTCCTGGTAAGTAGCTGGGATAGCTGGAAGCTCCAGGACCCTCTAGGAATTTTAGCCTGAATACAAACTTTTTCAAAGGAATTTAAAAAGGCATCCATATCCTCCCCCTCTTTAAATTCAGCTATCAATTTGGAATTCAATTTGTAACCCAGTCCTGTAGTTCCAGTTAAACTCAAGCCACTTACCTGCTCTGGTGCTGGTGGATGGAGTCATAACTTCTCCAGTTTATGTCACCTCCAGCAGTCACACTCCTCTTGGTCCACCTCTCGCTGTTCATGCTTCTCTTATCCCTGGAAACTCCAGCTCCATTCTGCACAACTCAATCTGTAGCTTGATTGCTTCTGGCTTCAGAATGTTGGTGACCTTCCTCTGCTGCTGTGGCCCTTCACTGGCACTGGCCCTGCTGTCATCCTCACTGGATCTGCACACTGCACTGGCCACTAGGCCCTCTGCACCCAAGGTTTGGTCTTTTTCAGTCACAGTCTGTGACTCGATGCCCTGGGCATCTGCTGCCATCAGGGCATCCACGAGGTTCTGCTTGGTGGCTCTCACCTTGTGCAGGACTCCTCTGTCCTGGCACAACTGCCTCAAGTAGTCTGCAGTGTACCCGCTGTAGTTGGAAGCCATCTTCTTCCCTAACTATGGCTACTCTAACTTGCACTTTAGAAAAAAAATAAAACAGGTAGGAACTTGACTGTAAGCAAAATTATATAGTTCTGTTTCCTTTATAAAAATAAACCACTGCCTTATTTTGCAAGTGAGCTGTACAGTATTAAGTTGATACACTGAACAGTTAAAGTTTGGGTTACCAATTTTATCAGCACCGCTGCCAACCAAATCTGTCACCAATTTTATCTGCACCACTGCCAACCAAATCTGTCACAAATGCACTCAGCAGGTCAGGCCCTCTACTCCCACAGTGCCAACCTCAGAGTGCAAAAGTGTGAACAGGTAACAGACAGGTTAACTCTCCTGTCTGCTTGTAGTTCTGAATCAGCTTTAGTCTCAAGTTCTGGGTGGACTCAAACTGTGAACCTTATGCTAGCATACCCAATGTACAGGTACAGATTCGTACCCTCTTCAGGGATTGTGGTACAATCTTACACCAGAGACACCCAGCCAGACTTCCAAAATGAACCCTTAAAACTCTATAAAAGACCACAGGTATATTCTTACCTTTTTCTAGTTTAGTAACACCATCAAGCTTTTGAACAGTTTTGTCAGTCTTAACCCTCTATACGTCACATGCAAAGAAAAAAAAGAACTTGGAAGACCCAGGCAGTATCTTTCAAATATAGATTTTACTAAAAATGGATAAAAATATGAAAAATGTAAACAGAATACTATATCACAAAACATATAATCACTTACAAGAAAACAAAGAAAACTACAAACTCCTACCAACATACAGTTAGATACTTTTCTATCTAATCTATTACCTATAAATGCTTATCAGAGAGTTGTGTGCTTCTCTCTCCCAAGATGGAATATAACAAAATAGCTCAGACACAGTATAGTTTAAACTGTGTCTCCCCACACCCCTTCTATGAGTCATCTAGCTCCTCCTTTTAGAATACAAAAAAATACAAACATGATGTTCTATCAGAAGGTAGTTCAAATAAGGTGACATCAGCAAAAACTCATTTCCCAAATTATAAGTCTGTGATTTTCCAGTTCCTTCTCTCCGGGCATTTCAAAGGGGTTTTATAGCTTTTTAACACCAGTTGATATTAAATGTTCTTCCTCTTAAGATGTCATAAAAGTTTATGATCTCCAGCAACAGGTCATAAAAAAAGGCCATAAAGGACAATGTCTCAAGGAAGCTAATTATATTACAGAGATCTCCTGGTTTAATATATATCCTGTCATTTTCACTGAAACCTGGGGGGGGGGCACCCATGGAAGCACTGTGATAATCACACACTGTATTTTTATATTACAGATATTATCCAACAATCATAACCGGCTGGCTAAGTGTCACACTGACCACTTGCCACCCGCAATCTGTCTATCTACATAGCTCCTCTCCACACTGCTGCAATCTGTGCTGATGAGGGTCTGTGCATCGCAGGGGATCTAGACATCTGTTGGTTGCTGTGGCACAGGCAGTCCACACTGCCACTTAAGCCACTGTAAGCCACTCACTCCTCTTGGTGCTCCCAGCTTGACAGAGAATCTGGGAGCATCTTAGCGAGTGACTTACCCCGATCAGGTATGTGTCCACACGTCATATTTGCACTCGAGCATCCCGAGTACATGGGTTACTCCACTGCAAATGTGATTGTGTAAACACAGCTTTAGAAGAAGTCCAAGAATCATTATTAAAAAAAAAAAGTGGAGGAAATAGGGTCTAGTGTAAAACACTGGAAATAGTCCATTACACAACTGATGAGTGTGTTCATGGTTTCTTTCATTTTAATATATGCATTGCATTTACTTGGAATGCACAAAGCTGATACATTAAGTAAAAACCCTTCTTTATGATTGAACTTTCCAAAGAAACTTTTGTTTTACATTTGTAGATTAATGTTTGCACTCTAAAGAAACCAAAAACGTTAACAGTATTGGAAATAGTATGTTACTTATAAGGAGGGAAGAGTCTGTTGCCCAGCACTGCATTCAGGAAACTTAACTGTTTTGTTACATTATGGTGCCACTTGAGCCCCTTTTGTCAGAAGTCACATTCAAGCAGCAATGAAAATTAGTTGAATTGGGCGTGCCTTATAGTCTTTTGATACAAAACCCATCTGGAGAATTTAGAGTTCAAAGGCTCTAGACCCTGGAGAGCTATGACTAGATCTTTAGCCCCCCCACAATGAAAACATTTAGTGAGCTTCTGCCCCTTGCCCTTTGAGAGCCTTAAAGTGATGCTGTCAGATTTTTGAGGAGTTTATAGGGTGCCTGTTTTCATCATTGTGCTTAGAAAGTGCATATTTGCCCTATATGCATATAATAAGGATTTTTTTTACTAAATCACCAAAAATAGCATTTGATGTGACCCACCTTTTGCCAGCTGCTCCGTGAGTAAGTGTGTTCTTGATTTCAACCTGATGCTGAGGCACCAGTGTAATTATGGAGGCACAAATGCTTGATTTCTCAAGCGATATGACGTAAACCTAACATATGGAAGAATAGACTTTCCTGAGTTCGGTAAACTAACTTGACAATGAAAATGAGTGGTCTAACATAGTCAAATTAATGTTTGCAAAGTAAAGTCATGTCTCTGGGTGCGTGCATTAGTAGCGATGCTGTATATATGTAAATATTTTTTCCTTTTTACTTTTTTACTGTTTTTTTACATCAGGGCAAACACCTTGACTCTGAGCTAGTTACTAAAAACATAATATTGCTACAGTAACTAATTACTCCTCAAAACTGAATAGTGTGCTATGCTATGCTGGTCACGTAAACTAGGTGATGGAATTTACATTTTCTTGGTACTGAAGTACCAGTAAGTACAATTCTACCTCTGCCCCAGCTATTCAAACAAATGTATGCTAGCACTGATTACCATCCTGTATTGCTGTTTAGGAGTTCCTTTACCTAGGATAAGCCGAATGAGCTACCTTCTCCACAGCAGCACCAGCCTTCAGGAATAACTCACTCTCCTGTCTTGTGAAGCATCCTCCTCATTCACATGCACTGTAATTTCAGAATGAAGTTGCTCTCCCTCACTTACTGTTTCGGATCCCTCCATTTTCCCTGCCTAAACTGAGGTTAGCTCTCAGCATTATCACCTCTGCTCTCCTTCTCTTGCTCTCAGAGAAAGCAAGAAGACCAATAGAGTGATGATCAGGTTGAATGGGGGGGTGTAGAGGGGGACCGAGAAAAGCAGAAATTGTAAATGAATACTTCTGCTCAGTATTTACAAAGGAAGGGAAGGAGGGACCAAAATTAGGAGGTAGAAACACACACAGATGGGGGTGAGGGGTGGGAGTTGTACACCAGTCCATTCAAGGAGTTCCAACTCTCGAAACTAAAAGTGGACAAGGCAATGGGGCCAGATGTGATACATCCCAGAATACTGAAAGAACTCAGGGAGGTACTAGGGGCACCACTGACAGCCCCGTTTAACAAATCACTGGAGGATGGAGAGGTGCTAGAGGACTGGAGGAGGGCAAATGTGGTACCACTACACAAAAGTGGGAGCAAGGTAGAGGCTGGAAATTACAGGCCAGTCAGCCAACCTCCGTGGTGGGGAAAATCATTGAGTCCATGTTAAAGAAAAGGACTGTGGCATACCTGGAGGCTAGTGGGGCACAAGACCTGAGGCAACATGGATTCACAGCAAGAAGATCTTGTCAAACAAATCTGATAGATTTCTTTGACTGGATAACCAAGGTGGTGGATCAGGGAGGGGCAGTGGACAGGGCATACCTAGATTTTAGCAAGGCATTTGACACCGTCCTACACAGAAGGCCAGTAAACAAGTTGTGCAGTCTGGAAATAGGTTCCAAGATTTTACAATGGGTCAGAAATTAGCTGAGCAGCAGGACACACAGAGTGGTGGTGAACAGAGTTCAATCTCAGGAGAGGGATGTGACCAGTGGGGTGCCACAGGGTTCAGTTCTGGGACTTGTCCTCTTCAATGTCTTCATTAGTGACATTGCAGAAGAGCTAGAAGGGAAGGTATGTCTATGAAGATGACACCAAGATCTGCAATAGAGTAGACACTCCAGATGGGGTGGAAAAATGAGAAAAGACCTAAACAAATTGGAGGAGTAGTCAAGAGAGTGGCAGCTTAAAGTCAATGCAAAAAAGTGCAAAGTCATTCGCTTGGGCCATAGGAATCCTTGAGAGGAATACAAAATGGGGGGGGGGGGCAGAGATTAAAAACAAGAAAACTAGAAAAGGCCTGGGGGTAAACATAACAGATGGCCTGAAAGTGGCCAAGCAATGTAAAAAGGAAGTGGGAAGGACCGGAGGAATGCTGGGTGCATAGGGAGGTGCATCACCAGTAGAAAACAACAGGTGATGATGCCACTGTACAGACAATTGGTTAGCCCACATCTGAAATACTGTGTTCAGTTCTGGAGACTGCACCTCTGGCAGGACATTGACAGAATAGAGGTGGTGCAGAGAAGGGCAACAAAAATGGTGAAAGGAATGCACCAGAAAACATATGAGGAAAGATTATGTATACCCTGAAGGAAAGGAGGTGGGGGGATAGTGATAGAGACAATCAAGTACCTCAGGGGAATCAGTAACGTTCAGGAGGAAAGCATCTTTCAAAAAAAGAGATGTGTAAGAACAAGGGGTGACAATATGTGGCTGGGGGGGAATCAGGAGTAATGCAATGAAGTATTTTTTCACAGAAAGGGTGGTGGATGCATGGAACAGCCTCCCAGCAGAGGTTGTACAGGCTAAAATGATTGGTGAGTCCAGAATGCATGGGACAGCAAAAGGCAACCTTGGTGATAGGAAAGAGAGGGTAAGCTGCTGATGACTTAGGATCAGAAGTTAAGTAAGTAGGAAAATGGAACAGACTAGGTGGGCCAGGCAGTCCTTATCTGCCATCAAAATCTATGTTTCTATGTTTCTTATGCTATGATACCTAATTCCTTCTTGTTTGTTTCTTTCTATCATGTACTGTACATGTTGAAGAATTCTGGGGTTTTACACTTGCTGTCTGGGAACCATCCTGTAAATGGTTTGGGGATAATGGCCCATACAAGAGCAGTATTGTGTGTGTAACTTCTGCATCCTTATTCTACTCCATGTTGCAGCTTGAAGGGCTAAAACACAAAAGAGATAAAGGAATTTTCTTACACTGTAGTGCCCCAGTGAGCCAATAAAGAGAAAGTAACTTTCATACACCATAGTCCCTCAGAAAACCACGGAGATAAAGTAACTTTCTTATAGTGTAGTCCCAAAATGAATCCATGGAGATAAACTAATTTTTTACACTGTAGTGCCCCAGTGAAGCCATGAAGATAAAGTAACTTTTTTATACTTCAGTCCAGCAGTGAACCCATAAAGATGAAGCAACTGTCTTACACTGTAGTCCTACAGTAAACCCATGCAGACAAAGTAACTTTTTTACACAGTAGTCCCATAGAGAATGCATAAAATAACTTTCCTCTACTGTAGTCCTACAGTAAACCCATAAAGTGACTCTCTCATGTTATAGTTCTACAGTGAACCAATAAAGATAAATTAACTTTTTAATACTGTAGTCCCATAGTGAACGCATGAAGATAAAGTAACCTTTCTTACACTGTGCTCCCACAGTGAACCCATGAAGATAAAGCAAATTTCCTATACTGTAATCCAACAGTGACCCAATAAATATAAAATAACTTTATTATACTGTAGTCCCACAGTGAACCCATGAAGATAAAGTAACCTTTCTTACACCATAGTCCCACAGTGATCCCATGACGATAAAGTAACCTTTCTTACACCGTGGTCCCACAGTGATCCCATGAAGATAAAGTAACCTTTCTTACACCGTGGTCCCACTGTGAACCCATGAAGATAAAGTAACCTTTCTTACACCGTGATCCCACTGTGAACCCATGAAGATAAAGTAACCTTTCTTTCACCATGGTCCCACAGTGAAACCATGAGGATAAAATAACCTTTCTTACACCATGGTCCCACAGTGAGCCCATGAAGGTAAAGTAACCTTTCTTACACCGTGATCCCACAGTGAACCCATGAAGGTACAGTAACCTTTCTTACACCGTGGTCCCACAGTGAACCCATGAGGATAAAGTAACCTTTCTTACACTGTGGTCCCACAGTGAACCCATGAGGATAAAGTAACCTTTCTTACACTGTGGTCCCACAGTGAACCCATGAGGATAAAGTAACTTTCTTATATGTCAGTTCCAAAGTGAACCCATGCAGATAAAGTAACTTTCTTATGTAGTACCACATAATATCCATGGAAATGAAATAACTTTTTTTATATATTGTAGTCCCACAGTGAATCTATGGAGATAAAGTAACTTTATATATTGCATATATAATACATATGTATACATTATATCTACTGTAGTACCACATTTAATCCACAGAGACAAAGTAAAGGAGGCAGCATAGCACAGTGGTTTAATGCTCTGAGCTGCAAACCTGGACACCTGGGTTTGAATCCCACAGCCCCCACTTGCATACTATGTGACCCTGAGCAAGTCACTTAACTTCCTTGTGCTCCCAGGTCACACCTGGAAACAAGCTTCAGTTTACTGTGTCTTTTCTGGTAAAAAAAAATGTAACTTCGTATACTAACAAAAATGAATAAAAGTCACACTAGGGAGGTGGTGCTCTCAATAACAGGTAATAGTAGAACTCAAGGAAAATCAGGCACTTACCACCTCCAAACTTGAAGAGATGCCACTCCAGAGATATTTCACAAAGTGCTCAGTGTGTTCTTTTTTAAAGTGCTGTTCAGACAAAAACACCACTTGGCCATCACCTGACTAATTTTGGATTATTCACAATCCTTTTTCAAAGACGTATAGTGTGCCAGCTTTACTTTAGTAGTTGTGCTTGTTCAATTATGTCATTAAACATCAACAGATTTAGTAAACCCACTGTACCAGGCACATTACTGGCTACTAGGCCCTATTCAATCAGTGCAATAGTGCAAAATTCTGCAAAATTAAATACTTTGCGAAGTATCTCTGGAGTCGCACCTCTTCAAGTTAGGAAGTGGTGAGTACCAGATTTTCCTTATGTTTAAGTTTGTATACTGTAGTCCCACGTCAAATCCATGGCTATAAAGTAACTTTTTATAATGCAGCGCCACAGTGAACCTATCAATATGAAGTACATTTCTTACACTGTAGTCCCAAAATGAATCAACAGAGATAAAGTTAACTTTGTCACACTGCAGTCCCAAAGTGATTCCATGGAGAATGACAATTTTTTCATACTGTAGTCCCACAACAAACCCAAGGAGATAAAATAACTTTCCTTCACTGTTGTCACACAGCTAACCCATAAACATAAAACAACTTCCTGATACTGTAGTCATGTGGTAAACCCATGGAGATAAAGAAACTTTCTATACTACAATCCCACAGAAAAAGCATGCCAGTGCTAAGATTTGAATTAGCAACTCTTAGTTCATGTTTTTGTTTACGTTCCAGGTGAGATGTTGAGCAACCAGTGCCTATTTTCAAGGGCTTACAGTTCTGTGTTCTTAGCTATCAGAACCACACAGCCTTCCTTGATATTTTGATAACCTAGGAAATATTTTCATAGCTTCAGGCTACCAGGCCATTGTGAGGTATGACCCCTGGTAATTAACCACTTAAACTTGTAAGTGCAGGATAGAAACTGCTGGTGAACAGGTTTCTCACCTTTGTTCTTGTAAACATTAACCCCATTCCCACTGGAGCTTGAAACTGAGTCAAAATGGAAAAACTAGATGTTAACTTCAACCCTACCCAATTTAAACCCAGCACATTGTCTAGATCCTGCATGGAAAACTACAGAATTAAAGGTTTGAGCTCTCCTCATAATTTCAGTCATGAGACACCAGTAACCTCTAATCTTGTCCCAGGAAGACTTCTGGGAGGAGATGTGGATGTGCAAGATCACTTTGCCAATGTCCCATGCTGTATTCTATATAAATCCATTAGAGGGTTGAGCTCCAGGATGATTCTATTACAATACAGAGTATGCCAATAGAAAACAAGCATTTGTCAATGCTGAATGTTGTCTCGCTGGCATTGGCATTGGTAATGCTGGAGTTAGAGATGCATAATATGAATGGCAGTGAAGTACTGAAGTGACACCAACCCCACCCCCACCCTGTAGAGACCGACAGGCATTGGGGTGTGCCTTTGGGCTGTCAGCTATAATGCTCATGCCATTGTACCTCACCCTACCCTGTAGACACTGACAAGTGTCATGGTGTGCTTTGGGGTCTTTGGGCATTATACTTACCCAGTTCCATAAGGAAATATGCTGAGGTGGGTGCAGTAAAGGAGAATGGGGTGAACTTTGTGGCTGAACAGTGCAAGGCACACCACGAAGCCTGTCACTGGCTGCAGGGTGGGGGTGGGGTTGGAATGGTGTGAGCATTACAGCCGATGACCCAAGTCACACCCCTGAAGCCTGTCAGTCTCTACAGGGTGGGGGGCTACAGTTGGAAACCCTAACACCGTAGGCGTGTGTTGATATTTTTACTCCAGATTTTCAACATGGGCTGTTTGTGAGTCCACCTCATGAAAAGTGGCACTATCAGATTTTTAGCTGAAAGGTGGTTTGCACAGCGGCTATGTCATTTGGCAACACAGGGACAAAAACACATTTTGGGCAGCATGTGGAAAATGACAACTGTATTGTGCATGAGATTTTAAAAAATGGCAACGTTGGAAATCTGGAGTGAAAAAAGAAAAATGGGTGAAGTTATGAGCATGCATAGAAACTGTGCAACACAAGCTGTAACCCAATTATTTTGGGGATTTTTTTAACCACATGTTTGACATAGGCATTTTGGGACCTCCCCTCATGAACAGTGGCACTGTGATTTTCTTAATCTGTCCCGAACGTTGATTTTGTACAGTGACCGCGCCATTGTGAGCCACATGTGCGAAAACACATTTCCGCAGGATGTGAAAAATGTTAGCTGTACTGTTCATAAGAAGGTGTGAAAAAATGGCAATGCTGAAAATCTGGAGTGAAAATATTAAAAATTCTCAAAGTTATGAGAGTGCGTAGAAACTGCGCAATGCACGCTCGTAACACAATCATTTTTTGGAATTTTTTCACCAAATTTGCAGCATAGGCTTTTTGGGAGCCCACCTCATGAAACGTGACACTGTTGTTTTATTAATCTGTCCCAAAAGATGATTCCGCACAGTGACCGAGAAATCACCTTTCGGGACTGAATATCGAAATTACAGTGACCGAGTTCATGAGGTGGGGTCCCAAGAACAGCATTTTGTAAATTTCCAGCCAAAAGTTGCAAAAATGGCTGAGATGCCCACCTAAGTGGAACCCCCATTTATGCCATTATACAGCTTACCGGCATCTCTTCAGTTCGTGGTCAGCTTCGAAGAGTGCAGACGTGTTCCTGTTCCACCGAAGATCACTGCGCCAGGCTCCAGAGGTAAGTATGGGGTGAGGGTGTGTGTGGGGAGGTTGGGTGTGGGGAGGTTGGGTGTGGGTTGGGGGAGGGGACACTGGAGATAACGAGGGACCTTTTTTTCTTTCACAGATTAAAACAAAATAACATTGTGGGAAGGTTTTTCCTTTAGAGGTTTGCTTTTGGCACACTGGGGGTGGACCCCCAGTGTGCCACCTGTATTGTTTGGGGAGGGCGACTGAAGCCAATGGGGATTGGGCCCCCTGTTGGTATAGAAAATGGATCTGTGTTTTGGGGGGGCGCATGATGCCGAGGAGCATTGGGCACCCCCTTGGCATACAGAACATTATGCCAATGGGGATTGGGATCCCCCATTGGCAAATAAACTGGGGAGGGGGTATGCCGACAGCGAGATTGGGCACCCCCATTGGCTTTCATGGGAACTGTGAGTGGCGGAGGGTGACAGCCACTGACATGTTTATTGAAATGTTACACCAGTCAAGGCACCGCCCTGCAATGACATGTCACTCCCTCATTGCAGTGGTTAATTAGTTTCAAGTTGGTGTCACTCTTGCTGAACTAGTGTCAGCAGCAGCATGCCACTGCATTGGGTAACGAGGGCCAAGCCCAAGAATGCAGTGGTGGCATTGGCCGCCAGAGTGCAGCACCTGCAAAACCAGCTTCTCTCCTAAGCTGCCACATAATGTTTCTGGAGCATGCGTGCAAGCAAACATAAAAATGACAGCTGTCACATTCATGAGGTAGTGTAAAAAATGGCTTTGTTGAAAATTTGGAGTCAAAATACTTCAAATTACCAACGTTAAGAGCCAATGTAGTAACATTTCAATGGACGTGCATAACGTTGCCATTATTGCATATTTTGACCTCAAATATTCAACATAGCCTTCTTATAACCCCCACCTCATGAACAAGGGTGGTAAAAAATTTGAAATCCTGCCTGAAAGGTGATTTCACAAAGTGACTGCGAAATCACCTTTCAAGCTTGAATTGTGAAATTCCACCACCGTTGGTCATGAGGTAGAGTGTGAAAAAGGCCAAGTAAAGAATAAGGGGTCAAAATATGCAAAAATAGCAAAGTTATGCATCAAAGTTCAAAACCTCATTAAAATACATTGAACCGCACTTATCTTAATTTCCCATACTGCAGTCTACGGTTCCAGCAGCAAGATGAGTTTTCGATTAGAGAGTGCATCTTCAAGCATTTGAAACTGAACCCACAGCCCTCTGATCTCCCGCCCTCAGAGGCGAGTGTGCTACCTACTGAGCCACTGACACTATATATATATATATATATATATATATATATATATATATATATATATATATATATATATATATATATATATATATATATATATATATATATATATATATATATATATATATATATATATATACACACACACACACACTATACTGGTGTGGTCACACCAGTATAGTTAGGGTGAAAGTGCACTTCTATGTTAAAGTTCAAACATTGAGGGTTAATAACTTTGGAGCTGTTCAATGGATTTGCATGACATTTAGCATGCATAATCTCTGTGGGTAGGTCTCCTGACCTGCCAAATTTGGTGGGAATCAGTTTGGTGGTTTCTGAGCTATAAAGTGTTCAAAGAACAGAATAATCTGGATTTTTTGACATTTTTTCTGTCATCCTGGATCTCAGAAATGGCTTTATGTTGTGGGCTGAAATTTTCAGAGTAGGAAGGATTTGGGTCACAGATGTGCCTTTTGAATGTTTGGTGAAAAAAATATTAATCTGTTCAGAAGTAATTAAACTTTTAATTTCCCATTATTTCCTATGGGAAAAGTTAAGTTTTCAGCATGAAAATGCTGGGATGCATCGGAAGGGGGATAACCAGTAGAAACAGGGAGGTCATAGTACCCTTGTACACCCATCTGGTGAGACCGCATTTGGAGTACGGAGTCCAGCTCTGGAGGCCATACTCAAAAAAGGATGTGGGGAGGCTGGAGTGAGTTCAGAGGAGAGTGACAAAGATGGTAAAAGGGTTAAGCCACCTATCCTACGAAGAAAGGTTGAGGGATCTGAACATGTACTCCCTGGAAAAAAAGGAGGGAGAAGGGGGACATGATCGAGACCTTCAAGTACCTTAATGGTATAAACAGGGTGCCAGTGGAAAGCATCTTCCAGATGAAGGGTAATTAGAGGACGAGGGGGCATGGCCTGCAGGTGGGGGGGGGCAGTTAAGGGGTAACATTAGGAAATACTATTTCACAGAGAGAGTGGTGGAAAAGTGAACAGACTTCCGGAGGCAGTCATTGGAGATGAAACAGTGGAGGGATTCAAAAGGGCATGAGACAACCACAGAGGAGTGTTAAGGGTGGGGGCGCAGGTCCAAGCAAATAGCTGGACAAGTGGGTAGACTTGGTGGGCCTGGTCGGTCCTTTTCTGCAGTCACACTTCTATGACTCTATGAAAAAAAAGGAATTTTTTCAAAACTTTTTTTCCAAAATTACCCATTTTTGTTCAAAATTGGTCATCTGTTTGACAATAGGGCATAATTTACGAAATTGGGGCATTTGTGTACAAAAATTGTACATTTTTTGTAAAAATGGGGCATTTTTGTTTGAAAATGGGGCATTTTTTATGAAACTGGGGCATTCTTTTCCGAAAAAGAAGTACTGTGTGGAAATGTAAGTGTCCCATTTTTGGAAGTGAGGGGGAGTTTTAAAACATTTTCATGTTGTTTTTGGAAAAAAAGGTGCTTTTTCAACCATTTTCTCCAGTTTTCGCATGTTATGAAATAGTGTCTATGGAAATGGAAGTGTTCCATTTACTTAAGTGAGGGAGTGTTTTCAAACATTTTTTGTGTTGTTTTTGTAAAAAAGGTGCTTTTTTGACCATTTTCTTCATGTTTTCCAAAGATGTGGTGTTGCTTACGAAAACTGACTGGTCTGCTTTCAAAACCATTCGGTTTATTTTGAACATTTCTCTGTTTCCACAATGACAGATACTAATACATAGAAAAGCAGAAATCAACAACAGTGCTGCAATGGTGTGGTGAGTAGTGCACAGAGCTGCAGTTTGAAACATCCTGGGTTCAAATCTAATTAGTTACACTTTTTTTTCCTAATTTAAACACCGGCAAAATTCCAGTTTTTTAACTAATTTCTTCCAGTTTTTTTTTATTGATGTGACTGTTACTGATATTTCTTAATAACAAATTATGTTTATATAACAGAAAGAAGGTACAAAATTGTACCATCTTGACAGACAGATGGGAGTGCAGGGTCCTTTTCCACTGTCACATATGGATACTGTTCTATCTGGATGTACAAATGGGAGCGCAGGGTCCTGCTGTACTATCTGGATGGAGGGTTTGGACCCTGTGCTCCTACAGTGAAATGAGAATAGAATTATACTACCTGAAAAAGAAGGGACATTCATTGCAAAAACTTCATTAATGCATCAGTTAGGGTGAATACCTTAGCAACAAAGTATGGGAAATGAGGCGTTGGGTTTCCAGCCTAACGCCCCTAGGGTTCCCACCCATCACCCCACCCCAGCCCCAACCCTCCATACACCAACAGGCATCAGAGTGTGCCATGGGGTCATTAAGCCTAGCTCTAACCCCATTGTTCCTGTACTGTAGCATGTAAGCTTGTTTACATGTGGAATGGGTAAGAGTTGGACCTGAAATCCCATGGCACACCGAGATGCCTGTTGGTGTGTGGACGTGCAGTGTGGGGTGGATGGTAGCGGGAACTCTGAGGGTGGGGGCGTAGGGTGGAAACCCTAATGCCTCATTTCCCTACTTTTGTTGCTGTGGTATTCACCCTAACCAATGTCTTAAAGTTTTTGCGATGAATACACAGTGACGCCCACCAGGATGAAGTGCAGTGCTGCAGAATTCTACAGTAGAGTTACTACAGCAAACAATGCAGTTTCAATGGGAGTTAATCCCTTTTGTCGTGCAGTAAACCTATGACACTGCACTTCATCCTGGTGGGCTTCACTGTATATACATGTGTTTGTGTGTGTGTGTGTATATATATATATATATATATATATATATATATATGGGATACATGATGGATATGTCACTCTTGCAGAGTGAGCTCTGGATATCTCATGAGTGCCAAAGGCACGAGTGAGATATCCAGAGCTCACGATGCAGGAGTGACAATATTTGCCATAGCACACAATCTGCCCATCATGTATTCGATATATACAATAGGACCAAGAATTTTAGAAGTTTTGTTATGCTGTCTTGTGTTCTATTCCTGTTTATGTGTTTGCTCATTCTGTGTGTGAGCTTTTCTGAATGGGCTGGCAGTGTTATAAACTCTGGGAGACACATGAGTGTGTTTTGCAATGCTAAATGAGTTAGTTATAGGTAGGAGTGAGAAACAATTTTGTGAGGCTGTATTGTTTAGGAGTCTGGCTGCAGTGAAGCTGAGAGCATCACAGTAATTGTAATGAGCCGAGAGGCAGAGTGTCAGAACAGCTGATACTGTTTTCAGTGGTAATTAAGTTAGCTGCAGGCAGAGTGCAGAGTGTTATGTGAAATTGCGCTCTTTAGGATTCTGGCTGCAGTCAAGCTGAAAGTATCACACTAATTGTAATGGGTGAGAATCAGAGTTTGAGGAACAAGTGACAGTGTGTTTCAATGGTAGTTGAGTTAGCTGCAGGCAGTAGTTTAGACTGTTCTGTGAAGCTGTGCTGTTTAGAATTCTGGCTGCAGTCACAGTAATGAGCTGGAAGTTGGGGAGGGGGATAGGTGTATTTTGTAATGCTCACTGAGTTAGCTGTAGGCAGCAGTGAGGCCTCTGAAGTAGTTCTGCATTTGTGTCTATGGTAACAGCACAGGTGTTTCTTGCATGCTGAGGGGAAAGCTGCCAAGAGTGATGACCTTTTGTGACCTGTGTGTGTAAATGGCTGATATCATCACAGTAGAGCAGAGGATAAAAATATCACACTGCAGTGGATGATACACTGTTTTATCTCACTCATTTACCACTCACTCCTATTGTGCGTGTGTGTATGTATATGTATATACATATATATATATATATATACACACATACATACACGCACACACTGAGCCACTAAAATATATACAGTATATCTGCAGTGGAACCTACTTATAATGGACCTCTCTGTGCATACCATTTTTGTTTGTTATAAGTGGGTGTCTGTAGCAGCCAGAAAAGTTTTTCGTGCCAACTACAAACACTTTGTCCCTCATACTCACTGTCACAGTCCCCCCTCCACCCCACCACGTGCCTCCACACTTTGAATATACAGCACTTGTAATCACATTTCAATGCCTTTGCTGTCATTTGAATCCATTTTTAGTCCATTTAGTGTAGTGTAGGGTATTACCGACTCATTCCGAAATGCTGTACGGTTGCCTCTGATCTACCCACCTGACCACTGCTTGTGCACCTGCACACCCACTCTGTATGCTCAGCAGTGCAGTACAGTTCAGCAAATGGAAAATGGCAGCAACAACAAACAGATTTATGTTTTCATTTTTAGCCTAATTTATAGTAAGCTTATTTATACAAATGCAATTACAGACCCACCTCGGTGCTTCTTGAGAAATGCTTGGAGAGGCAGAGGTTGGAGGATGGTGGGTGGACTGGAGACAACAGTACAGAATAGATTTTAAATTTGATACTGGAAAAGAAGCTTACTTTGTGACAGGCTCACTCTTCATTGGCGACACTTTATGGAAACAGGAGGAGAGGAGGTTTGAGGAATAATTAGGCAGTCAGGAGATTGGTGGGGAAGGGAGAGATAGATACTGTGCTATTCAGATGCCTTTTGAGGTGACGTGTACAATAATACTCTGTCCGAAAGTTGTGAGACTGCAAGCTGCTAAACAGGGGGGTGCAGGAAAAAATGGTCTGACTAGTGCCTGATAAGCATACTTTTAACACGTCCACAAAAAGGAATTTTCCATAAACAAAGTTAACTAAACAGTTCTTGATTTTAAACCACAAAATTGGTGGCTAATTTTTTGTATTTATTTTTTATTTATTGAAATCTAGGATTACAAGTACCTTTGAGCAGGGACTGCTCATTTATAAAGTTTCCACGTCGAAGGAATGGGGGTACATACAAAGGTCAACATAATAATACATAGTTACACAATAAAAGGAAACAAGAGACTGAGGGTTATAAAATTACAGTAATTCAAAATGTGCCAAATGTTAGGCAGTATGACATACCAGACAGTGGCAAATCTTAGAAATAAGTGCTGTAGGTGAGAGGGCGGGGGTGTGTGCAGGCAGGAAGGCCACTGTCAGAGGGTAGAGGGTGAGGGAAAGAGCTCTAAATGGAAGGGAGGGGAGGGATAAAAGGCTGGAAATGCCCGGGGGGGGTGAGGAAAGGGAGAGGGGGCGAGGGTTGGGCAAGTGAGGCAGATAGAAGAAGGGCAAGGCGGGGAGAGGTAGCTGTCAAGACTGAAGTGGAGGGCAGTGAGCATTAGGCCCCTGATTAGGCGAGGCAGTCACAATGACTAGTTGAGATGAGATGAAGTTGGAGTTGTCTCTTAAAAGGGCCAAGAGCAGCAGCAGTAAGAGTTTCTTTATTGAGAGTATTGTACCACTGTGGTGCTCTGTGGGCAAAGGCCCTCTGGCCCATGGTGGTCCGGCATCTGGAGACAAGGAAGGTTAGTTGTTGTGAACTTCTAGTTTGCTCTGTGCTGTTGTGGTCTATGAGGAGCTTTTCGATGCCTGGGGACATGACCCCAAGGAGGACTTTTTTGGCTAAGAGGCAGGTTTGATACTGAATACAGCTGATGACAGGAAGCCATCCGGCCAGAGTGTACAGGTCACAAGTGTGTGTAAGTCGATCAGCCACTGTTAGCAGCCTGCATGCTTTGTTGAGTGCCACTGTAATTCTGTGGAGGGTAGAGTCAGAGCCAGAGCCATAGATTGCTAGCCCGTAATCGATGATGGAGGTGATAGAGCTGTTGATAGCCAACCAGAGTGTGTCAGGTGTAACACAGTGTTTATGCCTATAGAGCAGACCTATATGGATGTTGGTGACTTTGGCGAATCAATGTGCCGATGGTAGGGGAGTGAGCCATCCAATGTGACACCTAGGTATTTAAAGTCAGGAACGTGTTCAAGTAAGGTCCCAGCTTGGTTTAGGATGGTGAGGTCACGGGATTTGAACTTACTCCTGGCATTGTAGAAGGTCATAACCTTTGTTTTGCTGCAGTTCATGACCAGTTTGTGTGACTTGAACCATTCTTCGATGCGCATGAATTCAAGCTATAATTGTTTCTTGAGGAACTCTGCGTTTTGGTGGTTGGTGAACATGACTGCGTAGTCGGCGTAGAGCAGTATTTCTTTGTGGTAGACACTGGGAAGGTCGTTGAGGAAGAGGCTGAAGAGTAGTGGCCCCAGGATGGACCCCGTGGGACCCCTGAAAGGACTGGCTTTTCTTCCGAGGTGACACCGGCAATCCTAATCCGCTGGACCCTCTCCCCAGGTAACTTGAAAACCAGAGCAGTGCTTCATCGGAGAGCCCAATGTTAGATAATTTCTTGATTAGGAGTGGGTGGTTCACAGTATCGAAGGCTTTCGTAAGGTCAATGAATACTGCCCCCACACAGTTTCCTTGATCGAGAGTGGTATGGATGAAGCTCATAAATTCTAATAGTGCAGTGGTGGTGCTGTGCCCTTTTCAGAAACCAATGCTATGAAACTAATACTATGTCCTTTGGTTATTCAAATGACAGGCATCAGACACTGTACTTTTGGACTTCAAAAAAGCTGCTTGCTTACACTTACTGAAATATATCTAGATTATCTTTTCAGCTTTAACATCCAATGCACACATGCTACTAGAAATCTTCAGTTGAAACAGTTTTGGAATCCATGAAATCCATCCACTAAATGCAGTACAGTGCAAACAACTCTAGTGTGAAGTGTTTGACTAGACAAAAAAATTAATATAAAGCTCAATGAGCCACTATTACCAAAAACCAAGAACAGCCTCGGCCAGCAGAAGGCTTGACGCTTCGATTCTCATAACCTTCATCTGGGAGCATCAATAATAATCACGTGTGTACACTGATCAGTGCTAACAGCTGACAGTTCTCAGACAGTTCATGGGTGATTAGCGGTTGGAGCCTGCTGACAACAGTGTCCAGGCATCTGCCATACATGGGTTACAATGTTTGGTATACCTGCACCTTTTAACATTACAGCACTGGAAAAAGACTCTTGGCAAATGACTTTTATCCTTTACAAGTGAGTGTGTGCTATAATGCTGTCCTCTGCAAATGGGCTGCTCTGTATATTTATATCTAGTCATCAACCCACCAAATCATTAATAATATGGCAAGAGGTAAATTCTTACAGCTGCATCGGAATTGTAGTCAACCAGATACCTTTGAAGAAAGAGCTCATTGGCTGTGAGTTATGTAAGTGCTTGAGTAATGTTACTTTTGAGATACTTTATCTTGACTATTTCCTCTGAATTTCCTCTCTTAGTAGAGGTGCCAGGAGAAGTTACTTGAGGCTAAATTAAATTGGTAGCTAAAAGAGGCACACCAAAGGCACAGCGCTGGAGATGGAGAGACAGGATGAAGTAATGAAAAACACTAGGCAAAGGAGGCGTGTGAGTGTGTGTGGCTTATGTAAGGCAGGGGGTGGAGTCTGGCAGCCCCCCATCTGACCACAGGTGAAACCTTTCAAATGCATGTTCACACAGGTTTCAATATGAGGGCATAACCAAGAGGTTATTCAACAGTCCAGATGATGGACTGCAGAACAAGACCGGGATGTCTTGATACAACAAATAGGTAGGAGACAGAGAGACTTTAGTGGGGATATGTTGGATGCTAGAACTATTTTGTTATTTTTATTTTCTTCACAGCGTAATAGAGTTGCTCAGATTGTTAGAAACAACTGGAACAGCATCCTTACAGATTCAGTTCTGTCAGAATTTATGCTGACCCTACCAAATATTGCATATCATCAAGGGGAGAACTAAAGAGATATTCTTGTTCATTCTCTACAATCTATTCCGGGTCGCTTTGTGATGTGGCTCCCACCCTTACCTATTAGTTGCCACAAGTCTGCCACAAGTAAGTTTTATGAATATATCACTAAGACCAATACCTTTACAGCAGGGAAAAAAGGCAAATACATGGACCAACAAAAGTTTCATCACTTGTCATACGACTGGTATAGTTTATCTTACAACATGTACTGTACATGTGGTGCTTTCTATTTAGGGAAAAAAAACATTAGAAAATTGAAGGCATGGGGTGGGAGAAAATGTCAGAAAAATTCCAGTAATCATATTGACAATGCAATGGCATTATGTATTGTCAAGGCCCCTCTGGGGAGAGGACCATAATTGATCCTTAATTGGACTAGAGAAAATTTGCATTGGTATCAGGGACATGTATGTAAGAATACACACCCCAAGTAAGCCACGGCATACAACTTGATTGGAGCACGGACGGCATTCTGGGCTCTGTTCATTGATTTTGGTTCCTCCCACTGTCTGATATCCACCCAAGCTCATGTTATAATATGAAGGAATAGGGGCTGGTGTCATAGCCTAAAGGTTAGAGTAATGAGCTGTAAATGAGCTTGGTACATTCAGCAGTACTGGATTTGATTCCTACAATCTACACTTGCATACTGTGTGACTCTAAGCAAGTCACTTAACCTCCCCCATGATCCTGGGTTGCCACTAAAAATAGGCATTTGTGCCTAATGGGACATACCCAGTTGACAAAGCAGGTTACATAGAAACACAGAATTTGTTGGCAGAAAAAGACATTGATTGATTGATTTGATTGATGTTAACCTCCACAGTCTTTCCAGATGGTCCTTGCCTAGTCTGTTTCCACAAACCCGAACTGGTCGCCGGCAACCCGCACTCCTCCCAGCCTGTGTATTAATATTCCCCTATGTTTATCCTACACATGCTTAAAGCCTCCTACTCTTTCCATCTCCACCACTTGTGCTGGTAGTATTCCAGGCATCTATTACTTTTAGTGAAGTAGTACTTCCTCACAGCCCTCTCAAACTCCCCCCCCCCCCACCAGCTTCATCACATACACTCTAGGCCTGGTGCTCGTCCTGATTTGAAAGAGGTTTCTCTTCTGCATCCTGTTTACCCCATGAGGTGCTGGTAGGTCTCTACCATGACCTCTCTTGCTTTTTTCTTTTCCAGGGTGTACACGTTGAGATCCCCAAGTCTACTTGTAGGGTTTTTGGTGCAACCCCTGCACCAATTTAGTTGATCTTCTCTGGACTGGCTCCACCATGTTTATGTCCTGTCTGAGGTGCAGCTTCTAGAACTGGACACAATACTCCCAGGTAGTGGTCTCACTGGTGAGAGATACACTGCCCCTCCCTCCTCTTGCTTGAGATACCTCTCCCTGTGCATCCTAGCATCCAATAGGCCCTACCCATTGCTTTGTCACACTGCCTTGCCACTTCAACTATGTTTACACAACTGCAGCACTTCAACATTTGCACTGCTCTGCTACTGCTGTGAACTCATCTGTGGGGTCAATTCACTGTTCACAGCCCTCCCTCCCTCCCTTGGACTGATGCAGGCTGCACTGGAGAGGGGCTCTGGGGTCAGGTTGGGAGCAGTGGAGGAATCTGGGAGCAGCTGCTTTTTATCAGAGTGAGTGTGACAGCAGATTAACACTACCATTTAATACAATTGCTTCGATAAACATTCTCACCCCTTCATCGGACCAAAAAGAGGATTGGAAGCACTCCTAGGATGGTCCAGTAAGTGTCCACACTGCCAACTTTGCAGCACATCAACCTGAGCACAGGGGTTGATTCACTGTAAAGGTGACAGTGTAAACATGTCTATAGAGGTCATTAGATACGATAGTCCTATGGTACATTTCCTGATTAGTGATTGTCAGTACCTCCTCCTATCCTATACTCAGCTCCTGGGTTCCTATGCCTTATGCACATGATTTTGCTCGTTTTGACATTGAACCTCAACTGCCAAGCTCCTGACCATTCCTTAAGTTTCCTAAGATCCCTACATATTTTTTCCACCCCCTTCTTATCATCCACCCTATAACCGATTTTGATGTCATCTACAAAAAGGCATAATTTCTGTTTCAGTTCTTCTGCACTGTCACTTATTAAGACACTGAAGAGGACAACTCCCAGTACTGAGTCCTGCACACCCTGCTGGTCACTGTCCCATTAACCACCACCCTCGGTTGCCTATCCATTAACCAGTTTCTAACCCAATTCACCACCTGAATGTGGTTGAATGGTTAATGCATAAAATGCATAAAACTAAGTACTGCTGTATTGTCTGCTCTTATTATGCAGTTTCTGAGGTAAAACATGGGTTGTAAAAGGGGTCTGGGTAGTAAATATAGACATGGCTCCCACCCTATGGAACTCCCTTCCCCCAGGAGTCCAGGAAGCTCCCTCTATCAAAAGCTTCTGCACAAGGCTTAAGGCACATATGATGGCTACCTCCAAGTGCACTTGCTAAAGGGACGGGGTCCACCCATCGTAGTTTAAAACCTCACAGCCCAATACTCATTCCGCAAATTGGGGTCATATACCTGTCCAGCTAGGGCAGTATCTATAATAAACGCACTAACCTAATGCCAAGCTCAGCATATGTAACCAGCTGACTATACAGCTATGTATAAACCTGTATCATGTATGTATGTACTACATGTACCGTATTTGTGATGTATTTTAAGTCATGTAAATCCCGGGTCGCCCCTGAAAAGGGGACCCCCGGGGCCCAGTGGGCTCACCCGGTTACCAAAATTTAATAAATAAATAAATAATGTCTTCCATGTAGGGAGGATGGCAAAGAGGCACCAATTGTTTCTGGCTTATAAAAGAGTTATTTTCCTAGCTGCACTACTGATCAATGGAGGTAACCTGGATGTTAAGCTTCTCCATTGGGACACATACTGAATACATACTTACTGACTCAATACTCAGACATGTATTTGGTGATATTGTTCAAATAGCTTCATCAGTAGGGAATTCAAGATTACTGTACAATCCTCTTACTCTTTTATTATTTTGCAGTTCTATGAGATTTGAGGCATGTTCCACTGAAACATAGATTTTGATGGCAGATAAGGACTGCCTGGCCCAGCTAGTCTGCCCATTTGCCTATCTACTTAACTCCTGATCCTAAATAATCAGCAGCTTACCCTCTTTTTCCTACCACTGGGATTGCCTTCTGTCTAGCCCATGTATTCTTGAACTCATCAGTCATTTTAGCCTGTACGACCTCTGCTGGGAAGCTGTTCCATGCATCCATTCCCCTTTCTGTGAAAAAATACTTCCTCACATTTCCCCTGAGCCCTCCCAGTCTCATATTGTGACCCCTTGTTCTTGTACATCTCTTTTTTTTTTTTTTTAAAGATGCTGCCCTCCTGGATCTTGTTGATTCTCCTGAGGTACTTGAATATCTCTATCATACCTTCCCCCCCCCCACCTTTCCTCCAGGGTATACATATTGAGGTATTTCAGTCTTTCCTCATATGTTTTCTGGTGCAATCCTGTCACCATTTTTGTGTCTGGACCTCCTCTATTCTGTCAGTGTCCTTCCAGAGATGCGGTCTCCAGAACTGAACACAGTATTCCAGATGCGGCCTAACCAACTGTCTGTACAGTGGCATCACCACCTCCTGTTTTCTACTGGTGATGCACCTCCCTGTGCACCCCAGCATCCCTCCAGCCCTTCCCACTGCCTTTTCACATTGCTTGGCCACCTTCAGGTCATCTGTTATGTTTACCCCCAGGTCCCTTTCCAGTTTTGTTGTTGTATCCCCCCCCCATTTTGTAGTCCTCTCCCCAGGTTTCTCGTGGCCCAAGTGCATGACATAGCACTTTTTTGCATTGAATTTAAGCTGCCACTCTCTTGACCACTACTCCAGTTTGCCTAGGTCTCTTCTCATTTTTTCCACCCTGTCTGGAGTGTCTACCCTATTGCAGATCTTAGTGTTATCCACAAAGAGGCACAACTTCCCTCCCAGCCCCTCTGCAATGTCACTGATGAAGACATTGAAGAGGACCACCCCCAGAACTCAAACCTGTGGCACTCCACTGGTCACCTCCATCTCCTTGGATTGAACTCCGTTCACCACCACCCTCTGTGTCCTGTTGCTCAGCTAATTTCTGACCTATTGTACCACCTTGAGACCTACTCACAGACTACACAACTTGTTTGCTAGCCTCCTGTGTGAGACAGTGTCAAATTCATTGCTAAAATCTAGGTAGACCATGTCCACCACCCCTCCCTGATCTACCATCTTCGTTACCCAGTCAAAGAAATCTATCAGATTTATTTGACAACATCTTCCTGCTGTGAATCCATGTTACCTCAGGTCTTGTGCACCACTAGCCTCCAGATATGCCACAATCCAACTACATCTTGTTTTGATGCCTTCATAGAGACAGCATGGTATAAAATGCTGTTAAATAATCAGGATGTAGCACTCATGGTCGCAGTGGTAATCTCTAACTCTATATCCCCCAGCCATATCCCTCTTTCTTATTGAGGTTAGTATGTTGTATGAAGACATGTACTGTATGTATTGGTTATAAATGCATACTTCAGCGGGGCATTTATCATTTTCCCATTTTTTTCATCCCCATCCTTTATGTCTATTACCTCTAGGAAAGCTCTCAAGGGAACTTCAAATACACCAAGTTCTGTCAAATATATTGAGAACCCCAGTGCTGTATTTTCCGGCAAGCATTTAATACTTGTTGTTTGTCATAACATTTATAACCTTTACTTTCCTCTGTTATGCTTGTTTTTCACAATTCTTAGTGGATGAATACATGAATATGTAAGAGGTATAGAAACAGCAGTTTGTTTTCCAGCATCTAAGGGTCAGCATAGCTGCTTTTGCGAGATTACTTCTGCTTCATATCGTGTGATGAAATAATCTCCCGCTTACTTTTCACAGTATGTGTAACTCTCTATGAATATTGGTACCTGAAGTTGATTGATGACGAAGGTGTGTAGTTTCACTTTGAAAGAACAGCATTGAACCAGGAGAACAGGATTGTCTGATCATCTTGAGAAATTTGCCTTGGATATTAACGAAATACTAATTAGCATAATATGTTTCCTTTGCTCTTTTTTTTGTTGGCTACTACAGATATTTAAATGACATTTTTTGTACTGTATATAGGTTTCCTACTTGTGTGTGATATTGTAACTACATGTATTACTATGCATATTTATTAAGAGATTCTAACATCAAACAGAGATCTATTTGTGACATCCCCTCTTAGTGTATTTATGAGCCTTAGTTTGTCATCACAAACAACCCTAAAAAAACACCGGGGATGCAAAACAGTGTTAAATGTTTAGTGACTATGTGGGGCTTGTAGCATTTTACACTGTCTGTGCCTTTTTATGTTGGTTTCACTTGCACAAACCAATGTATTGTGGCAATATGGGATTTCAGGGGAGTTCCACTGCCAAGCCCATTGCAGTTCACAGAACCAGGGGCTCGGCAGTCTACCCCAAAGACCACTAGGTGTGCTCCTAATGCAACTCTCTGCTGGGTGAACTGAACAATCATGCACTTCAAAGGACCGGAGCTACTCTAATTCGAGAGGGTTTCAGCCCTTTGATTTGCATGACCTTTTAGCCCACCCGGGCTGCCCAATCCCCATGTCAGTGATCCCCCCTCCCCCTGTAGTGTCCAACATTGGGGTGCCCAATCTCCATGTCAGCAATCCCCTTCAGTACTGTCCGACTTTGGGGTGCAGAATCCCCATGTCCGCGATTCTACCTGTACCATGGAACACTGGGGAGCCCACCCCCAGTGTCAACAAACATCTTTTATCCCTGTAAAAAGGAAAACAGCCCCCTGATGTTTTTTATTTAAATTAAACCTGTAAAGAAGAAAATGGTCCCTCCTCCCCTCCTTCATCTTCCTCCTCCATCCCAACCCTCCCTCTGCACACCCACCTCCCCGCACCCCCCCATACCGCATACTTACCCTGGAGATTGGTGGCTGGCATCTTCTGTGGACTGGGACATGTCTGAACTCTTCAAAGCTGAACGGTGAACTGAAGAATCAAGGTAAGTGCCGTATAATGGCAGCCATTGGCGTTTTGAACTTATGTTGATATCTCAGCTATTTTTATGTCTTTTTGCACCAAATTTTCAACATGGGCTTTTTGGGACCCCACCTCATGAACACTGGCACTGTCATTTCATTACTTGGTCCTGAAAGGTGATTTCCCAGTCCCTGTGCAGAATCATCTTTTGGGACTAAGAAACAAAACGACAGTGCCACTGTTCATGAGGTGGGGTCCCAAAAAGCTCATGTTGAAAATCTGGAGAAAAAATTCCCATAAATGGCCACATTATGAGCGTGCATTGTACAGTTTCTATGGAGGCATATAATTTTGCACATTTTTAAAATTTTCACTCCAAATTGTCAACATACAGTTTTTTTCACACCACCTCATGAAAAGTATATCTGTCATTTCTCACATCCTGCCCAAAATGTGTTTTCACACGTGTGGTGTGGAATGGTGTGATCCTTGCACAAAATCACCTTTCGGGGTTGAGTAACAAAATGGCAATACCACTGTTCATGAGCTAGGGTCCCAAAAAGCCATGTTGAAATTTGGAGCAAAAATACCAACCCCCCCGAATTACGCATACTCATTGACATTTTCCTACACTTTGTGCATAACTTTGCCACTGTCTCATATTTTCACTCCCAGTTTTCAACATAGCCATTTTTTTCACACCATCTCATTAACACTATAGCTGTCATTTCTCACATTCTTCCCAAAATGTATTTCTGCATCTGTGGCATAGAATGATGTTTTGCCACAGATCAAGACATTTTCACCTATGGGGTTTATAAAGTAAGGTGATAAGAAGACTATGTTGAACATTCGGGGTCAAAATGTGAAAAAATTATAAAGTTATCACAGCAGCATACAAATGTCTGCTTGCTGAGCCTACATCTCAGGTTTGGAGATGGACTTGGGAGTTGGAGGGCCAGCCAGGGGCAGTAGGATTGTGTGTCCCAGGGACTGCTCTCCCTCTCTGGGTGGAGGGGGGTAAGAGTGTCTGGTGTATTGTAATAGATTTCAGGGGGGTGGACTTTGAGGGCATGGGAAGGATTCTTAGAGGGTGCTTGGATAAGATAAGGCCAAACATGGAAGCTGGTAGCTTTTGGGAGACCATTAAGAAGGGGTGCAGGAGGCTAGAAGGGCCTCGTGAGGGTAAGCAAGCAATGTAGACTAGTAAGCCATGTTGGTGAACCCGGGAGGTGCAGGTGGTGAGGATAAAAAGTCTGCCTATGTGCTTAAAGCACTCGGGGGTTAGGGGAGGGAGGGAGAGTATGAGTCCCTGGCTAGGAGGGTCACCAGGGTGGTAAGGGGGGCCAAGGCAAAGAAGGAGCTTAACCTGGCCAGGGATATCCACAGGGGGGGAAAGGGGTTCTATAGATACATAGGGGAGAAAAGAAAAGTGAGGGCACAGATCAGCAGGATTAGGACTAGGGAGGGATGGGCGCAGAAGCTGGGGAACAAGCAGAGGTGCTAAATGAGTACTTTGCCTTGGCTTTACTGGGCGAGGTGGGGGATCCTTCCAACCCGATGGGAGGGAAGGGGAGTCCACTGAATCAGGAGATCAGTTGGAGACTGAAGGACTGGATGAGGCTAGGGCAGGGGATGGGTCGTATCTAGATGGGGAGGAGCGGATGCATAAGGAGGTGGGATGGGAGGGTGAAATCACAGTGAATAGGGTGAGAGAGGCCCTTCAGTCACTAAAGACTGACAAGGCGCCGGGGTCAGATGGGCTGCATCCAAGGGTACTGAAGGAACTGGCAGATGTGCTGGCAGCTCCACTGGCCTCACTCTTCAACATCTCTCTGATGACAGGGTGGGTGCCTCAAGATTGGAAGGTGGCTCATGTGGTACCTATCCACAAGGGGGGGTCCAGAGAAGAGATGGGGAGTTATAAGCCTGTTAGCCTAACGTCAGTGGTAGGCAATGTTATGGATGGCATTATCAAGGAGAGACTGGGGGAGCAGCTGGAAATGTTGGGGCACCTGGATGATGGGCAGTACGGTTTTGTTCCAGGGAGGTCATGCCAGACCAACCTGGTTGAGTTTTATGACTGGGTGATGGGTGCCCTGGATCGGCAAAGGCCGGTGGAAGTCCTCTATCTGGATTTCAGTAAGGTGTCCGATTCAGTACTCCATATGGCCTACTAGCAAAGCTGGGGGGGGGGGCAGTTGCTCAGAAGGGTGGAAAATTGGCTTATGGGGTGAATACAAAGAGTGGTGGTTGGAGGGATAGTCTCCTTCCCCAAGAGGGTCATAAGTGGGGTCTCCCAGAGTTCGGTCCTGGGGCCACTCCTGCTCAATTCCTATGTCTCGGACATAGGGAGGGGTGTTAGGAATAGGCTGTCACTCTTTGCGGATAACTCAAAACTGGGAGCACTGGTGGATGGGCAAAAGGGGAGAGAGAGGCCCTCCAAGGGGATCTGGATACCCTGGGAGGGTGAGCAAGGAAGTGGGGGTTGAAATTCAATGCAGGGAAATGAAGGGTGCTGCAACAGGGGGTCAGAAACCCAGGTCATGCATACACCCTGGGGGGTTCACACTGCAAGTAACATCAGGAGAGAGGGACCTAGGGGTAGTGGTAGACAGCAAAATGAATAACACTGAGAATTATCGAAGAGCTTCAGCAAAAGCAAACAGGATAGGGGATGCATAACCAGGGGGATTACCTCCAGGAGGAGGGAGGTGATCCTCCCTCTCTATAATGCCCTGGTTAGGCGGCATCTTGAGTACTGTGCAGTTCTGGAGACCCCATCTTAAGAGGGACATGGTGCTGCTGGAAAGGGTCCAGAGGGGGGCAACCAGGATGATTCAGGGGCATGGAGGGTAGGCTCTATAAGGAGACACTGGAAGAACTCAATCTGTATGCATTGAAGGAGAGGAGGGACAAGGGGGACATGATAGAAATCTTCAAGTATGTAAAGGGGATAAATAAGGGTGGAGCAGGGAAGTGTTCAGGCTTAAGAAGGGGAACTACCAGGGGGCAACGAGTGGAAGCTGGAAGGGGGGGAAGTACAGGGGGGAGCGCAGGAGACACTTCTTCACAGAGAGGGTGGTGGAACCAGGGAACACACTGCACAGGAGTCTGGTGGAAAAGAATACAGTGGAAGGATTCAGGAAGGGTTGTGACAGGTACAGGGGGACACTGAAGCTGGGGAAGACCACCTCTGGGGCTGGGGGGGTGGATGAGTAAGCTCCCAGTAGGGGGCTAGCTTCCAAACAGACACATATACCATGGGGCCTATTCTGCCAGCTTTTACTATGTTACTGTTACTATGTTATTGTGCACCTCTGGTGGAGACTGGGGGTACCACTGCTGCCAGTGCCTCATGAATGGGGGTCAAGGCAGATGCTGGCATCATTGCACGTCCCCAATCTTCAAAAATCAGCATACAAAAAATTCTGGCCCCATTTCTGATGCCCCCGTCTCTGCCACTACTCCTACAGCAACTAATGAAAGAGAGAGAGAGAGAGAGAGAGAGAGAGAGAGAGAGAGAGACTGTTGGGGCCAAAGAGAAATGTTATAGTCACAGAAATCACAAATAAAGTTTATTCTTGGCCCCAGTGTGGCTGTGTGTATACACAGGGCAAGAGCAGACAAGCAAAATAAATCACAAAGTTATAAGCCTGCATTGAAATTTGCTAATGCAGGCTCATAACTTTAGCAATTTTCAATATTTTGATGCCAAATTGTCAACATAGCCATTTCTTCACAGCACCTCATGAATGTGACAGCTGTCATTTTTCAGATCCTGGCCAAAATGTTTTTTTGCATCCTGAAAGGTGATTTCACAGTTGCTGCACGAAATCACCTTTCGGGCGGGAGTTGAAATTTTTCTCTGCACTTTTTCATGAGGTGGGGTCATAAGAAGGGTATGTTAAAAATTTTGGGAAAAAATATTCACAAACAACAAAGTTATGAGCCTACATTGAAATTTGTGAACGCAGGCTCGTAATTTTGGCAATTTTCAATATTTTTACCCTAATTTTCAACATAGCCATTTCTTCACAACATCTCATGGATTTCACAGCTGTCATTTTTCAGATTCTGGCCAAATGTTTTTCAGACTTCGGAAGGTGATTTCACAACGAAGAAATCACCTTTGCAGGGCTAAAATCTTTAAAATTTGGGCTCAGAATTGGAAAAAAAAAAAGTTTGACAAGCAACCAACGATCGGCATTGACAAATGCTTGTTGTATTCTGGCATGACTTTGGTTCTTCAGTTCTGTGATATTTAAATATAACTTTTATCTTTTAAGTCCAGCAAGACATTTTTTTCAGTGGGGACCTGGGTAACAAGGCATGTGCTTGTGCTTTTCTTCAGTGCCCAACCTTCTTTGTCGAGTAGCACCGCCGTACTCAAGGCAATTTCTCTTTTGCTTGTTGGTAATATTTAGGTGCAACTCAGCTTCTATTGTTTTTTTTTTTGTTCTCTACCCCAGGTCAGCCCTTCTTCCAACAACATGCCCCAGCCCCGTCACCCTGATGTTTGCTGGGACATACCTGCTGGCCATTTTCCCCCAGGGCTTGCCACCCCCCATGGGGTCCAAGCCCCACCACAGAATGTATCTGGTTCAGGTTGGCGAGAGCCCAGCTGCTTGGGTGCAATGCCTGCTTTTTCCTCTGGTTTTGGCCCCCTGGGAGATGTGATGAGCGATAATGTCATGGTGCATGACATGTGCTCTGATGTCTGTCACGTCTCCCAACTTGCTTGGCCCGAGCTGCCTTCCTCCCAGCTTCCACCAGGGACGAGGTGAGCTTTGGGTTCTTCCTGCCCTCACCACCAGAGGAGGAGAGCAGTCCCACAGATGCCTGATCCTCCTCCCCCTGGCGGACACTCCGACAGCCCGGATTCACTTCCAAACCCTGGTCCTCAGCATCGCAAGCAGTAGTACTACCACTGCACTGGTGGGCTGGCCTATTTCTTTTTTTGTAATAATCTGTATTACATTATTTTTTTCTAGGAAGTTCTCCTCCCTGTTATTTATTATTAAGGACATTTGCAGGAAAACAAAATCTGTATCCCTTAGAGCTCAACTTCCATTGTGACATGAAATCATAGGGCCGGATTTTTCAAAGAACTGAAGCACAATTTTGTCACAGTTGTGTTACTTATGATATGATTGTTAGATCACATAAAACATGGTCTTGCCTCATGTCTCAAGTGCCACAAGTGGTGCATCAAAAATGGCACATGCATCAAACAAAATGGCACATGTATCATGTTTCTGCTGTTAAGTGAGCTAAGTGTCACAAACACATTGAAGTGCTTGAAAATTATGTGTAAATACTTAAAACCATGTAACTGTACTTACTGGTACTCAATGGTGTAATTATCTCATATGTACACCTCCCCCTGGACATACCTGGAAATGCACTGTTAAAGCTTAGTGTTCCTTTCCTGGCCAATACATTTACATAATAATTGTTATTGGATTAGGACTCCTCCATAAGCTTTTCTTTTTTTTTTTTTTTAACTCAACTTTATTCAGAGTGAATGACAAGACATAATACACCAGACAGGTATAATGAAAGTCATAATCCACTATAAGAAGATGTTACCACATTCAGCATAGAAAGTTGTACCTTCTCTTGTCACATACTACCCTAGATCTTGTAAAACCTCAATTTAAGCTTGCCCAATTGAACGCTCCCCTGCTGTACCCCCCCCCTTTTGGTTTCCCAACAAACGATCGCATATAACTTCTACCTGTCTTGCTTTCTCCACAGACGATGATCAGGAGGTCGCAGGGCTACAACGGCGCCCCCACCCTTCACTCCCCACCCCCAACCCAGGTAATGGAGTATAATGCAGGAACCACCAGCAGGTGCTGTGCTGCCTCCAGCTAAGAGACTTTGCTCTGTAGTTTTTGTGCAACTAAGACCCAGCTAAGACTTTTACAACTAAGACCCAGCTAAGACTGTGCTGTGCAGCTTGGCCCCACCGACGCAGGGCATCGGCTCCCCAACACCCCCACCACCACCCTTGGTGAGCACTCCCTTTTATAGGGATCTTTAACCAATCAGCCAAGTTCTCCATTAGCAGCTTATATTGTTCTACCACCAGAGGCTGCACTACTGCTTGTAATCCTTTTTCATCATAGTGACAGGATGTTTACTTCAATCCTGCTGCTTTGCCATTTGCTTCCCCTGGCCCACCCCCTTCCTGTCGTACCCCGTCACCCCCACCCCTCTGCAGTTGGCAGCAGTCTGAATGTTTGGCAGCTAGTTATACTTTGGGTAAACCTGAGCTCCCCCATGACCCTGTTATAGGAGATTGGCAGACTACCTACAGTCCACTTTCTCACTATGACTGCCTGTCTAGTCACTCTAAACTGGCAGCTCCACCTGGGGCTGTCCTGACTCAGAAACCTCAACTCGTAACACTGTCGGCCTCCCTAGACTTTCGCTACTTCCTTCAGGCCTACCTTAAGGCCCATATACTACCCATCCCCACTGTCAGCACCACTATACCACATACTCTGTTAGCTTTCACTGTTAAGAGGAAGGATTATTGGTACCCCTCCTCAAGGTTCCTGCTGCTCCTCCTCCTCCTATTGGGAAATATTCATCCTAATCCTGGACCCCCAGTTGGCCTGACTCCTCCCCAACATACCCAGGGTCAACTGCACATTGCTTCTCTCAATATCTGTAGCATCCTAAAAAAGTGGGACTTCTTCCAGGGTTGGGTACTACAGAACCAACCGGATGTCATAGCAGTGTGTGAAACCTGGCTCACTCCTCAGACCCCGGATTCCGCTGTATCGCTGCCTGGGTTTATCCTTTACCTTGCTGATCAGCATGGTAAGCAAGGGGGTGGCTGCACCTTCTACACTAAGGATGCCTTACAAGGGCATCTACTCCACTCTCCTCAACTGGGGGTGGGCACACAGGCCCTAACAGTAAAATTGGCACTGGGAAGAGCTGAAAACCCTTTATACATAACAACAGTATACATTCCCCCAAGGGACCAAAAATCAGCTTTCCAAGCATTACTGTCGCATCTGGACACACTACCATCACAATCAGAACTACTAGTACTTGGTGATTTTAATATCAACTGGCTAAGTAAGGATGCCACTCCACACATTGATCTCGCCACAGCCCAAGACCTAACTCAACTGGTCACTTCCCCCACTCATTTGGATCCGCGTACTGGCTCCTCCTCCCTATTGGACCTCATCTTCTCCAATCGCCCGGGCAAGATCACCAATGTTTCCATCCTGCCAAATGCCCTCAGCGACCACTCCCAGTTAGCTGTCCTGGTCCTGCAAAATCCCTAGGTCCCTCCCAAAATTATTGTGCAACGTAAACTTGGTCCTGGTAAATTGGCACAACTAAAAGCGCACCTCAGAGTCATGGACTGGTCCTCATTTTGAACACGGTTGCGCTGACAGTGCCCTGGACCTATTTACCCGGCCTTCAATAATATATGTGACCTCTATGCACCTTTCACGAAAAGAATGGTTAAAGGCAATCACGTACCCTGGTTCACCGAGCGTCTCAAGACTTTAATGCGAACCAGAGACTCACTATGGCAGCTCTCCATTGAATCTGGCCTCCCCCTTGATAGACAGAATTATAGAACGGCTCAGAACAAGTGCACTTGGGCCTTTCGCAGGGCAAAAGCGACAGCGTTGAAGGAAGACTATAAATCCGCCCTAACCTCATCCTGGGGTTCAGGCCGCAAGTTTTGGAACAACATCAAGGAAATTTGTGGTAAGGTCCCCAACCTGGTCCCCTCCCAAGTCATGTCAAATGGGTCTTTGACCTCTGACCCTACACACATTGCTGCAGTTTTCAGTGATGCTTTCTCCAACCTTAGCCATATTCTCCCCCTAACTTTTATGATCCACCAGCTCCTAGCACAACCACACCTCATCTCTGTGTCCCCCCTTTTACTTCCGCCGCATCTCTCCCAAGTCAGCTGAACCATACCTTACCGCTGCCCTTAGTCATGCCTCTCCCAATGCCGATTCCCTTGATCTCAGAATTCTTCGGCTCTCCCTTAAGAAAGTCCTTGTTCCTTTCACCCACATTCTAAACCTCTCCCTATCACTAAGTAAATTCCCTACCATTTGGAAATCCGCCTCTATCACGCCTATATTTAAAGGGGGTGACCGCTCCTCTGCTAACAATTACCGCCCTATCTCCATACTCCCCACCCTCTCCAAGGCCTTAGAGAGGATAGTTTCGGATCAGCTCACCGACCACCTCAATAAATATGACCTACTCTGCAAACAACAGCATGGTTTCCGTAAAGGTCACAGCACAACTACGGCCTTGCTTGAGCTAACATCACATATCCATTCTGCATTGGATAAAGGCTACCTCACAGGTGTGGTCTTCATTGACCTCACTAAGGCCTTTGATACTGTCCACCACTCTCTACTCCTAACCTCCTTGCTCAACCTGGGTCTCTCACAGGATGCTGTGGGATGGTTTTCGGACTATCTTACCAACCAGACCCTTCATGTTAAAATTGGCAATACACTATCCTCCAAATCTCCAGTCCTCTCAGGGGTCCCACAAGGGTCCATTTTGGGTCCCCTCCTTTTCAGCCTCTTCCTAAACTCCTTCCCCGCATCCTGCACCTCCAACATATTACTCTATGCAGATGATGCGGTCATCTTCTCTTCCAGCCCAGACCCCTCTCAACTCCACCACTCCCTCCAGTCCTCCTTCAGCGCTGTCAAAAGCTGGTTCACCTCACAACGCCTTATTATTAACTATAAAAAAACTAAAGGTATGCTCTTCGCACATCCGCAGAACTCCAGGAAAGGGCTTTTTCCCCAAATACTATCAGCATCCTTGACCCCCCTGGAATTTGTGCACACCTTTAAATATCTGGGCATCACTTTGGACACTGGCCTCACCTATCATGAGCATATACATCAATTATCCAAGGCCCTAAACATCAGGCTAGGGCTATTGCACCACTATAAACATTGCTTAACCCCGGAGGCCCTTAAACTTGCTATCTCCTCCTCGGTTCTCTCCCTACTTGACTATGGCCTTCTGACTTTTGGAGGGGCAAGCTCCTCAGCCCTTGATAGTCTTAGACTTATGCTAAACAAGGCCTGTCGCTCTGATATTAGGTGTGACAGACTCACCCATACCTGTGGTGCTATATAAGGACACAAATTGGTTTAACCTTGATAACAGAATCAAATTCCACACTCTGTGTCTTAGCTAAAAATTACCTTGGCCTCTCCCCGCATCCTCACCTCCTTTATCACCTTGGACTCTAAAGTTAAACATACCGTAGCTCTGATACCCTTTGTTTCTCCATCCTCCCTGTCGTACTCTCAATTTCAAAGATCCTTTTGCTACAGGGCACCCTTGTGGATGAATAACCTACCCCCCTCCTTGCGTCTACATCAAAGAATTGGTCATTTAAAAACGCACCTCAGGGCCCATCTTCGCTCCTCAAGTGACTCTGACTGCATATGAACTAGTGCCCCTGTCCCTCTATTACTGACAATGGCCTCTGGCTTGCCTCTGCATACTCCTCTCTGCTCCACTTACTCAGGGATATTAAGTTTCCAGTCTCTTTTAACTGTCTCAAACTGTGCTAAGATCCTGAATACTAGCCTAGCATTCCTGTTGTAACTTAACCTTACTGTGTAATAATCACTGTATTTGTATCTGTAGCTGTACTAACTGTATTTGTGTAACTGATTTGTTATATGTGACGTGAAACCTTTGTAAAGGAGTCTATGACTCAAAGGTATTTCTGATTCTTCTGAAATAAAATAAATAAATAAATAAACATAGCTATTCAGTCTTCTTCATAAGTACAAATGTACAGGTTGATATTACTTACACAGCACACAGTAAAAGTTCATGTCCGAATAAATTGGTATTAGAAAACTCAAATTGATATAACCATTAACAATAAACAATGTTAAAAACCATTAAAAGAAAACTTGAGCACACATTCTTATTTTATTACTGTAATCACAACATTTAGTTATGTTTTGGTGCTTATAAGAAGGCGTCATCATTCCAAAATGTCAGCGGGCACATGATGTGTGCACACTTGTGCGTTCATGTAGGATCTCCTCAAGCACTGGCAGAAGGGATCCCTAGCAACGGGATTGCTGCAAAATAACCTACAAGAGACGTGACAGTAATTTGATTAATAGAACTCTGCTTAAGGCTGCCTTTGCAAGCAGGGTACAGGAATAAGCAAATAAGGGATATTTTTCTTGGATTTATGCAGCTGAGCCATGAAGTCAGAAACACATTGGGACTGATGTAAAAAGTTGTTCCATTGCATGCTTCACTGCACTGTACTGGAGAGATTTAAGAGCAAGTAAAGCTGGGTATGATAAGGTAATTTATTGCATCCTGTCTGTCATTTAATTTTAAGACATGCATATAGAAATAGATGCCTTACAGTGAGCATGAGGGAACCCCTCTAAATGTGTGATTGCCCTGCTAGTGTGCAATTTAAAACTTTTTTTCCCCAGGGGGGGCCTCACAGAGTCTGCCCTGAGCACAGGCATTTTGCTTTTTGTATATTTTATCTGGTTGATCCTGCTAACCCCTGCCTATCATCTTCATTCTGTGCATTTATAACAAGCAAGTATGCCCATGGCTGACATCATTCAGGAAATTAGGAGTAAGGGGCTTCCATGATAGTGCAACCAGAAACATTTCAGTAACACACAAGGTGACATCCTGCCCCCCCAAAAAAACACAACCACTCAATGTTTCATGCCAAATTGTATGCTGCAGCTGTTTTTGTGTCGTTTCACCTTGTGGATCACTAAAATACAGACCTACAATGATCCCAGATCTTGTCTGTAAAATTAACTTGCTCCATTGTACCTATGTGGTTAGCAAATAAAAATCAAAACAGAGGGTTTTTTTTTTATCTAGCATTTACACATCCAGGTATCCTCATTCCTGGTGAGTGTGTGCTTTTTTGGGTACTGGAACATCAAATTGAGCAGTAGGAGTTAGGATATATCAATAAGATTATATAAATTTTATTTATTTATGTATTAATTTTTTTAACCGGGCAGGCCCACTGAGACATTGTTGTTGTCCCTTTTTCAGCGGTGACCCAGAATTCATTGCATATAACTATCAAATAGCACCGTTGTCAAAGTACAGTTTAGATTACATATGGATTCAGAAAGGACCACAGCTGGCTATGGTGCTGTCATGCACCACGAGAATTGGAATGCATATGTCATGTTTGCCATTTGCATATGTATGTTTGCCATTACAAGTGAATTTATTGGTAGTGGTGCATTCTTCAGGGTCCTGACCCTCAGTTTAGTTGCTATGTCTGCCTCATCCTCACTCCTACTGATGTTATACGAGAGGTGTTCTCTGTTTGAAATAAATCTAGTTGAATGCATTCTAATTATAGATGTATCTGAGCTTGTTGAAACTCTAAGTTTTACATATAACTGTATATTTATTGTGACTGTAACACTGTGCCTACACTCTTAAGTTTTGCATAACATAACTTTTTGATTCTGCTGCTGTAAAGTACCCTGGGACCGTTTTGGAAACTAGGTGCATCCCCATAACAAGGCTATCCTGAAGTGTGTAAATCCTAGATAAAACTTAAAATAATAAAAAACCAAAAAAAATAGATAATGTTAGATGTGTCCAGTGCATAAAAAGAAGCACCAATGTGCAGTAATTTGTTTTCTCTTGTTATGCACTTAATAATTTGTCCCGGTGGCCATTTTGGGTCAGCTCCATCAATGGATGGTTCTGATGCCATATGGAGTCTCTGGGAACAAATGAGTTTTTAAGTACAACATGAGTATACAAGGGGCAGGACAACAAACAAGAGTATGTATAAGACTAGAGTAGGAGAATTTTGGGATACCACTAGTACAGTATGTAAGATTAATACTGAAACATTTCCAGGATATGTCCCCCCCCAAAAAAAAACCATAAATTGTAATATTCCACCAATTCAGAAGGCAGATGCATCTTCAGACCCATTTAGGGTGGTTCCTGTGAAGTTCTACAGTCTTTAAATTCAACTTTTTCTTTTATAAATATCATAAAATAGCTCCACATTATTTTCTTTAAATCAAACTTTAGAACATTTGTTCTTTGCTACTAAACTTTCATGCTTTCACGCAACAAAACACTCAGTCCATTTGTAGAAAAACTGCTGTTTTACTTTTTAGTAACATTGCTAAATTGGGAAACACCTGCAGATGATCTGTCACTCTTCTCCAAACCTTTCAGTGTTATTTCCCACAAAATTCATGAAATACCTGTAATCCATTATTAATCTTAATTGTGCTGGACATTTTTTTTTTATTCTTTAGTAACCAGGTAAGGCTCACTAGGCACAAGTACCTGATTTCCGGGGTGACCCAGGAGCACTGGGGAGGTTAAGTGACTTGCTCAGAGTCACGCAGTATGCAAGTGGAGGCTGTAGGAATCAAACCCAGGGTACCAAGTTCATTCTCAACTTGTTACTCTAACCTCTAGACTATACTGCCAGCCTCATGAATTAGAACTGTTTGAAAAGAATAATATATAGGGGAGCTGGATGGATCAGTGGATTGGTAGAGGGTTATGGAGTCTTTCACCTCTAGGTCACTGGTTCAAATCCAACACAGGTTGATAGTGGTCAAAAGCCATTATCACCTGATAGCTGTTCAGTGGCCTATGTGAAATGAGTTGTGGTAGTCTCATTCCAGTTCCCAGTGGGTAGGTGTCCACATCACAACACCAACACAATTCACCATAATTAGCACCCTTGTAGGCAGTCTCACATGAGAGACCAAGGACTGAATGGGCATGGAGTCTGACTATCCTCTCACCTACATGGCGCTCCCTCCATGGCAGGGATGAGGCACACTGGCAAGGCAGTGTGGGGAAGCCTATACTATGATCGCCTGTGTTGTACCTGTCATGAAGAAACGCAGTGGATGTCAGGTTCCAGTTCTGTCAATCCAGCATCTTTTACGTGCACGAAAATTCAAACAGAGAAAAGAATCTTTAAAAAAGAAAAGAATATAAAAGAAGAACTTATCATGTTGACAATTAGCCTGATTACACAGGTCACCACTACAAGAAATGGGTTCCATGTGAAAACAGCGAATTTAAAATTGTGATCACAATTTCAGCGACTTTTTTAATGGCGATCGCAAAAATCGCCCAGTCCCATAAATGCTACAAATACAATAGTGGCAATGTAATAATTGTGATTGGAGGTTATGTAAACAATCTGTCTTCTTAGCAATAAATACTATTTATACTATTTTCGACAGGTAGCCTTACATTGCTCAGGCTGGGATGATACCGTCCCATGATCTCTAGAAGCTCACACTCTAGCCAGCACAAGCTACTGCTAAGAAACAGTGCATCGCAGCTGCTGGTGCTTAAAATCCTTCTATAGCAGTTCCTAGCATAATTACAAAAAAACAAAACAAAACAAGTTTTTAAAAAATCCAATACCTAAAAAAATAAAATTGTTTAGTTCTTGCCACTAATATATAACCCCAAGAATGAATAAACTTACACTAGAAATGTGAACATCCCTAGAAGTCTCTGTTAGTCCACAAGTACACTTCTCCAACTGTGCTTGTATTGCCACAAAACCAAATTAAAATGGTACCTTCACCAGTGAAACTTCCACCATCAACTTGTAATGTTTCTGTGTGGTCGGTGGTCTGTGAAATTATTCAAATTTTACAATGTTATGCTGAGTTTCACCTGCTGTCTGGTACACACACACCACTTGCAAAACCACTCTTATGCACATCCTTTGACATCTGCTACTCCAACAGATTTCCCATCAGAAAATTTGCACACTAGATATATATATATATATATATATATATATACACAGACTGGAGGATTGGAAGGATGGTTGCAGCTAGCAGTGCAATTGCTCCTGAAACCCCTTCCGGATACTGATTATACTGACATGACTCGCGATTTTGCTTTTTCACTATTTTATTATACAGTCTGGCAGCCAGCATCGCTATTTCTGGTACCATGCTATTATTCAGCGGTCGCTAAAATTAAAAGTGCGATTATTGAATTGATATTTTTTATTCGCTAATATGCATTCACAGTTTTAACAGGATACACAAGAAATGATGTATTAGGAAAGACTCTACAGGAGTTGCAGAAAATTGTGACATTTGAGTAAGCAGTTTACAACAACTCCCATGCCACTTATGCACTCCCCCCACAAAAAAAAAAATACTAAAAAAATATATCATAAGACTATTTCATGATCAAATAGAATCTTTAAAGGACTATTTCTTTACACACAAGTTCAATACGGGAAACACAAGTTTTGCCTACCAACAAGAGAGAGAAATGCTCACTATGGATGTTACTGAGACAATGAAGACCATGCAACACCTCTGGCTAGTTCCCAGTTTGGCACACCATCACTATGCAGAACAACACCATACATTTGGAAGACATGCATAGCCCCAACTCTTTCTTCACTCCTGATGCAGAGTTATTAACTGTTCTGTCTGCCTTCTGCAGAAGAAAGAATTAACCAACCAGGATACAGAGCATTACCTTAGCTAGTATACATAAACATTTCTGATAACGGCCTGGATAATGCATAGTTTTTCCTGGGCAACAAATGTGAATCAATAAAAGCCATTATTTGGACTATATGAATCATAGAATGGATTATCCAAGCATTACAAGTTATGCTGTTACAGTAACTTAGAGTGGAACGTTACATGTTGGCCTTACAGAACAAGAGGTGGTCTCTCACCAAGCTCTGCTAAACTGAACTAAACTGATATGTGCGTTGCAGTTCAAATACACTTACTTGCTCTAGTAGGAATATACTTTGAGTGGGGAACTCCCTGGGCAGACATGTAGAGCATTTTCCAGGAGTCCCTGAGGCATTAAGACTTGACATTTAACTTTAACACACGACTACGTTAGGTGAAATAGCCTCTGGTACTGCAATGTACCACATGGCTGAATCACTTCGAATGCTAGCAATGAAGGGCAATCTCTTTTGTTATCACTTTCAAGTGGGATAAAGTTTACAAACATTTGCAACAGGCTTTCATTTTTATTGCCACCTACTTCAGTTACCAAAATAGACATCTAACAAAAACCAAAAAACAAAAATTGCCTACAAGTGCTCTCACCACCATTGTGATATAGTACTATTCCAGTTTCTCCAACGGAGGGCTGGAGTGAATGTGGCTACTTTTTAAACTGTGTTGCCACAGTTTTCTGTTATATTATTTTTATTTAATAACCTACAAAGAAAGAATTTGGTTTTACATAGTGCTTTCCGTAGATGCTTGCCTACATCCCAAAGCATTGTACAGACAAATGGCAAATGACTCTTAGAGAGAAGTTAAGTGAGACTAAGGGAGGTTCAGGAAGCTTCGGTGGGTGGGGTGGGGTCAAGTCCCAGAAAGTCTGAGACAGAAGGTTAATCACTGGAAGTTTAAGTGACTTGATCAGTATCATCAGTGAGTTAGTGGAGTCAGTGGGATTCAAACCCAGGTTTCCAGATTCCTTGCGCTCTAATCACTATGCCTCCTGAGTTCAAGTTTCAGTTTATTTTATTTAACAAGAATATGAACCCTTCAGATACCAAGCACATTTGCCAACGGGGTGCTGGCAAGATGCCCAAACGAAGATTACAAATAAGATGCTATATAAAAATATGAAAAACAGCAAGGATGATCAAAACAGAAGTCACCATGTAAGCAATCATATCACCTTCTGAAACTCAAAGCAGTACAGGCAATGTACGAGGTGGGCAGGTGATTTATCAGTGCTTAGTTCTGTCCCTTTTTATACAATTATATCCAACAACACAGTGTAAATGAAAGTGAGGTATGAAAGACTCTGTTTCATTTGATTCTTTCTGTACATATAGGATAAGAATACATGCCTTTTGTCTGGAGACTGTTTAAGAGAGCATTCCACTACTTATTAGTTTTCACTTCAACCCTAAGCACAGGTGAGATATTGACCATGTGCAGTGGTAACAATTTACTTTCATTTTTTAAGGAAAGGGTTACAAGTTTTTAAAACTCACACTACATGGTTATAGCTCTGATTGTGCGTGGCCCAACAAGCCCCCTAAACCAGATGCCAGAATTATAGAGGCCAGGAATTACACCAGACTTGTCACCAACAATTTCTGCTCTTACCTTCGTGCCATCAGTTGGCACCCCATTCTCACCCTCCCCACCCTGGAAAAGGCCCTAGAATACTTCACCTCTTTGTTTCTGTTCGTGGCAAATGCTCACGCGCCATGCAACAAGCTCAGGGTACAGGGAAAGTGTCACAAATGGCTAAGTCTAGGCCTTAAATGCAGCATGTTGCTCCATGACAAGGCCTGGGGATTGTTCAAATCCACCTGCAGTAGCAGAGACTAGGAGAAATATAGAGAATTAAGGAATTACTGCAAGAAGGCCTCCAAATATGCCCAAACTAAGTACCTAAGTGATCTCCAGACTAGTCACCTCTGTGACCCCAAGAAATTTTGGAGCCAAATTAACCTGTTACTTAAGGGTGCCTCCCCTGCACAGGATGGAGCTATGCTCATCGGAGACACCTTGACCAATGACCCCTCCATAGTAGCGGAGGCCTTCAATGTCTCCTTCTCCAACCCAGGTGGACCCTCACCCATATCCCACCTGGTGATCCCCTCTTCGGTGACACCACCTGGGAAAACGCACGACCCCAGTTTCACCTCAAACTCGCCAAACCTTCTGAAGTACTGCCCCTCCTGCTCAGGATTAACCCTGATTGCTCATCAGGACTTGATATGCTTGAACCTAGACTGCTGAGGGCTGCTGCCCCTGCCATTGCCCTCCCTGTCACTTGGCTCATCAACAGATCCTTCCTTGACGGCATGGTCCCGAGCAAATGGAAAGTAGGCACCATAGTCCCGGTTCACAAAAAAGGGCCTAAGGACAGAGTGGGGAACTTTAGGCCCATTTCTATCCTCTGCCCTCTTGCGAAAGTTCAGGAGAGACTGGTCCACAACCAGCTACATGACTACCTAGAGCATCACTCCCTCCTAGCCGATATTCAACATGGTTTTAGGAAAGGCCACGACACTGACACGGCCCTCATCTGGCTCATATCTGATGCTCTTGACGCCATGAACCAAGGCTCCCTCACTGGAGCCCTATTTATTGATCTATCAAAGGATTTTGACTTAGTCAACCACAGCCTGCTGCTCACCAAACCTCACCTCCTTGGTCTAGATGGCCTCTCCTACTCCTGGTTTGAGTAGTACCTACTAAACAGAAGTCAAAAATTCACCTGGAAGGGAATGCAGTCCAGCGTCCATCCAGTGGTCTCAGAGGTACCCCAGGGCTCAATTCTGGGCTCCTTTCTCTTTACTCTCTTTGTCAATGACATAGAGTTGGCTCATGGGCCGAGCAATCTCATCCTTTATGCTGATGACACTGTTGTCTACTGCAGTGACCCGGTACCCAGTGTCATCACTGCTAAACTCCAATCTAGTCTCACTACACTTCAAGCCTTGTTCTCCACGAACTCTCTACTATTGAATGAGGAGAAAATGAATGCTGTCTTGTTTGGGCCCAGGGACCTCAGCCTGGAGAGGAGTGACCTTCTCCAGCTTAAACTGAACCAGGGGAAGCAGGTCGGGGTCCTCGACAGGATCAAAAACCTGGGGATACTTCTTGTATGAACTGTCCTACAAGCCCCCTTGACTCACTTACCAAGTCCATCCCAGAGACTGGGACTTCTCTACCGACTGGGAAACTCCCTCACTGATGGGGCTCGGCGTGCAATCTCAAACTGCACACTCCTCCCCTACCTCTTCTACGGGGCCCCCCCACTGCAGTTCCTACGAGAAGGGGAACTCAAAAAACTAACGGTACTTTACCACAGAGTTGCATGCTTTGCCACAAACTCTCCTGCTAGGAGACATCACTGTGAGGTCCTTGCAGACCTATCCTGGCTGATCTTATGCCATAAACTGGTCTACTCCACCTTCTGCCTAACTTATAAACTCACCACCGCCAACCCTCCTCCTCACCTCCATGGGCTGCTAAACCCCAGAGTACAAAGCAGAGAAATTAGGTCTTCGTCCAGCCGGCCCCTAACCATCCCCCGTATACGCACCAACTCGGGTGAGCGCTCTTTCTCTTATGCTGCCCTGTACCTCTGGAACACGCTCCCGGCTAATCTGGTCAAGAGGCCCTCTCTTCAAGGATTCAAGGCCTGCCTTATGGTCTACCTGCTGGAACTTAGCCTATGTGGCTGCACTCGCTAGTCCTCCTTTCTCCTACCAGACCTAATGTTTCTCTCATGCCCTATTGTCAAATGGCTGAACTATGACCTCTACTAACTCTGTATTGTTACAATTGTTCCACTGGATTTGCCTACCTGTAATTACTGTCTCTCCAGTTGATGCTGTCTCACTTCTACTCCTTGTACTACTGTCTGATGTATGTAATATTGGTGTATGTAATTTAACCCCGGGTCACCCCTGAAAAGGGATCAGTGGTCTCAGTGGGTTTACCCAGTCATCAAAATCTAAATAAATAAATAAATATTTGGATGCACATGGTTTAACTGAGGAAAATATCTAGTATATAGAGGCACTCTGTCTCACATGGCAAGTCTGATATTTAGGGCTCTATGAGGTAAGGACTTCTGAGATGGAAAATTAATAACCAGTACCTCACTGCAAATGTAAAGCACCACTGGCACTCAGTGCAACTCAAGTTCCCTGTAACAAGGCAGAATGTGTGATGCTTTTCTTTCCATTTTGTATCAGTTCCAGGCTACTGGCTGCCTTTCACAGCTGTTTGACTCGGGAATGAAGGATATTTGAGACACACATTTCTATTTGGTGTAAGAGGTCTCTGAGTCACAGTCAAAAATAATGATCACAGTCTATAGGACATCATTTTATCTGAGTGCTTACACAGACCTCTCTCAAGCTACAAACATAATTTGGTGCCTATAGCTTTCAGGCAGCCTTAACAAGAGGGCTTCCCAAAATGGCATAATCTATGACTTTTCCAGAGTCATCTAGTCCACATCATTATGATGTCTTCAGCAAGAAGCTTTAAGTATAGAACTTGGTACCTCTATTAAAATTTTAAATACCCCAAATTTGGAACTCTCTCCCACTATACGACAAACTCTTCAAATCCCACCTTGCTTTTAAAAAGGGTCTTCGCTCCTTCCTCATGGATATGGACATCTGCTCCTGCTCCATCTCCCCTGACCTCCCTTGTTAGTTGCTTCTCCTGTTCCTATAATTGGCACTTACTTTCATATCTGCACTTCTCTTTCCTGAGTGCTGCCTCCTCTTTATTGTATCAAACTGTTGTATATTGTATTAATCTGTTCTTCACGTCTCTGAAAACAGTCTTTTGAACCATTGTTTACACTGCATTATTGTTCAATGCTGCTTATATCCTATAGTGTCATGCTCAATGTATTTCTGTATGCTGCTCAGAGGTGTTTGCTTTCCCATCGCACATTTTTGCTTTGAATTATGCCTTGATTAATGTGTGCTCTGTTATTGTTTGTAGAAACTGCTGCTATTTTTCTTAGAAATTGTTAATTTATGAGTGGAAACATACTCCACTTGTTGAAAGTCGCTAATCCCCTATCCATCTTTCTCCTGTAAAACGCTTCTGCTCTCGCCTCTACCACTTTCTCTATACCTGTCCCTCTGCTACCTATTTCACTCTCTTTTCTCCTTCCCCTACCTACGACCTGTACCTGCTACTGCCATTTCTCTGGCCCATTTACTTCAGTGTGTGAAAGAGCATCTGCTCTTGCCTCTACCTTTTCCCTGATACCTGGCCTCTACTAATTATTTCACTCTCCTATTTCCATCCCCTGCCTATGGACCATTCCCGCTACTGCCCATTTCTCTGGCCCTTTATTTCAGATATTCTCAGCATGTGAAAATTGTTATCTCGCTTGATCCTTACCTTCTTCCCATTATCTATCCCTCTGCTAATATCTAGTTAATTCCTTTTTCATTCCCCACCTACTACCCATGCCCACCTCTGCTATTCCCAGGCCCATTGTTACAGTGTTCAAGTCGCTGGTGCCTGGGTGCTTACTACCCCACTCCCTCGTCTATTCACTTGCAAAAACTCCTGGTTAGCACCTCTTCAGGCCACTATTAACTATCCCCTTTTTTTCTCCCTGTCTCCCTGCCCTGATTTATGCACCTTTTTGTCCTCTGCAACAATTTACCCACTGCTTTTCTCTTCCTTCTCAGCCCATCACCCTGAGCGGGCGCCACAGCAGTGGTAGCGGCCCAGCCACCCCTCCATGGCAGTTGCATTACATCCAGAGGGGCCACCTGCTTCCCGCACTGGGACCTGGCTGAATTTCCTCCAGCAACCAGGTACGCTCCTTGCTGAACACGGACTAGGATCGGCTTAAAAGCTGCTTTCCTCATCGGACAGAACTGCACTGTAGCAGGCCGCCCATTGGCTGCTACTGGAAACTTCATATTTTGTGTTTGGTGCCTGCTGCTGCTCAGCGGTGCTTGCTTTATCGTTGCAGATTTTTGGCCCACCCCACTCACTCACCCTAGACCTCCTTTAAATGCTCACCCTCTGACTTTTTTCTCCTCCTCCTCTGTCTCCCAACTGGTGAGCCCAGTGTACACTTTTTCAGTCTACTCTCTCCTGTTAAAGGGGTAACAGCAGTCTCCCCTGTTAAAGGGGCAACATCATATATTTATTCCTTCCTCTTATAAGGAGCTACTCCTCCTTCGATCACACCGTAGTAAACTTGCACAATACTCTGTGTTCTTCCTTTACAAAGTGCTTTTGTGCTAATCCTCCTTACTCACACTACCCACTTTGGTGAAAATCTGCTCCCCCCCGCTAGTCCATCTCTACATGGTATGACCCTCAACACCCACTGTGCCTCAACGTTGACTTATTGTAACAAATTTCCTATACCTCCCTAAGTGGTACCTACAACAACTTTAATGGAGCTTCTCTGCCAATGACTATGGTGGCTGCACCCCTTGGCTCTCTTTCCTGGAATTTTTTTTTTTTAAATCTCTATTTGTACACCCCACCCCCCATCTCTGCAGGTTCCACACCATTGGGAACACCTATGATATCTGCCCCCCACCTCATCCACCATACCCGATTCCTCCCTTTGATCCCCATGGAACCACAGTTCATCCCCCTCTGGATGGGGACGAGGTGGGTCCAGTTACACCTCGAACAATCCTGGTTTCATCAGGGACCACAAGATCAGGCAGGTGGGGGAAATTAGGGGTCTGCCTCAGTGCTCCATCTTCCTGGAGCCTGCCAGAGCTTTTCTTGTGTTAGTGTTGGAGGAGTAGCTGCGCTAGATGTAAGGCTTCACCACTGATGTCATGCCACCATCCCTCAATGTCAGCTCTGCACTTGCCGTGCCCCGGCTTCTGCCAGAGGCCAGTCAGCGCTGAGCGCAGACCCCACTCCCTCCTGGGAGAGAAGAGGACAGCTGTCCTCCAGATGCTCAATCCTCTCCCTCCCCTGCCGACTCCGGTGGCCTGGGCTTATTCCCAAACCCAGGTTGCTGGTGTAGCGCGAGGCGTGGTGTCCAGCATCTCAACCCTCAGTGCCACCAGGCCATCCTCTTTCCTGGAATTTTTAATATTCAGTTAAAATCTTCCATCTACTCAAATCAGTGTAGGATACTCAAATGCAGCAGTAAACACATGAAAGATTATCTATGCTGCACTGCACTACTTTTATTGCCACAATCTGGGAATATCCATCCTAATCTGGGCCCACCAACACCCACAGCTGAACCTCAAAGTTATGTCAGACAACTCACAATTGGCTCTATAAATATCTAGAGCCTGCTTCCTAAATGTGATATCCTTAACACCTGGTTTTTACAGCATAATCCTGACATCCTTTCAGTGGTAGAGACCTGGCTCTCTCCTAATGTTGCTGATGCATCAATTTCAATCCCAGGATATACTGTGTACAGGATGGATCATCTTTCCAAATCTGGGGTGGATGTGTAATCTACATTAGGGAGAACCTACAAGCTGTCATACTGCCTTTTCCAGACATTGGGACCAACCTGCAAGGTTTAGCTTTAAAAGTGCTGCTTGGGAAACACAACAAAACCCTCACAGTTCTCTCGGGTGAACATTCCACCTGGTCAGAAGACCCCTGTGCCTTGAACTTAAACAATGAAACAGTGCTGCTGGGTGACTTTAATGCCAATTGGCTCAAACCAGCCTCTAGTCCCTATAGAAATGTAGTTTCTGCGATGCACCTTTTCCAGCTTGTCAGCTGTCCAGCCAGGATAAATGACAAGACTGGTACCTCCACATTGCTTGACTGGGTCTTGTCTAAATGACCAGACAACATCTTTCAAGTCATGGTGCTCCCGGATGCATATAGTGACCACTCGCCAGTTCTGTTTCAGTGGGTTAACAACTTCTTCAAACCCCCACTGAAAACAATTATCTATAGGGTCCTCAAACATGGTTACCCTTGAATTGCTAAAAGCCGACCTTCACCGGCAAAACTGGTCAACAGTCTTTTTTCTGTTGATGCAGCCTTAAACCAATTCATTCTGCTGCGTAATAGGTTATGTGACTAGCATGGGCCACTAAAAAAAAACACAAAATCAAAGGTTACAACAACCCCTGGTTCTTGCCAGAGCTCCATGAATAGATGAATTTGAGGGATAATCTGTGGCATACTATAGCCAGAGCTATGGGTAAACAAGTGAACATTCAAGCCTACAAAAGAGCCCAGAACAACTGCACTAGGGCCATACACACAGAAAAAAATCAATATTACAAGGAAGCCCTCACTCGCACTTGAAGTGACGGTAGAAAATTCTAGACAAAGCTCAAAGATGTCACTGGCAAGGACACTAAGTCAGCCCCGACTATGTTGAGCATATATGGTGTACCCACTACTGACCCCAATTCCATGGCAAATTCTCTCAATAAAGCCTTCTCAGACCTCAGTAGTGTCCTCCCCCCTGATTTCTTCCTCCAAACAGTCTCATCCTCTAAACTAAGTTATGTAGTCCATCACTCTCCCCATAGAACCATCTTTTTGTGTTGAGACTGGGAAATACCTCCAAAAGGTCTCAGTGAAGTCCCAATTTAGTGTGGACTCCTCGACCTTAAATTTGTGTCTCTTACCTTAGAAGACATTCTGGCACCACTAACACACATAATCAACACCTCACTCAGATTATCTCAATTCCCACAGTTGTGGAACTCTCAGTTGTGGAAAGCAGCCCTGGTGACACCCGCTTTCAAGAGTGGTGATCAAACCTCACTAGGTAACTATTGGCCCATCTCAATACTCCCGCCTTTATCTAAGGTTCTGGAAAAAATAGTTGCGGACCAATTAACTAAATACATAGAAAAATACAATATACAGTGCCCGCAGCAAAGCGGGTTTCACAAGGGACACAGCACTACTGCATTGCTAGCATTTATCAGTTATATTCACAGTTCCTTGGATCATGGTGCACTGGTTGATGCCACATTCATCGACCTGTCAAAAGCCTTCAACATGGTTAATCATAACCTGCTAGATGAACAGTTTGCATCTGTTGGTCTGTCTAATGATACAGTCACCTGGTTTAAGAGCTACCTCATGAATCACTCTCAACAAGTTAGGACTTACAGTGTCTTATCTGACAGTAGACCCATTCACTCTGGTGTGCCCCAGGGCTCCATCCTGGGCCCCATTTTGTTCAGTCTTTTCCTAAACTGGCTCCTGCTCACCAGTAGTTGTCCAATTCTACTCTATGCAGATGATGCAGTCCTGTATACAACTGACCCTGATCCCTTTACCTTGGAACACAAGCTAAAGGACAGCTTTACTGCAGTTAAAAGATGGTTCAGAGACCAAAAACACATTATGAACTATAAAAAAACCAAAACTATGTTGTTTTCCAGTCCCCAGAATAGGCACCATTCTCCTCCAATCAATATGACAAACGAGTCTGGAATTACATTGGAACTCGTCCAGCATTTCAAATATTTGGAGGTCACAGTAGACAGCACTATGTCATATGCCCACCACATTGAAAATGTTGCAAAGGCTGTGAACATCCGTATTGGACTGCTGTATAGCCATAAGCAAAGTCATACGCCGGAGGCCTTAAATCTTACTATCCAGAGTTCAGTAGTCTCCCTTGTTGATTATGGCATAGTAGTCTGTGGCTCAGCTACAGACACAGCCCTCCACCATATTATAGTCACTCTAAATAACGCCCGTCAGCTCTTAACTGGCTCCTCATGGCTTACACATACATGTGACCTATATGACCAGGCTAACTGGCTCCAGTTCACAGGTTGGCTCAGGTTCCAAACATACCTCCTGGCCAAGAAAGTGCGTCTGGGCCTGATGCCAGTGGGTGTTCAGAAGCTTCTAACCCCCTATGAAAACAGCCATTCCACCAGAAGCTCAGATAGCTTGGTCTTCAAAATTCATAGGTGTTGCATCTCCCTTGGTCAAAGAGCTTTTGCCCACTGTGCTCCCAAATGGATTAACAATCTTCCTCCTGCCATTTCCTCTATAACAGCATTAGGCCCCTTCAAATATGAGCTCTGAAAACATCTCAGTGCTAATGCCAGCTGTGACTGCTTCCCTTTAGCCCCTAAATGCTGTTTTACCTTGTGCCTAGGTAGAACTCCCTCATGGCCACGTGGCCCCTAGTATCCTGCACTTGGTGTTTTTTGCCTGTCCTGTGTCTTATTGTAATCTAGTTCTTCCTATCCTTCCTCCTTCATACTCCCCTTTCATCCACCACCCCCTCTTTTCTCCTACAATCCTCTCCCCACCTGCTTTCAGCCCCTACCCCCAAAAACTTTGACAAGGCCTTCCTGGGCTGATGCTCCTCTACTTCTTGAGTGGGTGTGGCCACCCCTGGGCTGCTTTATTCCCCATACAATGCCCTCTATCCTGACTACACCATCTGCTGCTGCTCCTTTCTCTTCCCTTCAGACACCCCCCTCAGTCTGAGTTGTCCTCTCTCCCTTAAACTGTCTTAACCCTCTCAAATGGCTGGCAGTATAACCTAGAGTTTAGAGGAATGAGGTGTGAACGAGCTCGGTACATCCAGCAGACCAGACCTGAGTTTGATTCTCACAACCTCCACTTGCATACTGTGTGACTCTGAGCAAGTCACTCAACCACCCAGTGCTCCCAGTTTACCCCTGAAAACAGGCACCTGTGCCTAGTGGGCCTTACCTGGTTACTAAAGACTAAAACAAACAAAAAAAATACTCTCTGTGCTTATAATAGCCTGTTGACTTAGTACACTGTCTGTGTCATCTTGTTTATATTTAGATGTATACTTAGACTCCTATTTGTTATTAGACTGCACTTACTGCTCTACTGTATACCCATATGTTTTTTTTTAATCACTGTTAATGCAGTTCTGATGTGGAACCTATGACTTGAGTTTGTTCTCAAAGGTGTTAATCTGAGATCACAATAAATAAATAAAATAAATACCTTGTTCCACTGTTTGCAACTCCTTGTCGAGTTGCACTTACCCGGTAAACAAAAACTAAATAAATAAAAATGATTTAAGGACTAAAGCTGTGCTGGAGTCAGAGTGGTATTAATATATATCATTTAGACTGTACCTGTGAAATCAGTCAGATACAGGATAACTTGGATTACAAGTTTTACAGTTTATTTGCCCAGGATAGCCTCAAATGAGATGCAACATCTAGTTTGCAGTGGGGTTCTGCTCTGGCAAAGTTATAACAAGTTAGGCCCAATGGTTACTATTTATTTTAAGTATCAGTTAACTACACTGTAGTTACAGTGTCACTATAGTGTAACTGCACTATAACTGCAATGCAGTTGTTTGCAAAAAAAAAAAAACTACAGTGTAATTACCATGTTGCATGTAATTAATGCTTAGTTATATTGAAACAGACACTTACAATGAAGTGCAACCAGACCAGCTCTCGTAGTTCA